>OY796680.1:22701430-25164626 GCA_963680715.1 Tetragnatha montana
ACTTCACTGTTCTATTTTCTTCATTATAGTCTTGGTCCACATGATTTTTTTGTAAGACAATACTTTTAAAGCCATGTTAATTTTTATATCTTTATTTAGGCTTTATAAAAAAATGCAATTATTTCAGGGTTTAAATACCATAAGTGGTTTATAAATTTAGTAAGTGCAACTTCTGATACTTCAGTTTCTGTTTTTTATAATTAATTAATGATTTAATGGATTTTAAATCTTGATTCAGAGCTAATATGGGATCAGGAGCGTTAAACCACACTTTTACATAAATATTTAAAATGAAAACACAGATAGTTCTAATCTTCTAATTGTTTCCCTAACTTGAAGGTTAAAAGAAACTAGTTTCTAAAGCTGAACATTTTTAAGCAATAGATTGCTTTAGCCATCCATCTAGCGTGATGAGGAGCTCTAAATGATATCTGATGTGGTTTTGAAAAACCCAATAAATATCAAACACCAGAAGTAACAGATCCCTATAGTCTTCTCTAGGATGATATATTGAGTTTTGCATCTGCCCGGTTATGCACTTCATAGAAGTTGTACTTACTAAATTTATAAACCACTTATGGTATTTAAACACTGAAATAATTGCATTTGATTTTTTGATAAAAGCCTAAATAAAGATATAAAAGTTAACATGGCTTTAAAAGTATTGTCTTACAAAAAAATGATGTGGACCAAGACTATAATGAAGAAAATAGAACAGTGAAGTTAAAAGTGCATTTAAATGAATGCCATTCTCTTTTAAGCAAAGAACTAGATAGCTTTAATACTCCATTTACATTAAACTTTTTTAAAAGGTATTTCAGCATAGTTTTTAAAGTCTGATCCAGATGGAGTGGTGCACTAACTTGGAGTTTTCAAAAGGATTTGATATTGAGAAAAATTTTAAAGTTGTTAATGATGCTGCTGAAAGAGGTATAAAACTAGTGCAAGAATTTAATACATCAATTATTAGAGACGAAGAACAGAAGCAATACCTTTTACAAGTTGTTTCTTAGTGTAGAAAGTTATACCCGGACGTGAAAAAAACCCTACTCTTTCTAGACCCTTGTCTCTTTAATTTTGCATTAAATTTTGTAAATTTTAAATGTTAAATTTAAATGTGTTGCTCTTATGTGAATAATAATCCTAATTTTGTATGCTATGTGTGCTTTTGTTAATATATTTTATAATTTTTAGTGTATTTTTTATTAACTGTTATCTGGAATAAAAAAGTAAATTCAAAAAATTCTTCTCACTTTACACCCTAAAATTTCACACTTATATGGTTAAAAAATGATTGTTTTCATATTATTAAACCAGTAAACAATATTTAATGAATAAAAGAAAAAATCCCGTCTCTCCTTAAAAGATTGATATTGGGGGTGGGGTAAGGAATCCCCCCTTGTATCTCTTGATCTAAGGGTCACACAAAAAAGTTTCAATTAGAAAAGTTAAAGCTTAATAAATTATCTAAAGAATGAATCCTTATTTTCTTTTCTACTATATTCGGTTCGAATTTTATGGTGAAAAACGCGCAGTTTTTAGTGAAAAATCGCGTTTTTTCGAAACTTTGACGGCTGGGCGCGGGGTCGAAATATTATTTTTTTGTTCTGAAACTTTCAGAATATTAGTTTGACATCAAATGGCACCTTTTGAGGGGGTGCCGCGAAAAAAATTCGCACTTTGATTTTTAGCGACCACCCTAGTGTACGGTGGCAGGTAGAGTCCCGGTGCTTGGGATTCTCGAGGGGGTCGGGGGGCATAAAGTTGGATTTTCGCGCGAAAGTCCAACTTTATGCCCCCCGCCCTCCTCTCTCGAACCCGAGGGTGTACGGTGGCAGGTAGAGTCCCTGGTGCTTGGGATTCTCGAGGGGGTCGGGGGGCATAAAGTTGGATTTTCGCGCGAAAGTCCAACTTTATGCCCCCCGCCCTCCTCTCTCGAACCCGAGGGTGTACGGTGGCAGGTTAGAGTCCCGGTGCTTGGGATTCTCGAGGGGGTCGGGGGGCATAAAGTTGGATTTTCGCGCGAAAGTCCAACTTTATGCCCCCCGCCCTCCTCTCTCGAACCCGAGGGTGTACGGTGGCAGGTAGAGTCCCGGTGCTTGGGATTCTCGAGGGGGTCGGGGGGCATAAAGTTGGATTTTCGCTGCGAAAGTCCAACTTTATGCCCCCCGCCCTCCTCTCTCGAACCCGAGGGTGTACGGTGGCAGGTAGAGTCCCGGTGCTTGGGATTCTCGAGGGGGTCGGGGGGCATAAAGTTGGATTTTCGCGCGAAAGTCCAACTTTATGCCCCCGCCCTCCTCTCTCGAACCCGAGGGTGTACGGTGGCAGGTAGAGTCCCGGTGCTTGGGATTCTCGAGGGGGGTCGGGGGGCATAAAGTTGGATTTTCGCGCGAAAGTCCAACTTTATGCCCCCCGCCCTACTCTCTCGAACCCGAGGGTGTACGGTGGCAGGTAGAGTCCCGGTGCTTGGGATTCTCGAGGGGGTCGGGGGGCATAAAGTTGGATTTTCGCGCGAAAGTCCAACTTTATGCCCCCCGCCCTCCTCTCTCGAACCCGAGGGTGTACGGTGGCAGGTAGAGTCCCGGTGCTTGGGATTCTCGAGGGGGTCGGGGGGCATAAAGTTGGATTTTCGCGCGAAAGTCCAACTTTATGCCCCCGCCCTCCTCTCTCGAACCCGAGGGTGTACGGTGGCAGGTAGAGTCCCGGTGCTTGGGATTCTCGAGGGGGTCGGGGGGCATAAAGTTGGATTTTCGCGCGAAAGTCCAACTTTATGCCCCCCGCCCTCCTCTCTCGAACCCGAGGGTGTACGGTGGCAGGTAGAGTCCCGGTGCTTGGGATTCTCGAGGGGGTCGGGGGGCATAAAGTTGGATTTTCGCGCGAAAGTCCAACTTTATGCCCCCCGCCCTCCTCTCTCGAACCCGAGGGTGTACGGTGGCAGGTAGAGTCCCGGTGCTTGGGATTCTCGAGGGGGTCGGGGGGCATAAAGTTGGATTTTCGCGCGAAAGTCCAACTTTATGCCCCCCGCCCTCCTCTCTCGAACCCGAGGGTGTACGGTGGCAGGTAGAGTCCCGGTGCTTGGGATTCTCGAGGGGGGTCGGGGGGCATAAAGTTGGATTTTCGCGCGAAAGTCCAACTTTATGCCCCCCGCCCTCCTCTCTCGAACCCGAGGGTGTACGGTGGCAGGTAGAGTCCCGGTGCTTGGGATTCTCGAGGGGGTCGGGGGGCATAAAGTTGGATTTTCGCGCGAAAGTCCAACTTTATGCCCCCCGCCCTCCTCTCTCGAACCCGAGGGTGTACGGTGGCAGGTAGAGTCCCGGTGCTTGGGATTCTCGAGGGGGTCGGGGGGCATAAAGTTGGATTTTCGCGCGAAAGTCCAACTTTATGCCCCCCGCCCTCCTCTCTCGAACCCGAGGGTGTACGGTGGCAGGTAGAGTCCCGGTGCTTGGGATTCTCGAGGGGGTCGGGGGGCATAAAGTTGGATTTTCGCGCGAAAGTCCAACTTTATGCCCCCCGCCCTCCTCTCTCGAACCCGAGGGTGTACGGTGGCAGGTAGAGTCCCGTGCTTGGGATTCTCGAGGGGGTCGGGGGGCATAAAGTTGGATTTTCGCGCGAAAGTCCAACTTTATGCCCCCCGCCCTCCTCTCTCGAACCCGGGTGTACGGTGGCAGGTAGAGTCCCGGTGCTTGGGATTCTCGAGGGGGTCGGGGGGCATAAAGTTGGATTTTCGCGCGAAAGTCCAACTTTATGCCCCCCGCCCTCCTCTCTCGAACCCGAGGGTGTACGGTGGCAGGTAGAGTCCCGGTGCTTGGGATTCTCGAGGGGGGTCGGGGGGCATAAAGTTGGATTTTCGCGCGAAAGTCCAACTTTATGCCCCCCGCCCTCCTCTCTCGAACCCGAGGGTGTACGGTGGCAGGTAGAGTCCCGGTGCTTGGGATTCTCGAGGGGGTCGGGGGGCATAAAGTTGGATTTTCGCGCGAAAGTCCAACTTTATGCCCCCCGCCCTCCTCTCTCGAACCCGAGGGTGTACGGTGGCAGGTAGAGTCCCGGTGCTTGGGATTCTCGAGGGGGTCGGGGGGCATAAAGTTGGATTTTCGCGCGAAAGTCCAACTTTATGCCCCCCGCCCTCCTCTCTCGAACCCGAGGGTGTACGGTGGCAGGTAGAGTCCCGGTGCTTGGATTCTCGAGGGGGTCGGGGGGCATAAAGTTGATTTTCGCGCGAAAGTCCAACTTTATGCCCCCCGCCCTCCTCTCTCGAACCCGAGGGTGTACGGTGGCAGGTAGAGTCCCGGTGCTTGGGATTCTCGAGGGGGTCGGGGGGCATAAAGTTGGATTTTCGCGCGAAAGTCCAACTTTATGCCCCCCGCCCTCCTCTCTCGAACCCGAGGGTGTACGGTGGCAGGTAGAGTCCCGGTGCTTGGGATTCTCGAGGGGGTCGGGGGGCATAAAGTTGGATTTTCGCGCGAAAGTCCAACTTTATGCCCCCCGCCCTCCTCTCTCGAACCCGAGGGTGTACGGTGGCAGGTAGAGTCCCGGTGCTTGGGATTCTCGAGGGGTCGGGGGGCATAAAGTTGGATTTTCGCGCGAAAGTCCAACTTTATGCCCCCCGCCCTCCTCTCTCGAACCCGAGGGTGTACGGTGGCAGGTAGAGTCCGGTGCTTGGGATTCTCGAGGGGGGTCGGGGGGGCATAAAGTTGGATTTTCGCGCGAAAGTCCAACTTTATGCCCCCCGCCCTCCTCTCTCGAACCCGAGGGTGTACGGTGGCAGGTAGAGTCCCGGTGCTTGGGATTCTCGAGGGGGTCGGGGGGCATAAAGTTGGATTTTTCGCGCGAAAGTCCAACTTTATGCCCCCCGCCCTCCTCTCTCGAACCCGAGGGTGTACGGTGGCAGGTAGAGTCCGGTGCTTGGGATTCTCGAGGGGGTCGGGGGGCATAAAGTTGGATTTTCGCGCGAAAGTCCAACTTTATGCCCCCCGCCCTCCTCTCTCGAACCCGAGGGTGTACGGTGGCAGGTAGAGTCCCGGTGCTTGGGATTCTCGAGGGGGGTCGGGGGGGCATAAAGTTGGATTTTCGCGCGAAAGTCCAACTTTATGCCCCCCGCCCTCCTCTCTCGAACCCGAGGGTGTACGGTGGCAGGTAGAGTCCCGGTGCTTGGGATTCTCGAGGGGGTCGGGGGGCATAAAGTTGGATTTTCGCGCGAAAGTCCAACTTTATGCCCCCGCCCTCCCTCTCTCGAACCCGAGGGTGTTACGGTGGCAGGTAGAGTCCCGGTGCTTGGGATTCTCGAGGGGGTCGGGGGGCATAAAGTTGGATTTTCGCGCGAAAGTCCAACTTTATGCCCCCCGCCCTCCTCTCTCGAACCCGAGGGTGTACGGTGGCAGGTAGAGTCCCGGTGCTTGGGATTCTCGAGGGGGTCGGGGGGCATAAAGTTGGATTTTCGCGCGAAAGTCCAACTTTATGCCCCCCGCCCTCCTCTCTCGAACCCGAGGGTGTACGGTGGCAGGTAGAGTCCCGGTGCTTGGGATTCTCGAGGGGGTCGGGGGGCATAAAGTTGGATTTTCGCGCGAAAGTCCAACTTTATGCCCCCCGCCCTCCTCTCTCGAACCCGAGGGTGTACGGTGGCAGGTAGAGTCCCGGTGCTTGGGATTCTCGAGGGGGTCGGGGGGCATAAAGTTGGATTTTCGCGCGAAAAGTCCAACTTTATGCCCCCCGCCCTCCTCTCTCGAACCCGAGGGTGTACGGTGGCAGGTAGAGTCCCGGTGCTTGGGATTCTCGAGGGGGTCGGGGGGCATAAAGTTGGATTTTCGCGCGAAAATCCAACTTTATGCCCCCCGCCCTCCTCTCTCGAACCCGAGGGTGTACGGTGGCAGGTAGAGTCCCGGTGCTTGGGATTCTCGAGGGGGTCGGGGGGCATAAAGTTGGATTTTCGCGCGAAAATCCAACTTTATGCCCCCCGCCCTCCTCTCTCGAACCCGAGGGTGTACGGTGGCAGGTAGAGTCCCGGTGCTTGGGATTCTCGAGGGGTCGGGGGGCATAAAGTTGGATTTTCGCGCGAAAATCCAACTTTATGCCCCCCGCCCTCCTCTCTCGAACCCGAGGGTGTACGGTGGCAGGTAGAGTCCCGGTGCTTGGGATTCTCGAGGGGGTCGGGGGGCATAAAGTTGGATTTTCGCGCGAAAATCCAACTTTATGCCCCCCGCCCCTCCTCTCTCGAACCCGAGGGTGTACGGTGGCAGGTAGAGTCCCGGTGCTTGGGATTCTCGAGGGGGTCGGGGGGCATAAAGTTGGATTTTCGCGCGAAAATCCAACTTTATGCCCCCCGCCCTCCTCTCTCGAACCCGAGGGTGTACGGTGGCAGGTAGAGTCCCGGTGCTTGGGATTCTCGAGGGGGTCGGGGGGCATAAAGTTGGATTTTCGCGCGAAAATCCAACTTTATGCCCCCCGCCCTCCTCTCTCGAACCCGAGGGTGTACGGTGGCAGGTAGAGTCCCGGTGCTTGGGATTCTCGAGGGGGTCGGGGGCATAAAGTTGGATTTTCGCGCGAAAATCCAACTTTATGCCCCCCGCCCTCCTCTCTCGAACCCGAGGGTGTACGGTGGCAGGTAGAGTCCCGGTGCTTGGGATTCTCGAGGGGGTCGGGGGGCATAAAGTTGGATTTTCGCGCGAAAATCCAACTTTATGCCCCCCGCCCTCCTCTCTCGAACCCGAGGGTGTACGGTGGCAGGTAGAGTCCCGGTGCTTGGGATTCTCGAGGGGGTCGGGGGGCATAAAGTTGGATTTTCGCGCGAAAATCCAACTTTATGCCCCCGCCCTCCTCTCTCGAACCCGAGGGTGTACGGTGGCAGGTAGAGTCCCGGTGCTTGGGATTCTCGAGGGGGTCGGGGGGCATAAAGTTGGATTTTCGCGCGAAAATCCAACTTTATGCCCCCCGCCCTCCTCTCTCGAACCCGAGGGTGTACGGTGGCAGGTAGAGTCCCGGTGCTTGGGATTCTCGAGGGGGTCGGGGGGCATAAAGTTGGATTTTCGCGCGAAAATCCAACTTTATGCCCCCCGCCCTCCTCTCTCGAACCCGAGGGGTGTACGGTGGCAGGTAGAGTCCCGGTGCTTGGGATTCTCGAGGGGGTCGGGGGGCATAAAGTTGGATTTTAGCGCGAAAATCCAACTTTATGCCCCCCGCCCTCCTCTCTCGAACCCGAGGGTGTACGGTGGCAGGTAGAGTCCCGGTGCTTGGGATTCTCGAGGGGGTCGGGGGCATAAAGTTGGATTTTAGCGCGAAAATCCAACTTTATGCCCCCCGCCCTCCTCTCTCGAACCCGAGGGTGTACGGTGGCAGGTAGAGTCCCGGTGCTTGGGATTCTCGAGGGGGTCGGGGGGCATAAAGTTGGATTTTAGCGCGAAAATCCAACTTTATGCCCCCCGCCCTCCTCTCTCGAACCCGAGGGTGTACGGTGGCAGGTAGAGTCCCGGTGCTTGGGATTCTCGAGGGGGTCGGGGGGCATAAAGTTGGATTTTAGCGCGAAAATCCAACTTTATGCCCCCCGCCCTCCTCTCTCGAACCCGAGGGTGTACGGTGGCAGGTAGAGTCCCGGTGCTTGGGATTCTCGAGGAGGGTCGGGGGGCATAAAGTTGGATTTTAGCGCGAAAATCCAACTTTATGCCCCCGCCCCTCCTCTCTCGAACCCGAGGGTGTACGGTGGCAGGTAGAGTCCCGGTGCTTGGGATTCTCGAGGGGGTCGGGGGGCATAAAGTTGGATTTTACGCGCGAAAATCCAACTTTATGCCCCCCGCCCTCCTCTCTCGAACCCGAGGGTGTACGGTGGCAGGTAGAGTCCCGGTGCTTGGGATTCTCGAGGGGGTCGGGGGGCATAAAGTTGGATTTTAGCGCGAAAATCCAACTTTATGCCCCCGCCTCCTCTCTCGAACCCGAGGGTGTACGGTGGCAGGTAGAGTCCCGGTGCTTGGGATTCTCGAGGGGGTCGGGGGGCATAAAGTTGGATTTTAGCGCGAAAATCCAACTTTATGCCCCCCGCCCTCCTCTCTCGAACCCGAGGGTGTACGGTGGCAGGTAGAGTCCCGGTGCTTGGGATTCTCGAGGGGGTCGGGGGGCATAAAGTTGGATTTTAGCGCGAAAATCCAACTTTATGCCCCCCGCCCTCCTCTCTCGAACCCGAGGGTGTACGGTGGCAGGTAGAGTCCCGGTGCTTGGGATTCTCGAGGGGGTCGGGGGGCATAAAGTTGGATTTTAGCGCGAAAATCCAACTTTATGCCCCCCGCCCTCCTCTCTCGAACCCGAGGGTGTACGGTGGCAGGTAGAGTCCCGGTGCTTGGGATTCTCGAGGGGGTCGGGGGGCATAAAGTTGGATTTTAGCGCGAAAATCCAACTTTATGCCCCCCGCCCTCCTCTCTCGAACCCGAGGGGTGTACGGTGGCAGGTAGAGTCCCGGTGCTTGGGATTCTCGAGGGGGTCGGGGGGCATAAAGTTGGATTTTAGCGCGAAAATCCAACTTTATGCCCCCCGCCCTCCTCTCTCGAACCCGAGGGTGTACGGTGGCAGGTAGAGTCCCGGTGCTTGGGATTCTCGAGGGGGTCGGGGGGCATAAAGTTGGATTTTAGCGCGAAAATCCAACTTTATGCCCCCCGCCCTCCTCTCTCGAACCCGAGGGTGTACGGTGGCAGGTAGAGTCCCGGTGCTTGGGATTCTCGAGGGGGTCGGGGGGCATAAAGTTGGATTTTAGCGCGAAAATCCAACTTTATGCCCCCCGCCCTCCTCTCTCGAACCCGAGGGTGTACGGTGGCAGGTAGAGTCCCGGTGCTTGGGATTCTCGAGGGGGTCGGGGGGCATAAAGTTGGATTTTAGCGCGAAAATCCAACTTTATGCCCCCCGCCCTCCTCTCTCGAACCCGAGGGTGTACGGTGGCAGGTAGAGTCCCGGTGCTTGGGATTCTCGAGGGGGTCGGGGGGCATAAAGTTGGATTTTAGCGCGAAAATCCAACTTTATGCCCCCCGCCCTCCTCTCTCGAACCCGAGGGTGTACGGTGGCAGGTAGAGTCCCGGTGCTTGGGATTCTCGAGGGGGTCGGGGGGCATAAAGTTGGATTTTAGCGCGAAAATCCAACTTTATGCCCCCCGCCCTCCTCTCTCGAACCCGAGGGTGTACGGTGGCAGGTAGAGTCCCGGTGCTTGGGATTCTCGAGGGGGTCGGGGGGCATAAAGTTGGATTTTAGCGCGAAAATCCAACTTTATGCCCCCCGCCCTCCTCTCTCGAACCCGAGGGTGTACGGTGGCAGGTAGAGTCCCGGTGCTTGGGATTCTCGAGGGGGTCGGGGGGCATAAAGTTGGATTTTAGCGCGAAAATCCAACTTTATGCCCCCCGCCCTCCTCTCTCGAACCCGAGGGTGTACGGTGGCAGGTAGAGTCCCGGTGCTTGGGATTCTCGAGGGGGTCGGGGGGCATAAAGTTGGATTTCTAGCGCGAAAATCCAACTTTATGCCCCCCGCCCTCCTCTCTCGAACCCGAGGGTGTACGGTGGCAGGTAGAGTCCCGGTGCTTGGGATTCTCGAGGGGGTCGGGGGGCATAAAGTTGGATTTTAGCGCGAAAATCCAACTTTATGCCCCCCGCCCTCCTCTCTCGAACCCGAGGGTGTACGGTGGCAGGTAGAGTCCCGGTGCTTGGGATTCTCGAGGGGGTCGGGGGGCATAAAGTTGGATTTTAGCGCGAAAATCCAACTTTATGCCCCCCGCCCTCCTCTCTCGAACCCGAGGGTGTACGGTGGCAGGGTAGAGTCCCGGTGCTTGGGATTCTCGAGGGGGTCGGGGGGCATAAAGTTGGATTTTAGCGCGAAAATCCAACTTTATGCCCCCCGCCCTCCTCTCTCGAACCCGAGGGTGTACGGTGGCAGGTAGAGTCCCGGTGCTTGGGATTCTCGAGGGGGTCGGGGGGCATAAAGTTGGATTTTAGCGCGAAAATCCAACTTTATGCCCCCCGCCCTCCTCTCTCGAACCCGAGGGTGTACGGTGGCAGGTAGAGTCCCGGTGCTTGGGATTCTCGAGGGGGTCGGGGGGCATAAAGTTGGATTTTAGCGCGAAAATCCAACTTTATGCCCCCCGCCCTCCTCTCTCGAACCCGAGGGTGTACGGTGGCAGGTAGAGTCCCGGTGCTTGGGATTCTCGAGGGGGTCGGGGGGCATAAAGTTGGATTTTAGCGCGAAAATCCAACTTTATGCCCCCCGCCCTCCTCTCTCGAACCCGAGGGTGTACGGTGGCAGGTAGAGTCCCGGTGCTTGGGATTCTCGAGGGGGTCGGGGGGCATAAAGTTGGATTTTAGCGCGAAAATCCAACTTTATGCCCCCCGCCCTCCTCTCTCGAACCCGAGGGTGTACGGTGGCAGGTAGAGTCCCGGTGCTTGGGATTCTCGAGGGGGTCGGGGGGCATAAAGTTGGATTTTAGCGCGAAAATCCAACTTTATGCCCCCCGCCCTCCTCTCTCGAACCCGAGGGTGTACGGTGGCAGGTAGAGTCCCGGTGCTTGGGATTCTCGAGGGGGTCGGGGGGCATAAAGTTGGATTTTAGCGCGAAAATCCAACTTTATGCCCCCCGCCCTCCTCTCTCGAACCCGAGGGTGTACGGTGGCAGGTAGAGTCCCGGTGCTTGGGATTCTCGAGGGGGTCGGGGGGCATAAAGTTGGATTTTAGCGCGAAAATCCAACTTTATGCCCCCCGCCCTCCTCTCTCGAACCCGAGGGTGTACGGTGGCAGGTAGAGTCCCGGTGCTTGGGATTCTCGAGGGGGTCGGGGGGCATAAAGTTGGATTTTAGCGCGAAAATCCAACTTTATGCCCCCCGCCCTCCTCTCTCGAACCCGAGGGTGTACGGTGGCAGGTAGAGTCCCGGTGCTTGGGATTCTCGAGGGGGTCGGGGGGCATAAAGTTGGATTTTAGCGCGAAAATCCAACTTTATGCCCCCCGCCCTCCTCTCTCGAACCCGAGGGTGTACGGTGGCAGGTAGAGTCCCGGTGCTTGGGATTCTCGAGGGGGTCGGGGGGCATAAAGTTGGATTTTAGCGCGAAAATCCAACTTTATGCCCCCCGCCCTCCTCTCTCGAACCCGAGGGTGTACGGTGGCAGGTAGAGTCCCGGTGCTTGGGATTCTCGAGGGGGTCGGGGGGCATAAAGTTGGATTTTAGCGCGAAAATCCAACTTTATGCCCCCCGCCCTCCTCTCTCGAACCCGAGGGTGTACGGTGGCAGGTAGAGTCCCGGTGCTTGGGATTCTCGAGGGGGTCGGGGGGCATAAAGTTGGATTTTCGCGCGAAAATCCAACTTTATGCCCCCCGCCCTCCTCTCTCGAACCCGAGGGTGTACGGTGGCAGGTAGAGTCCCGGTGCTTGGGATTCTCGAGGGGGTCGGGGGGCATAAAGTTGGATTTTCGCGCGAAAATCCAACTTTATGCCCCCCGCCCTCCTCTCTCGAACCCGAGGGTGTACGGTGGCAGGTAGAGTCCCGGTGCTTGGGATTCTCGAGGGGGTCGGGGGGCATAAAGTTGGATTTTCGCGCGAAAATCCAACTTTATGCCCCCCGCCCTCCTCTCTCGAACCCGAGGGTGTACGGTGGCAGGTAGAGTCCCGGTGCTTGGGATTCTCGAGGGGGTCGGGGGGCATAAAGTTGGATTTTCGCGCGAAAATCCAACTTTATGCCCCCCGCCCTCCTCTCTCGAACCCGAGGGTGTACGGTGGCAGGTAGAGTCCCGGTGCTTGGGATTCTCGAGGGGGTCGGGGGGCATAAAGTTGGATTTTCGCGCGAAAATCCAACTTTATGCCCCCCGCCCTCCTCTCTCGAACCCGAGGGTGTACGGTGGCAGGTAGAGTCCCGGTGCTTGGGATTCTCGAGGGGGTCGGGGGGCATAAAGTTGGATTTTCGCGCGAAAATCCAACTTTATGCCCCCCGCCCTCCTCTCTCGAACCCGAGGGTGTACGGTGGCAGGTAGAGTCCCGGTGCTTGGGATTCTCGAGGGGGTCGGGGGGCATAAAGTTGGATTTTCGCGCGAAAATCCAACTTTATGCCCCCCGCCCTCCTCTCTCGAACCCGAGGGTGTACGGTGGCAGGTAGAGTCCCGGTGCTTGGGATTCTCGAGGGGGTCGGGGGGCATAAAGTTGGATTTTCGCGCGAAAATCCAACTTTATGCCCCCCGCCCTCCTCTCTCGAACCCGAGGGTGTACGGTGGCAGGTAGAGTCCCGGTGCTTGGGATTCTCGAGGGGGTCGGGGGGCATAAAGTTGGATTTTCGCGCGAAAATCCAACTTTATGCCCCCCGCCCTCCTCTCTCGAACCCGAGGGTGTACGGTGGCAGGTAGAGTCCCGGTGCTTGGGATTCTCGAGGGGGTCGGGGGGCATAAAGTTGGATTTTCGCGCGAAAATCCAACTTTATGCCCCCCGCCCTCCTCTCTCGAACCCGAGGGTGTACGGTGGCAGGTAGAGTCCCGGTGCTTGGGATTCTCGAGGGGGTCGGGGGGCATAAAGTTGGATTTTCGCGCGAAAATCCAACTTTATGCCCCCCGCCCTCCTCTCTCGAACCCGAGGGTGTACGGTGGCAGGTAGAGTCCCGGTGCTTGGGATTCTCGAGGGGGTCGGGGGGCATAAAGTTGGATTTTCGCGCGAAAATCCAACTTTATGCCCCCCGCCCTCCTCTCTCGAACCCGAGGGTGTACGGTGGCAGGTAGAGTCCCGGTGCTTGGGATTCTCGAGGGGGTCGGGGGGCATAAAGTTGGATTTTCGCGCGAAAATCCAACTTTATGCCCCCCGCCCTCCTCTCTCGAACCCGAGGGTGTACGGTGGCAGGTAGAGTCCCGGTGCTTGGGATTCTCGAGGGGGTCGGGGGGCATAAAGTTGGATTTTCGCGCGAAAATCCAACTTTATGCCCCCCGCCCTCCTCTCTCGAACCCGAGGGTGTACGGTGGCAGGTAGAGTCCCGGTGCTTGGGATTCTCGAGGGGGTCGGGGGGCATAAAGTTGGATTTTCGCGCGAAAATCCAACTTTATGCCCCCCGCCCTCCTCTCTCGAACCCGAGGGTGTACGGTGGCAGGTAGAGTCCCGGTGCTTGGGATTCTCGAGGGGGTCGGGGGGCATAAAGTTGGATTTTCGCGCGAAAATCCAACTTTATGCCCCCCGCCCTCCTCTCTCGAACCCGAGGGTGTACGGTGGCAGGTAGAGTCCCGGTGCTTGGGATTCTCGAGGGGGTCGGGGGGCATAAAGTTGGATTTTCGCGCGAAAATCCAACTTTATGCCCCCCGCCCTCCTCTCTCGAACCCGAGGGTGTACGGTGGCAGGTAGAGTCCCGGTGCTTGGGATTCTCGAGGGGGTCGGGGGGCATAAAGTTGGATTTTCGCGCGAAAATCCAACTTTATGCCCCCCGCCCTCCTCTCTCGAACCCGAGGGTGTACGGTGGCAGGTAGAGTCCCGGTGCTTGGGATTCTCGAGGGGGTCGGGGGGCATAAAGTTGGATTTTCGCGCGAAAATCCAACTTTATGCCCCCCGCCCTCCTCTCTCGAACCCGAGGGTGTACGGTGGCAGGTAGAGTCCCGGTGCTTGGGATTCTCGAGGGGGTCGGGGGGCATAAAGTTGGATTTTCGCGAAATCCAACTTTATGCCCCCCGCCCTCCTCTCTCGACCCGAGGGTGTACGGTGGCAGGTAGAGTCCCGGTGCTTGGGATTCTCGAGGGGGTCGGGGGGGCATAAAGTTGGATTTTCGCGCGAAAATCCAACTTTATGCCCCCCGCCCTCCTCTCTCGAACCCGAGGGTGTACGGTGGCAGGTAGAGTCCCGGTGCTTGGGATTCTCGAGGGGGTCGGGGGGCATAAAGTTGGATTTTCGCGCGAAAATCCAACTTTATGCCCCCCGCCCTCCTCTCTCGAACCCGAGGGTGTACGGTGGCAGGTAGAGTCCCGGTGCTTGGGATTCTCGAGGGGGTCGGGGGGCATAAAGTTGTATTTTCGCGCGAAAATCCAACTTTATGCCCCCGCCCTCCTCTCTCGAACCCGAGGGTGTACGGTGGCAGGTAGAGTCCCGGTGCTTGGGATTCTCGAGGGGGTCGGGGGGCATAAAGTTGGATTTTCGCGCGAAAATCCAACTTTATGCCCCCCGCCCTCCTCTCTCGAACCCGAGGGGTGTACCGGTGGCAGGTAGAGTCCCGGTGCTTGGGATTCTCGAGGGGGTCGGGGGGCATAAAGTTGGATTTTCGCGCGAAAATCCAACTTTATGCCCCCCGCCCTCCTCTCTCGAACCCGAGGGTGTACGGTGGCAGGTAGAGTCCCGGTGCTTCGGGATTCTCGAGGGGGGGTCGGGGGGGGCATAAAGTTGGATTTTCGCGCCGAAAATCCAACTTTAAAATCCAACTTTATGCCCCCCGCCCTCCTCTCTCGAACCCGAGGGTGTACGGTGGCAGGTAGAGTCCCGGTGCTTGGGATTCTCGAGGGGGTCGGGGGGCATAAAGTTGGATTTTCGCGCGAAAATCCAACTTTATGCCCCCCGCCCTCCTCTCTCGAACCCGAGGGTGTACGGTGGCAGGTAGAGTCCCGGTGCTTGGGATTCTCGAGGGGGTCGGGGGGCATAAAGTTGGATTTTCGCGCGAAAATCCAACTTTATGCCCCCCGCCCTCCTCTCTCGAACCCGAGGGTGTACGGTGGCAGGTAGAGTCCCGGTGCTTGGGATTCTCGAGGGGGTCGGGGGGCATAAAGTTGGATTTTCGCGCGAAATCCAACTTTATGCCCCCCGCCCTCCTCTCTCGAACCCGAGGGTGTACGGTGGCAGGTAGAGTCCCGGTGCTTGGGATTCTCGAGGGGGTCGGGGGGCATAAAGTTGGATTTTCGCGCGAAAATCCAACTTTATGCCCCCCGCCCTCCTCTCTCGAACCCGAGGGTGTACGGTGGCAGGTAGAGTCCCGGTGCTTGGGATTCTCGAGGGGGTCGGGGGGCATAAAGTTGGATTTTCGCGCGAAAATCCAACTTTATGCCCCCCGCCCTCCTCTCTCGAACCGAGGGTGTACGGTGGCAGGTAGAGTCCCGGTGCTTGGGATTCTCGAGGGGGTCGGGGGGCATAAAGTTGGATTTTCGCGCGAAAATCCAACTTTATGCCCCCCGCCCTCCTCTCTCGAACCCGAGGGTGTACGGTGGCAGGTAGAGTCCCGGTGCTTGGGATTCTCGAGGGGGTCGGGGGGCATAAAGTTGGATTTTCGCGCGAAAATCCAACTTTATGCCCCCCGCCCTCCTCTCTCGAACCGAGGGTGTACGGTGGCAGGTAGAGTCCCGGTGCTTGGGATTCTCGAGGGGGTCGGGGGGCATAAAGTTGGATTTTCGCGCGAAAATCCAACTTTATGCCCCCCGCCCTCCTCTCTCGAACCCGAGGGTGTACGGTGGCAGGTAGAGTCCCGGTGCTTGGGATTCTCGAGGGGGTCGGGGGGCATAAAGTTGGATTTTCGCGCGAAAATCCAACTTTATGCCCCCCGCCCTCCTCTCTCGAACCCGAGGGTGTACGGTGGCAGGTAGAGTCCCGGTGCTTGGGATTCTCGAGGGGGTCGGGGGGCATAAAGTTGGATTTTCGCGCGAAAATCCAACTTTATGCCCCCCGCCCTCCTCTCTCGAACCCGAGGGTGTACGGTGGCAGGTAGAGTCCCGGTGCTTGGGATTCTCGAGGGGGGTCGGGGGGCATAAAGTTGGATTTTCGCGCGAAAATCCAACTTTATGCCCCCCGCCCTCCTCTCTCGAACCCGAGGGTGTACGGTGGCAGGTAGAGTCCCGGTGCTTGGGATTCTCGAGGGGGTCGGGGGGCATAAAGTTGGATTTTCGCGCGAAAATCCAACTTTATGCCCCCCGCCCTCCTCTCTCGAACCCGAGGGTGTACGGTGGCAGGTAGAGTCCCGGTGCTTGGGATTCTCGAGGGGGTCGGGGGCATAAAGTTGGATTTTCGCGCGAAAATCCAACTTTATGCCCCCCCGCCCTCCTCTCTCGAACCCGAGGGTGTACGGTGGCAGGTAGAGTCCCGGTGCTTGGGATTCTCGAGGGGGTCGGGGGGCATAAAGTTGGATTTTCGCGCGAAAATACAACTTTATGCCCCCCGCCCTCCTCTCTCGAACCCGAGGGTGTACGGTGGCAGGTAGAGTCCCGGTGCTTGGGATTCTCGAGGGGGTCGGGGGGGCATAAAGTTGGATTTTCGCGCGAAAATCCAACTTTATGCCCCCCGCCCTCCTCTCTCGAACCCGAGGGTGTACGGTGGCAGGTAGAGTCCCGGTGCTTGGGATTCTCGAGGGGGTCGGGGGGCATAAAGTTGGATTTTCGCGCGAAAATCCAACTTTATGCCCCCCGCCCTCCTCTCTCGAACCCGAGGGTGTACGGTGGCAGGTAGAGTCCCGGTGCTTGGGATTCTCGAGGGGGTCGGGGGGCATAAAGTTGGATTTTCGCGCGAAAATCCAACTTTATGCCCCCCGCCCTCCTCTCTCGAACCCGAGGGTGTACGGTGGCAGGTAGAGTCCCGGTGCCTTGGGATTCTCGAGGGGGTCGGGGGGCATAAAGTTGGATTTTCGCGCGAAAATCCAACTTTATGCCCCCCGCCCTCCTCTCTCGAACCCGAGGGTGTACGGTGGCAGGTAGAGTCCCGGTGCTTGGGATTCTCGAGGGGGTCGGGGGGCATAAAGTTGGATTTTCGCGCGAAAATCCAACTTTATGCCCCCCGCCCTCCTCTCTCGAACCCGAGGGTGTACGGTGGCAGGTAGAGTCCCGGTGCTTGGGATTCTCGAGGGGGTCGGGGGGCATAAAGTTGGATTTTCGCGCGAAAATCCAACTTTATGCCCCCCGCCCTCCTCTCTCGAACCCGAGGGTGTACGGTGGCAGGTAGAGTCCCGGTGCTTGGGATTCTCGAGGGGGTCGGGGGGCATAAAGTTGGATTTTCGCGCGAAAATCCAACTTTATGCCCCCCGCCCTCCTCTCTCGAACCCGAGGGTGTACGGTGGCAGGTAGAGTCCCGGTGCTTGGGATTCTCGAGGGGGTCGGGGGGCATAAAGTTGGATTTTCGCGCGAAAATCCAACTTTATGCCCCCCGCCCTCCTCTCTCGAACCCGAGGGTGTACGGTGGCAGGTAGAGTCCCGGTGCTTGGGATTCTCGAGGGGGTCGGGGGGCATAAAGTTGGATTTTCGCGCGAAAATCCAACTTTATGCCCCCCGCCCTCCTCTCTCGAACCCGAGGGTGTACGGTGGCAGGTAGAGTCCCGGTGCTTGGGATTCTCGAGGGGGTCGGGGGGCATAAAGTTGGATTTTCGCGCGAAAATCCAACTTTATGCCCCCCGCCCTCCTCTCTCGAACCCGAGGGTGTACGGTGGCAGGTAGAGTCCCGGTGCTTGGGATTCTCGAGGGGGTCGGGGGGCATAAAGTTGGATTTTCGCGCGAAAATCCAACTTTATGCCCCCCGCCCTCCTCTCTCGAACCCGAGGGTGTACGGTGGCAGGTAGAGTCCCGGTGCTTGGGATTCTCGAGGGGGTCGGGGGGCATAAAGTTGGATTTTCGCGCGAAAATCCAACTTTATGCCCCCCGCCCTCCTCTCTCGAACCCGAGGGTGTACGGTGGCAGGTAGAGTCCCGGTGCTTGGGATTCTCGAGGGGGTCGGGGGGCATAAAGTTGGATTTTCGCGCGAAAATCCAACTTTATGCCCCCACGCCCTCCTCTCTCGAACCCGAGGGTGTACGGTGGCAGGTAGAGTCCCGGTGCTTGGGATTCTCGAGGGGGTCGGGGGGCATAAAGTTGGATTTTCGCGCGAAAATCCAACTTTATGCCCCCCGCCCTCCTCTCTCGAACCCGAGGGTGTACGGTGGCAGGTAGAGTCCCGGTGCTTGGATTCTCGAGGGGGTCGGGGGGCATAAAGTTGGATTTTCGCGCGAAAATCCAACTTTATGCCCCCCGCCCTCCTCTCTCGAACCCGAGGGTGTACGGTGGCAGGTAGAGTCCCGGTGCTTGGGATTCTCGAGGGGGTCGGGGGGCATAAAGTTGGATTTTCGCGCGAAAATCCAACTTTATGCCCCCCGCCCTCCTCTCTCGAACCCGAGGGTGTACGGTGGCAGGTAGAGTCCCGGTGCTTGGGATTCTCGAGGGGGTCGGGGGGCATAAAGTTGGATTTTCGCGCGAAAATCCAACTTTATGCCCCCCGCCCTCCTCTCTCGAACCCGAGGGTGTACGGTGGCAGGTAGAGTCCCGGTGCTTGGGATTCTCGAGGGGGTCGGGGGGCATAAAGTTGGATTTTCGCGCGAAAATCCAACTTTATGCCCCCCGCCCTCCTCTCTCGAACCCGAGGGTGTACGGTGGCAGGTAGAGTCCCGGTGCTTGGGATTCTCGAGGGGGTCGGGGGGCATAAAGTTGGATTTTCGCGCGAAAATCCAACTTTATGCCCCCCGCCCTCCTCTCTCGAACCCGAGGGTGTACGGTGGCAGGTAGAGTCCCGGTGCTTGGGATTCTCGAGGGGGTCGGGGGGCATAAAGTTGGATTTTCGCGCGAAAATCCAACTTTATGCCCCCCGCCCTCCTCTCTCGAACCCGAGGGTGTACGGTGGCAGGTAGAGTCCCGGTGCTTGGGATTCTCGAGGGGGTCGGGGGGCATAAAGTTGGATTTTCGCGCGAAAATCCAACTTTATGCCCCCCGCCCTCCTCTCTCGAACCCGAGGGTGTACGGTGGCAGGTAGAGTCCCGGTGCTTGGGATTCTCGAGGGGGTCGGGGGGCATAAAGTTGGATTTTCGCGCGAAAATCCAACTTTATGCCCCCCGCCCTCCTCTCTCGAACCCGAGGGTGTACGGTGGCAGGTAGAGTCCCGGTGCTTGGGATTCTCGAGGGGGTCGGGGGGCATAAAGTTGGATTTTCGCGCGAAAATCCAACTTTATGCCCCCCGCCCTCCTCTCTCGAACCCGAGGGTGTACGGTGGCAGGTAGAGTCCCGGTGCTTGGGATTCTCGAGGGGGTCGGGGGGCATAAAGTTGGATTTTCGCGCGAAAATCCAACTTTATGCCCCCCGCCCTCCTCTCTCGAACCCGAGGGTGTACGGTGGCAGGTAGAGTCCCGGTGCTTGGGATTCTCGAGGGGGTCGGGGGGCATAAAGTTGGATTTTCGCGCGAAAATCCAACTTTATGCCCCCCGCCCTCCTCTCTCGAACCCGAGGGTGTACGGTGGCAGGTAGAGTCCCGGTGCTTGGGATTCTCGAGGGGGTCGGGGGGCATAAAGTTGGATTTTCGCGCGAAAATCCAACTTTATGCCCCCCGCCCTCCTCTCTCGAACCCGAGGGTGTACGGTGGCAGGTAGAGTCCCGGTGCTTGGGATTCTCGAGGGGGTCGGGGGGCATAAAGTTGGATTTTCGCGCGAAAATCCAACTTTATGCCCCCCGCCCTCCTCTCTCGAACCCGAGGGTGTACGGTGGCAGGTAGAGTCCCGGTGCTTGGGATTCTCGAGGGGGTCGGGGGGCATAAAGTTGGATTTTCGCGCGAAAATCCAACTTTATGCCCCCCGCCCTCCTCTCTCGAACCCGAGGGTGTACGGTGGCAGGTAGAGTCCCGGTGCTTGGGATTCTCGAGGGGGTCGGGGGGCATAAAGTTGGATTTTCGCGCGAAAATCCAACTTTATGCCCCCCGCCCTCCTCTCTCGAACCCGAGGGTGTACGGTGGCAGGTAGAGTCCCGGTGCTTGGGATTCTCGAGGGGGTCGGGGGGCATAAAGTTGGATTTTCGCGCGAAAATCCAACT
The DNA here is from genome assembly GCA_963680715.1 of Tetragnatha montana. Classification (NCBI taxonomy): domain Eukaryota; kingdom Metazoa; phylum Arthropoda; class Arachnida; order Araneae; family Tetragnathidae; genus Tetragnatha; species Tetragnatha montana. The sequence continues at coordinate 22,721,176 of OY796680.1, forward strand.
TTATGCCCCCCGCCCTCCTCTCTCGAACCCGAGGGTGTACGGTGGCAGGTAGAGTCCCGGTGCTTGGGATTCTCGAGGGGGTCGGGGGGCATAAAGTTGGATTTTCGCGCGAAAATCCAACTTTATGCCCCCCGCCCTCCTCTCTCGAACCCGAGGGTGTACGGTGGCAGGTAGAGTCCCGGTGCTTGGGATTCTCGAGGGGGTCGGGGGGCATAAAGTTGGATTTTCGCGCGAAAATCCAACTTTATGCCCCCCGCCCTCCTCTCTCGAACCCGAGGGTGTACGGTGGCAGGTAGAGTCCCGGTGCTTGGGATTCTCGAGGGGGTCGGGGGGCATAAAGTTGGATTTTCGCGCGAAAATCCAACTTTATGCCCCCCGCCCTCCTCTCTCGAACCCGAGGGTGTACGGTGGCAGGTAGAGTCCCGGTGCTTGGGATTCTCGAGGGGGTCGGGGGGCATAAAGTTGGATTTTCGCGCGAAAATCCAACTTTATGCCCCCCGCCCTCCTCTTCTCGAACCCGAGGGTGTACGGTGGCAGGTAGAGTCCCGGTGCCTGGGATTCTCGAGGGGGTCGGGGGGCATAAAGTTGGATTTTCGCGCGAAAATCCAACTTTATGCCCCCCGCCCTCCTCTCTCGAACCCGAGGGTGTACGGTGGCAGGTAGAGTCCCGGTGCCTGGGATTCTCGAGGGGGTCGGGGGGCATAAAGTTGGATTTTCGCGCGAAAATCCAACTTTATGCCCCCCGCCCTCCTCTCTCGAACCCGAGGGTGTACGGTGGCAGGTAGAGTCCCGGTGCCTGGGATTCTCGAGGGGGGTCGGGGGGCATAAAGTTGGATTTTCGCGCGAAAATCCAACTTTATGCCCCCCGCCCTCCTCTCTCGAACCCGAGGGTGTACGGTGGCAGGTAGAGTCCCGGTGCCTGGGATTCTCGAGGGGGTCGGGGGGCATAAAGTTGGATTTTCGCGCGAAAATCCAACTTTATGCCCCCCGCCCTCCTCTCTCGAACCCGAGGGTGTACGGTGGCAGGTAGAGTCCCGGTGCCTGGGATTCTCGAGGGGGTCGGGGGGCATAAAGTTGGATTTTCGCGCGAAAATCCAACTTTATGCCCCCCGCCCTCCTCTCTCGAACCCGAGGGTGTACGGTGGCAGGTAGAGTCCCGGTGCCTGGGATTCTCGAGGGGGTCGGGGGGCATAAAGTTGGATTTTCGCGCGAAAATCCAACTTTATGCCCCCCGCCCTCCTCTCTCGAACCCGAGGGTGTACGGTGGCAGGTAGAGTCCCGGTGCCTGGGATTCTCGAGGGGGTCGGGGGGCATAAAGTTGGATTTTCGCGCGAAAATCCAACTTTATGCCCCCCGCCCTCCTCTCTCGAACCCGAGGGTGTACGGTGGCAGGTAGAGTCCCGGTGCCTGGGATTCTCGAGGGGGTCGGGGGGCATAAAGTTGGATTTTTCGCGCGAAAATCCAACTTTATGCCCCCCGCCCTCCTCTCTCGAACCCGAGGGTGTACGGTGGCAGGTAGAGTCCCGGTGCCTGGGATTCTCGAGGGGGTCGGGGGGCATAAAGTTGGATTTTCGCGCGAAAATCCAACTTTATGCCCCCGCCCTCCTCTCTCGAACCCGAGGGTGTACGGTGGCAGGTAGAGTCCCGGTGCCTGGGATTCTCGAGGGGGTCGGGGGGCATAAAGTTGGATTTTCGCGCGAAAATCCAACTTTATGCCCCCCGCCCTCCTCTCTCGAACCCGAGGGTGTACGGTGGCAGGTAGAGTCCCGGTGCCTTGGGATTCTCGAGGGGGTCGGGGGGCATAAAGTTGGATTTTCGCGCGAAAATCCAACTTTATGCCCCCCGCCCTCCTCTCTCGAACCCGAGGGTGTACGGTGGCAGGTAGAGTCCCGGTGCTTGGGATTCTCGAGGGGGTCGGGGGGCATAAAGTTGGATTTTCGCGCGAAAATCCAACTTTATGCCCCCCGCCCTCCTCTCTCGAACCCGAGGGTGTACGGTGGCAGGTAGAGTCCCGGTGCTTGGGATTCTCGAGGGGGTCGGGGGGCATAAAGTTGGATTTTCGCGCGAAAATCCAACTTTATGCCCCCCGCCCTCCTCTCTCGAACCCGAGGGTGTACGGTGGCAGGTAGAGTCCCGGTGCTTGGGATTCTCGAGGGGGTCGGGGGGCATAAAGTTGGATTTTCGCGCGAAAATCCAACTTTATGCCCCCCGCCCTCCTCTCTCGAACCCGAGGGTGTACGGTGGCAGGTAGAGTCCCGGTGCTTGGGATTCTCGAGGGGGTCGGGGGGCATAAAGTTGGATTTTCGCGCGAAAATCCAACTTTATGCCCCCCGCCCTCCTCTCTCGAACCCGAGGGTGTACGGTGGCAGGTAGAGTCCCGGTGCTTGGGATTCTCGAGGGGGTCGGGGGGCATAAAGTTGGATTTTCGCGCGAAAATCCAACTTTATGCCCCCCGCCCTCCTCTCTCGAACCCGAGGGTGTACGGTGGCAGGTAGAGTCCCGGTGCTTGGGATTCTCGAGGGGGTCGGGGGGCATAAAGTTGGATTTTCGCGCGAAAATCCAACTTTATGCCCCCCGCCCTCCTCTCTCGAACCCGAGGGTGTACGGTGGCAGGTAGAGTCCCGGTGCTTGGGATTCTCGAGGGGGTCGGGGGGCATAAAGTTGGATTTTCGCGCGAAAATCCAACTTTATGCCCCCCGCCCTCCTCTCTCGAACCCGAGGGTGTACGGTGGCAGGTAGAGTCCCGGTGCTTGGGATTCTCGAGGGGGTCGGGGGGCATAAAGTTGGATTTTCGCGCGAAAATCCAACTTTATGCCCCCCGCCCTCCTCTCTCGAACCCGAGGGTGTACGGTGGCAGGTAGAGTCCCGGTGCTTGGGATTCTCGAGGGGGTCGGGGGGCATAAAGTTGGATTTTCGCGCGAAAATCCAACTTTATGCCCCCCGCCCTCCTCTCTCGAACCCGAGGGTGTACGGTGGCAGGTAGAGTCCCGGTGCTTGGGATTCTCGAGGGGGTCGGGGGGCATAAAGTTGGATTTTCGCGCGAAAATCCAACTTTATGCCCCCCGCCCTCCTCTCTCGAACCCGAGGGTGTACGGTGGCAGGTAGAGTCCCGGTGCTTGGGATTCTCGAGGGGGTCGGGGGGCATAAAGTTGGATTTTCGCGCGAAAATCCAACTTTATGCCCCCCGCCCTCCTCTCTCGAACCCGAGGGTGTACGGTGGCAGGTAGAGTCCCGGTGCTTGGGATTCTCGAGGGGGTCGGGGGGCATAAAGTTGGATTTTCGCGCGAAAATCCAACTTTATGCCCCCCGCCCTCCTCTCTCGAACCCGAGGGTGTACGGTGGCAGGTAGAGTCCCGGTGCTTGGGATTCTCGAGGGGGTCGGGGGGCAGGTAGAGTCCCGGTGCTTGGGATTCTCGAGGGGGTCGGGGGGCATAAAGTTGGATTTTCGCGCGAAAATCCAACTTTATGCCCCCCGCCCTCCTCTCTCGAACCCGAGGGTGTACGGTGGCAGGTAGAGTCCCGGTGCTTGGGATTCTCGAGGGGGTCGGGGGGCATAAAGTTGGATTTTCGCGCGAAAATCCAACTTTATGCCCCCCGCCCTCCTCTCTCGAACCCGAGGGTGTACGGTGGCAGGTAGAGTCCCGGTGCTTGGGATTCTCGAGGGGGTCGGGGGGCATAAAGTTGGATTTTCGCGCGAAAATCCAACTTTATGCCCCCCGCCCTCCTCTCTCGAACCCGAGGGTGTACGGTGGCAGGTAGAGTCCCGGTGCTTGGGATTCTCGAGGGGGTCGGGGGGCATAAAGTTGGATTTTCGCGCGAAAATCCAACTTTATGCCCCCCGCCCTCCTCTCTCGAACCCGAGGGTGTACGGTGGCAGGTAGAGTCCCGGTGCTTGGGATTCTCGAGGGGGTCGGGGGGCATAAAGTTGGATTTTCGCGCGAAAATCCAACTTTATGCCCCCCGCCCTCCTCTCTCGAACCCGAGGGTGTACGGTGGCAGGTAGAGTCCCGGTGCTTGGGATTCTCGAGGGGGTCGGGGGGCATAAAGTTGGATTTTCGCGCGAAAATCCAACTTTATGCCCCCCGCCCTCCTCTCTCGAACCCGAGGGTGTACGGTGGCAGGTAGAGTCCCGGTGCTTGGGATTCTCGAGGGGGTCGGGGGGCATAAAGTTGGATTTTCGCGCGAAAATCCAACTTTATGCCCCCCGCCCTCCTCTCTCGAACCCGAGGGTGTACGGTGGCAGGTAGAGTCCCGGTGCTTGGGATTCTCGAGGGGGTCGGGGGGCATAAAGTTGGATTTTCGCGCGAAAATCCAACTTTATGCCCCCCGCCCTCCTCTCTCGAACCCGAGGGTGTACGGTGGCAGGTAGAGTCCCGGTGCTTGGGATTCTCGAGGGGGTCGGGGGGCATAAAGTTGGATTTTCGCGCGAAAATCCAACTTTATGCCCCCCGCCCTCCTCTCTCGAACCCGAGGGTGTACGGTGGCAGGTAGAGTCCCGGTGCTTGGGATTCTCGAGGGGGTCGGGGGGCATAAAGTTGGATTTTCGCGCGAAAATCCAACTTTATGCCCCCCGCCCTCCTCTCTCGAACCCGAGGGTGTACGGTGGCAGGTAGAGTCCCGGTGCTTGGGATTCTCGAGGGGGTCGGGGGGCATACAGTTGGATTTTCGCGCGAAAATCCAACTTTATGCCCCCCGCCCTCCTCTCTCGAACCCGAGGGTGTACGGTGGCAGGTAGAGTCCCGGTGCTTGGGATTCTCGAGGGGGTCGGGGGGCATAAAGTTGGATTTTCGCGCGAAAATCCAACTTTATGCCCCCCGCCCTCCTCTCTCGAACCCGAGGGTGTACGGTGGCAGGTAGAGTCCCGGTGCTTGGGATTCTCGAGGGGGTCGGGGGGCATAAAGTTGGATTTTCGCGCGAAAATCCAACTTTATGCCCCCCGCCCTCCTCTCTCGAACCCGAGGGTGTACGGTGGCAGGTAGAGTCCCGGTGCTTGGGATTCTCGAGGGGGTCGGGGGGCATAAAGTTGGATTTTCGCGCGAAAATCCAACTTTATGCCCCCCGCCCTCCTCTCTCGAACCCGAGGGTGTACGGTGGCAGGTAGAGTCCCGGTGCTTGGGATTCTCGAGGGGGTCGGGGGGCATAAAGTTGGATTTTCGCGCGAAAATCCAACTTTATGCCCCCCGCCCTCCTCTCTCGAACCCGAGGGTGTACGGTGGCAGGTAGAGTCCCGGTGCTTGGGATTCTCGAGGGGGTCGGGGGGCATAAAGTTGGATTTTCGCGCGAAAATCCAACTTTATGCCCCCCGCCCTCCTCTCTCGAACCCGAGGGTGTACGGTGGCAGGTAGAGTCCCGGTGCTTGGGATTCTCGAGGGGGTCGGGGGGCATAAAGTTGGATTTTCGCGCGAAAATCCAACTTTATGCCCCCCGCCCTCCTCTCTCGAACCCGAGGGTGTACGGTGGCAGGTAGAGTCCCGGTGCTTGGGATTCTCGAGGGGGTCGGGGGGCATAAAGTTGGATTTTCGCGCGAAAATCCAACTTTATGCCCCCCGCCCTCCTCTCTCGAACCCGAGGGTGTACGGTGGCAGGTAGAGTCCCGGTGCTTGGGATTCTCGAGGGGGTCGGGGGGCATAAAGTTGGATTTTCGCGCGAAAATCCAACTTTATGCCCCCCGCCCTCCTCTCTCGAACCCGAGGGTGTACGGTGGCAGGTAGAGTCCCGGTGCTTGGGATTCTCGAGGGGGTCGGGGGGCATAAAGTTGGATTTTCGCGCGAAAATCCAACTTTATGCCCCCCGCCCTCCTCTCTCGAACCCGAGGGTGTACGGTGGCAGGTAGAGTCCCGGTGCTTGGGATTCTCGAGGGGGTCGGGGGGCATAAAGTTGGATTTTCGCGCGAAAATCCAACTTTATGCCCCCCGCCCTCCTCTCTCGAACCCGAGGGTGTACGGTGGCAGGTAGAGTCCCGGTGCTTGGGATTCTTGTTGTATAAAATAAGTGATACCTTACCAACAAATATCACCTCACCTGTATGTGTCACCTGTATGTGTCACCAGTATAATATGTCAACACCACTGTGGGCAATCCATGTCTGTTGTTTTGTTTTGCTTGATTGTTTGGTTTGAATTATCAGGTTAGGGTTTTTTTCACTTTAGGCAAATTAAGTAAGAAGAAGAAACTAAGATGCAAATATGTTCTTTCCCAGTTTTTCAGAATGTGAACTGAACTGAGTAGTTTAATGTAAACAACAGACATGTGATTGGTTGACTGGGTGTATATATATCAAGTATGTTTCTTTCTACACTAGCTTCGGATTCCTGCCTGCACATGTACGTGGCGTGTTAGTTTTTTTCCCACCTTAGAGGTGGTGGTCTGTTGTCTTTTAAGTATGGATAAGTGGATGCAGGTTCATCTTTTTGATCTATGCTAGTTTGGGTGTTTATTTAAGAAGTGTTAAGTATGCCTGGAAATTGTGATGCCTTTCATCGAGAAATTATTGTTCTTTGAATTTGTTGATATTTATTTTTTTAACTAATGTTTAAATAAATTATTTTAGTTTTAACTTTTGACTTCTCTTTTTGGTGTTTTGATCCATGGCTATCTCTTTCATTCTTGACTGAGATATCAAGGTTATGGGCCCAGACCCTACCTTTGTGCCTGGTGAACACTTGAATTAATGTTTTTGAAATTTAAAGTTTTGTATCTGTGTGTTGATGGTTTTTTTGGTGACGGGGGGCAGAAATTTTTTCTTCAATAAGGATGTCTCTAATAGCAACAAATATTGCCAAGCTTAATGGCAAAAATTATTCTAGCTGGTCTCTGGACGTTAAGTTTTTATTGATTGATAGGGGTTTATGGAGGATTGTCAGCGAGGCTGAATCACCTCCTGAAGCTAAGGACGATCTATCTGTTTATAATGACAGGAGTGATAGGGCTCTGTCCACGATCTATCTGAATATAGAGCCAGAGTTCAAACGTCTCATTAAAAAGGAGACAAACCCCATAAAGGCCTGGGCTGTTTTGAAAAGGTATTTTGAACCTGACGATCGTGTAAGACATCAATTTTTGTACAATCAATTCCTTGATTGTAAGCCCGTAAGAGGTGAGGGGTTGGCTCTGTATTTTTCTAAGATCAAGGACTTAGCTGATCAGCTAGAGGCAATGCGTCATCCTTTGGATGCTGATAGAATTATTTTTCATATTTTGAGATATCTGCCGGACTCTTTTTCAATTTTAGTGCAATCTGTGATGATGTGGAATGAACAGGAGTTTAAACTGAGTAAGATAGAAGATGTTGTCATTGCTGAGGAGGCACGAATGAAACAGAGAGAGGACGATCATTATACCTCTTCAGTATCTCATATAGAGTCGCCTAGACCTGGCATAGTTCGGTGCTATAACTGTGGAGAACCTGGCCACATCTCACGTAAGTGTCGTCATCGACGCAAGAACTTCAGAGGTCGTTACCGTGGACAGTCAAGAGGGCGTAGATCGCCTACTCCTACAAGAGGTTTGTCAAGGAGACCGTCACCTGATCAACATCAACACACAGATAAGTCTTACAGTTCTTTTTTTGTGCAAGCTTGTCTTTCGGAAACTGATAGTGACGCGTTTGTACTAGATACAGCCGCGTCACATCATTTCTGTAAAGACAAGGCTTATTTTTCAAATTTTGATAGTAGTTTTAGGGAACGTGTTGCTGTTGCAACGTCTGAGTCAACCTTTACGGTTGAAGGAAAAGGTGATGTACACCTTAATTTTGGCTCCAATCATGTCAAATTAAATAATGTACTATATGCTCCGACGTTGCGCAGGAATCTGATTGCCTGTAATTTGATAGATAGGGCTGGTTTTAAGTTTAAAGGCGAAAAAGGAAAAATCCAAATCTTAAACTCAAAAAATGAGGAAATTTTTTCGGCTAACCTAAGAAATGGGATCTACCATTGTTATCCTAAGGTTGTACAAAAAGCTAATCAGGCGATCAGATTTGAAGCATCGTTGTCTGAACGGGCCAGTCTTGAATTGTGGCACAAGAAATATGCTCATTTAAGTCCTGGTCTGATTCAGAGAACGCTTAAATATGATGCTGTGAAAGGTTTACCTGGTATCCCGGAATCCGCGATAAATTGTGAGCCATGTAAATTAACTAAAACAAAACGGGTGTCTTTCAAACCGTTAAAAGAGGTAAGATCGAGAAAGCCTCTCGAGCTGTTATACATGGATTTATGTGGTCCTATGGACACATTAAGTAGAGGTGGCAAGCGCTATTACCTGTCCATTATCGACGATCACTCTAAAAAAGCTGCACTGTTTCCTTTGGAAAGCAAAGATGAAGCATTTAATGCTTTTAAGAAGTATCATACGCGCGTAGAAAGGTTCTTGAACGCCAAAGTAATTGCGGTCAGAACCGATAATGGGAAAGAGTTTGTGAACAAAAGTTTTAAGGTTTACCTTGAGCAGTTTGGGATTAAACATGAATTAACTAACGTCTACACACCTGAACAAAATGGTGTGGCAGAGCGGTTTAATCTTACGGTAATGGACAGCGTAAAAGCGGTTATTGAGGATTCCGGGTTGCCAAGGGACTTCTGGGCTGAGGCTGCCTTATACTTCACCTACACCTGGAATAGGATTTGCCATAGCAATCAGGAGAAAACTCCTATTGAGCTTTTTGACGGTACTAAACCTTCCGTAAAACATTTTAAGCCATTCGGAGTTAAGGCTTATGTTGGCATTCCTAAACAAAGGAGGGTGAAGTTAGACAACCGGGCCAAAATAGGCGTAATGGTAGGCTATGCTCTGAACACTAGAGGTTTTAGAGTGTGGCTGCCTGATGAGGATAAAGTAATTGAAACGGCAAATGTAAACTTTGATGAAAATATATTGTACAAAACTTTTAAAAGAACTAGTGAAGGTGATGGCCTTAGTGATACGAGTGGCAATGGTGGAGATAGTAACACCTGGTATGTATTAGATACAGGAGTTGAGGATTGCGGGTCGAACCAAATGACTCAACAAAGTGAGGTACCCATTGTTCAGGATCAAGATCTAACCCCTGGGCAAAAGGATGTAGATAAAATTAGTGCTTCCGGGTCTAAATTAGTTGGGAAATGGAGAAGGGACGCAGTACCGAGACCGGACGGAACTCGCGTCGACATCTATTTCTATGAGGGGGATTCAACTAAGCGCTTAAGAACTCTAAAAGAGATAGAGTCTTATTGTGGAGAACATAACCTACGTTTCGATAAAGACCTATTCGATTTTAGTGGTAAAAATCTGTTAGTTGGTCCTGTGAAAGGAGGTGATGTCGATGCGGGTTCAGTCAGTTTTGCCTCCTGACTAGACCCAATAGAGATCCCCAATACGTATAAACAGGCTATGAGGTCTCCCTCTCGCGAAGAATGGCAGAAAGCCATGGTAGAAGAAATTGAGACTATGAAACAGAGGGAAGTTTGGGAAGTAGTTAAAAGACCTCCAAACTCTAGTCTGTTGGGCTGTCGTTGGGTTTATACCATCAAGAGGGATGAATCGGGAAAAATAATCAGGTATAAAGCCCGTTTGGTTGCGCAGGGTTACCGACAGGTCAAAGGGGACTCCTACGACGAAACTTATAGTCCCGTAGTCAACTTCAGCGTAATAAGGTTTTTTTCTCCCTTTTGGTTTGCAATCTGGGCTGGCTTCATTTTCAATTTGACGTAAAATGCGCGTACCTCTATGCCCCTTTGAAAGAAGAAATTCTAATGAGTCAACCACCTGGGTTTTCGGTCAATAATGGCCAAAGTTTAGTATGTAGGCTAAAGAAAGCAATATATGGCCTGCACCAGAGTGGGCGCAATTGGTTTTACGAGATGGATAGGGTACTCGCGGAGATAGGTTTTCAGAAATTTGAGTATTGTAATTGCGCTTATGTCTTTGATGCAGACGTCGTATTGTTGTTATACGTTGACGATTTTGTTTTGTTTTCTAAAAGTGAGTCAAAAATAAAACGGGTTGTAAAACTGTTAGGTGAGAAGTTCGATTTAAAAGCTTTGGGGAGAACGAGAAAATTATTGGGGGTTGAGTTTGAAGAGAGAAATGGTTCCTTGTTGTTGCATCAAAATTCTTACATTGACGAAATCTACCAAAAATTTAAATCATTTAACGTTCCAATGAGATCCCTTCCAATCACAAGGGGAAAATTGTTTTCCAAAAACCAATCTCCACAAACGTGTGATGAGCAGGAAGAGATGGATATTTGTCCATATAGAAACCTCTTGGGGTGTCTTTCGTTTTTGGCTAGTAGAACCAGACCAGATATAACATACGCGGTGAATATTTTTAGCCATTTTCAGAATTCCCCTGGTCTAGTACATTGGGAAGGTCTGTTAGGTTTGTTGGGTTATGTTTGGAAAACTAGGAATCTAAAATTAAAATTTCTTTGTACAGAACCAAAAATAAATGTTTTTTCAGATGCCGATTTTGCGGCCAATCGCGATGATAGGACGTCTATGGGGGGTCAGATTGTGTTTTTGGGGGAATCCCCTATTTTCTGGAAATCCTTCAAGCAGAAATGCATAAGTCTTTCTACTATGGAAGCGGAGTTTGTTGCAATGACAGAAGCAACCAAAGAGCTAATTTGGTTCGACCGCATCTTAAATGAATGTATTTCAAAGAAAGTAATAAATTCCATCAAGCAAAAATCAACACTCTACGTGGATAACCTAGCCACAATTAATTTTGCAAAGTCTCCTATAGAAAATGCAAGGAGCAAGCACATTGATGTAAAATTATTGTTTGTTAGAGATCTAATTTATAAGGACCTTTTCGAAATCTCATATGTGTGTAGCAAAAATAATTTAGCGGACATTTTTACCAAACCAATGACTAGGTTGATTTTGAATGGTTTTAGAGAAAGGATTTTTTTGCTGATGTAAATAAATTTTTCATGTAAAGTTTTTTGATGGTGTTTCTGTGCATGCCAGTGATGTTACAGGATGGTATGAAGGCTTGCCCAGTGAAGCCACGCCTAAGGGAACTTTTAGACTTTTTTCAAGCCGGGTTCTGCCCTTGGGGGCCTCTCCTGCTTTGTTGTTAAAGCCGCTCTACATTCTAAAAATGTTAAAAGTAAGAAGGTTTAGTCTTTTGAGTAACTGTTTTCCCAGATTTTTTCAAAGAACTTTTTCTGAAGGTGGTCGGCTATGAAGGTGTTTTTGCTTCTTTTGACAGACCATAGCAGGTCGTAAAGAGGATAAGGTTTTTTCGTGTGTTTTAAGTGTACTCATCTTGTGGTAATTTATGGGGTGGATTGAGAATCAAGAAGCTTGTTTTTACTCCATAAATATGTCTTTTTTGACGTAAGGTTTTTTAGAAGTTGTGTATGATGGTGATTATTTGTGGCAACGATTGTTTTTGTGGATATGTGGTTTTGTACATAGGTCTAAATGGGCACTTTTTACGTCAAGAAATTTGTTCGTGTGTCTAGTGTTTTTCATCCATTTTTCGAACTTTTTCTTGCACCGGTGTATGTGTTGTAACTGCATGTTGTTATGTAAGTTCTTACTAACTTTTATTAGGATTTTTTTCGATGGGGGGCATTTACTAAATTTGATATTTTGAAGTTTTTGAATTCAGGGTTCTTTTTACAGGTGTGGTGATGGGGGGCATTGTTGTATAAAATAAGTGATACCTTACCAACAAATATCACCTCACCTGTATGTGTCACCTGTATGTGTCACCAGTATAATATGTCAACACCACTGTGGGCAATCCATGTCTGTTGTTTTGTTTTGCTTGATTGTTTGGTTTGAATTATCAGGTTAGGGTTTTTTTCACTTTAGGCAAATTAAGTAAGAAGAAGAAACTAAGATGCAAATATGTTCTTTCCCAGTTTTTCAGAATGTGAACTGAACTGAGTAGGTTAATGTAAACAACAGACATGTGATTGGTTGACTGGGTGTATATATATCAAGTATGTTTCTTTCTACACTAGCTTCTGATTCCTGCCTGCACATGTACGTGGCGTGTTAGTTTTTTTCCCACCTTAGAGGTGGTGGTCTGTTGTCTTTTAAGTATGGATAAGTGGATGCAGGTTCATCTTTTTGATCTATGCTAGTTTGGGTGTTTATTTAAGAAGTGTTAAGTATGCCTGGAAATTGTGATGCCTTTCATCGAGAAATTATTGTTCTTTGAATTTGTTGATATTTATTTTTTTAACTAATGTTTAAATAAATTATTTTAGTTTTAACTTTTGACTTCTCTTTTTGGTGTTTTGATCCATGGCTATCTCTTTCATTCTTGACTGAGATATCAATTCTCGAGGGGGTCGGGGGGCATAAAGTTGGATTTTCGCGCGAAAATCCAACTTTATGCCCCCCGCCCTCCTCTCTCGAACCCGAGGGTGTACGGTGGCAGGTAGAGTCCCGGTGCTTGGGATTCTCGAGGGGGTCGGGGGGCATAAAGTTGGATTTTCGCGCGAAAATCCAACTTTATGCCCCCCGCCCTCCTCTCTCGAACCCGAGGGTGTACGGTGGCAGGTAGAGTCCCGGTGCTTGGGATTCTCGAGGGGGTCGGGGGGCATAAAGTTGGATTTTCGCGCGAAAATCCAACTTTATGCCCCCCGCCCTCCTCTCTCGAACCCGAGGGTGTACGGTGGCAGGTAGAGTCCCGGTGCTTGGGATTCTCGAGGGGGTCGGGGGGCATAAAGTTGGATTTTCGCGCGAAAATCCAACTTTATGCCCCCCGCCCTCCTCTCTCGAACCCGAGGGTGTACGGTGGCAGGTAGAGTCCCGGTGCTTGGGATTCTCGAGGGGGTCGGGGGGCATAAAGTTGGATTTTCGCGCGAAAATCCAACTTTATGCCCCCCGCCCTCCTCTCTCGAACCCGAGGGTGTACGGTGGCAGGTAGAGTCCCGGTGCTTGGGATTCTCGAGGGGGTCGGGGGGCATAAAGTTGGATTTTCGCGCGAAAATCCAACTTTATGCCCCCCGCCCTCCTCTCTCGAACCCGAGGGTGTACGGTGGCAGGTAGAGTCCCGGTGCTTGGGATTCTCGAGGGGGTCGGGGGGCATAAAGTTGGATTTTCGCGCGAAAATCCAACTTTATGCCCCCCGCCCTCCTCTCTCGAACCCGAGGGTGTACGGTGGCAGGTAGAGTCCCGGTGCTTGGGATTCTCGAGGGGGTCGGGGGGCATAAAGTTGGATTTTCGCGCGAAAATCCAACTTTATGCCCCCCGCCCTCCTCTCTCGAACCCGAGGGTGTACGGTGGCAGGTAGAGTCCCGGTGCTTGGGATTCTCGAGGGGGTCGGGGGGCATAAAGTTGGATTTTCGCGCGAAAATCCAACTTTATGCCCCCCGCCCTCCTCTCTCGAACCCGAGGGTGTACGGTGGCAGGTAGAGTCCCGGTGCTTGGGATTCTCGAGGGGGTCGGGGGGCATAAAGTTGGATTTTCGCGCGAAAATCCAACTTTATGCCCCCCGCCCTCCTCTCTCGAACCCGAGGGTGTACGGTGGCAGGTAGAGTCCCGGTGCTTGGGATTCTCGAGGGGGTCGGGGGGCATAAAGTTGGATTTTCGCGCGAAAATCCAACTTTATGCCCCCCGCCCTCCTCTCTCGAACCCGAGGGTGTACGGTGGCAGGTAGAGTCCCGGTGCTTGGGATTCTCGAGGGGGTCGGGGGGCATAAAGTTGGATTTTCGCGCGAAAATCCAACTTTATGCCCCCCGCCCTCCTCTCTCGAACCCGAGGGTGTACGGTGGCAGGTAGAGTCCCGGTGCTTGGGATTCTCGAGGGGGTCGGGGGGCATAAAGTTGGATTTTCGCGCGAAAATCCAACTTTATGCCCCCCGCCCTCCTCTCTCGAACCCGAGGGTGTACGGTGGCAGGTAGAGTCCCGGTGCTTGGGATTCTCGAGGGGGTCGGGGGGCATAAAGTTGGATTTTCGCGCGAAAATCCAACTTTATGCCCCCCGCCCTCCTCTCTCGAACCCGAGGGTGTACGGTGGCAGGTAGAGTCCCGGTGCTTGGGATTCTCGAGGGGGTCGGGGGGCATAAAGTTGGATTTTCGCGCGAAAATCCAACTTTATGCCCCCCGCCCTCCTCTCTCGAACCCGAGGGTGTACGGTGGCAGGTAGAGTCCCGGTGCTTGGGATTCTCGAGGGGGTCGGGGGGCATAAAGTTGGATTTTCGCGCGAAAATCCCACCACTGGGGGGACTGGGGGGACCTCCAGTGCTGAAACTGGAGGGGGACCCGGTCCCCCGAAATATTTTTACCGTCCTTGTTCCCTAAAATATTTGTTTCCACGAAAAAAAAAAATGAATTTAAGAGTAGATTTAAATACGAAAGTAAATTTATTTTTTCTGACCTAAATTCCCATTCGTATGATTGTTCAGATTTGCCTCGTATTCCGATTCGCAAATATATTCGTTTTCGGATTTTTAGGGTCAAATTTCAAAAAATTTTGTATGGAGTTCCCCCAGACCCTCTTTAAGTATTTTTACTCACGAATTGCTGTTCAAAAAATCAGTTAAAACCCTGTTTTAAAAGTCTAATTACCAAAAATTTTCTGGTGGAGAACCCCCAGATCCCCCTTTTCTTAGAACTCAATTATTTACAACTTTTTAACATTAGGTTGAGAAAACTGATTCAATTCGATTAACACATTTTTATCCCCCAAAACCAAATCCTGGATCCGTCACTGCATGTGGTAACAATGATGAATAATGTTTTTTTTTATCATCATCTACCATCAATATTTTTTTGTAAAGACTTTAAATGTTACATAGTTTTAAGGTAATAAGGTTAACAAAATTATAATAACTGCATTTGTGCTTTTATTCTAGCATTTAAAAAATGTCACATTAGCCCCCACTTTCCCTAACTATGCAATTTTATTTGATCTATAATTTGATTATCAATTCGAGAAGGTGCAAAAAATTAGTAATATTTTACCCTCCATCAATCATCTACTCTGTAAAAAGGCGAGTCCCCCAAAAATTTGTCTCCAATTTCAGCACTGGGGACCTCCCCTCGGATACGCTCCTGAATAAGAATTTCTATCTTATCATCATAAAAAACGACCTTAAACTACTCTATAGTATAGGCCAAGAAAGAAGAGGGGGTCTGGGGGCCCTCCCCCGGTAAATATTTGAATTTTAGCACGTCCAAAAGTGTTCTGAAACTGCCTTTAGGGGAATTTTGTCGGTGGGGGGGGGCAGTTATCGCCCCTCCCCTATAATCAGCCCCTGGATAGAACTCAGGAACTACCGCATGCTAAGCAAGCATCCAGGGGCGTCATTTCAGTTTTTCTGAAATTATCCAATTCTTTCCTTTTAGTGCTGTTTTCTCCACGAAACAATGGAAAACCACTTTTCAGGCAGGTGAAAGCGATAAGGGGACTTGGCAGCTTTCTCCAAATTTTAGGGAAGAATTAACTCGGCAAAAAATCGGGAATAAAATCGGCAAATAACGAATTAAAACATGATAATTTACGCATGGTATCTCCTATTTCTTTAAAATCCTTCATTGTTGGCTCCTTTCTTCATTTAATTTAAAATCTAAGAGTCGTAAATCAACAACAATCAATCAGAAATAGTAATGCGGGAGACTGTCGGTTCTAACATAGCTCCCTTTTTAACAAATTAGGAGTAAAAGCCAAACATAAATTCTAATAATTTTACAAAGAAAATATCGGGAAAAACATACCAAGCAGTTGATTCATTGTAATTGCAAAAACGGATGAAAATTAAGGTGTCCCGAATTCCAAAAATGTTTCGTTAGCGTGTCTCATGAAAGTACAGATCCCCAGTACAAATTTTGGAAATGGCGCTTCATCAGCTTCATGATGGGGGAAATGTTGAACGGTTAGAATTCATCATAAGTTTAAATCTTGGAAGTATGATTTCATTGGAGGAAACATTTAACCTTGAATGAATTTTCAGTCTTTTATTCAAGTAAGCTGAAGTCATAAAAATACATATTTCCCACTAAGTTCAAGAGTAATAAACAATAAATTACGATTGTTGAAAGTCTGATGGTAAGAAAATGAATAAAGTAAAAAGAATCAAATTTATGTGAAAACGAAAACCTATCTTCTGCTGCAGCCAGGGCCGTGTTAAGGGAGGGGCGAAGGGGGCGTCCGCCCCGGGCGCAGTATTCAGGTATTCAAGAGAGGCCCGAATTTTTTTTTCGCAATTTTTTTTTATTTTAGTATTTTGCAATTTAAAATTATTTTAGAATTGGACTTGGTAGATTCTTCAATACTTTCCAACGGAACGACGATGAACGTGTTCAGGGGGCGCCAAATTTTTGCCCAAACATTTTTTTTCGAATCTATCTAATAATAATGTAAAGAAATTATATTTGGGAGGGGGTGCAAAAAAGCCAGGGGGCGCCAAAAAAGCCATCCGCCCCGAGCGCGATTTTTCCACAACACGGCCCTGGCTGCAGCGTATACTAGCCCGTCACTCATCATCTACAGTTGAAATTCATGTTAATCATCCGTTTCACTTGAGATTTTGTTTTTGATCAGGGGCGTCATTTCAGATTTTGATTGGGGGGGAAAGGATTTTTTTTAAGTGGAGCTGGGCCACGCCGTAATCAGACTCTTTTTGTGAGGGGGGTTAACTCAACGTCCATTTTAAAATACCCCCTAACGAGTACATTTATACCTGATTTAGAGAGATAAGTTTTAGATCACTTTAAAGTAGTATTTAAATGATATTAAGCAGAATGTTAACATTTTACAACAGTAAAAAAGGGGTTTGGGGGTCATCCCTAGAAAATTTGCCTCTTAAAGTAGTTAAGCTCGTTTTGAGGGCTTACATCCTAAGAGAATAGTTTCTTGTAAACCACAGAATTTTCTATGGAAAGCTTTAAATAAACGTCAAGGTTTCAATGGGGGCTGCGGGTCCTCCCCAGATATTTTTTTGAAAATTCCCTTTTTTAGTGTTTTATCATCTTTTCAAACTCCTTGGGGAACACCCAAAGTGAAAAGATTCTTGTAAGCGGCAGAATTTTCAAGGGAAAAACACTGTATAACAGGCGTCAAACTTTTAGAGGGTTGGCCCCCAGATTTTTTTTTTTAATTTGCCTCTTAAAGTAGTGTTTCATCTCATTTTCAAACTCTTTGGGGAACACACCCAAAGGAAACCTCTTCTGGTAAGCAGCAGAATTTTCATAGGAAAAACACTATATATAACAGGCCTCAAACTTTTAGAGGGGTTTTGGGGGGTTCACCTCCTGAATTTTTTTGAACGCCTTTTTGGGTTACACCCGATCCTCTTTGTGAAAGTTTTAGAATTTTCAGACTTGCAGCTATTATTATCATCATCATAACAGAAAAACTTAGGGGGGGCAGTTGCTATCCCCCCCTAAATGACACCGATGTTTTTGATCCACTCTTCAATGTCTTCAATCCTTTGGGGCTATGAGTAATGCGAATAAACGTTGTCTGTTGAACCACGTAATATAAACAAGTGTAAATGTTCTCACCCGTTAAATTTATGAATTCCGCAGAATGTTCTGCCTCAATGGTGGTTGTGCCTTAATATTCAAGCTGCGGAGGGATGCAGCCAGCCAACTATTAATGTATTAAAAAAATCAGCTCTCGTATCTTTTTGAAAATATTTTGCCACATATTTATCAAAAAATTGAAGGGTCGTAGCTTTTAAAATAGAAATTAGCAGATATTTTTTAGATTTTGTAGAAAAAGTTATTGTTTGGAAAAATTTTTTTCCTCAAAGTGCGCTTATATGCAACTATGGCCAAAATTAATGAAAAATGGATGGTTGGGGATCATACAAACTTATTTATAAAAACAAGGAAAAGTTTTCCTTAAGAGGTCCTCAAAATGCACCAATGAAACCCTGTCCTGGGAAGTGATGTAAAATACCCAGGTATTTATGGTATTTCACTGTGTATTTACATGCTAAAAGCTTTATTATTATTTTATGACTTTAGACTTTTAATGACATTAAGATGGAAGCGTCTTAATGTCATTAAGACGCTTCCATATAGATTTTTTTCACAGAAGCTATGGATTTTTTTATGACTTCCCTAGCAACCGTTACATACATTTTTTTGTCACTGTTTTTACCACAAAATTTTATAGTTATTTTGATGGGAATTACAGCAACGTGAACCCCCTGTAAAAAAGTAGAACTAAAATCGAATATAAAGATAAATAAATATCAAAAGAAATGTAATAAATCATTCTCAATTCCTTTTTATACTCCGAATCATCTTATTTCTACCCCCTTCTCCTGACAGTGAAAAAAAATTTATTTCCGGAAACGCGGAAGTTTTTATGAATAAAGAATAAACTATTTTTTTCCTTATTTGCGTGTGTGACCGAAAAAAAAGCTACGAGAATCCGAAGAAACCCCGACGTCTATAAATTACGTAACTTCGGTGAAGGGTTTTGCACATAGAGGTTTTGCACCGTAGCTGCGATATGTGGGACTTTCAAAAGCTACCACTAGAGAACGAGCTTCGTGCTGGCATCGAAACGCGGCATCTGCGATTGAAATTGATTGAAATGATACTATTTTATAGCACGTAGTGGCAACAGCTTAAACTTGTTTATTTACGTTACGTTCCCAGTAAAGTTACGAGTTGTCTACACGGTCTACATGTGAAGAGAACGGGATTTTTTCCTTTTATATAAAATTAATGATATAGATATTTTCATTTTGATTATTTCTTATGGCTTCTACATCTGTTTGTGGGTTTCATGTTAAATTTTTCTAGCATTTTGCTTTTTACTGCATAAATTGGAAGTTATTCACATTTTTTCTTTGTAGTGTTTGAAAACTATGAAAAGGGAGAAGTAAAAACAATAGATAAAGATCCGAAAGAAGAGTTTTTGCCCCAAATATCATTGCCTGAAAATACTATAGTTGTTAGGGTCAAACGTGGAAGTAAAATTAAAAATTTGATGGCTTTTGTTGAAAAGAGCTTAAAGGTAAGTTTTAAGCACATTTGTTAATTTTTTGGGTAAATCCAAAGAAACCGGGTTTTTATTCTACAACCAGATGCCACTTGGGTGCTATATTACAACTGGGTGCCACTCTTCTTAGCGACTTTTTTGGCACTATTCTTGGTATCAATCCACGACCCAATATATCTGCCGGGTTGCTAGAAAATGAATTATATAGCCCTAGTTGGCAATGCCAAAAAACAACTGGCACCCAGTTGTAGTATGAAACCATCACTTGTTTTTTGGCATTGCCAACCAGGGAGATAATTAATTTCCTGGCAACCCGGTGGATATATACCTACTGGATAGTGGATTATGGTGCCAAGAGTAGCATATAAAAAAAGTGTCCATGAGGAGTGGTACCCGGTTGTAATATAGCACTAAAACCAAGCCTGAGCAACATTTTTAGGGAAATCTGGTGCTGCCAATGCCATTTATTGACAAGTAATAAATTCAACTTTTATAGAACTGGGTTGCCAGAATCCATTTTTTTGGCATCAGGCCCAGTTTCTTTGGATTCCTTTTTTTGGGTTCTTACGTATTATCCCGTCGACCGTGTCGCTTAATCCGTAAACATGAACCCATCGACTTTACTATGATTGTGCCGCTGAATTAGACGGTGGCTGAACGGTTGACTGGATGATACGCAATAGGGTGTATCGAAAAAAACTTTTTTTCGATTTTCATCACGCCTTAGCAAAAAAAAGTTGTTTAAGGTGACACATAATACCTGCGAATTTTTTCAGAATTTTTGGGGGGTGTCTTTAGGTTCCGCCAGGCCCCGAAGGTTCCCATGTTAATCCTATGGAGCGCGCAAGCCTAAAAGGCCAATCGCCCCTCATTTCTACCCTAATCACACGACGAATGTCTTCACTCGAGTTATCAACCCTATATGATCTAGGCTATCCGGCAAAACTTGAATAATAGCCTAAATATCTATATTTCATTGATTATTTGAACAAGGATATGCCCGATTTTCAACGAAATTTGAGCACACAAAAAACGTAATATAGATATTTAGGCTGTTATTAAAGTTTTGTCGGGTAGCATACTTCATATAGGGTCGATAACTCGAGTGAAGACATTCGTCGTGTGATTAGGGTAGAAATGAGGGGCGATTGGCCTTTTAGGCTTGCGCGCTCCATAGGATTAACATGGGAACCTTCGGGGGCCTGGCGGAACCTAAAGACACCCCCCAAAAATTCTGAAAAAATTCGCAGGTATTATGTGTGTATTATTACCTTAGACAACTTTTTTTTGCTAAGGCGTGATGAAAATCGAAAATAAGTTTTTTTCAATACACCCTAATACGCAAGCATCCTTTTTTGTAACCCATTGGTAAAATCCTATTTCATGGGTACACCTTGGCGCGTTTTTGGCACAAAGTTTTTTTGTCGCCAAATGCAAAAGGCGCCAAGTTTTTTTCGCTGCTAAATGCGAAAGGTGCCAAATTTTATGCTGCGGAAAGCTAAAAACATTGTCTAAACTGCTTAAACTGAATAAGGAAACAAATTAAACATATTTGTAAGTATTTATCACTTGATTGACGAATTTTGAAGACAGAAATACTAAGATACAATAGTTGCCAAATTTTATTATGCGGAAAGCTAAAAACATTGTCTAAACTACTTAAACTGAATAAGAAAACAAATGAAACATATTTTAAAGTATTTATCACTTGATTGACGAATTTTGAAGACAGTAATATACTACGGTACAATAATAATATAATTCCGACATCTTGTCGTATGTCGTGCGATAAATGAAGCAATGGTACATTTAGAATAAAATAAAATGCACTGAATAAAATTTTAAAAAAATAACTACCTATTATAATCCGTGAAGTTTTACTAAGTATACGCCACGCAACAAAAACAAAAGCATCCTAACACAAATGTTGTTACTTCACTTCAGCTTCAGATCTGAATCAAAACCTATTTAAAATGCCCAGAGATCACAAGATTTGAAAAAAAGCGTGCATATCTAACGCCCAACATGACAGCTTATTGGTTTTCCGAGTCAATTGCGTCATCACTCTTCAATTCGCCATTTCGGAATGTTACAATACAACGCAGAAAACAAGAGCGCATTCTTACGTCATTTTAGATCAGGGGTCGGCAACCTGTGGCTCGCGAGCCGCATGCGGCTCTCCGGTTCTATACGAAAATATTATTAATTTACGATCAAAACCCTTAAAAATAAGAAAATATATTTTTAAGTACCTTATTTTTCCAATAGCTTTTATTTCCATAATCTTTAATTACAAATCGCTTGCGTGAAATAAAAACATTCCACAATGAAAAAAGCACTGATTAATGGTTGCAAAAATTCAACTTCATGGTAGACACCACAATGAAACAAATTAACTAAATCTAAAACTGCTAGGAAAGGGCCTAGCCTATGCCTTGCTTGAAGAAGTAGTTTATTTGAAAAAAGAAAAAAACTTTTTCGTTGAAGATATGGAGAGGAATAAATTACTTAATTTTAAAAATCTGAAGCAATATTGCGATGAGACCAATGCAACTATTGACACAAATTTCTTCCGCATCTTTAAAAAACATGAAGGATGGATTCTCGGAGAGATTCAAGCAATTCAAAACAAACAAAGTTCTTTCGCATTCATTGTAAATCCTCTCAACACCAATACAAATGAGATCAACATTGAGCCATTTGGAATGGATACTGGATCGCTTCAAATCAGTGGCAGATCCAGGGGGTGGCACTCTGGAAAGTGCCCCCCCTAGGACCCAAAAAATTACTCATAAGTACGAAAAAAAGTCCCAAAAAGTACTCAAAATGAGTTAAAACCCTACTTTTACAGGTCAAATTTCAAAATTTTTTCTAGGGGGGAACCCCCAGACCCCCCTTTTGTGTTTATATTATTTACTACTTTTTACATAATTTAATTATGTATTTAAAGCCGTTTATTTTAAATCAAATATCAAATATATGTATAAGCAAATACTATATAATTGGGAAACGAAAATTTTTAGTGCGGCTCTTTAAAAACTGGGAAATTTTGTAACTTTTGTAAAATTGTAACTTTTGGCTCTTCCGCTTCAAAAGGTTGCCGACCCCTGTTTTAGATGAATCGCGCATTACCGTTCGGCATTCAACTCGCGATCACCAGACTTGGCAATCCATCTACGACTACGTCATCTATCGCCAACGTGTACCCATCAACTAGGATTCATCCTAACCCATTTATTTTTAATTAAAATTGGTTAATACAAAAAATTTGGCCTTGTCAACTTTTTGGCAGATTCTTGTTTTGCTAAATGCCTTTCATTACAGCCCTGGTGTGCTGTCATGTAGATTGTAGAAAGTCTACCTGGTAAATGAAGCAAATACCGGCTGCAGTTGAAATTGTTGTCGCCAAGTATGATGCCAAACAACTAAACCAAGTATGATAATCGGTCACCAAATTTGGCGATTAAAATCTGCAGCCCGGATTCGCTTCATTAACCATCTACCTCATGTAAAAAAAAGTGCAATGTTTTCCCTCTTTTTTTTCTTATCATATCATTTTGTTTATGTATTTTGAAAATTATAAGTTTCTCAAAGATAGTTTATGTAATACTATGTATGATAAATCAACCAAAATAAAATATCCAAACATCAAATACTGGGAGTGTTTGAATCAATGATTTTATATCTTTTTGGGATGCTGAATTTGAATTACAAGTTTTCTGCTATTTCGATAATCTCCTTCCCAAAAAATCACAAAAACTCAAAGTTTTGTACTTTTTACTGGTTTATTTTTTCCTTATTTTACAAAACTGCATGCAAAGATATTTCTTAAAATTTCAGGTTTTTAAACAACTCTGTTAAATGAGTTGTTTATATCCACCCACGGCTTACTAGATACTATACAGGCTAGCCGAGTTTTAAATAATGAAAACTGAAAACCATTTGACAACTTTTCCCGCTTGGATTGCTACAAGTCCTACCTATATCGACCAACTAATAGGATAACACACTGACAAATAAGGAAAAATAAAGACGTGTTTTCATGACGTAAACTTCTGATTGTTGGCCATTAGTGGCTGATTTGAATTTTTTAGCCATTAAGCCCCACCTTCAACTCTGTGGATTTGCTGTGCCAGTTTGTCAGCTATTGCCATTTGAATTTTTGATGATTTCCGTAACTCGGCTAGCCTGTATAGTATCTAGTAAGCCGTGATCCACCCATCCGTAAAAAAAGTAAATGATGAATAGAAAAGATCGTACTTCCTTAATTCAAAGTAGTGCATGGTTTTTAAATAGTCCCTATAGCTTTAAAAAATTATCCAAGTTTCATTGTAGTTTGATTTAAATTTTGTTTTTAGGAAGAAGAAATTAGACATATGATTTTCTCTGGCTGTGGTGATGCTATTGAAAAAACAATAACTTGTGTCGAAATAACTAAATCCAAATTTGAAGTAAGTCCTTTAATATTTATGACTTAAAATTACATTGAAGCTTGCATTTAGCTTACTTATAATTTTACATGAGCATCCAAATTTCTCTTTTGTATTACTGTCAAGGAAGTAACAATAGGTTAACAATATTTTGTGTGTGTATAAAAACATATAGCAATTGAGGACTTGGGTGCAAGATCCACTATCAACCCAAATTTACTTAAGTAAATTTGGTGGTAACTTAAGTCTTGGTGTGCTTTGTAAGATCGACCTCCATAGCCCACCTCCACTTCGGGCATTATTAATAATGCCCGATTTATCACATTGTTGGTAACATATACACAACTCTACTAATGTTCTTAGGAAGATGCTTAGAATTTTATTTAAAGGTTTACTTGGCTTATTCATTTTTGAGGTTTAAAGCTAATGAACTTTTTACCTATGTTTTCTTTACTTGTGAGAGAGTTTTTAATCTTCGAACTTACAAGTTGCCTAAAATTAGAAAACTTTCTAGTGATATATCATTCCATTGTTGCCTATTGTATTAAATATTTCTCTAGATTTGGTTGTGATTTTTCTTTCTGGCCCTAAATAAATTGAATAAAATTAAATGTCTAAGTAAGGGTCTTCAAAAATTGGCCCGCCTTAGCTAACTGAGTTTTTTTTAGTAACAATACCTCTTTTTTTACTGGATTCACAGTCAGTCTAGTATAAATCTGCCATTGATTTTAAAAGTGGTATAAGTCACAGTAGTAATATAAGTGTTTCAGATATTTAATGTTTTGCATTAGATTTAATTTAAAATAATTTACTTTTTATTCAAATATTTTATGGAATAACTAATATTTTAGAATGAAAATTTATTCTGGTTGTGATAAAGAGTAGGTTTTACAAAATTAAATAGCATAAAATTCCAGTCAAACACAGACACAAACAGACAAGACTCTCAGGCCTCACAGAGTTCCGTAAATTCCTAAAATTCCTTTTAGTTTGAGGCTTTCCTTAAATTCCTAAAATTTAACTAAAATTTTATTATCCTAAAATTTTTGAATGAACGCTCTTTGTTTCCAAAAAAAGTTTTAATTAAATTTGTCCGTTATTTTTATGTCGGAACCAAAATAGCCGTGACATCTGCTTTTTTTTGTTGAAAAAAACTACTTCTGTTGCAAAATAGTGCTATACTGTCGGCTTTTCTGAATGGCTACCGGAAGACGAGTGTCACAAAAATCCTTTTTTTTCTGCGCTTGCTCATAAACAATATAGTAACGCTGATGAAATTTCTCTGAATCTAATGGGTTGACATCTGTGAATACAGCTAAGTAACTGTAATCTGTCCAAGACTGGTGCTTTGGGATTTGGCAATGCTTGTTTGAGTTTCGTTTCTTGTTGTTCGTGGTTTAAGTGTGTTTCTAAAATGCGATTTTGGTTCAGTTTGCCTGCAAATTTGTTTGAAATTTTTTTCGGAGTGCTATTATATTTCAATTATTTTTAAAATTTGTTCTCTTTTTTGCTACAATATGCCATAAGGCTAGACAAAGTTCCAGGATATCTGGCTGAGCAAAGAACTTGACCGTATATTGTTCAAAGAGTGGTGTTCTGCTGCGAGAAATATGCAGCCCACTGCCTTCTATGTATTTATTTTTTTTCAATGAGTGGGTACTGGATTTATCATTTTTGACCACTAAATTGCTTTAATTGTAAACAATAAATTATCTAGATCTTTAAATTTTATTGAATTCTTTTTTTCATTTTCTATTGCTTATTGTAGTATTTGTATTGAATAATTTATTTGAAGGATAAAATTGAATTCAAATTTTCCTGCTATTGACTGCAGTAACATTTAATTCTTTTAAGTGAATTTCCTTTTTGTTTTAACTAATTGTGCTGCAAGTCATTTACAATTTAAAAATGTATGAATATTTGATAATTTTTGTTGTGATATTTTAGTTATGCTATGTTTTATGTTTTTAACAAACATTTGAAAGTATTTTTAAAGCGTATACTAAAGCGCATTATTAGTCAGGGAAATTTAGTTATTGGTCAGGGAAAAGTCAGGGAATTTTGAGATTGATTATCACTAGACACCCTGTAACATCCATGCCTAATGGGGATTCAAACCCCAAACGTATAGCTTCGCAGTCAAGTCAGATGCTCTAACGAAACATTTGATGTATGAAACAGTGGGTTTACTCAAGTAAAATCGTATCATAGAGGAAAAAAGCATACAATTGTTTTAAACTATCAGTTCAAAAACAAATAAAAAGCAAAGGGTTATGCAATTTTATGTTCTATGCTGAGTAGTTTTTCTGTTTTTAAAAGCAACTTATTTTAATCAAGCAGTATCATAATTGCAAAACCAAAAACAGGCTCCTAAAATATTCCTAAAATTTTTTTAAAAATTCCTAAAATTCCTCCCTAAAAATTTTAAGGAGCTAACTATGAGGCATAATAATAGAGTCACTCTATTATTATGCATTTTTTAAAATGGTATATTTTGTGGTACACAGGTTTTTAAGTGAAGTTCTATGTGATCCGCAGAACAGTATAGGCTAGTGTCCCTTGAGCTAAACACTTAGGAGACCCTGTATTTGACTAGTCCTTATGGAATGAGAGTAGTTCTTAGCATGTTGTTTATAGGTAATGAAACGTAGTTTTCTCTTTCAGGGTTTGCATCAGATTACAAGACTGAATGTTTTTAGGTTTGTGTTCTTATTCCTATTTTAGATTACCTATCACAGGGTGAAACCCTGAATGAATGTATCCCATATTTCTTAATTTTAATGTTATATTTCATTGTATCCAAATAACTTCGTATAAATATGTCCAAGAATAATCCATATAAAAATATGGCAATCTCTCCACTTTTTAAGTTACCGCCTTGTGTATAAATTTGTTTATACACATGGGGTACTTAATATACATTATGTAAAGCATTAAAATGTTATTCCTTTGATTTGGTATTATTGATCAATCCTTTGAACTTTGCTTTATCAAGGTAAACTTTTATTCTGTTTAGGGTTGAGGAGTTTTGGGAACCTACCAAACCAGAGTTAGACAGATTAGAAGTGATGAGAGATATACCTTTGATTGCTATTTTACTATGCAAGGATGCATTAGACCCCAGTCAATTAGGGTAAGAGGTTATTCTCTATTATTATTATTTTTAAAGTACAGTGGATTCTCGATAGAGTGACCCTCTTTGAAACCATCAATTTAAAGTCGTTTTAACAAATAAAATTATTACTGTGATAAAACAATCGGTACTTTATTACCAGTTTTGTAACATAGGGGTTGCTATATTGTGGGGTCATTCTAAAAAGATATATCTGTATCAAATGTTCTTAAGTCTTGCATCTTCCACCAGAATTTAAATTTATAATGTTACTATTAAATTGTGCAAGATGCGATAAAGTAATAATAATTGTAAATTGTAATGCAATAATTGTAAATTTATAACACCTTTTTATAACATGTGGTTAACTTTAAACGTTTTATTTTCAGATATCAAGCTCCCATTTGTGAAAGTCAGGCACCCAAAATGAAAAGGAAGAAAATGCCAAAGCGTCCGTATGATAAAAATAAGTCAAGCTCTCATAATGGAAATAAGACAGCAGAAAGAACTGAAAGTGAATGTAAAACAAAACAGAATGAAAAGCATGACTCCTGACTAACAATTCCATCAATCTATAATCCATTGTAGAATATCTGTGCTCTATTAAAGTTTCTCTGTTTCATCCTGTAAATAAATGATTGTTACTTATAATATATGTTTAGAGATTTTTTTATGAATTCTAGATAACACATCACCTTTATTTATAGTAGTAGAGTGGTAATGAACGGGACATTTTTCCAATGATTTTTCTATTATTTTCCATTGATCCAATTTTTTTTCAAATTGTGGGTTATATTTCTTATACATTCTGGTATACTAGACAAATATCAAAATAATTAGGATGTACCACCCTTCCCTTTGTGAGAGAATAAAGAAATAAAATTACTTATTTTAATGATTTAATAAATATTAATATTGATTGAACGGAATAGGTAATATAGAATTTAAAATGAAGTAGAATACATATATAAAGAAAAAACCAACAATTCTCTTTTTTCCCTTCAATATTTTAGGGTTTCCACCTGACATTCAATAAGTATTGTTTTGGCCAGACATGTCAGATTCATTTCAGAATGCCATTAAATGATGAAGATTATGAGAGCTCCTTCGCATTTACAAATTTCCTTTAAATTTTGAAAAAGTAATAAAACAATGTAATAAGTATTTTACTTCATATTTATGTTTAATGATGTACTACAGATGATACAGTGCTTCCTAAATTTATTTTACAGTGCAGATTGGCTGAATACGACTGAATTAGTAGTTTTGTCTTGGTTTCTTGAACTTTCAATCTATGATGTTAAAAAACCGCGAAGAATTCAAAGTTCAATTTCTTTAATTCAAAGTTTTTCGTTTTTCTCATAGAAATTTGACATCATAACGGTTTTCGGCTTTTGATATAAAATAATCACTGAAATCACTAGGTGTTTAATAATTTAAGCTTAAGCAATTTTTGGTAAATATCCCCAGTGAAATAGAAATTCCATGTTCAGTTAAAAACTGCCCTTGTGATCCTATAAATTAGGTTGTTTCTAATTGAATTGGTGATCTTGTTATAAAGCAGTGTCTTATTACTCAGTGGTCTGCGTACCCGTTGGAAGTCCGTAGAATTTTTTTCTTGCATTTTATAAAATTCATAACTTTATTTATAGGTTCCTAGCCCTGATAAGTTAGGGCTACGCTCCTAAAAGTAACTTTTTTTAAGCACAAAAAAATTTTAACGTAATTTTTAACTTACTTTTTTTAAAAAAAGAAGGGAGAATTTTTAACTACCTGTTGTCAGAAAATTTCTTTTTTAAATTATTAAATTTACCCCATATACCGCCAAAATTCCAATATCCCTTTCCGAAATTTTTATGCCATTGACCTTCTTTCTGTAAGTAAGGTTAATGAGCATTTTTTCGTTGGTATGTATACAGAAAACACCTGTTTTTTTCTTTAAAAGAATCCTATCAAAACAAGAATATTACCACTTGCGTATTTGACGAACAAAAACTATTCTATCGGAACACCTTTCCAAAAACGAAATCCTAAATAGATTCGAATGAAAAATCAATCATAACTTGTTTGGGTTAGAAGACAGACGCGTCGCAAAACTTCAATGAAGCCCTTCGCACTCGATAATGGAGGCAATAAAAGTATGTTCCTTCCTGAAAAGTTATGATAGCCTTCAAAAATGTATAATTATGGATAACCTTTCTTGTAGAAGAAAATGAGGGTCTTCCGAAAAAAAGAGTTGGAGGAATTGCTTATGTTTCTACACTTGGACCCGAAAGGCTTGAAAGCTACTCTTCAAGACCGAGCACTTTCTTACATTCAAGATAATTGCCTTGATGGACCTGCAAGAGATGAACTGGAAGAGAAAATTAAAGAATTGGTTTTGTAAGTTTCAATTGCTCGATTTATTTTTAATGTAGTACATGTTCATGTACACATCTAAGCTTAACCAAGAATTTATGTTTATTTAAAATGTAAAAAGATGATTTACAACCAGATTGTATCTGCACTGATTAAAAAACCACTTTTAGAATTATTTGGAATTTGAACAATCAATTTAAACTAATGCCTTTATGTAAAATTCATCTTCTCTAATGTGGGTCATTGGGTTTGAATGGGAAATTTTTTTGAACAAGTGTAAGTACGAAAGCATAAATGCAGATTTTATAATTTTTATAAATTTAAAACGATTTTATGCCGCATCCACACATTCGCGCGAACGCGAATCCGAATAACAACAAAGCATGTGTAAGCGGACCACTCGCGTTCGGACGAGCGTTTGCACCTGGCTTTGCGAATCACTCGCCTACATTCGCGCAAGAGGCGGTTTTTTGAGCACGAGTCAAAGGATCAGAAGCGAACACGAACTACCCCATTTACACATTCGTTGTTTTGATTAACTTTTATCATTAATATTTCATACTTTTTCTATAAATTCATAACAGTTAATTTAGTTTTAAATATAATAAGTATTTAAAAACTTCAACTTAGTAGCTTAATATTTTATGTCCCGAACATAAATTATACAATTTAAAAAGTCAACTTATTAAAAAATTTTAATCTTACTGCCTTAATAGAATTTCTTGGAAGTAAAATTTATCAACCTTATTTATCAAAGTACAATTTTTCAGATTGAGAAATGATATCAATAGTTTCCCCAATTACATCTTAACTTAATGTTTGAGACGTTTTTTTTTGGGGAATTATAAAATTTGTATAAACCCTATTCCAATTGAAAATTTATTTGTTGCTAGATAAATGGCATTAAAGGATACCATCTCTGGCATAAATTTTGTATAAATTTAAAATAGTTATTCAAGTTTAGAGCATGCGCCTGGAATCAAAAACTTAAAAGGAAATAATTATAATTACGGTGTAGGCCATTGCAATTTTTTTTGAAATTTCCCAGGTGCACCCCTCTATGTTATTACAATTACTGAAACACAACAGAGAACTTCCCCCAGCAGGTACCATTGAATTTTTTCCAATAGGATCTTGGGACAATGATATCCCGAAGGTGATATATAAGTTTTAACGTAATATTTACAGCGTTCAGGCTTATTAAATTAAAAACAATAAAAAGTTGAAGATATTTTCAATATTTTCCCTATTAAAAACATGGTAAAACTACTTTTGAGGTGCGCGGGGGCAAACATTGGCCTAGTGACCTGAAATTCTGCGGGTAATGTTTCGTATTTGTAAAATCATGAGGGGGTGCACCTGGGGAAATTACCCCAAAAAATATTCCCATAGACTTTTGCAATGGCCCATTACGGAATCCTCTTTTTTTCAGATGACACGATCTTGCCAGTATCTTTTTTGTTTTAGCTTTTGCTTATTTTCTTCGTTATTTTAAAAGTTCTAAATCAGTGTTTTCCAACCTTTTTTGGTCCATGTCCCAAAGCCTTTCTAAATTTTCCATGCCCCCATGTCCTTTATTTTTTTTTGAAAATCCTTCTTGAAAAGTAAATAAAACATGGTGGTCCATGCCCCACCTGGGGGGCAATTTCGTTAAAAATTTTCGAATTGCCCCCTTAGAAGTTCATATTGCCCTCCAGTGGGTCATTGGGATTCACTGTTCTAAATAATTATACTCGTTAGTAAAGAGAGAGAGCAAGCATCTTCCATTTTGACCGAATGTTCGTGGAATCGCGAATGTGTAAGCGGACATTCGCAGTTCTAAAAAACAAAAGAAATCCAATTAAAATACTCGGCGAATGTTCGCGCTCGCATTCGCGCGAATGTGTGGACGCGGAGTTACACATAAGTTAATAAAAATATTCCTGGAAAGTAACATTAAATATTCATATTTGTGTTTTGTCAACTTTTGTAATTTAATTGTTAAATATTGTCTAATTTAAAAAAAAAACTATTTAGTTCTTTTTTAGTTTTATATGGTGTTAGTATCTGTATAATTCTGTTTCCATCCAACCTAATTAAGTATACATGCAAAGTCAAACAAACACTACAATGTTCTTCTAAACTAAAGAAATATCAGCCACATTAAGTTGACCCATTAGCCTCTACAATGTGAAAATTTACAATTCTAGAAATAATGCAATAGAACAATCATGTGCAATTCAATACGTTTTCAGTAATATTTTCTTATTCTCCAATATTTGTGGAACCTAAAGCTGTCTTTAAATAAGATTAAAATATTCTTAAAAACTTGCAAAATAAAATCAATTACCAAATTTAATACTTTCTATTTCTTGTTGAAAAAAAACTTGACTTTTTTTCTGCTCAGCAAAAAACTGCCATTGCAGATATTCCATGCTGAAATGTTTGCTAGACTTGTTACCAATCAGTGTTGATGTCTTAACAGTCTTTACTTACTAAACTATTTCTAATATGGAAAAAATCAAGATGCCCCATTAAGGTCCCGCTTTCCTTTATAGTTTGAAATTGATATAATTGGGTTTTACTACCTCATCAATTTTTGATTTTCATAAGTTAATAATTTGAAAACTGTTCATAAATTTACTTTTTTCTTTAAGATTTCATTAGGTATAACTTCTTCTACTGGGCCGCCATGGAAATTTTTTTTTATACTAGAAGTGTGCCAAAAGGTTTGGGAGTCAGTCTACACCGTTTAATAGTATGATAATTTCTGTGGTTTTTGTTTTGAAGGGGGTGTTTTCAATTTTTAAATATCCAGTTCTTGACTAAGATTATCAGGAATTAGACTCGTCAATTTTTCATTTGCATTACTTCTCTATTGCTATGCAAATGTTCCTTTGGAATTAAAAAAAAAAAGGAACGTCTTCCTTTTCCAAAAATTTTAATCCAATAAACTGTTTAAACTGAATAAAAAACTAACGAAAATTAAGTTAATTAAAAATCTATTTTTATATTCTTTGTATCATACTAATATTATGAGAAAATTTGTACTGAAGAAATTACATTCAACCAGAGTCAAAAGTGTTTTTAAATTAAAATGTGATTTCCCATTTTTCTACTCATTATTTCAGTCCTTGCTACGTCTCAATATGTCGAGAAGGGAAAGGACACTATTAAAAGAAGTTAAAGTAGTGATTGAGATTGTAATTAAAATTCAAAACATGTGACGAAATATTATTTTAATTAGGAGCGCGAAAGTTCCTTTACGGAAACCATTCAAGAGATATGTTGCTCTTCAATTACCTACAGATCTTACTCCGATGTTTGTTGAACTAGCACCAATTATCAATGGCCAACAATTTGGTAAGTTAGTTTTAACATCGCTCTTCTTTTGAAGCATAATAATTGAAGTAAGTTTCATGATTTTTTATTCTACATATAGAGGAGAGGAGGGTATTATGGAATACCGAGGTTTCAGCCCTCTCCCGAACTGCTACCACGTGGGAATACCATGACTATAATGATGCAGTGCATAAAGATTTAACACCTAGTAATTGTCGTTACGGTCGCTGCAAAACAGAGTGTGTTTTGGGGTTTTCGAAAGTTTCTGCCGGTAAAGGTTCAAACATCTTAACCAACCAGTAATTATGATATTTAAATATTGTTGTTAAGTATATAATATTTAGTTGTTGTTATAATAGTTTCTTATGCTGTAGTCATAGTCGTTTTTTAGCTATCAGTGTTTTATCCGACAGTAAAATGGTTCATAATCCAAGGTTGCGTGTCGGGTATTATGGAATACTAGGTCCACTCTGATGTATCATCTGAAATTGACTTAATGCCATCAAATAAAGAACCGGAAAACAAAGATGCTGAATGTATCTTTTGTAACAAAAAATTCTCCAAAGATCAACGAGGAGAAATTTGGATTCAAATGCATTAACTGTTCTCTATGGGCTCATCTTGACTGTACTGGATCAGAGAAAGAAGATTATGTTTGTGGCTTTTGTAAATAGACTCAACAACTTTATAAATATTGTGTTTATAGTTAAAAAATAACTATGTTCTCCGAAGTCTAATCAGTTTTTCAATAGCTGTAAACAACTATTCCATATTACCTTCCATTCGTAACTTTTTTTTAAAGTACCTTTTTTCATAACAACAAAATAAATAATGTTTTATTTCACCATTGACGCTTCATTATCATTAGTTATAGTATGTACTTAAAACGATTTTGTGGCCTTTTCTTTCAAATCAGTTGGGTTATTCTTAAAGATATAAAGGGTATTCCATAATACCCTCCTCTCCTCTATTATTTAGAGCCCTCTCTATGTACATAAAAAAAAGTGATGGAGATTATTTTAAATACTAGAGTACATCTTTTAGCATAGCATCTGTGAAAGGGTGTAGGAGGCAAATAAAAGCTTCATGATAATAATTGTTCCAAGGTGTTAGATTTCTTTTTTCGGCGTGTCAGTGTATTTGAATATTCATATACTTCTTTTATTAGATTTGAAACAAGATGAACAAGTCTTAAACTTTTCTTTGACTCCTATTATGATAAATAGTATAGAAAAAGGGTAAGTAACATCCTTGGGATTAATTTATTTTTAAATTTAGAAGAAATATTAAATTGAGTTTGATATATACATTGAAAAAATGATGTTCAAAAATGTTAAATTTAATGTTTATGTTTTTAAGATAAATGACCTTTCAAATTGGAATATACACAATTATTGCTGATACTTTAAAATTCTTGATTAATTTGGATTTTTTACAAACTTTTGTAATTAGCATCCTAGCATTAATTGCAAGTTTTAAAACTTTTGCTTAGGGTTTCTATAATATTTAATTTTGAAAAGTTATTCTTTGCTTTTTTTGTATTATGCAATTAAATTCTTACATACTTTTTACGATGTTAATAAGCCAACGTTTTTGAACCCAGAAAGGTTTTCAACTTTTTGAAGTCAATAATTGCTTGATATTTTAGATGGCAAGAAGATGGTAGTAATACACATGAAATAGCGTTAATCGTGTGGAACTTCGTAACTACTGAAGCATGGGATGCGGTTGATTTACAAGTGTTCGTAAACAACAGACGTCTGCATGTAAAAAAAATTCTTAAAAATTAGTTTTGTATACATTTTGTTCATTTCCAGGGGTTAGATTGATTTTTTGTTCTTTTAGATTGAGTATCCTGGTTCCCAAATAATTCATCTTGCAAATTACTGTGATATGAGCTTTGAAGACAACCTAACAGTTCTTAAAATTTGTGCTGATTCTACAGTTCTGAAAGTAAGTTAAAATCAAATTATTTCACATCCTAGTATATTTGTGATATTGTTAATTAGTTAGACAAATAATTTTTCACACTATTGAATTCTCAGTTTTAGATTTTCTAATAAAAAATATCACCTCCTTTTAACAAATCCCAATCGCTTATAACTCACCTGTATTTACTTACTTACTTCTTACTTCTTGCTACGAGCGTCCGGCTAATTGTAGCCGATAGCTCGATGTCCCTGATATGAAAGGCAGGCGAGGGTCCAAAATTATTCACCTGTATTTGATTGATCATTTATTCAACTTCCTAACTTTTGTGAATTCTAATCACTTTTATAACTAAAACTATGTGTAATTTAAATAACAGTTGCGTGATAAGAAGGATTGCTTTATTTAGCAAACGGTTCAAAATTTTTGATTCTGAAACAACCAACTTCCTATTTAAAAGTGCTATTTCAATTACTATGTAGTTTTCACGAGCATTTTCTAAATATATGTGAGGCGGAAAGCGAAAAGGGACCTCTTGTCGGCAAAGTTGATTTCGAGAAAAAGCCTAAAAACCGGAAGAAGGTTTCTCTCGATTATCGATCCTTGGACCCTTTACAGGGTTCCCACGGGCCTTGAAAATCCTTGAAAAGTACTTGAATTTCATTTTTGTTTTCAAGGGCCCTGGAAAGTACTTGAATTTAGTGCTAAGTCCTTAAAAGTCCCTGAATTTTATTTGAAATATTTTATTTTGGAATTATTTTCAGTTTGAACATGAAAAAGTTAATTTTTTATTCAAGTACTTAATATCCTGTTATCTTCTTAAACACGGATGGGATTTTTTAAATTGTAGAACAGGTATAACTTGGTTACTTTAATTTTTCTGTTTGACTTTCCTAAAACAAGTGAAATATAGTAGTATGTTTGAAATTGTTGGATATATGAATGGTAATATAATGTAGTCTTCCCTATAAGAAAGGTTTTTGAGAGACATTGTTTTCTGAAGTAGGGACACTGAAGAGAACTAGTTTTGTTGCTCGTAAATGACTTTTTCGCCTTTCTATGTTAGTCCTTGAGAAATTTAAAATGAGCCTTAAAAAGTCCTTGAAAAGTACTTGATTTTTTTTCTCACAAAAGAGTGGGAACCATATGCTTTAGAACCGAATAGTATTGGGTTTGGGCACAATTTTAGGCGAATTTAGCCGTTGGAATCATTCCTGACTCTGACAAATAACGAGAGGGTAGCATTTTGAAAGTTTAAGGTCGTTTTTCGCGAAATTCACTTATTCTATTATTTACTGGCGATTCGTCATTTTTTGAGCTACAAGGATGATGATGGTCTTAAAATCTTCATAAATCTGTACAGATTGAGAAAAAATAATAACTCCATTTCGACAAACGCCGACAAGAGGTCCCTTTTCGCTTTCCGCCTCACATATTGACAGAGTTGTTTAAAATTTTAGAGGGAATCATTTATTTATCTGCGGATATTAGAGTGAAGAAATTTTACATTCAATTTTGTAGTTCTGTAAAAGTTGTTTCTTTTCAACAGTAACCAATAACTATTATTTGTTTTAATTACAGAATTTAGCATTTAGGGTATCCTTTGTGAAAAAGAATTCTCCGGAATGTGTAGTACTTGATCGTTATCCCATACGCAATGAACTCAGTAGTATTAAGGACTTAGGTAAGACCTTCATAACTTCACGACTTGTTTATTAGTTTGCAGCACCATATAAAAGATACAAGTAACATTGTAGAAGCACTTCCATCTGCTACAAAAAACTGTAAAATAAATTATTTTGTGTGTTCAATAATTTGATTTAGTTGCAAACTTATTTTTATGAAAATTTCTGTTTTTAAGATAAAAATAATTCAATGTTCTTCAGATTTAGGGCGTCGTAGCCAAACGGCTCTCGTATCTTCTCAAAACGAAGTTATGATAAGTGCTTAAAGAAAAGTTTGCTTGTTATTATTTGATTATAAAAATATATTTTCTATTTTCTAGTTAACAAATATTGTGATGCCAACTCAATAAGAATATTGACTGTAAGCATGATCTGTCCAGTAAGTTGAAAATTTTAATAATTTAGTGCAATTATTATAGAATAGATAGAATAGAAAAATCAGTACGACGTATAAGGTCCATAAAGAACTTTAAGCAATCCAAAGAAGCATTTTTCATAAAAAAAATCTTTACTTTAGTTTTTAAAGTTATTAATCAGTGTACCCGAAATTACTATTTGCTAAAACATCTTTTCGCAAAAATAAAAATTATCTCCGAAATGAATTTTTTTTATCTAAATCAGTGTTCTCCGGCCTGCGGACCGCATGCGGCTCTCAAAGAGATTTTTTATCGCATTCGGTCACTAAATCAAATGCTGATTCCAAGGGGGAATATCTAGTAGAAGCATGGACGTAGCTATAGATTTTACAAGGGGGGTCCAAGAAACTTCATTCAGGGGACACTAAGAGTAGCTAAAACAGGGTTTTCCAACTGGCTGGCCGCATGCGGCCCGCGAAGCTCCCTGAAAAGTAGCTTTAAAAGACTTTTTAGCATACTAAAATTTAAAAATTTTTGTGGGAGGACCCCCTGAAAACCCCCTATTTACCCCTATTACATTAAGGAGTAGCTTTAGTCGGTCGTTTTCTATGGAGAAAAAGTAAAAGTTTGAGGTTTCGAAAGGGAGGTTGTATACCTTGAAATTCCCCCTGAGCGTAGCAAAGGGTTATAAAGGCTTAGGTTAACCTTTATCACGAGGAAGGACAAAATGGAGTATGCGTAAGTTCAACTTTTTGACTGGGGGGACAGAACCTATAAGACCTAGGGAGCCGTTACTAGACTGTTTCCAAGGGGTTCTGGCCCCCCAAATGTGTCTAACAGTTTTCCCTTTTTCGGGTAAAATGTAGGCCAAATGTGAACTTTTGCGCTTAGTACATGGTCTGAATCAAAGAAAGGGGGGTCTGGGGGTCCTCCCCCAGAAAATTTTGTGAAATTTGATCCGAAAAAGTTGTATTTTCACGCATTTTTTGGATATTTGGGACATGAACCTTTCTGTTCGGCTGACATAAGGTTTGGGCTAAGGGGGGGGGTCTGGACCCCCTAACCCCCCCCTTATATACGTCCATGAGTAGAAGCACCTAGATCGGAGATCTTCAAACTTTTGTAAGAGCCTATCCCCGCTTGGCTGAGCAGAGCATCTACACCGAGCTGTTCAGAAATGCTTATTTAAACTACTTGGTATATAATCCACACCTCAGTTTTTATTACAGAAATGGGATAAAAGCCCGTTTTTACTGGTTTAATTTATTTTCAAAACATTTTCAGGGGAAAAACCCTTAGAAAAGGTTCTTAAAATTCCAAAGGAACATTAAAATGACATCAGTAGAAAATCTGGTTGATGGAGACAATAGTTTATACATTTTAAATTATACTGCTACTTTAAAAGCTTAATTATTTCACCATCTTAAATAGTTTTGCTTAAAAAGTATACAAATCATCGCAATAAAAAAGAGCTATCAAATCAGTAGATGCTGTGAGTTGTAATTGAATCGTCAGTTAGAAGAAGGGAATAAGTCCAAAAACGAAGTTTTGAGAAAATCGAAAAAAAAAACTGTGTAAGTAATGGAATTTTTATCCTATAGCCACCAAATTTTTACAGGATATTCATGATACTGTTAAGGATATAGAACAAATCATCGAAAAAATTATAAGTGTATTTAAAAATGTTTTACAGTTAAAAAAGAGGATGGACTTATTCCCTTCTTCAACCTTATGAAATTTTAGCTGAACAAAAATCTTAAAAACCACTTAAATTGACAATTAAATTATATTTATGCTTAGTTCACAGTACAAAAGTGAAAGATAGAAAGACTAGACGAATAAAATCAAAAATTATTATGAAACTGCGTCATTAAGGCGTATCAATGGAGTAAGTGAACATCAATGGAGTCAAACATTCATTGGTTTAAAAAAAACGCTTTTAAATTCTAATCAAATTTTATTTTGGCTGAATTTACAGCCAAAGTATAAGAAAAGAAAGACAAATTAATTAAATTTCAAATTTAATCAAAAAATGCAATGAATGGACATTGTTTTCACAAATTCAAGGGGCTATATCTGCCGATAGGGGGTAGTTATTTTTTTCCCTCTGTACACTCATGTGTAGAGCGAAGCTTGGAGATTTTTTTTGCGCACAAAAAGACAATTTGCCATTTTTTGGACTTACTCCTTTCTTCTAACTGACGATTCAATTAAGATGTCATCTACAATTTTAATTGCAGAAATGTACAGGGTCAGAGTTGTCTGTATGTATTTGGAACTCAGTTTTGTAAATATTTTTTAACTTTTTGAGAAAAGAACCCCCCAAACTCTTCTTTGGATATGAACTAATTTAGCAATAACACTTTTACTTGTAAACTTAAACACTTTTGCTCTTTCATTTTTAAAACGTTGTGAATTGCTCAACTTTTAAGAAAGGGTTTTCTATTTACTTTGGATTAATTTTCTTTTAACAACATATTTTCAGTTTGATTAAATAAGAAATAATTTGTTTTAAATTTAAAAAATATCAAGGAAAATAGTGATTTAATTTTGTTTGAATAAATAAGAAGTGTTTTAATGACCCAGCCAATTTTTATTGCATATTTAATGTAACAAAATTATTAGTGAAATTACTTAGTGAATCTTCATAGTCTAAATAAATTTTCCAGTGATAAAATAAGCTTGACTTGCATGTATTAAAATAGAAAAACGTAATTTTTCCTTTTACCTGTCTCTGCCCCTCACCTTCCTACATTAAAGTTTCATTAGCTCTCGGGTAGCTAAAGGTTGGTCCACACTGATCTAAATAATAACTGTAATCTTGTTTAAAAAAGAAGATAACCATTTTAACATTTAAAATTTCGAATAATTGTTTTGTAGCATTGTCAAATGCAGGGCTTAAATTCTAACCAAAGAAGTACCGGAGCGCTACTATTTCAGCATTACAAATATTTACTGATGAATAAATAAATATTAGTAAATATTTACTGAAAACCAAGAAGTACCGGAGCTCCGCTCCGGTGCAATTGAAGCCCTGGTCAAATGTTGAATTATATTTAATTATGCCCTTTTAAAAGAACTGAAAATTCTGGTTTTTTTATCTACTAAAGATATTTAAAGTCATGCTATTGCTTATCAGATCTTTCCATAAATTATTTCAGAAAACTAAATCTGTTATAAAGTACCCCTGCAGAACTATACATTGCCAACATCCTGACGTATTTGATTTGGTGCCTTTTTTGAGAGAAGCGCAATATCTTTTACAGTGGAAGTGTCCAGTGTGCCTAGTACCATTTAAGTACGACGATTTAAGAATCGATGAGTAAGTAATAGTTCTTATTTAAGGTATAAATATAACTTCTATTTTTTTTTCTAACTCTACTTTTGTCAAAGCTGATGGTTAAGAAACCTTATTTCGTTTTTTCAATCATCAATTTTTGTGTATATTTAAAAACTTCACACATCTTCGCAATCACACGAAAGTGCTTTGGGGGCATCCATAAATGATGTCACACTTTTTTGACCCCCTCCCTCCTATGTCATTTCACCATACCCCTTCTCTCTTTGTCATATTTCACGCTCTCTTAACAATAACATGTTTAGAACAAGGTTGATAAGAATGTGGGACTTAATTTTTCATTCAAGTTGAAGTGCACCCCACCTTATAAATTCGAAGTAAACTGTTATTTCGTTAGTATGAATTTTATAATGATGTCATTTATAGCTATGTATAAACTACATTTTTCGGAAAAAATAAAAAAATATTATTATTATTTTTTGTTAATTTCCTATCTTGATGTAACAAACCTTGAAACCCCTTCCCCACAAAGTGTCACAGATTGATGAACCCCCTCCCTCCCCTCCAAATCTGACATAAATTTATGGATGGTCCCTTTTGGGGTGAGTTTTAGCGAAAAGAGTATATTTTTCATAAAAATCTTCTTTTAACTTGCCCAAGAAAATAAAATTGAAGATTTGAATAAATTCTCTCAATAGAAATGAACAGTTTCCTTACTGGTAGATATAATTTCTGTTATTAAAATGTAAAGGATTGTTCTTATACCCAGCCATATTACCCAGCCAAAAAATTCTGCAAAATTGCTTCAAAAAAGTGAAGGGAATTGAAACATTTTGTCTACAGTTTCTTCAGAAAATCTGCAGTTTTTTTCAAAACTGCTGAAATGTCTTTAGAATGGTTGCAAAATTTCTGTAGAAAAACTGTATACTTACATGCTGAAAGGCAAGTCCTATTGCTATACATAACTGCAGACTTCTTTAAGAAAACTACACTTAAGACTATTTTTGAAGTAATTTTGCAGATTTTTTTGGCTGGGTAAAGGGTAACTTAATCAAGGATTTTCAACTTTTTTCTTTATGGGATATTTCATAGAACTCTATCATGCTAAAACTATCATGTTGTCACAAGCCACTTCTAAATTCACTTAGGATATTAGATCCAAATTTTATAAGTGTTGAACGAATATGTAATGGAAATATTCAAACTGCTCTAAAAATTATAATATATTGTATTTTGAACATTTAAGTTCTTCCATTAAAAGTAAAATCCATTTTAAAAGCTATAAATATTCTTTACTTAACTTCCAAGTTGGTGTTTTTTTACGAAAGCACAATATATACGCATAGTTATATAGTATTTGTACTAGCAATAGAATTATCGGATATTATATTTATTATTATTAATTACTTTCTATTCCAGGTAAATGTACATTTAAGTTGCATTTTGCGAAGTCTTTTGCTATATCAATTTTAATTCTTAATGATCTAATAAAATTTTATTATATTAATATTTATTAACACATACTTATTGTAAACATTTTTGTAGGTATTTAAGAACCTACACAAGTCATGGAAAAACCTTATTTAGGTTTTATAAATTTCGTCGTATGAACAAAAATGTAAGTATATAGTTTAAAAAAAAAAAAAAAACTTTATTTGATGTGGAATTATATTTATTTAAGATTTAAAAATCTCAGGTTAAAAATATAATAAACAGACAGATGTTTTGTAATTCAGGGTGTTCAACTGGTCTGTCCAAATTCTGCACAGAAATATTCCTTGCCTGGGGTTTAAAGATCTATACTTCGAAGAGAGGATCACTTTTACTTTTCGAAAAATGTGACGTTATATTCAACAAAAATTTTAATTTATTTTAACTTCTTTGCGCATGCTCAATGAATATTTTTAACATCTTAGTGTACAAGCATATCCAAATTTTGGTCATTTTTGATGTACTGTACGGCAAAGAAAATTTTGGACAGACTTGTTGAAACACCTTGCATATTAGCTAAGCATGTTGTTTTGAATGTAGCAGTAGATTTGTTTTCATGACCGTGTGCATGATATTAAATATCATATAATCAAACCGCAAAAAGATTTTTACCTCAATTTTGTTTTATTTAGTTAAAGGAATTTTCTTTACTTGGCCATTTAACTTCTAAAAATACTAATGCAATAAATTTTTCGTCCTTAAAGTTGATTATTTATGTTTATAATTTCCATCATCTCTCAATGTTGTTTTATTGTTTTTCCCCCACAAAAAATAAATTCAGAATTGTATTTAATTTGGATCAATAAAAGTACAAATAATAATGTTTACTTTATAATGTTTCATAATGAAGTATTAATTAATAATTAATACTTCATTTCATAAATGTGACATCAGAGTAAAGTTTGAATGTAGTACTGTCACTACCATGAAATTTATTAGCTAGCACTTTAATAAGTAGCCCAAATAATTTAAGGATGAACTCTTTCTCTAAGTTGTTTCTGCTGAATCATATTTGTTTTTGATCGAAAAAAGATGTTGAGGAGTAGGTTAATTAATTGATTTTTTTCTTATGCAGAATTGTACAAATGACGCTGATTTGGAGGTTGAGGAAGAAATTATAACTTTAGACGAGCGTGAGGCAGAAATCATTACTTTATACTAACTTGATAGTTTGGAACAATCTTTGATCAATATGTCAGTTTCTTTTGGGATAATTTTTTTCTTTTACCAATTTATTTTTTAATAAACTTTTGGTATGCTTTATAAAACAAATTACATAAAATACTATTGTATAAATGAGATTGTGATAA
This sequence comes from Tetragnatha montana, assembly GCA_963680715.1. Classification (NCBI taxonomy): domain Eukaryota; kingdom Metazoa; phylum Arthropoda; class Arachnida; order Araneae; family Tetragnathidae; genus Tetragnatha; species Tetragnatha montana. The sequence goes on from OY796680.1 coordinate 22,763,377, forward strand.
AGTTTTCAAAATGATTAAAAATAATTTGATTTTCCCCACTAATCTAAGCTGTATAATCAATCATCTTGTGTTAATAATGTGATCATTGTATTGTTCATGTGACCAAGTGTTTAGAAATACCCAAGTAGACGAATGACGTGATTTATGACGTCATTTTTTCGTCAAAATATGCCTTAAAATTGACGTCATGTTTTGCGTCTAATGTCCAATCTTTCGTCGTCATTTTCGACGTCATAAGTGACGTGAATTTGACGACATATGTGACATGAACTTTGACGTGATTTTATGCCTTAAAATTGACGTCATGTTTCGCGTCGGATGTCCAACCTCTCGACGTCATAAATGACGTGAATTTGACGACATATGTGACGTCAACTTTGACGTACCACGTCATGTTTTGCGTCGAATGTCCAACCTTTCGTCGTCATTTTCGACGTCATAAATGACGTGAATTTGACGACATATGTGACGTCAACTTGGACGTGATCAAATTTACGTGATTATCACGTGATTTAATGACGTTCTTTATACGTGGTTAAAGGACGTGATTTTCACGTAATTGTATGTCGTGAATTAATAGTGATAGAATGACATGTTTCTTTTGTCCTAGCCACTGGTTAGTCATAAATAGTTAAAATATGCTAACTTTAATTCAAATAAAATCCATTTTATGGATTGCCAAAATATATCTATAAAATGGATTTTATTTGAATTAAAGTTAGCATATTTTAACTATTTATGACTAACTAGTGGCTAGGACAAAAGAAACATGTCATTCTATCAGTACTAATTCACGACATACGATTATTTAATCTAGAAATAATATTTTCTAAAAAATATAAAATACTATATTTATTTGAAAGATAGTGTTTTCAATTAATGTGAGCAATTTCTTTTTCTCTACAGACATACTATATTAATATCATAAATAAAGTAATTCTATTATGAAAATAATTTTAAATTTTTCCACCAAAATAAATAAAATACCACCTATAAAATATCTATTCAAAAATGTTAATTATCCCAGAAAAGGGAAAATATAATTTTTCTTGGGTGAAAAGATTGGAAGATAATAGGAAAAATTTTCTTACTTAATATTTATTTCAACACATTAAATGCAAGTAGTAACACAAAAATAGTTTATTGAACAGAGATTTTCACAAACTACACAAATAGTATTTGTTATCCCAAGAGCCAGTTGAAGGGATGTATACAAAATGTAAGACAAATTAAAAATATACATAATGACACAAGTGAGGTTCCCAGTTACAGAATTTGAATAAGAAAAACCAGCCACATAGAGGCCATCCATGAATGATGTCATACTTTTTTTTTCAACATTTTTGACCCCACCCCCCCTTTGTGACATCTCACGATCTTCTACCAATAAGTTTAGAATAAGGTTGGTAAGAATTTGGGACTCAATGTTTTCATTGAAATTTAAGTGCACCCTACCTGATAACTTCAAAGTGAACTCTTATTTTGTTGTTAAGAATCTTAGGATATAAACTACTTTTTTTAGAAAAAAATGTTATTTAGTTTTATATTTGATTTTCAATGTGTGATGTCACAATTCTTGAAACCCCTCTCCCCCTTGTCTCAGATTGATCAACCCCCTCCCTCAACTTTTGACATCATTTATGGGTGGCCCTGTACAACAAATTTTAGAGATTTCTGGGTCAATACAAATAAAAAATTGTACCTTTTAAAAAATAACAGTAATTTTTGTAGTAGACAAATTGAAGTGCTTTGACTTCCTTGAGGAATTTTGCCAACATTATATTCCACAACAAAATTTAACATGGGAGAGAAATTTAATTTTTTTTCTCAGATTGTTTATTTTATTATATGACTCTAAGGCGTTTTTGCTTAAAAACACACAATACTCAATTAAGCTTAATAACTCTTACATAAAAATACATAACTTTGAATAAATATAGCTTAAAAAACATAACTTTGACAGTGCAGAGAAATTTAAAATTCAACCATTGTTGATAACTTTCAATGCAACCAGATTCAATAGCCCGTAAAAGTTGAATTTATCAGATTTTTTTAAAAATAAGTATTTTATAGAAATTGCATGGCATTTCCAAATCATGCTTTGTTATAGTTTTAATTAAAGCTTATTAAAAAATATTGATTGATATTGATTCAGATTTTACAACTTTGAAAAGGTATTTTGAACTTACTCAAATAATTAAAAACTGCAAAATGTTTATGGCTTCATTTAAAATATTAATCAATAAACTGAAGAAAATACCATAATAAAGGGAAAGGGATAAAGACTCAGTCAAATGTTCTCCTCATCTTTGTCAGTACTAGTTCCTTTTGCATTAAACCTGAAATGAATACATATAAAATGATCAGGAATAAAACTTATTCGAAAACTTATAACACAAAAGGCCAGAAAACTACTTTTTATTTTACAACTTCAACGTCAAACCGAGAGAAGAATCTATATACATTCAATTTCCTGTGGATTCAATTGATTTAAAAATCTAACCCAGGTCCCTTTTGCCTATTTCAGTTATTGATCATTTACAAAAGAATAATGTATTTTAGAATTAAATATAGGGGACTCTGTATAAATTTCTATTAAAAGGTTTTATCTTTGCAAAATTTTAAAAATATATTCTTAACTTTTCAAATTAAAAATCAGTGTTAAATTGAGTTCTATCAGCTAGTCACATGTTTTTAAGAAAACAGGTTTCTAGTTTGGTGATATTGTAAAATTTGTTAACATGGCAAAATAACATGAGCATAAAAAGGATCTGTGTTAGAGTTAAAAATATTGTAAAGATGGAACTTTTAAGCTAAAATATTTTAAGCTCAGACCTCTAAATACAATTAAAATGTAACATAATAGGGCTTAATTTAATCAATTCTAAATGAGAGATTATCAGATTTTTTAAAAAATGTATTGAAATAAAATGGAAATAATTTTTATGTCATGGGGGAATTTCTGTATTATATGAGTCGTGTAATTTCAAAACCAGATAAGTCACTTTTTCCTAATTTTTCAGGCACAACAAAACACTAAATATTCAAACAAATTATGCACTTACAAAACCCTTATTTTTTATTTAAGATGGTAGGAGATGGTTACATTATCAACATGTATAAGCTTATAGATTTAGTTGGTATATTTAGTTAGAGCACTTTTCCGCATAAAAGTTTTAGAACCTGTTTTTTGTCACAAAATTAGTGTTAGTCATGAAACATTAGATCAATATTTTTTTAAAGCTTAAAGCTTGGCTATTTTCTAGATCTGTATTTTAACAATCAGAACATAACATAAACTGAAAAAAATTGATCTATTCGGTTTGAAACTAGACGACTCATATATCCTCCCTGCAGTGCATAAAATTATTCTTATCCTGACAGTAAAAATTTAATAATTGCCAAAAATACAATATTTTTTTTAAGACACATCAGATATTTGTGTAAAATTATAAAAAAAAAACATTTTTTAACTGTTCAATGTTGTGGTTACAAATACAAATTATTATATTTCAAAAATTAAGAAAATGTATTACCTTTTTTACTCCACCAGCTTTTCTTGGAGTGGGTGAAACAAAAAGTGGGTAATTTGGGACAGACATCTTCATAAGCCTCCCTCCAGCATTCTCATAGCAATTTCACTTCCATCAGGGTTTCAGTCAGCTTTCCTACAGTAGAAATTAAAAATATACTTTAAGAAAACACAAAACTTTTAAAATTAATAGTAAATTTAAGATAGGTTTTTTTAAATAAATAATATTTAACGTTAAAAAAGGTATTGAAGTAAAATGGAAATAATTTTTATGTCCAGGAGGAATTTCTGTATTATATGAGTCGTGTAATTTCAAAACCAGATAAGTCACTTTTTCCTAATTTTTCAGGCACAACAAAACACTAAATATTCAAACAAATTATGCACTTACAAAACCCTTATTTTTTATTTAAGATGGTAGGAGATGGTTACATTATCAACATGTATAAGCTTATAGATTTAGTTGGTATATTTAGTTAGAGCACTTTTCCGCATAAAAGTTTTAGAACCTGTTTTTTGTCACAAAATTAGTGTTAGTCATGAAACATTAGATCAATATTTTTTTAAAGCTTAAAGCTTGGCTATTTTCTAGATCTGTATTTTAACAATCAGAACATAACATAAACTGAAAAAAATTGATCTATTTGGTTTGAAACTAGACGACTCATATATCCTCCCTGCAGTGCATAAAATTATTCTTATCCTGACAGTAAAAATTTAATAATTGCCAAAAATACAATATTTTTTTAAGACACATCAGATATTTGTGTAAAATTATAAAAAAAAAACCTTTTTTAACTGTTCAATGTTGTGGTCACAAATACAAATTATTATATTTCAAAAATTAAGAAAATGTATTACCTTTTTTACTCCACCAGCTTTTCTTGGAGTGGGTGAAACAAAAGTGGGTAATTTGGGACAGACATCTTCATAAGCCTCCCTCCAGCATTCTCATAGCAAGTTCACTTCCATCAGGGTTTCAGTCAGCTTTCCTACAGTAGAAATTAAAAATATACTTTAAGAAAACACAAAACTTTTAAAATTAATAGTAAATTTAAGATAGGTTTTTTTAAATAAATAATATTTAACGTTAAAAAAGGTATTGAAGTAAAATGGAAATAATTTTTATGTCCAGGAGGAATTTCTGTATTATATGAGTCGTGTAATTTCAAAACCAGATAAGTCACTTTTTCCTAATTTTTCAGGCACAACAAAACACTAAATATTCAAACAAATTATGCACTTACAAAACCCTTATTTTTTATTTAAGATGGTAGGAGATGGTTACATTATCAACATGTATAAGCTTATAGATTTAGTTGGTATATTTAGTTAGAGCACTTTTCCGCATAAAAGTTTTAGAACCTGTTTTTTGTCACAAAATTATAGATTTCTCTCAAAATTAGTGTTAGTCATGAAACATTAGATCAATATTTTTTTAAAGCTTAAAGCTTGGCTATTTTCTAGATCTGTATTTTAACAATCAGAACATAACATAAACTGAAAAAAATTGATCTATTCGGTTTGAAACTAGACGACTCATATCATATATCCTCCCTGCAGTGCATAAAATTATTCTTATCCTGACAGTAAAAATTTAATAATTGCCAAAAATACAATATTTTTTTAAGACACATCAGATATTTGTGTAAAATTATAAAAAAAAAACCTTTTTTAACTGTTCAATGTTGTGGTCACAAATACAAATTATTATATTTCAAAAATTAAGAAAATGTATTACCTTTTTTACTCCACCAGCTTTTCTTGGAGTGGGTGAAACAAAAGTGGGTAATTTGGGACAGACATCTTCATAAGCCTCCCTCCAGCATTCTCATAGCAAGTTCACTTCCATCAGGGTTTCAGTCAGCTTTCCTACAGTAGAAATTAAAAATATACTTTCAGAAAACACAAAACTTTTAAAATTTATAGTGAATTTAGAATAGGTTTTTTAAATAAATAATACTTAATTCGAGAATTAAAATCCGCAGAATTTAGCTCAGTCGGTATTAACTAATTACAAGGATAACCTTTACTTTTTCCCTTGAAAACTTTCACTCTTATAAGAAATAAAAAAAAATTCTAAGCACAACACACAAGGAGCGTTTCAACCATTTTGTATTGCTTCGTCTTGGGTCGTACACGATCTGTAATCGGCGTCTCAATCACATACAGTATAATTAAAATATCCTGGTGCAAATTACTTAAAAAGGTACATCAAGTACTGACAATTAAAAAAATATTAGTTCAATAAATTTTTTTATATAGTACCATAAAAATTACTTACTTTGCGAGCGAGCAGTCGTGTTGTCAATTCTTCATTGATGATGATGACGCTGCAAATTTTCAGTACAGCCATCTATCGGTTACGGATGCTAATAATGCACCAATGCTTAGCGGATAGGTATTTTTTTTTCTAGGGAAAAGGGTTCATAAGAATTCGTAGTGCCAATATTCAAACGGCTGTTTCTTCCTTTCTAATTGAGGTACATACTTGAAATTTTAATATGTTTTAATTACAGTAAATCTATCTAGTCTTTAAATTTTTCGGGGTCCGGGGACAATTAGGGGGTCGTATACAAATTAAAAACCGTTCAATATAGAAAAAGGGGCGGGAAAATTTCACACGCCACATTAGTGCGATACTCCATTCAAAGCGTAACTTTGAGTTGCAAAACATAGTAAAATTTCATCAAAATCGGAAGGCAGGTTTTTTAAACTAGAATTTTTTCAAGTATTAAAATACACCGGATGTGCATGTAATTAGGCTAATTAAGAGACTTCCTATAGAGATAGAAGCATGAAATTTTAATATGTTGTTCATGGTGTGAATCCACACAATCTATTAAATTTTCAGGGTCCAATTCTAATTAGGGGGGTCGTATACATAATAAATACAGTAATAAACTCGAATAATCTATAAATCCAGAACTAATTCATCAACCTCTTAATGCGATACATATTTTTGTTTGCCTAAAGGTCTACTACAACACATTAAAATCTTAAATATTTATCTCAATATTTGGTAAAAAAATTTCAAGTAAAACGAAAATTCTTTGAACCTAAATTACAAACGCAATATGTATATATTCCCCTTAAAATTTGCAATTTTTAGAACCATTTTTTATAAGCTTTCTAAATATGTAAAGCATTAAAATGTGACATTAAAAGTAAACAAACCGAGAACTCAAATTTGGGAAATATTCCAGAGTCATTCGCGTTAAAGACCAGTAAGCTCCATTCTGCTTTCAAAAATTCTCAATTGCGTCATAATCACCATGGAAACCCGAAATTCTGGAAAAACTTTGCCATAACGGTCCTTTACTCATAAGTAAAATGAAAAATTTTTTTAAAATAATATTTATCGATTTATTAAGCAAAAAGTGGACTTGTGTTTTTTAATGATCCCATATATTTTTTAATAAGTCTAATATCTCATTAAATTATAAAGTTATATTCATGAAAATTGGATATGACATGTATCACCATGTATATTTTAAGAATCAATCACCTTTTAAAAGATTATTAAAAAATAAATCGATTTATTTCAGAATTATCGGCGGTTTTTGGTAAAACGTCGGACAAAATAGAATCCGTTATAATGATCGGGTCCCTAGACGTCCCGAACAACATACTGAAAAGAAAAGATATAAACTTATTATCCTTGAATGGAAATAAGGAAACCATTTCTTATAAAGAAACTTTGAACCTCGAGGTTCAAAGTTTCTTTATAAGAAATGGTTTTTTATGTCAATGAACTCACTTAATTTTGTACAAACCCCACACTATTTCTGAAAAAAAACTGTTTTACGTGGGTTTTCTCAGGGTGTTTTATTGAAAAAACTCGATAAAACCCAACCCACTTGTTTTTTTAAAAAAACCCGGGGTTTTGCCAACCCTGCTAATAATGCACCAATTTTTAGCGGATAGGTGTTTTTGAGGGAAAAGGGTGTGAGTCTTAAAAATTTCACGGACGATAGTATTCAGTCAGACGTCTTGGTTCAATTGTTCAAGTTCAAACATGGCGCCGAGAATGCGTGAATCCCCACTGAATAGCAATAGTACTAGAACGCATGCGCATTTAAAGTGACGAAAAAATGACCAAATTTATAACGTGTTTAAAAATCATGTCATTTAAAGTGACGTGAAAAGGATCAAATTTATAACGTCTTACAAATCACGTCCTTTTAAGTAACGAAAAATGACCAAATTTATTACGTGTTTAAAAATCACGTCATTTAAAGACACGTGAAAATGACCAAATTTATAACGTCTTACAAATCACGTCATTTAAGTGACGAAAAAATTACCAAATTTAAGGTGTGTTTTAAAATCACGTCATTTTAAGTGACGTGAAAATGTTATAATTTATGACGTCTTACAAATCACGTCAATTAAGTGACGAAAAAATGACCAAATTTATGACGCATTAAATATCACGTCATTTTAAATGACTCAAAAATGACCAAATTCATGACGTCTTTAAAATTACGTCACTTAGAGTGACGTAATAATGACCACATTTAAGACGTCGTATAATTCACGTCATTCAAAGTGACGTAAAAATGACCAAATTGTCACCATTCAGCAAAATGTGGTCATTTTAGGTGACGTAAAAATAACGTCTAAATGTCGTATTAAATTGACGTCATTTTTGGTGACTCAAAAAAGACGTCACAGTTGACGTGATTTTTTCCCTATCGACGTCATATGAAAAAATATGACCTGATTTTGACGTCACAAATGACGTCATTCGTGTACTTGGGTAATGTGCATCACACATTTGTAACTTTTGGTTAAGGTTATTAAATGAAATGTATTTTAATAAATTCACTTGGAGAAATGTTGACTTAAATTTATTCTTCATTTGTATCTGTACAAACAACAGGGTGATTATAATAAAAGTTGCACTTTGAAATGGCTATAAAAGGAAAACTACTGAATCACGTAATAGGTTTCGGATCAAAAGAGATTAATGAAATCTCATTTTCTGTTAAAATTATCTTTAATTCTCTGAAATTCATCACTAGAAGAAAATGCTGCTGCATGGCATTGTCTATTGAAAGAAGAGCTAGAATTAAACATAATTGAAGTAAACAAAACACCATCTAACTCATCCTACAACTTTTCTCACTGTTTCACAAACTCAGTGCCCATCATCTTTCCTGATGAATTCAAACACCATTGGCCCCAACATCACCCTCCCCAAAACAAATCCATTGTTCTAGATCCGTCGGAGAAAGGCTTTCGGAAGCTTACAATCTCGAACGAAATGTCCTCTCTGTGCACTTAAACCTGGGGAATAACAACCCTTGGGCAGCAGAATCCCGATCTCTTGCTGTTTACGGCCATTAACGGTCGTCCGGCTGCTGCTGGACTCTGGAGCCTGATCCCCGGATCAAGGCTGACCGATGAATTAGGGATTAAGGAGCTCCAATAACGCTGTCGACCCCCCTCGCAATTCGCGGCCTTAATTCGCAGTTGGGGGACATATCCCCGACAAAGTTGCCACTTTTGTTGGCGGTCAAGGAGGGTCATTAGGGGTGCAAAGAGGGAGGTTAGAGCGATAGTCCATCGCCATGTTTGGTCCTTCCTCAGGGACGGTAAATGTAAACGGAGGGACAAACCCAAACTACTGAAGTTTTTTATGATATGGAAAATTGATTTCTTCATAACAAATTTTAAAAGGTCTAAACACTCTTTACAGTCACTCTAAACAGTAAACACGACATTCAGTCTGAAAATGAATTATCAGTTTACGGTTCGGACCATGGACTATAGTTTGGGGGCCACAGAATTAAATTACTTCATAGATAAAAAAAAGTTCATTGTTATTATGAATGACAGATTATATTGATTAAAAGAGAAATGACCCATTTAGGAATGTTCAATACTATATTTCATCAAATTTAGTATAACTGCAATACATCTAGATTAAAAAATTAATTTTTAATGAGCTACTTTTCTTACTACGGTCCTTCAGATATGTGCAAATTATAATCCGTGGATATTCCGGATAGGCCGGATATTTAAATAAGTCAAACGTCACATTAAATCACAAGTACAAAGAAATTTTAGTTTTTTAAAAATTTAACTAAAATAAAAAATATCATTCATTTGCTAAGTATTCTCATTTATGAAATGAATTCATGATTTCATTAGTTTTAATTTTTATGTTGTATAGTATAGTAGTTTGTTGCTTAGTTGCTGACCAGTGTTGGGGACCAAACATGGCGGATTATCCGAGCGTGAAAACTTTTATTCGAAGTCTTGAGTACCAACTTGGTGTTTTAACGATTCCCAGTTGCCTAGTTGCGAGCCACTCGAATTTTGATAGCCTATTTTTCGCTACATAACAACTCCTACAAAGAAGCATTTTCCAAGATCAGGTTGTTCGCCTCCAACTAAAGTTGCGACTAAAGGAAATGCTATTATCATTAAATGGCACCTCAAAGAAAAGATATAAGGTTGTGTATAAAAAAAAGATGGGCCACATTCCATTCGTTTATAGAAATTCATTTTTAACTGATTGTTACGGTTCATAGAAATTGTTCTTAATTTTTTTAAACCTTCATTTTAATTTTTATACCTCGAGTAGCAGTTACCACAGGGTAAAACGCATACAAATAAGAAACCCAATAGCATCTTATTTTACTTTAATTAGGAAAATTTTTCATCTTTTCTGCCGATTTTTCAACTGACTGGTATCTAAAATTTGCATGAGGGTAATACAAGTTTACTAGAAAAACAATAGCATTAATTAGGCCTCGTGAACTTACTCATTTTACATTAGCGTATATTCCCAGGCTTTCTTAATGTTATGATATAGTAACAAATATTGCTAGGTTTATTGTATCCTATATCATGATTATTACAAGGAACAGAGAACTCCCTCATAAATAAACTTGAATTGCTTTGATTAGTTTTAATAATATTGAAAGAATTTCAGGTTTGGAATTTTCACTAAATATATATTTAAAGTACCATCGATACATTTTAAGGTTGAAGAATAATGTTTCGAAACATAACTGGGCAACAGTAAAACTTTTGGTCACTTAAATCCTATGATGTCCAAAGAATTCAAATACAAATAGTGATAGGCAAACTCAAAAATTTCAATTTAGTAAATTGGGCTCTAAAAGGAAATTTTAAGGTCTAGTAGCTATGCTAAGAATGCTAAGTGCTTCAAGAGAAATTTTTTAAATCTCTGACAAAAGCAAAAGACCATTCGAGAGTTATTGGTGAATCCTTTTTACCGTATTCAGATCACGGGGGGCGTCAATCCATATCATAATATTAAAAAGGAATTGAAATCGTGGTGTCGAAGGTTGGAATCATAAATTACATTTAAGACATTGACAATAAAAACATAAGGCAGGAAGTCAAAAGTCACTTGATAGAATAAGCTGATGAAATTATAACATTTGTTTCCATCTCTTACATTTCTTGGAAAATCAGTCAAAACTACAATCAAATTATTCCCGAAACTCTCAACACAGCAGCCCCCAAAACGAGTTAACAATCCCGTTCCGCATTTCACACCGCTATCACTCATCCAGTTTTTACACCCGAACATATTCTCCATTCCTTCTCGAACAAATTTAATTACGCTCTCAAACCCACTCTCGGAAAAACAACACCCCATCGCTACAAAAGAGGTTTTAACGAAAATTAGAAAACAAAAAACCCCTTCTGGCCCGAAACGAAGGCGAGTCACTTAAAAATCGGGACGTTTTTAATTCTCGAACGCCAATTCCACTAATGGGGCGGCAAAAGAAAGATGGCTGATTAAAAGGCCGTGGAGCAAGCGATATCGCTAATTGGCCCAGGCAGCTGCTTGCTCGGAATCTGATTATACTTGTCGCCAAATTAAATGAACGGAGGTCAAAGCGGGAAGTGGAATTTCGGGGAGTATTAGTCTTATCTTCCCCAATGTGAAAAGGCTGATGTTGAAGCGATCGTTATTGGGATGCTGTGGGAGCAAGCTATAAGAGTGGGATTACTACGCTTAAAAGGAGTAGGGATTGGATTAGACGTGAAAAGAATAGTGTTACTATGTTACAGGATGAAGGGAGCTTCTTACAGAGATTGACTTTCATTACCTTACAAATATGGAAAAACTACATCAATTAAATAAATATGCAGTGCAGGTGTACCACCATGGTGTAACAGTAATGAACTTCGAGTATTCTGAATATTCTTTTAAAAAGGTATAGTACTTTAATACTCTGCATTAAAGAGTATTATATTCAGTTCCTAAAAGTAATAAAAATAATTTATACGGTTTTGGTCCTCCGATCAAATATTGTTTTTAAGATAGTAAGTGGTAGGTAATTTTTCTCAACTGAGAGGTAATTTTATTGAAACTGATATTCAAACTGAGAATACCTTATAGAGAACACGCAAAGATGTTAAATTTTTTGTCGTTAATTTTGATTAAAGAAGTTTTTAATATTCTACTTAATAAAGTAATAGTGATTCACAATTTAATCACTTAAATCCTTAAAGGTGAAAATAGAGAACAAATATTTTGAGCTCCGTGATATTCAGTGCATTTTTATCTCATTAAAAATTATCTGATATGAATAGATATATTTATAAAATAAATTTTATTTCATTAAAAAATTAACACAAATTAAATTATAAAAAATTGTTGATAAAGCCCAACTTTTTGAACTGTAGGATGTAGTAAGTTTTAGAGTACTAGAGTTTAGAGAGACTGGGAAATAAGATTAAACATATACATTTTCCTAAATAAAAAAATTGAATGAAATATTATAGTACCAATATATAGTTAAACCGATATTGCTGTTGTGATACAACTACTATCCACAATTTACCCTCGCTACAAAAGTTTATCATACGTTTTTCTATTTTCTTCTTCTAAAAACAAATTACGTATTCAAAGATTTGTTGCATAAAATTTTAAAAATTAACTATAAACGTGAATATCCCACCCCTTTTAAATCCTCCCCTCTTCATCAGACATGAGCGATGATTTTTCAGAGCTCAGGGTGACAAGATCAACCCCCTCTACCCGGGTTGTGAGTTTCCCCTCTAATTGCATTACCCCGGGTAGAACTATTCTCTGGAGCCGGGGAAGTATCAACCCTTTCCCGAAAATTAAGTTGTTTTTTTTCCTGAATGGGATAAAAAAGAAGGGCACATCACATCCGCAGTTTTGACGTTTATTGGGCCAAGTGATTGAAAAGGGGTGATTTGGGAGTAGGGTAGGATGTGTATGAAATCTCGAGGATGATGTTAAGTTTCATTTATAATGTTTTTTTTATATATTAATGGATATTAAGATGCTCTATATAGCAACGTAAACTTGGGGGGATATTTTAAAGTATTTTGATATAAAGATTTTGAAAGATTAGATACATTCACCCAGTAGTAAATAAAAAACTGTTAAAATATTAGGCAAATAAACACAAAAATGTTAGTTTCTTGCCGAAATGTTTTTTAATCTCAAGTTTGAGCTGCAAAAACAGGGGGGGGGAATAATTAAACTCGTGAAACTTTGGGTGAAATTTTAAAAATCCTGTATAATTGTATGGAAAGATAAGATAATGTGGGTACATTTTATAACTTAATGAAAAGGATAATAATGAGGAACTTATTAGAACGATGGCTAAAATTCTTGATACAGTTAATTTTAAACTGAGATTGATAGAGGTAAATGGATCAAATATCAGATTTTTTTGGAACAGAATTTTTCTTAGTAATTGATTATGGATTAATTTTACCTAAATATATTTCAATATAAACCTCTCTTTTTTTACTTCTACATAACTTTCCGTTTTATAACATGTTTTACTCATTAAATGTTTGAGAATATAAAAGAATTAGTTTGAATCTCAAAATATGACCTGGATAGAAAATTCAAGAAATTTAGGATCAGTTAATACAGCTAAACACACACACTGCGTCTCAATGTACAAATTTGGTACCTTATAATACCTAGATATTTCAAAAAAAAAACATTACCTAAAATCTGCACACCACATCGCGTTGTATCCAAATATAAAAGCTCGTAAAAGTAAATAAAAACATTTTGATGTCTGTTTCAAAATTACTAATTTTTCTGATCTTTACGAGAGCTGGCTTTCCCGAACCCATTTAATGAAACACACTGAACACCATTTAAACGACTCAACTTAAGCAACAAAAAAAACTTCAAGCGCAGCGATTGAAAAATTGAATTTTTCAATTCACTTGAAACGAGGCGATCCTGGCTTTTAGTTCGCATTTAGGTGTGAGTCACATGTGGACCTCACTTCATCGAAAGTGTCCCGACCATTGAGTGAGTCTCTGGTGCTACGCATCATTTGATTAGGGGTATCGGGTAAGCGTCGATTTCTCACCCGAAGCCAAGTCACCCGGACACCATTAGGGCCTTATTTCACTCATTAAATGGGCATAAGGCGGCCCACGATGATGTCAAGTTCTGAGTGGCATATTGCTCTTCTGTGACAAGAGGCAGACATTTTTGAACACCATCAGGGGACATTCATTTGGATTGCTAAGCATTCTGAGAGCATCACAGGCAAGCATTATTTAACAAAAAAAAAAAATTAAAGTGAAGTTTAAAAATTATAGCATTTAAATTTAGATGTAAATTTGATATTTATAAGAATAATTTGAAAACTTGTATCATTGTTTATAAATACAAAGTCTAATATGTTATAGTGTTTCCTATGTATATATTCTTTCTTACAATGTCATTTATTCTAGCAATGTTTAAATTTTCTTCTTTGTTGAACATTTTAACAAAATTGTGTTTATGCGTAGGATCTTTTTGAACAGTAATACCTATAGTTTCTAAGGCGAAATATTCAAGGGTATATTTTTAAATTACCTAAAACTAATTTAATGAATAAAAAAGTATTCCTTTTTCGTCTTTCAAGGAAAAATAAGCTAAACTATTTTTGTATCCATTGTAATTTATATTTTTGTTCGAATACTTCCCTTTATCAATTATTCTAGGTTCTTATAAAATCACAGTAAATCACAGTAGTTAAACAATATATTTTTCACTAGCAAATATCCAGTTCAGAACAATTCGTTCTCACTTTCTCAAATGATAAATGTAGCTAAAATCAAAATGTTAGACAAATCACATTTAATGCTTACAATATCTTAAAAAATGAGGCTAAACTCTAGGAGGATTCTAAAACAGATTAACAAGTTATATGAATCCCCAATTTTGTATATCTTAAGCCAACATCTACCAGAGATGTAGCCTAGGGTATATCCTTCAAAGCTCTGTTATTTTAGTTTTTTATCATATAAAACGCGTGTAAAACTTTCATAACGCTAGAAATATTTAAGTCATAAGAATCTGGGGGATCCTATAGGTAAGGACTCGGCTGTTGTCCCTATTTTACATCCGGGGACCAAAGATGGATGTTGAGAGCACCTCAGCCAACCCACTCCAAAACCCGTGATCCGTGGCAAAACCTTTTAAAACAGCGACACGAGTTTTTGCACTCGGAGGGGTGCACCAAAAATAACAAAAAGGAGGGGGGAGGAGGGCGACAAAAAAAGCCCCCTCAACCCGTGCGTTTGAGGAAAAAGCAATTAAAGAGCGAGAAATGATTTTTTAATCTTCGCCGGGCGCCACATTAAATGGTCATGAAGAAAACGGGGGACTAGATGGCAGTCGTATTGTCTTAGGGTAATACCCGTGAAAACGGGGGTTTATGGCTAACGATGCCGCTTTTTGCAGTGCGCTTCGGTGGGCCGCAGTGCTCGACTGTGTCATTTTGTTCCGATTATGTTTTGCCCCTCTTTTTGCTAGGGGCAGCAAGAAAATGAAGGGAAGGTCATAATCAGGGAATGATTGGCGATCGATGATGGAGAGAGAGATAATGACGTGTTGAGAGAAGTATTTTTGCGCTTGGTAATGGGGTTATGATCAGGAAATATTCACTTCGGAACTGGTCAGAAGTGGTGAGGGTTTTTGCGAAACTAAATTCATAATACACTTGGGGGAATTAGAGAGTGGGTCCAGAAGGATAAACGCACAGTAGATGAAATGAATTATCTGAAAAATTTCCTAACACTAAATCAGTTTTTAAAGCTGTGAAGCTTTAATGTGTAATCATGTGGCTGAAAATATATGTTATCCAACTATAATAATTTGAAAACTTTTTCAAATTCGTTTTGTGAAAGATGTTTTTAAAAAATCATGAACCCCCAGAACTCAAACTATATAGGAACCGCCCTTGTGTAAGACAACTTTAAACTCTACGACGTTTTTAGTATTATCCTGTTAAAACTGCGGTTAATTTATGAATGACATTGGTTACACCTCTAGAGAAAATTTTAAAGTTGTTTCTAAGATTCGTACCAGTTATACTTTTGAAAATTTAGTAATTTCTTTGTTCAAAAGACAAAAAAGATGCTCCTACGGTTTTATTGTATGTCTTCTTCATAGATACTCACTACCATTCTGAAATAATAGCTGTTTAAAAATACCATATCACCTTCTATTCTCATTATTAAGATTGACTAACAAATACACTCAAAACATAAATTTAGCGTAATTTTTCCCCTCTGACATTAAAGATCCCCCAAATTAATCTATTTGTTTATTTTTAGTTGCCTTATAAATTGATCCCAATACTAAGCACATTCTTTGAAGTTTTGAGGAACTAGAAACTATTCTTTTCGAGATATTTCATCCATATGAGAAATAAATCCCACAAACAACTTCTCCTGAACCAATTTGAAGGAACAAACTTTCCGAGATGAGCGAAAAAATCACTCTCAGTGTACGGCAAAAAAAAAAAAAAAAAAAAAAAAAAAAAAAAAAAAAAAAAAAAAACCAATTCTCAACTTTCCACCAAAGAGTGTCTCCGTGGTTGATACAATAAGGAAGAGATAAAAGACACGAAAGAGAAAAAGAGAAAAACTTTCCAATAATCTAAGGGTCACTTCCCACAGCTGTGATGCGCAGTAGGTTACGGTCTGAAGGAAAAATAAATATATGTTTCAGATAAAATGGAGAATAACAACAAATATGAAAGGACTTCCAATGAAATATAGCGTCCTTAGAAACACTGCCCCTCCTCAGACAAAAAAAAAAAGTGAAGAGAGGACTCAAAATGAAATTCCTCTGATCGATTGTGAAGGTTGTTGAAAGGGAGCCAATCATTGCCCAACTAGTTCCCCAAGAAGAAGCTTAAAGTTGCCGAGAGAAAAAAAGATTTTTTGAAACAAATAGAAAGTAAATGAATAAAAAATGTCTTCCGAGGGAAAAAGTGAGTGACAGCCTTAGACCAAATAATAAAGTTTTTTTCATCATCCCGGGGTTTCCTTCCTCTTTTTTTATACGGGGCAGATTCCTTTCTTTATTATTTTCATTTTTCAGGGCGGCACTGTGTGTGTGGAGTAAAGTGCTAAGGCAGCAAATTCCGATTTTTCGGGAGAAGATATTACTGAATCGTTTTCACCTGAGATATACTTTTGGTGGGTTGTGGTTTTTCGACGCTTCGGATTCTTTTTTATTAATCGTGTAGGCTTAGACCGCGACTCCCCCCTCTTCTTTCCTTTGGAAGAATGAATAATTCATTCTTCACCCCGGTGCTAAAGGGAGTGTGAATTTCGGGAGCTTTGACTTTTATGGTAGGTAACTTTATCAACCATTTCTCGATCAAATTTCCCAGTTGGAAAACGAGAAAAAGCGCTGATATTTAGCATCAGAAGCCTTGTTTAGCACATATACAGATATTTTAATATTCCAGCTCTAATATGAAATAAAAATACAAAAATGGTGAATGGCCCGATTCTGAAAATTTGGTATAATAGTCACAATACTCTGGGGCCCTGTGATATTTTCGTTATAAAAACTAATTGTATACAATAACAATTGGCCTTTACTTATTGAAATACGCTTGAAAGTTTTATTCTTATTTTTGGAAAAGCATATTGAAAATGCATTTAAGAAATAGGCCAAGTTATTTTTGTTTTAAAATTAAGGGGCTTTTGAAACTAAGACGGCCCCTAGGCCCATGGTTCATGGGACAAATTCAGAGCTTGGATAGATGTGAAACTAAGAGAAAAGAGTTATAATTGGTATACAATAACATCTATCAGAAATTAAAAGTAGTGTTGAAAGTATGCTGCATTTGAATATTATTCAAATTTTAATGCATAAAGTATAACCATAGAATGTTGATTAAACTTCCTATCCATTCAATACAGTTGTTATAGGATATGGAAGTAATAAATTGAATTGAAATATTCTACACTGGAAGAGAAACTGAAAGAATCATTTTTATATTTTGCTTGTCAAATTACATAAAGAACTCGATCTGATATAACTATAATAGTATATATAATCTTGATAAACTTCAAAATCTTGAGCTGAACATATTTTGAACAATGGGAGTTGATTGCTTTTAATGAGGCGAGTGATACCCCCACTAGTAATAAGGGGGAGTCTAAATAAAGGGGAACAACTCCTTTCTCGGTACCTCTGGTTATCTCCCGCTAAACTTAGTGAAGCCCATTCCAAATCGAGAGTCACCTTCCCTATATACCCCTCAACAGTGCAATTAAACCCACCCATTATAAACAAACATCCCACAATTAAACTCCCTTCTCCTCGTACCTTCCATTAAAAAAACTTCACCTAGCAGCCCGCAACAAACCGAAACAGCCTAAGCGGAGCGGGCCATTTCTTGAGTCATAACGCGTCACGGCTGATTTAGCGGCAATGTGGCTCTCGGGACGTCCTAGGAATTATGGGATGGCACCCGGGGCGCCCTTTATCAAATTTCTCCGGTTCCGCCGCGCGGTTTTATGGCCGACCCCGTGATGGAGGAGTTGATAACGGCGATTTTCGCCGCGAGGCCCCCTTGCGATTGATTTGTGGGCGATGGCGGCCAAAATTGCGATTTTTAATGGGGTGCTGTTGTTGTGGGCGGGAGAATGGGGTTTTAAGAGGTTGAAAGTGCTTGTAGGGAAGCTGGGTTTGTGTAGTTTTGCAGTAATTGATGGAAGTTGTAGTAATTATTTCATTTATAAAAATAGTTGTGTAATGTTTCTGATACAGGCTATCGTGAACTTTCATCCAGTCCGCAAGCAAACTTCCATTTTTTATTTCTTGTAAAAATTGTTATGGTCATTTCCAGGCAATTTAAAATTTTCAAGATATTTGGACTTTGAATATTGAAGGTACTTACCGGATTCGAAGGTATTTAGGTATACTGTTATTATTTTAATCGCAAGAAATCGTTCGGAAAAAAATTTCTTGTAGTTAAAATACTTTCATGCTGTGTTTTTTTTTTTTTTGGAGAATTTTTGAAAGAAAATGTAACTATTTTAACGTTTACACGATTTAAATTTTGGGTTACATTTTGATCAAATTTGAATTAAACTAGGAATGATTTAGTATTAAACGAATTTAACGACATACATGATTATTTAAACTTGCTTGTTTTGAAATCAAGTTTTTTAGGTCAAGAATTACACGGCACACTCTGCTTTGACCAAAAAACTACCGTAGGAGGATTATCCGTTTAGTTCAATATAATTTAAATTAATAATTTTTTTTATTATAAAGATGTTTTTTGGCCCAAATGCTAACTTCCTATATTACCAAAACACGCTGTAGGGATTTTCTGCTGAAATTATCTGCTTGTCTCTACACTTTTGTTGTGCAAAAAGTGGGCTCAAGTTGAAAAACGACATTTACTCAGAGCCTGTATCTTTGCTTTTTTGCAATAACTGGACACTAGTTGAAAAACAACTTTTACAGGGAGTCAGCATCTCTGCTTTTCTGCAATAAGAGGACTCTAGCTGGAAAACGACTTTTACAGAGAGTCTTCCCCTTCAAGCGGGAAAAAAAACGTTTACAAAATCTAGCATTGTTTTTTCGGGTCAACAATACGATAGTGTAAAAAAAGTACTTCTGTCACTAAATACTTATCCGTTAAAAGTTACAGTTATACAGTTATCCAAATTTTATTGTACTCAACTGTTACATTCACGGAGCTGTTGTATACAAAATTTCATTTATGATTATCTAAAAGTAAATAATACTTTTTTTCCCTAAGATAATTAGGAAACGAATTTAAAACTTCCAAATAACTTCTATGTGCGCTTCTAAATTTTGTACATTTCTGAAATAATCTGAATTTAAGATATTATCTCGTATGACTAAATTCACCCGAAACTTTTTACTGAAAACACCAAAACTTTTTTATAAGTAGTAGGTATGTTAAATTGATAGATTAAAACGTTAGTTTAAAAGAGATTATAAACTGATTTTCTTTTCGGCTGTGTCTAACCTATATTCTTGTGTATAAGAAAGAGGAATATATAGACTCAGAAGTCACCCTGTGAGAAAATATCTCTATTACATTTCGACAGATGGCGCAGTTTGAGGTATCCCATCCAGCTCTCAGTACTATTCTTTAGCTCGGTGCTACTTAAAAATAGGGAATTATTAGAATAGAAATCACTGAAAATGATGCAAGCTTTTTAAAGTTTGTTTAAAACAAATTAAATTACTTTTTTTTGTTTCTTCTGACAAAATATTTTTTACAAACGAAGGATCTGGATATGAAGTACAGAAGACTCTTCTGCATTTACGAAAGAGTATTTTAATCTCTTTTCTGGATATCCCTTCAAAAAACATACCTTAAATGATAAATTTAGACCTTAAAACAAAATGCATTTAGAAGAGCCGCAAAGTGGTCATTGGTGAGCTTAAAAAGAATAAATCAGGAAGGAACACAATACAAATATATTTAATATATGTTTTTACAATAATAAAGAAAAAGGGAAGGTTAAAAGGGGGACTGTGAAAACTATATAGCCAATTGAAGTTGTGAAGTTCAAAAAGAATCAGATAACTCTAAATACAAAAAGTCCAAATGAAAAAACTTGGTTGCATAAAAAACCCCTCCATTTTGTGACTAAGTTCTAGCTCGGTCTTGATCAAAACATGCAAAATATATTATCGGGTTTTTACTTAAAAATTGATTTTATGTTCTGAATAGATGTATCAATCGATGAAACCATTTAAAATTTTTCAACAGACAAAAAAAAATTTAAATAAAAAATATGTTGAGAATAATAAAAAAAAATATCTAGATGCAAGGAATACAAGCAATTTAATTACAAGGGAATTCTCCATACATAAACGTGAGTAAAAAGCTCAAACCAGTATGTAAAAAAAATGTTTGCAATTAAAAAATGGAATCTCCTAAAAAATCTCTAGAAAAGTTGACACTAACCAACAACTGTCATAGAAGAAAATTGATGCGATACGTTTTCCAGAGTGAAATTTCTCACGAACTTCGCATTCCCTCTCAACCTCTCCATCATCCCAGCTGATGAACAATACTCAAGAACAAACGCGTCAACCCATCGGAATTCCACCCCTCCCTCCCACACGTGTTCCAATCTCACTCTCCCCAAGAAAACATCCTCTCCGGAAAAACCGCACATGCCCACCCATAACTCACTACAACCCTCAAAAAAAAAACACTACGTTCATTCACCGCAAAGCTCTAATCACCATAATAGATAGTCCCGTGACGTCTTCCCCGCGGGACCCCTTCAAAGAGTCCCGCACCTCCTTTCGGAACTTCACCTTCGCAGGCTCCGCCCCCCGAGCACCCTCCCGACCAATGGGAAGTGCCCCCGCACTCGAGTCTCGGCCAAAGACAGCGGAGTTGGGACGGCCAATGAGAGGCCGGCTCCACAGTCCTGTGTTGTCTTCGGGAAGTGGGGAGTAGGAGAGAGTCGGTCCCTCTTGCTCTCTAATTGGATTTTCAACCCCACTTCTCCCCCGATAGAGCTCCCCTCAGTTGGCAGTGGGCTGTCAGTAGGAGCAGTGAGACTGGAGTGTCAATAGAGATCTCTCTTCTTCCACATGGAGTTGGCGCGGACTTTGCTCTACTGTTTGGAGCGATCGGAATGACTGTTGGCTTACCTGGAGAAGATCGCAACGTTTATTAAAGTACGATAGTTGTCTTTGACTTGACTAACTTCGAAAATTTGTGAAATCCAAAATTTCTGCAGCCTGGTTATTTGTGATGGAAAAACACTAGGCGGACAGTGTGGTGCAAATTAAAGCGAAATAGTTTGACTTATCTCGAAAAAGAGAAGAACTTTTGTCTGGGAAAACAGGACATTGTTAATATTATGAACATGAGCAGCCACAGTGACAGGTTTCGAAACCGGAATGGATTCCTTCCTCAAGGATTAAAGTTCCCACCTTTGCAGGTAGGTTACTCCTCTTGTACTTTTACTAAAGGTAAATACGAAATTAAGCTAAAAAGTTTCTTAATATATCGTCAAATAATGAACATTTTCCTGTGCACTCTTATGTTTCCTTTCATGTTAAATATAGTTTTCAACCTTATATTCAGACCTAAAAATTACTCTTACTTAAAGAGCATTGACATGTAAAAGCTTTTCCTAAAATCAATTAAAACAAGGCAAATCCTTATTTTATACTGAGATATGTTCAAATTTATACCATAGATTCATTTAAGACACCATATGTTTTTAATTCTGATTGAAAGATCTTTCTTTTCATTAATTTTGAAATTTATTAGCACAAACCTTTTTTCCTTGCTGGTATGCTTTGACGCTATATCTTATTAAATTTATGCACCTAGGAAGACAAACAAAACTGTTTTGAAATATTGTATTCTGTTGAAATGAAATACCATAGTATTTCTCTTTATGCATTAAAATATTTAGTATTTTTATTCTGTAACCTTTAATAACAACACCCTCACTTAACAGAATAATTTGTTAAATCACATTTATACCTAAAAATATATTTTGCATATGTTCAAATGCCTTATCGAGAATTTTGTTTTGAAACAAAACAATCTGTTCTTTTTACAAGGTTTAATGTCTTAAGTCTTTTCCAATGCCAAAAGGTTTTTAAGGAGTAAAAAAAATACCAAATTTTATGCTATATTTCAACAACAACAATGTTATGACTAAACTATCTAGTAACAAAATTTCTAAGAAAGTTACAAATATATTTTTATTGATATCATCATTTTCAAAGTATTTTACATTTGATGCTTTATTTGTTTAATGAATTTGAAAAAAATAATTTAGGTATTGAAATTTCTTCTGTCTTGAAATATAAAAGTTATAAGTAAAATAACAAATTAAAAAATATATTTGTATCAGAAATTAAAATAATACAATAGTGATACCATAAAAATTAGGCTCCAATTTTAACCAATAAAACAAGTTAACAGTTTATAAAAGACGTACCAGAAGGAATCTTCACTTCCTATAAGACCTGAATAGGGAGGGGAGGAGAGACCCTATCGAGTGGGGTTGGAATAAAGGGAAATATGACTTCAAGACCTCAAATTCCATTTCATTTCTTGAATAAGTAGAATTGAGAAGTTTATAAAAATAAGAAATACTATGCATCGGGATAATATTCGTATTTTAAGTAAATTTAAATAAGCATTCCATCCAAACTCTTTTACAAAATATGCAACTTATTTTTGTGGGAATTTTTATGGAACTGGGAAGTTTTATTTTATTTGTATAATGGAGCAAATATGGATAAGTTACAAATATAATAAAGGTTGATAAGAGGTTTATGGCCCAATGACCAAATAGGTCACATGGAGCCAACCAAGGTTGATCGTTAAAAGAATTTGTATATTTTACACTAATGTGTTAGAGTTAGATATTCTTTAGATTCTTAATTGAAGTTCGATGAGCAAATAACCCGGTTGGTTTTGTGTGAATATTTGAATGGGTATTTTTCTTTGGGGTCATATTGTGGTAAATTCTTCTTCTTCGTTTCAAGAGTTTATTAATTTATTTTACAAACTGTATTTATTTCATTGTATATTTTCATTGACTCTAGACTAGAACTACTGAAAAAGTATATGAAAACATTTTATTCTGTTTGAGGTTTATAATATGAAAAGAAATCTTTTTGATTCTCTAACATAAGAGTTAAATTTTTCTTCAGTGCTTACTGTTCAGCTGGGGCGTAGCTAGAGGGTGATTTCTGGACCCCCATGAAGTCAAAAACTTTTAGTCACAGAAAATGATTTGAAGTACCCCTTACCTTCCTTGTGTTACGTCAAAGAAACGATAGTTACCTAATATTTAACTAAAATAAAGGGAATGGAATTTTGAAGCCAATCAATAAAGTTTAGCAGCTAAATATTTAAATTAATCTACCGTGTTTTTCAAAGTAATAAATTTACCTAGGGTATATGTTTTAATAATCTGAAGTTAAATCTTTGAGGGCATCAGACATGGCACGATGCAGAGTCTATAAAGATATTAATTAGTTTGAAACCATTTCTTAACTGTTGGAATGCAAAAAAATTTCCCATTGCTCACAGACAGATAAGTGAACATTTCACAGCTTATTCGAGTGAAAGGAAAAATAAAGTTTTAAGTTAAGTTGTGATAAAGTTTTTAAAGCTCATCACAAAGGTCTTAACCTTCACGAAAAAAAATCCACTGAGCATCACCTTTCAATTAAAATGGTCATTCGATTATTTTTGGGCAGCATATAAGGAAAGAGAGGGTGATGGCAATTCAGGAGGAACGGGGTCGAGGGGATCGCAGGGAGGCATTGTTATTGTGTGACTCATTGTTATGTTAAACTGTTGAGAGGAGTTTCAGGGAGACAAATGGAAGTCGCGACCATTTATTTCAGATCCGTTGAATTAAAAGTTGGGACAAAAAGAGGGAAGAGACCGAGAACTTGTGTGGAGTGAATCCCGTTTCGTATTTGGTTAAGTGCAGAAAAACTCCCTCGAAATCCATTTTAGCTGATGGTTTCGTATTCAAATGAGTTTTTTTTCAATGATTTAATCTATACGAGGAAAAAAGTAGAGTATTGCTTTTGTTATTCGAAATTTTTAAGAAAAGTTAAAAGTATTAAAGGTTTGTTTATAATTTGTATATAATTCAAACTAGTTAATCTTGGTATCAATAATTTGAACTTTTAAAAACAATTTTTTTATCTGTCAATAATTATGTGTAATGTATATTTTTTTTGATACTTAAAGACCGAAGTTCAATAAAACTCGGAAAAAAATATTATGAAAGGTAAAATGTTTCCCATATCGTTTGTCTTAACTGACGCTTCTATAAATTTGGGATTAGAGATCCAATGATAGACCAATGAAAATGGCTACACAGTGCACTCTATAAGTACTAAAATTGATTAAATTCAAGATTTTAAATTAGGATTAAAAATTTAAAGATTAAAATATTAAAAGTGAGGTGAGTGCTCTTATCCCACGTTGACACTTTCCAACGTTCAAAAATACAAATATATAAATAACATTTAAATATAATTTATATTTGTATAATTTAATTCTATACATTCAAAATTCCGTATTCTGTAAGTGTTAGATTAAAGAAGGTGAAGAAGACTTTTTAGAAGGGGTTTGGAAAAAAAATCTTACACCTACTACTGATACGTGGCTTTAAAGCGAATTAAATGTGAATTTACATTAACTGGAATTTTATTTGGTTTGGATTTGATTTGATTTTGTTTTGTTTACATATATTTTCTGGTTTGTGTACTTGATACAAAATTTTACTTGTTTTTTTTTTATATAATTGAAATATTTATGATTCTGTTGATTTAGTTTATCTTGTATGGTAGTTTTTTTTATTCTATTTTTGAAATTTGGAGACTTTAGGGTACAGGGTCCAGGGTTAAAATAAAAAAAAAGTCCCTCAGTGCACCGTGGATCTGTATACCCCCTGTTAAGAGGGTCTTTAGCTTTAGAGGGACTTTAGTTTTTGAATTTATATTTGTATTTTTGAACTGTAGTACCAAAGCATTTTACTTTCATTAGGGATAAGTTGACTCTAGATCAGTAACTTAATCAAGATCTTGTTATCTTCCAAGCTGTTGATGCTTAAATTCTCCTTTAAAACTATCTGAAAATGAGCAACTTATTAGCTATGCTTGTGAATACTTTGGATAAGCATCTACAATGTTTAATCCCTATAATTTTTTTCAGTGGATGATAAATCAATATGCTAACAACAAAAATCAGGTAAATTTTGATGACTTTTTTTTTTCCAAACGCTTTTTTTTCTTTGTGTGAGCGAAATGTATAGATCCGTTTTTTAGCAATCGGTTTCTCCGATTGGTGTTTGAAAACAGATTTTTCATTTTACTGTCTCATTATGTTTAAATGCTCTTGTTTCCAGTTAAACCATAAACATAGTAGAAATGTTAGAAGTTATTTGCCATGAACCACACTTGTACTGAGAAAACTAACAATCGAGCAACTGCATATACTGTAATTCCAAAACAATACAAGATTACAATTATTACTGCAAATTTTAATTAAACAAATAATTTAATATTTTGATGAATTTTTGAAGTGTTGGTAAATGTAAGTACTAATCATTTTCTGAAGTTTTAATAATTTATTCTTTCAACTTTTTAAGATGTTTGCTGGAAAATAAAAGTATATTATAGGGGAATATAATGAAATGGTTGGGTATATTCTCTTCTTTTTTATATTTGTATTAAATATGGAAACTGCATTTGATTGACTAGCAGAAAAAATGTTTTTATTATACATTTTAAAAATATTATTATAAAATACTATACAATTAATGTAATTTACTTTTTAAATTCACATGTTTTTGCTTTAATTATCATAAACAATTTAATTGTAGGGTATTGATTTTATATACACAATCAGAATTAAAAAAAATCAACATCATAATATAATTTAACTAAATCTCCTTATAGAAAATATAAATCCCTACAGGGGTCCTGAGCCTCAATAAAAATCAGAATGCTAAGAAACATTAAACTTTATAAATATAAAATCTCATCATTTCCCCCCGCTAAAACCATTTTACTCCACCCAACCCTATACACAATAATAAAGGGGGCTTAAAAAATGTCTAATTATCCATTCACCTAAAACTGCGTAATTTTTTACTCTTTCACCATAGTTTTTTTTTCCCACCTTGTATTAAAATATTTACGCATTTTTCCCAACCGAAATTTTCTCTTCTAAGCGATTAACCGATCGGAATGAAATCAATATACCCGTTAATAAACTCGCCTGTGGTTAACGATCGCTCTTTCCTCCGCAGGGCCTCTGCCTGGACAGCTCTGCCTACCTGTCGAACGCCATGGGCGGCCCCGCGGTGATGGTGCTGAGCTCTTCCTGCGGCGACGTGACGCCCCACACGCCGAGCCACGTGTCTCTGGCCGCACGCCCCAAGGAGTCCTTCCCTAGCCCCGCTTTCCCCGTGCGCCCCTTCTTCGCAGGGCCGCAGGGCGAGCCCTACCCGTCGCCGCTGCTCTCGCTCCACCACCCGCTGTTCGCGGGCGGCGCCTTCGGCCGCGCCGGCTACCTCAACGGCGCCTTCCGCCCGCTCGAGGAGCGCGCCTTCCACGGCTCGGCCTTCGCCCCGGCGGCCACCGCCAAGGGCGCTTCGCCGCTCTGCTTCCAGCCGGCCGCCGACGCCTTCCAGCAGAGCGCCTTCGGCGGCGATGCCAAGGATGCCGACAGGACGGACAGCGACTCGATGGCCGACGGCCCCGACAGGATGTCCGTCACGCCGAACATGTCCGAAGAGTCACGATCGATCGAGAGGTCCACGCCCGAGGACGGGGGGACGCCCAAACGTGAGTACCTTCAATTTATTTGTTATGGAAGAGAAAGGTGTATACTTACGTATACTGAATGTTTGGTTTTCAAGTATGGTATCCACATTCCGTGCTCATTATAACTAGTTGAGGCCTAAACCTAACTAACCTTTATTGCTCAGCCCTCTCCCAAGTCTTTATAAAAAATTTCCATGCCCCCTCCGTAGTTTTATATGTGATGTTTCGTTCTCTAAATGTTTTCGACCACAATTCCACGTGCCTAAGTTGAAATGTAATTTTAGAAATTAGAGGGTAAACTGTGAACATTGGCGAACCAAATTTTTAAATTTTGTTGGCAATACTGATTTTTACTATATTAGAAAGGGGGTGGTCTGAGGGTCCTCCCCATAGAAAGATTATGACTCTTAGAACAGGGGTTTAAGTCTGGGGTAATTTGCAGTACATTTCTTTAGGAAATTCCCATTGCTTTTAAATGTCTCCCCCTGTCGCATGAAATTGCGCGCCACGTTGAGAAACGTTGTTCAAGACCCTTAGAAGAAAATTAACAAGTATCGCCCCTGTTTGGATATCGTGTTTTGTGCTATTTATAGTTCAAGTGTTGATCATATGGCATATTTGCTTTCCTTCTAAATATCCTTTAAATTAGTACTTTGGAAAGAAGAGAATGCTATTAAGAAAGAAAAAAATTGAGAAATGAAAAGAGATAAGAGTGAGAACTAAAAAAGAACGGAAAGAGAAGAAGTGAAAAGAAAATCCAAATATATTTCAATTAAATCAATAAAAATATTAAATATCAAATATGCTGATAAAATGGGTAAAAATGGTACTATCTTATCAGTATACCTATAAGTATTGGTTTTCTCCAATCCTCTATCAAAAGATTTGATGGGGGAGAAACCTTATTGAGAGCATATATTTGAAGAGAGTCAGCCGATAAAATAGGAATGGCTCTTTATGACACCAGTATTGGGATTCGGTGGTTTTCATTCAGTCACCCCTTTTTTAGCCATTTTTGGATATGTAACAGTGAAACAGTGATTTTACAGTGAAACCAGAAAATGCCTTTTTACGATAATGGTAAAGGAACTACTCTATACCTATTGTACGGGTTTGTTGTTATATGACAAGTGTCAGATATGTTTGCTAATTCAAGACCATCATTATAATTGTCATAAGCCTAAATTTGCTTTGGAACGACTGGCCAAATAGGAATATGATAGAAAGTCAAGGGGGAAATATTTTTTTATGGCTTTTTGGAATAATAAATATTTCTTGATATTGAAAGTATAATAGTTAATATTCCTTGAAAAGCTTTAGTGCTATAAAAATTTAAACAAATTATACGGGTCAAAACTATAAATAAAAAGTGGCTCTATTTTTTTTAATTTTGTACATAAATTGCTGTTTTATAGAATTTTTCCCTTTATGAAACATTTTATTTGCGTAAAGAAAGGACTCTTACTTTCATTATCATTGTAAAATTTCAGTAGTCAATATTTTTAGTTCAATATGAAAAAGTTGTAAAATTTCATTTCAAGAGTATGTTATGGGCAAAGTGATTAATCGGGCATTATTAATAATGCCCGAAGTGGAGGCGGGCAAAGTGATAAATTTCATTCATAAATTCCACTGAATTTATCACATTGCCCCGGGCATTATTAATAATGCCCGGATTTATCACATTGCCCGTAACATATATATTTGAGTTTTAAATCGAAAATTCACTTTCAGTTATTTTCTAAAAGACAAGAAAACCTCGATTCCAACTTAAAACCCGCTAAATTTAAGAATTATAAGATTCATGACTGCAAAGAGAGAAGCTTAAAAAAAAGTTAAATCGAAAGTTGAAACTTTTCCGAATTTCTTTTCATTTCATTATTTTATTACGTGTTCTCTGCGGTTCATTACAAACTTTAATTACTTAATATTTAACGAACTGTTTTGTGGTAAACAATTAAAGGGAAAATTTAAAAATTAATATTAAACAAATTATTTTTACGTAAATAATAGCTAAATCCTAATGTATTTCATATTTGTCAGATTTACACTTTAACTATAATCTGATTGTCTATAGTTTTCATCTAACTAATATTAGCGTTAAAACCATTTAAAGTTAATTAAAATATGTTGAATTTATTTTAATTAATTTCCAATAGTTAATCCTTCCAATTAGTTATACACACAAACCAAACTATTAAAGTCAACTCGGATATAACCAAGATAGCTATTTCCATGTTCCGAAATACTTTTCTTCCCAATGTAACATTAATTCACACAAACAAGACAGTTTCAAAATATCGATATAAACCCACCATTATCTAAAAGAATGGTCAAGTACCTCCATCGCTAGCGTGTGGACTTTATTTCTCCTCCAGCAATAATTACACACACATCTTCAAACACGCCAATAACGAGGTGCATATAAAGACGCCCCCTAAAACAAACCACTCACAAAAAAAAAAAACCCCACCACAGCACCTATCATCGCATCTAATCCTTCACACGAGCGAAACATCCTCCCCTTATATAGAGAAGGAAGAAAAAAAAAGCATCTCCGCCTTATTTAAAACCCGGCATTAGGCAGATCCCAACCCATTAGCGAACAGAGATATAACAATTACGGACACGAAAAAAGGCGTAATGTGGCGGCGGCGACTGAAAAATTTTGCAGCAAAGAAAAAGCCGAAGGAGGGCGGGGCGAGCTAATGATGATGGGGCAGCCCCAGCTGGCGGGGCGCTTTCGCACGTAAATTGCCCCATCGAGGAGAGGCGAAGTGAAGTGGCGTGAGCGCCCGATGAAGACGCGGGGCACCGATTTTTAATGCCATAAAGGGTTTTGGGCGATGCTGATGTTTTTAAAAAGTTGTTGCTGGAGAGTTTTCTCGCTTGATTGGAACGTAAATTGAGTTTGAGGGCTGAGGTGGCTTTAAGATGAGGTGGGGCGGTGGTCTGTTGACGATGCTTTCATGAGGATGTTCTTTTCTGTTGGCTCGTCTGGGGGGGGGGGGGAGAGTGGACATGCAGTGGGAAGAGGTAATTCTATGAAGGGTTGGATAGGGCATGTATAGAAAGATCCTCGAACTCAGTTATTTTTAAGATGTAGACTTTTCTGTGTTTTCCATGCTCTATTATTAATCTAAAGAAAAAAGATCAAAGAAACATTTAGATTTATACTCAACTAAAAAAGTTAGAGGAAAATCAATAATAGTGTGTGTGATGCAGAGTTATTTCAGAATTCCATGTTTTTAGATTCTTTAATAGTAAATATTCGATTCCCTGACTGGACAAGGTAGACTCAACTCAGTGGGTAGATAAACTGAGGACCAAGCGTGCTTGGGAACTTAAACACTGGGAATAGAAATAGAAACGTTTTAATTATAAATTGAGCAAGGAATCATGAATAATAAGAAAAAACTAAAATGCATTATGCAATTTATTTGCTAATAACAATTTTCGAGCTTTCTGGAAACATCGACCAGTCCACTGACTGGTATCGTGTAAATTGGACCAAAGAAGTCGACTCTTAACGTATAGGTACTACCTATTATCCTTAACGAATGATTCATTAACTTTATACAGGCAGTAGACACACATAAAAATTTATTTTCGTTGTTCTATATTCTATGTTATATTTCTTTGAAGATAAGTAAGTGGATGTCATGGGAGAGTTTGTATTTTTATAGAGATTTGTAAAGATACACATACTCCTCATCGCCCTTCCTTCGAGCTTCTCTCTTTATGATCTTTCTCTAGTCAGGCAAACCAATCTTTATCAAAAAGCAGTGTCAGGGAAGATTGCCACATAATCCTCGAAAGAACTGAGAACACATAAATATTTTGAAACGGTAGGTAAATTATGCCTTCCTCCTGTAGTTCCAAAAAAACCTATACATTTAGCCAGCTTACAATTCTCAATGATATTGATGTAAGTTTTCAAGCATGAAAAAACTCTTATACTCCATCTAAACTCGAGTGGATTAGAGAAGCCAAGAGATACAAGGGACAATCTGTAAGCTGGCGAACTTGTTGGTTTTTTTACAAGAAATTTCATTTTCCTTGGCTAGTTTAGTAGCTCTGATAAATCAAATTATAATATCAAGCACAACAAGTATGTTAAAATTAAATGCTTCACCATTCACAATTACATACACCTCGCAGAGAACTTATCACTTGTCCCCATTAGCTCCTCACCCTCTCAATTATGAAAAGCTTGAGAAACCCCACGAATAGAAAATATACAACCTTTAAAATAAACTTAAATCTCGTACTTTTCGCTCCCAACCACCGTACATCCCGTCCGCGCCTCTCCCGGCATAAATCAGCCTTCCCTCCGCATACCTCCCCCGCTGCACGTGGTGACGGGGCCGAGAAGAAATTACCGCGTCCCTTTGTCGGCCGGAATTAGCGGAGATTTATCCGCGACAAGTGGAGCTCAGGCTGCAAAACAACTCAATCCAGCTGGGTGAGCCCTTGTTTGGATAGGCGGCTGGGAAAACAGGACGGGGGCAAAAAGTTGTCACTTTTTTTCCCCGAGGAGAGGAAATGTTCGGTCATTTGTTCCTTGTGTGTTGAGCAGTGTTTTTCCGATTCTTCCCCCCTTTTTTTGGATGTGTGGTTGAAAAAAAATTAATTTTTTTTGGAGGAAATTGGTATAATGATAGTGACGCATTGGTGGTATTTATGGATGTGGCGATGTATGGTTTCTGGGTGAAACTTATGGGTGTTGTCTAAGTAGTAACTCTTATAGCGAGAATCGTCGAATTGAGTTTGAGAAGAGGGTTTTTTTAGGCTTTTCTCACAAGGAGTTTTCAAAATTCTACGAAAGCTTGTAAATACAGAACAGAACAAAAAATGTTTTTCGTAATAGGCTTAGCCTGCTTACATGATTGTAGAAAATAATAATATTCCATTTTGGTTTAAGCGTAATTGGAAAATTTTTCTTTTAATAAATACATCCGAATTGGTTTAAATGTAGTTTTCAGGTGAAGGAGAACTTTTTAAATATTTGTAGTGAGGGAAGTGAGTGCTACTCTCCATCTCATAGAAATCTTTTTGTAAGCATTGATCGTGACAATTTTGTAACATGAAAGGAAGGTAATAGGAAGCCAGATCAAGATTTTGTGAGGTCCAAACAAAACTGAATCCGTGGTTTTCAATGATTTGTTTAACTGTTAAAGCCCAGTTATACTCGGGGTTGGAGGAGAACAGAAACACTTTTCTAAATCAAAGATGTTGTTTGCGGACCAAATTGGGGAACCATATGTAAAAACAGACTGAACCAGAGATTCAAACAGTTTTTAAACCAAGATTTAATCGAGTTAGCTCGAGATCCAGTGAAAATAGATTAACATTATTAGATTAAAACACTAACACATCTCTCATGTATTTCATGCTGTCTTAAACTTTGAAATTAGTTAGTTCAGAGAAATATATTTTGACTATTTAATTTCTCAATTATTCCACCCTGAAAAAATAGGCTTTTTTGTTATTGTTTTTAATATAATTTAATTCGGTGTATTCATCGATAAGACTGAGATGTAATTAAAAAAATTAAGGTTACTTTCCTGCTTGTTCTTCACTAATATTACGTAGTTTAATTCATTTGCAACATTCTTAAGGTGATTCATCTTAAAAGTATTCCTCTTTACACAAACTAACAGCATTCAAAAAAGGTTTTAAAAAGCAATGTATTACTTTTTTGAAAGTATCTTTCTTCACTTAAAACATTTTCCGTTAACTAAATAGGTAGAGCCAATTAATTATCTTTATCCCAAGAAGCCATTATCTTTATCCCAAGAAGTTATGAGACAAAAATATTTCAGACAGAATTTGGCCAAAGATTTTACACACCCCTGCACTAGGAGGTTACACAACTTAAGATGGATACCAACAGATCCTGTGACAAGAAGAAGCCAGCAAAAACATGCAAAGAAAACACTCTGAAGAGTTCCCTCGGCCATCGGCACCTTTTTAAGTAGAGCAATATCGCGTTACACAGCTTATGAACTTGAAGCCTCTTATCTCCCAAACACATCATCGCCTTCCCCCAACTACATCTCCCCCATTGTGCCACCCATTGGAAAGCCTTCCTCGAGTATTCCGATCAAAACTGACGGTTCCTTTCACTAAATCAAAGCTCAAAGGAACTGCGAGTCTATCACAGGTGCGAGGAGGGCCAGAAAAGGACCCCTCGGCCATTTATCCCAGTGGGGAGAGCACCCCCTGATAGCATTTCCATGCGTAGGGGGAGGCTTTGACCCAAAGGGGTTGACACTCTTGTCGGGGGACTGCCTTGTATTGACTCAACTGCCTCACGCACGTGTTCGGCTGAGCTGGGGAGCTTTGTGAGCCCCCGAAAAAGGTTTGCACAATGTGACTTTTTGACTTCTTGTGTGACTCCCAAATATGCGCACTTTTCAACACACAGGTGTCAGCTTAGAGTGGGAAAGAAGGATTTTTTTTTTGTCGTGGGTAGAATGAGGTCCAGAATGCTTACTGGTTTCGGTAATTTTCACGCATTCCGGTGTGTACAATGGGGATAAGCGCTTGAGCTCTGCGCGGAGTCGTTTTTGCTTTTTCCTTATAAAATTCTTGAGATTCTTAAGTGTTTATAGGGTTTTGGGAGATGGGGATTTTCTTTTTTCATATTCACTGGGAGTTGTAGCTGTGAGCTAATGCGTATTTTCGAATGGCTTTGGATATTACAGTTGAATATTTTATTTAGGCACTTTTTATGATTGCATTTCCTTACCATTAGCGGTGTCATATTAAGAAAATAAGTGAAAATTAAATAAATTTCAAAACAAATGGCCTATTATAATAAAAATTTCAAACTAAACGATGAAAAAATATTCAAATTTTAATTATTTGTTATTTTAACACATTACAAAGGGAAAGAAATACATATTAACGAAAATTTTATTATCTTTTTCTGTTGGTATTCCTTTTTAAAAAATCAATTCACGATTTCAAGATTTTCTGAAAATAAACTAATTAAGGAGTACTGAAGTTCTTCAAAGTAATTATTGTACTTTTAAAAATGTTACATAATTTAATTTTTTTCCACTTAAATTAATTGCATCCTCTAAAATTAAATATTCGACAATAAATTCTCCTTCAAATCGGGGATTTCCGAATATTTTTTTAATATTTTTAACCCCTATTTAATACCCTTAAAAGAGAGCATTTGGTGAAAGACCTTTGATCTTTAAATTTGTAGCAGAACTATTTAGAAGAAATGTATAGTAAATGTTACTGAAGAGATTACGAGGTCATCTTAATATTGCTTCACTGAATTTATAATAAAAAATAATTTAATTCGTTAAAGAATGTTACATTTTTGTATTTTCTTTAACAAAACTTCCATTTGGATTTAATTAATTTTTTTGGATTAATTTGCAATTTTTTAGAGCTAACTTTTTAAAAGTTAACTTGCATAAGATGATGATATTTTTCAAACGTATTTCTGCTTTCTCTAATCAGCATTCAATCTGTGAAACCTGAATATCCCAGCCTGGATCTCATTCTTCTACTTCTGAAAGTTCAGCAACGAAATTAACCAAAAAAAACTTTCGCTTGCTATCCCATAAAGAGTTGTTCTATTTAGGTTCCTCTAATTTCCATTAAGTTTGGCGAACCATGAGCTCCAATGCCAGTTATCCATAAACATGCCTTGTAGGAATGCCCCAACGAAGCTATCTTCGTCCTTTCCCGTTTCCCCTTGTGCAATTCAGAGAGAAAATATTGGGTTTCACATTCTTTACAATTCATCGTGTGGCAGCGTTGAGTATTTATGTGAGAATTTAACGGATGACGCTTTCCCCTGGCGTATTTATGGATGCTTTTCATCCACTGTAGAGTGTAACTGTCTTAAGGAGGCATTTTTTTTTCGCCACAGGTGAATGGAAATATCATTAAACTACGCGTCTTTGTTTTTTCAGTCGACGCGTTGAATAGTTTTCGTTGTTGGTATTCTAGAAACGTTGCGTTCTTCAGATTGTAACCGCTTTGTAAATAGTTTTTTTGTTCGACCCAAAAATTATGTTCCTGGCTGATATATTTTTCACTCCCAATTTAGTTAAGGAGATGATTTTTGGAGATTTAATAGATCACCAGTGGATTAAATATTTCATATCTAAATTTATTAAAAAATGAGGAATGCATTACTTAAATTGAAAATTGGATTTCATTTTCTTAGTTAAAATCGAAATTCTAGGGGTTCGAGCTTTTGTTTATATCTTTATTTTAGAATATTTTAAAAGTTATCATAATCTCATTCAAAACTACATTACTTTCAGAATATATTAGTTAAATAAATTTGCAAGCAGTCTATTCTTGAGTTGATACTAATTTAAAATTAGATATAATTCAGGACAAGAATAGTTAACCAGTATAATATTCCTCAGTCCTCAGTGGCGTTTTTAGAAATTTGTTTTGGGGAGGACCCGAATATCCATCATCCAATTTTTTTAGTTCAATGTAAAATTATGTGGATAATGTAGAAATCCAAGTACAAAGGGGGGTTTTTAAAGAAATTTGACCCTTAAAAACAGTATTTTAACTCGTTTTTATCCACCTAGCTCAAATTTCGAAGAAGGGGGTCCTTCTCCCCCCTTATTATACACTCAATTAATTAAAAATGCTAAATTGTGCATTTAAAAGTCTCCCAAAATATGACGTTCAGTACAGCAGCAACACATCTGCGCATATTTTTTTGGCACAATATACAAAACAAAAGCCTAATCCTCTTAAATCGGGATGGAATGTGATATTTTATAACGCGTTTTGCCATTATAACCCCATAAAGGCCAGCATACCTTCTCTTCAAAAGGCAGAACTCTCTAGTCCGACTCCAACTACTTTCTTTCCGTGTCCCTCAGCAGGACACAAACCGTTCCCTTTTATAACTCCCCTCTCCCTTATAATAGACCGAAGTCAAAACCTTTAATCCCATAAGCACAACCCTTCACGGTCTCTAAATAAAGCAAACATGATTTTTCCCCATCCCCGCAGGTGTCCCCACCCCGGAATCAGGTGGAGCCCTCCAGAATGATCGGGCAGGGATCCATCTTCTTCATGGGGCAGCTCATTAGTCAGCAGGGGCACGTGGCCCCGCCCGATTCGTGTTGCCCGGGAACTACAGGAACGTGAAAGGGTTGATTGACCTACATGCCCGGGTTGTGTCCTGTGGAGGGGCGTTTGTAGGGCAGATGAATCTCTTACTGCCCGATTCCCGGATATTGCGACGTTGTTGGGTTTGATGGTGCAGTTTGTTTCCGTTATTTGCTGATAATGAACAACTTGGTTTCTCTTAGAAAAATTTGTGTGCCTGTGTTAGACGCTTCGTTTTATAAGATATTTCTTTTGATATCTGTGAAACAGATTTATATCTCAAATTTAAACTAACTTTATATCAACTGGAAAAAAGACGCTAAAATTTCTTTCTTTTGCAATGTGTGACGCCTCTTTTGATTTAAAAAAAAATATCTCAAGGTGGAAAGCTCTATTCTATCAACTGACCTCAAATGATCGGGGTAAAGGAGCCTTGGATCCTTTTCTTAGGAAATTCTGACTCTTATTTTTCAACACTCAAGGGCAATTAACATAAAACTGAATTGGTCTCGGGCTTTATCCAGTTTTGTAAGAAGTCAGTTAGTTTTCTAGTTTGAGAATTTAATACTATTTATGGTTTCCCCCCTGAATATCAATTTGTTTTAAAATTGGAATTACTGAATATGAAGACGTCATACTGAAATAAATAAGTTTCTATCAAACACTGAGTCAGCACTGAAAAGTCTTATGACTGAATTCAATAAAATAAGGTTTTTGATATTTTAAAGCAAATTCTTTGCTCTCTAGCCATTTCAGGAACGAGCTATATTCTTTCCCTAAATATTTGTCTTTTGCAATGTGATTAGACACTATCCTTAGTCTACTTTTCCGCACCTCAGAGCGATATCCTAATTTTAACAAATGTTCATGTTCGCAAACTAACATTTAAAGAACCTTCTGGATTTAAAAAACAATCTGCTGCAATTCAAATCGGGTTTATTTTATAAACATAAACATATTGGTACTATTACAAAACTAAAACTCTTTATTAGAAAAGAGCACAATCGGAGTTTTAGAAAAAAACTCTTCTCATATTCGATAAGATTGCTCTATTTTCTTTCAAATATAGGAATCCCAAACGCATATCGAAAGCGACAGTCAAGTAGCCTCGAGAGAAAAGCCTTTAAAAAACATCATAGTACCCCCTCCTTCATCCGTCCTTATCCAAAGCCGATAAAACTGCGAGTTTTCCCACACACAGACAGCATCAGCCGACGGGATCCAAAACTCACTTCAATTTCCATATAAAGAACGCCCCACACCTGCCTTCTCATTTCTCCTACTGCATTTTTCAAGCCACCTTTTGGAAGGACGAATGGCCGAGGATTCTGCCCTGCGCCCCTCGCCAGATGCGGGCTTATCAAAGCCCCATTTGGGGCGCCCCTAGATGGGGCGGCAGGGTCTATGTCTGTGCTTCATTCGAACGTGAGTGTGTTTATTTATCTGCGTGCGGTTGGATTGAGAGCTAATCTATCATTCGGAAAGTAGAGTCTACGAGGGGTTAGGTTTTGTTAGTTTTGTTTCAGTATATATTGGAGAGTTTGTATGGGGGATAACGTATTGGGTTTTGTTTAGTTCGAGAAGACTCGTTTTGGGAGGGTGCGTGTTTTTACTGCTGATGTTTCAAGAAGTTCTGCTTGTAAATTATTCATTCGCCTTTTGCGTATTCAGTGAGAAATTCGATACAGCTTTCAAAACTGCTGTCTTAAAGAGAAATGGTTTGAAATATTGAATTCTTGTATGTATTCGCGACGGTTAAAGGATAGAAGTAGTGGTACTGTTTTTAATGTGTTTGTTTTAATGCAAAGGGACTCAAAGCGATGTGGTAGGATAACGCGTGTTAAGCTTTTAAGTTATTTGGATAGGCGAGTGGATTTCACAGTAGCTTAAATTTACAGTTTGTTCATCGTTTTTATTAAACCCTTGATAAACCAAATAGCTATTCACGAAGAAAATTTCATTTAATAAAAATAAAATAACATACAAATATATTTTTCATGAACAAACAAATAAAAAAAAAATACTGATTGATATAAAATTATCTGAAGTCTAAATTTCATTTTAAATTGAGAATTTCTTTAGACGTGTTGCCTATATGGTGTTATAGTGAATACAAATTTACCTTGATAGAGTAAAAAAAAGACGCTTATACGCTTGTAGTAACAACAAGTAATCCAACAGCTTTACTTGTGGCGTTAGCTCGTCGTCAAATGAATTTTGTACAATTTTTAATCATGATCTCATTTGGTTTAGGCAATTCAATGCTTTCCTTAACTAAAACGATTCCTTGTTTTCAATTAACCTTCAAATTACATCAAATCAACTTTCGCATTATTAAAATTCCCAGACTTCAACCCGAGTGATACCGCCGCCAAACTCGGCAACCCGCCCTCGAATTTTTTCCCGGGGATTGTGACTAAAGCCATAAATGGATGATGGCAGAATGTTTTACATGGGCCGACCGGATGACCGGGACAGAGGCCCCTGACAAATTTGCCGGATTCTGCTCCCATTCATCACGAGGCGCTTTTATTATGTCCCCTCCCCCGCTCTCCCGATGCGGCGGAGGCTGTTGTCCGGAGTGGACGATTATCTTTTCAGGTTTCGATTTTGTGGGGGATTTCGGGCGGGGGATTCATTCGCTCTGGAGGAGAGGTCCTCCACTCTCTTCCCAGTTTGTCCTCTACTTGATTTGAACGGATGGACACTGGTAGAGAGTTGTGGTTGGGTTCTGGAGTGGTGTGGGTATAGTTTGGTTGTTATTGAGGCGGTA
Source organism: Tetragnatha montana (assembly GCA_963680715.1). Taxonomy (NCBI): domain Eukaryota; kingdom Metazoa; phylum Arthropoda; class Arachnida; order Araneae; family Tetragnathidae; genus Tetragnatha; species Tetragnatha montana. The sequence continues at coordinate 22,802,419 of OY796680.1, forward strand.
TGAAACTTTAATTGTGGGTTCAATCTTTAACTATAGTCACTCTTTTGCGATACCAATCGGGAATTGTGTCTCTATATTCCAATGACAAACCACGGATTTAGGGCAATATTCATGGTCTCTTCACAAAAAGAATTTTAAATGGCTGCTAAAATATAAAATGTTGTTCAATAATTTGAATATTATTAGCAAATAACAACATTATTCAAACAAAATGATAGTTTTAGGCGAGAAAAACATGTGTAATACGTTTAAATCTGTTAATTTTTGAGGAAGTAGGTGATTGATAAAACGTGTACCACTTTACTGAAGAAATTATTTTTTATAAGTTTTTAAATTTTTACTGAATTTCCTAATAATATTGTCATTACTGAAAATCACTTTTTTCTGAAAAAAAAAAAAAGATTTTCTTTAACAAATAATTCGCTAAAAAACCATTTTTAGTAAGAATTAATTTTAAAAAAATAGCATAATGAGAACATAACCTTGGACACTCAACACTTTCAAAAATGATGTATAATATACGTAAAGACTAATCCTAAAAAATATCAGATGAATTAGAATTTAAAATTTTATGGATCAACAGAAATACCCGTTAACATAGTCAAGAAAGATGGCGAGGGGAAAATATTCTCAACCCAGCCTAAGAAAACGGGTTACTTAAAAGAGCTCCATCACACTTTGAAGTACTAACACTTTCTCCAAAGTTCATGTTTCACAAAAATTTGCATTCTACTTATTATGCAGACACCCTTAGCATCTGTTTCAATACTTACCGCTCTTTAATTTATTCAGTGCTTCCTGAACCCTCTTGATTAGATAACTTCGGTTACACATTTTGCATTTTCAAAAAGGTGGAACATATGGTGGAATTAATCGCAAATTTAATGGTGATTTTCGAGCTGTTTGGGGGTCAATACAGCCATTAAACCATAAAAAAAAAGAAAGGGCTACCCACACCTAGTTAAAACTCTATTAGGGACTGCTTCTTTTCCAAAAGTTTAACCGCGGAAAATGCAAAAAGACTGAGAAGAGAGAGAAGTTTGGCAAGTACTTTTTAGCATTTTTGGTACGCTTAGATTTTCTTAATGGATTGGGAAAATGACTCGATAAGAAAAAATTAAATCTTGGGTTAAAAATAAATTTATTGTTGGGAATTTTAATAAAAGAGTACATAAAAGAATTTAGGTTTGATACAACCTGTAAATAAATTGAGATTATCAATTTATGTATCAATTTTACTATCAATTGAGATTATCAATTTATAAGTTGGATAATTCAATAATATACTCCTACATAACAGTACCTTTAATTGATATTTAATATCTTCACCAGTCTTCAGTACTCAGTACTACGCCTGTAATCTCAGTTTTTGAAAACTTGCGATTTTCTCCTAATTTTATTATTATCTCCTTTTCTTAATACAAACCAATTAGCATGTAATAATTGCAAATAGTAGGTGTATAGAATATTGTGTATCTACATCATAATCAATTATAGTTAATTTATTACTATTAGGAAATTGTGAAGCTATTAATTATTTCTACTAATAATTCATAATTCAATTAACTGAAACTCTAAAATTGTAAAAATATTTTGAACTTTGAAAGATGAATGTATCTTGACACCAGAACGAAATTTACGACAACTCGCGTCATCCTCATAAGAGATCTTAAGGACGACATGTTTACCATCAGTCATACTTTCCAAAGAGAATCAGGAAACCTTTGAACGGTTACAATACATTCATTTCCTTCCACAAACTGCCTCTCATACCCTACCATTTGGTGCTGTTTCTTGCGAGGATATAAGAAATCGCATTATTTCCGATTCCTCAACAACAAAGGCAGCTTTTCAAATATCGTGTCATTCAAAAAGCGATTCCACAACATCCCTTGCATGTCAAACTGATAAATGCCCGTCTTATGAATATGCGGCGGATATTTTGAAGGGGGAGGATGCGTGACAGGCTGTCCTAAGGGGTGATGTGATTTGAATCGCTTCCCATTGTGGAGAGGGATGATGCCGTTTGTTAGGGCAAAACGGTAAATCTGAGAGTTGAATGGGAACGACGGTGGCCGTGTATTTTGGACGTCCATGGAGTGGAACGAATGGAGATGTTAAGTGCGTTTAATGAAATCTTGTCCCTACAATCGGGGAATTGTGGTTTTTGACAGATCTTGAAGGTTTTTTTTAAAGTGGAATGGACATGGTTTCAACCAGTTTTGCCCAATGGGAGTGTTGGGGAAAAGTTGGTGGAATCTCATAAAGGCCCTTTTTTGTTTGAACATTAAGATTTGAAATAAGTGTAAACTTGAACATAACTTTAAACCAAAATCATAGGAGGAATTGTGGATTTTAAAGGAAGGTTCTTTCTTCATCTTATCAGGATCTCGAAATTGAAATATTGAAGAGAGGTTATTGTGTCTGGGATAAGATGTCAGGATGGACCTTTAGGGGGATATCAGAATGTTACCTTACGCTCTTTCACTTCTTTAGGATTATAAAAGCACGTAGGGCAATATGGTGGGTGAAAAATCTTAGGATACGGGATACGGAAGTGTAAAGGTTATCATAGGAGAGGTAATAATAGGAAAGGAAAGAGGGTAATTTTATAAAACATTCGATGCATGTTATGAATAAGCAATCTTGATATGAAGAAGTAGAAGAAAATAACATTATATCCATAAATATTAGCTAAATATTGTTAATACATTTCCCATTTCCTTCAAAAGCGATTCTTAAAAATCTTTGTTTCTTACTTCTACTGCACCTATAAATATATTTGGTATCCTCAATTGTTTTTAGATGAATTGAAATTCTCAAGATCAAGAGGATGAAACTAGATTTAATCTCAGAGTCAATCTTTTGAAAAAAAAATAAGTTTCTGAAATGATCGTATGTAACAAAGAACGAATCAGCTTACAATGAAGCATCATTCCAAGAATTTCCCAGATTCCATCTCATAATTAGACGCATACATCACAAGTTCAAAACGAGTTTCCCCTTCCAAATCCATTAACTTTTCCCAACAAGTTATTTAACGCGCAACATTATATAATTACAACAACGCATCCAGCTCGCCCTAATGTACCATCGTTTAGCGACGGCCCTTCATACCATTGCGGGTCTTTGCCAAACGGAGGCACCACTGCATCTGCTGTAATGATGCAAGCGAGCCAAGTTTCAGACCATTAATACCAATTAGCGCAAATGAAGGCCATTCTTTTCCTCGGTGTCTTGCGAGAGAGAGCTTTATTCCCTGGCCATTGGGAGAAGGCTTGGAGCAGTCCTGCCCCTATCGGTCCGATGCTCTGAAGAAGTCTCGGAGCTATGCCCCGGATTATTGGAGACTCTGTAATTGAGTTAGGCTTGCTGTGGCTTCTTCGGGACTGGCTGGAAAAGCTTCATTGGATGGGAGTGGTGATGATGAATGATTTGGTGTTGTTCTGCGCTTAGTTTGATGGAGAGGCAACTTGGATTTGGTTGTGAAGTTTGAGTTGAAGAGTCTTGTTAGTAAAGGATATTTTTAGTTGTTTTCCAGACTCTTGAGGAGATGAAGAAAATCCTTAGTCGTTCTTTTGAAATAAGAGTCATAAATTTATCAAAAGAGGTCATAAGGGGTAAATTGTTAATAATGGAAAAGTTTTATGAACTTAATTTTGGTAAATAAAGGCCCATCATTGCTGGTAAAATTGCAAATTCGTACATCTAATGTTTTTATTGGTGTGAATAAAGTAAAATACTTAAACTACTTTATTTTTTTATGCACTATTATATCCTATTACTTACTGCAAACTATGTCATGGGTTCCAAAAAAAGTGTAAAATATAATATGTATCGATTTTGTTTCTGTAATTATTTCTATAAGATACAATAACTAAAGGATTTCGTAAATTTTAATTACAAAAATGACTTGTCCTATAAAAAATATGGAACCACTAACTGCAATAGTCTCTTGTATTGTCTGGATCTGAAATTCAGTGTATGAAAAATCACCTATGCGTTTTTTTATAGGACAAAAGAAATATTTCCACGACGGACAAACTCCGTATTGCCCGATCTGCGGTACTTCGCTGCAGATGTCCGAACTCGCATCGCACTACGAAATGGAACTGGACAGACTCTTAGAAATGAGCAAGTAAGTGAAGCTCTCTGACACCTTCTCAGATTTTTTTCAAATTAATGTGGTTTATATCTCCATATTACCCAAAATATACATAGAATACTAAGCTTTTAAGGCAATTTTGTGCCTATACAACTAGGTAATCTACAAACGGGCATGTTAAGAGTTTTGAGGTAACTTTCCCCCATTATGAAAACAAATATGTACATTTTGTTTAGCTTGAGTTAAGTATACCGAAGAAAAATTTCCGATTTATAAGACTGGAAATCTTGCCATTTTAGGGTAAAATTTTGAAGTCGTATTTAAAGTATGAAAATGGGAAGGTTTCGTCTTTCTCCGAGAGTTATCCTTACCTTTTTTTATTTCGTTGAATCAACTTAATGGAGAAAATTATTTTAGGGAGTTCTCATTTTTTTTCCAAACCGAAATACGTGAAGGTATGCGACCCATCGCGAGTTATCGCTTCCATATTTCCATCCCTCCGGAGTTTTAAATTGCCGCGTGAAAAACACGAGTTAACATTTTTTTTCTTCTTTAAAAAGTTGGTTGTAGTAACTCACCCGCTTGCTAAGCGATTCCAGCAGCTCCTTGGCAGCGCTTTCGACATCTTCGAGAGTCCGTATAAGACATACGAGTAAGTGACGAGGCCAAGACTGCTTTCTTGATTGATGCGTCCACATGTTCGCGTCTCCGTGATCTACGCTCGAATTTGTCTAATTTTAAAGCCGTTTACAGCAGAGAACCGCGGAAGAAAGGAGAGTAAGACCGTTTGAAAGAGACGATACACATTTCTTTACAAGAGAAAAAACGCTTCTTTATGATTGTTATATTTCAGAATTATAAGATGGCTAATTATACCATACTTAAAAGTGTATTGAAGAAACATATCGGGAAAGTATTACTTTTATATTCGCTGGGTGTATGGACATAAGAATCTAACATCTATTACCCCTCAGGTATTGACTCAAACATTGACTTTCTAACCCTTTATTCAAAAAGTGTTACGCGAATTAAACTGTCGGTAATCTTACCGGTTCCCTAATGAAGTTCTTTGTGCCATCAAACCTAATCAACCAACCCATTCTGAAAAATTTAAACATTATTATAAAACTATTTTCTTTTTACTACGGTTTTTGATTAGATCGAAATAATCACTTAATGACACTTAAGCCCCTTCAAATTATTCCATCTTACGCTGAAATCAAAAGACAGCATCCGTCGACTACGACAGATTCTCTGAGGTAACGTTTTACGGTGAGGGGGAGAAAACAAGGTAAGATGGAACAATTAGGATGCGGTGCATAATGAATTTTTTGTAATAAAAGTAATTTTTAAAAATTGTTTACCATTTATTTTCACCAAGATTTTTCTATAATTAATTTGTTCCCTTTTAGGGTGATTGGGCAACAACTGGATACACCCAATTTGCATTCGGTAAGTGTTTTCGAAATAACTCGTAAATAATAAATCATGAAAAGTATTTATTTTGAAACAAATGTGTATTTTAGAAATAACTAACATTAAAATATTTATTTTTAATGAAAAATTCCAAACGTTTTTATTTAAATATTCACAGCTTGTTGTTTTTAGTTTGGAATTATATAAGGCAATAACGGCGTATAACATGTTTTAGGGAAATTATCTTTTTCTCTAATATAGTAATCAAAATATGAAATAAAAATGGATTTTATATTTCTTTTTTAGCCATTCTCTTCGCCCTTATGCATGGTTCGTAAGGACGATAAGAGTAAACCTGAATCAAGATGGGAGGTAAGATAGCAAGAAATTTTACCAGCTTTAACCCTTCATGAAGGCGTTTATTAACTTCATGCAAATATGTATTTTACTACTTAAAGTGAGTTGATGTATTAAAATTTATTTATTTGCTTTTCAGACATATCAACGGGTCAAAGGCAATCGTACTACCAGACTAACATGTAAGTATTCGAGTTGGTTGCTTTTATTGTTACTACATTATAATTACTGTTATTCACATGAATTGTATTGTAATTGTAGAAAACTGTAACTATTAAAATGCACCATGATTAATAGAACAAAATTTTGGCTTGAACCTTCATAGAATGTGTTTGGGACGACAGATGAACTAATATATCCTTTTACCTTAAAATATGACCGCACAGCTCAAATATTTTCTGCTTTATATGTGGAATCACGTTTGCCCAACCTAATTTACTTATAGCTTACATTCTTCAAATGAGATTTTCTTTTGGTTTGTTTGAAATGTGCCGGTATTTTTCCAAAGTAGTGTCAAACATCCTACTTCTATGCTATTTAATTAATGATTATTTAAAAATTTACTTTGATGATTACTTTTCTTTAAAGAATAATATTAACAATTAAGTAGACGGATAAATCCTTCATTCATTAAGTAATTCGGTAAATATTTTCATCTATAGCCGCTCGATGTATAATGAAACGAAAGAAATGGGATGATGCCAGTGATAGAGGTCACGAAGAAGGTTTGCATCTTCTACCTCCAGGTCTTAGAAAAGTAAGCATACTTTACATAAAACTCCCAATTTTAAACAAATTACTCTAAAACTTTCTGAAGTAAAATAACTGAAAAACTTTTAGGAGACCGTACAACCGTATCCTTATTCTTTACTGTGTTGTTGACTTACCTGAATATTTTATTTTAGAGAGAAAATCCAGAGCTCGACTCGGAACCTTCAATAGACAGCCGAACAGCGGCCAATTTTAATTGGGCTGTTACGGCCAGGTTACACGCCATTGCTAATCTGCAGAGGTCACTGCCAGGTAATGAAGTTTACTATATATGTATGTATTATATGTAAATGAAGAAATATAAGTAATATTAAACAAAACCATTTGCGTGTTGTGTTTTTCAGATTTCTCAGCGAGAAAATTTGAAGTGCCCGAGGATGATAACCAAGAGTTGAACGTGGATGGTGATGACAGTGCCACATACGGAGCTCCTCAGTATCCTTTGCATTTGGTTTTAAAACTTTTTCTAGCTTTAACAGGTTATGTTCTGAAAAATTTCTTGAAAAAAAAACTCAAGCTTTTAGTTCAATACTAATGTTGAAAAAAATATTTTAAATTACTTGCTAACAATAACGTAAAAATATCCGGTCGTAATTTGGTAAGAATATATGGTTTCGCCTTAACCACATTTGCTCAGCTACACGGAAGCAGACGTTATTACATGTTCCACGGAGGAAAATACGGACAATAAAGACCAACTGAGAAGACTCCAGTCAGAGTAAGTTTGTATTTGCAGTTAAGGGTGGAACTTTCAAAAGTTTATCAATAAGGTAGACTGAAATATTTATTTCCATTAACTATTTTCTTAAACTGAAAAATCCTCTTGAAATAATATCATGCAGTATAAAATTAATTTATTGTACCTAATTTTAATTTATTTATATATACTAATTTTTTTTTACAGTGACTCTAATTACCAAAGAATTTCCGATTCAAGTCAATGGGCAATGAATGGAGGTAAGTAATCAATAGAATGTTAATTATAAGAAAATCGATGAATTTACTTTTTTTATTACATGCTAACGTTTCTGTATACTATTTGAATAAAAAAAGACTATTTTTTAGGAAACAATGCAGAAGGTCAAGAAGTGACAAGTACATGTGTTAGCAATAACGATGCAAGGTGAGTGCATTTCATAGTTTAGGTTTTTTTAAAAAAAATAACAGGTTTTTAAACAGTATATTTAATGAGATTTGAACTAAAGATATTGAGGAGAAAGTCTGGAGAATCATTTATAATTTTGAATTATAGGCAAAGTACAGGCAACCAAATTTAGTTAAGGTAATTAAGTTTCACAACTAAGATGGCTGGGCCATAAACAAAAGGAAGAAACGAAGATCAAGCATATTTTTATAATTGGCCGATACTAACAGACACGATATTCAGTCCATCCGTCAGTTCTATCTCACCCATGTTCATAAGGCCTTGTTTACTTATTCTTAAGTCTTAACTTTGAAATACAAGCAAAACAAGACTTTTATAAATTGAACAAACACAAAATAAACCAGCATATTACATTATATATTATTTTATTAAAAAGCCTTATTTATATTTTTTAAAGCCTATGTATTTTATGTTGTAGTTCAATCATTAATGTTCTCTATTTATTTAACAGTGAATGCGTGTCACCTTCTGAAAAGACATCCAAACCAAACAAAGATGCCAATGGGGATAACCCAAAAGAGCAACTGGAAGATGGAATCAAATGTCTCATTTGCATGGTAAGTAAAGATTTAAGATATATACATATTCGTAGTTCAATATTTAAATCAATTTAATATTTTTTTTGCGCAAAAATTGCTATTACTTGATTTTGTTGACGATTTATCAGAACTCTTGGCGCTAGCATCTTGCATCCGGCGATTTAATTCCAATAACTGTCCCTTTAAATATCGCCAAGCTGTTTTGACCGCCAAAGATTAGTAATATTACCAGAAGTTGTAAAATAACCGATTAAAACCATGGCCACCTAAACTAATAAGGCCGTAGAAGCTTGAAATCTGAGTGATGTCATGCCTTTTCTTTCACGTCATCGACGCGTTTAAGACAACAGCGCAACTCCAGTCTGGAATCTTGATCGCCCCACCCTTTACAGCCTGATTGGTCTCCACAACTACGGTGAAAACGTCACTTGAATTAGCCACACCGACACACGTGTCGAATATTTCAGAAGTGAGAAAGTGAATTAGAGATCGCGAACCTCAAGTTGATTCCGTGCTCTATTATAAACAATTTTATGTTGTGTCGTAGTTTCGTTTTGCAGAACTAAAAAGAGGTTTCCCTTAAGACCTGAAAATGGTTTTATGCAGTTTGATCAGTGATTACTAAAATCTGGTTTAATGATTAAATTTTGAATAAAATTGTAAAAATCGGGCCTGGTTTAAAACTCATAATCGGACATATTTTAAGCTTTCAAATTTACGATTACAATGGAGGGGGGGTTAAATATTAACTGATGTTTCCTCTTTTCGATCAGTTTTACAATGTTATCATCAACAGAAAGATTTTGCTGGTTTTAGGTCCAATCTAAGGTGTCCAATCCAAGGATTGTGTGCAAATTTCAGATCAGGATTGTTCTGCTCTTTAACCCCATCTGTCATTAGGAGAGTAATTCTTAGCAATCCTAAGTCAAATCAATCCTAATTCAGATCAAACCTTCTCCCATCTGAAATATTCGGCACGTGTGTCGGTGTGGCTAATTCAAGTGACGTTTTCACCGTAGTTGTGGAGACCAATCAGGCTGTAAAGGGTGGGGCCATCAAGATTCCAGACTGGAGTTGCGCTGTTGTCTTAAACGCGTCGATGACGTGGAAGAGAAGGCATGACATCACTCAGATTTCAAGCTTCTACGGCCTTATTAGTTTAGGTGGCCATGTTAAAACACAGTTATATCAGTAACAACAATAAAAATTTGGCAGCATTTAGTGACTAAAACAACTTGTCGATATTTAACGGGACTTATAACGGAATTGAAGTCTCTAACAGCTAATCTAAACACGCCAAAAAATGAATAGGGTAGGTAAACTATATTGGAGCAAATAATAGTAATAAAATAAATGAAATTCAAATCAATAATCATATATACAAATCTAAAACGTCCCAATTGTACATTTTATTGACGGAAGAATCGCTGTTGCTATTAGTTTCTAACTGAACTATGTATTACTCCTGAAACTAATTGCACCTACAGCAACCTTTTCGATACATTACTTTCTATTTTTATTACACCTTTATGAGAATCAAACACTCCTCGTTTCCCTCTCGTGATCAGCAAACGGAATTAAAATCTGTTCGTCGACCCAATTCATGGTGTAATTTCTGGCTGTGTTATTACGATGAAGCTGCATAAACTCCTGAAAGTATTTATCTGGTTCAACTTGCTTTCTTGATTCTGGCCATCTGGAGTTAAATCGGTCTTGAGCAGTTTGCACTAGAGGTTGATACCATCCAGGAACTCCTGATATAGGTTCGTTTTCTAAGTCTGTATTTATCAAATCACGAGATAGGGTAGTGGAATTTGCACTGACGCCAGGAACGCAGTCTTTGTGGTGATGAGTTAGTTTCCTACGTAGATAGTTAGCAGTTCTTTCTGGAATGTGTTCTGGATATTCCTGCGTTGCGGGCGTACCTCGATGATCTCTGGCTCCTTGAAACTCAGAAGCTACGGGAGCACCTCGGTTGATGTACTTTGGTTTAGTATCTGCGACGCCATATATCCTTCCATTGATGATGCGTCGAGTAGGCTTTTCAAATGGACCGAGTGGTTTCGTCTGTTTAAATCGCTTTGACTTGATGTTTTCTTTCCGATGACTCGGTTGCGATGCGCCAGCCCAGTTCTGGCTAAGATTTCTTAGTCGAAGACCTTCGTAATCAGTGGGAGTGTACGATAGCCACAGTTTTTTCCGATACTCATCGTCACTTCGACCAACTCCATGGTTCAGCTTATTCTTTGGAATCTCATCTAGAAAATCTCGATAATGCAATGGCATTTGGCCTGGCTTAAAGGTGTAGTGTCACTAACTAACTAACAAGAAAACATTATCTGACTGATTTAGGGTAGGAAAATTTTGACTAAATGTAAATACGTACTAACAACTGAAAAACGTAAACTGACTGATTTGTGAAACTGACATTTTCAGTTTAGTTGCCACAGGAATTAAAAATATCTAGAAAAAAATAAATTAACTTCTCTTAAATCTTAAAAAATATATAGTTACTAGTTTATGCAAAAATAATCTCAAAATTAGCCTCAAAATTAATGTTCAAAATAAAATGGGGGTCCAAAACTGAATACTTCATAATTTTTTTTAAACACATTAGCTATCTCTACTCAACATTTTTATATTACCTATACTTGTATTCTTTACAAAATGGAAATTTTATAAATATTTCTCCCATAAAATATATTGAAATGATATAAATTTATAATATGTTGTTTAAAAACATAATGGAATGTTTTATCCAGTATTTCTTAATTTTTTCGCCTAAAATTATTAACTTTATTATTTTATCCTGTAAAATTACTAATAAATATCGTAACTTGTGAAACTGTAAATGAATACCCTTTATAATAGTTAAATATTAAAACACTTTTTAGGGAACGATATTTTACTTAATAGCTCTGGTGGGGCGTATTGCTCCTGAACATTTATCAGAATCTCTTATAAACGACAGTGTTCTTCTATTCTAAGCTTTACAAAAGAAGCTGTTGTCACTTCCAGATGGTTCAAGCTATTTTTGTGTGGTTTTGGTTAACGATGTTTGGATTTCACGTATACTAGGTAACATTGGGCGGTTTGCCTATCCTCTTTCGATACATTATACTGAGACAGGATAAGAACTACTTCCCCCAAGAGATGAATACAGGAATCCTCCTATTTCTTTGTGTGACCACGCGTTTGTTTGATCTCAGTTCTTCCCTTTCCCTCTGAAGTCCTTACCCCTTTGAGAAAGAGTTATATATTTACCCTGTTAGGGTCTGTTAGCTCTATTGACTTGTCAAGAGTTGGGATTTATACATTTATCTCTTCCTTCTCGGAAATTCCTTCTTAGACTTTTCCAACTGAACTTAGGTTAGGCTTAACAACGAAGAGTTGAATCCGACTGGCTTTAAAAACTTGTTATTGATATTCTCGAACATTTTACTTTGCACCTTCCTAAATTGGCTTGAAAAATCTAGCGTCACCTTTGTCTTCTACATAGCAAATACAAGAATATAAAAATTGTGCAAAGTCTACTACCATAACACTTTCATAAAGACTGATCTGTAGTCTGTAATAAATTTCGAAATTCTTGAAAATTAGCGCATTTTCAGGAAAACTACTAAAAATTAATGAAATTCCTTTTTTTAAAAGGGGCCACTCACGTTCCCTATTTTGAATCCCAGGAGCACCCTCTAAGTAAGGGGACGACCAATAGTTTGAGAAACTCTGAACAGTTAACTGCATTATAATTGCTTACGAAGAATTTCCCTCTTAAAAATGTGCCTTTTTAAAACAACAGAATAAAACAACAAAAATAAAATTTCATAAACAACAGAACTCTATAAATTTAACTATGTGTGTGTGTCAGTTGGAAATTTAAAAGTTTGCATATCATATCTAAATAGGAAGTATTTATACTTGGGATGAACGTAATATTTTACATTTTTATGGATTTATCCTTCAATGTTAACATGCATGCTTTTAATGTTTATGAAGTCAATTAGGAATTTAAGCGCTTGCAGCAACAAGAACAAGCCAACTCCAACAGCTTTACATTGGAGTGAGCTTGTTGCTACAACAAGAGCCTCAATTATTTCCACAAAAATTGTTTTGGCAGTCATATTTGTAATTCTAGTTACGAATCTACCAGAATATTATCAGTTATTACCTAGTTAGTTATTATTGCAGGGTAATCAGTTATTATCTAGTTAGTTATTATTGCAGGGTAATCAGTTATTATCTAGTTAGTTATTATTGCAGGGTAATCAGTTATTATCTAGTTAGTTATTATTACAGGGTAATCAGTTACTATACCAGAACCATTATTCGAGTTAACTATAATCGATAGTTAGTTCCACTGCACTAAAGGGGTTTAAGGATAAAATTGACAAACACTGGGAATCCGGTAGTTTGTGTTAAATGGACCAACCATGCTGAGTTTCACGCCTGTAGTTGGTCGTCAGTACTTGTATTTGTATTATATTACTAAATCTCCATTGATTGTTTAAAATCTTGAAGGTGTAACAGAAATGTGTTTTTATCAAAAAAGAATTTTGTTTGTAATTTATTCTACTAGTCTTCTGTTATTCTGTTATTCCACCTTAAAAATAAAATTGGTTTATCATTTCTTAAAACTTTATATTTTGCATGGTTTTATTCTTTATTTAATTACGGTGCTATCGTTTGGGGGGGGGGTGAATACAAGTCCAATCTCCTTCCAATTATCTCAATCCAAAACAAAATATTTAAAATTCTTAATCCTCAACCCTATCCAAATAATTTTAGAACCCTTAGATTACTTCCAATTCGACACAATGCATATTTCCGTACTTTACTTCACCTTTTTCGACATAAATCTTTGTGTAACTTGCGTAATCGTAGTTACAATACTAGATCAACTGCAAGCTATCAGATACCAAAATTTTCCAAAGATTTATTTTCTAAAAGTTTCTATTATCTTGCACCTAAATTATACAACAGTTTACCTCTAAATTTAATTACAATTACTAAATATTCCACTTTTAAAAGAAAACTACATGACTTCATAAGGGTTTGATAGGATAAGGGTTTCATAAGGGTTCATAAGGACTTCATTTGGTTTATAATATTGACGACTTGGATTCATATTTTTCCCTCAATTGAAGCAATCTATTTATAATCAGTTATCCAGCTTATTGCCATTATTTATTTACTCATTTTCTCATACTCATATTTATAATTTTTTTTTTCATTTATTTTGTATTTTATGTAAAATACATTCTCTGTCGCCTGAACGGAAATTGTCAAATTTCCCCTTGGCGTCAAATGTTTTTTTTTCCTTGCGTTTTTGTAAAAAAATTTTGTGCAGTAAATAAAGTTATTATTATTATTATTATTATTATTATTTTTATTCTACTATTATTAGTACTATTATTTCACTTATAATTCATGATATTCCAAACTCAACGCACCACTATTTCTCTTTACCATCTCTTTCGCATACCTCACGAAACTAAAACCAAACGAATAAAGGAAGGGTTGAGTTTACGCATTCCCTCTCATCCTTTACCTGTTCAGGACGACATGTAAAAGGAGGATCTAAACAGGAATGACCAAAGAAGTGTGTTCATGATCGATGTTCAGGCATCTCTATAGGTATCCAGTAATCCAGTCGTCCTTATCCCCTAGGTGTAGTCCTATACCTTATCTTCTTGACAGTTGTTTAAGAGTTCTTGTTTGCTTTGTCAGATTCATAAATCACTACAGAAAATGCGACGCCTTCGAACAACATAATTAACGCGTTTTAACCCCTTTGACCCCCATTTGACACTTCCCTCCTGTTACTTTGAGCTGTACTGGTCTTTTCATAGAATACAAAAGGGGAAATCGTTGCTGAGAAGGAGTATTCAAAGTTTTAAGTTTCATTTCATTAAGTTTCATTAAGTTTAAGTTCATTTTAAGTTCAGTTATAATAACTACTATTAGTGTTAAAGATGGAACATATTTGCTTTAAAAGTTATTGTGAGGTAAAATTTAGTTTTGTGTTTTTATGACAAATAATAATTTTATAATTTTTCTTTGTAGGAACCTTTCATTAAACCTGTCGTTTCAATTTGCTGTTGGCATGTTCATTGTGAAGAGTGCTGGCTCAAAACTCTTGTAAGTAGAAATGGGTTTTATTTATAAATACTTAAATTAAACTCTAAAAATTATGTTTTGGGACATAAATTTTAATAATACAAAATTTTTTTATCAAAAATATTATTACACAATAGATATATAGTTTTTTATGGCAACTAACAATCTGCTTTTCTACAGGGAACCAAGAAACTGTGTCCTCAATGCAATATGATAACAGCAGTAAGAGATCTTCGCCGTATATACCTTTGACTGTTCTTTCAGAAACAAAAAAAGCAAGCTAATGCTAGTCAGAATACCTTTACCAAGCTTGCAGTCATAGCCATCGTTCCCTGCACTACAAAAACAGCTTTTCCTTCACTTTTCCTCTGTGGCTTTTAGTTTTCCAAATCAGCAATATGAGAGATCTTTCAGAAGAGATTTTCGATTTTCATTTTATCTAAGAAAGGTGAACAAGAACTGAAATAACTTCAAAGCTTTTATGCAAGCGAAGCTTGAAAACCATTCATGAATTTTAGAATGTAATTTCGAAACTAAGACAGTAGAATTGTCTTACAATGCATTTTAATTCTGAAAATTTTATTTTCAGTTATGCTTTTATCATCTGTGCCTGCTTTTATCGTATTTTAGAAATATACATATATTTTAGTACTGTTAATTTTAACTTTTTTAACAAACCCTTGTTAAAATTTTAGTAATAAGTTTAATGATAAAGCAAAAAATGTTTTTCTTTTGTTTCAAACAATAATCCTTTAAACTTTTAAGGAATTAGTTTCCAGCGTCATATCGCAACTTATTTAGGAAAAAGATGTTCAATTGCAAACTTTAATATACAACGAATCTACGCTATAAAAAAGATAGATAGTATAATATTATTTGGATTAAAAATGGTATATCTTTTAATAGGTTTTACTCTTGATCTTGAATATTATTAAGTTGAAAGAAAATTTTAAATAACTACAAAAAAGTGACAAAGTTAAGAATCGCAGGATATAAAATAATAAAAACTAGCAAGTTAACGCACTTGTGTTTTAAGGTTGCAATAAGACGCTTATTTTACGAGTTACTATCTTAACTACAGTTCATTTTGTGAGATGTTCAGATCAAAAAAGCTAATTCTAATAACTAATTAATTAATTTGAGGCTCTCGATTTGTAGAATGACGTCAAAAGTCAAAGAGTACATGATCAAAATCGAGGTTTCGCCTTGTAGTGCAAGATCTCGAAATAAAAGGATTTGTAAATAGAAAAGTGTGAAATTCACGCTTTAATGTATACCTCTTTACATTAGTCATTAAATGCAGAACTGACTAGAATCGTGTAGAGAACTCTTATAAGACCGATTCTAGCTCATCTGCAACATTGTTATTTGTTATCTTCTCAATGTGAGAGGATTCGTAAAAAGGAATGTTGTACGCAATTAATGTTCTTTATATTGATCTCTATAGTTGTTTATGTATAAATTTAGATCCTATGTAAATATCCCCTATTGCGTTGTTACATTTTTACAGTTTTTCTTTACCAAATAAGTTGTGCAAATTTGTACATTTTTTTGTTGTGAAAAATAAAGATAAATGTGTGCAAAGTTTTTAAATGGGTCTTTTTTTCAGTATGTCATAAAGGGTGTTTCAATAAGTCTGCCCAAACTATGCACTGATTCTTTGCGTTGAGTACATAAAATTGGCCCAAAGAACTAAACCTCTTCGATATTATTTCATTACACGGTGCGAGCATGCAATTTGTGCATTTTTAACAGCTCACTCTGCAAACATATCGAAATAACTGTGTTCACGTTTTCTATAAACCTCTATTAGCGTAAGCCGGATATGATGTCATACCTTTTTCTGAAACAAAAACTATGGGTCGTAGATGTATGTTCTTTGGCATTGCTTTTTTTATGTATGGTGCACTAGGAATCTGGCTGTGAAAATACCCTGCATAGATAGTATCAAATATATTAAGAATGTTTGATACACATATGTTAGTACCGTTGGTCGTTGGTTTTGGAAGTAGACTCTTTAAAAAGTACGAGTTTTTTTTTTCGCTATTTTAACCTATGCATATAATACACCTAAACCCTAAATACTTGTGAAGAATGGATAATTTTTCTCATCTGTTTTATAATGACTTAAGTAATAATAATAATTAATGGAAATAATTTTTTATTAATAAAGTATAAAACTTGGTTGATAGTAGGTAATAATATTGTAATTTTCATAAAGCTAATATGGTATTTAACTAAGATTAATTAAAAATAATTATATATTATAATAACTCATACATCCAACACTTGGGTATCGATTCTCACGATAAAAGTAGATTTCAGATATGGCTTGTTTTTGCCACACACCCAATATCATAGTCAAATATATTTTCTAAATTTCATAATTTTTAAATAAAATAAGCATACGTAATTATTTTTAGATAAAATAATTACGTAAGATTAAAGTAGTGGAAAAAAAGATTGGTCATACACTTTTGCTTATTAAATGTTAAATGCTATCTCTTACAAAAGTATTGTTTAAAATGCCAAGTTCGTCACCACACAAAACTATTACCAATTAGGTAAGTTTCATTCGGAGGCTTCTATTACTTTTTTGAATCATTTCTAAGGATCGTAGGGGTGTTTCATCACCTAAACGCCTGAGAAACTCGAAATGGTGACGTGTGATAGTAGTCCTGACGTCACATTTGATAGTTATTTAACAGCAACTCAACTTCACTCTGAATCAAATCTATTTATTCTATCCTCTTTCAGAACCAAAAGGTCCTATCGCTTACTTTCTCTAGAAATGAAGAAAAACTAAAATTTTAGGTTTATATTCTAATTTTTGAAGTTATAAAAGTTGGAAATTACTTATGTTAAATTAATTTAACTATATAAAAGAGTGAAAGCTTTCACGGCCGGTATCAATTAAAATAATGTCTTTCAGGCTGTTGTGCCGTGGTCTAGGATAAAATTCATGGCAAGACGCTTCGATTGCGTCTGCTGCGGCAATCATCTTCAGTTGGATAGCTCAAACTATTTTAATTAATTTAACTTAAGTTAATTAAATAATAATTAAAAAATTCGAATTAAAACCTAAAATTTTAGTTTTTCTTCTCTCCTGGAGAAACTAAGCGATAGGACCTTTTGGATCTATTTTTAATTAAAGAAAAGAATAAATGATTGTTTTTTTTAATTGCAATTGGTTACTTGGTAACAAAAATTACCCTGAAAATATTGGAAATTTGGAGTTATTTTGTGTCGTCAAAAAATGATAAAAAGTTATATCAGGACTCTACTATCACACTTCATCAATTTAGAGGTTCACTGTCTTTATGAGACTAGGGGGCCATGGGTTTAATCCGAGGGCATCTCTTGCACTTCTGCATCCTGTATTATAACAAGACCGTAAGTAGTTCTCTACCCTGACCTTCTCTTGCTCTTCTGCATCCACTAACGATCGTAAGATTGATTGATCCTCGGGGTTCAATAAAATGAGTATTAAGTTTACTTGGGGAAATCAAGAGGGGGATAGCATCAATCTAGTCACTCAGCTGACAGTGACTTTCAGTCACACGTTCTGTAAGAGCTCTGCTCATGGCCTCACCCAGTGATGCTGGTTATACTAGAGTTTGAATCCCCCTTGATTCCTAGAAGTTATCCCCCTTGATTTATCTGAGAACTTCTGTTTGTCTTCATCCTTTTTGAGAATCGTAAGTAGTTCTTTATTAAATATTAATTAATTAAAAATTTTATGGAGGAGGTCATCCAAATCCCCATCTTAAACATAGTGTGTTACGCATTGTACAGAAAAATTGACCCTACTTTAAAGAAAACTCCAAGGTTCTCATCGTATTCAGAATTTAAGAAACATATTTTTTGGTGGATTATCTTTTTTAATAAAGAGGGGGTTACCAAATAACAGTCGTAATTTTTTAAAATGCTCCTTCTGAAATTAATTTAGATCAAGAAATAAAATAGGTTTCAAAAAGGCCAAAAAAAAATGCATTTAAAGGCCCAATAAAGACCCTATTTTTGGTTCTACTGAAAAAGGGGTACCCCTGATTGATTCAAAAGCAAATTTCAGCGTTCTCATCACTAATTCATTACAACCCCCCTTTTTTGCATTATCGCCCCATCGCGTCCTAAATACGTATAATAGAGTCCGCATCCTCCAGCAATTGATCCCGGAGCAAGAAAACGGCGGCAAATGGGGCGCGAGAAACAAAAGCCATCCATCACCGAGAGGCATTTAAAAATCGATAAATTTTAAAAGTGTCGACCGCAGGGCGGCCCGCACGCGCCATTACGCCCCGGTGTTGCCAAAGGGTGCTGAATTTCAAACGGTTCATTCCGCGTGCTCGGCCGCCTGATGAATGGCTGGAGCGGGTTTAAATAATTTAAGGGCGGCTGTTGAGGTTTGGAGTGCGGGGTTTTGTGGTTGCTCGCTCGGTTTATTAGGGCGCTTGTGGGTAAAGGGTGGGAATTGTGGCGTTAAGTGTGCGTGTGGAACAACTTTTTAAGTGTCAAAGTGATGTAGTAGAGTTATACATATGAGTTGAATCGGCAGTTTGAAAAAAAAAAGAATAAATCCAAATGATAAGTTATTTAATCTTAATACATTTGTTTTAAATGCTTCAATTTCTATTCTAATTTATTCTAAATTTTATTAAAAAATTGGTCTGATATTCATAAACAGCAGTCAGCACTATCTTCGGAGAGTATTTATAGTGACACCCCATACAAACCTTTGCCTGAACTAGGAGTTAAGGCAACACACCACATGAACTGCAGATATAAATTTTTAAAAATGTAGACATAGGAAATAACATGTAATTTTTTAAAGAAAGATAGTCGTGATTGGTGATTAGTTAAAGATTATTAAATATAGAGAGTTAAGAAACACATTATATACCCCTCAGCAATGTAAAATGCCTTCTTGTTAATTTATTTAACGAAAACAAAAATACTTTTATCTAAAAATATTGTAAACCGTAACATATTACACTTTATCATTTGGAGTTTTTGATAAACTTGTAGCTTATAGTTTAGTTATGAATCTTTGTTTTTAGTTTTTTTGCCATTAAATCTTTTAATATAAATG
Organism: Tetragnatha montana; assembly: GCA_963680715.1. Taxonomy (NCBI): domain Eukaryota; kingdom Metazoa; phylum Arthropoda; class Arachnida; order Araneae; family Tetragnathidae; genus Tetragnatha; species Tetragnatha montana. Next base: position 22,821,978 of record OY796680.1, read on the forward strand.
AAAGACGTCTAAGTAAGTTAATGTTATTATTGAATCGGTAAAAGGAGTTTACTGCTATCTTAAGGTATGATATAAAACAAAAACAGATAAGATGAAGATGCAATATTGTAAGACTAAAATTAGTACTATAATACTACAAGTTGAAGACCTACGTGTTATTGTCAGGGGAAAGGCATAAGAGGATGTAAATAGTGCATTGATTCAATTGTCCTTCAATCCTTCCGGTCAATTTCTCCCGAATCAAAATCTTGACCTCCCTCAACTCACCCCTCAAAAATTCTCCACCCCCGCCCACCCATCGCTCATTCCCAAGGGTGTTCCAATTTGAATTTTATTGAAGCGCACCACACGACTCCTGCATAATTCAACACGCCCTCCCCACGAAAAAAAAAATCTCGCCAATTTGGGAACTTTTTCAAAAACCTACTCCTGACGACCCCAAAATAAATAAATAAATAAATAACACCCCACAAAAAGTAAAGGTTCATACATGTAGGGCTCCCCCTCCCCCCGAAATCAGGGGGTCGGAGGAAAAGGGGGTCGGCAGGGAAAATCATACGTCAAAACTGAAATTGCGACCACAGAGTGACAGGACTCATATTACTTACCTCTTCGTTGGGGCTGGACGATTTTTGTCATTTCTGCTGAAGCAAGGCCGTGTTATAAATTACGCTTCTAACGGCAACTCAACTCAGTTTCCAAGGGGACAGGTTCGATTCCGCTGGATTTTTCACTCCCCACTTTTTTAAAGGGAGAGTTGCGGTTGACGCGTAAAGAGGATTTCGTCAGCCAGGGCACGTAAGGGACGAGGCTTGCTGAGTCAATAGTTTTCAGTGAATTTTAGAAGGGAATGGGGATGTCCGTCATTCGATACCTGTTAAGTCAACTTTGGTCGGGCGCCCGTTTGTGGAGAGGAGTTTCAAAAGATTTCTATTTGTGGTATTTTTTAGGGATGGACAAACCGATACTTTTACGTATCAACTGCTCTGGTATTTTAAAGTACTATCTAGATAAGTATAATCTTAACAATATTTGAAAGGAATCATCATATTCTCTACTTTCTTTTGCTAATTGCTTTCTTCATAGATACCAGCATGCATTTCCTTGTATAAGCCGAGGGTATGCTTTTTATTCGAAAAATTGAACAGAAATTCAAAACCCGCGTATAAACCAAGTTAAAATTTACCGCCTTTACTCCCATGAATCACCGGTATTTCTTTCTCTGTTACTTTTTCTATCAATTCCCTCATAGAACCCAATCATTCCTTAAGGAACTCCTTGAAACGCCTCTGTATCTTTTCAATTCTTATAAGGACAAATTCTATCACATTTCCTATGCTTAACACTTATTAAGAATAAATGGTATTGGTTTCCATCGATTAAGAACACTTTTGTTAAATGCTTTATTAAAAACGTTTTCCCTTAAATTTCTTTTCTAAGGGTATTTAGAGAGATATAGAATGGTTATTATTATTATTGGAAGCCTAATATACCGCAGGCACTCTTTAATTCAAAAGAAATTAATTTGGAAGAAAATGTTGTAATATCAGAGTTTATTAATTTTTGTTTTGCCTTCTACATAATCTAAATGGTTTATTTTTATTTCATATCTATATTTTTACAGTGTTGATTTGAATGAAAATCCCCTTTCAAATCCACAATGTACAGTTGTCAGATTTTATTTGAAGAGAAATAGTAGCTACTAGGGACGTAATGCGAAACAGAGGAGAATAAGCTAAGCATTACATCATACTTATTTTTCTTTGGAATAAAACATTAAGGTGATCTTTTAAGAGGATTTTATGTTAAATCAAATAACTACTTCTTTTTCAAAATGATTGTCTTGTTACAATAAAGTAGAGTTGCGCTACAAAATAAAAAAAAAAAACATAAGAAGATTGACACTAACCAAAAAAAAACTCCGAGAACAATTTCCTTCCTTAACTCACCATCCTTCAAAAAACTACGAAATTCCTTCAAAAAACTGAAACAAATCATCTCTTGGAAAAAAGGCACAGCGCAGCGGAGCGGAAGGTAAAGCGTCCCTCAATAAAAGCTGCGCCGCACCTCAACATTAGCATGCCACTTTTTGGTGCCGCTTAAAAAAGGCTTCAAGAGACGTCAAACGCAGGGTTATAACCTATGATCTCTGAAGGAGGGGAATAATAACATGCGTAAGGCGAGCGGGGATCGGCAATTTCGGGAAACCATGGCGTCTCGGTTAAAATGAAATGCATATGCAAGTGACACTTGCATATGCGCATGCTGAAGGCAGCACTAAAGCGTGAGAATGCGATGATTTTTTGAGATGTGGGGCCAAGCGCACATTCAAAAGAGGGGATCTGGTGGCATTTTTTGACCCGCCTTTGTAACATTATTAGGAATATGATCGAATATAGCTTAGATAACCACTGAATGGACTTTAAAAATAAATGGTTATATAAACTCTTTATATAACCAATAACAAAGGATTTATTTTTAGGATATTTAAAAAGTATACTGTTCAATTTTTTGAGGCTATTAAGCACTTTTGCGAAGTTCCTCAGGCTTGAAGACAACGTGTCGAATCAATTGAAAGGCAATTAATTGTCTTCAAATCCGGGCTTGGATCAGAATGAAGAACGCTGATTCAATTTCCTTCAGCTCGACATTTATCGTGAACCTTTATTCATCCTAGAGAGATGATCCTAACCTTCGTAAGTCCAGGTTATACAATAAAAAAGACGTTTACCATCTATGTAAAAAAAATCTAAGAAATATTTAAATGAGCTATTTCTCATACTGAATTCAACATCCATTTAAGTAAAGAGAATTTAAGAGTTCTATACTTTAAGAATCAAGTATAAAATATATATTTAATAAAAATATATCTAACTAAAAATTAATATGAGCATTTCCATTAAAAAGTACAGTCACTACTATTTGTAAACGTTTATAGTATTAGAAAAAAAACATTTATTTTTAAATTTATAAAAGTATTAATTTTAAAAAATGATTTTAAATTACATTAAATATTATAATAAAAATCATCTACACAAAAAAGATCCCTTATGAGAAAAACACGTGCCCTCTTTTTCAATTTTGATCAACGAACTTTTCATTCACAAGTTGATCACAGTCATAAAAGTGATATCCATACACACAATGAATATAAACACCATCTTAAGCAACCAGAACCCTTTTCCACACACCTTCTATACGGTCCCCCAGACCCTTTCAACCCTCCAGACCGTTAACACGCTGTCGAAAGCACGCAGAACACGAACAAAAAAGAAAAGCCTTCCAAAAAAACAAACAAAACCGCCTCCCAATAGACAGAAATGAATTCTATTCCGAAGAAGGATCCCCTTTCTGCACTTTTCCCAAACTTTCACGGAGTGGGACACTTTGTCAGGCTCAGCCCTCAAATGATCACCATTGCTCTTCTGCATCTTTCTTCTCTTCACACAAGGATGACCTAAAAGCTCTTTTTATTCCCCTTTTCTGTTTTAAACTTCCCCCCTTTTTATTTTTTCCGAGGGGGTATAGTTGCTTCGCGCGGCTGAAGAAGGAAAATGGGGAGGGGGAGTGTGCGAATATCTCTCTCTTTCTCTCTCTCTCCCTTTCTCAGTTACAGGGGAGTTGGAAAGTTTGAGGGGAAGGAGAGGTGGCTATATGCATCAATTCCTGTATCTTTCGGTTTTTTATATGAACTATATAAATTCTATCATTTATAAATTTTCGTATTTTGGAATATAAAGCACGCTTATTGCTCTTTTTATAAGTAATAATAATAAGTTTTATGTATGAATTATAAATAGAAAAATAAAATATAATTATTTTAATGCTGAATATAGTGGCCACTTAAAGGGTTGTAATTTCTAAAGAACAAATTTTCCGTATTTCAGTATGTAATGACAGCAGCTTTTCTCTATTGCAAAACGAACAATAAAACAAAAGTTAAAAAAAACATTGCGTATACTCTATGCTTAAAATAGCTCATTTTTTAATCTTTCAAAAGTTGTTTCCATTTGTGATCCTTATTTTATTTATTCCTAGTTGCTTGTCTGATTCCTGTAGAACTAGTTTTTCCTTCCTATTAATTAGTATACAGAGAAAAGAACTTTACACAAGTACACTTCATGAACAGCAATTTTTTTTTACCTTCATTTTCTTTTTTTGACTGGGTTTTTAATGGTGGTATTTAGACATATTTCATCATGTCCTTTCAATAAAAAGACAAGTTGAAATAAAGTTGTTCACTTAAAAGTGAATTCTCAGTTTAAAAAAGGGAATAAGTCCAAAAAACAAGTTTTGAGAAAATCGAAAAAAGATAAATCTGTATAAATATACTAATGGAATTTTAGCTGAATAGTGAATATCCACCAAATTTTTATTAAAAATTCAGGACCATATTTAAAATACAAGAACAATCATTGAAAAAAAAAATAAGTACATTCAAAAATATTTCACAGTTGAAAAAAGTTGAGGGACCTATTCCCTTTGTGACCTTGAAAAAAATCTTAAAAATCACTTTAATCGACAATTAAATTATATTTCTGCTTAGTTCACAGCAAAAAATTAAAAATAGAAAGACCAAAATGAATAAATTATAAAAATTATTATGAAACTGAGTCCATTAAGGCACTATCAATGAAGTGAATATCAAAGGAGTCAAACATTCAATGGATTAAAAACAGGTAAAAACACTTTTGAATTAAAAAAAAATATTTTGGCTTAATTTTCAGCACAATGAATGAGAAAAGAAAGACCAACAAACTTAAATTTCAAGTTTAATTCAAAAGTACAATGAATGGACATAGATTTCGCCAAATTCAAGGGATTATATCTGCCGTAGAGGGTAGTTATTTTTTCCCCTTTTCACACTCGTGTAGGTCGAAGTTAGGAGATTTCTTATAGCACAAAAAGAGAATTTGTCATTTTTTTTTTTTTTTGGACAGAAGCCCGGTGGCGTAGAGGAAGCGCTTTGCGCTCCCACACCACAGGCCCGGGGTTCAAATCCCGGTCCACGGGCAAGGCAGACTCAGCCCTTCATCCCTCCGGGGTCGATAAAATGAGTACCAAGGTTACTTGGGGAAATCAAGAGGGGGTTAGCATCAAGCTAGCCACTCCTCAGCTGACTGTGACTTTCAAGTCACACGTTCTGTAACTGTTCAGCTCAAGCCTCACCCAGTGAGGCTAGTTATACTGGAGTTTGAAGGTCCAACGACCTAGGTACTCCCTCAACCCCCCCTTGATTTTTTTTTTGGACTGATTACTTTTTTTTTTAAACTGATGATTGAATTTTGTGATTCATCTGAATAAAGTGGATTCATAAAGTTTTTGAAATTAAATAAATGATAAAAATATGAAGTAATTACAAAATCATGCTCTAAAACTACCAATTATGTCTGGAAACTTTCTTTCTAAAAAAATTTATTCACTTACACCCTTTTGAGATTGAGATTATCTCTCCTATATAGTTAAGTGGAAAAAAGGAGATATTTTTTATTATTATTCTGTTTCATTTAAAGCGAAATTCATACAAAACTTTTCACTTAAACCTAGTATGAGATGCTTTTAAGAGTAGATTTTGGTATAATTATTTTTTAAATCATTAAATCACTTTATTAAATTTACAATCACAAGGAAACTGTTAAAAATCATAAAAAAGGATCTAAACAACAAAGCTAAGAAAAATTACAAAAATAATTGCATATAAGAGTTTAGATATATTGATGATTTGATTATTTTTAATGCAGAAGATGATATCGAGTGTGTTGAAGAATATTTATCCAAAATGTGTGAATTTGCTAATTTCCTGGAGAAACTTTAATTGGGGTCTACGACAAAAGAAAAGATTTTGATTTAAAGTCATTAAATTAGACAACTTCCACAGCAAGTTAAATTATGAATTATTTTATATTATTGTTTCAATCAAAACACTAGGATAAAAAAGAGTTAACAATTAAGAAGATCAATATGAAGCTTATTAAATTCTAAGGGAAGATCTAAAAACATGTATGGGTGGCCAAAAAGTCAGTACACTTTTGAAAATTCCATAAAAACAGGGTAAAAAATCGGAATAAAAAACGGTCTTCAGTCTTAGCATTCTGTAGTCGTGGGATTTTAGTAGAGAGGGCTTAGGGGTGATAAATCTTGATGACGTTCAGCAGCCGGGTACTTTTCGATTCATCATGCAATATTGATGCAGCAAATGGTAAGATATTTTGATTTATTATTAGCTTGTATTTTAAGTACTACTATGTATTTAAGTTGTACTTCAAGTCACATGACCTTTTATTTGATATAAATGCATTTACAGATTGTCTGCAAGTTTCAGGACTTCTGCTTTCGGGTCGTGTATGTCCAGTAGAGGGATCAGGGGTGATGAATCTTGACTACTTCCATCGTCTGGGTACTTTACAGATCATCAGGTAATATTGATGCAGCAAATGGTAAGATATTTTGAATTATTATAACTTGTATTTTAAGTATCCTTGAGTTGTTTTTCAATGAGCTTTCGGGTCGTGTATAGTGTCGTGAGCTTCCGACTGTTATAGTAGAGGGCTCAGGGGTGATCAATCTGTGGGAGCTTCCTTCTGTTATTAAATAATTTCTTACTATATTTACAATTGCAGGGTAACTTGAAAAATCATAAAAAGGGTTAAAAAAAAGCTCAATATTATTTCTTTATAATCGCCAAAACATCTATCGGGGCCGATCTCCCAGCAGGCCAAAAAATCAACCCTATACCAAATCAAGTAGTAATTCCCTTATTGTTCGATTTTGTCATTGATGGAAATTGCAACTAATTGAATAATAGACAAAAGGGATAGCATGTTTTATGTTAAAAGAATATTGTAAGTTTATATATTATAAATTTAATGAAATTTTATCTATATAGTAAACTCCGCTTAATGTGATCACTTTTGTTTTGCTTTAAAATCAAGTATGTAGTCCTAACTGAATTATTTAAAACGAATACCTAGTATGTATTTTGCGACTTTTTATTCTTAAAGAAAAATATGAAAGAAAATATAACAGTGCAACACTTATAAATTAATGACTCATTTTGTATGATTATGTATTAAAATTGGCCTTCAAACGGGGAAAAAAGGTTTCTAAGAGATTTCACCAGATTTTGATTTTATTAAACCATACATTTTGCTTTAAATTAAGTAGGAGTGATCGAGACAGGTCAATTTTGATAACATCCGATTGAATGCATTAACCGTGAGCACAATAAGCGGAGTCTACTGTATTTGAAACAATTCCAGGTTATCTAAACACTAGTGATTTTTTGTTAATAACAGAACAAATTTATTTATTGACAAAGAAAGAAGGATATTACAGTTGAACATATATAACCTGGAGGAAATAATCCTGTGCAGGTATAATAGAAATACAATGAGATATAATAAACAAACATAAAATTACTGGCAAAATTGATACTTAGAATTGAAAAATACAAAATAATGAGTTATATATTTTCCTTTGACTAATTCTTCTACAGATCTCAAAGATTAATTACTGGATCTTTTGTACTTAAATTCTATCATCTAAGCAATATTTTATGCATACATTTTATGTATGCATGTGTTAGAGGATTCGTTCTATTCTAGATGCAAAATATTTTAAGAAGTGTGATTCACTAACGTTAAGACTGCAATCTAAAGGGACCCACACGATCTGTATTGAAACTTAGACTTATTTGAATGAAACACATTGATAACGACACTAACACCACACTTTTAAAGTGTACCGACCATTCCGCATACTCTCTCCCGCACTACCGTTCGTCACTTCCAATTCAAAACTTCCACCGAAAGTCAATCCCCGATTCCAGCACCGATACAGTCTCCCATTTCAACACAATGTCCGAGACGGTTAACGTAAAAAAAATCAGGCATTTAAAAACCCAGCTGCCCCGTATACGCGTCCGTTGTTGGCTTTCTCACGTCCGGCCACTGTCTATAGCAAGGCGATGCATTAAGCTTAATGTCAAAATACTGAACTACTGGATTAGTTGGGACCTGGTTATGAAAAGAGTGGATGCGGGATTATAAAGTCGGGGTGAGGCAGTGACGTCATCGCCCGGGGAGAGTTATGGAAATCGTGAAAGTCCGCTCCTTGCAAGGACACGCTATTTGGCGGATAATCTCTGCCGATGGACTAAACGCTGGCTTTGTGTTAGGATTTGAGCAGGGAGTTTAGCGATTGCACTTTTTCATAGTCTGGGTTGTTTACAGAAGCGTTGTTCCGGCTGAAAAGATTGTTTACATTGGGGGCAGGTGTAAAAGGAATCGGGAGATGGCTTCCTTTTCTGGGTGACAGGAAAACGTGTAATTTCTTTTGTGTTTCTTTGTGAAGGTATTAGTGAAATGTCTTGGAGGGGCAAACAAACTCAGGGTTAGCTGTTGATTCAAAGCAAAGATGGATGATTTTTTGCGACCTTTAACCTTCTCGGGGAATAATATCCTGAACGTTGTGAAAAATTGTCTCTCATTAGTCTGTTTATTTGAAAAGAATGTTTCGCATAACAAAAGTTTAATTTTAAAATTATTTAAAATTATTTTTTTTTAATTTTAAATTTATAATTTAAAATTTTGGAACAGCTTTAGAAAGAGTCCTCCAGCCGCCATGTTTAACAACAGATCTCACAGCAACATGCTTTTAAGTGTCATCATCACTGAGTTACATATAAACCTGGAGTGCAAACTTCCTATATTTAACATTATGAAAATCTTTATTATAAATTAAATAGTTATTATAATCTGGTTATTAAACAGCTCAGAGGTCATCATTTGAGCTGTGGGTACTGGGTAAACATGGTATTTGGAGGACTCTTTCTAAAGCTGTTCTAATTGGAATGTTATGAAAACAACCTGACAATCATTTATACCTCTATCTGAAAATAACATTTGGATATTCTTTTTTATTAGCAAACTATTATTTAAAGAGTTTTAAGATTCTTTTTTAACCTCATTTTCAAATATCATCGTTTTAAAATTACTATTTTTTGAATTTACATTTAGTGTTAAGTTCCATACTGTGTTGAATTATAAAACAATCTTAAATATCCATAAAAAATATTTTTTCTACAATGCTTATTCCTTTCAAATATTCTTAACAACAAATTCAGCTTTATATTTTGTATAAATCTCTTCTCTATAATTTATATTTATGAAATAAATGAATTGTAGATATTTTTAGGGGTATATTAATCATAACTTTAAGTATTAGGGTTAACGTATACCAGTTATCAACTAATTCGACCAAAATTTTTAGTAATAAATAAGTATTACTCTCAATTTTTAAATTCAGTCTTTTTTATCAGAATTGAATACTTAGTAGTTGTAATTAATCAGAACGTAATACGAACGGTGAGAAGATGAAATGAGAATTATTACTTATTGTGCAAAACTTTTATAGATCTAAACTGTTTTAGGGAAAGGTTTAGGAAACACAAAAGAGTATCTTGTTTAAATATATATTACAACGTGAAAGAAAAAAACCTCTCGGTTTCGACTTGATCCCAATGTCAAAGGTCTATCATTTCCATTCTAGGACCATCCTTATTTATAGACTAAAAAGGGAGGATTATTCGCCCCACCTCCGAGAGGTCCCCATTAAACTTAACCGAACGTTTTCATTACTCTCCGAGCCCTCTCCCCCTCAAAAACTTTGACAAGTGGCGACGTCGCAATAATCTAAAGTGGACGCGAAGGTTGTGTCCATCCATTCACTGCGTCCACCTCCTGGGGAACCGAATAAGAATAATCAAGAAGCAGAAGAAATGGAAACAAAGTACAGCGTTAAGGGTGGGGTAACTGTTCATCCATAAGGACTGTCATCTTCTTAAAAGTCATCCGTCTTCCGAGAGCAGTGGGACAGCTGTCAATGGACGTAACGGATCAGCTGGCTTTTGAGGTCTTCTGGTGGTCAGGGTATTTATGTCCGACATAAGTTTCCTGTTCTCTCTGGACTTCCGACTCCTGATGGGATTTGGTTAAATGGTTCACTTTTTTGAAGGAAGGGGGGGCTGACAGTCCCCCCTTTTGGAGTCCATCTGCAAAAAAGGGAGTAATTTGATTAGATGTGGGTCACAACGTTGTTCTTTGTGGGTGGGCGTGATTGTGATTGTGAGTTGTATTGGATGGTTCTAATGATTTTTTTGAGGACTAAGTTTCTATTATGAGAGACTGGCGTGAAAATCGATCCATGTTCAATGGAGTAAATACAGGACTTTTTTTTAAATATTTTTTTTCTTATTGGACACAAAGGTTTTTTTGATAGAATTATTGAACATTAGAATTAAATAGACAGGACAAAAGAATATAGGTGTACACAGTAGTCTTTACTGATCTTGGGGGATTATTGATTTAAATAACCTATAATTTTTAGCATATTTTATATATATGACTTCAAGGACCATTTTTTCAAATTTAAGTTTTAATATTCTAAGTACCTTTCATTATATCCTTAATACCTTAGGTCTTAATAACCCAATATGCTATTTAAGTAAAATATACTCCAGGTTATATTCTCAGACTTGAACTGGGTCAAACTAATATTTCCATTATATTCATAAAATTAATTTTGGGATTCTGGATTAGAATATTAGAGATGGATGACCGTAGGTTTACCAAAATTGCATACAAACATTGTTTTTATGGCCGTTCGAACTCAATAAAATTTAATTGGACTTTAAAAATTAAATCTATAATCGAAAGCTCCGGCTTTTCTTATGTTTGGCTATCACAAGATCCCGAAGTTGCAATGAAGTTTCTGCCCCAAATCCTTCTAAGCTACATTGATCAATACAAACAGTTAGATATGATGAGTATGGAAAAAAGTCAACATTACCCTCACTATAAATTTATAAAACTAACCCCTTTCATAGAAGACTATATTACCTCAAGAATTGATGTTTCAATGAAGAGAATTCTTTTCCAACTGAGATTAAATCAGGAGACCATTTTTTTTCGAGGGAAAACTCTTTAAAATAAACCCCAAAGACAAATGCAAATAGTATTGTAATATGGACGAAACAGAATCATGGGAACAGGTATTTTTATATTGTCCTATGTATCGTTTTTACAGATTAAAGTATCTTTCCCCTTTTATTGGGTATCTAAATAACTTTAATGGTTTCCTCACTTACAATCATAAGAATTTTTTTGCAATAGTAAATTTTATTAAATCAGCTCAAAAGTTGAACCAGTTCCTGTTGGCAAATTGTTCTTTAGACTCCTGAGGTTTTTTCTCTTTTTTTTTTTGGTAATTGTATTTTGGTTCTATTTAGTCTATTTATATGCTTTGTTTTTATCTTGCAATTATTTGTATACTTTGATATTTTTGTATTTTGGTGTATGGGCCAGCTGGCCTTTTCTGCCAATAAACGTATTATTATTATTATTATTATTATTATTATAATATGCTATTTAAGTGTTAAAATCTCCCTTTCATTATTTTCCTGCCGCTCATATTCCCATATGTCATATCCATTCCCCCATCACTGGGGTTGAGAGACAGAGAGAAAACATTAAGTTACAGTATTTATGTAAAACCCTGCTTATTATTAAATGGATTTCAAAAATGCATACTATCTCTTTTCAATCCAGTACCCGCCCATTGGAAATAAATAAAACAAATATCTCTTTTCTAGCGATACTTCAGAAGAAAACTTTCCAGATGAGATGACTTTTCAGTGATGAGATGATCCCTTTTAAACGAGTTCTGCATCGACTAGAAGTGGAAAAAATGTACAGTAAGTTATATTTTGTAGTTTTAATGTTTATTATATAATTCTTCTTGCTTACCACTCTGTTCTGGATCAGATCAGATCCATGAGGTTGTTCGCTTAAGTTGAGATTAAAGATGAGGTTTAAGGTTCGCTCGAACCAAATTTATACATTTAATTTCAGTATATAATACTTTTAGAAATCGAATTAGTTACTTATAATACTGTTATCCTTCGTTTCCTTTGATTCTTTTTACCTAAACTAAATACCTAGGTACTTGCAAACTCAATGTTGGTTGTGCCTATCTATCCCTGGACTGGTTCTCCTCCTACTCCTACTTTTCATCCCAGTCCAATCTGCTTCCTGATGCAGTTGAGCAGACATCGTAAACAGATCCGAACCATTTTTCAGTGCAAACCCCCGAAAAAACGGAATCTCCCTTCTACGGTTTTTAAAACCCACACAATCCCGAATTTCCCACTATGCTCGGCAAAAGAATCGAGGGCGCACAACCCCCAGGGGGAGGGTGTCGCTTATTTTTCCGCAGACGACACCACGCTCATTTGAACTCGAAAGGAGTCCTCGTAAGGAAGCAATTACACAGCCCACTGCTCTCCAAAGAGACAGCAGAAGGACTGACTTTTCGGGAGTCGGAGTTGAAAGGCTTTCCTCATCATCCGGCACTTTGTTGCCCTTGTTCCCTAAAACTCTCCAACTACGTCTCCATAAACTGGCAGATTTTTCGCGGTTGCCTTTTTTTTTGTGTGTCTGTCGAGGACAATGAGGTGGAGATTAATCTCTGGCCAGTTTTTCGGAAGGCGAAGAAGGAATGATTGTCCTGGTGTTGTCGAAGGATAAGGAGTCGGACCTCAGGTGAGGTTGGTGGGGGATTAAGGGTGGATAACACGGGGAGAAGACCTTCCCGCGGACAGTGGTGTCAACAATGTGAGATTCAGAGGAGATTAGGGAGGTTTTCTTTTGTAGCGGATATCTCCTGGTGAGTTGAGAGCGATATTTTTGCACCAATGTTTACATGAACAAACATGTATAGAACGTTTCTCTATTATTCACTTCGTAAATCGTTAGTATAAACACATTTTTGGTTACTTTTCTTTTGAATTTCTCTTGTAGCACATGATGCTAACCAAAATTTCCAGACATGATATTGAATAAGCGATGCAATATTGACTTTTATGGGAGAAATATCGATTAATACTGAGACCTAATAGGGAGAGTTATATGCAATAAATGGAATAATTTTGATTTGACCTCGTACATCAGTTAATATTTGAACAATTTTTACCGCAACTCTTTCTAAATGTTTTCTCCACGAACTTTTTGAAAAATAAATAATGTGTTAAACATGGTGATTAAACTCGACAGCAACGTTTCCTGACCCTATGACGTCACTAGCATACAAAGTAGTTCCAAACGCGGTGTCTGAATTATGAGTTAAGTGAAAAACAGGTCTATTTAAAAATTAGATTATTTTGTTAAACCCGTGTAATTTATGCGTCTTTTTTATCACGATTTGCGTACCGGAACTCCTAACAACCCAACAGGCTTTCTGTTTACTCAGTTTCGGCCTCCGCGTAGTGACGTCATATGGTCAGGAAACGTTGTTGTCGAGTATAGTAACTTTATTAAACTGCTTGAGAAACATTCTTCTCTTAGTTTCGTAGCGACCCGCGTTCAGGACGCCTTCGTAGTACAAGGTACTAAACACGTATTCGAGGGTCTACTGACGAGTTTACGAAACTCGATCGAAGATAAATGCTTTATATATTAATTAGTATAATCTTCTAATATCTATTGTAATGCTATAAAAAACTAAAACTAAGAAAGGACAAAAATCCATTTAAGTTTAAAAAAAAAAACGGAAGCTAAGATGTAGAAAGCAAAAGTAGTTTGAATCCAATTTTTCAGGCGATTAAAATTGGGACGTCACAACACAAGAGGGTAATCAATGAAATTTAATATCTTGTAACATACGGGCAGGAGATCTAAAACTCCTGAGCATTGTATTGTGTGATGTAATTTGTAAATGGCCCCTTCCGAACCGAACTCTGTATACTTTTACTAATATAACACCAGAAAACAAGTGCTTTGGAAATATTATCCTTTCGCTTCACACCCACTTAAACCACAAAATAAACACTCCCTCCGAAACTAGATCAGGAAAATATTCCGTAATCCTCTAACCCACCAAACACGACTTTCCAACTCAAAACAAAAACCACAATTTCCGATGTACCAAAATTCTTAAAACTCAGTCTAAAACCCCCAACTCCCCCCAAAAAACAAACTCACCATCACCATCATCTGCATCTACTTCTTCAGCAGCAGGCCCCTCTCTTCAAAAACACCCGCATTTCTGATCTCCTCGCCAAAAGCTTTTTTTTTTCGTCCCAAGTATGGCATTTTCCATAGCGAAAGGTCAGCCTCTTTTAGCATAATCCCCCAGTAGGAGCCTCGGCCGGGATTTGCCAGCATTGAGCCCGAGTCTATGCCACCGTAAAGGACTGCAGCGGACCGCACCTACAGATTATGGATCGTCGTCTTTGGACCCCGTTTGAGGAAATCTTTTTTCGGGAAGTGGTCAGATTTTCTGTGTGCAGTTTAGTTTCTTTATGCCCCTCGGGGTACCGAGATTTAAAGGTCTCCTTCGAAAAAAATGTAGAGGGGGAAGGATTTGGAGAGTCGACTTAAACGCTGCTTGGTTATTCCTGAAAAACTTCAGGCGTTTCAAAGAATGTTTTTATGGCAGTCGATGTGTTTTCAAATCAATATTCTGGTTACAAATTTAATATCTATAAAGAATAGTGTTGAATAAAGAAATAATTCTAAAAATTAAAGTATTTGAGGAAATTTAGTTAAAAGGGAATTTTTTTAGATATCTTTAAGGTTTTACCGAAGAATTCACAAATAGAAATATGTATTTAAACTGTTAACTTAATTAATTAGGTACATATGCAAATATGAAGGGTTGCATTCTTCGTGAAAGTAATATGGAAACCTGTAGTGAATATCGGGAAGAAATGAATGCGCAGTGGACACATTTTTATACACGGTATGGCATCCTTTTTCTCTTTTAATTTACGTGGGCAAACAATAGTGAATTTTAATTGATCTCTCGGCCCACGAGATCGTCCATAGAGAGGTTTTTGAAACGCGTATTTCAGCCCGCACCCCCATTCAAGTTGTTGAAGACTAGTCAAATACAATTTATTAGTTTCTAAAATTTTTAAAACAGATTAAAAAAATTTCTAAAGGAATTTTAATTTCAAAATACTATCCTGTCATTTAAAGCTTCATATACAGGGTGTCCAGCAAAGAGCTCCCTGGTTTTAAAATTAAATATATCTAGAACAAAAATAGATAAAAATATAAACCCAACGGTATCGTTCTCGTGGGGGCTTGGAATTTTTTGCGTCGCAATTTGAAAAATCTAAAAAATTCTAGTTAATTTAACTGTTAACAGATGGCAGCACGTTGAAAATGTCTCAAAGCATTAAGAATTTGAGTGTTGTAAATCGATTCTTCGATCATTCTTAAGATCGATTCTTTGAATTAAGTTTAAATTTTTTCAAGTAAAATATTCTCCGTTCCACGATCGGTTTAAGTCAAATTGTTAAGGAAAGGAATAAACTATTTTGAATTTTATTTGGAAATCTGTTTTAGGGAATAAGTTCTTCAAAACCCTAAATGTTTAGTTAGTTTTTCTTGAGTTTTATTTTCTCCTTGATTTGAATCCTTCTTGTTTTATGTCGATATAATTCAGTTTTAACAATCTATTTTTAAAACTTGATTAAGGAAACAAATTTTGAGAGAATTTTTATCCAACATTAGTTTAAACCAATGATAATCATGTAATCTACTGAGCAACTAGTTTTTATTATTCTGGAATATTACAAGCTTAATTAAAGTGTAACAGCAAGCACCAAGACGGAGTTTGCAAAGTAATTTTCAGGTTGATTAAAGGTCATGATGGTAAAACTAGAAGAAATTATTTTTTGAAGTTCCAAAAGACGGGCAGCCTTTCTGATATGCTTGTTGCAAATTTTGGGCCAAGTGATTAAGACGATTACTATTACTGGCGATATAATGTCTTTTACGTTTTCTGAAGATCCGTAAAAGTCAATACGTAGAATTGAAACTGAAGTGATAAAGGGATCCAGTAGGGTCAGGTAGAGTAAAATAAGGTCGATGGGTAAAATAGCTATATCGGGATAAAATCAAGGTTGGATAAAATGAATAGTATAAGGGTTTTAACAGTTTGTATTTACATATTTTAATGTTTTTTGGCATTTTGATTTTTATTGAGCCTCAAGAAAAATCCGCATGCCAAAAAACATTAAAAATTTTATAAATTTAAACTCTTAAAAACCCTATATCCATTTCACCCCAACTGAAACCCTACTCAAAAGATTCTTAAAAAACCTCCGGAATGAATCCTTGCGAATTTCAGGATCATCTAACTACCCGAAAAAGAAGTGCGACTGAAAGAAAGACTTCGAGATCAAAGTTCCCTCGATGATCGATTTCGAAGAATTTACTGTGGTTTTCAGATGCGAAGCACATTTTACTCTGAACGGTGAACGGATTCATAAAAAAATTTCAAGATTTTGGGAAAATTAAAATCTACATGTTGCACTATTTGTAAAACCTCTATTATCACTTAAAGTTTGCTTAGACCGCTGTTTCAGGCAAAGGAATAATCGGCCCCTTTATTACCTATTCGAAACACTGCAATTAGTGATCAACACATTAATATTTTGGTTTTTAAGCTATTAGAATTTTCCATTACGAAAACTTTTATTTTAATCCGGTGAAAGCAGATAATTATCCCTGATTCTATACAAAAAAAAATCAGAGATAATTCTTTCCTTGATCTAAAATAAAACTCAAGAAAAACTAAATAAACATTTAGGTTTTGAAAATCTTATTCCCTAAAACAGATTTCCAAATAAAATTCTAAATAGTTTTTCCTTTCCTTAACAATTTGACTTAAACCGATCGTGGAATGGATAATATTTCACTTGAAAAAATTTAATCTTAATTCAAAGAATCGATCTTAAGAATGATCGAAGAATCGATTTACAACACTCAAATTTTGAATGCTTTGAGACATTTTCAACGTGCTGCCATCTGTTAACAGTTAAAGTAACTAGAATTTTTGGGATTTTTCAAATTGCGACACAAAAAATTCCAAGCCCCCACGAGAACGATACCGTTGGGTTTATATTTTTATCTATTTTTGTTCTAGAGATATTTAATTTTAAAACCAGGGAGCTCTTTGCTGGACACCCTGTATTATCCTTAACAAATCCATGAAGGGAACGTAATTTCCCAAATGCAAACTAACGGAAAGTGCCTGTATGCATTAACCCATAAGCCAATATACAGAAACTTGCTCCAGCAGTCATTTTGGCCTCATTTAATACTCTACTCCTACCGGCTCTTTTAGAGCGTTTAAAAATAGGCAGATTAGCTGTAGCTGCTCTATAGCCCTCACAAAAAAACGCAAGCGCGGCTTTTTTAAGAGCTCAAAAGAGGATAGGGTGGATTAAAAAACTGAATAGGCTCTGTTTGCTTTTTTTTTCATCTTCCAAAGAATTAACAAGTTGTGCCTTTTGATGGTGCTGCGACAACCGGTCCATTCTGGGAGCAGTACCACGAGAGGCAGTTGTGATTCTCTTCCCCCGTTTAAATCCCGGATTTTAATCCCTCCTCTATGAAGAGGACAGAGTAATGGACCGACTTGAACGGGTGGGGCACCCAGGCGTGTTCTGTGCTCTGGGAGAGGCTTAATATTTGGGCTAGGCTTGATTCAGCAAAAAAATTACTTTTTCTATACGCTATTTGAAATTGCAAAATTAGTATCTCCAATAGTACTTATATGAACAACCTTAGAAACTTATTTGAAACTTAAAATTTTAATTTTTTACAATATTAGCAAATAAAGCTTGAGTGGATTTCAATCTTTCAAGTTGAATTGAGTCTTTTATATATAACATTTCTGGTATTTAAGATCTATCTCATAAAAATCCTTTTACATCTAATGTCTAAAGTATAACAATGATGAGAAAAATTATGTATTAAAGAATAGAAGGTTGAGATATTGAGTATAATATTAGATGTGAAGTATTAGAAACATCGCTAAAGAACTGAAAGTATATTAACTACTAGGAAAAAGATGATGAGTATCTTTATGTTTATTCGATGCCTAAAATAAGTCTACATCGAAACTTTTTATTTTAAAAATAGTCTTTACCCAAGTATCAATAACCTAAAAGTTTCATCAATCTTCTCCAATCGCTAAAGTAAATTACCGTAGAATTAGATTTTCTAATCAAAGTGTTATAAAGATCTATCTTTAAAGTTGACCCTCATTGAATTAAAATCAATACAAAATTTAGGGAAAGAAAGCTTTTAGGTTATTGGTACCTCAATAACAATATTTTATTCAATCATATGGGGATATACAGGGTGTAAAGGAAAGTCCCTTTACCCTGAAATAAATTGCTAACGGAGCAAGCTAAAGCTATGCAGTTAAGGTAACGGTATAGCAAAGTGACTATGCGCAACCGAATGCAAGCAACCGCAGTGCCCTCAGTGGCAGACTTTGGAAGTTAGCTATTACAAATAAAAAACTAAAAGAGATAGAGCAAAAATTTCAGTGAGAAAATTGTTGCCAATATAATAAAAAACACACTGAAAAAAATTTCATGAAAATATCTTAAATATTCGCGGAGATATTAGCGAGTGAAAATAGCACTTTTTCAGGCCTCAAAAAAGAAAAAGTTCGAAAATTTACAAGTTTTTCAGTGTTATTAAGTAGTTTTTTCATTTTTTAGCTAAATAAAGACAAATGTTAATAAAAAAATCAAAGAAACTTGTAAATTTTCGAACTTTTCTTTTTTGAGGCCTGAAAAGTGCTATTTTTACTCGCTAATATCTCCGCGAATATTTAAGATATTTTCATGAAATTTTTTTCAGTGTGTTTTTTATTATATTGGCAACAATTTTCTCACTGAAATTTTTGCTCTATCTCTTTTAGTTTTTTATTTGTAATAGCTAACTTCCAAAGTCTGCCACTGAGGGCACTGCGGTTGCTTGCATTCGGTTGCGCATAGTCACTTTGCTATACCGTTACCTTAACTGCATAGCTTTAGCTTGCTCCGTTAGCAATTTATTTCAGGATAATGGGACTTTCCTTTACACCCTGTATATTTACACTCAGTTTTTTCAAGTCGGAAATCATCAGCCTAATTATATTATATTCTTAAACGGAAATATTAACACAATACATTAATGTGCATTGGGTTGAAATTCTTTCATGTTTTAATCCATCAAACATCAAAATAGTGATGCTAAAAAATGTTTGTTTTGAACTTGTCTTTCAATTTCATTTTCTTTTGATGCCTTGTCCATTTTGAAATTAAAATTTTTACTCTTTTTTTTACCTAAAATTGAATATTCAAAAGTAGTTTATTTTCTTATCTAACCAGTTTTAAGTTTGTTAAGCCCCCATTTAAAGATAAGTACTAAATTTAAAATATATATATATATATATATCTTCCTTAGCAGAATGGAACACTCTTTTAACCTTACAAATCGAACCGAAACTTAGTGGAACTACCTACCCCAATATAAAAGACATCACTTATTCCAAAAACTTAACTATTCCTCAAGAGCAAATCTCCTTTTCTCCGCAGCTATTCCCCGAATCCCACAACACTAAAAAAAAACGCATCCAAGTCAACGCAATTGCGTTATTCCCTTTTAACAGACATTAGCAAAGACGGTCCTCCAACTGACAGCAGATTTCTCCAGCACAGAGAGAGAGAGAGAGAGAGAGAGAATGAAGTAGAAACATCGGCCAGACTAAAAACCATCCCATGGTTTTTTATTAAGTGCCACTTGGAGAGAAAGAGGGCGTTCGCTCCCCTCATAGAGGATGCACGACACTTCTCCCCTCAACAAAAACAATGGAAAGGATTGAGGGGCCAAAAAAATTGCTGAAGCACCCGCCTTAAATAATACGCGCATAAAAAGCAATAGCTAATAGCAGATGTTAGCTAAGGCCTCCAGTTTATCCCTTCTTGCACAAACGGAAAAAGTTTTTCTCCCTCCTCCCACTCTGGAGGGTGGATGAGGGTGTAGAAAAAATCGTATTTTACGAGTCGTGCGTTCTTTTTTTATTCGTTTGTTTGTTTGGCGGGCTTTTCTCTGTCTACCCCCCCCCCCCGGTTCGCATACATTGAAAACAACCGACGTGGCGCATTTTGACTTCTGGTAATGGATGCAAAGGCCGCGCGCACTTAAAATGGATTTAGCCTAAAAGGCTTTTATTTCTCGAGCTTCTTTCTCTCTTCCTTCCCTTTCTTCTTTCTTTTTTTTTTTGGTGGTGTTATTTGTATTTCTGGCGTGTTCCGCAAAAAAGTCGGAGGCGCAGAAAATGCGTGCCACTTTTGGCAATTTATCGCCACTTTTTCCTCTTTTTTATTTTTTGCGTTAAATACCCGGTATACAGAGAGAAGTAAGAGCGAAATGCTATTTATTTATTTTTTATAACTTTTTCTCCGCCTTTTCTTCGTGTGGTGGGGATTTGTGTTTTTTGGATGGCTATTTTTTCATGCAATGCGCTCTGAGGTCAAAAAAAAAATCTCTGGCCATTTCTCCCCTCATTTTTTCTTCAACATCATGTTTTGGCTTTTTAAAGGTAGTTAAGGAAGGGGATTATTTTTTTTTAAACTTTTCGTTTTGAAGTATTTACGGTGATTAAATATTTAAAACTCTAATGCAAGGAAAGTTTTTGATGTTTTTTAAACATATTCTTTTTTCTTACGAGTCATGTAACAAACATATTCGCACAATAACCCCAGCTTTACTTCCACACAATTTGATACGATTTCAAACACTGTGTTCCTTTTAATAAAAAAAAGTATGCTTAATGATATTTATGATTCTTTAGTTTGTTCCTAAAGTATTGTATTTTATGCCCCAAGTTTCCTTTATATTGGTAAAATTCAATAATATTTAACAAAAAAAACTTTAATGCAAAGTTTATTTAATTTGTTAGCATTTTAAAAACATTTTGTGCTACAAAAAAGGGTTCATGTAAAGATAAAGTTAAAAAAGATGACTTTCCCTGTATAATTAATGAGGTATTTACAACCAAAAGTTAGTGGCAATATTTATATCATGTAGTTCACGATAAACCATAAACTAATTACCTAAGGAAGCAATATAAAGTTTTAAAAGCGGAAACCATTTTAAGAATACTTTCATAGTTATTTTTTTTAGTAATAAATCGTCTTTAAAACACTTAACAGTGATGGTACAAGTATTATAATTTGTTTCATAAATTAATTTTCGAAAGCAATTGGTCATCATAACTTATAAGATACACATTGATTGCTCTATTTAAATAAAAAAAACTGCTCCAGCAAACCTGAATTAATTAGTTAATAAGAGTAGGTAAAATAATTTTTAAAGGATAAAAAAATGCTTAAAAAATATAAAACGTTGTAAAAAGTTTGATTTAAAATTAAAAATACTATGTTCATGAGTATTTTTAAACAAGTTAATTAAAAACAATCTAAATATACTTCCCAGTTATAACGTAATGAATTTAAGAAACAAAAAAAAAACCCTAAAGAAATAAAATTAAATACGTATCATTACTTTGTTACTTAATATTTAATTATCTCTTTCCAAAGTATAAATTATAAGGTATTATCGACTTTCTTTTGATTCCATACCTCTCCTCTAAGGATACAAAACCTCCCAATCCTACCTACGCACTTAAAAATCCGATTCCAAAACAATTACTATCTCCTCCTCAATCCGCATCCCAATGATAAACCTCAAATCCCATTTCCCCTGCACCGTGGCTTTCCCGCCATCAGGGATGCCATGCAGTGAAAGCAAAAAATAACCCCATCAGCTGCAACCCGAAACGCATTCCGCAATCGGACTGAAAAATCAGTTTCAGCTTCCAGTAACCCTTCTTCCCTCTATAATCTGATTATTTAAGAGGGGGGGAGAGAGGGAGTTATCTAACTGAAAGAGTTTAAAAAAGGGGGTCCTGGGGTGAAAGAGGGATGAAAAACCGACAGAAATTGGTGGGGGAGAGGAAACCTCGGGGCTTCATTTGTTTTTTCAAAGGGGGCGCCACTTACGGGGTTGAAAGGGGGAAAGGTTTCTGCTGTTGCGCTTTTTTTTTGTGCATTTTAAATCCGCTGAATCGAAATCGAAAGCTTTTTTTTTCTCAGTTGTTAAAAGGAGAAGGGTATGAATGGCATATTTAATTTGGAGAGATTTTACGGATATTTTTTTTATCTGTCTTGAAGAAACTCGGTTCATCGATTGTCTTGTAAGCGATGGGCCAGGTATCTTGAAATCGATAAGTTTCGACATGGAGTGTGGGGTTATTAGTGTTTCCGACCAGATGTTGTTTTTTAAGGCTTAAATCTAGTTAATCAATACGTCAATTTATTTTATTAAGATATTTATCTGTAACTAAAAAAAAGTAAAATTCGAATGTTAAGAAACGTGCTAAAGAACACAAGATGCTGAAAAAAAAACTCGGAAGTATTTAATAATCTTTATCGGTGAAAAGTATTTGCTTCCACGAAGAAGGAAAGTGAAATGAAGAACGTCAATTTAAAAATATGATTTTATTTTGTTAAATCCGTGTATATGTTATGGGCAAAGTGATTAATCGGGCATTATTAATAATAACCCCCGAAACAAAAGTCTGGTTACGGCCCTGCGTGCAACCTTTTCTACCACATTTTATATTAGGATAAATCAGGCTGCCAGAAAAGATACTAAATTTCTAATTGAATTGTTATGTAACTTTTTTTAATCCTACAGCAAATTAAAAAGAACACGATAAGTATGAAAATTGGCCAAACGAATCAGCTCATTGTAGCAGGTTGGGCACCAACCAGGTAGAGGATTTATGTTCCTTTTTAAGTGCATGTTTTGTAAGACAGAGTTGGTCTGTGATAGGGTTGGTTTTAATTAGCCATGTAATTAGAAGTGGTTTCGTGTTTTTCCTCAATAAGAAGTAAGGATTCAGCCCCTGCTCTATTAGGAGGTTTGTAATTTAGGGTTAGGTTTTTAGTTTGTAGTTGGGGTTTGTAATTTAGATTGGGAGTTGTAGTTTGTAATTGGAGGTTGGTAATTTGGGGTTGGGGTTGGAGGTTGGTGTGTGGACTTGGAGGTTGGCAGTGGGGACTTGGAGGTTGGCAGCGGGGACTTGGAGGTTGGCAGTGGGGGTTTTGTGAGTTTTGGGTTTAGGGGTTTGGTTTTTGGGATTTGGGGTTTTGGTGGTTTGTGGTTTGGTTTTTGGTGTTTTGGGGTTTGTTTTTTGGGGTTCCAAACTCCCCGTTTAATAGATTTACCCTCTTTCCCCAACAACTCCAAAAAAACACCATCCGTTAGAATTTCGCGCGAAATCCCGCCGGATGTGCCCGCTTCGACCATAACTCCAAACAGGTGGTCTCAGCGCGCACCATCCGTGTTAGAATTTCGCATTTTTTAAAAATAAAAAAATGCTTGGATTTATAAGAAAAAAAATACATTAATTAATTTTTTAACATTAATCTTGATAACTTATGGTAAATTAAAAATAAATTATGCTATTTATGCTTATTCTAAGAAAAAATAATTTATTAATTATTTTTTAATATTAAGCATAACAACGAATGAATTATTACCTATGCTATATGCGCATATAATGATATAATGCATATATAATGACTATATGCGGATGACCTTAAAATCTATAGGCATATTTCATCCCTGCATGATCCCGAAACTTTGCAATTAGAACTAAATAATTTGTACACTTGGTGTCTGAAAAATAAGCTTTTTCTTAATATTGATAAATGTTTCGTTTAACCTTTACACGTAAGTTAAATCCTGTCCTTTACGATTATATACTATAAATGGTAAATCAATCTCGAGAAAATCTGCCATAAAAGATTTTGGTGTGACTTATGAATCCATTTTCAGTTTTAAATTACACATACAAGAAATAACTCTCAATGCTACAAGGAAACTCGGTCTCTTAAAACGTACTACCTCAAATTTTAATGATGTAAAAGTCCTTTTTCTGCTGTTCAATACTTTAGTTCGACCCCTTCTTGAATACAATTGTGCAGTTTGGAATCCATGCCAAAAATCTCTCATCATAACTATAGAAAAAATCCAAAGCAAATTTTTTCGTTACATTTATTTTAAATCTAAGGATCCCTCTTACATGCATGTCCCAAACAATCTCACCCTTGAACTCCGTAGAAGAATATCTGTATTTAAATTTTTTTACAACATATTAAACAACAAATTTGATTGTCCCTCTATCTTGCAACAATTTAAACTCCATGTCCCTAAACATATCACTCGCACAGTACTCCATTAACCTATTTACACTAATCAATATCTTCAGAACCAAACATTCATACAATTCATAAAAATAGTAAATAATCTTCCCAATAATTATGATATTTTTTGACTCTTTTAAAAAAAATTCAGAAAGTGCTATAATACTTGCTTTTTACTATCTGTTTTGTGTGTTTATTTGTATTTTTCTTTGCCTTTTGGTGTTTTTATCTTGTCATGTAAATGGATAGTTTATATCTGTATGACAATATGTAAATAAATAAATAAATTACATGATGTTATAAACTATAATAAATTATACCAACCGTTTAAGGATCCTAAATTTATGGTACCCACTCGAAAAAGTAAAATGATATATAAAAAGCTTAAGATACTTTAAATTTTAAACTATGCACAAATCAACACCAAACCAAAAGCCGATGCAATCCACCCATTTCCAGTTAGTGATATCGGAGCATGGCTCAAAGCAAATATTCACATCGAGTCCACTTAAGAAGAATGTGGCTAGACGGACAGTGTCCAATCGATACCGATCGGACAGTGACAGATGATTCTGATTAAGGGCAATCCATCGTGCACCTCTCCCCGAAGCCTTCTTATGAAGCCCCCGCTCACCCCCAATCGGGATTCGAACTTCCGTATACTAAAGAGCCTTTGCGCCAACAGTCAATATTTGCCTATTAGGCTGGTTGTAGAGAGGGCCCTTTGAGATGGCCAACTGCGCTTGGCATCAGGACTTAATGATGAAAATCCGCTTTGCCAGTCCTGTGCAAAGAACCGTGTGCACTCTATAATTGAATAGTCAGTTTCAAAACGGGAATAAGTCATAAAAGTTCAGCTTTGAAAAAGTTACCAAACGCATACTAGTTTTAATATATTATAAGGAGCTTGGTACTTTGAATTTTGACGTCTTTATGTGCATAAATAAGGAGAAACCTCAAATACAAATTCATGTTTACCAATTATTTTAAAATTTTATTTTTATTTTCAACCTAAATAAACAATATAACTATACTTGGATATAAAAAATTCTCACCTGCTATCGTCCCGACACGTCTATTAGTGTGCATAGCCTAGCCATATTATCTACGGCATTATCTCGTATAAAATACTTCTTTTGAGCCAAGTTCATTTCCATAATCAAGTTCCTCCAAAATCATTTCTTGTACACTGTTCTTTTTAAAACAATTAAAGTGCGTTTCAAGGAATCACCTCTCTGCTTATTATAAAATGATGTATCTTGACAGATATTTGGCTTGTATCTATATTTTCTCACATAAAAATCACTTGAAACATAATACATTTGTTTGGCCTTGAATATTTTCGTTTTCCAAAGAAGGAAATAATAAATATTTTCTTCAAAATGATATAAAACAGGCGTGGGATATACAAAAAGCTTTGCAAAGGGATGTGCTCTAAATAAAATATGTATATTATGATTTTGTACAGTGAAAACAATAACATATTTTTAAGTTGGTGCATTGGTTGCAGTTGGTGCAGTTGGTTGGTACCTCATAGAACAGAGAGATAAAAAAATTAAGCAATTTAGTTGAAAAAACTACGTAAATTGCTCAAAGGTCAAAATAACCACTTTTGAGGGTTCCAAATTTGGATGGCAATAATTGTACTATGAGTTAGGAAAAGTCATAAAAGCAGAAATGCCTAACTCAAATACTTTTGAAGAGAATTAGTTTTAAAAACGCAAAACGGTCAAAATGACCGCCCTGGAGCTTCTAGTGTTAAAGTTTTAAATAATTCAAGCTTTTTTTTATGTTCACATCAGTTTCGAATTTTAATCAGTTGCATTGTAATCATAATATTTTTCATTCAAAATTCATAATAACTGAACCCCGAAAATTAAATTACCATCAAATCAAAACCAGACTACCAGATAATAAAAATTGTAAACATGTAAGGACTTTTCGACAACAACAGGAACATAATTTTTCATAATTATATAACTACATTTGTTTGAGAACGTAAAAAAAGGAATTAATAAGGATTGGATTACTTTTACCCTTTTAGCATAATCAAAAACTGTTTCCCTTGGTCGTTTTCTGTATAATTAGTAGCACATTTAGTATTGGATTTTGTCTAGTCTTATCTAATCTAGATCTAGACACCAGCTTGTTGGTACATTAGAACTTGACTCTTTGCACAAAAATTATGTACCTAATGGGTTTCTTAGGAGGAATTAGGTTCCAGAATCGATGTATTTCCTAATATCTTACTTGATTCCCTGAAGCTATTTCAGCTTTATCCATGAAACTAATAAGTTTTGAATATATAATATATTTTCTCTTCTTGGAATCAAAACGAATTAATCTAATAAATTCAATGAAAGAGAGTTAGAACAAATATTGTTAAAAATAACTTGACAATTATTCTTTAAATTTAATTTAATCAAATTCTAAATGTTTTCTTTATTTAATAATGCTTAATATCAAACTCAAGATACACATTTTCCGATTCCATGCAAGCCAATTTTTATTTTACATGCTTGAAATAAAACAAATTGTGAAGGTTTTCACAGAATTACTTCAGCTATCCATACGGCTTACAAATGCATGACACCCAATGAAATCGTCTGTTGATATTCAAATTAATCAATAGTCTAAATATCACATATAAATTATATCTGCAACTATTGAACGTATTAATGTGAACCTTTTGAAGGAATTTTAGCAGTTGATGTTTTTAAAAGACCTTTTCTATATCTTTTATTGTTAAATAATCCAGTGCATTTAGTGTAAACAAAAGGCGGATTGTGAATGATTAACATTTCTCAATTGGTCAAACATAAATTTTCTTTTTAATTTCAAGTAATTTTTGATGAATGTTCGATAATTGATAGTTGCCTTGTTATTGAAATTGGTGTTTGTTTTCAATCGGCAAAAAGTAAACATCATTTAAATTATGAATAAAGAACCTGCGATACCAATCAATATAAAAGCTTGCAGCTTAAGCAGTAGAACTTTTAAGCTATTGTCTTAAGTCATGAACTTTCATATGCATGTTGTCCAGTTGCAATATTTCACCTTATAAACAATGCACTACCATTCCAGAAGATCAACTAAGTCGCAAAAACCATGACTACACGGAATGAAGACCCTCAAGAGATTTTATCTTCATGCAGCACAGTGCACCGTTGGTTTTACAACTTCTCCGTGTTTATAACGACAGCTGCCGCCAAGTGGCGCACTTCCCAAGTTTATGTCTTCCCTCAGGAATGCCTTTAGCTTTCGGATCTGTCGACCTGTCATCAAACTGGACATAAACGTTCCGTTATTGGGGACTTAACCAGGTGTTCTCTCTACCATTATCGCTCTATATAAACCTGGGAAAGCAAAGCATCCTCTGAATAGTTATTTGCTCGGTGGGCTTTGTTTAATATACAACTTCCGGGTTTATTCGGAGAAAATTTAAGGTGTAACCGAGATGAATGGCTAAAATTTGTGGACTTGCATATGGGCATGTTAAAAGCTTCTGGTTGGAAAATGGTGAAGAAATGAGGAACGAGAATTGATATGTTGTACGATAATTTGAATAAATCAATCACTTCCCAGTATGATGAGAATCTCGTTGAAATGGACTGTAAGACATAAAGGATGAGTGACTGAAAATTCATAGCATCTAATATTTTGGAAAATGATATAACGTTCATTCCTATCTGTTTTAAGGGTAACTATAACTATATGATGCAACTTGAGTCCTTATAAAAGAAAATTAATATTCGTGGGATATTTTTGAGTAAAAATTTATTACAATTTTACACCTACCACTATCAAAAACTGAAATAGATAAAACAAAAATTTTATATTTTCTCATTATGCTGTACTTCCAATTCAGTTGATTCGAAAATTCTATTTCAAATATATTGTAGGGGAGCCCAGAGTGTTTTTGGGTAGTAACTCGAGCGCGTCAGATAATCATAGGGGGGATACCTTGCATGCTTTTGAGTAACTCCACCAAATATAAGCTCTCTATGTTGGTGGGTAAGTTTAGAACAGCCCGTCAGATTTGTAAAAAAAAAATTAGTTAAATGGACATACTCGAGCGCGTCAGATAAAGATAAGGTAGGTTAGTTACCAGCTAAAAAGTGTACATTTTCTAAAATCTGCCGATTTGAGCGGTGGGTAAGGGAGCGGGAGGGTTACAAAGTTGCAAAGTAAAGCCAAGACCGGTAAGACGCTATCGCTCTTTTTGAGAAAAATGTACGAAACAAAATGTTTATAGACTAGTAGCCAGGATACTAGGCTCAGCTAGTTGTAAACTGTCTTGGTAGCCAATCTGACGCGCTCGAGTATGTCAATGTAACTAGTTTTCTTTCAAATTTTGACGGGCTGTTCTAAACAAACCCACCAACATGGAGAGCTTATATTTGGTGGAGTTACTCAAAAACAAGCAAGGTATCTCCCCTATGATTATCTGACGCGCTCGAGTAAATCCACATTTAGCATCATGGGCTCCCCTACAGTCGTACCTCTAAATAAAAAAAAATGAAGCTATCTCTACTCACGCACCTTTGTTATGTACATAATAAGACGACTTGATCATCATTAACCACCACATCTGCTCATATTTATCAACAACAGCCCTGAAATCTCCCCCAGACAATCCACTCGATAACAGCCACCACTCTGTTGGGGAAGATTTATGCCCAATCGGCTGACCATCCCCACCTCCCGAGCGGTCAACTGGAAAGTGACCTCAACCCCTTCGGCCATTATGCGGGGGAGAGGATGACTGATAAATATCCGGGGTCCATCCCCAATCGAATTTGCAGTGACCGCTGAGTGTCCAGTGCCCGCTTTGATTTATGGGAGGGATGGAAACCACTGACCACAGGTCAGCCGCCATTACGTCCACTTCATAAATAAATACTGTTTTGGGTCTGGAGGGGAAGCGGTCATTAGGAGGAATTAACGGGCTGAAACCCGCTGCTGAATGGTCTGGAATCGAAGTTGCAGACGTGGAGTTGAATTGTGGGGGGAAGGGTTAGGGATGTGACGGGAGAAATGGGGTAAACGGGGGAGGATTAAGAAAACAAATAGGGAAGAAATGAGAAAGTTTAAAAAAAGTTACGAATGTAAATAAGCTAATTGTGTAAAAAGAGAAACTAAGACTACTTCAAAATCTTATGAAGGAATATCTTTCATAAATCACATGGGACAATTTATTGTTTACTTTTTTAGAACTGGTTCTAGAAAAATTCACAAAAGGACATGAGTTTCACAGTGTGGCAACGCGCGCTGTCTTAGACATTCTCAGATAGCCTTTGGATACCATATACGAGTATTGGTCTCTTTGGATACTACATAAATGTCTCCTTTTTTTCCTTCTCGATTTTGTGTCCATTTATTTTGTGTACTGTTTTACAATTGGTATCTGTGTAAATTTATTTTAAAAAACTCAATTGGTGTCTGTGGTAAATTTATTTTTAAAACTTCAATTGGTTTCATAAAATGTGAAGTAAAGAAAGGCGTATAAGAAAAGAGAGGATGGAAGAGAAAAACAAAAAAAAATTAGAAAGGAAGAGAACAAAATGAAATGCAGGAGAAGGGGGGAGAAGGAAAAGATTAAGTGAAATTGTCATGAAAACTGCTTCTATCGCTAACATCGGGTAACCTGTAAAACTGGTTTTTCCTCTATAATAGGCAGTATGCAGTAAAATCAACATTTGTGTGTATGCTTACGGAAGTTTCAAATCACTCATTTCACACTCATAAAAGATGAAATGAGAGAAGAAGGGTGATAAGGAAAAGGGGAGCGAAATCGAATTTGTCATGAAAACTGTTTCAATCGCTAAAATCCGGTAACCTGTAAAACTAGTTTTTCCTTCATAGCAGACAAAAGGCAGTAAAACCAACATTTTTTGTATACTACGGAAGCAGGCGTTTTACTCTCGAAGGATGAAATGAGAGAAAAAAAAATTAGAAAGTTCAAAGACAATGGAAAGAGGAAAGGAAAGAAAGACTATTTTTTATGTAAACAGCTGCTATTAGTTGTGTTCTGGTTACGGTAAAACTGTTTTTTCTTTATACCAGACAGCATGTAGAAATAAAAATAACTTTTTTATCGTTTACTGAGGATGGAGCTGTTTCACATTCAAAGAAAAGGTCCATTATCAAGTGCACTTACAAAAAATTATATTTACTTACACAATGAATGAATTTATGGTGATTAGCTTGAGTCTTAATTCATTTTAACTGCTCAGTTTATTTTACTGCTTTATCATTTACAAAATCAAAATGGAACATTTCGGAGCCTTCGCAGCTTCTGAACTTTCGGTACAGTTGAGGTCTACATTGATAGCCAATCCCAGGAAAACCATCGGTTTCCCTAACTCCCATACACGACAGGCCTCATATGCTCCCAGGGCAACCTGTCATTACCAAAAAGCCATAAACAGAGAGCATTAACATCCTTCACATCAAAAAACGCCGTGGCAGCCGCAATAGGA
Organism: Tetragnatha montana; assembly: GCA_963680715.1. Taxonomy (NCBI): domain Eukaryota; kingdom Metazoa; phylum Arthropoda; class Arachnida; order Araneae; family Tetragnathidae; genus Tetragnatha; species Tetragnatha montana. The sequence goes on from OY796680.1 coordinate 22,852,584, forward strand.
AACGCGGCCAACCCGGCGGAAAATTGCACGGAACAATCTGACCGCACGCCGAAAATCACATCGAGCCAATAATATAACAACACAAGCGAATTCTTTTCTGTCAGCGAGCATAATCGCATCTAATAAGTAGCCCACAAAAAACGGGGGGCAGCATGACATCACTCCGGCATCGTTCTTTTCGACCACCTTTTTTGCCCTCCCCCCGGAAGGGGGACGGAGGGGTGGTTGCGTGGGAGGGATGGTGGTGGGACACTTCTGGAAACCGCGGGGTCAGTTTCCGGCTGGCCATTATTAAAGAAATTTGTCTCCCTTTCTGACACGCTGTGAGTTATACTTTCAATGAATGACCGACCGTGCCCCGGTTTCATTCATTCATGCTCGATAATTCGGGGGAGGTTTGGGGGTCGCATTATGTTCGGTTTGACGCGTTCTCGTCCATAAAACGCAGCCGACATTCTTGTTTTTAATTAATGGTGTCAACAGCGGGTTTGTGGGGTTCCCTGTTGGAATATTTCGTCTAGTAGGCTTGTGAGTGTGGAAAGACTATTTAACAGAATCTCGGAGGCCACGGTCGTGATTTAATTTAATAGATAAAAAAGAAGCATTGGTTGTACTTACATACGAGGAGCATCATGTGCACTTTTGTAATGATGGAGATAACACCGAAATAGGGATGGAGACTACACTGCTTTCACCCAAGACTCTTTGCAAGATGCTTAATTAATATCCTCAAGTATTTATTTAAATTTTTAGTTCAAGTTTAAATGAGAGTCTCAGATCTTATCGGGGTTTACTAAATCTAATATGCATCGTCTATCCACTCATGAAGTTGGAATTTCTCAAAACCTGTTAGGTAACCTGAAAAATTAGGATAAATTCTTGCTTCATAGAAATAATACCATAACCAATTTTTTTACGAGAGAATATAACTTTTTTTTTCAGGGTTTCGATATTTTTCTAAATTTACTAATTCCAGTCATTCCTGAAGAGCTCAGCTTGGATCTAAACTTTGCTTAAATGCCGTTTGAAATTAGAGGAATTTTCATTTTTTTACCCACGAATCCCTTTTTGGGATACTTAAATTATTCAACAACTTACATATTTTGTTAAGTGGAAAAAGAAATTATTTAATTGACTTTTTATAATATGTAATTTCTTAACGTCCCCTCGCTAAAGAAATATAGACAAGTAACTCTCTTGTAACAAACTTATTTAATATTTTATAAGAGGAGCCCCTGGGAGTCTTTCTAATAGGGTGGGCCCCGCAAACATTAAGGTCGGTTTATACTTATGAACTCATAAGAGGTACCTACTCAATGTTTTTTTTCTTCCTCTATATTTCTCGTATAACTGAATTTCGCTAACTTTGAGTTATCTATATTTAGTGGTTAATTTAATTTAAATCTGCAAAAAAATATTTACAGTGATTTATTTTGTTGCTACTACATGCGATTCAAGAAAACAAATGTAATTAAAATTGTTTTACGTACAAAAAAAAATCATAATTTGAAAATCTTAATAAAAAGCTCCTTTTGCAACTTTTGATTTTAGTTAAATGCTTACTAAAAGTCAGGCACTCGGCATACTCCTTAATTTTAACTAAGAAAAAGTCATCCCTATAATTTCTCTACCACTGACCATCATAAGTGCTCTCTGAAAACGTTACTGCTCCTCGGAAACACTTTTAACTCGGAAATATTTGAAAAACACTGCCGTAACTACTCTCAGTCCATATAATTCTGCAGCCAACTCCATCATAACCATCAACCAAACCTAATCAAATGCGTTATTAACAGACATCTTTCCTACCCACAAAATAAAGCAACAACAAATGAGGAACCCTTGCAAAAGTGGGCGTCGAAAGGGGTTAAGCATCCCCTTAGAGCCGCACCGTCGTCGTCTGCCTCAGAGTGAATCAATCAAACATTTATGAAACATCCCTCCGCCATAAGAAGGGAAACAAATTGTTGAATGGAAGACGACAAATGATTACACCGATAAATCTCTGCATCGGTCCCCCCCCCCGCTTGTGGGGGGACATGACGAATATTTCTATCACAGAATTGGTTTCTTCTTTGATTCTTATTTTTGTCGGTGGTTGGAGATTTAATTGGGTTTTCTGGTTTGGTGCAATAGTGCTAATGTTTTTTGCATGCTGACCCTGTATTCTCAGTTTATCATGGTGTAGATCGTGTTGAAGTCAAAATGTTAAAATGAAGGGATAATGTATAAAATTAAATAATTAAATTGGAAAAACTAAGAAATATTAGGTGAATGTGAAGTGAGAAAAATGGACAGGGTTGTAATGGAGGTGTGTTTGATTTTTTATTTTTATGTTTTATATCTTTCTTAAAAATCTTTATTTCCTATGCTGTGTCATGCTCATTTGCATCATTATTACCTTGTTCCTATGCTCAATTGGAAATCGATAGATTTTTTCTGATTCACATATAATTCTACACATTGTTTCCTTTATAAGGGAGATATTGTTTTATTAAAAGCTAAATGTACGATTTTTCATAGAAATATTGATTTGAAAGTAGTCTTAAGTTTATTAATGGCTCGCAAATTAATTAATTGCTCGCAAATTTGGTATCGCAAAAGTATCTAGCTCGACCCCCAGGGTCTTCCTCCTAAATCCATCCATGTTCTCAGCATTACTTCTAAAAAATATTAATTTGTGATAAGATTTGTCTCGTTTGTAGTGCTTACCCGCTTTGGGCCACGGAATGGGGCAAAGCGGTTTTTCGAAGAGTTTTTTTTATTTCCAGTAACAAATCATTATTTGGCCCAATCCGACGCTATCGTGTATTTTTATTTAATAACTAAGATTTTTGTGTTTTCGAAGTTAACTCTCCCATACTTATTTATTGTACGCAAAACGCTAAAGAATAAATTATGGAAAGTTAAAAATTCCACGTTGAGTCTAATAACGCCACCTCTATTTAAAGTGTTTTGAAAAATCTTTATTGTGATGAAATATGATGCATTTAGATAAAAATATAAAAATTAAGAACATAAATTGGAATTTATAAATATTCATACTGTCCATACATTTTAAGAAATTCCCAAGCACATTCACTAAAACTAAATAACATTGTATTCAATCCAAAAGTATTCACAAGGAAAAAATTCCTTACAACTTACATCCAAGACATGATAAAACACTTTTTTTTGGCAGTGGAGGACGAAGTGCCACACAAGCCCAATCTGTCACCATCCTCCAATAAATCACGTTTTAAAGCTGTTATGGCCGAAATTTGAATGCGGGAGCGAGCAGTCCATACTTTATATCTTAAAAAACCTCTTTGAATGGCCATTGAGAAACGGCTCCTGGACTGGCCTATTTCGCTTTAAGTGGGGACACATTGTGGAGTTTCCGATCCATCATCATCAGCAGGGCAACTCGACGAGAATTTAGCAAAGACTCGCGTCGTCGTGTGCTCTGTTATTACCATCATCGGATGGGCGGCCCTCCATTGTGGTCCTCGCCAAGAAATATCCGTCAAATGTGGAAAATAACGCAAGAACGTATGTACATGCGAAGTCCATTGAAGAGAGATAATAATAATATATATAACGCGGAAAGGGAGAGAAAAAATAATAGTAGAAACTCCATTTTCAATGTATCTGCGGACGATGGAATAATGGAGATGTTTTTTTGTGGTGTCTCTCCCGTCCGGGAGGGGGAGCGATTTCGAGCCATGAATAGGCCGAAAGTTGACGAATAGGCCAATAGGTTCTCTCTCCTTTTGAAGGGGGCCAAACTGGGGGCCATTGTGACATCGTCGCGCGACTCCTCCGTATAACAACTGCAATTCATCAAAAAGTGGTTGGCGCTGCTGAAAAGAGTGACTCTCGAAGATGGTCTCCTCTGGCTGGAAGTCAAGAGCTGGGAGACTGTCCTCCATACATATAGATATATCTGGGATGACGTTAAGTTTTAATGGTGGGGGACTTCAATGTGGCCAGTGGGCCGTGGTCAGTCTAGGGGAAAGTATTCGTTGACCGTCTGTCTTTTGTGGTCGTTTTTTTTAATGATTTCTGCACCCTCAATAATAAGTAGTGATGTTTTTATTGAGCCACCCCGCCTTATGCTTTTACTCTCAGTCGATTTGTTCCGCCTCATAAAGTATTGGGGTTTCTTTTTTTTGGACTGGGGGTGTTCTTTTAGTCTGTTTTATTGCAGAATTCTTCACTCTATAAAAGAAGTTTTAATTTTGGGTAAAAATGGAAGAACAGTGAAATTAATTTTGTGAAGCTTGAATTCATGCAAAGCACTAATACGTATTCAGACAAGATAGAGAGAAGAAATTATATACTTTATTTTAAAAGTAGGTTGGATGATCTAAATTTACTGTATCAAATGAAAGTCTTTGATGCATTCTTTACCATAGGTATAGTTTCCCACTCAAATTGTAAACAGAATGGCTTTCATCATTTTGAAATTATAGTAACACTCCTCCTCAAAATTATACCATTTAGGAGCTTGTAAGTCAAGGAGGAAAGTCAGTCTTTTATTTAAATTAAATTTCACCATGGAAAAACAGTTGTAGACCCCGAGACCTATGGAACTGTTATTCAAATGATAATGACAAATGTTATTTACCATAAGGTGGCTACAAAAGCTGTTCAAAAAGTGATAATTGAACACTGAATACCACCAAGGTTTTATGAATTATAAAGTGTCTATAATGATTAAAAACCTACAAATGGGTTAAAAAATCCCTATCTCCACTCTAAGCACTTTCCCTCCTAGATTTCCGATGAAGATTTTAGAAGCGCTATGCAAAGAGTTACAGTAAGAGGACACTAGATTTTATGATATTCTAAACTACTGCGCTCTTAACAACTCAAAAGTTACCTTCTTGACGATTTTTTGTATGCTGATTATTTACAAGCAAAAGTTCTACACCTAATTTATAAAAACAAAAACTGGAAGAACGTACGTAAAAATAGAAAAATTTAGAATCTAAAAAACTAAAAACTAAAAAAAACAAATCAACAACACCCTCTATTTTGTCACAGAACTAAAAACGTACAAACCCCCCCCCCTCCATTTCGTCCGAGGTAAGAAGGGCGACCATTTAAAAATAGACCTAAGACCTCTTTGCTAATGGAATCATCTTTAGTCGTGCATTCAATTAATTAAGCTTCTAGACTTTCATTTCTTAATTACATCTAATGCTACAAAAAGAGACGCCCCAGTAGAAGAATAGCTACAAGGGGTGAGTGGGAATTTATTAAAAAAAATGCCACTCTACTCCATTAGCGGCAAGGGGTCGGCAAAAATAATTCGCTGATAAAAATTAGCGCTTTTTGTGTTATTGAAAAAAAAATTTGAAAAAATCCATTAAAATCACTTCTGTGAAGACGGCGAGAATATTTTTTGTATGTGTTTTTGCATCTGGGAGGCAAAATTAGTTTCTTTGCTCGTCTGCAGGAATTAATGTTTTTGTTTTTAACTTAATGAGAAAAAATCATAATCTCAGATTTTAAATAATGTTTTTGTCCGCTGTGAGTATTTGGGTGATAAGAAAAATGTGGTTGTAATGTCGTTCCTTTCAAGCGGTAGTAGAAAAAAATTAATTTTTTGAGTAATAAAGAACATCAAAGTGTTTTTAGCCGTCATCTTCAGAGTCTTAGCATCCAGCTTATTTGTTTAATTAAAAATCTGTCTGCTTTTCTCCTCGAGGTTTTTTTCTTGCTTTATTTAGTTAGACATCATATTTGGGTTAAAAGTGTCACATGTCACCAGCATCAAATTTTAGGGGGGAAAAACTAATGTAAAACTTTTTTTACTTGAAGTTTTAAAAGAAGGTTACTTTAGTGTTCTTTTTTTCCATGACATAAAGATCAAATGAGTAGTTTAACCTCTTATATGTCAAATTTTTGTTCTAGATTATTTAAAAAATTAAAATATTCCTCAAGTAAAAAAAATTTAGCATTTGTCTCAAAACCTTAAATAATCGTATTAGAAGTAGGGAAGTAACTATTTTTTAAAGGATGATGACTGATAATTTTAAGACTTCCTGAAATAGTATTGATCCTATATTTTTAATAAGAAGATATGATTAATTAAAAATGGAATAAAATTTAAAAGTACATGGAAATTTAAGAGTTATTCCCATTGTTAGTTCCCTCTAAAAATAAGCTATTTTAAAAGAAATTCTAATTTTCCAACAATACAGCTATACTCGACAGCAACGTTTCTTGAACCCAGTACTTCGTCACAAATGCGGAAGAAGAAATCGGTAAACACAAAGCCTGTTGAATTACTAGGAGGAATTTCGGTACGCAAATCGTGATTGAAAAGCACTATACAGGGTGTTTCAAAAGTCCGTTTCACTGCTTTTATTTGGAACCAATGTCTCCTAGGGTCCTGGAAGTAAGGTCTACCCCTAGGTAAGTGACCCTGGTGAATCCATTGAGAAGACTGACCCTTAGCGGCGAAATAAAAAAGTTAAAAAAAATTAATTAAGTAAAGGAGATAGAGCAAACATCTCAATGATAGTATTGTTGCCACTGTTGTTATAAGTAACTCACTGAAAAAATTTATGCATAATAACTCTGAAAAACTTAAGTTTTTCTTTTTTGATGCCTGAAAAAGTGCTATTTTCACATGCTAATATCTCCGCGAATATTCACGATATTTTCATGAAATTTTTTCCAGTGAGTTACTTATAACAGTGGCAACAATACTCTCATTGAGATGTTTGCTCTATCTCCTTAGTTTCTTTATTAATTTTTTAACTTTTTTATTTCGCCGCTAGGGGCGCTGTAAGTCTTCTCAATAGATTCTCCAGGGTCACTAACTTAGGGTAGACCTTACTTCCAAGAACCTAGGAGACATTGGTTCCAAATAAAAGCTGTGAAACGGACTTTTGAAACACCCTGTATACATGGGTTTAACAAAATAATCATATTTTTTAATTGACGTTCTTCATTTCACTCAAAATTCAGACACCGCGCTGGGAACTACTTTGTTTGTTAGTGACGTCATAGGGTGAACTTAAGTTGTTGTCTGTATAAGAAGAATAAATGTTACGAAAAGTTGTTTAAGGATTTGAAACTAATGATATACTTAGTTCTTTTGATGCAAACACACGATTCTGGAAATATTTGCCCTCCTGTCATAAAAGTAACAGATAGAGTGGAACATGAACCGATAGAGTTTTCCATGTGTTAAATCTTTTAGAAATTTCGCTATCTCCCAAGAACCCCCTACACCTCCTTCCCAACAATCCATGTAAATCAACCCGGATTTTAAGAGACAAACCAAACACATCTCTCATCTTCCATATCCGTCCGATCCGACGTCACTCACACCACCTTCTCTCCCTCACCGGCCGATCCTAACTCCGTAATTGGCCGGGGAAATCAAATTCCACTCTCGTCATATCCAATCAGCGGGTTTGACGTGAGCGAGAGCGAGATCCCAATTATTTGACAAGCGGAGGCGAGAATTAATTAACGCCCTTGGAGGGGGGAGGAATTGCAATCGATCCTCCCCCCTTTAAGCCCCTCCTTCTCGCTAGTGTGTCTGTGTGTGATTCATTTGGGTGAGTGGCGAAGGAGCCTAACTTAATTGAAGTTTGATAGGAGGAGATTTAAATACTAATTGCAGAAAGGACGGGGTAAAAAGCGAGGGAGTTGCGTTTAATTTTTCCGAAGTTTGTCGTTTCGAACGCTTGGGAAATCGGATTTGCACAATTGGATTTGTATGGAGGATGTTGGGGATTTTTAACTGTTGGTTGAAAGGTTTGGGGACGTTGATTTTCTGTGACCTGATGTGTGAGCTAGACTGACAACACACTCATATGCTATGCATATATCTTTTTATATTGATATACTTTTCTTTTTTATAGCGAGATACTAATTATACATGGGATGTCATTGAAAAGAGGGGTTTGCCTAAAAAGATGAAGACCGGATAACTCTTACTTAAGACGAATATTCAGATTGTTAATACCTTTCCAATCAGTGCTTTCACTCATCTTTTTAAATAAATCAGTATGATAATGCAAGCTATTACATTCCTTTCATTGCTTTATGGTTGGCGTTAAAAACAATAGATGTTTAGTTCAAATTTAGGAGAAACTCAGGGATTTGCAATTAACTCGTTAAATACGAGTATACTATAATAACTACCACAATAAAAACTTTTAATGATAAAAAAAGTAAATTAATGTGGCACAACATATCCCCTCAGTTTATTACTTGATGTCAAAAGTATTGAAGTTACTTTGGTTTACTACTTTACTTTAGTTTTATAATATCAGCATATCAATATGAAACAGAAAGAAGTGTTTTTCAAAATTTAAAATGTAAAAGTTCATAAGAAAACAAGAAAACTTAAAACTTATATGTGTAGCTGACGAAATTTGGGACTGAATCTATTCAATCAGCCTTTAAATTTTAAGGTAAAGATGTTTAATAAAGAAAAAAGTAATTTTAAGCATGAGAATAATACAAAGTTGAAGTCAAATGGAGCTAAAGAGTTCAGTATTAAGCGTTTATTTATACAACTTTCAATGGATTATTTAAAAGGGATTTATATAAGTTTCCAACAACTTCAGCTACACCAACTGAGCATTGAAATCTCCTAACCGATTTTTCCCCTAAAAGGGGGAAAAGATGCCTCTCTCCAGAGCGATTATACGATCTATACATCTCCGGAACCGCTTTTGCATTTGCGCGTGTAAGGGACAAATTGAGGTAAAAGCATGGGTCACCACGAATGCAAAAGAGCAAAAAGCAGCAGGCCATCTTGCTCCGTGAGAAGTCCTATCCATTACGGGAATGAAATTCCCTGCTCTGCAGAAAGGACTATTCCAGTAATGTGTTTTATTCCCCTTTATTCGTCCATCGATTGGAGGCATGCTTTTTGCATTTCGTCTGGCTTGTAGAACCTTGGACAGGGATGCATGAGGCAGATTGGATTACCGGCCGTCTTCCTTTCAAGGAGCAGAAAGGCTTGGTCTGTTGGAAGAGGAGGAATTTCACTGATGAGGAGAGCTTTATGAATAGTGATGGACCAGTTTGCTATAAGATTCTTATTTGAGTTGAGAATATCTGAGGATTAGTAGTAGTTTGAAAAATGATATGACTGCATAATACGATAAACAAAAGTCTTAAATTAATGTTATTTTTAACACGATATTGTAGGACAGAGGGGGCACATTTAAACAAACAGTACATTTTTGAGTATTTCTCCATAAATTTATAAGATATTGAAACAAAAACCAATTTATTTATAAATTTTCAGCTTTCCTGAGATTTTGGTACCCTTTTTAGACACAAATTTTCAAGAATTTCCAACTTGAATCATTATTCCAAAAGTTGAGAATTTTTTTTCAAATGTGCTCCATTGGAGGGGGACATTTAAACATGCTTTGGGCAATTTTGAACCTGCTGCATAATTAATACAAAAACCATTTTTAGAAGCTACCAAATTTATTGTACACTAAAGTTTAGATTAAAAGCAAACAATTAAGCAGAATGTCTATTATTTATTCGTTTTCCCCTCTTAAATTTCAGAGTTTCTTTTACACTTTAAACATTTCAATGAATTTTTAGTTCAGATTAAGTTTTTGAAGAGAAAAAATTACTAAGAGAGAAAAATTATAGCTATATCATGAATATGTTGCCTATTAATAAAATAAATGAGAATAAATTTTAAAAAATATTTTTGATAAGTTTTTAATGAAAGTGAGATAGCTAACAACTTAATACCCTGAAATTGGTGGTTTGGATATTTTTTGTAGGATATCATGATAAATAGATAAAGAATGTTTTGTAGTGTTTTTCCTTTTAGTCTTTTCAGCCTTGTTCTAACCATACTTTTTAAATCATTACCTATAAAGCTATTAATTTATTATCAAATAGTTTTACTGAAAAGATTTAAATTACTTAATTAGAGAACAAATCAATTTATCTTTCTAAGTACTTAGGCGGAAAATTACAAAATATCCTTCAACTGATTTTAAAATCAAAATAAATAAATGCAAAAAAACCCCTGACTAATATTGAAAGCTATTGAATAAAAACAGAATTTTTTACTGAACTAGGGGGCCTGCCCCCTGCTCGCTATCGCTCACCAACCCCCGGAACTGCTTCGCAGTTCTTTTTAGATCGCTTCGCGATCTCAGCGAGCAAAGCTCGCTTGTTCCATCTTACCAATCACCCCGCTGGTCGGCTTAATTAATGCTCCTTTACAACCGAAACTACTCTTGCTAATAAATAATTTAATCCAAATCATCCCGAAAAAAACTATTGCTGAAATATTACTTTCCTAACTTAAATTGAAAATAAAAGAAATCACACATAGTGAGCTATCGCTCACCAACCCTCTTATAACTGCTTCGCAGTTCTTCTCAGATCGCTTCGCGCTCTTAGCGAGCAGAGCTCGCTTGTTCATCTCAACAATCCAGCAGAAGCCTTTTCTCGGCTTAATTAAGCCTCTTGTAATACCGAAAATACATCTCTCTTGCTTATCAATAATTTAATTGAAATAGTCTACTAATAACCATCAACCACTTTGTAGAAAAAAGCATTGTTGAAAATAAAAGAAATCAGACTCATCATAAAACACGCATAAAACTCGTCTGTTTCTCGTGTTTCTCTAGTGAACGGCGAGAAAGAGAAGAAAAAATTGAAACTTTGAATCTTAATAATTCTAAAACTAATTAGAATTTTTAAAAAAACAAAAAGCCAATATTTTTATAAAAATTATTTCTATGTGCCTTTAAAATATCATAGTTCTACTGTGATTAGTTTTGCTTTTATAACGAAAAAACAGAAAAATCGCCAAAATTTTCGAAACTTTAAAACTTAATTACTCCAAAACTAATTCGAAATTCGAAAAAAGGGCGACGTGGTGCAAAACTGCACATCTAAGGGTATGTGTCTGCAAAAAATCATATTTCTGCTGCTAATAGATTTTGCTGGGGGCGAACTCGCAGCAGAAAAAAATAATTTTCGACTTTGACATTAAATAACTCTAGAACTAATTAACTCATCTATAAGCTTTTAGAACGAAAACGATCCTCATACATTTGTCAAGCAATGTTTAAAATTTCACAAATTTCCGTGGAATAGTTTTTGCGTAGTGAGAGTTCAAAGTGTTCTAAAATAAAATTTTCAAAAGCAGCGGCGGCCGCGGCGGCGGCGGCGGCGGCCGCGGCGGCCGCGGCGGTCACTGTTACTTTTTTTTAATATAGAGAGAAACCATCTTTTTAAAATTCCTCCAACTTTTATCATGTAAGTTAAAACTAAGGAAATCCTAAACGCTTTGAATTTTAAGCTTAGTATACTAGAAATAATTGAACAATTAAATTTAAAACAACTGTAAATACCACATTTAAAGTTAAAAATAAAAAATAATAATATAACGCTTTTTTGAACTGTTCAAATGTGACCCAACTTTTTGTGTTTAAATGTGCCCCATCTATCAACTCAAACTTAAAGTGTAAGAAAAATATATTTATAATTGAAATTGGGAAACAAAACTTTTTTGGATTAAATTCAGGTTTAGAGGCTGAGTGGTTTAATAAACTCAATTTAATAAATTTTCAACTAATTTTCTATTGTAAATATTTAATAATTTTTATATTTTTTTTATCCTTTGAAATGTTTATTTTATCCTAAATATTATTTTTTGGTTTTATAATGTTTGTATAACGTTGGTTTTCTATAATCTTATTTACTTTAACTAAATATTATATGTGTCCATGTCCAATAGGGTGGTCCTTAGTTTTAAAGTTTGGAAATCTTTATGCGTCGCCCCCCCAAATTGTTCCATCATACAAATAAATGATTTTTATAAAATTTTAGCTCAATCAAAAAAATAATAACACGTGCCCCCCAGGCCTCAAAGTTTCAAAAAAGTGCTGATTCTTTCAATTTTTTTTTAATTGAATTTTTTTTTAGCTGAATTTTTTTGCATGGTACAAATCGTATGAACACCCTCAAGGGAATTTTTGAGTTCCCCATGAGTGGATCGCTTTTTTTGTTAAATTACATAGAATGTTAAGGGACTTGCCAAAATTTCGAAAATTTTTATTTTTTTCTACATGATCAAATTTTATTTTCAGCTTGAAATTCGGCAGAAATGTTTATTTTGGGAGTTGGAAAACTTTAAATTTACTTAACAAAATTTCCTTTCATAATTTTTTTTATTTAATTTTTTCCACCATTTTTTTGAATTTTGAAATTTTTTTTTAAGAAAGGCAGTTATGTTGCACATCAAATCAAAGATAATAAAATTACAAACAAAATGGCACTAATTTCAGGTTTTTAAGTTGTATAGTTTTGGAGTTATTAGCTGTTTTAAAATGCGGATAAAACAACTTTACAAGAGTTATTTTTACTTTAAAAAATTTTTACTACTGAAAGAGGGGTGATAGAAGAATGGAATCTGGAACATTATAACTATAACTATGTTAGATTTCCATAAAAAAATCAAGAAGACTATGGGAGGGTTTAATCTTTGTTTTTTTTGATGTTTTGTAAAAAAATAAGCACTTTTTTGAAACTTTAAGGCCTGGGGGGGCACGTGTTATTATTATCCGAATGAGCTTAAATTTTGCATACATTATTATTTTCTATAGTGACACAAAACTAGGGGGCGATACCAACGGAATTCCCTAAAAAAAATTTTACCATACAAATAAGGACCACCCTAATGTCCAATGTATATAATTTTATATCAATCTTCAACGTAAAGAAAAATTTCATTTCGAGTTTTTAAAGTATGGAAATTATTATTATTAGAACACTTTATTACTATATATGTAGAATTTAAGATAAGTTGTTTCATTCATTTAAAACATTCAAATTTGTGATAACAGATGTAGTAAAAGTTATGTATTGATTATAAAGTTCTTGCTGCAAAAATATTCGAACTAAGTTTATGAAATATGTAGGTAATCTTGGATACATTCTGGAACTGCGAAGTTACTGTAAGAGTACAATAACATGAAATCATATTTGAATACAAACGAATGAAAAACTGCCTTTCAGCGCAATAACTTACCAGAACGAGGCATTTACAAGAATCATCGGAAAGCAATTTTGGGGAAAAGCACACATATCTAAAGAGGGGATTCAGATTTACGTACTTTTCAGCGACGGGTGTTCAAAAGTCTGTTTAACGCAACATCAACGCTCCCTCCTTTCTTGGGCAACGACCGTCACTAAAACGCATCTCCTGAAAAAAAAAAAAAAGAGAGAAGCTTGGAGTGAATGGAGAACGCCCATACATTCGATTTCGGACACGAATCGGAGAAAAATATTCATAATAATGACCACCGCCGGGGCTAAAAGCGGCACTCACCAAAAAAGAGGCATACATGCGACCCCGCCATCTTTTTAACCCGCTACATAAACCCCTCCCAATAACTCACGAATTCGCGCCACAATAAAAATAAAGAGCCTCGGGAGAAATAAAAGGGTGCTAAGATAAGCGGTTCAAAACACTGACCATTGGAAAGGGAGAAATATGAGTGATATTCGATTCCGAGCCATTCCAGTGTGTTATTTCGCGAGTCCTCCCCCTTTGTCGTATCGGGGGCTAATGGTCCGTGCACCGGGGGATGGGGCTCGCTCGATTGCGCCCACGTGCAATAAAGTGTTTGGGAGGTCTTGGTCACCTCGGCCGAGGTCCGCTTGAGGTATGGCTCTCGCTCATGTCGGGGGTTATTGCTGTGAAATGTGGCCGCATTATTGCGGTGGTGGGATTTTTGATTCCTATGGAGTCGTCAAACTGGACGCGTGGAGGATGGACAATGATGGGGATTTCCTTCGTTGAGGATAGGAACCACGATGAGGAAAATCTGCTAATCCAGCATTTAAAAGATGAAGGAAAAGAAGAGATGACCTTGGTGTATATCCCACCATAACAGAGGTTTATGAAAAGAGGTTTGAGTGAGGTCAGAGTGCTCAGGGAAAATATTTGTATTTTTTCTTCATTCCCTTCAATTCTCTTTATTGAAGCTCTAACTAATAATTATTCTCTCCACCTTTCTCATTTATTTTCCCAGGTATTTTTTTCATTTATTTTCTCACTCTTTCTCTTCTCTCTTTCTCATTTCATCTTTCCTTCACATGTGCGGAGGGGATTCATTAGTAATACAGAAAGGTAAGCAATCAGCTGTGGTAGTCAAGGTAAGAGTTGACTTGGAATATGTTTCTGATAAATTAAAATCTTGCAATTGATTATTTGTTATAATTAAGTTGGTTGGACAGAGATAATTTATAATAGAAGTGATTCACACCTAATTTATCTTGGACCTTAATTATGATTCTTAAAAAGATGTATGGAATTTTTTAAAAGGCATTTTATTTCACGACTTGTTAACAAAGTTTTAGACTTTCATTGATAAACCTTTATGCTATTCTGTACATATAAATTCCCCAGTAATTAAATTGCTACCAATAAAGTTCTACACTAGTAAATAAACTTCCTAACCCTAAAAATGAGGTTTTATTGAGGAATATAAATTGCTGTAATTGCAGATTGCTACCAATAAAGTTCTACAGTAGTAAATAAACTTCCTAACCCTGAAAATGGTGTTTTATTGAGGAATATAGGGTTTTACTTACCCCATATCAACGTACGTAAACTAAAAATTATCAATAACGAAAACTTTCAGCATTTCTATGTGTATGTAATATATTCCATGATATGAAAATCATAACACATGATGAGATTCAGCCTTTAATTACTTTACAAATACATATAAAATATAATTTCTAAAATTTTTCTTACAGTAGTTTCCTTTAGTGAGAAATGCTCTTAGAAGCGGAAAAATTGAACGAAAGCATATGCTTTCATAACTTAAATACAGCTACGTAATAAAACACATAGAACTCCCATCCAACAGCTATTTGCAAAGATTCAAGAGGCAATTTATTTACCCCTTCAAAAAACACCGCAGGCGAAATGCGCTTACATAAATCCAACAACTCTCCCACACCCTCCCCTAAACACCAACATTAATATAATGTCACTCCTCTCATTAGGAAAAAATCCCTCCCAATCCCAGAAAACACTTTACCCTAAGCGGGCTAATTCTTCACCCCTCCCCTCACTTGGCGTCGATTTATTCAAATTGAGGCCAATTTGGCGGTTGAGGTGATAAATTTCCCACAAATGAATTTTAAATGACTTTTCTCTTGCGAGGGGGTTGAAACAAAACACGGGAATTATACATTTATGCAGATCACAGGAGCTGAGGTTTTAAAGGCGGTCTGGAGCGTATGTGTTTGTCACTTTTTTACTAGAGACTTTTTGAGAAGCAAAGTGGCTCAATGTGACTTTAACTGTTGATTGTAGTTTTTTTTCCCTAGAGGATTGGAACAATTGAAGTGTCGTTAGAGCTGTGTTGGTGTTTTATGTAAGGGGGGAAAGTTTTTAGAGGATGGGGAATTAGAATTCAGATCACCATCGTAAGTCGGAGTAGTGGAATGGAGTGGTAAATTTTATCGAGGAAAAGTTACACAAGAGAAATATTTGAAATTAAAGGGGGGGGAATTTTTAAGTATTCCAGGAGCTTAAAATTGGAGTACGATACGAATCAAAAGCTAAGGATAAACTTATATAAAAGCTTTTATTGTAAAATATTTATTATCAGCAGCCACATGTGGGAAAGATATTTTGAATTTAAAAAAAGGTGGAATTTGTTGGAAGATGAATGATGATACTGCAGGAGGGGGGAAAGCAAGTCGCCTTTGCCTGGTGAATTGAGGCAATCGTTTTTTTTTTTTTTTATTTGTGTATTTTGCAACTCAACACCATCACCTGAAATTTAAGAAAGATTTTTATAACACTTTATGATAAGTTTATTGAATTTAGATAAAAAAATGTAATGTACTATAACTATTTATATGCCTACTTTTTAAGATCTTTTTCTTGACATGAAATTGTAGGTGTCTTAAATGGTTATTATATTATCAAATAATATTATAATTTTTAAGCTTTTAGTTATCCTTAAAAAATTACCTAGACCAAACTTCTTTTCATATATGGGAAATTTGTTTTCATGCACTGAAACTTATCGTAAACTAATTCAACCCTTTTGATTCACATCATAAATCATAAGGCGATTTTTATATGTGGTAGTTTTTATTGCATGGAAACGTTATTCAAATTTATTCACATTTAAAGAGTAGATCTATACATTAAATGTTGAAACACTATTGGTGAACCGCCTTTACTTTTGCGAGATTGTAAATTGAAATCCGTGCCAATCAAACCTTCACCCAAATATACATCAAAACGCTATATAAGGGCCAACTATATACCCCAAATTTCAGCATGACGTGCTTTAAAAAAACATGAATTCAGACCCCCTACCCCACATCAAACACCCCCATCGACAGATGGCAACGGGTATTATCTCCGCCAAATTGAAAGATTGACACACGCACTCTTTCGGGGCGTCAAAAGCCTTGTCAACGCCATGTCAGCGCGAGTTAAGTTGTTTGTCCACTGATTAAAAGATTTAAGTGACTGCACACTCGACCGGGGGCCTCGTTAGAGCTAGGGATTCGCTTTGAAAGGGATCGAGAGGACCCACTTTTGGGATAGAACTCATTATGTCGGCTGCTTTGGGGGATTAAGATGAAAAGTCAGGTTTAATCGGCTTTCCCGCATTGATTGGAAGCTTCATCTCTTCTGACAGAGTTTAGAGATTGGGAAAAGGAAAACTAAAAGCTGGTGGAGTCTGTCTTTTGGTTTTGCATTGTTTAAGTTTTAGGATTGGGGTTTCCTATGTAGTCAGTGGGTGTCTATGAGGTCTTCAAAGGCTCAGAAAAACTTTGGAGGGAGACATATAGAGGGGTCAATGGTGACTTAGTGATGGACAGATAGAAAAAGGTTTAAAGAGATAAACAACTCTTGCCTATCTCATTATATGAATTTAAAATGTTCCTGGATTGTAGAAGTTGATTAAGCAAGGTATTTATTATTTGCTTTGATTTTTTGAGTGATGTTAACTCTTCAAAGCTGTTCTCTTGAATCAGCTTGTATAGCTTTATAGAAAATAAAGGAAAATAAATAAATATATAATTGATCATCAAATGGTTAAAAATTATGATATATTCATCATCGAAATTAAATTTTTTACAAGATGTAGACTCCTACATCTTGTGTGAAGGATCTTTTGTTTTTTCAATAGATCCTTGTTCCCGTAATTTAAGAGGATGTACTAAAAATGTAATAATAGAGCTTCAGACAGGTGCACCCTCACTGTCAGTTAACTATAAAATTTGCTAAATAATAATTTGAAATTGGATTTTAATGCTAATATTTACTTTGTTTCATAAGTTCCTAAAATATTCGAACAGATCGATTGAATTATGAACATTTATTGTTGTCAGTTAATTTTTTCTTATTTCCAACTAATTCCTCCTTGAAAACATTAAAAATTCCCTACCAGTATAAGTTTTCATGTCAGCTATAATACTTTGAATGTTTCCTTTCTTAAACAATCTCCAATTTTCTAATAAATAATCTTTTCTACATCTAATGCAACATTTTTCGGCCTGGTGAATATTCTCCAACTGATCAAAAAGTGCACGCCCTTTATATTTAGTACACAAAAATATATTTACATTTCTTTTTTAACTAATTACATCCATTGCAAAAACAATATCTTCAAAACACACAAAATGCAGCAGTGGTAAAAACTTTAACCCACTCAAATTCTACCGACTAACTTAGAAAATACAGCTTGCCAAGTGACCTTCAAGAATAAACTTTAACAATGTCTTCCTTAACTGAAAATTATTACTATAACTACTCATCCCATCAATTTATCCTAAAAAAAGTGTATTCCTTCATAAAAATAACTAGATTTCGGAATTTTCAGTCTTTTTATCCCTGCAATCGCAAAATCCCTAGTTAAGAGTCCCCACTGCGAAAATCGTTTGAGAATAAATTCCTCTCCAAGAAAGAGTGGGAGGGTTTAGTGAGCGCGCATTCCGTGGGCCGTTCCTTCAGGTGAGACGACTCCTCCATTGGTCCGCACCCAACCCCTCTCAATTAACCTGTCCATCTTTTCTCTGTTGTTCTTCTTACCTTGCTTTTGGCTGTGAAGGAGGTATGGAGGGGTAGGGATTTGTGTAATTCAGAGAGTCTTCTTCACCTAATATTTTTTTTCTTAGTTAGTTTAAATGTGTTGTAAAATGAGAGAAAACAGAGATGGAGAACAAATATAGACTCGAGGAGTTTATATGAAGGTACATTTTAAACCCCACTATTTTGAAAATATTTATTATTTTTTAAAAATTAAATTCATTCACTAAGATTAGCTTAAAAAACTAATGGACTGTAACTTATTTTATGTTCTTAGATTTTTCCATTGGTATTTAAATTTAAGGCGAATAACAACTATCATTTGAATAGTATCAATTCGCTATTTAGAAATTTCATAATTTTCACATAAACAGTGATGACAAGTTATTGTTTATAACCCTTGGGAAATTATCTACAATTTTACGAAGTTTGGTCCTTTATAAACAAAATGAAAGGGGGTTAAATTCCTCATAATACTTTGAAAAGGATTTATTATAAGCCAGCATGTTTTAAAGAGTAATTCTTTTTAGAAAAAAATACTATCATAAAAGCTTGTTGACTTAAAATTCGGTATTGCGAATAAAGGTAATTAAGGGTTTCTTCATAATTAAAATGAATAACCATAACAAAAACCACTATTCTACTTAATACTTTATGAGGAGAAATAATTTTAACTATGCAACTGTGTGTGTTTAACAGTTTTTCATATTCAACCTTTGTCATATTCAAGTCAGTCATATTCAATTATTTTATTTCGAAAAAAAAAATACATAAAAGAATTGCACTAAATATTTGTGGGAAAAGAACTGTGCATTTTCTCTTTCTTAAAAGGAGAGATGTCACAAAATATAACCAACGCCATCTACCCATGAGTTGAAGACTTAAATTTCAGAGCTATACCATGTAATGCAAAAAAAACTGGAACACACACAGAGCAAGGACGATTATTTTTTTTTCTTCAATGAAATTATAATATCAAGTCAAATCTCCCTAGAATATTTACTGCTTTGGGAAATTTTGCATCTGAAGCCTTTACGTAACGCAAGAGGTTTTGCTTATTCGAGGTTTCAACTCAATTTTAAACTAAAATGAATTCTGTGTTTCATTGAAGTGTAATTTTTCTTTAGTACCTATTATATTTTAGTATACATTTTAATTTTGAAGATGTATTTTAAATTTTAAAGATAAATATGACACAAAAATAAAAAATTTAAAAAATTGTAACAATAAACTTACATTTTATGAAGTGAAAAGTGGTAAAAAAAGTTGTTAAAGTTATGACAGTTCTGTATCTAAAGTGTCGAAGAGTAGAAATTTACAAAATCTGACGTTAGTGTGATTCATGTTTAAAGTCTGATATTTAATTAACAGTAAAATAAAATTTTAATACTCGTAGCTAATGAATTTTCTTCTAATGACAAAAATTTATAAGTATTTTGAGGAAATGGAATTCTTTTCGTTGATTTTTTTTTTATTTTCTCAAAATACGGGCCAAAGAAATAGATCTGCTTAAAATTTGTTTATTTCTCCACTCCAGCTAAAAAAACCCTTAAAACTTTACCTCAATATTTCACTTAATAATTAATCTTCTTCATACCGACATACCGTAGCATTTACCGTAGCATACCGTAGTTATTACAAGAGAAAGTTCGGCACTTTAACAAGAATCTATATTATCAACACAATAACTGTTTCCCTTATTCATAAAAGTAACATACTATCTAACCTCAAAAATCTCCATAACTCAAAATCTCCATACTCCCGTCAGCAATAATATCCCCCTCATCGATTCATTGGAAACAATCGATCATCTCCACCGGATGCGGCCTGATCATCCAAGTTTGCGATTCGGAGTCAATATTTGCATTGATAATCCGGCCGAAAGCTCTTTTTAAAGGACTTTACGGAACCGCTATTGACACAACACGGCAGGAAACATGGAAGCAGTGTATACTCCCGTGTTACACCCTGTTGCTGGCTTGTAGAAAAACTCTTGTGAACAGCTTTTGTGTTTTGTAAGCAGACTGCTGCATGTAATTGCTGCAGAAGTTTAAAGTCACGTATCGCCGTTCGGTCTTTCATTCGGTTCGTGTGAAGTTGACTGTGGTTTGAGCGGCTTTTGTGTGAAGTTACATGCGGTGCTTTTCTATAGGATGAATATTTAAATTATTCTTTAATACTTTTCTTTTGGATTTCAGATAATCCCTGATACTTATGTTGCTGCATAACATGTTTTTTACTATCATTTCAGATTTCAGCCCAGTGTGAAGGAAAGTGAGTCATGGTTCAATTTTAATTCTATGTCACCCTTTTCTATTTTTAAAACCCCAATGCTGTATATAATAAATATTGATTTTATACAAAAAGCTTTTATGAGTATGTTAATATTGTTTTTTTTATTTATAATTACTAATAATATTGTTTTTCATTTATTACAATAAAATGTGACGATACCACCTTTCAAAACGTCTTTTCTACATTGTTTTCAAAACACCTCTTTTCCCAATGTAAACCTTGATTTCTTGTAAGATTGAGCGGCTTTTGTGTGAAGTTACATGCGGTGCTTTTCTATAGGATGAATTCATCATTCATGAAATGCAGTTGAGAAAATTGGATCAGAAAACATACAATATGTTAGCCATATAAATTTAATAAAATTGTTAAAAGTCAGGGTTTTGTACGAAACTCGGGCAAATCTCATTATTACTCTGATATTTCGACTCTCCATTAAAAGTTCTAGTTTTATAGTTTCTAGTTTTATAGGGATCTATCCCTATAAAACTAGAGGAGATAATGAAGGACTTGGTTATATTCTTAAAACACATTCTTTTTACTATGATTTTTTTATTATTTTTGTTATTGATTTTTAAGAAGTCACTTGACTAGCAACTCGTCGTTACGTGTCACATAGTAGAGTTCACTGTTTTCAAATTGTCTAGTTAGTTATGAGAACTAGAAGCTATATGTTGCTAACAATAAATTAAAAAAGCACTTAAAATATAAAGAAGCAACAGTGAAAAAAAATCCGTAAAATTTATGGTTTTAAACTGGCAGCTGGGTTAGTTGATCAAAACTGTAAAAATTACAAAGTATGTATGTGAAAACAACGGTCGGTTTATCACCATGTAAAACCAAACACATGGATAAAAAGGGGGGACGTTGTTTTTACGGATTTATTACTGTGTAATTTTTACAGTGTTACACAATCAACCCAGCTGCCAGTTTAAAACCATAAATTTAGCGAGATTTTTTTTTACAGTGAATGCATCCCACAAAATACAAGGGTTACTTAAATATTATTTTAGAAGCTCCAAATTTGTACGCCTTTCTTTGAATACTTCACTATTTATTTACACCAAATTAAACCTCCCCAAACAAAAACTAGAAGAGACGACATCCAGACTGATATTCCCAGACAAACACATCCCAACCTTCAAGAACAATAACAATCCTTCCCCCTCGCAAGGGCGCAAAACAAACGCTTAAAAACGGGCGCAGCGTTTACCGAAGGGCCCTAAGCCCTGATTAGCAGCGATCCCCTCTTTAGCGAATATGTATTCGCGGCAAAAAGTGGCCCATTCATCCATCTTGCGCGAGGCGGGATAAGCGAGGGATTAGGCCCAGGGGCCTGCGGAATCAATCTGGGGGAGGGGTGCGAGGAACAGTGGCTCTGGGGTATTTGCAAAAGAGAATGGGATGAGGAGAAGTGGGGGTTATATATCTTATATTTAATTAACTTAAAACTGTCTGCCTTGAAATTGTGACATGAAGGATAAGATAAGTTTTGAATTTACTATGGAAAGACGTGTAAATTTGCATTTTCAAGGCTAAAAAAAGCAATTTTTAGTCTTCAGTATATCCTAGAATACTAAAAATATTATCATGAAACTTTTTTCAATGGGTTTGTTGTTATACGTATATGGCACACATTTTTCTATTTGAAATTTTTGTTCAGTGTCCTTTAATTTTTCAATTATTTTTTTTTAAATTCTCTTATTTTGCTGCCAAAAGTGCTTTAAGCCATCTCAATATTATTCATCAGAGGATAATTTTACATCTAAGTTCTTACAGCTAATTCCATGAATCTACAAGGTATATTTTGTTTTGAAACTGAAGTTGTGAAACATACTTTTGAAACATTCTGTAGAATGTTATTAATTGATACAATATATCCCTCATAAAGTTGAAGAATCTTAAATAAGTTTTAAAATTGACTAAGGCATTAAAACATTTTTTTTATTTTCAATATAAATTGAAATAAATTTACAAATGAAATGAATGAATTAGTGTATGTTAGGTAATTCAAATCCACTGTCTATTTTGATGAAAATATAAGTATTTTTAGCCAAACGATGTGTTATGTTCTAAAATACTCACTGAAATAAAATTAAATTTTTAATCCTAACGTAATGATGCTCATTAATTATGCACATTTTTACAATAAGTGATTATTTTTTCATTGTAATTTATTATCTCTTACTTAAAATACGTTTTAATATATACCATTAATTTCACTATACTCTTTCGTCTCAAACCTTTCTGAACAAACTACAGATTCAAAAAAACTTCCTCCCCTACAACAAAGCGAGGTACTGATTTCCACACTCTGAAGCAATAAAACCGAAAAGAACTCTCGAAATAAGGCTGAAGCCAAAACCCCCACCACATCAAGAAGGAAATCTTGAAAAATTACCCGCGTGAATATTAAAACCCCCCAGAAAGCAGGTGGGCGGAGGACAGAATGTTTTATTATCCCCTTCACCCCTCACTCTCAGTACCGCGATCCAATACACAGATGGGACCTCTCCACTGTTAAGCTTGATGGATAGAAATTTGATGGTGTTTTCGGCAAGAATTCAAATCTGCATTGGGTTGCCTTCTCTGTGGCTCACAGACTGGCGTAATATGAAGAAGAGAGGTTAGTTGTTGGACTTCTTTCGCAGCAGTCTACACACTCTCCTTCTTCTGTTTTTGTTTTGGCTAAAGAGTTTTGGGGGAAGTAGTATTTTGCGGGTAATTGATTGGTGGCTGTCAGAATTTCGCGAGGGATTTCTGGAAAAATTTCTAATTCATCACCTTGATTGAGGTGGGTTTTGAGAAGTTTTGGAAATTTCTGTCGGTAATTGTTCGGTAAGAATCGCCATTAATAATATAGTTGTTTGAAACATTGCTGGAGGTGTTTTTCACTGGAAGTGAAATGAGTTATGAAATGGAATGAATAGAAGATGAAATATGAGTAGTTTGATGACAAATGATGTCGTAAAGGCGAGTTATGTTTTATTATATTTTGACGGTATTGGGGAAATCTGATATATTTTTAAGCCCTTCTTTAATTTCTTTGAAATTTAAGCAATTACTTTATAATTAATTTACTTACTTTATTACTTATTAATTACTTTATAATTACTTTATACCTGGCAAACTAATTAGAAATATCTTTATTTAAAATTTTAAGTGAATAATATTAGAAATTGTAAATATTTCTTTCCCATTCAAATTATAACAAGGAATTTAGTCTCTTGTTAGTGAAATTTATGATTAAATGGAAGTTCGATTCGGATTTCCATACGAATTAGTAAATGTAAAACTCAAACGAAAATAATAAAAGAGTGGCATATAGACAAAAAATATTTTTATTCAGTACAAAAACTTAAAAATACTGACTAATATTTCCTTTTAATATAAATATTTAAAATCTTTACGTTAGCTTGTATTAAGAAGATAAAAGTTAAATCATTGCCAAACTATGAAAAATTAATATAATATTCCTATAATTAAGGAATTATTTTATACAAAGGAAACATTTTTTTATCACCAAAACTATCTACTTATTAGTTAAATTTCATGAAGGTAACTTGGTAACTGATACTATTTTGAAAACGGACAGGAAAAGGCAATATATTTACTCTTAATTTATGAAGAATAGATTGCAATATGTAGTTATTAAGTTCATTATTCTACAATTAATGTGTTTATATACTTTAAATATAACATAAATTTGCACATAAATTATAATTATTGAATTAAAATTTGGAAGTTTTTGCACTAACTAATCTTATATATTATATTTAAATGAGAGGGGAAAAAGAAATTTAGTTAATTATCCCAAGTACAACTTCAACAAAATATCCACCTGTAGTTAATTATTCCTTCGTTTCGAGGTAAAAAAAACCCCTGCGTTATTTAATAGTTTTCTTATCCGCAGGACATGTCAGGATGGCCGAGCGGTCTAAGGCGCCAGACTCAAGGTTACCTTACCAGTACGACTGGGTTGAGTGTTCTGGTCCACGAATGTGGGCGTGGGTTCGAATCCCACTTCTGACAGAATATATTTTTTTCTCATTTTTTGATTTCGAGTCATTTAAGATTACTCAGCTGAATATAAATGTGATATTATTTTTCTATCCGTGTAAAATATTATACAGATTTATATTTTTAAGACTTAAATTTATCATAAGGTTTAAGATAGTTTTCACTTGAAAAGCCCATTTTATTACTTTCTAGTTAGAATTATTTTACTTTCTTAGATTTGTATAATATTTTCTTGCAAAAATGTTTATTTGTAATTTTAAATTATATTATTATGTAGTATACTGTTCAAAAAAAAATTTTTTCCTCTCCTTATTTGGGCCCAATAACATTTAAAAATGAGTAAAAAATTTGAAGCAAGAATATTAATATTAAAAAACTGCTCAAGGGCATCAAAAGATCTCGTTTTTTACGTTTTGTATATAATTTACAAAAGTATCAAATAAAAAATAAAATTTTGTGTTAGTTATTACATGTTAATATAAATTAAAAATTTTTAGATAGAATTAGTCATCAGTTTTAGTTAAAAATTTATATTAATTAATATTAGTTTGATGCTCTTGAGCAGTTTGTTAATATTATTATTTTTGTTTCAAATCTATAACACTATTTCCAAATGTTATTGTGCACAAAAATAAGGGGGTATGCGTATGGAATTTCATAATTTTTTTTTTTTTTAGAAAACATGTAAGTAAATTGAGATTTTTTAATGCTCTTGAGCAGTCTATTAATATTAATATTTTTTCTTCAAATTTATCATACCATTTTAAATACCATATTGCGAGTTTGAAATAAAAAAAAAACATTGCGAATCAGTCTGTTATGTAGTTTATAATTATTTTAATTAAGTAGTTAGACCTTATAAAATTTTCTTCGAAGTTCTGTTAATCTTACATCTCAGTGCTTTTTATAAAATATATTATTTAATAATAAAATTAAAAAGAAAGTAAGTATAGAAAATAAATAAAAATTTAAAAAAATTAACCTCAAATGCATTGAAAAATCACATTAAATGTAAATTAACGTCTAATCTTCAACACAGAGAAATAAATTTTATAAATTACTCGGTGTATTTTAAAAATAAATCTCAAAAATTAAAATGCATAGTCACGTTCTCAATAAAAGTCATGGATACTCTTCGATGAATAGAATTAAATGAATAATCGATGAACTATTTATTAGTACTCTTCGAAGGTTAAAGTAAAATTTTTTGAAACATGTTAAAATAATATTTCTTTTATAATCAATTCCAATAAATTAGGTTTGGAATTTAAATAGTAGGATTTAGCGTCTGATATAGAAAAAAAAATCTATATAGTTAGAGACTAATCAGAAAGACTACAAAAATCACTCGACCATTATCCAAATTTTTCTAAAGGTAAAATGCTTTATTATTTGAAATATTTTGAATAATTAAATGCATTTCAATTTTTTTAGAATTTACATTTGACCTGCTTGTCTTTTGAGTTTAAGAACCTTTAATAAATAGATATTTCAGTTCTTACACCAACAGGAAATTTGGAATTTATTCAAAACATTTCACCAAACAACGATAACTTCTCTCAACAATTTCTCCGCATTCCCATTTATTAAACCCCCGGAAATTTCCGCAGCCAACAGCGCGGCTGACAGTGAAGAATAATCGCCGGGCCGGTACATTCTTCTTTTCCTACCTTCAACCGCACCGGGAAAACGAGCATAATTCTTAGGAGAGCCCGCTCTAACTGCAACCACGGCCGGCTGCGCTGGTGACAGGAACTTTCGAGACCAGCTGTTGGCTCCTAATGAATGTATCGCCTGCCTCGATGGCGGAAAATCGTCCAATTAATAATAAAAGAACAAACTGTCGTTCCGCCGACTCCTCCCCGTTGCATACGTTCCATTCCGCCTCCCCTTCCGCCGTTCCTTTTTCGTTCCATTCTCCCCTCGCTCTCGCGGTTTAATTAATAAAGATACTTGTTAATTACCACACTCGTCGCGAGTGGCGCTGTTGTTAATTGCCGTTTCAGTGGCGGCGGCTGCCCGCTCGGATGATGGGAGATAATTAGTGCCGCCATGTTAGGCTTAGCTCCCTTTGGAGCGTGAAGGCTCGTCTGCGGTTTGGAAGATCGAACCTTGACTGGATTTGGGAAAACCTGGATTGAGGGAAGTCTCTTGTTTTCAAGTTAAGGTGATTGCTATTTAAGAAATCGCTTTTAGATATACGAAGCACTTTTAAATTCCGTTTTATTTAATCTCGATGTAATTATCAATTATCCTATGGAAGAATTCTTTATTCGATTTTAATTTCATTAATTCATATTTGATTTCAATGCTTGTGTCAACCATTATTTCCTTATTCTTTGAAAGAATTCTAATTTAAACTTGTTGAATGCTAAATGATTGGTTTTAGATGATAGAATTATAAAATTCATGCCGAACTGTTTGTATCGCTTTTAATTTTTGAATTGTTTTTAAAAACAAGAAAAGTTAAAATGTATTTTTGAGCTTATGAAATGAACGTATGAAACTGAGTCATTAAGGAAGTTAAATGAATATCAATGGAGCAAACATATATTGGATAAAAAATGGTAAAAACGCTTTCAAATTTAAAAAAAAAAATTGGCTTAGTTTACATCACAAAGAATAAGAAAGGAAAAAAAAACTAAAATTTCAAATTAATTTTTTTGATATGCACTTTATGCTCAACTTTACCAAATTCAGGGGGCTTTATCTGTCTGTATCTGCAGGTTTTTTTCCCTGTTCCTCTCATATGTAGAGCGAATCTTGGAGATTTTTTTTTTGAACACAAAAAGTTAATTTGCATTTTTTGGTCTTTATTCCCTTTTTAAAACAACCGATTCAATTAGAAACCCCTATTCCTTACAAACATGCAATTTAACTAGAGACTCCACTCTCCAACATTCAAGTATACGTCCAAAACCCAACTCTAATCCTCCTCATTACCCCGCTTGAACAGAACCACATCCACGCTCTCAAAACAACTATACCCAACACAAGAGGGAGAGGAAAATCCCCATTACAACCCCCTCCACACGCAGAGAAACTTTCCAATTAGAC
Organism: Tetragnatha montana; assembly: GCA_963680715.1. Taxonomy (NCBI): domain Eukaryota; kingdom Metazoa; phylum Arthropoda; class Arachnida; order Araneae; family Tetragnathidae; genus Tetragnatha; species Tetragnatha montana. The sequence goes on from OY796680.1 coordinate 22,880,032, forward strand.
CCCCGTCAAAGTAGTGCTTCCGAACAAATCGAATTACTCCGACTACCTGTCGAATCCCCTCACATTCCGAAGCGAGGTTTTAATTTGCGTCCCTCTCATTACGCGCTCCGCTTGCCTTGACAACCAGGACGGTCCTGGTGTGATGGATAGCTGCCCTCTCACGGCCGGCCGCTTGTCTGGGTTGCGATGTACTAGGGAGCGTACTAGAGTGCCGCTGACAGGGAGTTCGCAGGAGAAGTCAAACGGAGTTGAGGCTTGATATTGGTAATTAAGGATTGGGGCACAGAGTGTGGGAGGGGGTTGATGCGTTGAGACTGGAGGAATGGATTTGATTAGGTGGGAATTCCTTTCGTTTTCTGGGTTTTTTTCTCCCTGAAGGATGTCATGATGACTTCGATCTAACTACATTTACTCTTATATGAATTAATTGTTACAATTCGTTTTATTCTGATTAGCTTCGAGGATTTAGTTCTGAATCAGAATTTGGTAACCCTTGTTGTTAAAAATAATGTACTTTAAAGTTCTTGATTTATAACCATGAAAAGTAGTGAATTTCCTTTTTCTCTGCTTTTAAAATTCGCGTTAAAACTCGGAGAGATAATTTCCGTTTTTGTAAGGAGTTTAGGAAAATTGTGATACCAACATTTAAAGAAAAAATTTAAATTAAACTTAACTATTTTATTTTTAAAAAATTAATTAATACATTAAAAATTTGTAGAACTGAGAAGATGATTTTAATAAGCTTCTACAAATACATAATTTTTGTCTTTTAGTCATAAAATTTTTAAATAATAATGATTAGGAAATAATTAGTCAGCGGTGGAATTCATATAAGCTAAATTAATTACGACTTTTTTCTCGTTTTTCTTTGATCTTTCGTTTGTTTTTTTCTTCTCCAAAAAAAGTTTTCATTCTTTTTATATCTTTGTTATTTCATTCTCTTACATTGAATTCTCGCTTTTTCTTAACTAAAGTTTTGTTTTCCTAAAACATAACTTACCTCCTTCATTTGACCTTTCATTTCAATTCAGCACTTTGTCCCAATTATTACCTTATTCCAGGTTTTATTTATATTAACAACATTTTACTTTCTCTTCTTTCCTATTTGTATCCTTTTCTCCTCATTGTTTCTTATTTTTTCCAACAACATTTTTACAATCATCTATTAACATTCAAACATTCCAACTACACTGAAAACCAAACTCTAATACTTCTAATGACCTATCAGTCTGTCACACAAAATGATCACCCCTAGACACGACCTTCTCCCTCCTCCGGAGTATTTTCCTCACGTAAACAAAAGAAACGAGCTGACCAACCTCATGGTATCTTTTCCTCGCCATTTTTCTCAATTACCACTGTAGAGGTTTATGTGTATCCGGGCCCTGACAAATTTCCAGGATTTGTACCCCTCATCCATCAGGCCCTCCTGTTCGGACATACTCGGGACCACTCGGAGATTCCGAGGGTTGCCGAGAAGTTTCTCTTCCTTTTTTTAGATTAGATATTTCTTCTGTCATAGTTTCTTCAATATGTCTGACGAGATATTAGAGAAGAACTAGGCTTGTGTGAAATGAGAGATAGAAATTTCTAAAATAGTGGTGCCGCGTATTGCTTATATTATGTTATGAATCTGATGTTGCGAATTCAAAGTTCATCAAGTTTTTTCCCGATTTCACTAGAAATTTGGGGATTGGTATTTGAAATAAGCAAAAATATTTCAATCATAAATCTTTATCCTTTTAAAATTTTTATTCAGAAACATTTAAAAAGAGTACGTATTTTTTTTTTTTAATTTAAAATTTATTACACAACTCATCATGCTCCACATAGTATAACATGAAGCTTACAGATGTAAAAAAACAAAGTACAAATGTAAATTAAAAGAACAGAACAAAATCTAAAAGTTTAAACTGTAAAATATTTGTTTTCCGATCAATTAAAAAAAAGGACAAAACAAGTGGCCAAGAATAACCCAAGTATCTCAACTCTTTTTTAAACTTTCTCTTCGTATAGAATATAAATTACAATAAAATATAATGTGTTCTACTGTTTCAGTATCCTGACTACAAGAACGAACATTATTATTATGTAAATTTTTTACTTTAAATTTAATCTTTTTCTATAATAAGTCAAGGCGATTTTTGAATCGTATTATGCAACGCTGCAATATATACATATTGATGTTGTCAGTTTTTAAATCTATTTGGAATCCTTCAATTCGAAAATTTCGAAAGAATATTTTTGATTATTTCACTATGAAAAAAAGCTTTTAAGCCAACTATTTTTTCAATAGGTAGTCAACATTGTTTATCATAGATTTAATTAAAAAGCATTTTTGTAACAAACTTATTCATAATGCCTTTTTAATTATTTGAAGTATAGAGTGTTTACAGATGACGTCACAACCGGTTATTTTCTTTTAACTGTGTACCTTCTGTAGGGCTTTTAACTGTTGCTAAGGCCGTTGTTTATCTGTTGCTAAGGCCGTTGTTTATCTGTTGCTAAGGCGGGTTTTAGGTATGGGATCACGTGATTGCCAATGCTCCAATAGAAGAATTCCACGGCTAGTCATTTTCTGTAACTGTTAACCTCTGTAGGGCAAAAAACTGTAACATCTTCTGTTGCTAAGGCCGTTGTTAGGTCCGAGTCATGTGATTGAAAATGCTCTATCCAGTATCAGTCTAGTTAACCAATATTTTTATCAATCCTAACTTAATTTTTTTCTATATTCCTCTATCTTCTTTATTTGGAAAGAAAGAAAATCAGGATGTGCACAAAAAAAATCATAAAAAGTGATAAAATGGTGGAAGAAAAAGAAATGAAAGTTAACGTTACAACTGAAATGAAAGAGAACTTGAGAGAGAAGAGTGTAAGAAGCAGTACACATATATATGAGGAAATAAAATGCAATTAAAATGAGGGAGAAGAAAATTGAGAAGGAGAGAAAGGAGCGGAGATTAAGAAGAGAAAATAGAGCGGGGAAAAAGAGAGAAATCCCAAATACTTTCCAACTGAACCTACAAACTCTAATCAAGGCGCACCGAAACGGTCGCCAAGGAGGGCGATAAAATCCCTTCTCCCTCCCGAGTTATTGGTCATCGCCAGTGATGGATGGGCCAAAGTATCCGGTTATTTATGCGCAGATTATCGCGACCATTCGTATCGTCTCAAATCTCTGGGAGCTTTGCGCAGGAGAGGAGATCCCACTCCTCCACTCGCCCACCTCACTCCACAAGACTTTCCCCGTCCACCTGGGGGAATTTCTTTAGTCAGCGTATTGTTCTCGGTAGTGTAAATTTTAGTGTTAAGGGACTTTTCAAGGATGGTAAAAATGATAAAACCTGATTGTTATTTTGAATGCTATGCTGCTTAAGAGTGGGCTTCGTTTTCATGAAGAAAAAGCAGAAGATGAGGTCAATTAAAAATTAATTAAGAATGTCAGAAATCAAAAATTGTATCAATATTTTTTAATAATTTCAAGTATTTTATAGAGTTTTTATGTTTCATTTCATCAGATATTAAGTTGGGTCGGGTATGGGTCAGAAAATAATTGGATATTTTATTATTCCTTAACCCTCTCTCATTCTCTGTTATTCTTCTTCCTACTTTCATTTCCTTCTTTCTTCATCCACATTTTCTCTTCCTCATTCGATATCCTTCAATCTAGCTCTAGCATTGCTCCTATCTAATTTTATACCTTGACTTGTTTCCCATGCATCATACTTTTCTCTGCCAAACAGGTATTACCTACAGTTTACTTTACACGAACTACTATACTAATCTTATAAATTGAAAAGTACTTATCTTTAAGAAAATCTTTGAATTGAAAGATAAATATTTTTTCATACTAAATTATTGATTTTTATCTGCATTACAACTTATATATTTTAAATTCATACAATTTCAAACCTTTCTTTCATACTAAAACTGTTGAAGGAGAGAATTATAAAAAGAAATATTTACAATATATGTAGTCCAAAAGTTTCTATTTCAACATTTCTATTGTATATGGATTGCTGCAGTGAAGCCACATTTACAAAACTCTGTCCTGTATTTTTTTTTATATTGACATAGATGTTTTGAAGAATAAAAGTACAACAAAAGTTAAGAAAAAATCAAAAGTATTCAGGCATTTAAAAAGTCGTAAAAGTTTAACAAAACAGTTGACCAGAAAATCAGCTTGTGTGAGATATCAGAACACAAATTCAAGTATGAACTTCCAATCCATTCAAGGTTTCTTTGGATACTTGTATAATATAATAAAAGTTGGTATTAAGGAATAGTTACTATCTGTGGTGAGTGTGAAACCACAAACTGAATTAATGAAATAAGGATACGTTTTTTCAAAATTGTATTGAATTTTTTACTTTAATGAAAAGCTGAAATTTAAAAAACCCAAACAAATGTAATACTTTATAGTTTTTCATTAAAATATTTTAAAGGGTAATATCCAGTACCCATTCTTCTCTTCAAAACACTCAATATTGTAAACTAACTCAAATACCCATTAACAGAACCTCGTGAATACATTTCGAATATTCCACCCAAACAAAACCTGAGGAACCGATAAAGCGAAGACAGACGAGGCACAAAATAAGGAGCACAACGGGTCAATAACTACACTTCAATAACTCTGGCATCTATCGGCTGTATCGATAAAGTGCCCCGCAGACAAAACCCCCTAACTCGCCTTTAATTACCTGGACCAGAGGCGACAAGTCAAGGCAAATGGGTGCATCGCGCAACAACTGGACTGGTCATCAGGTCTGCGGGCATCTGTGGGCAGACACAAAGGGATCTGTGTTTACGTGTTGGCGGGAGAAAGAATTCTTATGTACTCTGGAAGGGTGGGTATCGGTGAATTCTGGAAGAGGACGTGACTTTCGTTGGAAAGCTCTGGTGTTGTTAAGTGTATGAGTAGTGTTTTTTGGTTGATAGAAAATCTGTATATTAGAACCCGGGAAAAGTAAGTGGAAGAATAATTTTATGAGTTAGTTTTGAAGGTAGTATCATCTATTGAATCAAGTAATAAGCTATTAGTTGGAAACAATTTTCTTGTACAATTTGTAAGGATGATAAACTGCTCTCTATTTGAATACACACTATTGAATATGTTTTTTTTATTGAAACAAATTTAAAATCTCCCCATGCTCCACAAAGTATAACATGGGGCTTACAGAAGCAAGTTACAAGCTCAAATAAAACTGTACTCAGTACAAAACAACACAATCAAAAAAACACTTTCAACAAAATTAACAAATAATGTAAAAGTTTTTCTATTCGTAATCATACCAAAAAGATATGCTGGCCAAGTGATGTGCAATTTTCCCAAGGCTAATCTTAAGACTTTTCTTTGGGATGAAAATTTAGGGCAATCATGAAAAATATGAAGGACATCTTCTTCACCAAATCCACAGTCACAAGACGAAGAAGGAGCAAACCAAAACGATGAAGATACTTCTTAAACCCTCCATGACCAGTTAGAAATTGTGTTATTTTAAAGTTAGGGGACAATTTAATGTGTGTATAATAAAAAGAAGAAATATAAAGAGAGTTTCTTTCCATCTTATTTAAACTTTGGATAATATGTACTGCATGTAATAGAGTATTATAATGGTACCTAATAACACTTGCAATTTATAATTTTATCAACCATCAGTTACTCTAAACAACATATTTTTTTAAATGAACTTTTTTGCTATCAGTTTTCACTTAAAACAATTTCATTTAAATTTTAATAAAATCAATTGCACTCTCCGGGAGAATGTATAAATTAATTAACTTTTTTATAGAAAATTGAAACAGAAAGATGAAAGAGTTCATGAAAAAGAAGTAGAGTACATTGTACATTACAAAAACCAAACCATCAGTAGTCTATTAAATCGTTCTTCCTAAAATCTTTAAAATACAAAGCCTTTCAGATATATACTCTCCAAAGAGGTGAGCGAGTAGTTTATCAATCCATAGCTCATTCTTAAAAAAAGGTTGGATACCGGATTTGAACTCAATATGTCTATGCGACGTACATGAAGCACAAAACCCCCAAAAGGGAATGGAAACCAGGACACCCCTTATCATCCATGCGCACCCCCTGTGGGTGAGTGTCACCCATCATGAGTCTATGTAGATCGTTCGACGTTACGGAACACCGGACCCTCCTTGGTGTTTAGCACATAATAAACACTCACTAAACATTCACGGCTTTCTAAAAGGATCTTTCCGATTGACACAAAATGAATGTAAGCAATCAGCCGGATCCGGATAGGATGGGGTGCCATACTGGAATATTTTCTCGCCTTTTGGCTGAATAAAAGTATGTTTTTTGTAATTAAATTTTTTATAGACAATGTTTATAAATTTTAAACTTTTCTTAGAGAAGAAAATAATGGCTATTAAAGTTAATTGCTGTAAAAAATTGAATTTAAGATTTATTCTTTAAAATTAGGTGTACGTACTATGGCTTATATTAAGTTTTTATAGAGAGGGATGATAAATACAATTTTAAAAGAACTTTTCTATCGTAAGAAATAACTATGAAATACTGTGATAAATCTTCAATTTATTTTATTTAAATATTTAACAAGCATAGAAAACCAATAAAAATTAGATTCGAACAGAATATTACCTCTTGATAAGTAAGTATTGAAATTGGCAAGGAATTAGCTCATTTTTTTTTCTAATTTTAGGCAACATGATGAAAATAAATTAGTTTTCAACAAACAAATAGCATCAACATAAACATATTGCTCTTAGACCGAAAGGAATTTTCTTAACTTTATTTGACTTTAATATGAATTTTCTTTTCAGCCGAAAACCCTTAAATCAATACTTAACGACTGCTTGTTGTAGGATAGATCATGATTTTAATCATACAACTACTTTTTTATTTAACATAGAAAATGACATTTTCTTCTGACCACAAATTTGTCAAATTCTGAGTCTACTAGTTTAGAAGAAAGGGGAATATGTAGCATTATTTCTTGCTAGGCTTACCATATTTTCTTGAGCTTAACCCAGGACACTTTGTCGACCTATCGGTCCATCAAAGATTAAAAACTAAATAAACACTCAAACTAGAAAATAATTAAACTTTTAAACTGAAATAACATACTTTATTTAATCATTTGTACTTTTCACTTGACATCACTTTTTTCAAAAATTCTTTGTTAGATTTAATTAAATCATAAAATTCACAACAATTAAGTTCAGAGTTAATTTTCACATTTAAAAGGTGTTTGGCAGTACAAATAGAGAGTCTGCTCCTTTCAGCAGTCTAAATATGAGTAAAGTGAAGCCGTAGAAGTAGGTAAGAAAATGCAGTTCGAAAATTCTTATCGAAGATTTTACAAAAAATTTTGCCCAGTCTTAAAATTACGAAAACACAGGACATTTTGGGACCCAGGACAGCCTCCGAAACCCAGGACTGTCCTGGGTAAACCAGGACGTATGGTAAGCCTATTTCTTGCTTAAGTCTACGAGGCTCACTATTCAGACCTCAAACGTTTTCAAAACTCGCCAAATACAGCAAACCTACCGCTAACACACTACCAGAAGCAGTTCTTGTTCTCCATGATCGGCCTTCCGTAGAGTCAAAGTAACTCGACACAGATCCCCCCCATTGTTCCACCGATTTTTGTGAGCAGCCACTGTTTTGGAACACTGCTCACCCGCTCTCTGCAGAGGAGTCACCACCCTGGTGAACGAAGTGTTCCATTCATTCATCGAGGTGCTGCTGCGGTTAGAAACACCTCGTACAATGCGCGCGACACTCTATTAAAGCTGTTAGGATGTGAGCATTGAATGGTTATCAAAGCCTGTTTGGTCTGTTAAGTATGTGTGTGCATAGTCGAGTATGGACTGAGTTTCAATGGACGTGCTGTGACGGTGGGGTGGTTTCCTAACTGATTCTTAAACGGAGCAATATGTATTTTTTTTGAAAGATTGAGTTGTCTGTATAAAAGATGCGGTTGCACATGTTGACTGTTATTACCCATTCTATGACTCGTTGTGGAGGACTAATGTAAGGCAATAACAAGGCAACTATGGGGATGTGCTTTGCTCTCCTCTACCCCATATCGACGTAACATATTGAGAAGGATGGTATTTTGCCCCTGCTCTTTTTATGGTCCCTTTTAATATCTCCCATTTACAGAGGTGAAGAGGTAGAGAAAAGTTGTGAATCCTATTCAAGCTACCGTCAGTAGATTCACGAAGAGTCATTATGGCCCGTTCACTTCTAAAAGGAATGCTATGAAGTCATGTTTCTTTTTCTTTTTTCAAATTTTTTGGAGAAATGTTGGAAATAAAAATTGGTGTATCCAAGATCAGGTTTTTCCAAAAGTACGACTCCAGTTCCTTAATTTACTTGAGGGTTAGTTTTATTTAATCTTTTTTATGGGAAATTTTTTGTAACTTATGATGTAGAAAACTAGGGATGTTTCTAGTATGAGTTGTTGAATCCATAACTGCGGGCATTATTTACCAGCGATTATAAAATAAAAGGGAATTCAGATTACTGACACATCATTAATTTGCTCAGTAAAAAGCTAAAAGATTCGATAATGATCTTTGCATACGGATGATTCAGCCATGGGTTTCGTTTTAGAAGACCCCCTATTCAACTTGTAACATAAGCTTACAAGCTTACTATAAAAACTTACAAGCTTAATACTATAAAAAAGTCGTAAAAATATATCAAAATCATAAAAATTGTAAGGATTAACTTTCCTATGGTATACAAGTAAGCTAGGTCTTTTTATTCCAATTTTATTTTATGTTCCATTTTTACTGATTAAAGTAAATAATTTCTTGTAAAATGTTGAAGTAAAATGTTTTATTATGTATTTCATTTACCTACTTTTGAAAAAGTCTAATAAAATCTTAATTTCAGCAGAATTTTGTGCATGAGTACAATATTACAATTTACAGTTCCAATAAATATATTATATTTTACCTATCCCATTGCTTAAAAATAACTCAAATAATGAGATTTTAATACTTTTACTATCAGAATAGTAAGTACAACTAGCGTGAGATAATGTACACAAATTTTACTTCTTTTTATACGACCATACAAGCAATGTAACATTTAATCCATCAGTTAATCTTCAAACGACAGTAGTGCCATCTAGGTAAGTGACTATTAAACAGGGTAATTTTAAAAGTTTCAAACCATGATATCGAATTTGTCATTTTTGAACAATATTTAGAGTAAGATTGATATTTCAAGTAAAGATTTATGTTTGAATTTTTTTCGTTTCATTATTTTTAAGTACTATCTACACGCTTTGAGGAGAATTTTCTTAATTTCTCCCCTTCATGACTTTTTTATAAATGCCGAATAATATTGCTTTTTTTAATACAAGACACAGATGTGGTGCATTTACATTATATGGTCAGATATAACAAAGTAATTGTCATAAAGTAAGAAATAATTCCATGTAAAAGGTACAAAGTAAATAAAATAAGTTGATCACTGAAATGCATTGAATGGAGATGCACATGAAATGGACCAAAAGTCAAAGAGAGGAGAAAACTTATATTTCTTAACATTCATCTAAATTTTAGAATCCATATAAACATAATTTTTTATCTATAAGGTAATATTAATAAGCTAGCACAGATTCTATGTACTTTTTAAAATACTAATAATTGCGATTCAATGCAAAAAATCAATACTTTACCTCTTACGAGTTAAGACACTAATAATGCGTAAATAAAACAAAGATTCCCCTTGAAAGTTACTTTTCCCTCCTTACTAGAGAGGACGCGCGCGTATCTGTAAAAGTTGTTTTTCCTTTAGAAGACGCTTAATGAGGAGAAACAATGAACCAGTGGTATGATAAGTGAACGCATGCAGTGGTTGTTTCCTGATGAGTTTTATTTGAATTTTTTTTTAAATTCTTGTCAGTAGTTGTGTAGATTAACAAGTTTATATTCTTGTATTAATAAAACATTATTCAAACGACAGGGGCTGGCATCTTTTCTTTAAAACTGAAATCAAATGCTTTGCTAACTCTTATTGTAGAGTAATGATTAAAATCTTATCTTACACACACACATTTAGAACATGCTACATGTCCAAATTAAAAATACATTTTTAAAACTATGGAATGAATTTTTAGAATCATGTTTCATGAAACGTAAGAGTGTGGATTTACCTTTAAAAATTTACCTGAAAATGCCTATTTTTTTTAAACACAAAAATATAGAATTCCACTATGCATAAAATTTATATTTAATTCTGAGTTGATACCTAAAAGTATTTAAAAACTCCTAAATATTTAGTAAAATTGTTTATCCTTTTCTGATTGTAGTATATTTTCACAAATTTCTCGAAAGCGCTTTTAAAACTTCTAGAATTGTAAAATTCACCGCTAAATAAGAAGAAAAAATATTTGTGTATATTGCTTGTCAATATCTCACGATCCTGGCCATCAGCATTGGCAAGTGCTTAAACATCCGTTACAACCCTTCAAGATTACTGCCCAAAGAGACCACACTAAATCTCTATTGTACCCCAAGCCTCTCGCATCACACGAAAAATCAGCGTATCCGCGGTTGGAAAGGCAAAGCCCTTGAACGCATCGCGGCCCTCGAAAACTGTCGCACCCGTTTAACACTCCCATTGTCGCATTTCAAACCCCGACAGCCACAGCAATTTGTCGCACTCCAGCGGGAGAGACCGTCCTCATCATCTCATCGCCAGGGGAGGGGAAAAGAACATTCGAACGTTTCAAAATGACGGCTGATTCACGGGCCCAAAGTGAGCCTTTACCGCGAGAGCATATAAAGCCCATCTGTGCCGAGTTGTAAAAGGCCTGCTCCCCCCCTAAAAATGGAAGTCAAGCACCTCCTTCCATGCCTACTACAGCACACCCCTTAACACGGCTATCGGTGGCTCACAATAAATAGTTCGCGGGCTATAAAGGATCGCTTGAAGCTCGGAGGGTAGGGAGCACGTTTGATAAGCCTATAGTTTGTCATATGCTCAGTCATATGCACGCACAATGTGTTACGAGGTGCCCCCCCCCCGCCATTTTGTATTGTTGAAGGGTGCGGGGGGCTTTGAGGTTTTCGTATGGGGGGTTGGGATCCAGCTGTGGGGGCTTCTTATGTGGGTTGAGTATATTAGATGCGTGATGGGATTGGAGTTGTTTATGGGACATCAATTTTGAGGTGGTTGGGTTTTAGTTTCTTGAAGGAATTCGGTGAGGAGTTTTCAAGGAAAGGGGCGTGAGTTTTAATTTAAGGGTGAGTAACATTGTATGAATAAATCTGGAGTTATTCCTACTATACTTCTTAAATTTATGAGAAAACTATTATTTCATTTAAAGTAAAGAGGTTAAAAAATAATTTAAATGTGTATCACATATTGATTTATCCAAAAGAAAAAAACTGAAAGCATTTTATCTTTTTATTTTTTAGTAAGTTGATATTGAATTTCCTAACTGCTGCACTCTGTATGTTTTATGTTTTACCGAAACTTTAACTTATGAAGAAGCTCTTTTTATTGGAATAAGAAAAATTTCTTTAAATTTGAGTAAGATATGAAGAGTTTTTTTTCAGTTTCCTTAGTTAGTATGTTTTAATAATAATTATTCTCTTCTAATATATCTCAAGCAAGATTTTTTCATCTGAGCATCCACATAGAAATACATACTTTTTCTAGGATATTTCAAAACTGAACACTTTTCTTAAATCATTATTTTTTAAAGTCATTAAGAATTTTACTTCTAAATAAAAAATAAAGAACTTTTAAACAATTAAAACATATTATTAAAATATATTAACCCGTAATATTTTTTCTAGTTCTGTATATCTAAATTACCCGATATTGGAGTTATGTTTCTTATAATAAATAGTCCTGAATGTAAGGTATGAAATATCTAAATCAGCACAAGGAACCAATCTTTATCGTTTTATATTGAAAATGTAAAGTTAAAGCTTCTAATACAATTAAATACTACACACAAAAACAAAGCAATTGCTTTTTATTGCTTTCTTCCGAACATTTTTCTTTTATACTATTTTGTTCAAAACAACTCTAATTGGAAGCAAAAGTAAATTTCAACAAAAGAAATAGGGAATCGATGCCAAGTCAAAGCCGAAACCGCAGTACAACAGAATCATTTGCATGGAAAAAGAATCGAGATAATTTATAGCAGCTTGTTATGCCATATTAGGCGGGCCGCATGAAAAGAGTCGACCTCATCTGTCACACACCTTGAGAGAACATGTAACACGAGGGCCGCCACAATGCAAATTACATAAATGTCCCCCTGCCCGATGACACCCTCAATAAAACGGCAACAATGGGGGCCCTCCCCCCTCGGTTATCATCCATCAATCCCGCATATGGCAACGCAAATGATCCGTCTCCATGGCAACCGAACGATTAACGAAACCGGCAGCTGCGGAAGCGACAATCGAAATTATGCAGAAGCAGACGATCGCCTCAACTCGCCTCTACGGTGATTAAAGAACAAAACTTTTGCCCGGGATCCTGAATTTTAAATTATAGACACTTCTTTGGAGTACTTACAGGAAAGAACCCTTTCGGGATATATGGTCGGTTGTAGTGCTCGCGGTTTTTGGTTAAGGTGCTTTGGCAACAGCCGGCGCGGAAGTTTGGGGACAGTTTGTGGCGGGAAAACTGTTGATGGGTTGTTGATATGCAAATTCGAGAGGAGTGATTCTGTTCTAGCTCGGTTATAAACTTGCAGTGGTTTAGAGTCGTTTTGAAGACTTCGAGGAAGAAGTTTAAATCTGTTTCCGCGGCGTTTATCTTTTACTGCCGGGGATAAAAATGAATTGCCGGGAATGTTCTGATGGTGTGGAGAGAGTTTCGATCTTTAGAGGGTGTGAGATGAAGGTTCATAAGGGCTGGAAGCTCAGTGTGGAATTTTTCAGTCTGTATTTATCTTATAGCGATGCTTTTATGGGTTGAATCTCTTTCGCTTTTTCCCAGGATAGAGTAAAAGTTTTTCAGAGTTTCTTTACCGTGTATAAATTTTAACCTTTTTGAATTTTTTAATCTTATTTTCCAAAGTAAATTTTTCGTTCAGAATCCAAATCTTATTGCTGAATGGGAAAAAAATCTTCATAACGTGTAAACGAACAGCGCGACTAAAACATTAAGTAAAAATTTATACTCTGAGGTACTATACTACATATTAGGGTGGTCCTTATTTGTATGGTAAAAACTTTTTTGGGGAATTCCGTTGGTTTCGCCCTCTAGTTTTGTGAGCTCATTCGGATAATAATAACACGCACCCCCCAGCCCTTAAAGTTTCAAAAAAGTGTTGATTTTTTTACAAAACATCAAAAAAACCAAAGATTAAACCCTCCCATATTCTTCTTGACTTTTTATGAAAATCTAACATAGTTATAGTAATAATGTTCCAGATTCCATTCTTCTATCACCCCTATTTCGGTGGTAAAAATTTTTAAAGTAAAAATAACTCTTGTAAAGTTGTTTTTTCCGCATTTTAAAACAGCTAATAACTCCAGAATTATGCAACTTAAAAACCTGAAATTAGTGCCATTTTGTTTATAATTTTATTATCTTTGATTTGATGTGCAACATAACTGCCTTTCTTAAAAAAAAGTTTTCAAAATTCAAAAAAATGGGAAAAAAATTAAATAAAAAAAATTCCGAAAGGAAATTTTATTAAGTAAATTTAAAGTTTTCCAACTCCCAAAATAAACATTTCTGCCGAATTTCAAGCTGAAAATAAAATTTGATCATGTAGAAAAAAATAAAAATTTTCGAAATTTTGGCAAGTCCCTTAACATTCTATGTAATTTAACAAAAAAAGCGATTCACTCATGGGGAATTCAAAAACTTCTTGAGGGTGTTCATACAATTTGTACCATGCAAAAAAATTCAGCTAAAAAAAAAAAAAAATTCAATTAAAAAAAATTTGAAAAAATCAGCATTTTTTTGAAACTTTGAGGCCTTGGGGGCACGTGTTATTATTTTTTGATTGAGCTAAAATTTTGCAAAAATCATTTATTTGTATGATGGAACAATTTGGAGGGGCGACACATAAAGATTTCCAAACTTTAAAAATAAGGACCACCCTACTACATATCTTGTTCATGTTTTATGTTTTACATAATTTGTGTAGATATTTAAACTCAGAAAACGGAGCATTTTCAGAATATTATACACACAGTCCACTTTTTCCAGACTTAGTTAATACATTTTGTTAACGCTTATAATCTCAATACACCTACACACCTGGCATATGATATTTCTAGCGTTTAATTACCTTGAAAAGTTTTGCTTTGGCATTGAAAAGTTTGAACAAAACAAACTGATTTCGAACTAGAGTATTAATCTATGCAATACTTTTGTGAAATTAAAATACTTTACAGCGGTTTTCAAACTAGTATTACATACTAAGTATAAGATGGATTCGTTAGTTTACTTTTTGGAGATATTGAATGTGAAAAAATAGTGGATAAATGTATCTTTGTTGCATTCGTTATACTATAACAGTACAAACCATATAATAATGGTTATAAAACACCCCTTCGTATCTTAAAAAGTAGAAAGAACAAAAAAATCCTATTAAAGGATATATAATTTTTCAGGGTAAGAGATAGTGTCCAGTGAATTCTACTCGATTCGAACTGCATTGTCAAGAATGTCTGGACAACACTTTTTCTCTCCCTTCAAATTCATTCCCAATCCCTTTTTACGCAACATAAAAACCAAACCTCGACTTTAAAACTCCTTAACCACTTGACAAGCGAATCCACCCAACATTTATCACCCTAGATAACCCGACGGACAATATAACCCGCAACTACTTTACTCAAACTGGCCTCTCTACCACAAAAGTTTACTTCGAACAAAAACGACATGGAAGAAAAAACCCCAGGATCTTACAGATTGTGGGGGTGGGTTAACCCTCTCGTGGCCCATAACGAAGTCAGAATGTGTCCCTTGAGGGGAGAAGGGTCGGGGGATTCCCTCTTTTTCCGAAATATTGCCTCGGACACCCTATCGGAGGCTTAATGCTGGAATTGAATGGTCGGATAAAAGGGTAAGAGAGAGAGACTCTAGGAGCAGTGCTGAACGAAATGACTAGTGGTCAGAGGTTTTTTCCACTGGACATGGGGTTTGATGTCGAAAAATTTCCGCCATTTTTGATGCAGTTGAAGGGACAGTTTCAGTCAAGTCGAACTTAAATTTCTAATCATAAAACCACATGAGATAATGAAAGAAAGTAAACCTCAGAGATATTTTTATAGTGATATTTTTAGGTTGCCCTCAGGGAAATTCCAAGTTATGGAACAAAAGGATTGTTTTAGAATTGTATTAATACATATAGGTATGTGTTTCTGGACCCTAAATTTACAAACTTATATTACCCTGTTTTGCAAGGCTATTTACGTTTAAAGTTTTATGATGTCACTGAAGAAGTTAAGCCTTTATATTTTAAAACATGGATAAATACTTTAGAAAGAGAGTTATTTAATACGCAAAAATGAACTATTAGTAAACTTATGAGTAATTATTTTTTTAAAAAATGTTTTAACATAAGATTCCAATTACTCTAAGACTTTATTTTTAAAGCAGATTTGTAACCTCTTTTACTCAGTAATCCAAACAACTTTCAGCATTGGAATAAATGCTGTTTGAGGATGTAAGGAAATAACCCTTTAGTAATATATATAGTTTTTAAGGGAAAACTTTAGTTTATTCCACTTCTTCTATAAAATTGCTTCCAAAGCTGCTTCACGTGTTAAAAAAAAAAGGTTTTTCTCCCCTCCTTTTTCTTTACTGTGAAAATAATCCCTTAAAATTTACGTTTTTAAGCTGACAACTGGGTTGGTTGGGAAAATACGTAATTTTATAGTTTTTTTAGGGTTAAAAAACCCTTTGTGGTTACGGGTTTACCTTGTAAATTTTACTGTTTTGCACAACCAACCCAGCTGCCAGTTTTTAACCGTAAAATTTGCATAATTGTTTCTACAGTGCTTGTCTCTTTTCAAAAATGTAATGAAAAAGGGTCACACTATACATTGCATATCTTGGTGCCATTTTCATAACGTATCCACGCGGAGAGACTCCCAAGAAACATTTCAAAACTCCCTTCAAAGAACCTTCCAAAAAGCCCCAACCCAGGTGGAAAAAGAACCCTCCCTTCCCTCCCCGGATCGTCCGGCAATCCTCGGCCACTGTCCGCTTGATAACTGCCCGCTCTCCTCGCGGCTAACCCCCGTAATGAAGTAGCGGCTCCACTCTTGGACGTAATCTGGAGCAAGCCGTAAAGGGCGGATCAGCGCCGGGGCCCCGGACCTCGTAAAACGGGTCCCCGTTTCGTCTTCCGCAGAGCCCCAATTTACTCCTGCTAACCGCATTTCTTTTTGGAATTAGCGGAATGTCACACTTGGAGGGAGGTTTTTAGTAACTCCTGTTGGGAGGTTTTTACAACGAGGGATTTGTGGTGTGTTTCGGAAAGTTTGGTTACTTTGATGTAGTGAGTGGTTGAAGGGATTTTTGAGAAAGGTATGATTTGGATGAACTCTTTATTTTTTTGTGACTGTCAACAAGGAATTTTAATCATCGTGTTTACAAATGAACAGGAAAAACAGTACCGAAATTTATAAAACGTTGTGTAGAGGAAGGTCTGTTGTCTTGCGTCACTTGGAGGATATGTTCCATCAGGAAGATGAAGGTCTCGTAAAATGTAAAATATTTGTTAAATATTGAAATAATTTTTATTCCAGTTTCCTAAATCGAAGGTTTTTTATGTAAGAAATAAATATGTCTAAAAACTACAGGAGTGAAGGCATGTTTAAAACTATGTTAGAGATGTATTACCTGAGTATCACTAATATTATTTTTTAAACACTTGTGTCTTCATAAGTGAAATGAAATATTGATATCGAATATTGATGAAAGCTTTGTAGCTTTATGTATAATAAGAGCTAAATTATGTTAAAGTTGAATTAAGAGCTAAATTTATGCTATGAAATGTTATGTAGTATATATAGTACTTAAAATTTTTACCTTATCCTCTTAAAAATGGGATTATAATATTCTTGCCATGATAGGTTCAAAGGATGTCAGATTTTTTCATGTTTTTCTGTTTTCTCATTTTGCCTGTGCAATAGTTAATTTTGAGTCTTTAACTGGTTCATATATTACTTGTTTTTTTCCTATCTGATTCACAGATAAAGGTTTTTGACATTAATTAATTATCTTAAACTAAATAATGAAATTCCCTTATTAGATTTCAACGACTTTGTACCTTCCTATTTTAAAAAGAACAAATCATGGTTAACTTCCATAGGAGCAAGGAAGTTGAATGAGAATTTTATCTAAAACAAAACTTAAATCTAATATAAAGTCTTTAAAATAAATTGTGAATAATTTAGTGTTAAAAAATTAAACAATCTAAACAAATAAAGGATTCACACACATCAACCAATACAAAACATGTGTGGGCCCAAATTGCCCCAAGACGATTTGAACTCTTCAACTTCTTATACTTACAAAAACAACACAACGCCCCCACATCTTCACAAAAAATTTCCAATTCATCCTAAATGAAACTTTAACCATCAGTAGCAAGAACCCATCTTCCGAAATTAGAATATTCTTTCTGGCAAACCTGTTTCTTTCCAATGCATTAAGAAGATGCAACCCCGTAAAGTAAAGTCACCTCAAGAAGAGTTCAAGAAGGCATAATGCAAAGCAGCAGTCGGAGACCCTATTCCTTCCATCCATATTAAAGAGAGGGACGATTTTCCCTTTCAAATCGACACTGCCGTATTTAAATGCTTGTTAACGGGGGAGATCTTTTTCTGCCCCCTCCCAGCATGGAAGCTTCGTTCTTTACCTTTAGTTTCTTTTGCCACTTCTCTACATAGCATAGAAGTTCCTTACGATCGGCCATGTTTAACCACAGTTTTATAAATATTATTTTTCAGTGATCTCTTGTACTGAAATGTATGATTGCGTCAAAAGAGAGAAAATTCAAAACGTCAAGAAGGGATTTTTCATCTTAAAAATAAAATTTTGTATTGAAGATACTAGTATGATTATGAAATACTTTTATTATGATTGTTAAATGCAGTTCATAATGAAGCTGATATCCGACATTCCCTTAATTACAAACGTCAACATTCCAGTTCTCAGTAATTTAAGTATTTATCTTAGAATCATACCAAAAAGTGTTAATGAAAATAATGCTTGTATTAGTTTCATACAAGATCAAATGCATTTCAATGCATTTAGGCATTATGTTAATACACTTGGGTCTTGGTCTATAAAAATGCTTCTTAAGCAAATCGAGATTTAAGAAACTATTACTTACAGTTCATTTTACATTTACACTTGATTGGAGATAAAAATTTTTATGATGATGAATGTTTTTTTTTTTTCAAAAATCAGTAAATTTAATTTTTTAAATGTTAAAAAAATTATAAAAAGTCATAATTTTTTTTACCAAAGTGAAGTTTTTTATATTACCAAAGTGAAAAGATAATTATTCTCAAAAGGTATTTCTATTAATTGGGAAAATTAATACCTAGGGGGAAATGGAGTAATGCGTTTCATATTGTATGCTATAAGAGATAACGAAGTTCATTTAAAGCATCGATTAAATTTTTCAAAATGTTTTTTTAAAGTAAAACACATGTTTGATTATTTTGTCTTAATAAAATAATAATATAATTTTTTTTTTTTCAATTTGCTTAATGTTCTTCCTTAGTAGACTATTTTTCTTACTTTGTGTTTTTAATCTTACTCTTACTCCTGTACAAAAATATAAAATACATTCTACACGTTTAGGATCTAAAAATGGCTTCTCTTTGAACTTGCTGTTCTTTACAATTCAAGAGAATACTAACTGATCAGTTCAGAAACAAGATACACTGCACGTTATCCAAAACAAAAAGTAAAAAAATAAAATAAAACAGAGGTCAAACGAAGCCTCTTATTCAGATTTCTGCAACTTTTTCTCTTTTCCCTTCTAAAATCGAAATTCCAATATTTGGAATATTTTTTTTATATTCCCCTTCACCCCTAGGTCGGTTTTGAGTGACTTGCCGATACAGAAGCGAAGTTTAAGAGTATGTATTCCTCCAGAAAATATATCGTCTGCATCGGATCGGAATATTCGAGTTCAAATTTGCATCGAAAAAGATCTTAGAAAAGACCTAAAGCTCTAAGTTTTTCGGAAGCAGAAAGCGAATTTCAATTTTTTTTCATAAATCGAAACATATTTTGAATTTTTCCAACCAAAACAAGCCATTCAGCGTTCAACACACGACAAACTTTTCAATATTCGATTTATTTGTCCTCCACTGAGTGGCAACACCTTAATAAATCTTTTGTGTTCGCAAATTTCGAGATTTTTAGGGAAAACGGGGAAAACGCGGCATCATTTATCCTTGTCCGTAACTGAAACGATATTTTAGCAATTACTTTGCTGTGGTGTGGCGTATTGATCTTAGTCTTTTGTGTCGAAACCATAGATTTTCTGTTCGAAAACTTTCATAAATCTTAATCCGTTTCCCAGCCAAGGAATCTTATATTAGACAAAAGCTGCATGCATGAATGTGTTTGAGCTCAAAACGCAAATTCATCGCTTTGTTCTCCTTGTTTTCCCATTTCAAGCTAAACAGGAAAAAATACATGTGTCATGGTATTTCCAGGAAGGCATTGAATATAATATTTATTCACGTGAAACGAAAAGTTTCACTGTAATATTCAGATAAAAATTTAAGTCGAAGTTTAGCCCATAATCAATTTAAAAAGGAAATTGATAATTTTAACTAAAACAATAAAGTTGTGAAAAAAGGAATACACATTATTCCAGCTATTACTTTTAACCTTAAAGCTATTACTTAAACCTTGATAGTTTTTAATCTTAAGATTAAAAGGTACCCCTAATATTATTTTCATCTTTGTTTTCTTTAATTTATCATTTAATTTGATTTAGTTATGTCAGCTTGTAATTTTTCATTTCATCTTTCATGCCAGCTGCACATTTGGAATTTTTCTCCTTGCATTTTATAAAACAATTTTACTCGTCAAAAGTTATTATTTCTTATGCTCTGCTTAATGAATTCATATTGTAGGATTCACAAAAAAAAAGGATGAAAAATCAAGTAGGCATGTCATTTTTTACCAAATACAAAGTTGTTTTAAGGCTTAATAAAGCATCTTTTATTCAATATAATCCATTATTTATATCAATAGGTGATATTGAATAAAAGATATGAATAAATTTTATTTGGATTTATGGAATCTATCTATTCATCTCCAGATTTAATTTATATTAGTAATTCATGTTAAAAACTCATTTAATGAATAAGTAAACATGGGAAACAAAGTATGCAGCTTTTCCAGGAATTTCTGGAACCCTTTCGCCAGTGCGAATAAGAAAAGCTAGGTTAAAGACTCGGCTATAGCCTTGAGGACAGACTTAAGAAGATGCTTTACCATTAGCACTTTGCCCAAAGCGACTGTTTATTATCCTTATCTAATTTATACTAAAAGAGGCTTAAGACACATGATCGCATAATTTTAGAACCAACATTTAAAATTCAGTCAAGAGATTCTTTTTCAATTTCTTTAAGATTCGGTTACTTACAAAGGTTTGGTTCATTCAATCATGCAGAATGCTGATTTTGGTTCATACAAGTAAAATGCTAAAAAAAAGTTATAAAAAACAAGAATGAACAATTCCATCATTTAATAAGTAACGACAGCCCCGAAAAAAAAACACCTCCCCCCAAAAAAAAATTCATCTCTAAATCCCCCACCCCAAGACAGAGTGTCATCAGCCCTCCCCCGCACGCGTTACATAATCAACAGCTGTACTCTCCTACCCCACGGGAAAGTCACAAAAAATAAAGATCGTTTTGATTCCTCTACCCCAGGGGTAGAAATTACTACGTGATGATGATATCCCGTGGTCGAGGGGGGCTGACAACCCCCGCTGTACCACCCACTTGCGACAAGAGGTTAAGAGGCGTTTGCTTAGAACACACTGGTGGGGGGTGCTCTGGTCTTGGTTTTTGCTCCCTCCCCCTGGGTGAGTGGATTGTAGTTTTTATTAATCTTTTTTGAAGACTGTGTGGGTGCGAGTTTTTTGGGGGTTCGTTTTTCAGTGGTTTGTTGAGTGAATTGGAATCGCATTGGATTGGGAGGTGAAGTGAGTGTAAGTTTTTGAAGAGTGATGGTACGTTTTGGCGGGGCTGAGTGAATGATTGTCACCGGGGAGAATCTGTGTGGATGATTTTAATGTGTAATACGGACTAGGTTCTCTGAATTTCCATTCATTTTTTAAGGTTGCTTAGATTAGATCTAGAATCCATTTTAAATTTTTTCAAACATTGTGATTTGAAAATGAATTAATCTCCTTTTTTTATGTGGTGAAATGAACTTGGAAAAATACTTTCTTGACTATTCCTAGTAAGTAGTATATTTATAGTCATAATAACGTAAATACAAGTTTAGTACTTTCTATCATAAATACACTTTAATATCATGAAAACTGTGCTGGTTAGGATGAGTGACGTAATTAAGATAAAAGAAAGTTTGTGTTAAACAGATATTTTAATGTAATAGTTTTCTGAATCAAAACTAATGGTAATAATAATGTACCTGAAAGAACCTCAAAAACGAAAAACAACTTATGTCCCGTAATAAATAACTTTCAATTACTCGAAAAGTTAGGCTGACTTACACCAATATTCAACCAACTCAATAGAAAATGCTAGTTGTTTAAGAAATAAACTTTCAAAATTTATTCGTTCTTTGATTTAGAAGTTTGTTTGTTTTTTTGTTTAGAAAGCTTCCTAAGGATTGATTATTTTGAGTTACCAATAAGGTGAAAGCCTTGTTTCTATTTTTTAAAAGGTAAACTTAAATAGAGTAAAATTACTTGATTATAAAAAAACATTCAAGTTATTGTTACATCAATATTTTAAATTTTCTAAACTAAGTGCTCATTTTCCTGCAAAATATTTCATTTTCAAAAGAAAGAGAATGCTTCTATAAAGTCTAATTGAGAGAAAGTTAATACATTTTAAGTCCCAACCAAATTGAAAAAATCACACATTTGTGTAAAACGTTTCATCTTTTAGTTATTCTTCACCCCTAATCGATAACAAAATCAACCTTTTCTTTCAGGCTACTGACTCGCAGTAAAAAAATCCATCACCCTAACTCTCCACTTATTGCCCTAATACATAATGGAACACATTAGAAAGACAAAATCCATACTCACCTCTATCCCAAATTCTTCCGATACCGGCAAACAATCCTCCCCAACATTGATCAAAATTACGCAGCCTTTAGAACAAACAAAATAAAATATTTCTCTTCCCCTGGTGGCATCATTAACAGCGCAAAAGAAGAAGCGAGGGTACGCTAATCAGAAGTTGTGGAACTTCCCAACCTTAAGCAAATAGATTCACACCATATCTGCATATTTTGTCATCAGGGAATCGGGATTGATTTTTTTAAGCTCTTGGAGGTAGGAAGACATCAGATGGCTTCGGGTTTCCCTAATGGATTCAATTTTTTCAAATGATCGGATGGAAGATGCGTCGAGTTATTAAATGTAGCTTATGAGAAGCGGTGTGAAAATTGGTTGGAATGTTTTAGGGGATTATATGCTAAATTTGGAAGGTGTTCTTTTAAAGGGGAGTTTTGTGCTTTTTTATTGATTGTAACTTTGTTTCTTTTTAGTGGTTTTTTGAGTTGTTGGGGAACTAAAATTAGGAAAACTAAACACGATATTTGAAATGGTATTATGAACTTTCAAGAAAACATGATGCCCTTACACATAGATTCCTGAAAATCTGATACTTGAATTGGCGGGAGCATTTTGATTAAGAAAGACTATATCGGACGAAAATATTTTTCTTTTAAATTATATGACAATAAAATGAAAGAAAAAAATATGTGGTAATGAATATAATGAATATTATATATGAATATTATATATTCATGAATATTATATATTCATGAATATTATGTATTCATGAATATTATATATGAATATAATGAATATGTGTAGAATTTTTAGAAATTCTAATGGCTTTCTGATTTTACAAAAAAAAGGAAAAAAATGTGGCATTTTTTTTTAGAAATTCTAATTGCTTTCTGATTTGCCAATAAATTGAAAAAAAAATGTGGTAATATTTTTAGAAATTCTAATGGCTTATTGCATACCCTCAAAAGAATCCGAACAGTTTGATACCAAAAATGTGTTATACGGATCAGTAATTATAAAGTTTTTCTCTAGAAAACTGTTCACCAATTATTTTTTATTTTTAGAATATAGAGAGATTCATTCATAGAAGTTCATTGAAAATAAAACAAGGGCAGGGGACCTAAAACTAGTATAGGGTATTCTAAACTTGTGGATTTTCATTGAAGCAATTGAGGCAAGTGTCGCCTCAAGACCCTCTCCTCCCCCTCCCAACAGGAATCGCCCCCTAAACACTCCCCAAGAACACTGACGACACCACACGACCGGACTGCAAAACACCCCTCAAAGACGTCACCTCCCCAACAGATAAAAGTCTGTTTAGAATGAACAAACTTTGGACCGGACATCTGTTACCGTATTAGTATTCCGGCGGTCAGCAGTGGACATCCGAAAATCGCTTTCCCACTTCTAAGTGCAGCATCACCTGGGGATGTGCCGCTGCTCAGATGAAATCGCTTTCACGCCAAAAGGCGCCACTCGGGGATGGAAATTGCTCTTCTGGTTGTGTCCTTAAGAATTTTAAGGGCATATTTAACGTGATAATGAATTTACTTGCCACCCAAGTCATGGGCCCGATGTTACTTTGTTTTTTCGAGATTTGATAACGGAAAGTATTTTTTAAATATTTTTTATTTCTATGTTTTGATTCAAGTTATTCGAAGCGGAAAATTTAAAACTGAATCGAGAACCCCACATGATACAAACTGTAGAATAAATAATAACAGGTTGAGGGGTAAAAATGAGTTATTTCATAAAAGTAAATTTAAAACTCGCAACCAACGTGAACATTAATAAAAAAATGTCAACAAAAGATTTATGAATAGTAAAATAAACTTATGTTTTACGCAAAGAACCTTGCAAATCTTGTTTCATAATGACTTCTACTCCTTTACCTCTAAAGTTGTGTGTGTGTTTTTGGAGTGTATAACAATAACCTCAATAATAGCGATGTTTTTAGTCAAATATTCTATGAAGTGATTCTAATCTAGAAGATTAGTCTCATCATTGTCAAACTTTGGTGAAGACACCTCCTAGGAGTAGTTGTCCAGAAGGCAAATAAATTATTTAAAGCATATTTTTATTTCTTAAAAGCTAAAAATTGTTTTAAGTTTAAAAACATTGTTTGTACTTGAAAATATTCCCACCTATTTAACATTAATCATATAGTCAAGAACCTAATTAATATTTATTTTGTTCTGAAATTAATTGGCTATGTAAAAAAGTTTTTGCCAAAGCCCATTTAGGGTTCTATAATACTTATTTTGATAGGAGGTTTAAAGGGCCAAAATAGAGCTTTTTGGCGATATCTCTTGGAGACTTCGATTTGTCGTTCTTTTTCTGGCAAACCCTTGTGTCCACTTTCAGAATTATGCCCTTAAAGGACGAAATCGGACGTGGACAGCATTTTTTAAGCAGAGATATTTCAGATTCTAAGAGGTGATGGGGAACAGCTGAGTCTTAAACGATTTTATTTCAGCCATCTTCTCTTAAAGTGAGATATAATAGCGTGGTCATATATATTATATCGGAATAACCCACAAAAAATTTATGTATTTTTGAAAAGACCATCATTTTTATATGAATTTTAAAAAATTTCCGAATAAGTTTTGTTTTGGTTGAAAATATTTCAGGTGTTTTAATTACCTAAATTAAAATAGAACTGGAATGCTTTTCCGAAATTTACGAAGCATGGAATTTTTAACTTTTAAATTTTTAGAAGCTATAAATAGGAATTGAGAATATTCTTTGTGATTAAAAGAGCATTCCATTTGAATGCAAAAGATTACTTTATAAATAGGGTTTCTCGAAACTGTATTCTTGTTGATTTTCTCTGTTCTTTGTTTTCAGAAATGAATTCCATTCTTGGGAAGTATAGAGTTTTAAAATTTAAATACTCATTTTGCGTCTAGATCTAGAATTTAAAGAAATATAATAAGGGGAAATAGTAAAACAATTAAAGAGAAACAGGTTATTGATTCACAAAGATTTTAAATTAAAGTCATCTCAAAATCACAAAAGGATAGGAAAAGTTGAGATTTATAGTTTGTATTATCTTGAGAAGACATTTTTTAAATAGCCATTCTTCGAAAATATTATAGGGAGAGCTCTTAAACTTTTTAAATTTTTATAAAATTTGAAGTATTTTCAAGACAAAATACCTATTGCAGAGATTATTATAAAGAGATTTCAGAACTTTCAAATTTTATTTTAGAAGGAGATTGCAAAAATTTTCAATTTTAAAAATACCCTTTTCATGAGATTTCTATGAAAAGTACAAGTTAATTGTTTAATTAATTTACATTACTAAAATTCACATTATTATTATACTCTGGTAAGGTTTAAGTATTATATTTAAGGAGGATTTCTTTACATTATATTCTTATACTTTATTGTGGGTTGAGCGATAGGGTGTTTTTCGGTGAATGTGTGTGACCTTATTTATTTATACAATATCTAAAATATTGTCTAATGTCAGAAAATACGTTTTAACTTTTGTTTGAGAGTCATTTCTTTTCAAGTGGGGGATCACTGGCCCCTGATTTTGATGAAGCAAGTATCCAATATTTCCAAAACCCCCTACTTTTGTATATTTATCGCACTTTATATTTATATCCACTATTTTATAAATGGCAATGGTCCCCAGTTCATTTCAGTCCTTATAGTTTCACAAGTTCTAATCAAAGGGGAATTTAAGGGGGGATTATTCAATCACGAACACCATGCCTCAAATCTCTGCAAGGTCTTTCTCCTAAATTCGTTCATGTTTTTATATAATACAATTCACCAGTTTAGCTTAAGGCTACAGTTATTTTAACCCTGGATAAAGAAAAAGCATTAAAGTCAGAATATTTTCATATTAGACCATCACCTTCGCTGGTTTGTCAAGGTTCTATCTTTTTAGAACTCCATTATATAAACAACCTTTTTAAGGAGCAAGAAAATGTAACATTTTTGTTTTAGAACCACCAAAGTTAGTTCTGAATTGACAAGTTTCTGGCCAACTCACAAAACCAATTTTACCCTACAGTGTCTGTATGAACATCTCTCAAAATAATTCCTCCCCTTCCAGGGCGCACCAACATCACCCCTTTGAGACCTTCATCAATCCAGATCAAATCACACCCACCCAACTCCCACATTTCGATCCCCCATTCCAGAAAGCCATTCCACTTTTTTACAGAACCGAGTCACTTACCCATTTAGCATGGTCATTTCACACTACCAAATCCTACGCAGACATATTGAAAAACCGTCCCGGGCATCCGACCGCATTCAATGATTCCGGACAGCCTTTGCCGTGCCACCTAATGGACATTCTATAACTCCGTCTCGCCGCTGCCATCTGCCCATAGCCCTAATCTGCGCGCGGCCCCTACATACTTACAAATCCATAGCTAACCTACTGGATTAGAGGCGAACGGGGCGCAAAATTTGTCACGAGATTAGGAGCGGGCGCCCGGATTTGGGGCTGACACGGGGCTAAATCGGGCGTCTTTTGAGGTGAGTTGATTAATGCGTTCGGGGGCGGGGCGGGATCCCTGAAGGGATGCGGCTAAAACAGAAGCATTGAATTTTTATTGGGGGTTTAGGGCCCCGTTGGAGTTTAGGGAAAGTTTTTTGTCGGGTTTCTTTAGAAAAATCCTCACAGTTCTATTCGGTTTTCAAGTTGAATGTTCGCCTTTACATCAGCATTTATTTCTGAGTTAATTGAATTTAATTGAATGTGGTTAGGAGTTTATAGGATAATATAAGACGGATTTGATTTAAACTGTTTTATTTGTTTAATTAAGGTGAACTTTCTCTTGAACTTTAAGTTGTCTTTTTATTTAAAAAAAAAATTAGCATTTTTACACCGTATAAAAGCCGAAAAATTGTTGACAGGGGCTTAAAATCGTTACGTAACTTCTATAACAAAATGTTCTAGAGTTTTTATGCATTTTATTTCAAGAAAATACATCTTTCAAGTAATTTCAAAATAAATATCAACTTTAGAGTTCGACATACATTTAAAATTAAAAAATGTGTTTTACACTCAAAGGTGTGCAAAAAGAATATTAAATTTGAAGCATTATGTTATTCATAAACTGGTATCACGATGTTAAAACCGAATTTATGTTACTAAAGACTTAACTCTGGTTTCTTAAGTCTCCTATTACCTTTATGAATACAAGGATGTAAAATAAATTTTCCAACCTAACCAGCAGGGAGTGCAAAGCAAAACGTTTGAGAACGGAATCCCTCAGTTAAGTAAGAAAAGTAATTTTAATTAAAATAATCTACTTTAGACTGAGAGTAGGATACATATTTTCGTAGAAATATTTCGGTCACCGTGTCATGTTAAAAATATGCTTCCAGTGTTTGCTTTGATTGTACTCAACTTGGGTCATTTACCTGATAGCCAAAAATAAGGTGCAATTCAATGCTGGACATTGAGAAAATATTACTCTAAAAAGGTTCTATATTAGTTTATCTCACAAAAAAAATATATGTGAAGGGCAAAGTGATTAATCGGGCATTATTAATAATGCCCGAAGTGGAGGCAGGCAAAGTGATAAATTTCATTCATAAATTCCACTGAATTTATCACATTGCCCGGACATTATTAATAATGCCCGGATTTATCACATTGCCCGTAACATATACATCTTTAAATTTAAAAAAGTTATGTTATCATATTAGCCTTAGGACTGAGGAGATTTACTGGTTGGATTATCGTAAAACTGCATTACCTATGAACACGAGGGGACTTCCTTATTTCTTGGTCATGGGTGTGTGAATATGATTTCAAATTTGTGGGATTCTGATTCTACAGCATTTCCATGACTTTATTGATGGAAGAAAAAGTGGTATTTCATTGATGGACTCGGTCAACCTTAAAATTACAATGTGATGGCAATTCATTCATGTTCACTCGACTCTCCCCCTTCGATTTCATTCGTCCTTTCACAGTCACCTTCCATTCCATCCTTGTTTATCAGCCATTTGCTGCCGACAGCTCAGTGCACCGCCGCAGCTGCCCCAGAAGTCAGGTCCTGCTGCAACAACACGACAAGTCTCACAAAAG
Source organism: Tetragnatha montana (assembly GCA_963680715.1). Taxonomy (NCBI): domain Eukaryota; kingdom Metazoa; phylum Arthropoda; class Arachnida; order Araneae; family Tetragnathidae; genus Tetragnatha; species Tetragnatha montana. The sequence continues at coordinate 22,908,352 of OY796680.1, forward strand.
CAGGGCCTTTTCCAGCGGGGCCCCAAATTACACGGCCCGTTAGAGGCATTGAAACGAGGCGGGTCCCAGATGGGCCCGGACCCAGTAATGGGTGCTTTGTGACCGTGGGCAGTGACATGATTATCCGCGATTAGCGTTTCGGTTTCCATGTCCCGGTTTTGTTGGCTGGTTTGCGGCTTTGGACTGGCTTTTGTGGCCCGCTCGGGGACTCTCTTGAACGAATGGAGTTGGGATGAAAAGTCGTGTTGCGTTGCGAATTTTTTTTTAAAGGTCGAAGGCGTGCTGGGAGAGGGGTCTGTTTTGGAGGAGTTTGGGAGGCAGGAAGGAACTGAATCGGAGCCATTTATTAGGCGTGTTATGAGATTTTTATGACGGTGCGAGGATAATCTCGAAGAAAAGACCGGAGATGGCTCGTGATTCATGGGCGTAGTGAAGACTATGTCGAGAATAATTGGTTCGAAATAAAAACTACTCTAGTTTACAATATGGGTGGGAAGAAATGCATTTGAGCACTCAAACATTATCATACTTCTTATCGTACCGTTAGGATTCGAAATGGATGTCTGTTTCGTCCCTATGTGTTCATGACAGGGGCGTATATAAAGGGGGTCCAAGACCCCCCGCAATTCGGATTAAGTGTACTGAACTGAGGTAAAACACTGTTTTTGAGGGTCACAAATTTGGAAAAATTTTCTGGGTGAGAACCCCCAGACCCCTCTTTTGTGCTTGGAATTTTTCCACATTCATTTCATCAAGATGGAAATTACGCCTAAAATTGTATTAAAAACTAAATTGAATCTATTAAATATGCAGGGGAGGGTCTTAGACGATTAATTTTGTGTCTTCTCCCCCGGGGGAAAATCTAAGTTTGGGTGTAATAATGGCTAACTTTTTTAAAGGATGTTTGGGCCCCTCCCGAAATAAATTTCTCTATACACGACTGGTTCATGAATGAATGTTCCCTGTAAAAGGGCTTGTGCGAGTGAGTGGGTGTTGCGGGTTTAGTCCTCTTTCGTCTCTTCCTGATTCGTCTCCTTGTCAAAAATTGTCCTGTTTCATCCCTTTAAGGTTAAATGCATTTTTGGTTATTCCTGTTTGATCCCCTGGGTGTTGAGTTAACCATAATTGGCATAAAACCGATAAAAAGGTGAAATATTGTTAGTTACGCTTCAGTTTTTTCCTTGGAAATCATACTAAAATTATTAATAAAATAAATAACTTTTAAAAAGTTTCGTTTTTAAAATATTATTATGTATGTGTTACCTGTCAGTTACTTTTTAAGCTGTTAATTAATAAAAATACTTTAATTCACATTTAATATGTTGATATTCTTAAGTTTATTTTGTCTTGATTCACTATAATGTGTTCACTTTATGAACAAACGACTGTTTCTCTATAAATACATTGGATTTCTTAAGCTTAAGTCAATTATTTTGATCTGTTTGATAACCGACAGGATATTTTGTAATGAACTAGGCTGTTATACACTATTAATTATTGAAAAAGTGTTTGATTAATTGTATTTCTCTGTACTTTCATCATTCGGTAAAAACATCAGTTATTTAATTTATTGTAGACATAGATTTTATTAATCAATACAAAAATTATTTTAATTTACACACTTTTCAATAAAAATTGAAAGGAAAAAACTTTTGCATAACATCTTCATTTCCCATGATATCTTACTAAAATTCTATCTTTACATCACTTTTTCCTTTTAAAGTTTTTACTGATTAATGAATGCCTTGAAATGCAAAACTGGGTACCTAAATCAGGCGCGGATCCAGCAGGTCTCCAGGGGGAGGGCACTTTTTGAGGATCACCTCTACATTTGCACGCAAAATAGAATAAATTTTACTTTTTTCTATAAAGATCCCCCTAGATTTTTATATAGAAGAAAATAGATATAGATAGAATTATTTTCTTTGAAGAGATTTTTGAACCCCAACATGTTTGATAAACAGTATAAGCGAAACTATTTCTGAACCTATGATCGGGATCTGAACCTTTTAACTGTCTTTTAAGAACGCAAATTTTTTAGGGGGGTCTGGGGATCCTCCCCTAGAAAATTGTAGGCATTTTGACTCTGAATAATTCATTTTTGATCCGCACAGGCGTTTGATGAACGAAAAAAGTTTAGAGAATCTGAGGACACTTTGGGCTAAAAAAAAGGGGCCAAGAAGCGAAAAGGAAGAGAAAAAAGGGTAAAAAGAAGAAAAAAATAATTCTCTTTTTTTAAATGACAAAAAAAAAAATCTTGGTCTTTCAAAATCTACTTTCCTTTTTACCCCTTTTCTCTCTTTTTCCCATCTTTCCCTTTCTTTTTCAGCCCAAGGAGGGGGCATTTTCCGAAGTGCCCACCATTGAATCCGTGCCTGGTTGAAATGTATTTTGAAATATTAAAAAGCCGTCTTATACCATTTTGTTACCTGCTAATCAATTATTTTTCTTGCAGGGATAATGACACAACACTCCTACCTCTATAATGAGCTACATGAACTCAATTTGTTGTCAATAATTTGTTTCATGTCAATAAAAAATTTTTATGTTTTAATGAATACAGGGTAGGCAAAAAGTCAGTACACTTTTGAAAATTAAAAAAAAAAAAAAAAAATCGGAATAAAAATGGTTTGCAGTCCCTTCAGTCTTAGGGGCAATAAAAAGTTTAGTTCAAAATTATGATAATAGATAGTTTCTATGGAACTTTCAAAAATGTATCGACTTTTTGCCCACCCATGAATAAAGTTATGGAGTGGTTGGTTGTCCTTCATACACACTCAAATTCATAAAATTAGAAAAAAGCCTCGAACCGAAAGTTTTACATACAAATAAGAAATAGCACTGAAAATAAATTCAGCAAACATATATTTTTAAAATTAAAAAAAGTGTTATTTTTTAAGCTACAGTCAGGTTGTATATGAAATTCAAATTTAAAAAATAATCTGTAAAGATCGATGCATTTTTTTAAGCTAACATAACTGGAGTTATTCAAGATAAAAAAGTTATAAAACTTTTTTTTCTTCAAATTTTTAAAAAAATCACCAAAAAATTCAAATAAATATATTTTTATGTTTCTTTCACAGTAAAGAATAGCCCCTAAAAGTGTTAGTGAAATTCACACATGAGGGTCAGGTTGCCACAAGATGATATAAAAAATGCATGCAAAAAATAAATTATAAACATAATCGAGAAAAATAAGACTTGGATAACACGCACTGCATGTTTCTTACCGTTTACAATATCGAAATTAATAATCTCCAGTAGCTTTAAAATTCTCGGAGAGATGTGAGCAAATGGCCTGGACGTCAAGATCGAGATGCTTCAATTCGAAAGGACCCGGGTTCAAAGCCTGCCTACCACTTTTTCAAATTTTGAATTTATATATTAACCTTTAAATTATTAAAATAAACCAGAGGCTTCAGGAGCTGATGGTATGGTTGGTTAACGCACTGCCGTCTGAGGTTGACAGTTGATCACAAAAGATTTCGGGTTCGATCCTCGGCAATATTTTCTGTTTTTTTTTTAAGGGTGAAGTATCACCTTCAAATTAATTACAAGACTGTCGCAGCTGCAGGAACGGATGGCTTGGTGCTTAGCACACCTGACTGCCATCCGAAAGGCCCTCAGATCGAATCTGAGCCTTCTCAGCGGGTATAGCACTCGGAAATAAATACTGATTGGTATTTATAAATTTTCCTGCTTAATTCACGGGGGGTCTTAATATTTCTAATTCTCAACGTTAACTGTAACCGCAACAGTAAAATTAATTGAAATTAATACTATTTTTGATGACTTTTACACTCTTTTTTTATAACTTTTCAAGACTTTAACTCTTTTGCCTACGACGGAAACTGAAAGAAAGTAAGAGTCTTAAGAATGAGGAGGACAGTAATGGATCCTTCCGTCCTCAATCCCCTACCACCAACCCAGGCGTTTCATTTAACTTAGGATTTTTAGCCTAATTTAATAAGTGGTAACAAAATTTCAGGCTGAGTTAATGAAGATGCTCTACTTAATATTTTTTTCTTAATTTAAAAAGTGGTGACTAAAAACCACATCTACTAATGCGAAATCGTTTAAGAACATAATTACTTCTAAACTAATATTTCACAGGTTATGGAAAGAATGGCTGGACTGTTACCTTATATTAACAGAGCCATTCCAAACGCAGGACATAGATCCCGTTACAGAGATAATACTTTTGCTCTACTTAATACTTTTCACTTAATTTAAAAAGCGGTGACTAAAAACCACTCCCGCCGCTAAAATGATATAATCCAAACCGATTAAGAACAGAGATCTAAATTTATATTTCACAGGTTATGGAAGGGATGCTTCACTGTTTTCTCATGTGAAGAGAAACACTTCTCACGCAGGACATAGATCCCGATACAGACTAAATATTTATGCTCAACTTAATACTTTTCACTTAATTTAAAAAGCGGTGACTAAAAACCACTACCGCTAAAATGTAATAATCCAAAATCGATTAAAAACAGAGCTCTAAACTTATATTTCACGGTTTTTTCATGTGAAGAAAACCACTTCTCACGCAGGACATAGATCCCGTTACAGACTAATAATTTATGCTCAACTTAATACTTTTCACTTAATTTAAAAAGCGGTGACTAAAAACCACTACCGCTAAAATGTAATAATCCAAAATCGATTAAAAACAGAGCTCTAAACTTATATTTCACAGGTTATATGGAAGAGATGCTTCACGGTTTTTTCATGTGAAGAGAACCACTTCTCACGCAGGGCATAGATCCCGTTACAGGCTAAATATTTATGCTCAACTTAATACTTTTCACTTAATTTAAAAAGCGGTGACTAAAAACCACTACCGCTAAAATGTAATAATCCAAAATCGATTAAAAACAGAGCTCTAAACTTATATTTCACAGGTTATATGGAGGAGATGCTTCACGGTTTTTTCATGTGAAGAGAACCACTTCTCACGCAGGACATAGATCCCGTTACAGACTAAATATTTATGCTCAACTTAATACTTTTCACTTAATTTAAAAAGAGGTGACCAGGGGCGTCATTTCAGTTTTTGGTTGGGGGGGGGGCAAGGAATTTTTTTAAGTTGGGCTTAGCCACGCCATAACCAGACTTGTTTTTTTTTGGGGGGGGGTAACTCAACATCATAAGCTCTAAGTAAAAATGGAGGGGGGGGGTCTGGGGGTCTCCCCCAGGAAAATTTTGAAATTTTGCCTCATTTTTACAACATTTAAGTTACATCCGAAGAGAACAGCCCCTTGTAAACCACATAATTTTCTAGAGAAAAAAAAGTTACAAATAAGCGTCAAAGTTTCAAAGGGAGCCGGAGGTCCTCCCTCTGAATATTTTTTGAAAATCCCGCTTTAAACTAGTGTTTTAACTCCTTTTCAACCTCATTGGGGAGCACACAGAGGTAACCGTTTCTTGTAAGCGTCAGAATTTTAAAGGGAAATACACTGTATAACATTTATATGTAAAAATTTTAAGAGAGGGGGCCGGGGGCTCTCCCCCAGAAATTTTTTTGAAATTTGCCTCTTAAAGTAGTGTTTCAGCTCATTTTGAGGCCCTTTGGGTTACATCCAAAAAGAACAGTTCCTTGTAAAGCATAGAATTTTCTAGGGAAAAAAGTTATACATAAACGTCAAATTTTAAAGGGGGGGTTGGAGATCCTCCCCTAGTAAAAATATTTGAAAATTCCCCTTTAAACCAGTGCTATACCTCCTTTTCAAACTCCTTGAGCTTTCAAACTCTTTGGTTCCAAAAAGGAACCGCTTCTTGTAAGAGGCAGAATTTTCAAGGGAGAAACATTGTATAACAGGCATCAATGGTCAGGAGGGGGTGTGGGGATTCTCCCCGAAAATTTTGAAATTTGACCCTCAAAAGTAGTGTTTTAACTCCTTTTGGGACTTTTTGAGTTAACTCCGATGCTCCTTGGGGAAGTTACAAAATTTTCAAGGGACTTACAGCAATTTTTCACTTAAGAGTGGAAACCTTGGGGGGGGGTAATTGCCCCCCCTGCCCCCCCTAAATGACGCCCATGGCGGTGACTAAAAACCACTACTACTAAAATTAAATAATCCAAACCGATTAAGAACAGACATAGATCCCGTGACAGAGCGAATATTTATGCTCAACTTAATATTTTTCACTTAATTTTAAAAGCGGTGACTAAAAACCACTACTACTAAAATGAAATAATCCAAACCGATTAAGAACAGATCTCTAAACTTATATTTCACAGGTTATGGAAGGGATGCTTTACTGTTTTCTGATGTTAAGAGAAACACTTCTCACGCAGGACACAGATCCCGTTGCAGTGCGAATATTTATATGCTCAACTTAATAATTTTCACTCAATTTGAAAAGCGGTGACTAAAAACCACTACCGCTAACATGAAATAATCCAAACCGATTAAGAACAGAGCTCTAAACTTATTTTTCACAGGTTATGGAAGGGATGCTTCACGGTTTTGTTTCTCGTATGAAGAGATCTAAATACACAGTGAATGGATTAATTTCCCATATATTCCTACCGGAAAGGCTTGAAAATTTTACTACCAGTCAACTTCCAGTAGAACTCGTCTATAAAAGAATTTTTACAACTCCTTTTAAAACGAAAAACGTGGGGATCATACATTATGTATCTGTACACGATAAAAAAATAGCAGCATGAGGAGTGCTGAGAGAATTAAATACCTAATGATTATTATCCACGTTTTTCATCTTATAAGGAGTTATAAAAATTATGTTATACTTTTTAGTACATTTAAAAACGTATTTTTAAAAAAGATTTTTTTATTTCATAAATTAGTATAGATATAGATAGATTTGGTATATTATCATTATCTGATACAATGGAATTGTTGCAATTATCCTTAATATTATGCTGTCCACGGCCACTGGTCACTTGAAAAATACACATTCGGGCAAATGAGTGCAGGGAGAACAAACGAGATGTTAAGATTGATATTTAAAAAAAAGGACGGATATCGGTCTAATAGTGCGTCTTTCTAATAACAGAACATTTTTTGAAGCCAAACTGTATTGATTGCGCCAAATTTGAAGGAAAGGACGAAAGCGCACTAAGAAATAGTCATAAATTATCGAGGGGATGAAACAGGACAAAATGAAATGATGAAAGCGGACAGGATGAACAGGATGAAAGCGGAAGATATGAAACAGGACATCACCGTGTTCGGTCCACACAGGTGACGCTATGTAAGTAGGTATTACCAATCTTGGGATTAAAAGGAAGATTTATTTCCAAGTATCAAACAGTTGGCTACTACTTTTATTTCCAAGAGGTAGGTGTAAAATCTAACAAGTTTATGTAGGAGCTAGGGTACATTTGAAAAAAAAGTAGGAAATGGCTGCAGTGCAGTTGCTTTACCCGTTTTTTTAGGGGGGGAGGTTTATGCCAAAACTTGGATCTTCTTAAATTTATTTTTTGAGGGATAGAATGATAAACTCATATTATTGTGGTCCATAGATATTCTCTAGGCTCTTTAAAAATTACACGTATTTATAAAGCTTCAGTGGTATGACATTCTTTCGGGGGTAACTATTCCCGTTGAGTTATTTGATTTCTCAAGCAAGGAATTCAATTTTGGGGGGTGGAATATTTTTGAAAATTTCTTCACAAATAGAAACAGTAGGGTCACTTGGGGTAAGTGGGACCCCTTTTTGGAACAGTACATTTTTGAAGGTTCATAAAATTTTTTTGAAGAGGTTCAATTTGAACTTGATGACATATTCTATTTAAGACACTATTAATAAACAAAAATTTATAATTAGGTTCTAAAATAATGTTCTACATTTTTCTTAACTGGTCTTTTTGTAAAAAATGAGACGGGGGTCCCACTTACCCCATAGGAAGGGGTAAGTGGGTCACCCCCTTTTTATTTTGATTGAAAGCAAGCAAAGCTTAAGAGGGAGTAAGTGGGTCTTACTTGATAAAGTATAGAAGTTTTAGGTACAAAATATTTTATTGTAACTTAATCCATGTACGAGATATCTACTCACATTTAAATTAATAGGGTTGATTGGGGTAAGTGGGACCCCTTTTTGGAATACTACAATTACATAATGTTTTCTTCAGGTTCGAATGGTTCGGGAGACTTATAAAGAAACCCTCGAAACTATTCCCCCACCCCACTGTGTGTTTTAATTAATTTCTCGGCAACGTGAATAAAAAAACCCAACTTAATAGTTTTCTTTACTTACCACAGCTTATATTAAAACGCAAAATTAATATAAAATTTCAATAAATTACTTATAAATGTTTCAATAAACATTAAAATGGTGAGTCTAGGGTGTCCCACTTACCCCATAATGAGGGGACCCACTTACCCCTACTTTGCTTAAATTACGGGGTAAGTGGGACCCCCCTCTTAAAAATTTTTAAATAAGAGATTTTGTGAAAATTCAAATTGCAGTATGTATTTTAAGTCAAACCTGGCACAACAGTTGAAAAAACATTAAAATATAGTGAAAACTTTCCTGGAAACACTTCTTGGAAAAATGCATCTTGAACTCTCCAAAAAAAAAATTATGGAAATTTTTTTACAATAGTTCTATTATCTTAAAAAGAAATGACACAAAACTCTAATATATGCAAAACCCATCAGTGTGACAAAATGTAACATGATCAATGTGAATAAGTGTGAAATGTCCTTTACATAGTTTAGTTTGAGGGGGGTGACCCACTTACCCCAAGTGACCCTACTTAAACACTTTCATAAAAATGTTTTTAACCAAAATGAATCATGTATTTCATTGGGTGTAGGATTTTTTTTTATGATTATAAATATATCAGCCTTTATTGGGTATACTTTTAACCGAATTCAAATTCTTTGATATCTGAGAGCGAAGGAGTTTTGTCAAAAATTAACGATGCAAGTCAATACAAAAGGTTTGGTCAAGTCAGGTTACATAAAAAGACATTATAATAAATAAGTAGACTGATTTTTTAAAAAGTTTTTTTTTAAACATATTAAAACAAGACAAATGAACATGCTATAATGTATTTATTTTAAGATCTATAAGGAAATTTAGTCATGCATTAATACATATTTTTTCCTCAAATATCGACATAAAATTTCAACATCATTTAGTTGACAACATTCACTAGGTTTGCATGTAAATTTACTTATTCAGGCAGCCATTGAGGTATCACATTTACCTTTTATAACAAATTCAATAATTTAAATTTCATATTTGCAGTTTTACTGCTTTAAATAAATGGTTAAATTTTACATTATAGAATAAATCACTAAGTTCTTGTAAAAGGTTACATTTTCCAATAACAAAATATTTTACAATACTTTTTTGTCTATTACAGAATTTTCAATACATTTGTAAAGTGTAAAATCATTGTTTTACAAACAACAAAAAGTACCCCAATAATCTGTTACATAATTTTGAGGTAAGTTACAATTTTAGCTTAATAGTACATTAAACATAGAATCATACAATTTTTAAAGACATTTTCAATCTTTCAAATTCGTTCTTCATTGAATACCATAATGCAATAAAAAACATCAGTTCATTATAAATTCAAATTCCTACATGTATAAAGAGATGAACTCTTACGTAAAACAGTAATACATACATCCTATCTAAAACTAAACAATTTTGGAAATTCATATTTTCAAGTTGAATGTTAAATTTAAATCACCATTACACAGAAACAATTAAGTTTAACACTTTTAATGACCACTTATTTAAATCTTTATTAAAATTAACAAGTGACGTAACATGTTTAAAGTCCCTTTCATAAGAAAAGGAAACATACAATAAACAATTTTTTTTAAAGATTTTGATGAATTTAATATGGTGAATTGGTTTCATAAAAGGTACGAAAAGTTCGATTTAAAAAACAAAACATAAAGGTCCAAATTTCCGATTTATTTTAATAATATATTTGTAAGAAACATTGTATCGAAAAGTCTTACTATTCTAGTATTTAAAAATCAAGTTTACTTAGCAACATTTAAAAATATATTAAAAAAGGTTTATAAATTATTGAAAAGGGAGTATTCTTAAAAATACATTTTGAAAAGGATATTTTGTTGATATAAAAGCTTGGTAATTGTAAATTCTTTTTAAAAAAATACAGCTATTATATTTATTAATTGAATTTATATAAAATAGTTTTAAAAATTAAATAACATAGTTGTTAGACTGGATAAAATCTTCAGAATTTTCAAAGTTTGTATATAGGAATAAAATAATTTGCCTTTTATAAATATTATTAAGAGGCTTTAAATTATGATTAAATCCTAGCTCCTTCAAATGCAATTCTAATTTTTTTAGCATTTTGAAGATGTTTCAGAAGAAATGAAATTCCGGAATCTAATATGATGTAATTAAGAAATGGCTTCGTATTTTGATCAAATATATTTGTATTAATTATGTTGAAATTTCCTGTTAAATGTATTTCAGTTGAGTGTACTGCTATTTCATAGTTAGGATTAAAAAAAAGTTAATTTGATAGCATCGAGGTCTCTTAATAATGATATATATGATGCAATAAAATGTGCAGGATCAATTCAGCATAATACCAATACTATACAAATTGCACATTTAAGAAACAAACTATTAATAAATGTTTTGAAGCATCTATTTAAAAAAAAAAAAAAACATTCTGATTGCTATTATCCTCTCAATGAAAACTGGTTTGACTTGTGTCAAATGGATTGGATTATCTCAGTTTTTTTATAGTCTTAAGGGTTAGGAAATATCAACTAAAACATGTTATTTAGAGGGACCAAAAGTAATAACAAATCAGAGATTGTCCCTTTTGATTGTTTAGAGTTTTGGTTTGCTGAATAATGAACTCTCAGAACTGGATGAAGCTGCTGCCATAGATGCAATCAAACCAAGAATACTGGTTGGTTCAATGGCTAAAAGTAAAAACAAATATTTTCAGCACTTAATTAAAAGTCAATTGATAATTGTTTGAATGTGATAAATATCCTGATGATTTATGTTTCTTACTTTCTTATGAACGTGTTTTTAATTAAGGTACAAAAACTAGAATATTGAATTAAGTTTGTTTAAACACAAGTATTTCACAAAACGCGTTTATAAATCAATTATTATTTTTTCTAAACAAAATTGTTTAGAGATTTACAGTCACCCTTTTTTTTTAATATAATAGAAAATATTGAACTATTTATAGATTTTTTTAGGTTTTGAATAGTTAAAGCTTGTGTTTAGTTTTGAACAATTCTTTCAATTGAGAAGTTTCTCCAAAATGAATCTAAATTAAACAAGTAGTATAAATTCTGAAAACTTAGAAACTGTCTTTTAAATATCCAACTTACGAGTATTGGGATCCAACAAAGATGCTCCCTCTAAATCATCGAAAGTACTTGAAGTATCAAAGGAGGGATGAGGGGGGGACATAAAATTTCCAACATCACCTTGACCATGCTCACCAAAACAACAAGGTATTGAAAACTTGGAATTGAATGGTTTACCATTTGAAATAGATTTGGGAGTTGAGCACAACCCAAGATTAGATGGACCTATGTAAAAATTGAGAAAGAATTCTATAAACTATAATTTCAAAGAAAAATGAATATAATCAAGATATATTTTCATTATTTCTCATATTGTTTAACTAGTTTTTATTACTTTAAACAAAGTTGAATGAAATTATTAAACATAGACAGTTTGTACAAATTTTCTACTTCAACAAAGTCAAGATAAAACAAACTTTTCTTTCACTTGAAAAATGAAATATATTTCATTACATTGTCAATTCTATTATTGTAATGAAGTATATTATAGCAGTAATTACATCCAAGTAAAAAAATACGCTTTAGTTAATTTACATTGTACTGGTAATATGTTCTTGTAAATCTTCGCCTATTTTGAAATGTAAAATTACCAGTATGCAATAGTTACTATACTTAAAGTACAAAATAATACGAAAACTGGGTCCATCCATGGCCCTTGTTCATCCAACTATGAATTAAAAATTCTTCGCAGTACTACGACTTTTGTATTATTTTGTACCTTATCTGGTAATTGAATTGAATTAATTTTTATTTAAACTTAACTTAATTGAATCTTTCTTAATTTTGACAAATACACAGAGAATTCTTTTTATTGAAGACTATATATTAAAGATAGTTTTATTTGGAAAAATGGGTTTACACAATTTTATATTTCTTATATCATGTTAAGAAAATTTGACATACCTGACTTTGCATAACTCATAGCACCGTTAGTGGGCATGAATGATTTTGGAGTGCTTGTAAAAGAGCTTCCATTAGCTAAAGATGATGGTGATGCAATCGGACCATCAATATCTGAAACATTGGGGGGAAATCTCAAAATGCAAACTTCAAAAATTTTTGTAATGTAAAATATTTTTTTTTTAAAGTAAGAGCAAATAATATGATAATAACATGAAAAGAAATAAATTTATCATTTTTTCAATGCTTGTTATGTTTTTCAATTTCAAAAAATTATTTAAAACTTTTCTGGATTTAAATAAATAGAAATTGAAAAATACATACCAGTAATTCCCAGCTTTCTCAAGACATTGCTTGCAGCATGATATCGGGCATCCTCGGGGGTCCGGCACACTTTGTCAGACATTATTTTCTGATTTTGAGGAGGGAAACCAGGAATTGTCACCTAAGAGGGAAAATGATTACATTTTAAGGAAGATCCAAAGCCTTATTCAGAAAATGTTTTATAACGAAAAAATTTAGTTTTCAATAGATGGGTTTACAGAGAAGATATCAAAGAATATTATGACAGTAAATGTTGTGTAATAAAATTAAACAAATGTCAAATAAAATACTAGGCAAAATGCTATGAAAACCCCAAGTGAAAATAAATTGGTACTAACCACACAGACGAAAAATATTTCTGAAGAGTCTGATTCAATGCAGGAAACACGAAATTCCGGTTCACCCCATCCATTTTCAAGGCAAATGTAATTAAGGAGCTGATGAATAAATGAAAAATAATTACAATGAATAATTGAACTGTCAAAAATGTGTTGTTTAAAATATTTTTTAAAGTTTCAGATAACTTTTAAAAATACAAATTGAATTGATAAAAATAAATACAATATTTCTTCCTTTGTTTAATTTTTAAAATTTATATTCCTAAAACCCATTTAATTTTAGGTTTTACATGATAAAAATGTAGTCTTAAATAAAATGAACACTTTCCTTGTCATGAGGATTTACTTACTTGGATTGGGCGAGTTACAGTAAAAGGATTTCTTGAATTAAGATTTTGGGGAGAAAACCTTGATCTCAAATTTGTTCTAGAAAATATGAAAAAAAAAAAAAAAAATATTATATCATAGAATTGGAAAGGAAAAATTACTTACACTTTCCTTTTTTTAAAAAAATGAATATGAACTTACAATATTTTTATAATTGAAAAAAAAATTAATTTTAACTACAGAATCCACTTAGGAGAGTAAAAAGTATATATATTTTTATTTTATCAGTGTTTTATAGGCTTAATATAGCCTCTCTATACTATAATAAAGCATGGACTATTTGTTAATAGAAAATTCAACATTTTGTATACAAAGATTTAATAAGAAAAAGTTTTAATTTGTAGCTTTCTAGTATTCTTACGCTTAAACATCACTTGTTTATACTCACTCGGACAAACTTGGAGAGTTAGACAGAAGACTTAAATCAAGTCCATGTTCCAGTGCATCAAAGCTAAAATTTCTGTAAAAGTTTGTAAGTTGGTTTCTTTTGTCACTGAGCAGTTTTTGCTTTTGGGTTTCTGGTGGCTTAGCCCAAGTTACTTCAAGCGTGCAACCATCCACACAGATTCCTAGAAATATTCCAGTCAAATTAGCAAAAAGTAATCAGTAACACTGTGTAGTGTGTAGGTATGCAACTGACACTTCATTTAAATATTAAAAGAATGGAAAATGATTCGTAGTGAAATATAATGTTGAATTATAGAAATGTTGAAGATTATCTAAAATAGTAGGGTTCACAGATTGTCGCTAAATCGTACATATTACTAAGGTGATAAATAACTAAATGTGATGGTGCTTCACGTTATGGTTTTTTTTTTCATCTCTTTGACTTTGGCTTTGAATTCTGCAACCCCGGCTTATTTAGGTATTCTAGAAATGTTTTAAACTTTATGCATAATTAGTGGGAAAATATGAATAACCTTTCGTTAAACCGATAAACATTAAAATGTAGTAAATAAAGTATAGAATTTCATTGGAGTTACTATTACCACCATTGATAGATATCAATCAATGGTGGTAATAGTAACTCCAATGAAATTCTATAGAAGTTAGTATTCTAGGGGGAATGAGCCAAAACGAATTGAGTTCAGATTAAATTAATGAAATATAAATGTGTTACAAACCATCAAACTGTTCTAAAGCACATTCTGCATCTTCCCTTTTAATGAAATGAATAAAGGCAAAATCTTTCATCTTCTTTACTCGTTCAATTCTTTTTGTGCCTCCCATAGAAAATAAAATATGGAGATCTTCTTCTGAAGTCAGTGCTGACAAGTTTCGAACATAGAGAACTTTAACCTTTGAGAAAAAACAAGTTATAAGCATCCTAGTTTTAAATTTCGGATTGATATTCTATCTTCTTAATTACAATGAATGCATGGAACATATACAAATTTAATTCAAACTAGAATAACGAAAATTACAAAACAAACAAATTTAATTAAAAGAAAGATAAATTCCTTGATTTTATGCAGAGTTTTAATAGAATTTAAAAAAAAACTTGCTAACATAATGTAAAGAATTATTAGGATCAAAATTAATACTACTATTAAACTTTTTATCTTGGAGAAAAACACCGATGAGTACAAAGCACAACTAATAGAACAAAAAAATACAGCAATAATTCCTATTAAATAAAAGTTTAAGAATTCCTAAAAATATTTTGATTACAAATAATGTTATTTTCTAATTTTAAACACATTCTTTGATTAAAATTATCAAATTATCTTATATCAATGCTAGTCTCTGAAACAAAGTTTTTTAGTCATCTACAATGAGAGGAAATAAGTTAATAAGGAAGGAGGCATTTGAAAAAGAGCGTAAGAGAAGTAAATGAAGAGGTGTTATTCAGAAAATAGAAAATCACTCATGAAGAAATGTTATTGGCATCAGTGGCATGGATATTACTGAAAAGAGCATGAGGAAAGTGAGAAAAGACAAAAGCAGATTTCATGCATTTTCATTCATTCAATAAATACATACCGTCTGAAAACATAATTCGTTTATACTTTGTCTCCTAGTAGATCTCAAAAACTAATAAAGAACAAAAAAATTCAATGTATAAACACATCTGAGCACACTCCTAAATAAAAAGTGCATACAATAAAAATCTTCAGAAGAACACAGTCAAAGCCTTTAATCAAACTTCATCCTTAAAAAACATTTATTTGTTCTCAAAGACCTTTGTTCATTTCTTGAAATTTACAGTCTCAAATTCCATACAATCAGATAATCTAGAAATTTTAATTATTATCTCGATTTTTCTCCTCTTTTTTTTCCCAAATAATTTGCTGGGGAAAGAAATATTAATACAAATGATGACATTAATTACTACTATCTAGTTTGAAACAAATGTGTGCCATTAAAAAATGGAATTTAGTTTAATTTTGCTATTTTTTTTAAACCAGACAAAACTAAAATTTTTGTAATAATAATTATTTTTATCCCTTAGGATTTAACTTTGGTGAGAAGAATGTTCTCTCAAATAAATTTAATTATTTTTTTAATGTTTTTAATTGAATTATTTTTCGAAATTTAGTTTGTTTCTTTAGATTAATTTTTAACTAATTCTTAAAATTTATTCTAAGAAAATTTTAAAGGGTCATAATAAATTAACAAAATAATAAAAGAGAGAGAACAGAGATGAATATATAGGAATACTTACTCTTTTCATTGTTTCATCTTCAACCTGTGCTTCAGGTTGGGCCCAATCGACAGCAATTTCATGATCGAACAATTTCACAGAACTGGATATCAGCTTACGTCTGGCCATGGCTGCAGCTCGATGACTCTCATATTCAACAAAAGCGAACCCTCTATTCTTGGTTTTGTCCAAAATACTACTGTAAAGTATAACTTTCGATACACCTTCAGTAAACTTACTGATTTCATTCATAATTTCATCTTTGCTCTTTTCTTTTGGTATGCCTCCGATGAACAGCCGACAGTTGTCAATTGATTTACAAACTCCGATGTGTCGATTCGGGCGAATTTCATAATCATCTAATCCTTTGATAGCTTTCGTTGCATCATCTATATTTGTATAAGTTACAAAAGCGTATCCGCGATTTTCTCCGTTGTATTCCATCATTAATCGAAGCTCATAGATCTTTCCAAACTGCTCACACAACGGCACAAGTTCATGTTCATAAACATCTCTCGGCAGTTTCCCAATGAATATTTCAGATCCTTTTGCTGGGGGTGGTCCAATCCATCCAGGCGGGGGGCCATACTTCCTTTGTCCATTTTCTTGGACAATTCCATAGCCAGTTTTCTCTGAAAGAGACCTTAATTTCATATCACGAAATACATCAGCCATTTTCTTTTGTACTTTCAACATATAAAGCCAAAATCGTGCAACAGCTCTTCAAAAAATCTTTGGAATGTGAGATAAAAAGGATCAAAAGATATTTTATGAATGTCGTAGCCAATCGCTTTCACACAAACAAATTCAAAAAATAATTAAACTATTGGTCATTTTAAAATTGGACACGCCTACAACAGAAGACATTTAAATGTAATTAAGTTATAATTGGATTAAATATATTTAAATAGAATTATCTCATTGAAATAATAATTGAGTAAATAAAAAAAAATTCTTGTAGAAAGTAGGAAAGCATCTGTCAAAAGAAGATTTAAATAATTAATTAGATTACTTTTATTCTTTTATATTAATAGAAAAATATGAAGAATCTATATTGAGAATGGGATTTTAATTAGTCTAGATAAGATTTGAAATTATTGTGAAATAGTACCATAGAAGAAAATAAATTTTTCAATGTTCCTCACGGAGGGGGATAAAGTACGCTGTCCCCAAACATATTTTGACCTTTCCTGGGTGATTGGTTCTGGACAGTCATGAATGTCATCTTGATATTTGATTTCAAAAATTTCATTTTTAATCAAAACTAAAATGATGGCATCGCTCAAATTGTGGCAAAAGAATTCAATGATACCATTCCTTTGGATTTGGACTCACGACTCACTTTGGACTTTTTCACTTAAAAAGAAATTCTAACATATCCTCTGTATAAAAACATTTTTAAGTCGTTGGTTTATTATTCTCATCTTATATTTTTCTCGGAATAAAACCAAGAGATAAACTAAGTGAGAAAGCTGTGTATCTTTGTAAAATTAGTTAATTACAAAACTTTAAATTAGATTTTGAGACTATTTATATAGGGGGATTCAGAATTCGTCATAAATATTTGGTGGTTAGGTAGAGGGGACCTAGACATGGGCGTCATTTAGGGGGGGCAGGGGGGGCAATTGCCCCCCCCCAAGGTTTCCACTCTTAAGTGAAAAATTGCTGAGAGTCCCTGGAAAATTTTGTAACTTCCACAAGGAGCAACAGATTTAACTCAAAACATCCCAAAAGCAGTTAAAGCACTACTTTTGAGGGTCTAATTTCAAAATTTTCTGGGGGAGAACCCCCCAATCCCCCTCCTGACCTTTGATGTCTATTATACAATTTGTCTCCCTTGAAAATTCTGCCGCTTACAAGAAGCAGTTCCCTTTGGGAACCAAAGAGTTTGAAGCCCCTAGGAGTCTGGTTTAAAGGGGAATTTTCAAAAATTTTTACTGGGGGAGGATCTCCGCCCCCCTTGAAAATTTTACGTTTATTTATAACTTTTTTTCCCCCTAGAAAATTCTATGCTTTACAAGGAACTGTTCTTTTTGAATGTAACCCAAAGGACCTCAAAATGAGCTGAAACACTACTTTAAAGAGGCAAATTTCAAAAAATTTCCAGACCCCCCTTTAAAATTTTTAAATATATATTATGTTATACAGTATATTTTCCTTGAAAATTCTGCCACTCACAACAAGCAGTTCCCTCTGGGTGCTCCCCAACGAGGTTGCAAGGGAGATAAAACCCTAGTTTAAAGGGTAATTTTCAAAAAAAATTCTGAGGGAGGACCTCCGGCTCCCCTTGAAACTTTGACGTTAATTTGTAACTTTTTTCTCTAGAAATTATGTGGTTTACAAGGGGCTGTTCTCTTCGGGTGTAACTTAAATGTTGTAAAAATGAAGCAAAATTTAAAAATTTTTCTGGGGGTGACCCCCAGACCCCCCATTTTTACTTAGAACTTATGATGTTGAGTCACCCCCCCCCCAAAAAACCAAGTCTGGTTACGGCATGGCTCAGCCCCACTTAAAAAAAAATCCTTGCTCCCCCCCCACCAAAAACTGAAATGACGCCCCTGGACCTAGACAAGCATATTTCGAATAGAAAAGGGTGGGGGGCAGACACACCGTTAAAGAGCTAGGCCCTAAATGTAGTGTGAGAGCGTTACAGAAGGACGTTTTGCCAAGGCCCGTTTAACGAAACAAAACATAATAAAATGAAAAAATTTAAAATTTATTGCATGAGGTACAGCAGTATCCGTACTACCGTAAATTGGACCACTTGCTAAACCGTCGGGGGAGTTTTAAAACTTGCAATATTAATCTTTTAGCCAAAGAATGGAGTTTTCACTGATCATACGGTTTCAATGATCAATGTATGATCGTATGATCATTAAAAATTCCTTCCCCGATCCTTATTTTTCTAAATACCATTACACTAACACTAAGGGAACTCCCTTCTTTCGCTGATAGATTAATATTGCACGTTTTAAAACTCACCCCACGGTTTAGCAAGTGGTCCAATTTCTATGGGGCCCACAGACCAGCAACTTGGTCATCAACCTGGTCGTCAATTTGTGAAGTTTACAACCATGTTGGCCGTCTGTGGGGAAGTTGATGATTGAATTTCAGGTTGATGATCTAATCGTCAACTTGGTGTGCGGAGCTTAATCGGAACATATTATTAGGAAAATAAAAGAAACTAAGCATTAAAAATTTAAAAATATAATTCTAGCACGAGAGAATAATTAAATGAAATATAATTTTGCATCTAAAGTACCAAAATAAATTAATTTGTTACAATCTGATTAATTTTTTCTTCATTGTTTACATTTTGGTTGTCAACCGGGTCGGCGATCCGTGGAAAAATCATCAACCCGGTTGGCAACCAGGTTGATGACCAAGTTGCTTTCATTTTTTTTATTTAGGATGTTTTTTCATTTTATTATGTTTTGGTTCGGTAAACAGGCCTTGGCAAAATGCCCTCTTGTGACGCTCTCGCACTACATTAGGTCCTAGCTCTTTAATGGTGTATATCTGCGCCCTCCCCATTCCTATTCGAAATATGCTTGTCTATAGGTTCCCTCTACCTCCCCTCCAAATATTGATGATGGATTATGAATCACCCTGTATGTTTGCAGTAAATGTAGAAAATATCTAAGGTTAATCACGAAAAATAAGATAAATAAAGGAAGATTTGACTCAAGGATTACCTTATAAAAGTTCCCCATAAACATAAATTAGTAAAACATCTGAATCAGATGTTCTCAACCGGGTGGTCTTGACCCCATGAGAGGTAGTAAAAAGTGGGGAAAACAAAAATAAAATAATTATTGTTATAATTAAAAGAGACAACACAATACTTTTTGATCTTTTTGCAATATTAATTTAGTGAGAAACCTCAACATGTTTCGAATTAACAAATTTTTGAATGTGTAATCTTTCTTAATAGGTTACATGTGATTTTTTACGAATTGACAATTACAACTATTGTAGATTTTTAAAATTTCTAATTCAGAGGGGGTAGGCACTTTACCTACTTAGCCAGAAAAGGGGGCCGCAGTGTCTTAAAGGTTGAAAACCCCTAATATAAATCATACCTTACACGTTATGTAAATTTTAGAACAAAGCAACATTAAAAACAATATAGGTAGTTGAAATGGTCAATTCTAAAAAGTTTACCAAAATTTGTTTATAAATTAAACAAAATAGCAAGTAGATATAGCCTATGGCATACATTATTCAACTTGTGGCTTTACTTTAACTAATGCACATTATTTTGACTTTCAGACCAAAGAAAAATCACGAATAGAATAAAAATTAAAACCTATAAATGATAGAAAATTTTATACAAAACTTTGGATTTTAATTAAGTTTTAAAATTAATAAACATAATGGAAAACAAAAATATCTACGATTAGAAAATTAAATTATATTCTAATCAGAACAACATTAATTATATTTTCTTATCAAGTTGTCTGGAATTCAGCAATTTATTTGTACTTTCAAAATTAAATACTAAATTACATATTATCTAAATAAGTTAGTTTAAGGAGAAAAATTAATTACCTTTAATTCTCATTGATATGACACCACTCATCTGTATGGAAAGGATTCACCGCTGAGTTAAACTGCACAAATCAGACTGATGGTTAACAGGTGTTCTAGTTCCTTCTGATTTATCGAAGGTATATTCTTGCTCATAAATATTCTCTCCCTTACATAAAAAAATACCCCTACTGAATAGCTGAATACGGAACATAAGAACTCCAATTCTTGATGTTGAACAACCCATACGACATGAAGACTATTAAATCAATTAATAAAAAAAAATTTGCAAATTCCAAAGCAAAAGTTATTAACTATAATAAAATTTCTTAACTTGTGATGCCCTTATGAAAGCTATTAAGTTTAACAGAAAACATTATGATTAATAAATTATTGAAAATATCCATTTCCAATTACACTAGTCAACAAAATTGAACTTTTTTTCTGGCACAAGAGCAAAATGAGGTGATCCTAATAGAACTTTTTACGCTAAATTCAAATATGCAAGTTGTTTTTCTCCCTCACCCACAGTTTTTTTGTGACACGCATTTTAATTATGAACCAAACGCTGCATTTCACATATAGACCTAGTACTATTTGACTAAGTTGAAATGTAAAGGTAGAAATTTTCTTCTATGTACAGCATCAAAAATGTTCAATTTAAGTGTCCAGAAGTAACCAGCAAGAATTCTAGCCCCCCATTGTCCATGCACCCCCACTTTTGTTTAAAAATGAACCCACTTTTGTCTAAAAATTAACTAATCAACAGCATCTAACATCTAAAAAAATTATCATAGACAAAAATCATAGCATAAGATCCATAGTGATGGTATATAGAATATGTGATTAAATTTATCCTAACAAAAATTTAAAATTGTACAGAGACATTACACTAATTAGTAACATTTTAAAAGAGCTCTATGCACGTTCACACTCAATACTCGTGAGAGAAACGTCTATAAAAAAAGCAATATATGAAAAATTTCACATAATTAGTTATGAATAGAATCATACTAGAACTTAATGATGATTAATAGAGTTTGTGCCAGCTTTGATTGAATTTTTAGGGAGCAAGTAAGAGATGCTGGCTCAATTTTCTCTTATGGCAGATTCTGACTCCTGGATCGCTCCTGGGTAGAGGAAATAATTACTGATAATCATATTTTTAGGTCTCATAAGAGCTTAATTGAATGTAGGTCTGAGAATCCTTAAAGTTAGCTCATTCATTCAATATCTTGACTCTCGAAATAGCCGTGTCAAAAACCTTGTTTACCAGTGTTATTGTAAGGATATTGAAACAAGATAGTTATACTAAAATTAACTAAATTATTTCATTATTGGTTCACAAATTCCAAATTTTTAAATTAAATTCAAAAATAATCTTGCACAATCTTAAGCAGACTGCATGATGCTATGGTCCTAAGTAAGGGACATATCCAAGTGGGGATTATGAAGATTAATACCTACCCCAGTGGAAATTTTCATGACTGTTTTATGTACTAACTCTTTTTATTCTTAAAGATTCTGCGATGTACAAGAAACGGTCCTCTTCGGTTGTCACCCAAGCAGTACCAACTGTCCAAAAACGAGTTAACACTACTTTTAAGAGTTCAATTTCAAAAATTTCCTGTGATTCCGAAGAGGACTTTCCAAGTTCTCCTTTATGTTTTCTTTGGAAATTTAAGTCAAAAAACCCCACTTTTCATTTTGTTTTGGTACGCCTCATCCGATTTCGGATATAGATTTTATGGTAGAATTTTTGTGTTTTGACAAAGTTAATATAAAACAGAGTTGTAATATTAGAGTTACAAGTACTAAGGGGCTCTAGGGTTCTTCCCCTGGAAAATTTCTGAAAATTTAAATAAAAAAAAAAACACTTTTTCAACTCGTTTTGGTACGTCTCATCCGAATTTCGGATATAGATTTTATGTTAGAATTTTTGCGTTTTAACAAATTTAATATAAAATATAGAGTTGTAATAATAGAGTTTCAACTTTCAAGTATTAAGGGGTCTGGGGATCCTCCCCTAAAAAATTTAAGTAAAAAAAACAACTTTTTCAACTCGTTTTGGTACGCCTCATCTGAATTTCGGACATAGATTTTATGGTAGAATTTTTGCGTTTTGACAAACTTTATATAAAATAGAGTTTTAATAATAGAGTTACAAGTACTAAGGGGGTCTGGGGGTCCTCCCCTAGAAAATTTTGAAAATTTAAGTAAAATAAAAAACACTTATTCAACCTTAATTTAAAATAGAGTTGTAGAAATAGTTACAAGTACCAAGGGGTCTGGGGGTCCTTCCCCAGAAAAGTTTTGAAAATTTGACCTTAAAATAACAGGGTTTTAACTCGTTTTGGTGCATAAAATTCCATATTATACAGTGTAAAACTTTTCATTTTGGGGGTGGGCTCAAGCCCCCTAGCCCCCCCCCCTGAATCCGCTAGTGGTGGCAATTAATGCTTGAATTTTCTATATCCCAAAATCAAGTCTGATGCACACCTTTATTAGTAATGTTTTTTTAAATTTTTTATATATTTTTAGTTTTGCTTTTATAAATGCTCTTTCTTCTTGGAATTAGCTTGGTATGGATAGACTTGGGTATTCGAGAGGATTAGAGGGATTTTGTAAGATAGCAGTTATTAGGAGGGTATGCGCACTTTTAAACTGGAAGTCAAGATGAAAGAAATATTAAAAATATCAGATAAAACACACAAAAAAAAATTACAAGACTATTAAATAAGTGAATTATGTAAATTGAGTTTTCTGATTTTTTTTGCATCAATTTATACTTCAGAGTGAAGATTTGAAAACATCCCACTTAATCGTAAAATGATGAAATTTTCTTTCGGTTAATCTTAATCAAAATTGATGCAATCCGTTAATTACCCCGAACTTTAAAAAGTATTATAAAAATGTAATGAAATTAGCATGAGTGTTCAAAAAAAATTCTGGGGGTAATCCACACTCCCTATGGCAGTAATCGATGAACTTGCGTATTTTCCAGTAGAGCTAAAGACCTTAAATAAAACTGTTAAAATTTTCTTTTGAGGGACAAATTTATTTTTGTCATATCTGAAAGGAAGATACAGTTATTAGAAATTTTTTATATTAAAGTCACAAAGAATAGAGATTTCTGTGGTTAAAAAAGAGGGGAATTCATTAGTTTCAAAGATAGGATATTTCTTTAAATCCCTGAAACCTTGATGATCTTACCAAATATTTAGCAAAATATTTCTACATTAAATAATTAATATTAAAGTTCCTCTTAACTTCTAAATGAATTTCAGGTTCTCATTAATGATGAAAATAATTTTCCAATGTCTTTTTCAAGCAGATCACTTTTTTATTGCTCTAATTTTTTATAACTATCAATTATCATCAAAAGCTTTTTTTTACAATTTTTCCAAATCAGTCCATGCATTCGTATTTCCCAAGTTCCATAACTTTATTCCTCTATTTTTTTAGTAACGTTATTCAGCCAAATTGAATCGTCAGTTAGAAGAAGGGGGACAAGTCAAAAAACGAAGTTTTGGGAAAATCGAAAAAACTGAACTGAGTAATGGAATTTTTATCCTATAGCCACGAAATTTTTACAGGAAATTCATGACACTGTTAAGAATACAGAACAATCATAGAAAAAATTATAAGTGTATTTAAAAATGTTTTACTGTTAAAAAAAAAAGATGATGGACTTCTTCATTCTTCAACCTTATTTTGTGACTATTCTTTTCCAATAATTTAAATTAAAATATTAGAGGTAAAATTTTTCAACCAAAGTGTGTATTTAAAAATACTACTTGTTGAAATATTATGAATAAATTCCCCCAGAGCGATAGTTAAATAATATTTTTCTTTATTTTGTGATTCCTCTTTATTTTTACAAATTTTTTTACACAAACCCAGATATAAATATTTGCGACAAAAAATACATTAATGAATAATAAATGGGTGAATTCAGTTTGGATGAATACAAATAAATAATATTTTTTCCTTTTATATTGTTGACTTTAAAAGAAATTTGAAAGGGTATAAGAGAAAGTTTGAAAAACTCTTTCCAAAACCGATGCAAGCTTTTGATTCATGCGCGTGTTGCCATCTATATTAATGTTTGAATACTAAAGTTAACAATCTATTGAATCTGACTGATGTTTTAATTTAAACTTTTTTCAAAAGGCTTACAAATGGTTTTTGGATTTCTAAACTGCATTAAAAAAAATTAGTAAGTAAAGCACTTAACAGTTGAAATTAGTTTTAGATGGAGATTAAAAAATAACATAATAATAAATTTCAATTAAAATTTACTAGTCTACAGAACATAAAGTTCTAAGAAATATCTCTAAATACTTTTAGTTTTAAAATTAAATTATATTTTTAACTAAAAATATAACTGTGCGTACAATTTTTAAAAACATGTTTTTCCAAAAATATATTTTATATTAGAATAAAAATAATATTAAAAAGCAAAAATGATAAACCTCAGTACTGATGTGCATAATGATGATGATTATAAATTTTTGAAACATGTTATCAAAATTTAAAATTAAAAAAAAATTACTTTAGAAAAAAAAATTAAAAGGTTAAATAAAAAAATAATTCCTGTCAGAAGTGGGATTCGAACCCACGCCCACATTCGTGGACCAGAACACTCAAACCAGTCATACTGGTAAGGGAACCTTGAGTCTGGCGCCTTAGACCGCTCGGCCATCCTGACATATCATATGAATAAATATTTTAAATCTGTTTTGTGTGGGCCTATTCCATTATTACTCGTTAATAATAAAATTTATGTTTTCATACATTTTTCCGTGCCTATTTTTTTTACCATAAAATCAAAATTAAATTGAAAATCTAAAATATCCTTACTTTAATTTACACCTTAAATAATCCCTAAAAATCCTTACGTTTTCCCTACAAGTTTTCATTTTGATCATGAAGATCCATATGGGATTTGCGACACCGTTTTTCATTATTCAAATTTCCTCTTATCTTCATGAAAGGTAATTGAGTATGAATAATTGAGGTTTTAGAACCTTCATAAGGAGATATTGGAGTTTTTGGGATTATATGGATTTACTTTTGTCTTAACTATGCTAAAAAAAGGGATAATTCTGAGATGTATCCCGAAATTCCCACTACAATTTATGGTGGATGGGGCGCATTGGCACGACAATACTGAATTATTATTTTTTCTCAATGGTTGATGATTTCAGAGCCCCGTCCCCACTTCAATAAATGGCAATGCCAGATTTTGCCCATTGCATCAGATGGTTAATAAATAATAATGGTTAATATAACAGTTTCATTTTACCAGTTCCTTCAGAATTCCTTTACCTTCATAACATTTCAATACATTATTACTATATTAAAGTTATCTCCAATAAAGACTTCCCGGTCCCCCCTATTACCCCATAAACTGAAAGATTGGGGGGGGGGGATTTGGCTACCCAATACATTTACTAATAGTGACAAATTAGATAAAACATTTTATCCTCCCATCTACTATTTTTTAAAATTTTTCCTTACTTCAAAGGCTGTTGCAGTGCAGTACTCTACTAAGGATTTCAAAAGTTATCTCCAACCCTTAAAATTTTAATATGTATCCCTAATTCTGCATCTGGTATTCAAATTTGTCAATTTCATTTCATTTTGCCAATATCAAACTAATTGAACATTTGTCTTCTCATCTCATGTAGAAAACTTTTAGATTTGATTTGGGAGAAAATTAGAAAACTTTCCAAGAGGAAAATTAATTAAACCTTTTTATTGAAAGTAATGCTTTTGTTATCTTCTAATTACCTGTGTGTCAATTTTTCCATCCTGTCCTGCAGAGTATTGGAAGGACAGATTTTTGCCTATTGTCAAAAAAATTTCCACCCATGATAAGAATGAAAAAGAGATCCCAGTTAAGGATAATTGAATAAAAATGTACTTTTTATTATAGATTTTGAATAAATTATAAAACCTTAGCTTCTGAAATTTCTATGGTTAAAGTAGTATTTAAATAAGAAATTTAGGAGTGTTCTCATCACACCTAAGTGAAATTTTATAAAAAAATTCTTAAATACAGTTACTAATATAATCATACTATGCTGCTCTTTTCTCATTTAAAACTTTTTAAAATTATTTTTCTTAACATATATAAAGTATATAGGTTGGCTGGGAAACACCATCTTAGATATGGATGCAGTTTGAATTTAGAAAGATTCATGGATTTTCCTCAAATAAATCAAGAGTAGAATCTAAAAAAAATTTTGATGAAAACATTATTTAACAAAGGGATACATCTAACAGTTAAATTTTATTTCCTGATTAGCAGAAAACATGCTTAGATAGGTCAACTCCTAATACCTAAGAAAGACATTCCATAAACTAAGGTTAAATAAATTTCTGTGTCTTCTTAACCAATTAAAGGTTAGTCAGGCTAAACTCAATACCTCCACCCCCAACCAAAAATGGTTTTATTACTGTTTTATACTGAGGTTCTACATTTACACAAGTGGTAAAAATATATTCTTCCAAAAGTGGGTATTTACCCTTAAAAAACATTGGAAAAATAAGGGATTTTGTCAAAATTTAACAGCTCCATGTGCTAAAAAATTAATAAAAATCAATTTAACACTAAAAGCAGTCTTAATTGATAAGATTGTAGAGCTCAACTGAAGATTGTCTGGCAAAACTCAACATCTCCATGTGATTGCATCAAAACTCAACATATCCAAAAAAATGTTTCCCTGTAACTGTGTCTAGTTTCAAGGTACAAAATTATAATTTAGGGTCAAGTTAAGGGGTGGAAGAAGAAACTTTTTGATGGCGTTGGTTTGGTTTTCAAAGCTCTGTATCACGTTATTCGGCTCTCCTAAAAATTTCTGAAGTTTTTAAAGACCAATCTTCAATTAAAGTTAATTATGGTTTTATACAATATTTATAAACAGCAAGAGACTATATATATAAGACAACTCACTATTTATTCAACAATAAAAGATTATATGAACCAACACATTTACAACATAATTTGGTAGTTGCATCAACAAATTACAATGCAGTATCATGCAATGCTTTTCCATTTTATATTTCTTTGATCTTGCAGATGTACTATAAAATACATTTCATCAGTAATGGACACAGATCAATGCTGTAATGTAACTGATTTGTGAAGATTGAACTGATTTTAAGTGAAAAATTACTTTGTCTTTTCAAATTATAACTTGATCTGACAGGACTTGCTGCTTTAAAAAAGGGAAATGCTTTTATTTTTCACACTTTTGCACTGAATGTATAAAAAAACGGGCTTATAAACTTGCTATTTAAAATGTTAAAACACAGTAGGCTTCAAACATTAAAATGTCAAGTGCAACTAATCTTTGCTACAACACAATTACAGGGGAAAATGCACAACACAAGGGACTAGAATTGTGAAACAGTCAACCCAAACACCCAACAATAGGAAACAGTTGAACTCGGGCATAATTAACAGTAATCTTTAAATATATGAGTATTTCACAAAAACTGTTTATTACAGCATAAATAAATTGAACCTATCTTAAATTAAAAAAAAGAAAATAAGCACACATCTATAAAGAATTAAAAAATCTTACAGCTTGCATTCTGCAAATGAAAACTAATTGGTTCCCTCCCTTTTTTCGATGAAAATAATAAATGTTTAAATTGCGAAAAATGTGTTTCATGGTAAAAAAAAAATAATATTCATGGTAAATAAAATATTAAATATTTGCAATTCAAAATTAATAAATTTAAAATGATGCAATAACAATTTAATTTTAAAACAACACTCAATCACTACAATTTCTTCCTCTTTTTTGTTATTAACTTAAAATTAAAAAAAGGCTTTTTGTGGAAAAACATGAAAGCATCATATAGCCAATTGAACTTGACACATCTGAACTCTCATGTATTCGGGTACTTAAAAGAGCTATAAAGCTTTGAAAAAGCTTTAACAAAATATACAAAAAAAAAAAAAAAAAAGATGCAAAATAACCTGGATAAATGCTTCTCAATTTATATATTATTAAGTAGCTGTAAATGTTAACATACACACTTATAGAATTAATTATGAAAAAAAAGTCAAAAGTATCATAATATAGACAAAAATTAAATGAGTGGATCATTAAAATTAAAATATGTTAGCTATATAGATTTTAACAAGCTCATAATATCCAAGTCACACTCGAATTTTCAGGATAAATTATAAATTCAGCTTATGTAAGAATTTAAATTACAGAGCTACTTTAAGATCATAAATTAAATAAATGTAACCCATTTAAACAAATTTATCTACTGATAGCTATACTAGTATGTTTTAATCTTTTTACATAACTTATCCTAAGCTTAAAAGGTTAAATTCCTACTAACACAACAAATTCACTCAGTCAATAAGGCACTTTTTTTGTCCATGAGGCTACACTAACAGTAAGTCAGCAAGTCAAGTTTTGCTTGATAACAGCTAAACTGTTTTAAATACTCTATAATCATAATTTTTAATTAAAATTATTACAGAAAAATTATTGTTTTATCCAATGTAATGATGTAAAAAATATTCTAAACATATGGGAATAAAATTAAAACATTCACAAAAAATTAACATAAAGAAGAAGACAGAGCAAGTTAACTAGCCGACTTACTTCAAGTGCCTCATTAACAGAAAAGTACCCAATTAAGTATAACATGTTTTAAGTTTTACTTCACAAAACACTTATGAGCAAGGAGATGAGCAAAAGGTTGAACATATCTGGATAACAGTTCTCATTTGTGTGAGAGAAGGAGCAGGCATTGACAAAATAGGTTATTTTACATAGTTAGCAAGCCTGCTTGTGACACCTTTATTTACTACACATCAGCATATAAATTTGTTTATTTAACAAATAATTGTAGAGAAAAATTGTATTATGTACAATACACTGAATGCAGTATGTTGTGTCAATAAGTGATACACAAAAATGGCAGGATTCATTGTATGCAGACATTGACCGGGATGAGAAGAAAGTGGATGAGCACTGATTATCATTTTAAAACACTAACATACATACAGAATCAAATAAATAAAAACATAACAATTTTGGAATATACAAGAGAAAACTGGTGTAACCATGAAGACATAATGTTAATGAAAAACAATCACAGAGCTCAAATGGTGTTTTGAATTACAAAATAAAATATAAATGCATGAACATATAAAAACTATAGCTTTATCGATCTCATTACAAAAGATGAAATAAAAATTACAAATGACGATTCTCTCACAAAGAAACCACATACTAAGATTACATAAGTGTTTAACACTGACTAAAGCACACAATAATTTTTCTTCAAGATCACAAAAAGTTCTTCAAAAATACCAGGAAGCTGGAGGAAACTTTTTATCATTATTTCCCAATTTTTTTAATGGACACATATAAAACATTAATAAACAGGAAACAAAAGAAAAAAGAAAACATGTTAAAATTTTTTATATATACAGATTTTAAATACTACCTAAAAGAAACAATCAAATGAAACTTAAACTATACATTTTGGCACCTAGCTAATTTTAGTTCATCAAATTTACTTAGTTCCTAACGCACAATAGGTTCAAAAATTATTAAGTAAAATCTGACTAAGATTTCTCAAATCAAAATTTCATGATTACACCATCTATTGTTCTAGAGAAGCATTTCTATGGACAAAAGGTTATGCACTGGATAGCTGTACTGATGTTTAAGCAATCACAGCTATTCAAGGACGTGTTTAAGCTGTTCATCATCAGCAGATACTTTCTCTGAATAATAAAAAAAATTTAATAAGCATCTTAAGAATTCAAATTAAATTAAATTCAAGGAACTTAAAAATTGAATTTAGTGAATAAGAACACTTTCACTAATTATATTTAATAATGAAGTATTCTTTAAGTAATTTTTATAAAAATTATCACACCAATGCATACAGAGAAAAGAGTTTTAAATTGTATTAGTATAACAAGTAAAAATTTGAATAAATAAAGTAGTTCCATTCCATATTTCTTTAAATTTCAAAATTAAATTATCTTAAAATACATTAAACACAATTTTAAAATAGAAATTTCCAATATTTATTAAATATTTTATAAATTTTAATTTATTTTATTTTAATATATTTTAATAAATTTATATATTATACCTGTTTTATAAGTGGACTGCACTAATACTGGTGTGGTGACATTACTTAAATGGCCAGGTTCACTGTCTGGATAGGAAAAAAATTGAACACATTACATTTCTTGGTAACTAAATATATGATCAGTTTTCCAAAATGAAAGCACTACACAGTTCATCTTTAATACAGCTAATATATCAAAATTAAAATTGAAACTTGTTGTAAAACTTAACTTAATTACAAATTAAAAAACAAAATTAATTTCACAGAAGATTCAATTCTAAAAAATACACAGAATCTGATGTTTTTAATTAATTTTAAGTTGAGTTAAAAACATATAAGTTATAAGTAATTTACACAATTTGCTCATATATACTGTTACGGAGAATAAAATAAAAATAGAACTTAAACTGATATTTGATGTTTTAATTGAGCAGCACAATCAGTAAAGACTAAATGAAATAATTTTAGAATTTAATAAATAAAACTATTGTAAAATTTTTAAAGATAATTGCTAAAAAATATGAATCTAAGCAAAATGTGTATTTTGCCTTGTGTTTTATGGAATAAAATACTATTTCTTTGTTATTAAATCTAAAAGCAACACATTGTAAACCAACACCCTGTCCAAATACAGTAAAATCATAGCTATGTCTATATTTCCCCTTGAAAACACTGTAGATGCCTGGCAATCAAAAAGTAAAGGAGTCAATCCTTCAAAAGGGAGTCTAGAATTTGTTTGTATTAACAGAGCCCAAAGAGTATTAGAGAGATCCACACAATCTTATATTATGATTAAAAAATAACTGCCCACTAAACTTTATTCTGCAACAGATTGTTGCTTCTCCATAATTAACACTGAAAAAAAAATTGCAAACAGATAATGATATAATATAGGTAGTTGTGTACTTATATCAGGTTAGTTATCTCACTCACTCAAATCTGAGCATATCTTTCAGTGCTTTTTAAAAATTTTGCTTGTAAAGGATTGCTTGTATGTTGGTCTGGGTATAAGGGATATGATTGACTAGAAAGACTATCACAGCTATAAGGACTAATACTGACAAGCTATAAGATCTATTAAGATGATGTAACATTCATTGTTTGCATAACAAATAAAAAGAAACATTATAATTTGGTGAGCCATTAAATGAAATTGGTCAGTGAGGATTACACTTAAAAGTTTATTGTACCTATAATTTATCAATTTATTAAATACATAAATTATATTTTTAATGGTAAGGCCTTTAAAACCTTACATTTAATAAGACATCATGTATATTTATTTACTTTAAAAAGGCATTAATTACTAACACTAGAAACAACAACTATAAAAATCGAATGACTCAATTTTAAAAGCTGTAATGAGATAATCTAAATTAAATAGAAAATAATGAACCTTGGCTATGACTTGATGGAATGCAAAGTGACAGGTTTCGAATTTCTTGTTCCATTGTCTGAAAATCAGAAGAAAGATATGTATTAAACTAACATGTGTATATTTTTGTGTAACCTCTAAATATTAGTTGTAATTTGTTATTTAAAACTAAAGAGAAAAGCTTTTATTTGATTAGTAGGATAATTATTAAATTTCAATACCTCAATTTTTATGTCTCGTGATGCAACCATCTTGTCAAATGACTCTTGCAATATTTTTTCAACTAGGTCAGTAGCATTTTTATTATTCAAAATATAAGCTTTAGGAATTTGATCAAACTGGAAAATAAGTTAAACAGGTTAAGTAACATATAATTTAAAGTACAATCATATTGATACCACAAACTCAAAATTAAAAGTATGCAATTTTAAATATGTATGAAAATCACTGAATTATTCAAATTAACCCTTTCAATTCCGGTGCGCCAGACATTGTCATTAAATGTTACGTAAAATTTGGGGCAGCTAGGACAGAAAGGGTTTAACATATTTGACATTGGTTTTTATAATTTATCTTGCAAGGAAAATAAAAAATTACTGCTAAAAAGTATTTTTTACATAAACACAAATAAGTCCTGGTTCCATTTATTACTTAATATAAATTGAGATCTGTAGAATGGGATTTTATAAATTAGGGAGGAAATTTTTCAGGTTGCTCAATGCTTTGGTACAATATATTTTAAACTAAAATGCACTAGGTACAAAATCTTTTATACACTAGGTACTAGATCTTTCTAGAGTGCATTGCAAAATGACACTTCAGTGGAAATAGAGAGAAGTACACAATGTGATTTTCATGGATTTTCCCCCAACTTATCATTTATATAATTAATTTTGTGAGTGACCTTAATTATAATAAATAGCATTTTATATGAAAGGGAGTCTCACAATCACATAGAGTCTTTTTAGTTAGGAATATTTAATTTTTAACTTTTAAATTAAGACAAGTGAAAGCATATTAAATTGAGGTTCTAATGCTATAAGAGTTGCATAAAAACTGCAAGTTACAGATTTTAAAACTGTTCATTAAAAACAATTTTCAAAATGGCTTACATTAATTTAATATTTTAAATACATACCTTTCTTAAAAGAGCAGCAAAAAGCATGAGTACATCATGGCATTGTTCAACTGATTGCATAAAGTTGCTGCTTTCTATTTGGATATCTTTATGAAAAATATCTTGATTTATTAAACGCATAATAACCTCAGAGACCTAGAAAATATAGAGAAGAAATACATTTGAGATATTTAGGAAAAATTACCTGGATAACTTTAAACCTAAACCATTATTCCCTACAAGGTTTGTATCAGATAGAAACATAAATTTGAAAATTACATTTTACAATGCATTTATAACCTAACGTAAACAGGTTGTTTAATTAATAAAGAAAACTTTAAATTAAAAAAGATGAAACTAAAATGACTAATTTCTTCAATAATACAATTTTACAAACAAACACTATAACAAAGTTTGTTTATAGTGGCCCTATGAGAACTTGAAAACA
The DNA here is from genome assembly GCA_963680715.1 of Tetragnatha montana. Lineage (NCBI taxonomy): Eukaryota > Metazoa > Arthropoda > Arachnida > Araneae > Tetragnathidae > Tetragnatha > Tetragnatha montana. The sequence goes on from OY796680.1 coordinate 22,941,855, forward strand.
ATCCATTAGTTTGCAAAATAAGATGTTCTTCAAAAATTGAAAATATTGAAATGAAATTATGCAAAATTGTAGGAATGTTGCCATCTACTTGCATTAAAATTCAATTTCAAAAATGAAGTATATTAAAAAATGCTGAAATTTAATACTTGTTTTATATTGATAAATGCTTAAAGCAGTCTTCCACTTAAGTAATTTTCAAAATTTTAGTTAATGAACAGGAATATAGTCACTATGTGAACTGCACAGCTTCCAACATCAGGAATAGAAAATATGGGATACTCTTATTTATGTATGGTATTAACTATTACAAAAGATTCTATTCGTATGAATTTTAAAATATATTTTTCTTCTCATTCACTACACAATAATAACTTTCAACTTTTTCTAAAGAAATTTAGGATATTAATTTGTAAATTAGGGAAAAGTTAAGTCAATCTCTTGAAAGAATTGGAAGATCATCAGTTGTGTAATGAGATCATGTTTAGGACCAGCATACTGGTTATGTTTATTATGTTATTATATTGGTTACTTTCAGGGTTGGCAAGTATCATGATATCTATATAAATATCAAAATAACAGATATTTTTGATATATATCAAGTTTTTATATATATACGATATTTTCAGATTTAAAGTAGAAAAATGCTGTTCTTTAGAAGTAAATACTAGTCTGAACCAAATTATTACTACTAAGGAATATTTTTAATTAAATCTTAATTACACAGAGCATAATTGCTTATAATTACAACAAAATATCAATGTACCAAGAATTTTATGCATGTATATTAAGATAATTCCATTTCTGCTTCCAATTTTAGCTTCACTGTAATTAATAATAAATTGAAGAACAATTTATTCATTCATAATTTGAAAGATATCATTAGTTTATTTAAATTATCTTTTATTTTTTAAATGATGATTGTAGCAATCATTACAAAACAGATAAAAAAATTATGGTATTTTTTTTTAAATAAAAGCATAGAAACAATAAGATTTGAAAATACAAACTTATAAGCATTGTGCCAAAGAAAAAAAATCAAAATTGCTTTTAAAATACATTATTTCCTATGCTAACTTGTATAGTATAATGCTAATATCTGATCAGGTTTCATGAAATAAGATCATTAAACTTAATGATTTTAAAATTTTATAGGTATTTTATTATAATTACGAGGTTAAAATTTTTCCACAACTTAATTAACATGTTAACAAAGTACTCAAAAATGAATTTTGGGAGATTTTAGCTTGATAACTGTTAATTTTGTTATTGGATAAGTATCATGATTATATATCAGCCTATAAATATCATGATACATATCAAGTGATATATATATTGACCAACCCTGGATACTTTTAGAGTTCAATAAGTTTACTTCTTAGAAAAAAACAAAACAAACTACTAAAAATTATAATATTCAATAGACACTATAAATATTTGGGAATATCAAATTATATAAAAATACACATAAATAAGTGTACCTGATAACTTTAATAAAATTAAAACAATTAAATTTTCTCATAGTATATTTGAATAAAAGCTACAAAGGGTACTTAACTGATTAGATGCTAAAAATTAAGCATTGACTTACTGTCCTGTTAACGTAGTCATCAACATCGGGTCTTCCTTGACTTTGAAATGAAAGAGCTCTTTCAGGCTCTGACTGTTCTACTCTAAGTGTTAAGTTTGTCATGACAAAACTCTCCAAGTAGGATAAACGGGTCTAAAACAAATAAAAATGGCAGATTGTACCAGAAAACAAATAATTTTAGGAGAAATTTCATAAGGTAAGCAAACAATTTTTGAAATGCTTTTATTATGAACTTTCCATCCTTTACATGCAGCTTTTTTTTAAACTTTAAGTTTAATGTAATCTTTATCTTTACAAGCTACAAACCTTACAGGAAGAATTAGTAAAACATTATTAAAATGAATGATAAATAAGACTCGTAATATAAAACAGCTTATAAAAACAATAGAAATGCAAATAACATTAAAACATGCTATTGTCTGAATTGTATTTAAATGTGTTTAAATATGCTTAAAAAATTCATTCTAACAATTCCCAGTTCATTCTAACTGTGTTCCCCCTTTTTTTAGTGGTATCAAAAATAGGGCTTTTAATAAGGTTTCAATTGGATTTAGCTCTTTCTTAAAAATTTTATATAATGTATGTAATTATCTACAGAAATTTAAAAGGGTGACTTTTGGAATTGAAAATGGGTTAAGAGTTTGAATAAAAGAGGTCCTTTTTATAGGGCTAAAGCAAAAAATGGTTGTTTTAGAAAACACCTAAAAAGCAAAGAAAATAATGTCCTTAATAAAGCTCTTTTAGGGCCCTTGACAGTAAAAACATACTGTCTAATGGTTTACTTTTAGCTGTATTGTATAGAAAATATTATTGAGTTTTTATTTAACTTTTGCTTTAATGGTATGGAAAACTTATATTGCCCAAAAATATTATTCTCATACATGTTAATAAAATTTAAAGTTTAGAAAACTTTATACGTAAAAAGTTAAAGTTTTTAAAATTTATGCTAGCATACATATTATACTTACATTTAGCGAAATAGTAGCATTATTTATCCAAATGACAGCATCATTGATTGTGTCTACTTTAGCAGGCAGTTCACGGTAGGAATTGCAGGTGGCATTTAATTTACCAATAGAAGATACCACATCATTGAGTTGCTGAAATTAAATATGTGCAGAAATCATTATAAACTTTATAACAGTATTTTAAAATATTATTAACAAATATTGATTTGACATAAAGCTGTTTAAATTACCCACAATATTAGCTTTACAAGAGGGAATATCGTTCTTTTTAATTGGAATATTTAAAAACTAATCAAAAGGAATCATTAGCAACAATAACTCTTAATGAACAATGTCTCCTGGTGTTTAGCATGTTAAAATAAAGGAAATTTTGTTCATGTTCTTTATATAAATACCATGGGTATCAATATTATAAATAATCAGCATAAAAAATGTGATATTGGACTCTTAGGATTTATGTTAAAAATTTAAAAACATAATTACTTAACTTTATAAATAATATAATAAAGTTATATATAAGAAAAGATGTTTAAATTTAGAATAAATAATAAAAATTATAAATTACTTTTCCCATGAGATACAAAAAAGATTTATAAGTCTAGCCTTCCAGTTTAGGATTCTTTTTACTATAGTTATGAAAATGTTTTGAATCTTACTATCTTTTTAACATAAATTAGTAATTTTCTTTTAAGACTAGTGTCATGCCAAATATTAAACTTTTTGAAACATGTATAGGCAAACTATTAAAGTAAGAATTGAAATATATTATAATGCACAGCCAATGAAGTATCAGACTTACCCCTTGCAATAGATCCACATGCTGATTTGTTTCTTGTAAAGTGGTTTGGAGTTTTATATCTTTCAAAGGCATACTGGTTGATTTAGTTTGCACTTCTGTAGCATTAGTTAAATCCTGTAGAGCCCCCTATGAAATCAATTATCAAATCTCAGGAACATAACATACAAGGAATACAAATAATTATCCCCATATTGTCATTAGAGTTTTACTTAAATATACAATCATCAATCTGTACACCACAAAACTAGGAAGAGAACATATTATAATATAACATCTAATTAAGAACACTAAATTTTAGTGAAAAGCACAATAAAATTACCTTCATAGTTTCTAATTCACCAGATAGGTTTTGGGCTGTTGTTTGTAGATTAGATTGTTGATCTTTTAGCTCTTTTACATTACTTTCCAAAGCATTCATTTTACTGCCGAAATTGGCCACACTCTAAAATAGAAAACTCAGAATGAAAAAGTGTTATTCACAATGTATTATAATTTTAAAAATATACTCTGAACTACAAACATAACATGGTTTATGTAAAACTAAATATTACTGAAGTCTAACAGTTTTTTGAAATAGTAATAGTTTAGGTAAAACCTTAACTTAGAACATGGTCATCATTATCTAGGCATACCAGAGGAACTCAAAGATAAAAATTTGACTTTGATTTACTTCTATTTCATAATTTAGATTTAAATACATATTTAAAAGAGAGCAAAGCCTATTCAACAGGGAATTTTGATACACTAAACTATCTTTTTAATGACCACAAAATATAGCAACTAATAAATTTATTACTAAAAAGATATCTGATAATAAAAGTACCCAATGTTTATAATCGTAATAATGTTCTTCGTGGCCGTTTGGGGGGTCATGGAAATTTTAGGAATTAGGGAGGTTATTGCATGAAAATGATTAAGAAATGTAATGGTACATTTTGGATGAAAACCTGGTTAGACTGCTTCTTATACGACACAGAGTTTCCAAGTAAAGAAAGAACAAAACAATGTTCCCCTTTGATAAGCCCTCATATATTGTTCAAATGTTTTGTTTTAAGTTTAAGGTATAAAATATATTCTTTTTTAAATAAATGTCTTTTTAAAGTTGAAAGTGCTTATTTCGTGTTAAGTTTTTTTGTGAATTATTGCATTTTTATACAAAATATGGGTTTGGCAGAGTACCTACAAGAAAATAATTAGAAATTTGACCCTTAAAACACAGTTTATCTCATTTTTGTCCATCTAGTCCAAATTTCTAAGGGTTCCTCCCCATTTTAGGCCTTTGATATGCACCCCCCCCCCAAAATAAATTTCTGGCTATGGTACTCATTAACACTAAACAGATTATATCTTCAAAACTGTATAATATGAATTGCTATGTGAGCATTTTGAAGTTTACTTTGGTAGTAACATCCATAATAAAGGCCATAAAGAGATTAATATTAACAATTTTGCTAAATAAAGGTATCAAATGAAAATTTTAGATTACCAAATTTTACATACATATCAATAGATTTCAGGTCATATACATTTACACAGTCCACCTTAAATAACCCATTGGCTGCAGATTGGTAAAAATGAGTAATTAAAATACTCCAAAATTATACAAGTAATGAAAATTCAAAGTCAAAAAAGAAATACTACTTACTTCAGACAAGGCATGGACATCTTTTGGGAGCTGCTGAATTGCTGGAGCTGCTGCTATACTTTCTTTTATATTAGCTGCCACTCCTTTTAGTTGAGTAACCTTTGATGAAAATGCAGAGCAAAGAATTAGAAGTAGGTTATTTCTTTTAAATTTAGTTTGTCAATTGTGAAAATAATAAACCTCAGGCCCTAGTCAATATACTAATTGGACAATAAAATCTCCTTTCTTTAAAAAATATGAGTCCAAATTATTTTTAAAAGCTTGATAATTATCCGTAAAACTATTTGTTAACAGTTAATAAAATACAGTTAATAAGTTAATAATATACAGTTAATAAAATACAATAGATGTTTTAAACTCTTCAATGATTGAAAAATTACCCACATGATAATTTGTTTTAAGATATGTCAAAGGTAAAGGTATGAACTTAGGATAAATGTAAGCAATGTAATGTCTTAAAAGAATAACTTTTCAAACATCCAGCAGTGAAGGAGCTTCATAATTTACAATAAACATTCACTAGGTTTATTGATGGATGAAAAAGTTTATCACCACAATATTTTTATATTACACAAGTGAAAAGAGCAAGCAAATAAACTGGTTCTCACCTCCCCAGTTATGTTGTCTATCTCAGCCATATTTTTTCTCACTTCAAGAAACAGCATAGTAACATTGGAATCAAGTTGCTTTAAACTGGAATGTATCACATGTAAGGCTTCAGGAGTATTTCTGTTACCTGCTTCAACTAAAGAAAGAAACATATAAATTAGTAAGGATTGCATAAGTTAGATCAGATTAAAAATATAAATTAACGACAAAACTAATTAGAAAACAATGTGCTATATGAGTAGTAATAAAATATTTTACTCTTAATTTCTAAATGAACACCATCATTGAGCAACTTTTAAGATATTACACTTAAACATCAAGATGTATACATTTCAAGATTGGTTTTGTAATCCATGGACCATGATTACACTTTCTATACCCCCTTGTCATAATAAAAATAAAATACCTAATCATGAATGTTGCTCTTTCATCTGAACAAATTTACCTTTCTGAATTAATTCATTCAACAATGTAGTCAAATGTCAACTGCAACCATCAGCAGTATTTTGCATAGAAAATAAGAAACAACTGTGCTTACTGTTTGTTTAGGTTTATTAATCAACATTATCTTATTCTGATGCTTCCCTTGGAAATACTAGCATTACAAATAATTTTATACACATATCACATATTATTAACAGAAACTCCAGCAGGGTGCCCTGTTACCATAACAAAACATATTTCAACTTAGGTATCTTAGAATTGTTTTAATCATCTGCAACCTAAGTATAATTTAAAAATTTTGTTACTCATTCCATTTTATAATTTTTATGTCAAAGGACATAAACGATCTGTGAGATATTTTTTTGATAAGTAATTCAATAAGGGCACAATGATTTGAACACAACAATTAAGAGGGAAAACACAGGCGTTCAACTATTTTCATTAAGGTCAAATTTCCATATTAATATCAAGACAATATATGTAGTGAGAAATGTTTTGTGAAACATTCAAGTTGTGCTGACAAAGTCTATAATACATATAAGATATTTTATCAGTAAGAACGAGAAACTTATCATACACACAAGGTGAGTTTTTACCTTTCTGAAGATGGGTACGAAGTAGATCTATGTCTTCCCTAAGACCAATATGGAGCCATATCAATGCCCCAGAGACTAAACAACTTGTAGTAACCAAGATGAACTGGCATAGAGACAGGCATACTGAAGTAATACATAATCGACTGCCATGTCTAAATTAGGGAAGGTATAGGTTAGCCTTTCATGTTTCAATTAATTTTCATAGTTGAAAATAGTAGTATAAATTAAAAGAGTCATTAAGAATTCACTTTTTAACCCTCTTTTACTTAAAATTATAAAAATTTAAATATTTCAATAAAGGCATCTAAGGTGTAAGATTTATATAAGATTGTATGCATATTTTGAGTAAAAAAGCATACATGACATTAACTAAAGCTTATAAAATTTGGCACTTATAATTTTTTTAATATTACCCCCCACTGTTTTAATTTCTTTTGAAAAAAAAAATAGTGACATATCTATTGATTTACTTTACATCAGTAACTGCTTAACTAAAACTTTCTGGAATATTTGAAATTTATACAGAGAAAGGAAACTAGGAAATCAAAGCAATTCATAAGAAATGAAGAATTTAAAAATAAATTAATATTTTCATTTATTTTTTTAATTATATTCTTTTGTAATTTAAAAGAGAAAATAATGCATGTAATTCCGAGTTATTTGAAGCGTTTCATGGTATTATTACTTCAGAAAAAGAAAAGTAAATGAAGTAAAACAAAGCAAAAATCAGAAAATGACAGGGTAAAAATTAAAACGCTGCAATTTTTTTTAAAATTATAATTCTTCCAATAGTTTACAAATAACAACTTAGTAGTAGTTCAATGAACGTTAAATAAAAACTTTTATAAATGTAAGTGAGGAAAATCTTTGAAGTAAACACAAAACCAATAAACAGTATGCCGTTCCGCGCACAGAGGATTATCATCACTTGAACCATTGATTTTCAGAATCACACATCTGATCGAAATATACGGCTATATTCCCCATTAAAAAATTCTTCCACTATGGAAAATCCTCACTTCCGATAAGGCAGCGAGACGAACGTGTATTCCGACCGACACCAAAAAGGGGTAGGGGGAGGAAGCACCCACTTTTTCCTGCTCTTCCTCCTGGGCTGGAGTATGGAGAAGTCCTCCATGTCCGAAGAGTCGGAGTCATGTCGGAGCAGTTCGTGCGCAGAGCACGAGCCGGAGGCCTTCTTGCAGGAGACGGCCCGCTTGCCGGACTTGCCGTTGGACACCAGGGCGTCCAGCTCCTTGCGTTTCTTCATCTTCTTGTACTGCTTGACCTGGACATCGAGCTTCGTGGCGGGCTCCACGGTGCTGCAGGCGAGGGCGACTGTCTCCACGGAGAAAACGGGCGGCTCACTCGTGTTCGAGGCGGGGGATCGCCACCATAGCACGAAGGGATACGGGATGGATGGAGGATGGTGCCCGCTGCTTGTCTTCCTCTGTGTCAAAAGCGAGAGGGTGACATGTTTCGAGAGCGAACACCTTTCGGTCGGGCGGACGGTCTAGGGCTGCTCCGGTGGAGAGTCGGCAAGAGGGCCGATCGATGGAGGGTGGCGGCCGCCAAGCGCGGAGATCCGATCGCCAAGCGCGATTTGTTTCGAAAAGTGAGAGCGATAGGTTTTTCGGAACTCTTCCGGTAATGGTTGATTAATAAAGGTGCCCACCTGAATTGTTTCAGGTTTAGTTGATATTCTGTATGCTTAAAAATTCTAAAAAGTATAAGATGGGGACATTTTTTTATTATGTTAATATTCATTATTCAAAAACTAACAAAGAAATTCGATAAAAAAAATATGCTATATAATACAAATGTTAAAAAACAAGTTAAACCATTCTTTATTAATAACAGAAACGAATATTATAAATCTACTTCAACACTGTCGGACACAGCCCGGGGGCTACTTGAAAAAGAACGAAATGTTTCTTTTCTCCACACAGTGCTTTTTGAGATACACAGTACACACCCTTTAAAATCTCCGTTTTGCTCTCCCCCTCCACTGTTTGATTAAAATACTACCCCAGCAAAGAAAATATGCTTCTCAAAGTAAGATTACGGTTAGTACCTTGCGTATTTAGAAGAAAAATGTTAAATGTTTTGGGATGATGTGCATGTTCCAATGCTATGTAAATATGGGCGTTTGTGATCCTACCTATAGAAAATTTTCGTAAATTCGACTTTAATAACTAATTTTCAGTCAGTCCAAAGGGGAGCACAGGATCCATACCAAAATTGAAATTAAAGAAAAATAAGCTTCGAAAATAGCCAGATTTGTGCATCGTTTAAATTCACACAGAGTTGTATGATGGCTTGAAAATTTCTTCATGAGATAAAGATCTTTGCTAGTTATATAGGATAACATTGTGCTTGAATGATTCAAAGCTATCATTCGGTTTTCAAATTAGCACATAAATATTTTTTTAAGAAAAGAAAGCAAGAACATCATAAAATCGGAGTTTGATACGAAAAGAGGAGAAAGTTAGTGCATCGAATAAAGAGAGAGATACAAGAAACCGGTCGTTATTTCCAAGTAGTTGGTAAATACACAGGAGTATATTGGGAGAAAACATGTTTTTTGAAAATGCAATTTAAATTGTCTGTGGGTGTATTAAATGTTTTTGAAAATATTTTAATATAAAAACTCTCTTATTAAGACTGAGAATACGCCAGAGAAACAGGAATGACTATAATTTTTTAATGTAGGCTCGACAAAAAACGAGTTTCTGCTTTGACTGATACTTTTAATTGAAAAATTTAATACGCAAATAACACACTAAAAGAAATTCTGATTTTAAGGCAGAAAAGAAGTTAGTCGTCCCAGATCATAAAGATATGAAGATGACATTTGTAGCAAACAATTTGTTAAATTACTATTGTATATTGAGATTTAATGAGGAATGTCCTGAAAATTTTTCTGCAACAAAATATTATTCTTTTAAAATTTAACATGTCAAACAACCGAAATTTTTCTATTAAGGAAAGACTCTAAATAGATTGAGCTAATTCAAATACCAATCATCTAAGTAACTGTTGCCAAATAAGAGAAAGTGTGCCAAATAAGGAAAACTTTGACGCACGCGTGTTTCTGTCGCAAAAACATGGAAATACGGAAAAACGCGCAGCTTTCTCTCAGGAGAGCTTTGAAGAAAATCAGGTGGAAATACATACACGCAAACAGATTAAACGGGATTTAATTCACGTGTTGCAGGGAGACAAACCTGTTTCGCATTCATACCGGTTGATTTTCTAGACAGAGTTAGAAAAAAAAAAAACTTCCGCAAACTTTTTTTTCTCTATAAAATGAGAACAGACGACAATTTTACATAAAAATTTGCATTATTTTTCTTTTACTCAATTAAAAATACATCAATAATTAAAACCTGAATTTTTTCAGTAAGAAAAAGAAAGAATGCTCATTTCAGAAAAATATTCCGTTTTAAATGACAAAGGAATAAAATAAAAGTTCCAAAAAATATTTTAAAAACAGTTTTTATGCCTCATTTTATGAGTCACATTATTACTTGCAAAAGTTTCACAATTTGATTAGAAAGTATAGCATTATCAGTATACTATTTGGAAGATGATCAGAGTTTCAAAGCAATCAATATCACATGGTTGAATGCATTTCAGGAACAAACAATGAAAAGTATAGCCATTCTCTAATCTACATGATGCTTTCTATAAAACAATGAGCAATGTCCCAAACTGGAATAATCCTTATCTTTCCAGCCTTGGCTTGATAATAAAAAAAAATGATTTAAATTTTGTTGAATAACCACTGATTAAAAGGAAAATGGACTTTTACGTTCAGAAATATGCAGAAACAGTTTGTGAGACATCCATATAGCTTATAGCTAAACATAAAATAGTAGGTACACAGGTACACATTGACTTTAAATTTTGACAAAGTTCTTGAGATTCAGAGAAAATAAACTGAATTTTAAAACATTTAAAAATTAATATTAAGAGTTTTTTAGTTTAAGAGAAATCATATTAAAGGGGTTTCCAAAGCACTTGAGTTCACTTTATTTTTTAGGAAGCAAGGAACTTTTCTTTAAATTTTTCTTATCATAATCAGTTTAATAATTTAAAAATTGTTCCAGTATCTATCCATACGTTTTTAGGGATACATTTTCTTTTCAGCCATAATCAATCCTAGTTCAAAATTAGCTCCGAAAAGCAAGCAGCTCATCATTTAACTGGCCTTTTCCCAAGGCCTCGCGTGTTTTCTCATTACTGAAGCGAGAACAGCATGTTTCAAAGAGTACCGTATCGGCTTTGCTAATTCAGATTCCATCAACGGAAATTTGCATATCGCTTCTGTTCTAAATGGAAACGCGAAGTTTTCCTTGAGGAAGAAGCTGTCCTTGGGATTTGAGAAGCCTAATGAAATTTATTCCGCTTGGGATTCTTGATGGAAGGATTTGTAACTTTTGCTTAGAATTTAGAATGCCGCCGGTTTTACTTTTTAGCTTAAATGCAAAAATTAAATTAAAGTAAAACGTGTGGCATTTTTACTCTTACTATTTTTTATCACTTGGCTAATACTGCTAATACTGATTCCATTTGAATGATAAAACTACTGAAGAAATATTTATAATTGTTTTCAATATTAAAGCAGTCGGTTTTTTAATACTTTTGCAAATACTCGTATATCAAAGAGGAAGCCTTTAAATTACTTTAAACTGTAGTTCGATTCTGGCTTTACCATAAACACAGCTGGATCTATATAAATGTTGTATTTGTTGATAGAAAAGGACTTCAGATGGGGAAACAAATTTAGACAGAAAAATATGACCAGAGACTGAGCCATTAGCTACAAACAAAAATTAAAAGCCTGTCTGGGGCTTAACGTAAGAAATTATATTTGAAGAGAAAATATTCTAAACAAAACAATTGGTAAGGAATTGAATGAAAAAAGGGGGGAAAAGCTAGGTTCAAAGTTTTACACCAAAAGTGTTACTGTCGTATTATTCCTTATCTTTTAAAAATGTAAATAGAAAATATCACCTACACGAAACAACTGGATCATATAAATGAATTCGTTCATAAAGGTTATTTCTGTCTTATCGCATTGAAAAGTTCCGCACAATTTTTAAACCCCACAACCTCATTTGAATAACTTTTACCTATACCAAATAGTAACTGAATAGAAAGAATGCAATTCCAAAAGTCTATCACATACTCTTACTATATCAATGCGCACGAACAGCCACCTTTCAATTAAAAGACATATGAAAGAGAAACCCAAGTAAAATAAATTTCAGGCAAAATAATTTTAATATAATTTTTACTAAAATTAAATTTATTTAAACAATGCAGGATTTCTTCAGCGGGAGTGAAGAGACTCTGAGGTATGGAAAAAAAAGAACACAGTGAAGAAAAAGATAAAAATTGCGAAAAGTATAAAAAAAGCAGCATTTAAAAAAAAATCATAATTTTCAATAAATATCTAAAAAAATAAAAGTCAACTGTATTATCTTATTATTAAGCTAAGCTTATTATTTTTAAGCTAAATAAGGAACATGTATAAAAATAAAATAAAAGAAAAGAATGCGCCCTCTACTTTAATAAAAACCAGTGGAAAAACATTACATTTAAGAACCTTTGGTTGCTTACTGAAGCCCCAATAGACAGATGTGGATACAGCTTAGCTCTGAACAAACATACTATCAAAGAATGAACTTGGTTTAAAATCAAACGACTTGGTTCATTTTCACTCTCTTTTGAAGATACTTGGTAAATATATAATGCGATGGATCTCATTCACTCTCGGGAAACGCCTATTTGCTGTCCTCAATAATTAAATACGACAGTCATTTGTGATAAAGGGGACTGTTTTAATATTTAGGGCATGACAGAGAGTGAAAGGTTACAAAGAAACTATCAGAAGGTTGAAATAAGGATTCGCGTCCAGTATGGGGTCATTTATAAATTAAGTTTTCTTTCCTAATTTTCGCAATTCCGTAAATTTTACCTAAGTACAATAAGCAATCCATTGTAAGGTATGCAGGCAATAGTATGCACAGTGATACATTACACACACTCACCATGTTTAAAGGTATTCTACAGGTATAAGTAAAATAGTTCATGATCAGATAAAATCCCTACTCTCCCAGATAAAATTTAAGGTTGATGTATAGATTTTCAGAAGAGAAAAAAGGAAAGTAGATGATGATATCTACTATTTTCCCAACTTTGACTCGACATTATGTGAAAAAGGATATAGATATTGATTTCGACCTTTAAAAAATTCATGATGATCTTCTGTACTTTGAATTTCATTCAAAAAGACCCAGTTTCCGTTGCTTAAAAAAAATTCCTGGCTCGTTAGAGAAAAATAATATTTCGGAGCAAAAGTTAAATTGTTCTTTGGTCAAAAAATACGTTACCCAGAGGCAAATATGTTTTGCTTTAAAATATTTTAAGTATCACTAACATTTTTACATAACCCAACTATCAAGGACAAAAAAAAACCCTTGTTTTTAATTAATATTTTAAATCATACATTTAAATAAGTTTTTTTACTATTCGTATTTTTAAATTTTTGATTAGATTCAAGTAATTTTTTCGGATTTATGATTAAATCTCATTTCTTTATTCCTACCAAAATATTTGATAAATTCTTTCTTACTTTAGATTTTATTTAGAGCCCTTTTCTTGCGTTTTGAGCTTTTGCCAGACGACGTGGAACAAAAGGTCGCAAAAAATTAATCTCAGAAATATAATTATGATTTCTATCAATGATATTATTCCGATCACAGTTTTTTTTTCTATTGGAGAAAATTTAGTCAACCTATAATGGAAATTTTGAAGAAAAAAAACCCCTAAAGTGCAACCTTACCCTGACCTTACCTATTTAATAAAGTAGAAAAATAGAAGTGATACAAACACAACAACACTAAATTGAAATTCTGATTAAAAAAACACTATAGAAGAACTATTCTGTAGCATCGAAATTCTCAAACCCAAAAAATTATTACGAATAAAATGAAAAGAAGTGAGGAGTATGTTTTGGGGACTTAAAATTTTGTAGAACTGGTCGTTGCTGAAGGGTTCAATTCTAAACAGAAAACAAAGACTGATTGGATTCAACATGTTAAATGCAACAAACCGGTCAGTCATAAAATGCATTTTACATCTCAATACAATATTAATGCGATTAAATGAAATACTCCATTAAAATACTTTCAAACACAAGCTTTCCAAAAGGAGAGCATAAAAAGACATAAAATAACTTAGTCATTTTCGTTTCAAGAAAAAATTAATCAGACCGTTGACCAGATCTTTCAACCAATTTTTTTCCATTGCTTCAGGTCAATGTTGAATTTTCTAGGAATGCTCATCGTGACACTTTCCTTATCGCGTACAAGCGTGCTACAAGTGAATGTTAAGAACCAATTGAGAAGTCGATTTCGTTTAGAATCAAAAACTTTCCGCAAATGGTCGAGTTTGAAACCATGCAAACTAAGTATGAAGAACACGCACAAGTTAGTAGGAGACTTGGGAATACAATGGAGAGGAAAGGCTCAATAAAATAAAATTCATGGCAGTAGTTTAAATGCTGTGGTGGATGAAATGAACAATGAAACCCAGCCATTATTAACGCTATTAAAAAGGACGGGAAAAGTGAAGTAAAAGGACCTTTTTGAGACTCATTTGGAAGGCAATCAAGTAGTTGGTTTAGGTTTAGAATGACTTAAAAGAAAATGTAGGAGTAGTATGGGTGAAACGGTTTCATTCTGAATAATAAATAAATGTACTAACGTAAAAACGACCCCGTAAAAGTAATAACGTACGAACCCCACTCTATAAAGATTTTTTTAGTGAACAAAATTAACATTTCTTGATTGGAATATAAAATACGGCATTGTATATGAAGGTATCTAGAGGTAATCACAGCGAGATCTGAGTACTAGATGCTTTGCATATTATCAACACACGAATTAAATTCTATTTTTTACGAAAAATCCTGATAACTAGTAAAGAGTGTATAATTGAACCTAACATTATAATCAACTTATCAGGATAAGGGAACAAACACTTCTTTTCGTACTTTCATTTGAGACAGATCAGCAATCTGTAAATAATAACTAAGTTCCTTAAATCAACAGGGCAATTTCTATATATATTCACTCAGTGCGTGTGTTACTTCAGTGAAATCACACCAAAACAGTTCAGCTAGAAACAGATAACGCTGTATGTGTATAAGGTAAGGACACTGATTTTTAGAAAAAACAAAATAGAGTTGTGAGGAATATGCTATCTCGATAATGATAATTATGAATAGGAACAAGTGACGTCGAAAAAGTTCCTGAAATCAACATCTTAGTTACTATGGGAAATAGCACGTAACTTGAAGAAAACACCCTATATAATAACGAATCACAAAAATGAATGGGTGAAAGGCCCTAAAAAATATTTGTAAAAAATTACAGTCAAAGCGATCGAATCTGCTTTGAAATAAATTATTCTACCTTTTGCGCAATTTTCCAATCAATATTGTACAGTGCTATCCTTTAAAAACAACCCACTCCAAATTGTACCGTAAAAACAACCCATTGAGATTTTTTAATTAAATAATTAAAATAATTTAACCATCTCATATACCCTGTCTTTCTATGGCTTTTAGAGTGGCAGGGATGTAAAAACTGGTCAAAGAACGGTTTATTTACTTATTTTTTTAAACAAGCTGAGATAATGTAGATTTTTGGAAAAAATGTGCTTCAGATTTACAGATTTTGTAAAAATGTATGTTATAAAGACTTTAGAGCAGTTTTCGCGCGTTTTTATGTTATCCCATTACTATGAGAATAAAATATTAAAGTTTTAGCTCAGTCAGCCAATTAGAGTCCTTCTAGGAAAAAGTGTTTTTTTTTTCAAATTCTTACTTAATTGACTACCAATTTGTAATGGATACTTGGAATTAAACATGCTAAGCACTAAAATGTTAGGGAGGATGAGCCGCTAGTACAGTTTTTTGTTCGATTTAATTATCCTTTTTATTAAGCTTTTAATGAAGAAAATATGAAACAGTGGGTTGTTTTTAAAGGACAGCACTATACAAATAATGTGGGGTTTTTTTATATGCAACACACGATATTGAGTAGTTTGGTGCTCCATCATTGTTATTTGTTGTCAGCTAATTAATGATAAGTGTATTTTAAAACTAGGAAAAGAAGAAATTTAAGAACTACCTTAGAAAAAGGGATAATTTTCAACACTGTGATATGGTGTTTCCAACTGCATAAATTATTTAGAAGTGAAGACACTAAAGCAAAAAAATAAAAATAAAAGTAAACATTTAAAAAGGTCCCAAAATAGTTTCAAATAGAACCTGCTGAAGAATTCCTTTGGGCGTAAGTTATAGCATAATTTTCACTTTAATTCAGAACTAGAACTAATGTATCATTATGGCTCACAAAAGAGTACTACACGTGGAGTTGTTGCAAGAAAAACTCAAAACCTACGTAAACCTTCTCGAGTATGAATCCAATTGCTATCCTTTAAGACACTTTACAAAAGGGATGATGAACTGCCAATAATTCCTAAAGTGGATATTCCATTCCTTATACACAATTTAACAAATATTTAGCCAAGTAACAATTTCGCTCCACTTCCACGAAAAACGAGGGCAAAGGGGAATCCACGCACCAATGATCACGCAAAAATCGCATTACGTTGTATAATGGCACTTCACAGCTAAATGTTGGCAAATACAGGTGCTTCCGTAAGCTGCTTTCCTAACAAACGTAGCCTTGAGGAGAAATTCCATTAACACAACACCAAATGATAAGAAAAGCAGAGATTGATTTCATTGTTAGTTTGGAAATTTGCTTTGATGAACAACTAATTCCTCTTCCAGAGATTCAGTGAGAAAAAATTAAATTTATAGACTATAAGATAAGTTTCTTATTTTGATAACAGTATTTTCTTCGCAGGAAATTTTCATCGTAAAGTGTACACTTACTCATTTTCTTAAACCTCGTGAGATATCCAGTCATTTTCAAACAACTCTCCGAGAAACCAAAAATAACCCTCATCAAAAGTTGATTCACCTTCGGGGAGGGAAGCCCAACAAGTAATTAGGAATCCCACCCGCCATATGGGAAGGAGAGAAACCTTTTTTTACATATGTTCCAAGCGTCAAAATAATCTTGTAAAGGGGGTATTCTTTTATTTATTACTTTTCAAAGAATACATTAATGTAACAAAAATAGCTCGATGCCTTTGAGGCGGTAAGTAATTTTCAACTGAATGAATGTGGTCACAATCTTGTTCAAAATATATAAAACTGAACAAAAGGAATCGCAAAAGTGTTTTTAACATTAAACGAGATTGTGTAAAATTAGTCCTGATAATCATGATACATATCAACATTTTGATGAGATAAGATCTTTTTTATAAAATGTATAAAAAAATTATTTTTGTTCATGTATAATACAAAGCAAAATCTTGGATTGCAATAAATATCTTTGCTTTTGTTACAACTAACTTGAACAAAAAAAAATAATTGAAACTCCCATTTAAAAAAATCATTATTCTCAATACATAATATAAAAAGTTAATACAAAAAAATTAAGAATATATAAATATTTGAGTATTCTATTCAAAGTTTAATATTTTCTATTTGATTTAATCGCAATGGACGCAACAAAAATTACCTACAACTGTATCAAACAAGGAAATATGTAGAAAACCACAAGAAAAACCAACTGATGTTTCGTGAACTGAATTTTGCTATTAACTTTCACATGATGTTGGTACAGCTGTTTTATTCAGTTTATTTTCAAGCACGGCATACCGATGTTGATTATGACAAACAAAGACGAGACAGTTACTTACCACCTTTGTGAGTGAAATGAAAGTTGTGAAGATATAATAAACATAGCATAATGAGAAATTATTTTTAATTATCATAAAATTAATATATACCTAGTTAAACGCTAATTGATTAAAAATCATGCTGGACATAATTGCTCAGCATAATGCATACATAAATTGCTCAGTTATTTAAGTGTACATTTGAAATCAGAAAAAAATAACTACAGACTATTAGCTATATGGATAGTTGAATTATGGAATTCGAAGTTAGTATATACGATTATGTACCAAATGTTTCCCCCGATTCTTTTCAAAATGCGTATGGTACTACGAACCACCATTGATCACATATTGAACCACCTAATAAAAAATGCACACGCAACGTTTTTACCGCACACATTTAGACAAAATAATTGAAAACAAGCAGTTGGCCTAGACTTGCGAAGGAGAAAAATACCAAGACTAAACTTACAAGTTTCTTAGAAAACTAGGAGAGAAAGATTGATTGACCTACAATGCTCTTGAACTTTCGGCCGTTTACTTACAAGTTCTATAGAGAATACTGCTGTTCAAACTAAGCATTCAGGTACGTTTTCCTCAGATCGTCTCCCCTCCACTATCTTGTGGTTTCCTACCACAGATTTACAGGTAAAAGGTTTAAAAAAAACCTCAAAAGTGCAAAGACCTCTGGGACTTTTTTCGTACTAAAATGTGAAAAAGTTGTCGGTGAAAACATCCAAATTTCAGTAATCAAAATCAGATCCCACATTAGGTTCTTTTAGTTTAATTTTTACTTCTTTACGTTTTTCTCTCTTTAGAGCAGATCATGAAAAATATTTAAATAGCAAACAAACGCGGAAAATGCTTCTATAATTTTCGAAACATTCAGTAGTAAAATATTTCAGAGCCATTTGTAAAAATAAAAACCAATTAATCAATACTTTACATTTTATGATACTAATTCTATTCTTTCAAAAAATTTGCGCCTGTTATAAAATCTTAAACATTTATTCGGGGAAAATTCATTAAAAAGTAATAAATACACATAGATTTTGGAGTAATTCTAAAAAATTATAGATCGCAAAGAAGATTAAATAAATTATAATCTAGTTGAATAACTAAGGTTTCTAGGAATTGTACATAATCTTCAGATCATGAATGGATTACTTTTCAAGGGAAAATCTAACCGAATTGTTTTACTCGACATTGAAAGGATCCAAACAGACTGTCACACCCGCATTGGCAGCAAGAATTCATGGTTAGTTCCCACTGATGTGAAGCAATATGAGTATCAGGCAACCTTCAAAAGCTACCCGCATCTATGTATGAGCTCTTGAAATAAGGCTTTTACTGGCAATTGAAGGAAACAATAATTTAATTTATAATTTTAAATGACATTTTAATGTCATTTAAAAAGACAAAATAACCAACATTACTTTTTCTTTCAAATTGAATCTCGTTTTACATTCTTTTAGATTTAAAATTTCCTTACGTTCTTATTTTTTCATATTTTTCTCTTAATATAACACAATATTTAATGGTTAAAATACAATTCCAAAATGTAAAAAGAGTATAAATGATTTGAAAAAAAAATATACATATAAATAGCTAGTTTAGATAATTGCTATTTTAATCAGGAGCCGAAATAAATGCAGCGAAATAAATAACAGCGCCATTAAGGAAGATTTTATCCCTTTCAGAATAAATCTTTATAAAAAAATTAAAGGGGTTCAATGAAGGTCATTATTTTTACAAATTCAAAGCTTACATTAAAAAGTATTTTCCTATAGATAATTTTATGCAATATATGTTACTATAAAATAAAAATACAACATTGATTTTACAATAAAAATTCTGAAAACATAGGATTTATGAATAGTTATGGAAAGGTAAATTTTAGTTCTATGAAAAATGATGAAATGAACTCTGCATATCCTTAAATGCAAAGATAATTAAATGTAGAGAAGTCAGCTTAATTGCGTATTAGCTACACAATGAGTTCCTTAGCTTTATACGACTTACCAATTTAAACTCAACTTTCTTAAGTTTATTGAACTTAAATTGCTATTTTCAAAGCGAAAACCCTCTTTCTATCATAGTTTACTATAGATCTAATGAGAAGTATTTGTAATAAGTCATTAGCTGAACTCTCAATACTATTGAAACCATTACCGAGAACCAGATGAGTTAGTTACTGGTTTCTTTTAAAGATATTGAATAATCAATGGGAACATTTCTGCTGCAACTCTGACATTTTCCTAAAATGAGGAGAACGTTGCTAAACATTTTACGGTCCAGCAGACACATTGATAGAACGTTAAAATGTAAAAGTAAGCAAGTTTTCCATGATATGTTACAAAATAACATAGACACAATAGGCTGTATGTTTGTCGTCAGATATCCTCTTTTACAACGGACAAATTACATCCCTACGTCGCAGTTTTCAGAAGTTTTTAACACCTTTTAATAATAAATGTTCTATACGTCTCAATTTTGAGGAATAAAAATACATATATTTAATAAGGAGTCAATAATAAGGAATAATTATAACTTAATAAAGAATTTAATGCTTATGCTACGTCAAATATTAATTCAATCTTGTTCCTATTTAACCATTAAATTTTCTCCGTTTTTTAGCAATACACAATAGTTTTTTTTATTATTTTCAACAATACCAGATATAAGATAACTTATCGAAACTAATATTCTGTAGGATTACACTTCTTATCAACGAAGAAAAATTTAGAATTAAAGAGAAATTGAACCAAGAAATGTTAAATATCGAACGTTGAGTACCACAAAGAATAGTTTGCAAGGAATGCAACCTAAACTCAAATCCCCCTCCATTCTTTACAGATGCCTTCAAATCAATATGAAAGTAGCTGGCAAAGCAATGGATTTGATTTCATTGAATATTCGTAAGCCATTCACACCACCTGGAAGAGCTGAAAATACACTCAGCACACGGGGTTAATGTTCCAATGGAAAAGAGCAGTAAGTTTCGATGGTTTTCATTTTTGTTACTGTCAGTTGCAAGCCATAGAAATCCGAAGTTAATTATATGAAAAGTAGAAATAGTCACACCATTCTTATAAACTACAAGGAAATTCCATCCCTATAATGATTGTTCTCTCCATTTTGAGGTGATAAGGTCCAAAGATAAAACAAAATAAGTTAAAACAGTGCTTTACACGATCTAATTAAAATATATTACAACAATTTAAAAGCATGGTACAATTAAAATTTATTTTTAGAGAAGAAAGTTTATACGAATGAAAATTGCATGTTATTTTTAATACAGTCAAAACTATGGTCATGACATGTCACTCTAGTGACGTTAAATTAATTTCAACACTTTCTCTTCTAATTTTAGAGTTTTTAAGTCTGGTTTTAGGTAAAGAGGAACATAAAACACGCTACATTCTTAAATCACCAAACAAAAGTTTGGGAAAACAGGTGTCGTACTCAATTTTATAAACGGATCCTTTTGCAATTTATTTCACAGAATCGATCACCGAATCAAATCAGACAGACATTTTTCTAAAACAATAATATCACTACCGATACCAGAATGATTACTTATTGATATCAATCTTAATCGATGACGCTTTAACTCCAACGCAACACGTGTTTACTAACCCATGAAAGCAGTCCCATTCGACCGTAAGCAAACGTAAGTGTTTTTTAACAATCCCTTTTACCACAGTTTATGCACTTCATTAGCATCGATACAGAAGAGATAGAGGCTCTTTTACGATTGCAGTGGCGTCTCTATTTTTGACAAGAGGTCTCTTTTACGGCCTCTACCTGTGTCTTTTAGTATCCTGCGTTCTCGACGGTCGATTGTTTACCCGAAAGGACCGTTTTGGAGCATGAATGAGAGTTTTCGGTCGCAGCATCTGAGAGCTGCAACAATCGTCAACGGCAGTTTGATGTGGGGGAAAGCACTGGATGCTTCTGGAGTAATAAAAGCAAAGTGACGTAAAACGGACGCGATTTGAACAATCACGTGATGCAGAAAAACGTAGCACAATCATATAATGCTTCTCCTCCAACTCTGATGTGTTCAGCATCCATAGAACAACTATCCCTACCCTACTGAGCCTTTTTACTTCTTGTAAGAATATATGAATGGATCAACTATTAACTGTTAATATATAACTGGAGTGGAGAGTATGATAGTTCGTAGGAACAAAGGAGAAAGCAATTTAAGAACAAGATGGATTCTTAAATATAAGTACATTTTCAACACACGTAAAATTTTTTGCTTTAATTAAATTTTTAAAAAGTTACTTTTGGAATGGAAAAACACATTTAGTATTAGTATAGTCAAATTTGTACAACCATGGAAGTTGAAGTTAATATGAACACAATTTGTTGAATAGGCTAGTACTACTATCTCCTGGATGAAACATCAAACTTTTAAATTGAAGTTAAGATATAAAAAATTTAGTTGCTCCATTCATCCCTACTCTCCCCTACCCCTAGAAACATAGGGAAACAAAATCAAGGTGAATACAATTTTGTAGAGAAATGACAGCTGCATTGAAAAAATAAAAAATTGTCTCAAATAACTTCATACTCAATCTTAAAAATCTGTAAAAACTAAAGATTATCTTAGTACTTACATTACATTAAGCTGTAAATTTATTACAATCCACAAATTTTTCGGGTATATTCTGCCCTAAAAAGATCATAATTTATATTTGTTTTTAGGTTAGCAATAATGTATCTAATTTGATTCCATAACTTGAATAATTTTGTCCAACGATGATAAAACTTATGTAGAAAACATTCATCCAGTAATTGACGATGTTATCTTAAATGCTAATTATATTTCTCAATAACATATTTACAGTAAAAATTAGTTAACATAAATAATAGTAATGTAGATTTAATATCTTACCACAGCTAATTTAAAGTATTTTAGCACACAAAATAACCTAGATTTAAAAAAAAAAAACTTCAAAAAGTATATCAGTAAATAATAAATTAATAGTTTGGTGCAAGCCTAGCCCGTACTTTTTAATAATAAAAATTCCTAATCTAATAAAAGTAATAAGAAATTTAAAAAAAAACGCATATTTCTTTTACGAGTTTACTTTTTGTTTGTAGATTTAAGTTATTAAATTAAGAGTTAGAAGATTTTTATAATTCAATATGTTATGTGATTTAAGATACAATAGATCATAAAATTTTGGTGCAAATAAAAATTTTTAAGAGACACTAACTTTTCTTAATCAATAAAACATGGTTTTAAATGCGCCACCGAAAAGAAAATTAAGACAAATTTGTTATGAATTTGAATTCGCGCAGTCTGGTTTCTGATTCCTGTAGAACGAGTTTTTCCTTCTTAATACACAGTATGCAGAGAAAACAACTTCGTGTTACGTTTAGCTTAAAACAAGCTTCTCTTCTGCGGAGGATGGAATTTTTTGATATAATAAATTATAATTACCAATAGAAACCTTTTTTACCTCAATTCTTGTATACATATGTGTGAAACAAATAGTAGTATTAACTTGTTTTTAATGAGCAGTCAAGTGTATTTTTTTTTCCAAAAAATTCAAGAAGTCAGATTTTAGGTGAATTTTCAAGTTTTAACTATAGGAACAAGTACTATAAGAGCGAATTGTGAATGCTAACTCCTTTTCTTTTTCCCTCCTTCCTCATAATTTTAATGTAGAGGTACTTGCAAAACAGCAGAAGGATGATTGATGTAGGCACGGTTTTCCACTCTTCCCTGATGAAAAATTACCATCGCCCTTCTACATTTAATAGGAAACGTTGGCCACCCTCGTAAGACCTCAATGATATTTGATTTGATTTTAGGTAACTAAAGTTAAACGACACAGGAAAGCTGACTATTTTGCCAATATATTAACAACACAAGTACGCTAGTACTGGAATAGTTTAATATACTGTCACGTAATTTTTTTTAACTGAAATAATGTTGTAATGCCTCGTATTCTGATGCTGATTCCAGGATATGAGTTAAATCGACCTATACACCTTCAAACGCTTTTATTTTTAATTTAGGCCTCCCCTTTCAAAAGCACGACGTGAAAATTTATTATTATATTTTTAGTTTTTACCAAGCGTGAAAAACTTGTGTTTGGATCTTAGGAAATACTTCTTTACTAAATGAACTACAATATACTGCTTAGTTAAATCGAAACCCATTTTAAAGATAATTTTAGGCAAGAAAGTGTGCCCAGGGTTACACGAACACTATTTTTCTTAAGATAGTGCATTGCTTCATCGGAGATAACAGCTACATTTTAATTCTAAGGATAACAATCATACTTCAAAAGAGGCGGCGTTGACTAAAGGCGTGGCAGATAGAGAACTTGTCAAGATATATAATCATAATGGCACATTCGATTAAAAAATCGATTACTTTAACATGCTATTGGAGAAGTTATAATCTTATTACGAAACTGAAGAAAGGATAATTAAATATTATTTATCTTTCCCCCTAAAATTCTCTTCTTAAACATTCGCAGTTAAAAAGAGAAATTAATAGCTTTTACTTTTTGCGCGCTTTATGAGATGGAATCTATCAATGTTTCAGCATAAAAAGTAAAATGAAAAATGTGGCAAAAACGGTTCAAAGTCAAAACTACCGAGTAAGCAACTCTGAACACTTATTAATTCAGTACTTACTTACGTTACGGGTTAAGCCTCAGCCTACTGACTGATATTAAACTGATATGAACATTAAATGGGTGTATATGTCTTGGGGAATGTGATAAATCCGGGTATCATTAATAATGCCCGTGTATTTTGGGCAAAGTGATAAATACGCATTGATAAATGCCGTTGAATTTATCACATTGCTAGTGTTCGGCAACTAGTGGTCAAAAAGTAGTTAACTACCAACTACTAACTAGTCTGGGAAAATCTAGTTGCAACTAGTAGTTAACTATTTTTTCCTGGGACTAGTTGCAACTAGTAGTTAACTATTTCCCAAAGTAGTTAACTACTAGTTAACTAGTCTATTTAATTTAATAACCTATTTTTTGC
Source organism: Tetragnatha montana (assembly GCA_963680715.1). Taxonomy (NCBI): domain Eukaryota; kingdom Metazoa; phylum Arthropoda; class Arachnida; order Araneae; family Tetragnathidae; genus Tetragnatha; species Tetragnatha montana. Next base: position 22,966,363 of record OY796680.1, read on the forward strand.
CTAAATTCCAAACATCTTTCTTACCTATATCACAAAAAACTTTATGCTTCGCTCAAAACGGTGCTTTATTTCTGGTTATGGTATTTGAGAACTCTACCATGACACTGTAGTTATAAATAGCAGTGTAATTTTTTGTATATTTTGATATTTTAAACAAAACTTTTTTAAAAAGTAGTTGAAAATTTGAAAGTAGTTTCAACTAGTAGTTATTAAAAAAAGTAGTTCAACTACTAGTTAAACTAGTTTAAACCAAAAGTAGTTAAACTACTAGTTAACTACTAGTTGATCGGTATAGTTAACTACTAGTTGCAACTAGTTCTAGTTAACTAGTGCCGAACACTACACATTGCCCACCTCACTTCGGGCATTATAATTAATACCCGGTTTATCACTTTGCCCAAAACATAATAAAAGAATAAAGGAAAGCAATCCAAATAAGCTCACGAGTGCCGCATTCATGCAACGTGTGCCGATGAGTCAGTAAACAAATGTTCATTATGAGGATTTGGGATGGAAATCATGAATTTGCGACAGGTGGGGATGAAGAAGTCACGATTCTAGCTGTGCCACAAGTCAACAGAAACTTTTCCTTCGCTCAACAAAACGTAACACTAACTGAATTTGAGCAAATATAAGCACGTGTGAGTACCACGGACTTCCCATGCGGCATGAGAAATCCAGTTAGACATGAGGAATTCGTATATAGAGGCATATTAAATGCCATGAAGGCCGAAGGTTCAATGTTAAATTTGTTTTTCTCCAACTGAAAGCAATGTGACACTCGCCTTTTTCTTAAGCCCTCGGAGAGAAAATGCAGTGGTAGACAAAAAAGATATTGTGCTGCTTAAATGTGAATTTATTTCTTCCTCAAAATAGAAGAGGGAATACATACACGAACAGCGAGAAGAGCACGCTTTACTTTATACATGATTGATGGAACGGGTTGCTCTTTATTGCCTCGAAGATTTGTATGGCAAAAGACAGGATAAATTTGCTCATGAATATTCGATAAGATGGGATAAATCTTCCGGTCAAGTGACAGAATTCCACTGTTTGATTCCAATATAACAGACACGTAGAAGTAGAGTAAAAGAATACGTTGAAATTTAGCGCTACGAAATCCATGACCAAAAGTCCCAATTCAAACCGAGATTAAATTTTATGGGCAGAAAAACACACCACACCTCTTGTAAAAAAATAACCAAACAACAAAAATTTAAAAAATTGGAAAGCAAACTTTTTTTTCTAACAAATTGAATAGCAATAAAAATTTTATTGCAATCAGGAACGCGCGCGCGCGCGACTACCCAGTCTCATTTACTAAAACTGACTTATGAAATGAAAGTTCAAGGGACATGATTGTGCTATTTAGTACATCAAAAAAGGAAAACCTACATGTACTTGAGACCTTCAACTAGATTAATCAGCAAAAAGGTAACAATGAATATTAACGTATTAATTTTTAAAAGTAAAGTTTTCGATAAAACAAATTATCAATAAAATGTAAATAAAAAAAAACAAATATGGGAAAAGTACATATATAAACTTCAAAGGAACCATCTTTTCTAGGATAAATTTTATACCTTTTTAAAATTTTTTTTAAATGTAGGACCAATTTTATTTACAGATCTAGAAATAGTAATCATATCAAGTAGATGTGAACTGATGACTGATGTGTAGAAAGATAATCAAGACCCAGTAAACTTCTTAGTTAAACAAAGAATATATTCACCAAATTTTAGTAATAGCACATTGTTTTCAAATTAAAATACAAATGAAATTTAATAAATTTATACTCACCTTGCAAGTCATAAAAAAGCAAATGTGTAATAAACTAATTAACTACGTCCAAGATATTTACAAGAGATATATCTTAGATGTCCTTTGGCATTAACATTTAAAGCTATTTTAATCCTTGAAGGTTCGATATACCAAAAAAAAATAAACATTTATCTTTTAGTGTATTGCTGAGAGAAGTTTACACCTCTCACAACTATTATTTCAAGGAAAAATTGTTAATTATATTTTATACAATCAAAGGTATTCTGATAGGGATAACTGAGGATGTATTGCTTTTTAGAGGCTGTTTCCGCAACTGAATATTTTCTTCTGTGTTTTCCAACATTTTCATTTTTGATATTGATACTTATTATTTTAAAAAACATTTTTGATATTGATACTTATTATTTTAATATAAAGATGTTATATATAGTAGCATTGAGATAGAGATTCTCTCAGGCTGATTTTCAATACTAAAGCAAAGCAGAGTCATTAAAGTGCAGAATCAATAGATAATATTATTTTGAGGACAAGATACTAGATACTAGAATTCGGACCACAAAATCTTATTAAGGGGTATAATTAAGGGGTGACTCACAGAAAATCCTAGAACAATTAATATAAGGTGTAATTTTAAAATACTGCCCCTTACCGTAAAGGTTTTTTAAATAAAAACCAACAAATCAAGGGTTGATACTACTTTTTCAGCAATCCTAAAGTGGGCAATATAAGGTTTCAAAGAGTATAAAACTTTTACGAATAATAAATCGGGTAAATTTTGAAAAATTCTGGGGTTGTTAGCAATTCTAAAGTTTTCAAAATTTATTAAAAACTTTTTGACCAAAAAAAAATTATTCAATGATTATGCAAGAGCAAGCATAAAATTTCCATAAAACAATACATATACAGCATTGCATATCACGATCATTTTGAGTTATGTGTCTTGAAACAAAGGTCAAACTAGCAAATGTAAACCAATAATATATGGTTATAAAATTACAAATGCTTGTAAGGGTGTTTCTATTCAAAAAAGATGTTATTTTGCTATCTCAAATACTCTACTAAACTTTGTGAGAGAAGAGGAATTTTTTTTGATAAAATCTAGTTCCAATGTTAAAAATAATAATTATACCAAAGCACTGAGTTACTATATTATAGAGTTAAAAGGAACAATATTAGTTTACAAACCTAACAAAGAAAAACTCTACTGAAAACTTTAGAAAATGTGTTTAAAAATACTTTTGAGTGGTACTGTATTTGATAAAATTAAAGGCGTAAGAATTACTTCTAAAATTTACTATGAACCTTTTCCTTGAAATATGCATTTATACCTATATTTTCACTTATTATTCCATAGAACAAAAATAAATTAGATGCCAATTCAAATCATAATATTAAATAAGAGTAGAAAACAAATACATACAGTCAACAAATTTTGCTTGTAGTTCTTGAACTCTAGTACTCAGGGTCATAATGTACCACAGAAGTGCACCAACTACTGCTAGAAGTATAATGTAAGATAATATTTTAAAGCTGTCCATGCAATTACATTTACAGTTCTTAGTAGCATTGTTTCGACTATTTTTGGCTCTGGAACTTGATCGAAATGGCCTGAAATATAAAAAAATTAGAAGATTAAAATAAAAAAGTATACTCCTATTAACAGCTAAAGAATTTTATTAAGCATAAAAGTATTCTTTTTACAAACCAAATATTAATGAACAAAAGATATAATTTGATTAAATACTAATATGCAAATGAAGAGCAATTCCTTTAACACTTAATCTTTGAGAATATGTTATCAAATGAGAATATCATACATGTAATAATTCAGTCACAATGTATAATATATTTTCCAAATCGAAATGTAGATGGCGTTACAGTAAAATACAAAGACATCTCTTAACATCTAAAAGGAAATAATATGAGTTTTTCCTATATAATAAATTTTTATTATAAAATCCCACTTTTATATTATTTCAAAAATAAATGAGATATTCTGTTTCAAAATTTAGTATGAAAAACAGGGGCTTATCCCTTATCACACCATAAAAAAGGAATAATCGAAAGTTGAACTTGAAAAATCTGCTTATGTATTTAGGAAATAAACCAGATTTGGCTAGATAGAAGCTAAAAATACTAAAAGTGAATGTTTTCAACTGCCAAAGAAATTCAATTTTACTCCAAATTTTAATATGAAGAAATACTATTAAAATTTTTTTCAAAATTTAATGAAATATTCATAACTTCATTCTTTTAAGTTAATAAGAGAAAAAAATGTATTATATTTAAATGTGAAAATAGTATCTCTATTCTAAAAATATTTTTGGTCGATGGTTTCCAGAGAAAAACTTTCTAATTACTGATCCGTATAACTATAACATATTTTGGTATCAAAGTGTTCTTTGAGGGTTCCCTCCACAAGTTAAGCTATTCAAATTTCTATAAAATTCTCAATTTAAAATATTTTCATTAGTTTAGATTACGGATAAGGTTGCAGTAATATAGCAATGTCTGTCAAACAACTTATTATTCATCAAATCATGAATATGAATTGATCAAATCAGGGTTGGCACGGTTTAAACCATTTGGTTTAAACCATGGTTTAAACCACGGTTTAAACCAAATGGTTTTTTTCATAAAAAAACCAAATGGTTTTTTTGGTTTTTTTCCAAAAAAATTTTAGCTAAACTTTTGGGTTTAAAGTCATTTATTGATTCAAATATTGTCTTTTGAACAAAATATGTTGAATGCTTCTGACATTAATGCTGTAAAGCTATGCAATTTTTTGAAAACAATTAGCCAATTGAAATTTTCTTAGAAAGACTCCTGGTTTTGTTATAAAAAACCTGGAGTGGTTTGGTTTTGAAACTTGTTTTTTTTTTTAATTCATTAAGAACTAGATATTTGAATGCATAATAAAAATCAATTGGTTTTTTTAATCAACTAATCACCGGATTTTTAAATTTGCATTATAAAGAACCACTTGGTTTTTTAATGCTCTAAAAAGACTCCCTTGGTTTTTTTTTATAAAAAAACAATTTTTTTTAAATTCATTTAGAACTAGACTAGATATTTGAATGTATCATAAAAACCGATTGTTTTTTTTTAATCCATTGGATTTTTAAATGTGCATTATAAAAACCAGTTGGTTTTAAATGCTCTAAAAAGAATCCTTGGCCTTGGTTTTTATGAATAATGCCTTGGTTTTATTTATAAAAAACAACTATTTGTTTTTTTAATTCATTAAGGAACTGGATATTTGAATGCATAATAAAAACCAATTGGTTTTTTTAATCAAATAAGCACTGGATTTTTAAATATAATATGCATTATAAAACCAGATGGTTTTTTAATGCTCTAAACAGACTCCCTTGGTTTTTTATGGTTATGTATAATTTTAACATTTTTTAATTAAATAAAATTAATTTTAATTAATTAATTAAGTCACTTAGTTAATAGCTGAATTGATAAACTATTTATTCAATGTATTCATAAATGAAAACAATCAGAAATATTTGTATTTATGTGTTAGGGAAGAATTTCAGTAAAAAAACCCGGTTTAAACCAAAAAAACCTGGTTTAAACCAAAAAAAAACGGGTTTTTTAGGTTTTTTTGAAAAAAACCTGGTTTTTTTCCAACCCTGGATCAAATATGAATCAAAATATGAATGATAAAACAAAAGGTGTACTGTTACTGGATAATATTAAATTCAAAAGATTCATGAGTAGTGTAAATTTTTCCAGAATGTTGATTGGTAATAGTTAAATTAATAGACATGCTGTATATTTTATTGATTCTATTATTGATAAATTAGAGTTAATAAATATTGTAACTTTTAAGGGAGTGTTATTCATGCATATTTTTTGAAAGTTGGCTGATGTTTCTTCTGCTAAGGTTTAGAGATTTAGTCTAGTTTTTTTTTCCTTACAATTATGTTTAATATTGCATCAGTCAGATTGCATTTGTACTGACAATTAATTAAGCTCAAGACCAGACTTTAGACAAATTTGAAGTTTATGTAAGTCAAAATTTCTCCAATATTTGAATACGGCTAACAAACTATAAGTCTCTTTGGCAAGTTGTCATCTTGTTTCGTTCAAAATTTAAAATTGTCAAGGCAAAAATGATGAAGAAAAAAGATTTTTAACTAGGAACATTGTTTTTTGAATGTTTTATAAAGTGTTTCAGTGCTATAAGTAGGGTTTCATGGGGATTGCCAAGCGATCCAAAAGGTTCTGCCTAAGAAGTTTACGAAGGTTGGTGTGCGAGAGGCCGATAGCGAGCAATTGAAGAAATGATAATCACAGCTACCCCAAAAGTCAAACTAGCATGCTTAAGAAGCAACATGTGCTAAACTCCTAAACTACTTGTTAAAACTGAGAATTCCCATAAATGAATGTGAGTCACCAAGAACACAGTGAGAAATGGCCAATCCTAACGAATGCATAAATCTGTTTAGAAACAGATTTATGCATTTGTGAATTCCTGAATCCTAACACTGTTGCCAATTTGAAATTTTCTATCCAAATAATGTAATATTATTAAATTTCTCTGATTAACTTTTAATCAGAAGGCAATTATTGGTTTAAAATGGTTGAAAAAATAATTAATTAAATATCCACATTGGCAGATGATTTAGTTAACTTTAGAAGGTCTTTTTTCATTTTCTTATGTCAGGAAACTTCCAATATTACAAATAAATCTATGACAAATACTTAAAGATTATTTTTAAAAAATTCTAAAACTTTTCCACTCATATCAGCATAAGAGGTTTTAGCCAGGGATTTCACAATTCCCACATTGTGCTGCATGAGAAAAATATATCAAACAAAAAAAATAATTAATTAACTATCCACATTGGCTGATGATTTAGTTAACTTTAGAAGGTCTTTTTTCATTTTCTTATGTCAGGAAACTTCCAATATTACAAATACTTAAAGATTATTTTTAAAAAATTCTAAAACTTTTCCACTCATATGAGCATAAGAGGTTTTAGCCAGGGATTTTACAATTCCCACATTGTGCTGCATGAGAAAAATATATCAAACAAAAAATACAATTGAGTATAATATTACACAATGCCATAATTGATTTGATTTTTTATTTCTTTCAAGAAGAGCATCTAATTTTCTTGGGGAAGTACTTTCTTCACAACATTCTCTCAGCCTCTGCCCCCCCCATGGTAAAATCATTAAACCAAAGTCAATCAGATTTTTAAATTAGCTAGTATCTAATGCCGTAGTTGAGATTTTATAAAATCAAGAAAGTTTAATTTACAAAAAACTTTTTGGCAATGGTACATATGTTGCCAAACAAGTGCAGTGGCTTCTAAATTAGGATTTGTCTGTTGGAAAAGTAGTTTAGCACATGTTGCTTCTTAAGGGGCAATATCAGCATTCAATATAAAAAACCAAACTGATAAAGAATGAACTTATCAATCCATACTAGAGATAAAATTATTTTTGTTATGATATAGTTAAGGTAGACTTCATTCGAAGAAATCCTTAATATTAGAAATATAATGTTACATAGTACCCTTTAATTTTTATTAATACAGTTGACTCCGCTTAATGTGATCACATTTGTCCAAGATAAAAATAATAACAATATCCGGTTGGTAAGAATATGTGGTTCTATACTAAAAAGTGACAAACAGTGTTACTTGAGTGTTTACTTTGAAATCATGAATGTGTAATTAGTCAATATTGAAGTATTAAAACGATTTTCAAGTATTTATTTTGCAACTTAAAACTTTTTCAAAAGAATAATATAAGAGCAGATCAAATAACACTACTAGATTAATGAATTATTTTGTATGTTTATTGTATTGAAATTGGGCTTCAAACGGGAAAAAAGAAGGTTTTTAGGGGATTTCACGGCACAGCTGGAATAAGAGTCCTCCGTTTGGTGCCTCACGTTGCGGTCGCCCAGTTGGTGGCATATCACGATTAGATATAGTGTATAGTTGGCGACTGCAATGCGAGTCACCAAATGAAGGACTCTTATTCCAGCTGTGCCGATTTCACCAAATTTTGATAACTTTAAACGATATGATAACATAAAACGGTACATTTTACGATAATTTAAATTTTAAGAATGATCGTGACTAGTCAATTTTGATAACATTATCAGAATGATAACATTAACTGTGACTACATTAAGCAGACTCAACTGTATATTATACATTCAATCAAAATTTAGGCTTATTGAAATTTGAACCTTAAAATGCTAACTTTATGACAAAAATGAGGTAGTACGTAACATAGACAAAAAATAAACCATTAAAAATTATTGCAATACTTGAGAATAATTTCACAGAAGCTATCAATTCATTTCCATCCCTAAAGAATAGTTTCAATCACTTAAATTGTAATGTTCAATGTTACTTACTTTTTGAACCTGACTTTTCTCTTTTGCTTAGGAGCTTGGAAGTGTGTAAAAGAAGGAGAATCTATCGAATCACTCGAAGATAACCCAAGAAGTTCAACAGCTTCTTGGGTGTTGTTATTTAATTTTTGGGGGTTGGATTCCATTATTGGATTTTTATCCACTAATGACAGCATGAAGTAAAGATTATTATATTGTCAAATTGTTCTTGGATTCTGAGTTGAACACCAAATTACAATATCAAAACTACTTTGGTTTTAAATAAATATTTAAGTTCCTTTCCATAGGGTACTATAGTTTTGATTACTTTGTCAAGTTTCAAAGCGAAATCATACGAAAAATCGTTCAAGGTAGATGATGTATATCTCAGAAAATGGTATTTTCCAAATTATATTATCTCTCCACTTATCTATTCTGGAGTACATTTATATTTATAGCTCAAGCAGTGATGAAATATTGACATTTTATTGTTTACGTCACGTGAGTGTCAATTCAATTATTCTCTTCCCTTCATTTTTTCCATCAACTTAGCTACACTCACAGAGCATAACTTAAAAATTGTTTTAAATGGTTGTTTAGCAGCGCCCCTCAGCGTATACTCTAAGAACTTCTCTTCTCAGTTTCTCGTTTCTCTCATGGTTTCTCTTAAATTTTTGTCTCTCCTTATTTTTTCTTCCATTATCGCTCTCATTTTATCACGAAGAAGAGAAAACAAACATTGAAAAATAAAATGTGCTCTTGGGAACAGAAGCCCACAGAGTTCTAGAACCAGTGACGTATCCAGATGGGGGGGGCTGTGGGGCGGCAACCCCCCAGAACCAAGACATTTTCGAGTTTTGCTAATAGAGCATAGTTAAAATTTTAAAATAAGTTTTATTTAAGAGTGATTTTCTGGGAGTGAGGCAGTGAAGACAACTTGTGATGGTTGACATTTTTGATCTAGCTGAAATTTACAGAAAAAATTTTGTCTATAGTGTCTTAGTAAAAAGTGTATCACTGTTTTGCGGGAAATAAATTTTGTTCTGAAGTTAAGGCTACAGGTATAGTGACTAGATAAGGTAGTGTGTTTACCGCCCATAGATACCATATTATAAAAAAGTGTGCCCAAAAAAGGCGAAAAATCCAGGTGGCGAACGATCGCTAGTTTCCACTCTCTATGAATGCTATTATCTCTGATCTGTGCGGTGCCGTGCCCCGTAAGCGCGGATCTCGTTAAAAAGAGATAATAGTATTCATAGAGAGTGGAAACTAGCGATCGTTCGCCACCTGGATTTTTCGCCTTTTTTGGGTACACTTTTTAAATCCGGTAAACACACTACCTTATTCTAGTCACTATACTACAGGCTACTTTACTTTTTTGTCACGTCTACGCGCTATTTCTAGCGCCCAAGTGGGAAAATGGTACTTTGCCTTTAACTTTTTTGAAAAAATTCCGATAGGTGCCTTGGTAATTTTCAAGAACTTTTAAGTAATAAGTCAAAAAAGGACTCCTGAAAAAAGGGTTTCAAGAACTTTTTTCAGAGTTTTGACGCAGAATTCGGGCAACTCCCGACAGGTGTCAAATTTTTTGCTTGTCACGTTGTTTAAACATCATGTATGATGTATGAATTATTATTCCAAAAAATAATGAATTTAACTCAAAAAAGTTTAACACAGAATCGCCCTAAAATTTGACTTTTTGCGATATTTACTTTATTTAATAGATTTTAAAATTTAAATATAGAATATACGAAAAAAAATTTAAAATTTTGTTTTGGGGGGTAATTTTTACGATGACTGCTATTATCGCACTTCTTTCATTTTCATGGCACACTCGATCTTGCCTAGTAGTAGTATTTCTAACTATGGGTTTTAAGGGTCAGAAAACATGAATTCAGTATTGATTTGGGCGTACTTTGCCTGCCTAAAATAATGAATGTAAGAGTATCATGCCAAGTCCAAGACATCAGAAATAGTTTCGGAAATATTTCCTAATATTTATGAACTTTTGAAAATACTTGCAGTGATCCCTGTAACAACAGCTTCTGCAGAGTGGAGTTTCATAAAAAAGGTTGAAAACCTATCTTAGATATTCAAAAGGGGAAAACAAGCTTACTGACCTAGCCCTTATGAACATTTATTATGGTGTCGATATAAATAGTAATAAAGTGCTGGATAAACTAATCCAAAAAGGAGCCGACGATTACAAATTTTATTTTAATGATTTAAAATTTGAATAATTATCATAAATATAACAATTTAAAATTAAAAAATTATTTTCAGTTAAAAAATTTGTACCTTATTTATTGATAGGTCTTGAAGATCACAGGGGTTTTTTAGTTATATTTTAGTACGATATAAGAAGTCGTACATAATAAGTTACATTTGAAACTCAGCCGCCCCCCCCCCCGCCCTCCCCCCAGACAAGAATCCTGGATTCGCCACTGACTAGAACAGAGAGTCCACGGCCTTAGGCGGTAATGGAAATTGAAAAAGCATAGAATATTGTATAAGTTAGGGGCTATTTTGGCGCTGGGATCGCGTCACGTCACGAGAGACGGAGAAAAAGCTTGATCCTCCAATAGCCCTCCGAAAGGACAGATTGCATGAACACGTCACAGCTAATCACAGCTTTGACCACCAAAAATGTACTGCTTAACTCTGTCAATAATTGAATTTAACGTGCTGCCCTCTACCTTGTACAGAAATTGGAAAATAGCCTTTTGGACCCTTCCCTAATTTCCCAATATCCAATTTTCCCTTTTATTTTACTTTTTCTTCTTTATTCTCATTCAATTAATATATTTCAAAGAAAAATGTCAGAAGTCACTCCTTCAATTAAGGAAAAATCCTCGCATCAGTCACACCTCGAAGTCTCACCAATGGGTTCCTTTCCGGGCCACTCAGCCCCCGGAAATATACGGAACACTGTATCAAAACTGTTGAGATGTATTAGCTCAATCATATCAAATCAAAATATCAAGAATTTAGCATGCGAATCCTACTGAAGAGGAGGTGCGTTGATGTCTCGGCAGCCCCAACACTGGCGCCAACCAAATGAGTTTTTATTTTACGATTGTGGAACCGTATGTAAGAAGAAAAATATCGGATCACCATAAATCACATCGGGTTCAACTTTTCTCTCTTATAAACACTGTTTTAATTTTTTATTTCTTACTTCTTTTCAAACAGTAATAAATAATTATATTCAGCTAATTTGGCTTTCATTCAATAGTATAAATCTTATTTTTACTTTTTTTTATTCACAAACTGTATTTTTATTTTATAACAAATTTGATTTGGGAGATGTAATCATCGTATATGAATGGTATGATATAATGTGTTAGGTAAAAGCACAAGATTTTAATTTCAAATGGATATAAGGTAAAAGATGTCTTCTGTTCTCTTAGTTGATAATATTTTACAAACTTTATTTTATTTTCAAATGAATAGACTGAAATTAAGCTGTAAAAATACTGGTTAAATAAAAAGAGTAATTTTGTTCTCCTTCAAACTTTTATTAACTTGTTTAATTTTAATTTCAAATTGTAGAAAACAGAGTAAGTAAAAGAAAGTGTAAATTTTTTCTATGGTCTTCTGAATGAGAGTCAAAAAGAGACGATAATGCTTGATGGTATTGCATTTGTAAGCGTCTTTTTTATGATTTTCTGTTAACTCTACCCACGTTTTCCAGAGTTTTATTTGGAAATTTATCGTTTAAAATCTGGCCTAAAGTACCTTGTCAACTTGGTGCATCAGCGCTGGAGCAGGACCCCTTATAATTTTAGCTATGAGTATCTCCACTCTATTATTGAACATTAAGCAGAGAAGCGAAATAAGGCAGTAATCCCCTAACTGTGGGTCGTGCAATTTTTATTCTTATTTTTAAAACTTTATTCATCAGTTTAAATTTAGACTAAATACTTAAACAAGTTGTTGCAGTCAACGTCTTTATACGAAAGTGAATCAAATTTTTCTTAACCTTATGTCAAAATATTATTAAAATTATTTGAATTTTTATAATATTTTTTATCATGTTAAATACCTTTTTTCTTCTAAAAACTGTATATTTGGTCCGTAAAACTACTTTTTAAAACCTGTTGTGTTTTCCACTGACCTTGGATAGGGTGGATCACTCACTGTAGCTTTTCAGTTTCTAAAAATAACCATTTATCTAAATCTTTTATCTAACACACAATTTATAAGACAGCTTTTAAGAAAGGTTATATTATCATGTTGGGTAAGGGTTAACTCATAATGTCAGATGCAAAATTGTTTAACCCCATTGCTGGGATATTACTTAGAGGGTGTGATTTATTCGTTCGGAGAAAGGAGCAAAATATTCTTCTGGGTTAATTGATATATTTTTGATACTACTTTTCAAAGCAAACAAATATGCTAAAAAAAAAAGATATTTATTGGGTTAAAAAATTTTACAAGCTAAATAATTTCACAACCTAATTAATTTCCTTTACATAGCAACTGAAAACACTCAAAACAACTAGGCTCACTAGATCAATTTTAATGAATCCATTATACGGATTGTTATTATCATAAATCCCAGTATTATTCCAAGACTTTTATAGGTATTGATTTATTGACTGTTTTGCTATTTCCTTTTTAGTTTGTTAATAAATTAAATGATACTCATTATATTCAATTCCATGCTACAGCTTTTGGTTTGGAAGGTTTTTATTCATAAACTGCTGCATTTGGTCAAGAGGACTTATATTTGAGAATCTCTTAGTAGTTGTAAGTGATAGTAGTTTAATTTGTTTCTTGATAGATGTATTCGAATTCTTCGAATGGATGAAGCAAAACCCATCAAGCGTTATTTTTTCCTTTTAATCAAAATTATAGCCCATGTGTCTTTGTGTTTCTATTCTAAAGAATAATGCTCGAGAGGAACTATTTTAATTCTACTTTCAAGCACTGGAAGAAACTAATCTGTATTTTGACTTGGTGTGGATTTGTTCAGAAACCAAAAACGTCATGTAGTAAAAAGCTTTCTGGACACATTTTACAAACAGTTCTAATCATTTTGTTCATAGATATTGTCGTAGCCTCCTACGCTAGTGAAATCTGGCCAAAAGCAAAATCATTTTTTATTTCAAACGTTTCTATCTGTATTTGTAGTGTTTTGGCTTGGTTAATTCTTCACCACAGAAGGCGACAACTTTATGTCCTTTTTTGCGATGCTCTAGATTTGCATCATGTGACTAGCACTGGAAATATATTTCGGAATTTGATTGGTTGTTATTTGTGCTTACATCCTGTTATGTATTCCATATCCATGACTTTTTTAACGGACAAAACTGAAGATAAGGATATGTTAAAATACTTCACTTACGGTAGGGAAATTCATAATGATTCTTTGAGAAGGTTGGTCATCTTTTTGAGAGGCGGACTTTCCTGTTTACTTACTCCGAGCCTAACGGCCATAGCCTCACTGTTCTACTGTGAGCTATGCAACGCGTGTTGCAAAGTTCTTAATAGAGTCACTGAGGAAGTAAACGCTTGTCCTGAAGAAAACTTCACATTTCACAAACAAGTTAACATACTTCAGCAAAAGGATCGAGTATTCAATATTTTGGGCCGGCTTCAAGAATTGTTTTCTGCGCCTATGTTACTCATTACAATATCTGATTTTCTTTGGAGTTTTTCTTACGTTGGTTCTCTGGTATCTATGCAGTTGGAAATTATGAGTACTGTCAGGTTATTCGATATGGTTGTCAATGGCGTCCCGCCCTTTGGGTCCATGATGAGAGTAATATGGAACGCCGGGCAGGTGCCCCTCGAATCAGAAAGGTTCAGAGAAGCATTTGAATCTAAAATAAGGAAGAGAGTAATGTCAGGTTATGATAATCATTCACAAAATATTTGTTGCGGTCGAACAGATTTTACTCTCTCAGCTTGTAATGTGGTGTACTTCAAACGAAGTCTCTCTTTCTCGATCATAGGAACTATTCTTACCTTCACTTTCTTATTGTTGAGCTCGAATAATACATGTGCTAGTCAACTTTGAGAATTTTTGTTCATAGACGTGTGAAAAATAAGTATCGTTTACATAATTTTTACAAAAATTACCTGTTTTCAGTTTGTCTAAGTTTTTATGATTATGTAAATCAGTGGTTCCCAACAGATGGTCCGTGAGAGTCTTGGAAGTGGTCCGTGAAGGGGCCCGGAGAAGCACAAAAAAATTCCAATAAATACACAAACTTAAGCAAATTAAACGAGAAAAGATGGAATTATATCGGTGACTTTTTTTCGGCTTAGCTTTTTTATGGAGTCATCACAAAATTATTTAAAATTCTTTTGTGTATTTTAAACATTTAAAGTGCATAAGAATTTTTGTAAAAAATCTCGGTTACATCATCTGTAAGTCCCGTAGATTTAAATATATCATAACAAAATATATAATTAAAATTTTCTTAAAATATAATTACAATTCAAAGCATCATATAAATTTACACGCTTAGTTAGGGAATATAAACTTTCATTTTTCAATTTTGAGAGGGTTAAGGATTTTAAGCTATAAAGAGGGTGTTCCGCGAAGGTTCCAATTTTAGGCCCAGTGGTGCCGACTTTTCTGAGTTGGGAATCACTGATGTTAAAAATCCTTGGAAATAAATTGACTAGAAAGCGTTTTTGGACTCTTCATTTAAATGTGCATGTGCTAATCAACTTCGAAAATTTTTTTTTTTGTTTATAAACGTGTGAAAAATAAGTATCGTTTACATAATTTTTACAAAAATTACCTGTTTTCAGTTTGTCTAAATTTTTATGATTATTTAAATGGTCGCTTAAAAATCCTTGGAAATAAATTGACTTGAAAGCGTTTTTGGACTGTTTATTTAAAAATGCTTTGCATTAAAATATTGTTTATCTTTTCGAAAACATTTTAAGTCTATATATTAAAAACTAATAAACAGCTTCAATATTGGTTTCGATTATGAAACCATTTTTGCATTTTATATAATAGATTTCAATTCCTTTTCTTATGTATTTTCCAATGTATTTTTATTTGTTCAACAAGTTGAAAAGCATAATCAAATATTGTTATTAAAAATACTCAAAAATTATTAAGTTGCGCCGAAATCACAACAAACCTACTTTTCCTTGAAAGAGAAAACACAATAATAAAAGTGAAGGACTATTGTGATGTGAGTGCAGTATAAGAAACAGTGACAAGTTACTTCACACAATTTTGAGGAATTAGGATAAACCTAGGACAAGAATCCGAATTGTCACAATTTCAGTGACACCCAACCCACTTCGTGATGTCTGTGAAAATTAAACCCAAATTTGCCATTCTGTTCCTTAATTTCATCGCTTGAAAATAAGTAAAATTTTTATTTACTAGTGAAAAAACAACCATCTTTTAGTATTGTATAGTAACTGTGGAAAAACAGTTTTAAAGTGTGATACTACAAATGTATAAACTTCCTTTCTCTCTTTTCACATTATGTCTGTTAATTTTTAAATTAGCCTTAAGCAGATCCAGTATTTTTGGATTAAATATTTTTATGATACCAGATACCAGTGGCGGATCCAGGATTTGGTTTTTTTTTTGGGGGGGGGGCGGCTAAGAATTTTCATAATCCAATTATATCTTCTTGATTATCTTAATATGGAAAAGGTAGTGAATTATCCTGCTCCAACCACTAAAAGGGGGTCTAGGGGTCTTCCTCCAGATTTTTTTTGGAAATTTAAGTAAAAAAACCACTTTTCATTTTGTTTTGGTACGCCTCATCCGATTTCGGATATAGCTTTTATGGTAGAAATTTTGTGTTTTGACAAACTTAATATAAAACAGAGTTGTTATAAAATAATTACAAGTACTAAGGGGCTCTAGGAGTCCTCCCCTAGAAAATTTTTTAAACTTTTTCAACTAGTTTTGGTACGCCTCATCCGAAATTCGGACATAGATTTTATGGTAGAATTTTGCGTTTTGACAAACGTAATATAAAATAGAGTTGTAATAATAGTTACAAGTACCAAGGGGGTCTGAGGGTCCTCCCTCAGAATGAAATTGGTGAAAATTTGACCAAAAATAACAAGGTTTTAACTTATTTTGGTGCATAAAATTCCATATTATATAGTGTAGAACTTTTCATTTTTTTTTGGGGGGGGGGGCTTCAGCCCGAAAGCCCCCCCCCCCGTAGATCCGCCACTGCCAGATACAATAAATATAAAAGTTGTAATTTGTTTGATATCACACATATAGAGAGCAGCACCGTGGAGAGTGTAAGAGCTCCGTAAAGAGTAGAACAGATTATCTTTCATCAGTTAAAACATTCAGCTAAGGAAAAAAGAGAAAAAGGTTTTATCCTTTTATTCAAAGAGTGATAAAATTTATTTGCGAATAATAAAGAGGTCAAAACACTTTTCGATGTTGAGTCTTTCAAGTACAAGGTATAGAAACTTCAAAGCTTCTTCAAATGATTAAATAATAGCATACAACGCAAAAAGTGTGTGTTTATGTTCTAATTTAGAGCTTAAGGCTCTGATAACAGACGTAACCGAGGTTGGATTTTGGGATATAGACATACAGTCCCTCGAAAGTCAGAAACTTTCCTTTTACAACCATAGAAAATGATTTTTAATGAATGAAAATTACCCAAATATTTGTATATCACCAAATTTTTATAGTTGTCATAAAGTAAACTTTATATTTGAATAGGTTAATTTGGAATTTTTTGACACCCAAAAAAGTTTGGTGATTTTTAGCAGAGCAGATAACGAAAAGAGTATCAGACATATTATACAGGACAGAATATGTCGGTTATAGTTAATATAATTAATAAAAGGAAAACTACTGGACCAAAGTTGTCAAACTTTGTAACAGTTTATACTAGAATAGAAGGTTATGTTAATTTATTTTTGTTTAAAGAGTATTTAAGAAATTGAAAGGTTTAAAAGCTTCTAAGTTCAACACGACTGCCATGTTCAAGAAAAAATCAAAATATTTTAAACCAATGTCCTTCTTCATGGCAAAAATAATTTTGAGTAGGTAAATGATCTTAGCAGGAAACAATTTAACGTTATTTTTTACACAATAATTAATAAGTGGTTGCCTTTAATATCTATGAGTTAGGAACCAATGATTTACAAAAGGAAATTTGTTTATGCGATATCCTTGTAAAAAACACAAGTAAAATCAAGTCACTATTTTCTCTCTCTCCTTCTAACCGTTTAAACTCGTCGCAAATCTTACCTGTAAAACGTTTTTTCCTCTAGGTGTGTTTTGTTGCAGCAAAGCTTTACACATTAGCTGAAAAGAACTTTTTTGTGTCCTTTGCAGAGAGTAACACAGCGAGGCTTTAGTAACACATGTAATCGAATGATCAATGTCTCCGATAAAACGCGTAAAAATTTCAGCTCGATATACAACGATTTCTTCTGCTGCCGCATTGCACCCAAAGTTTGAAAAACATTATTTTAAAATAATTTTTAAAATCATATTTTCGAAATCCACTTGTGGCGGGAGGTGTAAAATTTTGATTAAGTAACTTCAATAAAACGAAAAAAAAAATTCAGTTCTATACGACAGTTTTTTCTGCTGCTGACAGGTGACCCCAAATTGGGCCAAATGGCTTCAATAAAACCCGAATATATAAACTTATCAATCATACTTATTAATATTCATTATAATTTATTTCACTGTACTTTCAATGATAAAGGAAAATTAGATGTTTTCTTTTTTAACGCATTAATGTTCAAAAACTAAAGATTCTAATCGAAACAATAGGGATTTAAAAAAAATAGAAATCAGCCATTAAGATTTAAAAATTATTCCCTATCCTTTAAAATAGTTCATTCGTGGTATTTAGAATTACTTGCAGACAGGGCATGGGACAGGGTTATTACGTTTAAAACACTTGTTTTAAACATATTTAAAACAAAGCAAAAAAAAAACATTGTTTAAAACATGTACTATTTTAGCAATTATTTTTTTTGTGAACAGATGGCATTAGTATATAAAACTTAATATATACTTCCAAATGTTTTATTTTATTTTTTTCTAGAAAGTTATTTAATAAAAAATACAAATAAACTTGTTTAAAAATAATATTTTTTTATAATTGACCTGTTCTTTGTTTGAATTTAATATTTTAAACTATCAATGCTGCTAATGTCGTCAAAATCGCAATGAACTGAACAGGACTGAAAGGAATATTAATATAATAAATTATGAATGTTCAGCTCGTATCTTAAACTTTTTAAAAATTTCTAATGTTAAAGCTGATGTTGATGACATAGTAACATTTCCAAAACAATCATTTTGCTTCGGCCAAGCTTCAAGAAACAGATGTGCTAAAAAACTTAAGATGCCATCTGGTATCACGGGGAGCTTTGTTAATCCATTTCCAATTTTAAAAACTTAATTTAATTTTTTTTTAAATCATGGGGTTTTTTTTTTAGAATTTCTGTGTCGAAGGTAAAAAAAAACAAATAAAACGTTTTAAACAAAAAAAAAAAAACACGTTTAAAAAAACATGTTTTTTTTCCAACCCTGTTTACAGAGAAGAGGGGTATAATAATATGGATCTGAAGTAGTCTAATTTTGATATAGTGGTCAAAAATTATCTACCTGTTGACCATTCATTCAAAAAGGGTGTCCACTAAGTAAATATTTATCACAACTTTATCGCTGAAATTGTCAATAGCAAGGTCTGTGAACAAAGTTACAAAAGCAACCAAAACCTATAGTATTATCCACCCTTGAAATTGATCGTGAACTAGATTAAAGAGGGTAGTTTTTTCCGCATTCGGTTACTTTTCCGGATCAAACCAACAAGCAGCGCTTGATTCTAAACACACAGAAACAGCAAGGTTTGACGGAAACCATTAAAAAAATTTTTACTCGTGTTTGAGTTTTTTTTATATTCTTACTAAATGATATTTACCTCAAAAGTTTGTACCCAATATACAAACGAAACTTTAAATTAATGAGATAAAATTCACAGATTTATTGTTTTAATTTGCACAAAAAAAATCTTCAATTAATCCTAAGACGAAGAAGATCACGATATTTAAATTTATAAATATATCTCAGATCATAAATTTGTACATTAAACGAGATTCTTATCGTTCTTGCGCTTATTTGTTTTTCAAACCTTTTTGATACTTTTGTAAAAGTTTAACTTTTGAGTTCATGTTAGGGATAAGTATAGAAAACAATATACCTATCCTATATAGATATTAGTATCATGTATATTACAAATTTCTTAAATTTCATGAATTGAAATATTTTTATGTAAAATTTCTATAGTTTATTAGATTACTTTATTTAATGACAATCGTACGTAGTTATATTAAAAATAATTTGCAGACTTTATTATGGAATTTTGCTAAAAGTGTTAGTTTAGTTTAAAATTTCACACTAATTCTAAATTATCAAAACATTAACAAGGAGCTAATTTCTTTTGAAGAATAAAACAAACTTACTTTTTCTTAATTGGAAAGTTTGGCTAATTTTACTGGGGAGCTCAAGGTAATTTATTTACAAATAAAAAACTAACTACATCCACAATAGAAGTTAAAATACCAGAACTGGCCTTTAATATTATTTTTATTAACTGCACACAGATAATCCTACACATGCACAAACTGTCGTACTCAAAACTTCGTACTAAAAGTTTAATTTCTTTATAAAGTTAACAGAGTCACATTAATCGTTTGCATATTACCAGCCTCACCAACACCAACAAAGCTTAATTTAAAAGGAAAGATGAGCCTGAAATTTATTTCCTGCAGTAAAATTTAACCACCAAAGTATAAAATATTGTTTCCGTAGTGGATAAAAATTTAAAATGGTTACTTATTTATCAAATAATAGTTACGCACTACCAAAACATACTAGTTACTATTTGCCACAAAGTATACAATATGGATAAAGATCAAAAATAGATAGAAAGAGAAAAATTCATAGTTTTACATAAATTACTTACTATACCTCCAAAAAAGAAATATTTCAAAAATGGGATATTGCTGTTTCGAAGAGCACTGGAGCCTTGAATTTTTGAGTTTCGATAAATCCCGAACATTATAGGTACCATAACATAAAACCATAGCCGTACTTCTGGAAGTCCAATTTGAATTCGGCATTGTATTACAAAAACAAAGCTGAGAACTTAAATTCTAAAACAATATAAAAATTCATAAAAAAAAATCATAAAAATATATTTTTTTTCAAAAAAAAAAAACATTTTTATTTGCTATCTTGTCTATCGCTTACGTTAGTTAAATTAAACTTTCATTGTTCTATTTACTAGTATACAAGCTGCACACTGCACAGTAACTCTGAGCTTGTGAACCTCCACGTGCCGTTAGCTCTATGTTTTGACCGTGAAATCATTTTTAATAAGCGAATCGTTGAAAGGTGTCGATAACGTCAGCAGATCTTACTCATATGACTTCAGCTTTGCACTGGGGATGAGTCAGCTGACGATCAGAGATCGAATTTTTTCCACGGTGGTTGTCGGATGCACGAAGTTTTGTAATCCCTATAATATTCTGAATAAATCTGTCGTCGAACTTTGGTGTGTCTGGAACCCGTGTTGCAATTGAAAGATAATTTGTCGGTGAATTAATTTGGAATCGTAAGTGAACGCCTCAATTATCTAGAAAAATTGAACCAAAAACCTATATTTAGAAAACATTTGTTAGTTTTGTGATAAAACCCACTGATGTGGATTAATTTATCATATCGTCTCGAATATAAATAACTCCCAAGATAATTAAGCAATTTAAGGATAGGTTTGGCCACCGTTGCATTTCAGAAATTTACTCTTTGTGTAGGTAGTACTATGGATTTTATTTTTAAAATGCTTGTTTCATACAACTGTAAACTGCAGTATTCAATTAGACCAGTCAATATATAAATGCCAATAAAATTTATCAATGACTATATTAAATATATTCTTTCCCCTCGAAGCCTTTCCTTTTCATCCAGTTATTTGATTTAAGTTACATCTACTGTCTTTACGGTTGCATTTGTATTTCTTAAATACTTTTGATGTAATTTCAATTTGATTTAATTAGAGTTTACACATTTAAAAAAAATCATGGATAATTTATTAAAATGCAAGTCTAATGGCCAATGTCAAATTATGTCACATTATGCCTTAGCAGAGATACATGATGTTTTATTGATGTTATTACACCCTATCCTTGTCTAGGGAAAATATTGGTAATAAAAGCTAGGCTGTGGTTTCCATGTACCTAATTAAACTCTCAAAATATGTACTTACTATACGTATTTATTTAAGGTAAATAAGTGATAAAAAAGGCAAAATATATATTTAAAAATAGGAAGATTTTATGCGATTTTAAATTTTTTAGTGAATTCTGAAAGCAAAATGTATTAAAAACTTTGGAATTTAAAGTTATAGGACATTAGTTATTTTAGTGTTTAAAAAGTTTGCCTTCAAGATTTTGTTTTGAAGTCCATCAAATGCAATATATTTAAGGAATGAGAACAATGGGGAAATTGATGAAATCTTAGTGGACAATTAAATAATCTAGAATTCAGGGGTATACCTCTTGAACACATTTGCCCCAGAGGAAAGTTTTTTAAAAATCTGAATATGGGGTGTATTTATAGGAACAGAATAATTGATTTAAAAGAAGAGGGGGGGGGAGAGGGAGGTAAAGTTTCATTATTACTTTTTATTTAGTAATTAGAACCCTAAGTTTGTAAGTAGGAATCACTTTAAACGAAATACGTCACTTTCCAATCGACAATCCTGCATAGGCATACACAACTTTTTATAGCTAAATTTAGCATTGAATTCACTGTTTACATGTTTTACTTAATAATGTATTCATTTTGAAAATTAGAAAAAAAGCAAGGGCATTATTCATATTTATAAATATGAAATAATAGCAAAATATGTATTTAATAGGTGAAATATCTAAAAACATGTAAATAAGACGAAATATGTAAAATAAAAATGGTCTAAATCCATACAAATCCCTTGAAACATGTAGTATTTGGGAGAACTCTGCAATATCAGATTAATAAAATCGCAACCCTGGTAATAAGTAAGTATAATTTGTTAAATAAAAACTTAGTGTCTATTTTATCTTAATAATTGCGAATCCTAAATGCAAAAGGCTGAAGTGACATCTGATGAAATCATTCATTTGGGAATAAAATTGACAAATGTAAAAACTATTACCTAAATTTTGTTCTTCTATGACAGATTTATGCAAAGAGAGAAGTTTCATAATGCAAAGCACATCTGTTGCAAAGAATTAGGTTGATGCCCGATCAGATTTTGATTATGACTTTCAAGGATTATAGATAGATAGCTCTTATATTTGATAACATACGATATGATAAGAAAAAAATTACATCCTTTATAATGCAATAGAGATTATAGATTTCAAATATTTTAGGAAATTAAGAAAGATTGATACACGTAGGGAAGTTTCCAAGTTTTTCTAGGTAATATTACTAGATAAGTTTTGAAGCGATTGTATAATCCACTGTAAAGAAAGGTTTAATGAACATGAAAATTCTTTTTGTTTTTCTTCGTTTTATTTGTTTACTACTTAACTTTATTTTTGTAGGGAGTTTTTCTCCTCTCAAGTGTAATTTTATATGAAGCTAGTATATAACATCATTTCCTTCCTCTTGCATAAATCTAAATACGTAGTTACAAAAATACAAACAAATTATTAATTAATCTAAAAACTGAAAGCTGGTTTATGATGAGTCTTTAACTTAACGGGGTTGAGTAATTTTATCAATAAATTCCCTCTATCTTTAAGATTACAGACAAGAACCAGTTTCAAACAAGGTTTAAATTCAAAACTTGGGGGAAAAACTCCCCGATGTTAAAAGAGTGGGCCATTAATTAACACACTTTCTACAAAATCAAAAGAGTATTAACGTAACCATAGATAGATTTCTTCTAGGGTAAAACTTTCTAGTTTTTATCTTCTAGAAAAAAGTGTTTTATGTATATTTTAGAACTTTATGTACAACTAGCCCTTAGGCGTTACTTTGAAAAAGGTAAAAATTGTGTATTTAATGGAATTATTTTTTTTGTTAGTAAAAATATTATCGGTTTTGAATCCGGTAAGTTGTTTGTTGATAGCTGTTCCTATGAATGAAATTGCAATGAATCAAAATGATAGCAATTAACGCATTTTTTGATAGTTTTTTTTACGATTCAAGTCAAGGGATCTTTTTTTATAATATTTGATTCGAAATAAATCAAGATATTATGTTTGTTCTCTTCACTTTAAATCTTCTTAATATTGTCAAATAAATATTAATAGTTTCTAAATACATAAAAGCAATGCATATGTTATGGGCAAAGTGATTAATCGGGCATTATTAATAATGCCCAAAGTAGAGGCGGGCAAAGCGATAAATTTCATTCATAAATTCCATTGAATTTATCACATTGCCCGGGTATTATTAATAATGCCCGTATTTATCACATTGCCCGTAACATATATTTAAACGAAGTATCAAAGAAAATACTTTGTAAAGAAGTTTATAAAAGCTTTTTATCATGTGATCTAGTATGATTAAAGTTAACGGTGAATCTTACTAAAGTAAGAAAAGGCAAGTGCATATTTTAATTGACACGTTAAAATTATGAAATACTATTTTATAATCTTATTGGTTTTTCCCAACACCCCCTACATACAAATATATAAGTATGTTACGTATACAAGTATGTACATTTTGAAAAGTAAACTAATTGATTATTAGTTTAGGTACTTAGGTAAAAGAAATTATATTTAAACTATTCCAAAAGAATCTCATAAAAATTACGTAAAACTTAAACACGATGTAAACAAACTATTTTCATGGTATATCAATAAAAAACGAAATAAAAAGTCAAGTATGGATCAATCAATGTCTTTTTATTTTTGTGATTTCTTTCAGTAGTAAGTATTCTTAGTAATGTAGCAGTTTTATTCAATCCCAAAAAATTCTAATGCTCTTAAAATAATAATGTGTGCAATCAAACTTCATTGTTAAGAATTTTTCTTGAAAACAACTGCATTCAATACAAATTTTCAGAATTAGATGTTCTAGGTTTCTTAATTTTTCCCAAATTCAGACTAATGAGGTTATGCAAGTGGGCGTAGTAATTCCTCAAATCACGAATTATTCGCCGAATCCTAAGAAACTCCTTTTCGTCAAGCTCCATGACTGCTCTTTTGTAGTCCTCAACATAAGGATCATCTGCCAACTTGATGACTATATCTCCTCTCTCCAGAAAATACTTCGATATTTTTTTCAAATGCGATGACGCCGAACTTTCAACGGTTTCGATGACAGCCAAGGTATCTTCCTGAATCTCAACTCCAAAATTATTACCATCCTCTATCTTCGGTGTAAGTAATAGGATCCACATCTTCAAAACATGAGTATTTTCAATAAGTTCTTGAATGTGAGGTTTCACTTGATCAATTAAAGAAATCAATAGACTGTTCGAAGGTATGGGATCACTTGAATCATTATTTTCATCTTCTACATCAAGACTGTCGCCACATGACCTTAACCTCCGATTCCTGGATAGAATTCTGTCATTTCTACGGATATGAGAAGATCTTCTTGGTGCAGTTACGTTGAGATTACTCCAAACAAATGATAAGTCTGCGGTTGAGAAAATTGGAGATTTACTTATAGTGTCAAGCTGCAATATTTTCTCAGGAAAACGGTTTGACACCAAAGACTCTGCTTGTTCAACTATTTTATTCTTGTATTCCTCAAGTATTTCCTTCTGAACTCTACCACACTCTAATCTTTTATCCATTACAATGCTTAGATTACCATAAATGTTGGAAATAAAAAAATGTTGCTAGAAACCAAATTTTAAATGAACACAATTTCACAGTAGTAGCAAAAGTAGGTTGTATTTAATCACTTAAGTAGTAATTGTGATTTTATCTCTGTTACCCATTAAATGAAAATGTCAGCATTTACACTATTTTATATTTTTTTAAAAAATATGTATTCATTTTACATTAATCTCTCTATTCTAAAAAACGTTTCTGGTGAACGGTTTTCTGAGTATAAAACCTTTTAATTAATGATCCAAATGACACATTTCTATAGTATCAGTGTCTGTATTCTTTCGAGTATTGTCAGTAAGCTGTTGGATTTTTTTTTTTTAAAAATCTCAATTTTAACATATTTTCGTTTTTTAGCCTTGCTATTTGCAAGAAAAAATTTTACCACACCACCAGATATATGACGTTGTACCAGAAGTGTATTGCCTTTTGTAGAGATCTTTTTTACACTAGTTTTTACCATACTAACGTACTACTATAATACTAATATACTACTAAATAAATAATATACTAATATAACTACTATACTACTATAATATACTAACGTAACGTTAGTATTTATATCTATGGTTTTTACAAGTATCCTTTACTAAATTCAGACTAAAATGCTGCCAAAAAAGCCAAAAAATCAAATTTTTATTATTTTTAATTTGTTTTTTTTTATGTTATTTTCATAAATATATTTAGTATGAATTATACGAGATTTTCACAAATATTTGTGATGTAAATTTTTCTGTATGAAGAAAATCCTGTTCAAATTACTACATTTTATAATTTTAAAATTAAAATAATGTTCAAGACTGACACCTGCCGTAGATAACAGATTTTAGAGGTCAACTCACTATTTCAACTGTTAATTTTAAAATTTTGAAAGAAAACATAGTAAACACGAGTTCTGTAAATTTATTTTTAATTTTTAAGCTAATTTTCTTAAATGCCAAATTGATTTCACATTAAGACCGATAATGGCTGAAATAATACAGAAGCAAATGTTTACTGAATATAAGGAAAATATAAATAGCCAAGCTGAGGTTTTGGTGGCTGACCATTTTCCCAAGAAAATACTGGAACTTGATGTTTTGCTGCAATCGTCGCAATTTTCAATCGCCAATTTACCAAATGTTCATCATGATGTTACCTTAATTACCCCAAAAAAGTCTACTAATAGCAACACAAATGAGGAAGCTGCATCAAAGAAGCGTAAGTTAAGTGGTAGTCTACTATTTCAGTTTAGGCAGTCTAGAACAGTTAATGACAGTCTAGAAGTAGAAGTTGAAAACCATTCAAGTGATGACATGCCTTCAAATAGTCTAATAATTTCAATAATTGATCAACTGAAACCATACATACAGGAGCTTATTGATAGTACCAATGTTTTAAAACTGTGGATCCTATTGCTTATACCAAAGATAGAAGATGGTAATAATTTTGGAGTTGAGGTTCAGGAAGAAACATTAGCTGTTATCGAAGGAATTGAAATTGACGCATCATCATGTTTGAACAAAATATCTAAGTATTTTCTGGATAGAGGGGATATAGTCACTAAGATAGTCGATGATCCTTATGTTGAGGATTTCAAAAGAGCAGTCATGGAGCTCGACGAGAGGGAGTTTCTTATAATTCGTCGCATGATCAGTGAATTGAGAAATCATTATACAAACTTATATAATCATATTACCAAGAATTTGGAGAAAATTAAGAAACCTAGAACATCAAATTCTAATAATTTGTATTAATTTTTAAAAGGTATTATACTTTTTCTTCAATCAAAGAATTCTTTTGAATTTTCATCAAAATTACATGTGTTGCAATAAACTTTAGATTTTATGTCTTATTTATTATTGCTTTTATTATTCTTTCAAACATTGTTTTAGGATATGAGATTTTAAAAATAAAAATATACCACAGTTTGTAAAAAATATCCATCTTTAAATCGGACTTTTGATAGAAGTTTGAAATTTAGGTACAACTCCGTTAGAGTTCCCGTTAAATATCGCCCGGTTCTTTTAGACAACAAAAAGTAGAAATATTTATAAATAATTTCAAACTCCTGAATTATGTTTAATTAGATCAATAACTATTCAGTTTATTAATAAAAGTCAGAAAAATGTGTTGATATTTGGATATATTTAGCGATTTGGATATTGGCGATATTAGCGGGAACTCTAACGGAGTTCTACCGAAATTTACACAAGAAAAGGCTAATTAAAATAAATTTCCCATTTTAAAAATTATTTTCAATTATCTTTAAATTTTAAGATTTTAAGTCTAAACATGACAGATTTTTTTTTGTATAAAAAAGTATAGTATAGTAAGTAAAGTTTTATAGTAAAGTAAAAGTAAAGTTTTGTATAAAATAGTATTTTTGCTATAGCTGTCTTTCCTCACTCTTGTCACTTTATCTGATACTTTTCCACATTGGATTAATCAGTCACCAACAAAAGATTATGAAGAAAAAACACCTTTTTATAATTTTTTTTTATAAAGCAGCAAAATTTTTATTGATAATCAAATTTTTCCTCGTGAGAAATATTTTCCCATGACATTTCTCATTCGCTTTGAACAATGTTAGATTTTTTTTTTTTTGGGGGGGGGGAATAAAGCACCTCTAGTTGTCTTGAGTGAAAAATATTTCGTAATATCGTGTGTCGATAATTATGTCGGTCTCAGTGAGATAAATATTTGTACATAGCAGCTCATCAATACAGGTTCCTTCCAGTTTGTCCCAGCTTGGTTTTGGCTCTCGATTCAGAGTTGAAGAAAAAAAATCCCCTTTCTTAAAACAAAACCGGACTTCGATCATTCTAAATCCCCACCCATCAACTCTTTCCTGATTTATCGAACAAACCATAGAAACAAGTCTTCCATCACCACTCAACTCAACTGCGCAGGCGAACTTTGAATGTTGCCAACCTATTAATTCTTTTTTATTCTCCCGGTTCGCTATTTGGTGTTTGATGATCTTCCTGTGTGGTGACTTCTCTGGTTGCTGGACATGGTCTGGTTCCTCCCAACACGTGCTGAAGAGTTTATCTTCAAAAATCGAATCAGTCGGTCGTCAAATGAAAAGGTCGCTGTTTCCTAAAATGTTCAAAAGTTTTAGCATTATCATTATTTTTTTTATATACGTATATACCATAATTTTTATGGTAAAGTAGGTATTTTAGAGGAAAACGGGCTGAGCGATACAAGGGGCACCCTATAAAGGGTGTTTCAAAAGTCCCTTTCACGGTTTTAATTTACAATCAACGTCTTTTAAGTTCTGAAGTGTGGGTACCTCCATGGTAAATGGTGGGTAAATGACCTCCATGCTATATCCATTGAGACAACACACAGCTCACCTAACGGCGAAATAAGAAAGTTAAAAAAAATATTTCAAAAACTAAAGGAGATAGAACAAAACTTCAATGAGAAAACTGATTTCAACATCATGGCAAACGCACAGAAAAAAGTTTCATGGAAATATCTTAAACAGTCAAAAAGATATTAGCATGTGAAAATAGCACTTTTTAACGCCTTTGAAAAAGTGCCTGAAAAGTTCTGATAATCGTAGCAGAACAAAACAAATATTTCCTTGCCATAAACAAAAGTAGTGATACCAAACAGCTGTACAAAATTAAATAGCTTTTTTTACTGTAAGTATTTTGGTATGCGAAAACTTAACGGATATAAATTTTGGATGAATAAATTATTTAAATTATTCGATTTTTATTATGGAGGGATATATTTTTTTTTACTATCAATGGTATATCGTGGGGTTAATTAAGACTTTCATTCAATCCCCAGACATTATAGCTGATCGGTAGAGTTAATTAAAATCTCCAGGTTTTAAGTTTTCTATGTTTAGAAAAGGATTTAAATATAACTGAAAAGAAATTAGCAGCTTTTAATTTTAAAAACTACTCCACAAAAATATTTTTTTATTTAGAAGATATAAAAAACTCCCCGTGTACCACCCGGGGCATTTTTGTTCTATGATCTCCTTATTGCTCTTTGATTTTAAGGTGAGATGACAAAATATTCATTAATATTGAAAAGTTTGACTCCATGAAAGGTATGGAATGTATAGATGTCATACGGCTATATTTTCACAAACTCTGCAAAGCACTCAACAATGCTTTTATCCTTTCTATTTTGCATTTATATATTTTAAGTTATTTTATCACTTGTGTATAATGACAATCCTGGTAATGAAAATGTTAACTACACTGATAAGCCAAACTTGATGATGGGGACTGCATATGATGCCACATTCAAATATATTAAGTGCCAACTTCAAATAAAGTACATATAAGCATACTTTTGTAATGGTTTTGTAAAATTGAAAGAGTATTGTTACCTTCTTTTTGTGTTAAAGGAACTTCAAAAACTGTATAAATTCAGGTCTGTCGCTGATACAGCCCTCCCCCAATCGTGTAAATATCTCTGTACAACAAATCTGCCCCAACTCTGGAGAGTCTCTATACCTGCGTGTGTGATACATAAAATATGCAAAGAGAACTATGGCTCTACGACACATAGTCTACGAGAAAATTGCGACAGAGAAAGGTATGACGTTATACCTGGTTAACCCTAAAAAAGGTGTATGGAAAACATGAAAAAAGGTTTTTTGGATATGTTTGCCGACTATATAATATATCAAGCGTATGGGCTGACTTGATGAAACACCCTTTATAAACGGCAGTATTCTGAGGATTTTAAATCATTTTTACTAAAATCCCCTCATTTATTATATTTACCAAGCCTTAGGTATTTCTTTAATTTTTAAATACATAAATTTATTTCATTTTAAGAAATTGCATGCAGGAGGTAAAATTCAAAATATGTTTAAAAATTATGCAAGAAAAGATGCATTTAAGGATCAAGGTCATAACTCTTTATCGGTTACGGACTCGATGAAAACGATAACGAAAATATCTATTTTTAATGCTTTTTAATTTTATTTTTAGAACAATTTTCATGTTTCAGTTGCTTTTCACCTCACTACGTGTTAAAAAAATACTTTTTTACAGTATTAACAGTTCTACATTTCTATAACAAAAAAGAAATCTTTCTTTGAAGAAGAAAAGAACTTATAAAGTGGGATTTTACTATTCTTTTTAATGACTTTAGTAATAAATTTACTAGTGGAAAATGTTAAAATTCTTTTCTAAAGTGACAGTTAAAAGTCTTTAAAAATAAAATGGGAGAGAGATAAGAGAAATCAAAAATAATCTCTAGAGCAAAACAAACCACAAATCCCTACACAGGTTATCGTAGATTTTTTTTCAAAACCATCGTACAAGTTTTAAAATATTTACATTACATTATGTTCAATAATAATTCTAATAATAATATGTTCAAAAGTATTATTCTTTTTCCCAACAGAATTTATTAAATGTTTTGCACTCTTGTCCCTCGTTTCTGCTTTACGTACTGTGTGATATAATTGCCAGTACTGGCACGCGCCTAAAGCAGATAATAATTAACTAAACCAATTCTATTCAGTCTTAATTGTTTGTTTTCAGATATGCAGTTAGATATCAAGAGGGGTTCTTAATCGGTATCCAAGGAATTTTAGAGTTGTGTAAGAATTTCGAAAGTGTTTCTTGAATATTTCGTAACCACCTAACTTCTCGATTGCTATTGAACTTAAGAATTGCTGTTTGCGAATGAAATATATGTGTTACGGGCAATGTGATAAATCCGGGCATTATTAATAATGCCCGGGCAATGTGATAAATTCAATGGAATTTATGAATGAAATTTATCACTTTGCCCGCCTCCACTTCGGGCATTATTAATAATGCCCGATTAATCACTTTGCCCATAACATATATATAAAAATTGAAAATTTTCCAACTCCATTAAATGCGTGCCGATATTGTTTTAGTGATACTTTTGAAATATAGAGAAAATGTCTAATTTATTATAGCGTGTATTTATTCCAAGTCATTTTATTCAAAAACTAAAAACTCTTGAGCAGTGTATTAATTAATTTATGATGGTGAGACAAGGATCTTGAAATACAATCTTGGTCAATAATAATAGGCTGTAGTTTCCAGTAAAGAATTGGGGCAAACAAATATATTAACAACTTTAAAAACCATTTTAATGTAAAATAAGTTAAATTTTTAAGAAGCACAGTAAATTAATATTTTGAATCCTTTTAAGCTATATATTATTTTAAGCTTTTATCCTATTAAGCTATACTACTCAATGTTTTCTAAAATTAAGTTACGCTTAAATCAATGATGGTTTAATATGAAATTCTTTCTACCGCAGATATCTGTAATTTTAGGTGTTTGGTATATTAATTGAAAAAAGATATAAAATAGTAAATGTTATGTAAAAATACATCTTTCAAAAGAATATTTTTTTTAAAAACCTTATAATTTTTTTACTGTATAAATATGTTATTTGTGGGTTGAAAAAAATTCTACTTTCTGAACTTTCTGCTTTTACTGCTTATTTCTACGAAGTACACCAATTCCTTTTGATAAAGTTAGAATCACAAATGATATTTAACCCTTCTAAAACTACATTTAACATCAAATGAAAGTATTCTGATGTAATTTGAAGTAGATGTTATTCCTGATTCCTTAAAATTAATAGGAGGTAAAATAAAATTGATTCTTAAAATTTACCCTAACAAATCATATTTTAACATTTTTCTTTTCTTAAAATAAAATTTACATCTTTATTAATAAGATGTGAAAGTCATCATCTATTGATTCACTTAATGTGTGTTCGAAACCGCATAAGGAATGAAGATGATCTGGATCAAGGTTATTGGTTATTTGTTATTCTAATGACATAAATCTATGGCAGTAATAAAAAATAATTTGCATCTATTTGATCCAACAAAATTATATATCAGTTATTTTAAAATGCTGTTTCCGCATTTTTATTTATATAAGATATTATAAGATTCGTATCATGAAAACAATAAATTAAAACTGAAAAATTCCACTAAAACTATGAATAGTGAACAAAACACTAATTATAATTTGGGATCGATTATAAAATACAATGCTTTCGTGCAGAAAAAGCGATTTTATGAAGATGTCTAACCTATTTCTAAAAAAATCAAAAAGTTATTTAAATGTGTACCACTTTTTGTAAAAAAGGTGTTAATGATAGAATTGTTTGTAATATTTTTTAATTAAAAAATGCCTAAATTTGTCACTTTATTTTAATGATCTTTATTCAATATTTTTGGCATAGTATTAAACATTTTTTAAGTTAACAAATAAAGAAGTTTCAATAAAAGTAATTTTATAAAAAAAATAAGTTTGGAAAAAAAAAGAATTTGTTTTATTTTTTTGAGAAGTTGATCTTTTTGCTTCTTGATGCCTACTTCGTATGAAAAATGAAGACACCTAAGAAGTAAAAGTTCACAATGTTTTTTTTTTACAATTCTTTTTCAAATATCTATTTTTTCTCTCTTGAAACTTTACCTTTCAAAATATGGATTTAAAATACTCCTAAAAATAAATCACATTAAAAAATTTTATAACTATATAAAAAATATGCATATTTCCAAAAGGGAATTACGAGGAATTTCAAAACATTTTTTATTAAGACTAGGGTTGCTGAATATTTCAAGGACCATAATATTAAAGTTATATGTATAAGTTTAAATAAGATTTCTTCTGAATTTATATAAATTTTAAAACATGTGAAATTTTTGTGTATGGTCAACTATAGAATTTACTTAATTGGGACTTCTTAACTTTTATCTTAAAAGAATACCTTTTTATAGGTCATATTAAAGGATATTGAAAAAAGGGGTTAAAGAAAAGTGTAAAAGTTCTTATTTGTAATATAATATGAAATTTATTTTTAATAAAGAACGTTGTTAGTTGTTTATAAAACTCCTGGCTGTTGTTATTGTGATAAAAAAAATACCAGTTTGTATTTAAAAATTAATTTGCTTTATAATAAACAAATTTCCTTTTAAATTAAAAATTCAACCAAGTATTTATTTAGTTCTGAATTTAAGTTATTTTAATTATTTTTGTATAAAGCTTTCTGTATCTTTTGTATAAAGTCTTTTTGTGCATATTTAGCCATCGTAAAATTAATGAAATAAACTTTTTAGTTATTTCACTAATGATAAAAACTTAATATTCTCTCGTATAGCGAAAAACAAACTTGTGCAATTTAATGAACTAATTGAAAACAACGTTTTTATTTGCACAATTTTAAAAGAATAAACAGCATACAATTGTTTCGGGGGTCAACAGGACCCCCTTCGTCAGTGCTAAAAAGAACAATCTATAGCAATGAATCTCTCGTATATTGACGTAAGTTATAATAAAATGTATTCCTCTCTTTCTGAAGTTTTTTATGAGTTCTTTTTTAGTTTTGTGTATTTTACCTATGTTTTGTTCAGGTAAAGATTCAAACACAAATAGTGCACATCTTTTATTTACTATCAAATTAAACATTAAAAATAGTAATTAAAACGAATATTTTCAAGAAGAATTAATGTTTTAATTGTGTTGAATTGCGCATTGGTTTTTCCGTAATTATGATATAAATGTCAAATGTATAATTATGTGCAAAAATACCTTTTGAAACTTTAAATAGAGGGGTATTTATATTTCTTAACATCTAAATCTGCAAACTCTTAATACTTTCGTCAGATAAATACAGTTATTACATCGATCAACGCAACTACTAAATATTACGGAGACTGTTATTATCCCTCTAAATGGAATAATAAAAGCTGTAATATTCAGTACATGTAATAGAGGATGACGCTAAGTGAGAGAGAGACACAGGTTTCACGTTCTTTCGACCGCTCAGAGCAAGTTTTTAAAACCGAAAGAAAAACTGAACGCCTCTGATCCTCGTTTTCATTTCTATTTGCTATTAAAACTTCGACTCTCAAATATATGCGTGCGGAGTAGTTTGGTTGCTGGGGGCCCAAGCTCGACCTTCACCAAATGAAACAGAAAGCAAAACCAGACAAGGAAAAAGGGGATCAAAGGGGGCACGTCAGAAAAAAAAATTTGATCAATAGCGTACTTTAGACTGCCCCTTATTTGCGTACGGAAAATGCGCGTCCCTTTTTATGATAAGAAAGAAATTTAGGTGTTTTTTTCTGGTTAAAAATTATCATATGGTAGTAGTTTCGAAGATTTCATTTCATGAAATTATGCTTTTAAGTGAAGTATTTAGATTTATGTGTCGAAATTTCTTTATTTGGTTTGATTTTTCGATTGATTTGATCAATTATCTTCAGTAAAACTAAGCTTTGGATAGACGGATCTTATCTGTTTAGAAAGTACTGAGAAACCCGCTCTGTAATTAGGTTGCGAATAAAATTAGTTTCAGGGAGATAGAAGCGGATCTGTCTTCTAAAAATATTTAAACAAATATTTGTTTTTTTTTAATACATTTGAAAATTAAAATGGAAATAATTCAAATCTCCGTGTTACTTATAAAATTGATAAATGATGCAGGACATTTATTATCTAATGAAATTTGAACAAAAAAATTTAATATTAAATATAAAATAAAATAAAACTAAATATAAAAGAATATTAAAGTATCTTAAATCTAATTCGTTTTCTTGTTTATGAAAGTTATTATTTTCTTTCGGAATTCTATATGGCACCAATAACTTTTTAAGGTACTGAACTCTCTGAACTTACTTCCTATACTTTTGATCAAACATGAGATTTAGAACATGCATGAAAAACAAACTTAACTAAATTAAATTTAAAAAAAATGTATTTAATTTACTATAATAAACCGCGAGAGTTATGATTAAGAGACTATCTGGTCTCTTAATCATAACTCTCTAAAATAAATAAATAAATTTTCAAAAATTTAGAAATATGGTAAGTAATTTTAGAAAATGTATATAGTACCCCTATATTTCCGGGTATAAGCCTAGGACACGCTTTTTATTTAAAAAAATTTACAAAAAATTCAAGTTAAAATTCGGAGTCAGATAAAAAAATAACGGCAGCAGCCAGTAAAACTTGCATTGAATCCCATTAGGATTAAAACCACAACATAAAGATTTGTATAATAGTTTTCTTCAATCGCATTAGTAAAATTCCTTCCTACTTTTACTGTTTGTGTTTTCTTTTAATGTGTTATCTATTTCATGTATTGAAGCACCCCAGCCGATATGTTATTTTAATATGATCGCGCGGGACTTCCGCGAAACTTAATTTCGTTGATAATATTTTCAAACTCTTTAGAACCGCGTATAAGCCGACTCCTCCACTTTTGAATTGAAAATTTTTCCAAACATTATCGGCTTATACGCGGAAAGTATATTGTATGTAAGAGCTTTTAATTTTAATGCATATTTTAATGTAAAATATTTCAAGAAACATGTTCCGAATCAAGATAAAATTATTTTAAAGTGTCCTATGAAAAATTTTTCCTCAGAACAAAAATTATTAATTTACTACATAATTAGCATTTTAATAAGATTTTTTTTTAATATAAAGGGCAGAGAACGTTATGGAGCATTTTTAAAGTCTACTACTTTGCAATGAACTGAAGTTTTAAAAATTTTAAGAAATAAAAATATTTTTAATAACGTTTTTACGTCACTTTGAGTCTAAAGCATAGACAAAGAAAACAAATGTCAATTTCATGATTAAAAAATGTCAAATAAATTAAAATATAGTATATTTTTCCAACTTTCGAAACTTTCAATCGATCTAAAGGTGTTAAAGAGTCTCCACCAGCGGAATTTTAGTAACTTAAACGTGAGTGGTGACGTCTGATGTAAATACAATAAATGACCACCTAAATCCATTGGAAGAAAGTTTATGAGCGCACTGAAATTTTTTCCCAGGACTCGAGCTATCTGAAGTTTTTTTGCTGTGACTTCCCAAGTAGCACAAGATTCATCATCCAATTTTGGTCATGTATGACTAAATTTTGTTTACTTCTCATTGCAGTTACGTAAACTTAACATATTTGGTATGAGCAGAGATTCTAGGGATTGCACACTTGTTTTAGCACTATTATATCACCTAAATTTAAAGGACTAGAGTAAGAGTACAACGTCACTGAAATGATGTTTGCTGGAGGCTAGTCAACAGCATCAGATTGCTTTAATCCAATGAAACAATTTCAGCCCTCCCTTACATTTAAGCCATGATTAGAAACTTTTCCCACTGAATTTAGGTGATTTTGAATCGTAACTTAGCCTCTTGACCAGACTTAACTAAAAAGTTTCGAGGGGGTGAGGTTTCGCCCCCAAAACATTTTTCAACCTTGATTCCATTCATAACTTAAAGGTTAATGTAGGGTTTTAGAAAATTAAAGGGTATGATTTAAACCTTGGTGGATTGAATTTTTATATTTTGTGGAAAACACTAAATCCCAGGTCAGACAGGTGTCACCCAGAACATTTTTCAGAATTTAACTGTTAAAAGGAGGGTTTTTATTCTATCAATATTTATTCATATGGATCAATTTAAAATACATTTTTTTAGAAAATCCCCAAAATTTCTAATTGTCCTCCCCCCATTGAAAAACGTCATAGACGTCGTCAATGACAGTTGATTGCCTGACCATAATATTCTCAAATAATAGAAATCACGCTTTTCAGTACCAAATACACCTTTAGGAATCGAAGACATAAGTTTTGTACCCTTTTAAACATACTAATGACATTATAAAATCAAGACTCAGTTTCTAGAGAGTGAACATTCAAAGGAAAAGATATTTCTTTCCAAGAAACACTACTCGATTCCTAACAGTATCGCATTTGGCCAGCACTTCGATAAAAGCTCCGCAATCCGGCGAGGTCGAAGTTCAGGCGATCCGGCCCGAACCCGCGCTGCCGGCCGCCAGGTTGCGTTGCGCGCGCGCTATAACTCGCAATGGCGGCGGCCGCGGTGCCCATAATCAGCCCGAGAGAACCCGCAGCGGTATGCCGTCCTCGCGCTCGGTGATGGCTTCGAGCCTGGCCAGCGAGCTGGCGCGCTTCCGGAGGGGTGGAAAGCAGCTCCGGAGGATCCTCAAGCAGACCAAGCACGTGCACGAGAGCATCAAGAAGAAGGGATGCTACGCGAAAGGTAGGCCCTGCTGCTACTGTGTGGGAAGATTGCGTGCGGAATAATATGATCGTGGTGCGTCCGGAATGAATGTTTTAAAACAGGTGTCTTGCAAGTAAGACCTGTGCGGGCTTCCAATGTAGCCCCCGGGAACCCATGGGTGGACGACCCTGGAGGGGGGGCTTGCTGACCCTGATTGTTCAATAAATATCAGTGAAAAACGGAATAATTCTGAAATGTTGGGGGCGTTGCTGTCTTACGGATCCCTGGTAAATCCGCACATGACCTGAAGTATTTGGGCGTATATGCCCCCCGCAAATATTATTAGCCAGGCTCCGGTGACGTAAAAATCTAACCAACATAATTTTTTTTCATTAGGAGTTTTGATTACAGACTCCAAATTATGAATATTTGGCATTTGTTCATGTTTTACATGTATGAATATTTGGTTTGTCAGTACAGACTATCGGAAAAGGTTTAAAAGGAAGTTGTTTTCTTAAATTTTGAATGAAAAAGTCACGAGGTAGGATTAGATAAAATTTGTGACTTTTTCTTGGGTCATTGTTTTGTTCCGCTAAGAAAATAAAAATATTAGTTGATTACTTGAAATATGAAAAAATCTGAGCCTGAAACATATTTTGTTATTAGGAATAATGCACCCCATAAAAATATTTATCAACCTTAATCGGTCTAGTTTTAGCATTAATTCCTTTTAATTTAAAGGAAATTAAAATTATCTTATCTGTCATTTTTAATTAAGAAATGTTTGATTCACCCAAGTTATATTTATTTGTTAATAAAAAAATCTGTACATGACCAACCAAAGAATATATTACAAGCCCGATTTATAAGCTCAAAACTATTGATATACAGTTTTTTAATTTCCAAAATTCTTTTCAAAACACGCATATTAAAAGAATAAAATAAAATGCCCACTATAGATTTATTTTGAAAATTGGAGCTGGAAAGTTTGCGTTTGGCGAAGTATGTCCCAATAGGGGCCTTGCGCCATAAAACCCTAAACAACCAACCAACCAACCTGGAAAGTTTGCAAACCCCGATAACTCTAATTATAATAATGCGATGGAAAATATTGTTTGTGTAATATTTTTCATTTGATTGATCTCGTTAGTATCAAACATTATCAAAAGATTTAAAATTTATTATGATTTCATATAACTATGGTTTGATCTTACCCTTGTAGTTTCTAGATGATTCTTGAATCCGTTTTAGTTTTCCTATTCAAATGATGTCGCTTTTGCGTCATACTCTTGAAGTTTCTAGATGATTCTTATAAATAAGTTTTATTGGTTTTCCTGTTTGTAGAAAACAAAGTTCCCCAAAATTGTTTTACCTACTTACGCCTTAAACATTAGTTTATAAAGATTTAAAAGACCTAAAAAATAATTAGTATAAAATTAAAGATTTTTTAAAAAAGTTTTAATGTTATAAAAATGATGATAAACATAATTTGTTTTGGGTATTTTCTTGATAAACACAAATTTAATTTCAACACAAAAAGTGCATAATTTATTAATTTTATTTTAAAGTTAGGGTGTTAGTTATTTAAAATTATACATATTGTATTAAAGTTACAACAAATTTAGTATACTGCTTACACCCTAAACCTTGAGATTACATGCATATTTACTTGAAAATTGTTAATTTTTTTAAGGATTGAAAAAATTAAACCAAGTTAAAAAGTAACCAATTTTAGTTATTTTGTATGTACTTAGTGAGCAAACATTATTATAACACAAATGTAAATAACAAATGCTAGATAAATATATGAGCTTTAGTTGATGCGAGTTTTCCAAAAATTTGATACCACAAGGCGGAATAACTGGCCAAGTATAAAGAATTTTATTTACTTGTTAAAGGGATCAATTATTAAATGTATGAAAATTTAATTTTGCATCTGTAAAATATTTCTAATAGGTAATTGTTTGTAACTAAAGTTTTTTTATACGTACGGTTAGTAATAATGCTTTATATGTAAAGCATTGGAGGTTTTAGAAAAATCTTCATCATTCTGTTTTTAGTTTTCTTTTGCATCATATTTATAATTCGGAAACGAAGTTAAAAGTGTGAATGCTTTCTAAAACTTCTGGATTTAAGTAAAAGTTCCTACGGTTTAAGAATACATTTTGTTTCAAGAGTTATTTTTTATGAATCATTGTGTAAATAAAGAACAGATTGGCTTGGGCACACAGATGATTAGGTGTTAGGCAGAAAAACCAATGGTAACGGGAACCAATCTGCTGTAAGGTTGGAAAAACATACTTTGGTTTTTATACGTATTATCGCTTTGGCCGCCATGTCAGTTTCAGCGGTACAGTTAATACTTAGAGTTGATACATATACATTTTCTTTTTTAGTGGCACGGTCGATACGGAAGTACCCTTCCTTTCTTTTATTTTTGTTTAAATACAAAAAAATAATCTTAACAAAATTGGTGGGTTTAATGATTATAAAATATAAAAAAATGTTTTCCCAAAAGTGATATAGATCATTTTATACAGGAATAAATAAATTTTTCATACTGTGCTGTATACTGCTTTGTAAAGGTCTTTAATACATACTTTGTGATTGTATCAAAAACCATTGACGCTTAAATTCATAAAAAATAAAATGTTAATTTTTCCTCTTTTAGTTAACTTATCTATGATATTCGATTTAAAATTTATTTTTTGTAATAACTGGAAAAATGATACTTTTTTCTAAATTATACAAGGAAGCGATTCTTACACGAATTATTCCGGTAATACTCTTTTTTTTTGTTTTCCAGATTAAGTACATTATTCAAAGCATGAAGCATAGAAAGGAAAAGTGTCTTTTGGTCCTCAAAATATGCTCGTCTGGCTTTTTTTGCGTAGAAAACTAATTTATAATTATAAAACTGATTATAAAACTAGTAGACTAAACTAATTTT
Organism: Tetragnatha montana; assembly: GCA_963680715.1. Taxonomy (NCBI): domain Eukaryota; kingdom Metazoa; phylum Arthropoda; class Arachnida; order Araneae; family Tetragnathidae; genus Tetragnatha; species Tetragnatha montana. Next base: position 23,006,291 of record OY796680.1, read on the forward strand.
AAATATACAATTTTCCTCAAGTTTTTGCAATTATGGTAATTATACACAAAATTTGCATTTAACCATAATAGCAGCGTTCGAAATTGGGGCGGTTTGCTGGTCCGGGACAACTAAAAAACGGCTCGGACCAGTGGAATCAGAAAATCACTGGTCCGCCGGACCATGTGTGTGGTGAAAAAATATCCCACCCTCCAGTTCTAGCAGCGTTTTTTTTCGCTAAGAGTTGGAGGATTGCATTTGGTGAAGCAAGTACATATTTTTGACAGAACCCGAAATGTGGCGATATGGGATAGGAGTGTCCCCGGCGAAAAAGAAAAATATTATTGAATATGTATTTACTATACTATATGTATTTACTATACTTTGAATTTTTAACATTACTATTTGGTACTCACATTCAGTCCAATAGTTACTTTATAACAATTTAAACCGGTCCTTTTTAATTTGTCGGACCAGTGATTTTTGTTGCGGACCAGTAAGATTGGCAAAGCACTGGTCCGCAGGACTAGTGGATTTTTTCCCCAATTTCTAACGCTGCATAATAGTGTTCAGCATCAAAACCTTTTTGCATTTATAACAAACTTCATTTCGTAGAAATACTTTTGTGTATGAAGCTGTTGTAGAGAATATATTCTCTAGCTATTACAGAATAGAGGAGTTATAAATTGCTTTGCTGTGTAATTCATATTTAAATTTGTATTCATATCCCTAAAATCCAGTATCGATCCTTAAGTCCTCTAAATTCGAAGAGAAAAGGTAATAATAATGAAGTTGTATAGCTTGTATTTTTCTCTTTTATTAGGTAACGTACCCTTTATATTAATTTTGTTGCATGGTTTTCTTTCGTACTTTTTGTGTCTATTTTTTGGACTTTCTCTCTTTTGTACCTTAGTCAGTTTCATCCCTATCATCTAAATCTTGATAAACTCTCCATTTTTAGGACTTTTGACTAATTTCTAACTGTCACTAATGAAGGAGTGTAGGGTAGGATTCTTTGAAACGTATCAACCCTTTAAAAGGAACGAATTCAAGATTTAACTTCACCTTAAAACTATGAAATTAACAGCTTAAAATTTCTGAATAAATTTATAACAATTTTTAGCATATGCATTCATTAGATTTTAGAAGCAATCATATCCTTAATTTTCCACTTCAATCACATATTTTATATAAAAAATAAGATTTTATTCCCCATGTGAAAATTAATTGCAATTATCCCCTACTGCAAGAGAAGCGTGCCCATCAACGTCGTCTGTAACAGTGAAAGGCGTTCTGCCTCCTTGTCTATCATTAAGCATTCATCAATTGATCCACTCTCTAACGAAGTGAAGCTTACTAATGGCTCGTCTTTAAAAACGTGTTATTTTCAATAAGTAATCGTTTAGGGGGGAACTCGAGCGTGAAATGGGGCGGTGAACTTCCGTAATGCTCAGGGTAGGCTGCACTAAGAATAGCCGTCTAAGTAATGGAGCGTTCCGTCTGTGAAGGAGGTAATTTTAATTCAATTTTGATCGATAGGGTTTTTAGTACTGTGAATTTTTGCGGCGAGATTAAAATTAGACTAGTTATGGTTTTTATTCATTGGTCGCAATCATAGCCTCGAGTCATAGCTATGATTATGTCATTGTTATAGCAATAAGTATAGAATCATTATGATAAAATATAATTTTATGTAGTAAAGATAATTCTAAATTTATATAATTCAATAAATTGTGTAATTATCAGCTCCAAAAAATTGTCTAACACTTGGTATGGGAAAATACGAGAGGGTTAGAATGAGACCGAGCGAAATATATTTAGTAAATGTGTAAAATTGCATTTTTAGTTTAAAAAGTGTTATAAATACGTAGTTAATAAATAAAATATGTTTTAGCTTAAAGGTGTTTAGTTTAAAAGATGTTATGCCTAATTTTGATGAGTTCATCATTGTAAATGGTGAAAGAAAATTTAAATATCCTCATAAAATTAAGAAAGGATGATAGTTTTACTCTCAACGATGGTGATTTGAGAATTTTAATAGTTTGAGACTATCATACATTTATTATTTATCATACTTTATTTTACTTACATGCACAAAACTTTTCTCATATTTTCAGTTGTACTAATTTTTAATGTAAATGTTACTCTAAAAAGTAAATTTTATAAAAACATTTAATCCAAAATTTTACAAGATATAAAATATATTTATTTCGTAAAAATATTATCTTTATGTTAATTTTTCACTCTGGAATTATGCAAATCATTTAAAAATTACTTCACGTTTTTTTAATAGAACTAAAATTAAAAAAAAAAGTTTCATCTTGAACAGTTAGCTCATTTAGTCAAGGACTTTTTACAAAATTCTTTTATACAGAAAAAAGTGAAACGAGCTTATGGACCAAGTTATTTCTTAATGTCTCTCCCGTGAATTCAATTTCGTGAAGAGAATTTAAACCTGTTTGCCTAAATGATACAGGTAAATAGTGAGAACTCTTAGCCTTTTCAACTTTTAACTAATTGGAGTTTTAACAAGTTTAAATTTTTATTATACGGGGGAAAGATATTCCCTACTTAACAACTTTATAAGTCTTCTCATTCTTAATTAACTTTTAGCTGTCAACATAATCTTACTTGTAAGTTACATTTTGGACTTTTTGTTCGTATTTCAGATTAATTTGAAGTTAAAAACGATTTCAATCTGGATAAAATAAATAGATGGCATTAATATGTAACATATTATAATCATCAGTAGCACATTACAACAGTTAATTTTTTACCATGTATCCAATTTCAATTTTCTTCTGATGTGAGAAGGTAAAGTTTCTGGTCCCGAGGTAAGGACTCGTTGTTCCTTTTTTTAAGAAAATAATCTTTTATTCAGACTCATCTTTTGCAATTACACAGAGGCATTGAACCTGTAGAGTGCACCTTGACTAAAGTCACTTTTTTAGGAAAGAGTAATATCTTAGCATATTATCTTAAAGTGATTTCTAGGCTTAACCCAGTCTGCATATACTTTTATTATGTTTTTCAAAGTTTTGAAAGATTAGAATACATCGTTTGAGCGAAAGTGGTTTATTAATTTTTTCTTGATGAAAAACCAATCTAACAATATGCTAATTTTTTTTGTAGCATTATTTATCCCTTATTGAAGAGGTCAACTGTGTGACGTCAGAATCATTACAAAAGCACTACGCAAACTGAAAAAAAAAATCAAAATTATTTCTAATCTGGTCATCTTAACTAGATTTATTTAAAGGTTATTCTTTTACTAGTAGATATGAAAGGTAATTCGCCACCAAGATCTCAAATAAGGCTGTTCCCACAATGGCTTTTCAAGTCCTTCCCTATAGATATAAATAGTTCCGAAAAGTTAAATATTTAAAACAATTACTCTCGAAGAATCTGATAATCTAAGCAATCCGTTATCCCTTTGAAACAATTTCCAATCGAAACCTGCGATTTTCATCTTTTACCGTCGGGAAAAACTCCCTTTGCAAAGCGTTCCGAACAATGCTCTCCGATGCATCTTTACTGGGTCAAGGAATGGGAAATAAAGAGCTGCTTGGCAAGGTTACCCATCGATCCGATTGCTTTTATAATTCCCATCCATTGTGTCTAGTTCTTGGGGATGCACCTTAGGAGAACAGATTCATCCTTTTCTTGCCACGCCGGCTAGCAAATTGCTGATTCGCGGGCTCGATAAAAGTGGTGTTGTGGGTTATGTTCGTGTGGTTTTGTTGCTTGTAATGATATGTTGTGATTTGGTTTAAATGTAGCGATTGTAAGAGGTCAGTTCGAAATGGTAGTTTGTATTCGTCTGTCATGGGGCTATTTTACGTCGTAATCAGTAATTTGATGTACTTAAAAAAAATTAAAAGGAATTAAAGTTTTACTGTAAGAGCAACTTGGTTAATTCAAAGCTGAATACCATAGAATTAAAATATAAATTTCGTTAAAAATAGGTATTTCAAAGGACCAAGAGCAAACTAAGAACTATCCAGTCTTTGAATTAAAGACAATCGAGTCATCAAAGTTGCACTATTTTATTCACATCGTCATAGAATAGATTTTACCTATACTTCAAAAAGAATGTTATCAATTCGACGCGTATGTTATTTTTTTTAAATTGAAGCTTTTAGAATGTTTTACTGAATGGGGTTTGGATGGGGTTACTTTTATGAAACAAAAAAATCGAAAAGTTTGTCCTATTTAATAAAAATACCTCCTAGATTAGATCCTCCGTACCATTTGAAAAATATTTTATTGTTCTTAAATACCAGACTTAATTTCAAATTTAAAAAAAATATTCAAGTGTAAATTTTAACATTGTTAAATGATTTCAACCACGGCTTACTAGATACTTATATCTAGTATCCAGTATAAGTATCTAGTAAGCCGTGTTTCAACACAATGAACTTAACTAAAGCCCGCTAGGTATTTTTTATGAATGTTCAGATTTCTAGTCAAAACGAATAACTTGTTTAAAAACGGGAGCCAATTGCTTTAATTTTACTCGATATCTAAATGCTTTTTAAAATTTCAAGGCTCTAATATATCCTCAAATCACTGGGAAACAAATAAATCCTTAAACTAATATTCTTTAAATTCACGATTTGAGTATCATGATATTCAAGATTGACGCTTTTAATTTGCCAAATCGGCAAGCAATCACCTCGCATATAATTTTCTTCTATTTCTTAATGAGAGGAGTTCGAAAACAAATGAGGAGAAAATAAAAAGAAAATAAGAATTGAAACAATGGATCGATTTTGGATATATCTGTAAAACAATCTTCGAAAAAGCTGAATGATTTGACCTGAACAAGTCACTCCAGAACCGCGATGAAGAGTTTTGAAGAACCTTCAATTAGCTCTGCATACACACGTAGGCAGATGCAGGAGAAATTTATTTTTCCCATTCTCTACATCCTTGATCATAGAGAAGAAGCCGGTTTCTGGATGGATTTGAGGGTTTTGGGTATATTTTAAGAAGCAAAGAAGGAAAAAATTAAATTGCCTTAAGTCCCTTCTTTTTTTATTTGAGATGAATGAAAGTTTTAAAAAATCTTGTGCAATTTAAATGAAGATAGTTTACATAAAACCAGATTATTGGAATTAGAAAACTCGATTTGGAGTGTTTTATTAAGTCTTTAAATCGTAATTTTTATCACTATGTCTTGGAGTAAAAGCGTGATCACCAGATATAGTATATCTTACAGTTAGAGAGTGGGCCCTTCTTTTTAAAACATTGCTTGTGAACTAGAACTTGGGATCTCTTTTATGCCTATTTCTTAGCATCCTCAACACACACCTAACATTTTGAGGTAAGATGCGTTCTGAAGTAAGAGCTATTTGTTTCCATAGATGCTGAACATCCTGGTATACGGTTTTAACATATCATGGTTAGGATAAAATGAAATGAAATGAAGAAACAATGTTTACATATTCAAACATTTTTCTCTTTTGGTCTGAATCCATTACTTTTTTCAATCTGATCTGGGGAAACAAAAGATGTGTAAAATACAAATTAAAATTTTTTGAGCGAAGTAAATTTTATTAATCAAATTAACTTGTTTTGCAATTATTTTTTTAAATTACAATTTATTTTTTTTTACTGAAATTATTGTTTTTGAGTAAAAATTTATAAATGACGAGTAAAATTATAAATATGAAACCTAAATCATATTTTGTTCCTACCCAAAAATCCTAAAAAGCTACACTGTTAAAACCTAAATGTTTTCTGTTGACTTCTACATCTTTCTGTTTTTGTAAACATGTATATTTTCATAATGACATTTCAAATGACGTAGGTAGCGAACTAATAACAAGCCCATTACTTCTCTCATCCATAGAAATTTGTGGATGTTTTCTATCTCTAATAATAATTGGCCTATCGATTAATGAATTTTACCAAAAACACTTTGGCACCAACCACTGGCGCGGCTGTGTAAACACATCCTAGAGAGTGTCGAGCCTGATTGGATTGAGTTGAGATGATACAGGCAATCAGGAAGTAGCATTTCCCGAAGTGGGACATTTTAGAAAGTGTTGAACATCCCTGGCAACGTGATTTACATGTACAAACACTCCAGCGTTGGCACCTCTCGAGTCCTCTCTTCACACAAAGCGTTCATTTCCTCCTCTCCCAGTGCTGGAGGAGTTCATCGTCCATTCCATGTCTTTCGCCTTAGCGAGTCTACTGACCGAAATACAAATAACACTCGATTTGTGATCGAACAGATCTTTTTCAGTAGTTTTGAGACCTGAAAGGGATCTGGGTTGGTGATCATCTCGAATGAAATTAATCGGTTTGGTTGCCGGAGTTTCCGTTAAAAAAAATTCTATTTTGAAAGTGTGGGGTTTGCTCGTTTACTTTTTGGGTCATGCTGAAAGGGTTTTTTTCGAAACTGGTTGAAATCAATTACCCCGTTAATAGTGTTTGCGATTTAATTTTGAAAGGTGTCATTAATTTGATTTCTATTTTTATCCGTTTAAGTATTTTCTTAATTTTAAATTTAATTCAGAAAATAAATTAGCAATTTATAAGTAATTATTTTCTGCGTTGTGTTTAGGTCTTTATCATAAATTGGACCAGTTCACTTCATTAGAAATTATTTATACAAGTTTTTCTTACGGGAGGAAATTTTTTTCATAAAAGTAAATGAAGGAACTAATTTATCCATCTAACTTAAAGTAAAGATTTATTTATGAAAGGGAATTTTTTTTTATCTTTGAGGTTAATCAATCACTATACTGCTTTGTTACATACTCCAATCCAATTGCTTGTTCAACATAGTTTAATTTTAATACAGTTTCTATATCAAATTTCATAGTTTTTGAACACGCTGTCCTCAATGTAACTACTCTTTATCTTAATTATTTCTAATTTTTTTAGTGACACATTGTTTCGCGTAGCCTTAGTTGAAATGTTCGGCTTAGTTTCATAGATAAAAGTTTAAAGATAATTAGTATTGTGACCCTCATTAGCAAGATCATTTACGCAGAATATATAACCATAAATTAGCATTGAAAATACATGCCAAAGAGTTTTAACTCCCATAAAAAAGTTAAATTCCTCGGGAACTAAAACACAGCCTAATCATTTTTGTGGAAACATTTCAGACAATGTTTTCCAATCCTAACTAATTGACCTTAAATTAATTCTTTATTAATTAGTGTTTACTGGAACTTTTCGCACTCCGCGACTAGCCGTCCCCCGCGCGGACATGTTCTCATTTCAGTTTTCCACAAAAGCTGTGAATATTGTCAAAAGTCTGTACACGTCCAGAATGTCAACGAAGCGGTCTGTCCGGCCCCTTGTCGTTCCATTTTCTGCCCTCCGTGATTTGTCAAAGAGTATTACCACGTTTTGATCCTTCGCTCTGCATGGGAATGGTCGCTTTAATTGTTGGGTGCTTAGTTTTTTACTGCAGACAATCGCAAGTCAACACCCTTGCGACAGTATTTTTCTTAAGTTTTTTTTTCCTCTTTTTTTATTGCTTGCTTGAAGATGTGAACTTTTAGGAGAGTATTGTGCACATGGTAGTTTTTGTTTCTTTTTTGGATTTCCTTTAGCATTTAAAACATTGGATCTGTATCTGATGTGAAGATTGCGTTACGCAAAATTCTTGGGTTTGAGATGAATTTATGGGGTGTTTTTAAAAAATTATCATGCTATTGTGGAATTTTTAAGATTACAGATATGGTTGTCTTGGGTTTTAAAAACACTGAAGTTAATCTTGTAAATTTTTGAATTAAATAATAATCCTCAAGCGTAAGAACTTTTTAAATTCTACCCAACTCTTAACTTATCTTTTAGCTAATGCAATGATAAATATCGTTTTGGGGTTTCCGACTGAAGAAGATATCAAAATAGTTAAAAACTCATAATTTCTGTATACATAACCAGTATATGAAAAATGAGTTTTTAAAATTTGATTTATGAATAAATAATCAGGTAATTTTTTAAAGTATAATATCTTATGTCTTTTTTTTTAACTCGAAGACTGGATGTGGCTTGCAAGACATTTTTCAGATCTCCCTTTTTTAATATTAAATGCATTCAACTCAATAAGTAATATGGGTTATAATAGTTTTATTGATGCTAAAAAGAATAAAGATTTAGATTCAAAAAAAAAAATTTTTTTTTTGAGCAATTTCTGCCAAAGTAAAATTACCTTAAGTTTTTACAGCAAAGCAACTGCTATTCATATACTTTTAAAGATGTCGAAACATTTTTGCTTTACACAATGAAGCCAACCTTCGCTTCTTCTTTGCATAGTAAACTTTCACTACAGCACTCGTAGCTCATCTTGGTTGATTCTCCTCTAGGGAAAGTAGAAAAAACGGGTCAGAATATATTTAACCTCCCTTTCGAGAGAATAATCAAGACATGCTGGAGCCATGTTGTTCCTGTTCTGTTCCGTATGTCAATAAACACCAATGTTTAAGAACATATTGGTTGCAACATTCAGCAAGACCTCAACCTAAAAACTTTTCAATGTCCCTGAATTTCAGTTGTTCGGAGCAATCAATTAAGGACAAAACCTGATGAGGAAAAACAAATCTAATATGTTGTCGTGAATTTATTCGAATTATTTTCTTTTTAACTCTCAGCAATAGATATTTGAAAGTTACAGATCAAATTACGATAAGAGAACTTAAAAATTAAAGAAATTAGGAAAGATTTTCGGCGACGGTATGGTATTTAAAATATTTCTAAAGCGGTAGAGAATGATAGTACACGGAAGTGTAATGTTATTCTCTGATTTTTTGGAACTTTTTCTTTGGGTTAATTATTATGAAGTCTGCTTGCATGTGAATCCATTAATTGTATTACACACAACATGGATCTATACTATTTGCGAAAAGCAAGCAAAAAACCTCTAAATAACGCGCAATGCACGTTTTGCAATTCCATAGATTTTTTTTTCTCAAGTTTAAGAAACTTATTAATTTTTGAATAATACGAATTATTAATTTGTTTAAATTATACGCTTTTTGTGAAATGAATAGTTTTACTTTTGGAATTGTTATTATTGCTAATTTAACGTTTTTTTGACAAAACGTATATATTGCGTATGAATTGCAGAAATTCATTCCCAACTATAAAAAAATAGTTATAGTTATATTTTAGTTAGTTAGTTAGTTAGTTATATTTTATAACTAACCAAAAATTACCAAAACTTAATTTTATTTCTGCTTTCTAAATGGCTTTAAATTTAGGGTAAATATATGGAAATAAAGTCCTCATTGCGTTTAAAGTTATATAACCGAAAAAAGTTAAAATAATAAAATATAAACAGCTTAAAGTGTTTAAACAACTTATTTAATTTTACCTGTGTAAAATTGAATATTTTTCTTCCTCGTCTGTTTCGACTATGGAGACCACAATTAGCCTACTGAAATTTAGTTTGAAAATAATTGTTGAATCGAAATAACAAAACAATTCTTATAAAACAGGAAAATATACGCATTTGATGGCAAAAAAAAATAACAGATAAAATGTGAATGCAGCTAAGTAGTTTCATTATAAATTCATTCTTAGATGACATGCTGAGAATAATTAGCTGTGAACACAAAATAAATTTCTGGACTTCTGTTTATGGTAATTTTCTTCAAGACATCTTTATATTTCTATTCAAACTCAATGCAAATAAGCATTTATCTAGTAAAAGGTTTCTCGCAATTTAATTACTTGGAAACTTGAGATATTTATCGCATGCAAGACAATTCCTGCAAGACTAGTTTCTAAACTTAGATATCTTATTTGACCAAGATAGGTTAAGGAACATTTATAACAACCTGTCAGTCGATGTTGTTTCAAATCTGTTTACTACCTGGGGTTTAGCCTCGAACTTTTCCAATTCTTTCAAAACTGTCGTACATCATAGTAAGATTTTAATGCAAATTTCCCCTTGGAAAAAAATGATCAGTTTCTCTTTGTTTGAAGGGTCAAAGTGAGCGATATATCTAGCTTCTGTTGAGCTAATGTTGGAGTGGCAGATCTTAAAAGTCTGGTCGGAGCCTTGCTCTGGATTGTTGCTTTGAATATTAAATACGGCCAGTGACATTTTAATGTTAATATATTGTTTTATCCTTTCGAAAGCATGTCGTTGATTGTGATCACGTTTCTTAGAAAATGAGCTTTTGATAACAGATTTATGAAATTCAGCCAAAGTTGATATACCATGCAAATTACTATTAATAAAATAGCGAAACGCACTTTCTTAACTGTATTTCTAAACTGGAATATCTCTAAAAATTATTTATTCAGACCTTACAACTTACTGGAATATGAGACTTAGATGCGGGCATTTTTTTTTTCAACTTTAAAGTTATCTTATAACCTTCTGTTCATCGTCAAAACTATTCACTGCAAAGACTTACATATAGCTATAGCTAAAGGGATAAATGGGTATGTTTCTTCGTGGTCATTGAAAGATTAAGTACAGATGTTTATGGTCATGAAAAGTTGTCATTCAGTCATAAGGTTACATCTAAGACTAATGTATAAGACGTGGTATTTAACATTTATACTACTTTTGATGAAGTCGAATTTAAGTTTGCTCATAACGTATTCAATAATTTCAAATTATCTTGGCCATTAAGAAGATCATTTAAAAATACTAAGTACTGTTGTACCTAAAGATCGGTTGTGCCCTCAACTTCCTCAAGAAGGTCTTGGCCATCAGTTCAAGTAATATTTCACACTTTTTGCACAAATCGAAAGTATGGGTTTGTTTGTCCGTCTCTTCGCGCTGCAGCATTGCATAATTGCATCGAACATCAAACAGTAGCAACAAACTCTCTTTCGAAACTGAATCGAATGGAACTCGCAAATTAGCTCGCCTTTCACGGAATTTAATGACGAGTTGTGTGTATTTTAAATGAATGGAGAGGACACTGACCTGTGCCAGCACGTGCGAGACTGGACCCTTTTTAGCGTCCCCAGTTTTTATAACTTAACCTTGGGTTGGAGGTGTCTGGCTTCGGGCAATACGACACAAGCCCTCAGGTGCTTGGTTACTGTATGTCAGAGGCGCGCGAAGTTCATGAATTAATATTTGATTTATGTGTTTGGGTTAGGGAGAAACTCATGGGTTTTTGTTATCATTGCCGAGTGGGCAAGGAGCAGAGGTTGTTTTTTCAAATGTTCAGTTTCTGTTTGCATAACTTATCCGGGTGGTAATCTTTGGATGTGAAAATACTTTTACTCATCAAATTTACTATGCGGGGTTTTTTAAGTAGAATTTAGGCTTGTTAGGTTTATAATTACCGATGTCATTGATACTTTAGGTATCGGAAAGTCGATGACCGCCTCTTAGGCAATGAATATTTAGAGTTGTTTAGTGAATTTGGGATTAATTATTTCTTGACATGATGAATGTGCATCCCTTTATAAATGATATGAAAGATTTTAAAAATCTGCATAGCTTTATGTTAACCAAACTTCTACTTTTCACAATTGAAACAATATTAAAAAGGAACCAAACTATATATAGGCCCATAAAAAACTGATTAAAAGCAAAACAAAGCAAACTAGGTCTTCATAATTCAGAATATTTTATTCAAAAAACATCGGCTGCTGTGTCGCCATTTACCCTAAATCCAGCTAACTAAACTGGGTGGTCGCATACTGCAAGAATACCCTTTTATTTGCTTTGTAATATAGTTAGCAATTTTAATTTGTAAATGATAAAATTTTAGTTAGGTAGTTTTCATAACCATGAATATTTCATAATTTATCATTTGAAGGAAAAGGGAATTGTCTTGTAGTAAAATGAAAACACAAGTGTACTTTCACTTCCAAAATAGATATATCAACTACTTTAAAACTTTCACACACATCATTAATAAGTAACCGCGGTATCAAAATAAAACCTTTGGCAGCGCGGTCAAAAAGGTAGAAGTCATACAAGTTTCCCACACTAAAAAGTACCGAAAATACCAAAATCATAAAAAAAAATCTTATACTACCAGTCAATTTATTTAAAAATAAAAATTACCGCACAATTTCTTCCTGGTAAAAAGCAAGCGGATGTAGTATATTAAATGGTAGAAAACACACCTGTTTTTTTTTGCTTAGTTATCAGAATACACACAATGCGTTTTTTACATCAGACCGCATTATTTTGCGTGTTTCGGGTGCTACTTACAGAAATATTTTTTTACCAAAGGCCAGACGAGAACAATAGGAATTTTTAAAATCGCAAAACTTAAACCTTTGGAATCGGTCTGAAAACTCATTTATACCATTCTTCAAAGAGTGGGAAAAAGTTGCATTTGAGCCTCAAAAGTCGTTGCCCTTCTTTATAAGCGAAATTTTCATTACTTCACTTCATGAAATAAACTAATAAAATTAAAAGAGGGCTTTGTGATATTAAATATATGCATAGTTCAACTACAATAAGTGAAACGTAATGATTTTAAGATGGGGTTGAATTCATGGTTTTCTAGAATTTTTAGGAAGTCTATTATGATAAATGCGAGTTTTCCCATGAAACCCTATTTTTGTAATGTTGTAGATTTCAGATCTTTTTATGAAGAACCTTCAATATTTTTTGTTAGTCTTTGATTCAATTTCGGCATAAAGTATGTTGTAACCGAATGTTTATTAAAAATTAAATTTCTCCAATAATAATTCAAAGCTTAATTTCGACTCGTCTGTTGATCGTGCTTTCTATGTTAAAAACCTTCAAAATGGGGATTATAAAATCGCATATAATAGGTTATGAGAATCTTTTTCGGAATGGCCAATATGTTCGGGAAAAATTATCGGGTTCTTTTCATTATAGTTAAGTAAGGGATGTATTAAATAAGACGCTAAGAAATTGACATTAATTAACTCGAGTCTTTAACATTATTATGAACTGATAATGTTAAAAGTTTGGGTAATAATCATTAGTATAGAATTTTTACTAGGTTTTCTGTGCCATTTTTTATCAACCAAACCATAAAAGAATCTTTTATAGAGATAAGCTACTGTGAAAGAGATCTCTCTTCAAGCTTGACCATTTGTTGTGAAAACAGTTGGATTTTTATGTTACATTAAAGCAGGGCGCAAAAATTTAAGGCTGGCGAGAAAGTGCTTTTCCCTGAAAAAAAATGCTGAGTTCAAAATAAAAAATGTCCAAATCAAGGAACCTCAATCGAGCGGCTCTTGTTGTAGTCTTGCAATGTGTAAAGTTTGTCAGGAAGTGCCATCCAGTAATATGGACATGGACATAAAGTGGATTAATGGTTTTTCCGGACCTTTTAAAAAGGAAACGTTTTCTTGCCATAATCAATGCAAAATCCACTGTGAAAATGTTGCCATTTAAAGGCAGAAAAGCGCAGACAGACACTGGAGGATTTGCTCAGAATTTCCATTAATGGACCCTCTTTAAAAGATTTTGATCCAACAGCTGATATCGACAGGTGGTATTTTAGTGCTACACAAACATAAGGGGATAAAACTAACAGAAACTTTTCATAGATGGCTAAGGGGGTAGTTAGTTTTATTATTTTTTGCAGTGTATTTTAATTTTACATTCTTTTAAAGTTTTACTTTCCATAATGTTTCTGCAAACACTATTTTTTAAAATAAAAAAATATGAATCCAAAGTAGTGGCGAGTAAAAATTTTAGTCTGGCTAGTACCTTTAGAGCTGAAATTTCATGCCCTGCATTAAAGAACTCATGCTACTCTTCTTGATTTCAAATCTTCCCATTAGGAATTTAGTGCCTAGAAGGGATTGATTTATATTTTTCATATCTTCAGAAAGGAAGGAAGTGGTTGAGAAATCGGCAGCAGGATTGTTTCGTGTATGGATCCAAAGAAATAAAACTATTTCAAAATCGCCCAAAAAACCAAATCTATATCAATCCCTTCTTGACAATAAACTCGTAATGGAAAGATTTGAAGTCTAGATGTGCGGCATAAGTCGTCTTTATGTTACCATAAAATCCAAACTTTTTACAACAAATGGTCAAGTTTGAGACTGGGAATTCCTCGGAAACAATTCAACCTGTCGAAGTCTTCCTTCAATCTGTCCTCAATGCCCCTTTTCCTCCACTTTTGGAATGCTCGTCACGACTTGCTAGAACAGAAGCAACACGCGGTAGACTATCTTCACACATCAGTGGACATAAGTAAGACATGAGAAGCCCCCGTGAAGAAATACAACTCGATACTTTATTTTCCTACAAAGAGCAACACGGATTGAATTGTAATTGGATTTTGACACTTGCGCAGCAATTTCGTCAGTCGAAGTTCGTGGCCTGGAGGGACGGTTCAGCGACTGATCAACAACTTCGTCGGCGCCTTTGGTTTTTGAAGACTTTATGAAAAGCTGTTTTGAGCGGTTTGGAGTTGGCGCGTGGCCATTAGCCATTAATTATGGGGCAGTTCGCTTCGTGATGGATGAGATACTTGATCTGGTTGTTTAGATTTGTTCTGAGTGTTGCAGTTTAGCAGCTCATTGTTGGTTGGGGTCTTCTCAGGATGTTCATAAAATAATCACGAAGTTTTGGTCAGATGAAACTCGTATTAAAAGACAATAAAAAATCTTTAATCAATTGAATAACAAAAATAATTAGTGATATACCTTAGTGCGTTTTGTAGTATATAATTAACGTTAAAGCAATGACAGTTTTGGTAGGTGGTAGGTACTATAGATGTGTTCGCAAAATTACATGCCAAACGTTAATTCCTGCATTCGATAATTTTTTAAATGAGAAATTTATTACTAAATTAGTTTCCATCATGAAATTCAATTAAAAGTAAGTATCTGGTCTAATATAACTTTTAATTTAATTACTAACTAAAAATCATGAAGGCGTGTCAATTAGTTATACAATGAATTAAATTATTCTAAAGATTTTGTTTGGAATTTCAATGTGTTATAAACAGATTTTACTGCCTTATAATTATTTTTACTATTACTTTTATCAAATGTATGCCGGTTACGTTTTAATTTCATTTCAAATAAACCATCATTTGCAACAAAAGACCCGAATTGAAAAAATGCTGAATGAAACTTAATTTGTAAATATCTTTTAAAGTGTTCATAAAACATGTTAACTTCAGATACCATCCAGACAAATCATTAAAAAAGTAATTTAAAAATATTCTAACTAGTTCACATACTAAAAGATATTACCATATTTTATTGAAAACGAAATTGTTCATAACTGATAAGGTGATAAGATATCAGCAACATCAAAGAAAGTAAAGAATAATAATTATTTCAGAGTCCAGTTTTCAAATCAGTTTTACATAATAAGCATAATGAAGACACAATAAAAATTTGTCAAAACTAAAAATACCGTAATATGCATAGCAAAACCACAGACTTTAGCACGCCTTAATCACAGCAGGAAGTATTTTCAATTTTTAGCAAGCGAGGTGTTTGACACTCTCAAGATTAATTGACAGTTCCATTGAAGCATAAATTGTTGGAATTCTGCTTTTGAGGCTTCGAGTTCAGCGTGTTGAATGTCAATGGATCCAATTAATTTCGCTAATATGTTTCCATTTAGAAGCGATACGAAGGACGTTCACTAGAAGCAATTCTTATCCTTAGGGGCACTCCTCTAAAGCCAGACGGATCAATGTAATGTTAGGCTATCGTGAATAGGAAAAACCTATTTGATGGCGTTGTAACTTTCATATTCAATTTCGATAATTTGTTTAGTGATATTGTTCAGTGCAATCAATTTTAAGTATCTGAAAAGAAAATTGGAAAGAAGCGTGCAAATTGTGAAGTGTTTTAATTTATCATTTTAAAATCGCAATTCACGAAAATGATTATGTAGTTAATGGTGTTTATTGTATTTTTCTCGTGTTTGACCTTCGTTTAGATGTAAACTATGACCTTTTAAAGCGGTTAAGAATGAGAGAATAAGCATAAGTATAGTTTTTCTTTTGGGTTTTCATACCGCTTAAGTGGAAAAGCGTAGTTAGAGATGGAATCTATATGTTTTGGTAGGGTTGTAAATTTTTTGTTTGTTTGCATATTATTTGAGTTAAAGTAATTTATTTCTTTGAAAGAAATATTCTATAAAACTACCCAAGTAAATATGCCAGGTAAAGCAAAAAGAGTACCGTCTCTGAAGTACAACAAAGTTTTTTTGAACAGTGTATACGAGTAATTTTAATTCATGCATTTTTTGTAACAATAGTTACTGTACTAACAAAGTTTTGATAATATTACCCAATATTCTCGTATTTGCATTGATACCGGGGTGATTATGATTAATAAAGATTTTTAGTTTCAAACTAAGCAGTTCTGGAATTATTCATATTTAAACTACCTTAATCCTACACTGCGCCTTAAAATCAAATTAATCAACTATCTAAACTCTTAAAGTTATTTTAAGCAACTGTATAAACACTCAGCTATCAGCTATCTCAGTGATAGTTTAAGTAAAAGAGATTAAGTAAAAAGATAATGAAATAAGTGGCCAGGAGTAAGTTTCTGGTTTCTGACTAGGCAGTTCACAGCCGGCCTTTTTGTTACGATTATGCTTGAAAATGTGAAAAAAATGTAGATTTTTTTTCGGAAGAATGATATTCAAATAACTTTTTTACATTAATTTTATGCGCATAATATGTTGAATGCGGCATTTTAGAATATCAAAATCTAAAACGTTGACAATCAAATCAAATTTTTTAAAAGCTCTAGCAATAGTGCAGCTTACCTGGTTGTCTTATGAAGGGAGGATATATGCTAGCGATTGTACCAATTAGTCTCTTTCTAAGACATTCACAATTTTTTAATTTTATTAACCTTTGAGAAATATTGATTTTTGCCTGAGGAATGTGATGTAACCGTCTAACTTGTCAAACAAATTGGGACCAAATTTCAGAATCTGCCGTTATTTTGCTTCGATGTATTAAGTAATAAAGGAATCATTCCAAAGAAAACAATAGTAGGTACCTTTCTTGTAAACTGGTGTAGACCTTGACATAAAAATATTTTGGGTAATATGGAGTTTATTATGTTAAAGAGGTCTGTGACGTTGGCCCTTTGACCGAGAATTTTTAGAATTTGAGTTCAAATCCTGTTTAAAGAGTCATTTAAAAATCTGGAACCCTTAAGGTGACAGCCGGAGTCCATCATCACTCTCCTTGCTACGTCACACAATTTAGTCAAAAACAGATGAAATAATTAAAATTTCGCGAGGGTGATTGACTCCTAATAACCTCCCTGGCCTGGCTCAAATAGGGTTCCAAGTTATGAGTAAAATTTTTGTTACTGTTTTCAATGAGAGATTTCGAAGAGTAAAACATAATTTTTTCTCGAAAACTAGGGATAAGGGTTTTCTTCCCTCATGATAAAGTTTTGAATTTTTTAAATTATTCTGAATTCTTGGGCCATTAAACAATAACCAAACCAAATTCCAAATTCTGATATCATTGGGAAAAAACTAATATCCCCACATCTCACCAAAATCCCACAAAACTTATTCTTGGGTACTCCATCAGTATGCACAAGACAACATCAATCTTGTTCAAACAACGCAGACCCGTAACCACAAGAAAGTAAACACATCGCAAACTAATGCAAACTAAATCAACAAATTGACACATAGAACCCATTATCATACAATCAACACGCTTAAAAAGACCATTTGGAAGCGTGCCATCCCCAACCTAATTACCGCTACCCCAGGATAAAGAAAGGAAAAACCTTGATCATACTCTTGAAGATTTACTACACCCCTTCGAAGAAGCCACCCATCTACTGGATCTTCTATAGGTAGGCACATTAAATCGTCGGCGACAAGGGGTCGCCAAGGGAAAGCGGAGTTGTCCGGTTCGATCTGGATCTTCCGTATCTTGGGGTTGTTTTGTAGTGACCCCTAACCTCCAGCAGTCTGATTCAGGCCACGGTCAGAGCATTATTCATTCCATTCACGCTTTCCCCCTCTCTTAATTTACCTGGTGTGCACCTCCCTGCCTCTCTGTCGCGATTAATTTATTGAAGCATTCTCGGTCATTAATGATGGAAGTTATTGGGGGACCCACATTGCGCAGTGTTTGCGCTTCTGTTAATTAGATGCATTTTGTGGAATCGCAAAACAATTTCTTCAGACTTAATCTGATGAAGTGGCCCCTTTTGAGTGCTTATTTTCATAATTTGATCGTGGTGAGAGGGTCTCCTTGAAGAACATCCCTCTTTTGTGCGTTTTAGTCGGCTTTGTTGCGGAGAATCTCCCGACTTTGCGGCGTTGGGTCTGTTTTCGATGCATCAAGGGCGGGTCATTTGATTTTTCAAGGACTGCTTGTTGTAATTTATTCGTGGTTGTTGCTTTGATGAGAGGAAATGAAAGAGAAATTGTGTGCCATTTTCATTCTGGTTTTTATACTTTTTTTTTCATGGTATCTCTCAAACTTTCTGCCCTTTTTGCTAGCCATATTAGACATTTTAATACTTTATTTTTGCATAAATTGTTATCATGAATATATTTCGCTTCTCATTTGGCTTAAAAGTTCTTCGCATACTTCTTTTAATAAAAATATCAAAACGCATATAAACGTTGAGGGAAAACGTGTCCTCTAAAAATACCATCCGCTCAAAATCCTCAAAAAATACGCTGTATTAAGTAAAATTTAAGCTATAATTTCTACGTATCTTAAATTTTTCTTAAGACGAGACTTGGGTCGTATTGTTTGTTCTACCTGACCAGCGGTTAACCAGAAGTCAAAGAAGGATGCTACAAATCAGAGTCTGTGATTCCTTCTTTGATTGTTGGTTAACCGCTGGCCAGCCCAGAATAGGGCAATTAATATGCTTCTCTTCACTTCATAAAGTTCGTTTTAAAAATTTACGCAGTTAACGCAAGTTACGAGCATCTTCATTGAGAAATGCAAAAGTGTCTTCATAGATTGTCTAAAATCTAAAGAAACTAGTAATTACAGAGAGGAGGAAATATAGTCTATTCATGTAATGCATGAGAAGGTTCATCAGAGTTGTTTAACAAGTGAATGTCCTATGAAATGCAGAAAAAGGGCCTTTGAATTAATCATAAACTGTATAATCTACCGAAATCAAATGAATCTCTAGTGTAAATAATAAAGTTCTCAAACAACTGGTGTGAACCACCTTCTCCATAGTGTTAAAAGCTTCCGACTGGCAATGAAAAAATTAATCAATACCGAGGATTTCCACACAACAACCCACTGATTCCCGAAACAACCGGTGCATCATGAAACTTCCCATCCATTCATAAGAACAGATTATTGTCTCAACACTCAATAAACGACTGATAAACCCCAATTTATGATCGGATATGTCTTCTTTATCAGCCAGCACCCAATATGCCAGCATGTTGTTAGTAGTATTTATTTTTTTCTAAATCTCGATTTAGATCATGTCACGGGATTCATCAGAACCGGATTCGCTCGGACCCCAGTTATCTCGACCACCGAGGGATTGAAGAAGTGACAGAAAAATATAATCGAGAGGTAAAGATGGTGATGGTTGATAGCGCAATCCGAAACCTTATTAAGGGGTGGATTGCCGGCGCCCAGCCAGCCGGTCAGTTCTGGTTTCGAAGCGATTTCGATTGAACCTTGGGAGGACGGTCGCCATCGGGATGTTGCCAGAATCGAGGCTTTCGATATTTCCATTTCTTATTTGGGATCTGGATGGAACTGGCCGCAGAGACTTTAATTCTTCCTGGAATGTTTCCGGTTTCGTCAAGGAAAAATGTGGTCGAAAAATTGGAAATTTGCTTCGGATAAACGCTTTGTTATTGAAATCTGAGGGTGACACCTAATGATATAATAGACATTATTACTGAGACATTGAATGAATATACTATTCACTCAGATGTTTTGTAGATTTTAGGTGTGTGTGGGACTTGAGGATTCCCATGGGGGTACTTATATTTCCTATTGTAACCTACACTGGTGTTCAAAATTAAGAGAAATTGAACATTTGTTTGATTTTCCCCAGATCTACTAGACAGATTTTGATAAAATTCGGTCATACACAGTACACACGCATGTGTGTGAGTAACAATCGTCAGTGTTGAAGTGTAGGAAATAGAGGTTCCAGAATCAAGGAAAAAGGTGGGTTTACAGAGGGTATGATCCCCTCCTACTGACATGCAGGCCTTTGAGAGATTTTAAGCAGTGAAATAAGGAGATAATAAATTTTCCTGTTCATAAATCCTTGTTTCTCAGAAACGCTGTTTTGCGGTCTTTAAGGGATTTTGGAGGGGGGTAGCGATATGCAATTGTCTTCTTGAGCTCTCTATACGTGTTGTAAAGGGTTTAAGTCTAAAAATCTGGCTACCCAATCCATATGGCGAATATCTTCAATTTTAATGAAAATTGCCAACCTGTTCAGCTCCATTAAGTTAAGGCTTTCCGTCCAATAAAAGGAAATTAAGGCAGATAAGATCCCTAAAAAGGTGAATAAAGTTCCAAGAGATGTCAACACATTACCTGAAACTGTCATGGTTCCTCTTTGAAAGACATGGAGGGATCTGCAGCCGTTTAGCAGGATGCAGAAATCGTCATAAATCAGGTACTATTCAAAGGTTGAAAATTATCCTCCATATGAAGGCATATCAGCTGAACCACTGATTTCCGATATTATCTCATGTGTAGAGAACAAGAAATTTTTTACCAGTCTTCCAATATTGGTAAAATTGACTATTATGGTATCAGGGATTTGATGGTTTGTGCAGGAATGTTTTAAAGTCTTTTCAAAGCTCCTTATGCTTTTCAAAAGAGGCAAATGACAGTTTCAGGTAATGGTGTTGACATCTCGGAGACCTTTATTCACATTTTTAGGGATCTTATCTGCCTTAATTTCCCTTTATTTCAATTTTCATTAAAATTGAAGACATTCGCCACATGTATTGGGTTGCCAGATTTTTAGACTTATACCCTTTAGAGCAGGTATGGGGGCTCTAGATAAAGCAATTGCATTTTGCCACCCCCTCCAGAATCCCTTGAGGGACTTAAAACAATGTTTCTGAGAAACAAGAATTTACGAACAGGAAAATTTATTATCTGCCTATTTCACGGTGTAAAATCACTCATTTTAACCAAGTAGATTTAATATGATTGAAGACATCTTAACTAGCAATAAAAGTTGAATAACCTTGCATTTCATCTAGGTTATGTGAAAAGAACAGGGAAACATTTTAAACTGTGTCTTAAAAAAGAAATTAATTGGCTTGCTTATTATCAACGTAAATTATTAAAGCTGCAGTTACTAAGTGTACAACTATATATTTGCTAACATTTAGAATGATCAGAATGAAATCTATTTATAAACCAGTTTCATTAAAAGTCAGCCACATTGCGAAAAAGATGTATGGAAAACAATTAAAATTCTAATTTATTTATTATTTATATAACTTTTTTGAGAACTACAATTTCTGGGTGCACAGTTTTAGGCAGACAAAAACATTTGGGACAGGTATTGTTGATTTAATAGAATTTTTTTTCAATGATTGTTCTTAGTATGTTTTTCAGTTTTGAAAAATACAATATCAAATCTAGAGAGATTTTCTAACAACCCAATTATTACAAACCTAAATGCTTCTTGTTATAATCTTGTTTGTCTCTGGTTTCTTTAAAATACTGACCAAGATACACGATTTGAATGAGTTAAGTTTTGCAGTCATTTTTATGAATTAAAAAAAAATAAAGAGATAATTGAATGTCTAATTTGAAAGTTAGAATTAAGACCATTATTGGAAAAATCTTTATTTGGGCTTCAAGCTTCTCTCCATACGTGTTGTTAACAGGGGAAAAAATAAACATTTTAAGTAGAGAAGCGTTCAACTCACAAGGTTTTAAATTAATAAACCCAACAACTTTCTTCAACTGTGCAAATTTTTTGAAAAAAACTCCTCTTGAAAATGAACAGTAAGTTTAAAAAAGGAATATTAATTTAAAACTGATGTTGTATGTAATTGATACCTTGATAAAACGAATTGCCATAAATTCATTGAATTTGAGGTTAACTTCCTAGCCAATAAAAAAAAATCATACCTAACTTTCCTTCAGAAGGCAATATTTTTTCTTCCTCCAAAACACAAAAATTTCTTCTATTTTATGTAAATGACAGTTTTTCTGGATATAAAAATATTTTTTCCGATGCTATTCAATTTAAAAAGTAAATCTTGAAATTTCTTCCCTCTCCCTTGTACATTCCAGGCCCCTCGTTAGGCGATGCCCCGCTTACTATGAGAAACGCTGAGATACGCAGTATAGGCTTGAGGTAACAAATATCAACATCATATAATTATGATGCAATAATGACGAGAATCCCATCATAGAATCTTCCCGACCCTTCTCAAAAATACCCCCGAATATCGTAAATATCGCGCATATCAACACTCAACAAGGCCAGCTGACGTATTGGTGACGTCAAAACCCGCTCATTTGAATCAAAGATGCCTGGGATCGGAGAAATCCGGAATGCAATTATGATGGAAAAGAATTAAAATTTCTTCTCCCCTAGGCAGCCCGGCCTAGCCAGACGCCGGCTGGGCTTCGGCCTTGATGTCCGCGGAGTACTAGGCCTTGTAGAATGGATTCCCCGTCAATGGGTGTGCGCAGGTCTGTTTTTCCACGGTTTTTTAAAGGCTGCTATTTATGCAGCCATTTTAAAAACTAGTTTTGAGAGATCTGGATTTGTTTGTGATGGATTGGGTCCTGCCGGGCTTGTTGATTCCGTCGTCCAGGAAAAGTGCTTTTTCTTGTGGAGTTTTCGCCGCGTGGAAGGTTTATTAATGGAGGCTTATTTGATGGTTCTGATGTTAATTTTTTTTTAGAGTGGCGACTTTTGGTCTTTTTCATCAGACTGCTGAGAAAACGGGATGGCTATCTCTGCCGTGCAAACGGGTTTTGGGAATGCGTTTACTGGCGGGTGCGATTTGGGTAATATGGGTAAGTGGTGTTTATACAGGTCAGCTGTTTACTACCCGAGTTGTGGGAATAAAAAGTTAATGTCACACTGGCTTACAATTGTAGACTATTTTAAGACTAAGCGGACAGAGTTGGGTTTTTTTTTTTTGGTAGTTGAAAAAACAATTTATACTGCATTTACCACCGTTTTGATGACTTTGCAGGTTAGATTTTGGTGGAAAAAGACGTGAATTTTGCCTTGAACTTGTTAAGATTTTCATTGATTGTTTTGGTTTGTTTTAGGGTGATTTAGATCAGGGGTGTCCAACTTCCAACTGCTCGTGGGCCGCAATCAAAAGCACAAGTCTATTGGTGGGCCGCGAAGTAATCTGGCTCCCTTTTATCCATGATAAATATTTCGGGGAGAAAGTAGTTATTATGGAACTTTTCCGGGGAGAGGAGACGAAGGTTACGCATATATTGTAGAGGTTCTTCTACATTTTTAAAATTTCAGAGGATATATAAATTTTATTGGCTCTACATCTTTTAATACTGAATATTATTTAAGAGTGGAGGTCTTCCTCCAGAAATTGTTTGTAAATTTCCCAAAAATATTATTTTACCTCATTTTTTGGATACTCCATTTTGACCCTCCTTGTGATGAAAGTTGAACGCCCAGGGGGAATTTCAGGGTATACTACCTCCCTCCGAAACCTCAAACTTTTTATTTTCCACCATTGAAAACGACCCAACATACTCTTATTCCAAGAGGTAAATAGAGGGGTTCGAGGGTCCTTCCCGTAAAAAATTTTTAATTTTAACATGCTAAAAAGTGTTTTGAAGCTACTTTTGGAGTGTTTTCAGGGGGCTTGGCTGGCCCCACACAAAATAACCCTGGTATGAGTATAATCCCTGGTATGAGTTAACATAATTTAGTTTTAGTAAACAATATTTTAAGAATTGCAATTTTCAAAGTATTTCTATACTACTTATGCAGTAGTATAAGGGCTGTTCTTTACTTATGCTTATCAGACTTGATGAAAGCTTTAAAAACTTCCTTGAAATTGGGTTCCATAACTTAATTAGAATATGTAGTAATGAAAGCTATCAGTAGATATAACCCAAAACAAACTGTTTACTGTTTATTTTCTTTTAAGTTGTTCCCAAAATATCTAAATCGTGTCACGAGATCAGAAGCACTCTGTCTTATAGTGATAGACCCGATGACAAATACACCTCCCTATCATAACAAAGCAGGTCAATACATTAGAAACTGATGATCTTTAAGCATATTCTTATCTTTTCATTTCATAATATTATGTATTCAATACCAATATGTAAGCATGTTTGTAACGCTTTGCCTTCTCGTACAGATGGAATCGTGTTTCATTTATGGGCGTCCAAATACAAGGTGTTCTACAAACTTATTAAAAATATAAAAAGGCGCATATATTTAGATTAGGATATGATTATAAAAATACCGTCACTACTGAAGTTGTTTATTTAACCTCAATTCTTTGAAAATAATAACCATTATAAAACATATCAAATCGAGAAGTTTCTTGAAATTGAGTTGATTGTAGAAGGTTAATTTGATTGTACCTATCCTAAATTTGTTTGGAACCTTTGCAAGTAATAGTAAACATTCATCAAAGGTGTTAAAATATGCGAGTTAGAGTAAAAAATAACTTTCAAATAGGTAATAATATGCCTATAATTAGATTAGACCCCACATTAATTTAATGAGTAGGTATTTGCCGACTGAAAAAGAAGGTACTCTTGTGTGATAGAGGTATTAATTTCAAAATAAGATTATATACTCTTTGTGTTACTTCATTTTGAAGTCCGAATTCTTCTATCATCAAAACAAATATTTTTCCTTCTTATATCACTAACATTAATAAAAGCTTTTAATTTATCAAACGTACATACCTGAGGCCAAGAATTTTGATGGATTTATTCATTCTAAAAACAGGTTGTGTTGAATGACAGGTAAGATTCCTTTTGACACCCACAATTATCTTATTAAGCATTGTTTGCTTGTCCTAAAGGAACTTATTGAGTTCAACTTTTTTCGGGTGCTACTAAATTATAAGTAACTGAATGGAGCGATTTAAATTTTCACCACATTTTAGAAATACTATAATTAATATCTTAAAGTGTAGGTGTTAAGAAATAAGAGCTTGGCAATGCAATAAGGCTGCGCCCAATCTTCCTCGAGGCCTCTGCAAAGACAATCATTAGAGAGTCGGCATCTCTCTGTACGTCACAAGGAAGTGACTTAGTCCCGATAGGGTTAATTGAAAGTGTCATATCCCTGATAGAAGTTCAATGAAGCCCAAAAATGCTGACCAAACCTTAATGAAAATAAAAACTAGAGCTCTCCCATCTATGAATTAATGGATCTGGAGAAAGATGCAAATAAACTTCTTCCCGTAGGTCAATATTCCATAATCATATTGGCACCTACCCAAGTATGTACATTCAGGGGCCAATAAAAATTGCAGGACTTCTTTCTTGTACCCAGTTTTCAACCTAAAATGACGCAAGAATTATTTTTATCTTATGATGCGAATGCACCCATATTACTGACGCGGGTAATTGGGCATATCGTCAATGGACAGAGTCCAGTAGTCCTGATCTGCTTAGAAATCAAAACTTGCAAGGGTCGTAAGGTGTCGAGACCGACCGACTGACGTACGTGATAACACGAAAGGGTTGACATGGCACTATCTGATATCACATAGTACTACGCGGGAGACGGTAGTAAAGTAGAGTCGTCTGAGACGACCTTCAACCTTGGACGCGTGCTGGAATGGATAGGAGTTCATGCAGGACGTGTGTTTTAATGAGCTGTGGCTGACGAAAGATTACCCGATTATTGCTGCTCCAAAAGACGTGGGTTATTTGCGGCTGGAGAAAAGGTGATGCAAGTGTGATAACTATGGGGCGTCTGAAATCCTTTCGGTGTAATAACAAAAAAAAATTTAAAGATTCACGAGGATCCGAAAGAGAGGACGCATGCACTGTGAATGATTGGAAAGGAATCTATTTCTTTAGTTTTATTTGGCAGATCAATCATCCTGCTGCTGTTTTTCTGTTAGATCGATGGGTGATTGATATTGTAGGTTGCTTGTACTGAATTTTTTTGCGTGCTTGGTAAATGTTTTTAACCCTTTCAATCCTATACACATACAATCGGGATAGTCAGTGAATCCTATTGAAAATTTGGGCCGACCAGAACTGAACTGGTTTTATGCATAGAGGAGAGTAGGTAGTCTCCTGGATAGAAAAACAAGACGGAATCCCTTTTAAGATCTATGTGTCATGTAGAGCAAGTTTAATATTCCCCTTTTTGTGCTTTTTCCGGTAAATATTTAAGGAATCCGTCTCTCTGAAAGTTATCGAATATACCTTACGTGTATCACCAGTCTTTAGAAATTGACTTTTTAGTTTCCTAACAAAAATTGCTGATTTTCAAAAAATTTAATTGCTCTTAATGAACTATTTTTGTTATGGAAAAATAAGGAATAGATGAGGAGATGATTTTATTTTTCCCTAGGTTTTTTTTTTTGCGCGGAATGTCGTCCGATGTAGGGACTTTTGTACCATAAAACCCAAAACAACCAACCCTAGTTTTCCCCCCTTTTTTTTCAAACCTTAAAGACGGAAAAGAAAGAATTTAAGCTACTAGCGAATCAACCCACTTATTACGCCTTTTATTATGCAAGGGTATAGTTGAATATTTGTTAATTTATTTTTACAATGCTTTCCTTGATAAAGACTCGATTTTTTTATTATTTATCAAGCCAAACTGATTCTTAGCTAACATAGCTAGCTTTTGTATTGCAAACTATGAACTTGGTGCAAGCTTATGATATTTTACCATTTTAAAAATTAAAGCTTATAATTTCTTTAAAAGTAAGCTTTTAAAGCTTAGTATTTCTAATACATGTAAAAACGCTTAATAATTATTTGCAGGACTCCAAAATAATTTAATAAATTTACTTTTTGGAAAAAAATTAATTTTTAGTTTAAAGCCATTAAAAATTCTAAACTTGAAAATAATGGCATTTTTGCTTTTTTTATTTTAAAAGATAATTTTCTTAGATTTTAAAAAGTAAATAAAACTAACTTAAGTTCTAAATCTACGAAGTACAATGAAGGAATACAATTCTAGTGTCTGGGGTAGTTTTCATGCAAAGTTTTGTAGTCCTATTGAGAACCTGTCATAAGGACAAGTGCTTACGAAAAAAGTTAACCGATGTTTAGTAATCTACTATATTTCGGTACATGGCAACCACCAATATTTTAAAGAAAATTGAAGGGTGACTTTTAAAAAGTGCTTCACAGTACCATATACACTATACAGCCCCATTAATTCTGGCGTTTTGCCTCTTGCAGAGCAACTGGACAAGTTCGCTCTGAAGCCCGAAGACGAGAGTGCAGTATGGAACATCATAGAGCAACCGGTGGGCTTCGTGGTGCTCGGCAGCAGTTGCTGGGCCAGAGCCACCGTCATCAACACCATCATGGAGAGGAACATCCTGCCCATAGTGCCATTGGAAGAGAGCGACCACCATTGGAGAATGGTACGTTAATGACATCGATATAGAAAACTTGTTTAACATTATAGCTTTGGGATTTAGCGTTTAATCTTTAAAATGTTTTAAAGGCAGAATATTAGTTGATGCGCCAAGTTGGCAACGAATTTCGAACGAAAAATGAAAAATTGTAATCCTAACTTAAAAATTTGCTGAAGTGACGGCACAAGATTAAATATTGCTACGATGTATATTTGCACAGTTTTATTTTTAAAATGCAAATAGAACAGTGAATAATAGATACAAATTTAAGACTATTTCTACAATACTGCAAGAGACTTCTAGAAGACTGCTTTATGGGCATAGAACCATCAAATTAATCTTTCATGAATTCTCAATTAAAAAAAACAACAAAATATTATTCCTTAATTTAAAAACATTTTAATAGTTTAGTTGAATTAAACAGAATGGCTTTTTCCTAGTATGTTAATCATATTTCTGTATTATACAGCTTCGGTGTGTTTTACGCAGTGTGTAAAAATCATTTTAATTCTAGGTGAGGTTCAGTTATGGTAAAACTGCAAGAGCCAAGCTAGTCCTTCCTAGTGGTTACGAAATTCTTGACCACCTGGAATTCAATGAAACTTTACCCGTTACGATACCTTTGACAGATCTGGAATTAAAGGTAGGAGTGGTGATTTTTCTTTTCTATGTAGCTTGTTAAAGCAAATTATAATGTATTTAAACAATGGTACATTAGCGGCTAATGTTTATTTGGGTGGGATCTTAATTCACTCAATCACTGACGGGAGTTTCTTTGAGAATGATAGTAATTGGTAATGATTGTGTACACGTGCCCACGTTTGAAGAATTAAGTGCTAGAGAAAAATTTCATTCATACAGAACATTTTCTATTCCGTTGTGTATGAATAAATTGCCAATTTTGATTAGCCTTCTGAAACAGCCGTTTTCTTTAGCAGTTATTTTTCAATGTATGTAACAAGTTGTAAAAATAAATAGCTGAAAGACAAGCCTAAACAGTGAAGGTTTAAACCTTCGCAATTATCTTATTATTAATTAACAGAGAAAACTTTTCCGAATTTTTAAGTGCATTGTTTCATTTAAAAGTTGATGCAGTTATAAACTCCTAATTGGTTTGAAATTTTGCTGCATTGTATATCAAATGATGAGATATTACCATTGAGTTTCGATTATTAACGCGTGTTATTTGTCCTTTCCAGCCCAATACCAGTGCCGACTCGAGTGAAGACCCTGCTCTGACCGGCGGGGGGCTGGAAGTGATCCTGCCTCACCCCCTGCTGTACGACAACGCGCAAATCATCGTAGCTCCTGAAAGGAACCAGGTCGCTTTCATGCAGGAGCTCAAGAAGTGTCTCAACGGAATCACGCCCATCCTCATCTACGCCATTGGAAACAGTCTCTCGGAGCAGGTAATACTAGCGGCCGTCGCTTCATTACTCAACTAGTAATAGTTTTTTAAATTGGGAGTAGTGCGTAAAATGGGGGAGGTAATGAGAGAACCAAGAAAACACGGCAGTGAAGTTTCTGGAAATTTCATTATTATGAAAATCCAAAATGTTATCACCCAAAATAGGACTTTTTTCTTTTTCTCCGTCTACAACCCCCTTGTAGACGTAGACCCTCAGGATGGTCTCCCCCTCATCTAATAATGTTACGATAGTAGAGTTCCCATAGTCTTAAAAATGTGTGGTTGCACAGAATTTGAAACCGTCTATTTTGTGGTAAAACATTTGGAATTTGATTATGCCTAAGGCATTCACTGAAGAGGATATCAAAGAAAAATTATTGTATAAGCTGATAAAAATTCCATTAAACCTAAGTTTTAGGCTTCTAAAAAAAAGATTACCATTACAGCGTCGTAAATGTCTCCTAAAATACTGTACCACCTCAAATAGCAAGTAAACCAAATGCATCTTCTCCCCTTGCAGGACATCTCCGACCTGACCGATCTCAAAGAACTCCCCTACAAATTCCCCATCTTCTTCACCTGCGTCCGGCATCCATCCGAATCCGACCTGACCGAGTCCGGACAGCACGCCGGGGGACACAGCAGCTCTAGCAGCAGTGGAGTTTCCTCTCCCGCCAGCTCGTGCCCTCCCTCCCCCACCTCCCCTACGTCCCCACCCCTCAACCTGCCCTACACCTACTCCCGCCACCCCTTGGAGCAACTGTCGCTGCTGAGGCACTGCGGAGAGGTCCAGAGTGCGGAGCAGTTCCCGGTGTCTTCGGAGATCTACCAGAAGCTGGCTCATCTGGGCTTCCTGGCACCCCCTGGCTCCAGACCCGAGTATAAGGGCTCGCTGGAGGTAGGGAATGAACTCGTCGAGGAGTTCGTCAATTTCTCCAGGTGAATATAACTACTGTATTGCTATCAATATTGAGATTGGTTAATGGGATATAGTACCAACTGTATACTGAGCAGACTAAGTCTATCAATTCTTTGGAGATCTAGATCAGGGGTGACCAACCGTAAACTCCGATATGGTATATGACGAGAGCACTCAAACATCAGTGATGTCTGAAGGCCAATTTTCAAATGGAGATTCCCTAAATCAATCGGAAATGCATGTACCGAGACTTTTTCATTGGATCTAGTTTTAAACTCCATAACGTATAGAGTCTATTCTATACATTCTGGAGTTCTTGCCTGACCTCCAGTATAGTCATTTCAGTGACATAGTTCTCTGGACTGAAGATCAAGGTGACCATGGTATACAACCTAATCCTCCGAAGTGATTTCCCGATATTTTTTCAATCATAAGCAGAATTGATTTTTGAATACATTTGCTGCGGAATATCATTGAGATCAATAGAGTAAAGCTTAAAGAATTACCAGACATTTATTGTATTGGGCAGCATGCGGCCCATGGTTTGCGGGTGGGACATCCCTGTTTCACATGATCTTAAGTCTTGAAGCTATTTATTGAAGCTGCAAATCGAATTCTTCACGTTTTTCACCTTCATTGTGTTGTTTCCTTTCAGCGTTCTCATGTTTGTTAGTCACGTCCTGCAGTCCAGATTGCTCCTGGCGGCCACTCTGCTGCAAGACACTCATGCCCGCAGTCTCCAGAACTTCATCATGGCGGCATTCGATTTGTCCAGGGACCTCATGATCACTCCCAAGAGGCTACAGTACGCTAGGCTGAAAGAGGAGGCTCTGTATATGTCTTTGCTGAATTTGGCTTATAACAAGCAGGATGAAATAAGACATATGATAACGAGTACGATATTTGAGATCAGGGATGAAGTGTTGAAGAGTGCTGCTGAATTCAATTTTAGAGGTGAGTCTTTATTTTTAAAAGTGATCATCTGGTTTAATGTAACTGGGAATATGTCCAGATTGCCCCACAGATTGACCCTACCTCACAAAAAAATTTTTGAAGTGTGCCGATGTACCTGTAGAAAGATCATCGGTTCCCCACTATTCTTTCAGCTAACTTTCCTTGGTTTATAAAGAGTATTACTTAAGATTCTGAAACTATTAATTTCGATGGTAATTATGCGGAAATAGCCTAAATAACTACAGACTAAGGCAATTTCCCCTTCTCCATGCATTCTCCCATTAAATAAAGTTTATGTAAAAGTAGTATAGGGACATTTTAAAAATTAATGTTTTAGTTGACTGTATTTCTTATCACATTTCAATAATTGCCAAATTTCAAAAAAAACCAAAATTGCATTAGCAATGTAAATATTTTTTATGTTTGTTATTAAATATCTTGAAGTATCGGCTAATAGACTAATTTTTAATTATGAAAAGTTTGTAACACCGATTTGAACTGCAAAAATTGCATCAAACTTTTTGAACCACAACCACAGCCTATCGAAATTGGGAACTATCTTATTAATAAAAACATTGTATTCTCTTTCCCACCTACTTAACAGAAATTTCATTCCCTTTTTCCCAATTAGGTACCCTTCTTGAAGAACTACTAAAAGAAAGTCTATCTGCCCGAGTAGTCCACCTATGCACGACAGAAATCAGAGACATGGTCGTGGAACAAGTCAACAAGGCTGTCTCGACCAAGTTGTCGTCTTCCATTGAATGGCTCCAAGAAAAATTCACAGGTAAGTCGCAATCGGCGTGTTTATTATACCGAAACTCCAAATAACACTCTGGACTGTTAGATAATTTCTCGCGTACCGGTTCTGTCTGGTTTCGGCGACTACGTGAAGAGCTGCCTGACAACAATCTTAACCTTTTGAGCTGGGGTAGAAACCTTTTCAATCACGGGTTTAATTCTTTTAAGATATGATAATTAGCTTCAAAGCGCTCTGTATGTTCAAGGTGTTGATTCGGATGGTTTTTGTAGTTTTTTTCCTCAAGTGCAAATCCATCTTGGTGCAAAATACCGGGTATTATATTGTCGGTTTTGAAGATTCACGAAGAAAATATACACCTCATTACCCAAACATCTCCATAAGACTTTTTTGATGTGTGAATTTTTACACTTGGAAAACCATCAAAAATCATTAATGAGCTAATTAGATGTAGTAATGATGGTTTAATTTCCAGTATAATGTTATTTCTACTTGGGTAATATTTTTGTTACTTAAGCTTATTTTGGTTTATGGTGGGTTTTAAATTTTAATGAAGTTCTTGGTTCTTATTGATTCTGTTACACCTACAGGTAGGTTTTACACCTACCTGTGGCGGTTTTGTTTTATGTAATTTTACATTTGTTTTCATGGTGAAATAGATGGTTCTCTCAAATGTGTAATATTTGAAGTTTCTAAGGTCACGGTTAGGTTTTTAGGTTTAAGTTTGTTTACTAAAACTTTAAACGAGAGGTATAAAGCGAGTTTGAGACGAAAATAAGTTAAGTGGTATTACAGGAAATAAGGAAGAGTTCAGGATAATGAAATGTATTATGGTAACTATGCTGAAATTTCTATGAACGTTCTCGGATTTTAAAATCAGAAAATTGATTCGCTAAAATTGCAATAAATCGCATCTTTTCACAGAAATAAGCACTTGAAATTTCCGATTAACCTGTAGCCCAGTTATAAGACGGTTATTCATTTTTCTTTGCAAGCTTGAATCTTTATTCACCTAGAAGAATCATTCATTGACTTAAAATACTCTAACCTCACCTTTCCAGTGGAATGTGTTTACCTGTTCTCTATAATTTGAACGCGAGAAACAGTTCCATTTGTTCATAATCCTTTAGGTAGGTGGTCATAAATCTGGCTTGTTCCATTTCTAGAATAACACTTGTAAGGGAATAAGAAGTGTTATTTTTCTAGTAATTTGTGCTGATTTCAACTAGACAAAAAGGGTTAGAGATGACTTAGATTGATGAATCTTGTTATAACAAGAGGGGGAAACTTGGGATTCGAGTTCTTGGATATGAAACTAGTTATTCAGTTAGCCTTCGGAAAACGGGAACTAAAAGGTGGATTCATTCTTCCTGTTTAAATCTATCTTTTGCTTTTTCAACGTGTTGAATGATGTGCGGAAGCAATTAATGTCTAGGGTGTACTTACTAAGGTTATTTGGTACATTAACTTAGTTTGAACTTTACTGTATCCTTCCAAATGATTATAGTATCTTTAAAACTGAATTCTATTATAATTTAGTTGAAGGAGAAAATGTTTTCCACTTTGTGGAGAGGGAATTTAAGTGGTTGTCCAATGGAAATTTAAAGAAAATGCAGGGGTCTGTACATAAATAATGTCGTGCTTGGAGGGAAGTGAGGGGGGTTGTCAATCTGTGGCACTTTGTAACAGGGCGAGAGGGGGGTTGCACGAACTGTGACACTACGCATTAAAAAAAAACGTAATTTTTTTTCTGGAAAATGTAGTTTATACATTGAACATTTGATAATTTGATGCACTTCTCTCCCCTAAACTTGTATTACATTACAATAGTATTTAATTTTTTCCTTCGACCTCCCTTCAAATGCTTTATGGACAACGCAATTCTTTTCTTAATATTGATAGATGACCAACTTTTTCCAACCCATTTGCTTATTACGTTCGTACGTACGAAATAAAATTTTAAACCTGAAAAAATCGTTTTAATAGTAGATCTGTAGCCCAGCCAACAATTATAAGTATGCAATGCAAAGTAATAGTAATATCATTTTAAAAAAAAAAGGGGTTTGGTGTACTTGATCTACCAATTGCAAATCAATTTATATTGTAAACTTATTGTTTAAAAAAATCTATATACTATTTTTACCCATTAACTATTTGTAATATAATGTTTTTCTTGTTTTAGGTACACTTGAACGGTGCTTAAACAGTTTAGAGCAGGCCTCTTCTGACGACGAAAGTGCCAAACACGCAAGTGGAGCTTTAAAGCATATACTCAATTCTGCATATTCGGTAAGTAAATATATCGTAAACAATCAACCAGGTGTATCAATTTTTTCTTACCGTATGTATACCTATACTCAACTATACTATATACTCAACTATACTCAACTATAATAGCTGTTTTCTTTGTAGGTTGAGGTTTCCTTCAAAAATAGTGCCTCCATATTTTGGTTCTTCATGCAAAAAATGCAACAGGTGAGTTTTAAATTACAGAATTTTTATTCTCACTCCCCATTCTCTCATTGAATGTAAAGAAATTTCTTTAAGGTAAATCTTGGTTAATTTTACATAGGTTCTCTAGAGATACTGTACTGTTCTGTACCTCATACAGAATTACTAAAAATTTACTGATACGTATTTCGTGTTTAGGTGAATAAAGCATATAATCAGTCCTCTTTCATTTTAAAACAAAGTTTTCTGAACCCAAGTAAGAGTAGCCAGAAGAGAAAGATTAGAAAAAGATAGCAGACAGGTTTTTTTTATAGTTTTAAGCTTTCTTTGGAAAAGGGTGTCTGTTTTACTTTTTATTCTATTAAATGGACTATTTAGAAACAAACTTTGAATAAGTTGCGAAAATTCCCCAAAGAAGAAATGATTCATCTCCGAAGTGTCTTAAGACTCCTTGAATACGGTAGTTTTGGTTCTTTTAAGGCCTTTATCTAATTGCTTTGCTGACTTATCCTCAAATCTGATTACTCTCTGCCTCTCCTTGCATTTTTCTCGAATATATTATAACCACAAGTTAAGGTGTGCAATGGCATTGCAGCCACTTACCATGGTTACTCGCTAAAAAAATAAGAGGATAACGGGCAATAATTCAATATGCCACTTGAATAACACATTCCACTTGAGGTAGCATTGACCAAATGTAACCCTTTTCCTTCAGTTGGCGGAGGTTCTGCCTTGGAAGCTCCCGTCGTCCATAGACGCCCAATGGAAGCAGGAGGTGGCTCTTCGCATGCTGTCTAGTCTGAACGAGGTCCACCTGTCTCGCTCCATCTCCTACCAGTTGCAGCAGAAAGTCCGAGCGTCGCACGAGCGGTTCGTCGCCTCTCTGTCGCAGCTGGAGGAGAGACATCTCGACAGGCTCGAGCAAAGGGAACACGAACGGAAGAACGTGAGTACTGCTCTACCCTTTGATTCGATTTTCATGAAGGCTCTATTTACTTCATTTTGGAGTAATCATCCAAAATGAAAAGTGTAAACTGTAGTTTAATTCTTCACACTCCTGCGATTAAAATGTGCGGTTCCTCAAGGAGAATCACTCATGATGAAATCGAAAGTGAAACTGAGTAAATACGCCTTATGTCCCACGTAGCACCTCCCGTGAAGATATTTAAACTAAACTAAAACTAAAACTAAACTCATCGGCGCAACAGCCCTAGTGGGCCAAGGCCTACGATGCCCATCTTCGTTTTCTTGACCGTGGGGCCCTGGGGTGCAAAGCATATGTCCCGGTTAGGTGGTCAGTCTAACGCAAGACCCCCAGTGTTTAGTTCCCAAGCACGCTTGGTCCTCAATTTATCGACCCACTCAAGGGATGAAAGGTTGAGTGGACCTTGCCCAGCCCGGGAGCCGGGAATCGAACCCCGGACCTGTGGCACGGAAGAGCTATGCGCCACCGGGCTTCCGTGAAGATATTTGCTTCCCCAAAATTTCTATCCTTAAAACTATTTTGTGACGAGAATTGTTTGAATTGTACTTCATGAAGAATCGCTTCTTCAGAGTTAGTCCGTGATTCAAAAGTCCTGCAACTTCTACTTTAAGCCATAACCTAGGTTTAGAAATGACCAGCCACTCTATAGAATAAAAGTAGTTTCCCTCAATATGAAAATTTTTAACATCTCTAGAACAGTTTCAACTTATACCCCGCTATCTTCCTTACTAAAGTGTTCATGAAAAAGAGAGAATAAGGGTAATGAGACAGAGTTGGTGATGAAGAGGAAAGAGAGAATTCAAGAAAGAGGGCAAGAGACTGAAAAAGAATGAAGAGGAAAGGATGAGAAATGAAATGAGAGATGAAGGTTAACAAATGGTTTTCAAGTTGAGCAAATAAGAATTTCAGATTAAATAAATACTCAGATTTATCTAACAATGATACACACATTGACGCTTACATCGCCCTATATGCTTTAAGATAAGCGACAATCGGGAAAGTTTTTCGTCCAATCTGTTATTTAATAGAAGAGTTAACGCTCTCTTGACTGAACTTGTTGACAGTAATAAATATGTTGTCACTTGTTCCCATCCCATTGATGGCACGGATCAAAATTTGCAATAATCTAATTAGAATCTTCATCTTGGGTCCGTGGATCTCAACGTGTTTTCAGTTTCACGTTTTACAGTCTAAAAGAAAAGACGCACTTTTTTTATCAGGTCATGTCTAAATGTATGGGTATTTTGTTAGCTTTTGGAGCAGGCTAATCAAGATCAAATAATTCCAATCAAATCTTCAATGTTTACTTTGCCTTATCTTCACTCCTTTACTTTAAACTATTTGGATGTTAAGAACAAAATAATTATCCTTTAATTTCTCGTAATTTACAGAGTGGCTTTCTTGACTATGATTTGTAAGAGATTTATTTGGTCTTTTACAATATTTTGACTTATTCGCTTTGAAACGGATTTTTGTTTTTAAATTTTACTTAACATTTGGCAAAGGAAGCTAATAGTATTACTCATAGATTCGTCTGTTATATAATTAGGAAACTATTACAGTATTTTGAAAAATACTTTATGATATCTATGGGTGCCTAAACCTATATTCTCTATTCATTTCTTTTATTCAGATTTTTTAAAAATATATATATATATTAATTCAAAAATACCTGAAAAAGATTATGCAATCACAGTCCCTTGAATTTTCATTTAATCACACGTTAATTTCAAATCCAGCAGAATGCTTACTATGCAATGAAATTATTCACACTTTAAATCGGTCAAAATGCCCTCATTTAAAATACTATCCAAACTAAAAAAAAAAGTCTTTTTAAAGAATCTATTTAGTTTAAAATGAATACTATTCCTGAACTATGCCTTAAAAAATTCATAAGTTTTAAGTTGGGTTTACGTATAAAATCTCAGTAGGTTAAATAACGAATTTGATTAGTTTATTTGTGGAAATGTGCGGCCCAAAACTGTAAATATTCTTTCATTGCCCAAGAAAAATGATAAAGGCACCTCCAGTGTTATTCCTAGGATTTATTTAAAGGAGTAAAAATACTCCTTGACTTTTTTAGGAGGAGTGAAATTCAATTATGAGGAGTGAAATACGGAAATAGCATAATCTACATATACAGAGAAAAAATTTATATAAAAAACGCTTACTTTTTAATGGACAAAATGAAATTGTAAAAAAACGAGGTTGCTATTTTGGGTTTCAATCAATCAAAATTCCCTTAGCTTCAGAACAATAAATGAAAAAACAATTACTGTGGCTGTATGAAAACACAATTAAAAAGTATGATAATTAGGATGCCGTGGCTGAAGGTTTAAGCTAAACATTTGTGAAAAGTTCAAAGAGTGAAAATACTCCTGTCTATTTTTTTAAAGAGTAATTCCGATTTTCAAGGAGTGAAATACTCTCTCAGAGGAGTTAAAAATATCTCTGGGCACCTCTGTTTTTAATGTAACTGAACTGCACTTATTTATAATGATATAGACTTTAAGAGTTTTTTGTAACGGTGAAATTAACCTGAAGAACATTATTATGAAAACTAGGTTAAATTTCTTCTTGCATTTTATTCGCAAACCTCTCATCAACATTTTCGAGATTCAGATAACTGTATAAACACATTGAATGGGTTTTATTTCGAACCTAATCCTCAAATTAATCTATTCTAGGTTCGTTGTCTGTACGCTCCTCAAATAGCCAAGCTGTCTCTAGAAAGCTCGTCTCTGAAAGATATGATTCAATACGGTAAGTCTCAGCAGCAATTCAAAGTTACGCTGTTCGCATTTTGTACTTTTTTGTTCTTGGCTCATTTCGGTTCTTTGTTGTGTTTTCTGCAGGAATGCCACCACTTGGTCAAGAGCTCGGTCGCGGCCACTTTGGCATCGTGTACTCCTGCAAATCGTGGGCGGGGCAGAGCAATTTGGCAGTCAAAAGCGTGGCCTTGCCCACTGACAAGCATTGGTACAGTCTGGCTATGGAGTTCTACTATCATAAGTAAGTGGAGGAAATGTTAGTATTTTTTAAGGGATTCTGACTGAGAATCACGGGGTATGTTTGGGTTCGAAACCTAAACTACGCATTTAAAGAAAGATTAACGACCGAGGATCTACAAAGAGGGCAATGGACGTTTTATGGTCTGTAAATTGTAGGGCAAATAACCTACTTAATTAAAAAAAATACTTATTAATAAATATTTTGAATAAATATAATTTTATCATACAGCTTTTACAGTCAAAAACTTAATTCATCCAATAAAAAGATTTCACGTTATTAATAGTCTTGAAGGAAAGGTTAAATTATTTAAGTTTCTTACATTCTCTTGATAAGAGGTATTTGTACCACTGTTCTCGATGCTTGGAATGTTAGAACTCTCTTGAAAGGTTCTCTTTTGGGAAAATAAGTTGCTCAATATATCAGTGGCGTGTATAAGGCCCCCCCCCCCCGAAATTCCAACTAGATGTACTAAAATGAGTTGAAACCCTGTTTTTTAGGGTCAAATTTCCAAAAATTTCTGAGGGAGAACCCCCACTCCCCTTTTATGCTCGGAACTCTATTATTAAACATTCACTTCATCAAGATACAAATCATACCTGCAAAAATATTAGAAAACTACCTTGAATCTATTAAATATGCATGGGGGGAGGGCTTAGGAATATTTTTGGGTTCTCTCCCCCGATGTGAGTTTACGGCTTTTTAAAAGCTACATTTTTTTGAGGATATTTTGGGCCCCTCCCGAAATAAATTTCCATATACGCCACTGCAACATCTTAAAAGTTAATTTTACATCTGTATGCTAAAAATTATATTTTTTTTTTCATCTAAAACGAATAAAAGTGTCAAGATAGATGTAGTGTTAGAGGCAAAGTCTGTTAACAAAACGAGTAGAACAAGAGACTTATTTCAAATGAGAACCTGAAAGCTTGCGTTTTCTACCTGACCGTATTCACTTCTCCTTCCCAATTTCGTTTACTACAAGGGCAGGTAGGTTTAAAACGAATCCCCCTCCTTCGACTGAAAACTAAAGTTCCCTCCCTCTTTTTGAATTTATAGGGTGTCTCAAAGTCTCCACTGATCCCGGGCCTGGATATGTATCTGAAACTATAGTAGTCAAAACGCCTTACGTGAGTAAGCATTTCACTCTAAGTGTCCCTATCCCTTGTAAAAAAGGCAATGTGTGTGTTACTACTATCCAACAAAACTTCCACGCATCCACAAAAAAAAATTTCAGTGATCGACTTTGGGACACTCGTTTTGTAGTAGGGGTGTTTTGGAGTAAATATTTT
Organism: Tetragnatha montana; assembly: GCA_963680715.1. Classification (NCBI taxonomy): domain Eukaryota; kingdom Metazoa; phylum Arthropoda; class Arachnida; order Araneae; family Tetragnathidae; genus Tetragnatha; species Tetragnatha montana. The sequence continues at coordinate 23,045,496 of OY796680.1, forward strand.
CGTGTTCTCTTGCAGAAATACCCCCGAGCACCCGAGGATAGTAAGACTGTGCGGCACTGTGATCGACTATAAGCATGATCGTCGTCCAACTGTGTTGCTCCTCATGGAGAGGCTGAGTAGAGATCTGTATTCGGCTCTTTGGAACGGAATTCCGTGGATGCAGAGACTCCAGGTACGCTCAAACATCACAGTAGAACCGAAATTAAAGTTAAGCACGTTAATTGGTTGAACTGTTCACAAAAACTAGTATACCCCTATTAGTTTTTTTGTAATGGATTAACTATGAATTAAACTATTTCTAAGGATCTTTATCCTAATGAATTTATGAACAATAAGCATTTGCTACCGTTGATAAATTTACTAAGGCATTTAAAGTTTCTTTAACTTAAATATATATTAAACTGCTTTTCCAGAAGAAATTAAGATGTCATAGAAAGTTCAAATGGTTAAAATAGGTGTATTTTTTCATTGTCATGGACAAAAATACTTGTTCATTTTCATTGGAATATTTTAAAAATATACCATTTTATTATGGAATATATTATCTAGGAATATGAATGCTTTTTCTCCGCTATTCTTTGCTTTAATTCAAGTGTTAATTTCAGGTTGCTATTGATGTTATTCAAGGCATCAGATACCTACATAGTCAAGGTCTTGTGCATCGAGATATCAAACTACATAATGTCTTGGTAAGTTTAGAAATATTTTAACAATTATATTTTTTAAAATATTTTATTTATCAATAATATTTTATTTGAATATTAAAGTGGTAAACGGCGTAATGCGCTATCTGAAAAAAATTTCTTATAAATTTCTCGGATATGTGCGCATAAGTGTCTGAAATTATTTTTGCAACTAGGTTTTTAAAGAAAGCTAAATAGTTATCTACAAATTTAAAATATTAGAGAATATTACAAATATTTTCTAGTTATTAGAAACCTAAACACAAATTAGCTCCCAGTTTTATTATAAGTATTAACCCTTTGAATAATACTGCAAAGTGTTTATCTTATAAAACTGCTCTGTAAAATACAAAACCACGTTAATCAACCTTGTTCTAAAACACAATATTTATTCTATTACAGTTGGACAAGGAAAACAGGGCGAAACTGTCAGATCTCGGATTCTGCAAAGTAGAAGTGATGATGTCCGGAAGTGTAGTTGGAACCCCAATACACATGGCCCCAGAGCTCCTGACAGGACATTACGACAATAGTGTTGACATCTATGCATTTGGTGTACTCTTCTGGTATCTGTGCTCTGGTCAACCTAGACTACCTTACGTCTATGAGCAGTGTTCTCACAAGGAAGACTTGTTTGCATTAATCAAAAGAGGTGAGTGGATATCTTTTAATTTGGTTTACCCGTCAACGAAGACTACTCGAAACTAGTGGAAAAACGATATATTTTTTTTAACTTAGATATGAGTTCGATCCATGTTTTTAAATGAAAAAGTGTGTAGTTTTTTTTTGTGTAACGGGAAGTAAAGAAAGATGACGAGAGAGATTGTAGGATCGGATGTTGTATAAGATGTATTGAATACATAAAGGCTGTTAAAGTAAAGGGCTATTGAATTAGGATAATAAGATTGGGGTTGTGCGAAGGGAATTTTATAGGGTTTAGAACCTTACTTTTGGGTAATTAATACATTTGTTACATATATCAAATAAGGGAGATATTAGGACTAGCAGGACAGGTATTATTAGGCAACAGTGTTTGGAAGACAGAGCAGTTGAAGATGGGAATTAAATATGGATTGCGGGGCTTAATGAAATTAGTGGAGATTTTATAGTGGGATTGGAGTATTGAAGATGTTGTATTGTATGGTGGGGGTATTTAAGATGTTGAGACACAGGGAAGATGTATATTTGGAAACAATGGTAATGTGGGAGTATGAAGGACATTGGGAGCCTACCGTTAAGAAGGCATTATTGAAAATATTGGTAGGCAAAGAACAGTACGGTGAAAGTGACATTTTTAGTGGATTTTAAATAGTGTTTCATTTCAGGCATGAGGCCCGAACGACTTCCCTACTTCGACGAGGAATGCTGGGATCTGATGAGCGAGTGCTGGAAAGGGGACCCCTCAAAGCGCCCCCTCCCGGGAGAGGTTGAACGTAGACTCGAGGACATCCAAACGAAGTTCTCTGCTCAAAAGCGCTTCGTCAAGTCCGAACTCAGCTGCAACGAGCTCACGATGTCACACGGATCCGACTGCTGGTCTACGTACGACACAACTTCCAGGTCCTACACTGTCGTCAGTGAGTCCTTTGCTGGTTGACGGAAGTGAGGAGCCCCCTCTCTGCATCCCAGTACTCTACCTCAATCGAATAAGAGGAGTTGTATGTTAGATCTGATTCTCACTGATGAGCGAATCGGTGAGGCAGGACTGTTGTTTTCGCAGTTCCTGTTTTTAAGAAGACGATTGGACAAGTGTGGTTTGCATGCACCGCGCGCTCCGAGCAGGAAAGAAGTCTTGTGAATCATCGTCCAGTATTATTTAGCTCTTTTATTGACTGTCGCATATTATCATTGTGTTCATTTAACTTAATGCACGACGCGGTTGGTTGAAGATGGTAGCGGTCGGTACTAGCAAGGCTCTTGCAGTATTTTACCATCGGCATTTTTATATGATGTAAGTTCGAGATGTCTTGGAAACAGCGGGCTCTTGTGAAGAGCCGAGATGTTTAGATTTTGCATTTTTGTTCATATTAGTATTGTAGAGGACTCGACATTTTCGACTTTTAGGTGTGCTTGTGTTCATTTACGTGTGGCATTGTGTTTTAACATTTATTAGATGTGTTTTGGGTTTTATATGAAGAGGTTATCTGCTCGGCAAAAGGGGACTATCCAAGTACAATAAAAAGATTTTTAAATTTAGGGTGAAGTACATCAAGGTGACTTGCTTAAATATGTTTCAATAAGCATACCCATTTTAAATTTAATTTTAAAATGTTTTGAGCTAAACGCTGGGTTTCTTCAGCAAGCAAATATTCACTTACGATGTCTTAAATGAGTTTTTATACACTAAGCGGAAGTTATTTCTACATCCCTTTTACAGATATAAATTAATATTTTATATTACAACCTGGCGTTAGTACATGTTTTAGGAAATGTAAGAGGAGACTTTGTTTTTGTAACAGTTCCGCGTTTTAACTATGGAAATGACCATTCAAGTTTGATACCTTGTATTTTAAGAGCGGATGTATGTATGTGAAATGAGTTTTGCATTGCATTTTCATGTTTTATAAAAGCTTTAAGTACTCATTTGTTAGGAAATCAGATCCTATTTTTGTATGTGCAAAGAAAACTGCTGGGCAGTTCATATATTTTAAATAAAATATTTCCTGCAGAAGTCTTTTTTTCTTATCAATGCATTAAGTTGTATAGTATTTCATTAATCAATAGATAATAAATATATTTCTTACAATATGGATATTAGGGTGGTCCTTATTTTTAAAGTTTGGAAATCTTTATGTGACGCCCCCCCCAAATTGTTCCATCATACAAATAAATGATTTTTGCAAAATTTTAGCTCAATCAAAAAATTTTAACCCGTGCCGCAAAAGCCTTAAAGTTTTAAAAAAATACTGATTTTTTTACAAAACATCAAAAAAACCAAAGATTAAACCCTCCCATCTTCTTATTTTTTTTAAGAATAATATAGTTTTTGTTATAATGTCCCAGATTCCATTCTTCTATCACCTCTCTTTCGGTAGTAAAAATTTTTTAAAGTAAAAATAACTCTTGTCAAGTTGTTTTTCCTGCATTTTAAAACAGCTAATAACTCTAGAACTATACAACTTAAAAACCTGAAATTAGTGCCATTTGGTTTGTAATTTTATTATCTTTGATTTGATGTGCAACATAACTGCCTTTCTTAAAAAAAATGTTTCAAAATAAAAAAAAAAATGGGAAAAAATTAAATAAAAAAAATTCCGAAAGGAAATTTTATTAAGTATATTTAAAGTTTTCCAACTCTCAAAATAAACATTTCTGCCAAATTTCAAGCTGAAAATAAAATTTGATCATGTAGAAAAAAATAAAAATTTTCGAAATTTTGGCAAGTCCCTTAACGTTATATGTAATTTAACAAAAAAAGCGATTCACTCATGGGGAATTCAAAAACTTCTTGAGGGTGTTCATACAATTTGTACCATGCAAAAAAATTCAGCTAAATAAAAAAATCAATTAAAAAATTTTGAAAAAATCAGCATTTTTTTTGAAACTTTGAGGCCTGGGGGGCACGTGTTATTATTTTTTGATTGAGCTAAAATTTTGCACAAATCATTTATTTGTATGATGGAACAATTTGGAGGGGCGACGCATAAAGATTTCCAAACTTTAAAAATAAGGACCACCCTAGTACACATGGTCCCAATTAAAGACATATTTTACTCTATAATGTAAGAAATTTTATGCTCTCCTTCTGAACTGCATTATTTTAGCTGGGACAAAACTAGATCCCAATACCAAGAAATATAGTCTAATAATTGAAGGGCTTTAATTTTAAAACTGCGAACAAATTTTCATTCATTCTTTTTTAGAACACTATTTCCTTTGAAATCCATAAACTATATAGACTATATAGAATTTAGTTTGATTTCCAAAATGTTTTGGGAAAGAACCCTTGAATTCTCAATTTTTGAGGTATTTTATTTAGATTGTACAATTATCTATTTTTGTCCAATGAAAATAGTATTTCAATGTTTTATTGAGTTTTCTCATTGGGTTGGTTTAAATTATCTTAATTTCTCTATAACGTAGATAAATGAGAAAGTTCGGATTTCGACTAAAAATTGTAATAAATTTGGAATTAATTGAAATTGACCTGTGCGATTTGAATACATTTTTTATTTTAAAATTCATTTAAAAGCAGAAGTTGGTATTTACCAATTGAAACATCAAAAAGAATGTAAGGAAATGAACAGTTTTTAACCTGTTAGTTATTAATTTAATATTAAAGTTATAATTTTGAAAAATATTCAATAATGCAATTTAGGGTTTCTTTAAACTTTTTCAAAAGAGGCGCCGCGCCGTGGAAAAAAATATTTAAAAAAAGGCTCTGTGACCCTAAAAAGTTTGTGAATCACTGCTATACATCACATTTCTAAAGGCTGCGCTCACAGGATTTTAAGATTGTAAAATCGTTTGGTACTATGAACTGATTAAGGAGTAAAAATAGCTGCACTGTCTTCTCCAACATTGGAGGTATTGCACAAGTGGTAGCCTGTCGCACTCTGTAAATGGAGTAGTACATAGCTTGGATTGTGGAATAGAATAATTGATAGGGAAAACTGATCAGATTACATTCTCAACATTAAATTTTGGACTAGGTAGGGGAGAGGGGGCACATTTGAACAAAATGTACATTTTTGACTATTTCTCCATATATTTATAAGTTATTGAAACAAAATCTGATTTATTCATAAATTTACAGCTTTCCAGAAATTTGGTACCCTTTTTAGGTCCATTTATGAAATATATCCAACTTGACTCGTCATTCTACCAATTGAGAAATTCTGGGCACCCTTAAAAAGAGGTAAAGCACTGGTTTAAAAGGGAATTTTCAAAAATTTTTACTGCTGGAAGATCTCCGCCCCCCTTGAAAATTCGACATTCATAACTTTTTTCCAAGAAAAATCTGTGCTTTGCAAGGAATTGTTCTTTCTGGATGTAACCCAAAGGGCCGGCCTCAAAATGAGCTGAAACACTACTTTAAGAGGCAAATTTAAAAAAAAAAATTCTGGGGGAGAACACCCAGACCCCCCTCTAAAATTTTGTTGACATATGTCATACAGTGTATTTCCCTTTAAATTCTGCGGCTCCCCGTGAAACTTTGAAGTTTATTTGTAACTTTTTTCTCTCGAAAATTCTGTGGTTTACAAGGGACTGTTCTCTTCGGATGTAACTTAAAAATTTCAACACTATGCATAATATTATTCAAATACTACTTTTAAGTTATCTAAATCTTAACGTATAAATGTACTAAACTTGAGTTTTTCCTGTAATGCACCTTAGTAGACTGTTCCAAAAATGTTTTTTAGAGAAATTTAACATGCATTACCCCTCATTTTGTGCATAGTAGCATAATTCAAAAGTAACCAACACTTGCAGTTTAAAAAAGCAGATTAAGAGATTCTATAAAAATCAACCAGAAAGAAAGACTTCAAGTACTATATAACTATAAAATGCAATGCATTAACTTTTATATCAGAATTTAAGGTACTTAATACTTAATAGGAGTACTTAGCAGGGCAAAAGTGCCATGTTTTATGCAAACTCTCAAAAAACAATCAAATATATGTAAAAAAAATCATTAAAATACTAGCACTGCACTAGCAGTGTTGAAACCAGAAACTGAAATGACGCCCCTGCCTTTAGTTCACCGGTTCTTAAACTTTGGATCACAGCGGCCCCCACTTTATGCGTAACAGCCAGAAATTGCGGATCCCCCGAGATTTTTGAACATCAAGGGCTGATTTTTGTTTGGAGTCGGCTGCTCAACGTCAAGGTTGTTTCTAGGAGAGACCTTGGTGAACTCTCTACCCCAGAAAGGCGCTGGGGTCCCACGCGGGTCCGCTAGAGATGCAAAATTCCCGCAGTTTTTGAAACATGGGAAAAAACCCGGGAATTTTGGGGAATAAACCCGGAATTTTGGGGAATATTGGGAATTTTGAGGAAGTTTTGAACATAAACAAAGACGGCCATCTTTAGGATTAAGGTTAAAATTTTCATTTCTTTTCTCAACACTTGTTATTTTTAAACTTATTAATATTTGTCTTATTATTAATTATGTAATTATTACTTATTAATTTCAACATAAAAAAGATTTCTTAACCGAGATTAGATGTTTTTTCCTTCTCCCGAAAAATCCCGGAAATTTTCAAAATTCCCTTCCCAAAAAACCCGGTTTATTCCAGCCTTTGCAACACTAGGGTCAGCGGACCAGTTTATAAGAACCGCTGCTTTAGTTTAGCGCAGTCAAATCTGAGGGGGTAGGAAGGGGTAAAAATGGGTACTTAGGTTATTTATACGCATTTAAGTGCAACACAAATTAGAAATTTTTAAAATTTGTATTTATTTCAAATATTTTAGTGGAACACTTGGAAATGCTCCGTGGAGCATAGTTTAGGCCAGGTATGGGCAACCTTTTTGAATCTGCGGGCCAAACTCAAAGATTTTAATGACGTGGAGGGCCAGGAGTTCAGTTTTTGGTTGGGGGCAAGCCGCAATTAGACTTTTGTTTTGGGGTATTGACTCGACGTCATTTCTAAGGTACTAGTTACATTTTACGTTAAGTTTTAGATCACTTAAAAGTAGTATTTGAACTATGCTGCACATAAAATGTCAAAATTTCACAATGTTAGCTAGCTACAAGTAAAAATGGGGGTCCGTGGGTCACCCCCAGTAAAATTTGCCTATAAAAGTAGAGATTTTCCTCATTTTGAGACCCTTTGGGCAACATCTGAATAGAACGGCTCCTTATAAACCACATAATTTTCAAGGGAAAAAATTATAAAATAGACTTCAGAATTTCGAGGGGGCTGTGGGTCCACCCCCAGGAAATTTTTAAAATTTTTCCCCTTTAACTAGTGGGGGCTTTAACCACTTTGGGGAACACTCAAAGGGGACCGTTTCTTGTAAGCGGCAGAATTTTCGAAGAAAAAACACTGTACAACAAACTTCCAAATGGTGGAGGGGGGGGGTTTGGGGTTCTCCCCAAGAAAAATTTTGAAATTTGATCCTCAAAAGTAGTGTTTTAAGTCTTTTGGAGACTTTTTGAAGTCTTTTTTTACTTTTCTCCATGACAATTTTTAAAATGTTCCGCGGGCCGGACCAAATGACGTGGCGGGCCGGAGGTTGCCCACCGTTGGTTTAGGCGTTTGGGTGAATTTGGGAACCGCTAGAGGAACCACTGGATATCATTTTTGGTGGCGACATCTTTTAAGCCAAATGAAAACTATTTAAGAAAACAGTAAGATTAGTTGTTTGTATCCTGCTTGTTTTAATAATTTCTTTTCCATCCAAATCCTCAACTCAACTACTCAAGGTTAGAGAGAGAAGGTTGGCTCATTCGTGACGTCACTGCATGGACAGGGGGTGCTCTGCCAATGGCAATGCTCGTACAGCTGTGAAAGAGCATTGCCATTGGCAGAGCACCCCCTGTCCATGCAGTGACGTCACGGATGAGCCAACCTTCTCTCTCTACTAACCTTGTCCTTTCTTTACTTAGGAAACAATGAACTTTCTTATTTGAAATTTATATGAAATCTTTACGACTTAAAATATATTTTCATAAGTAGTTTACATAGAATTTATTATATCTCTTTTTTGATCGATCTGAATAGCACTACCAGCAAGTTTTTTTTCCATACTAGTTGGCGGTGGGGAAACGGGCGAAACGAATATCGAAATCACAATAAAAATAAATAAAATGGATAAATGTCGAAGGGGTTTCTTAGCACGCGGTTTCTAATTTTTAGTGGTAATAATAGACGACGTCACTCTATTTTGCATTGCTGATCATAAGAGCATATTTTTCATCTTTCCATAATCTTTCTGAGGCTTATTACTGTAAAATTGTAACTTGACTTCGAAGCGAGAAAACATCGTTAGAAATGAGCTTGCTTAACCTCCCTGACGATGTTTTGGAAAAAATTTTATCGTATGTGAGCTACGATGAAGTTAGTCACCTACGATTTGTAAGTTTTTCTTTTGCTTTCTCTAAAAATTTCTGTGTGCTACATTGTTTTTTATTTTCAAAATGTCAGATATCTTTTTAATCAGAATATGATGTTCTGCTTAACCCCTTGTGATTAAGATTGATAATAAATGAAAGCTTTAAAGAATCTCCAATTGTCAATATATCTTGCACTTATATAGCTTTGAAGTATTCTCTCCAACTTTAAATTGTGAAGAGCTTTAATTATTTGATTTAAAAAAGTTGATTCCCCTTTGTTTCCTTGAAAAGCTATGTTGAGTTTAACTCACTCCCCCCAACATAGAATGTTTTAACTCATTTTTTTAAGTGACTACATTTTATACCCAAATTTTTATCAATCACTGATTGAACACTCTAAACATATTAAGGTATAAAATGTTTCTTTTGTTAACTCTTAAAAAACAATTCCTCTAATCCATGCAAAGCTATCAGTGTTTCTGTTAAGGCATTGCATTTTTCTCATTATTCAAATAATCTCTTGCTTTCAGTTTATTGTCAAGCACCTGACTTTTCTTGGTCTTATCAACCTAGTTGATATTAACTTTTTTTCCCTGGTAGTAAGCCTTAAGTGCCTGACAAAAGAATACGTAGAAAGAACCATAGTGATGTTACATTTTTAGCATTAGTCTAATATGGAGGGTTGGGGGGGGAGGTAAATAGGGAGAGAGCTAAATTGGTTATTTCTCACCAATAACTACCCCACCTCTCTTCCCTCTTCCTTGAAGAAGATGCTTAAGTAGCCAAAGCTAGATACCCAAATTTCATGAACCCCCTACTCGAACTTGGATTTTCCTGTTCCCAACCGCCTAGCGAAGAAAGACTGATTAACCTGCCCAGCAAATTAGAATATTTAGAAATCAATGTTTCTCAACCTTTTTTATGCCTTTTCCCCAAGTCCACTTGACTCCTTACGTGGTGACAACAAGATATTATTGTATAAAAATTAGAATAAGTGAAAATAAAAAGTCCCACTTATAAGTTTTTCAAAAGATGAAAATTTTTAATTGAATAATTTTATGCATCCTTTATAGCTTAAAGAATAGTTGGCTTAATTTTCTTCAACAGAAATTGTGAGCCCAGAATAATATCCTAAGCGAAATTGTAATATTTGTGAGATTAATTTTTTGCAACCTTTTGCCCCACGTCAGGAGCAAAAGTTCAAAACGCAGGAAAAGGGCTCTAAATAAGATCTAAGGAATTTATCATTATATTTTGCTCCAAATGAACAAAAATGAGTGATGAGACCGGGGCAGGGTGGACCACTTTTGAAACTTTTGACTCTTTAGGGGCAAAATAATTATTTTTTCAATTAGATAACATGCATACATATTAACCATATATTCAAGTTTATAAAACATCCACTGAAAAGTAAAAGTAATGCTTACTTTTTTTTATAAAAATTTTTAAATGGGAAGTGACAAAGTGGTCCATTGTACCCCGGTACCGGGGTACATTGGACCACAGGACGGGGCACAATGGACCACTAGGACTTTTTTTGCAATAAATGAAGTAAATACATTTTTTAATAATGCAAAACATATAGTAAATGATAATCTGGTTTATTCTGATTATTTAATTTATTCTGGTTACATAATTTATTTAATCATATTATCCTAATTTTAACGGATGGTTAACCCAGCAAATGAAAATCCGAAGGATTTTTGTGACTGATAGCCTACTGTTCTATTTTGGGTCTGGTAGACGCATAATGATATCTTCAACATTAACATGATATTCATCAACATTCTCAGGGAAAACAAAAACATTTTGGTTAGGTTTAAACAACCAATCAATAATAAACACTCAATAAGGACAGTAAAAATGTCATTATTCAAATATAGTAATAGTGAGTAAATATATAAAAATAGTAGCAGAATTAATTGCCAACCACATTATCTAACAAATATTCACTTTGTGATTATATTTATTTTTTAAATATGAAATGGGATTAAATTTATGACCACTCAGTTCAGTAAAGAAAAACAGTTCAGCACCTAATTTCTGAAGCCCTTACATTTAAATAAAATTAAGTGTAAAAACAAAAGAAAATGTTATAGAATGAATAAATTAGTTATTATGCAAGAAAAAAGTAAACTCTTAATACCACTAATTTTGTTCACTTAAAAATGAATGCATAACTAAGTGGTCCATTGTACCCTGCACTTATGTGGTCCATTGTACCCTGCACCTATGTGGTCCATTGTACCCTGCTTAGAGATTTAGAAAATATAATTCTTAAAAATATATAAAATGTAAATGTATCCTTTTAACTTAAATTGAATATAATAGTTTAGTATCTTATCTTATGATTGGAGCTCAGCAAAATTTTTCAAATCCAAAATTTTCAGTAAAAAAACGCAGTTAACTTTGAAGGGAAAAATTACTTTTGCATACCTTAAATAGACTATCAGGAATAAAATGACTAATTAGTCAAATAAGAACATGAATTCTGGTTTATTCTAACTGCTTTAGGGTGGCCATCTAAATGACAAAATTTTAAACACATATACATAAAATAAATATAAAAAACAGGGGGTGGTCCACTGTGCCCCGTGGTCCATTGTACCCCGGTCTCCCCTAACTGTAAATCCAGAAATAATTTATTAAATCAAGCCAAAAATATCTTAAATCACATATGCTAAAAAACCCATTTAAATATACATGATTTGAAATCTTAAAATGTCTTTCTAGTCAGGCTACATAAAAATTTTTTTAGAAAAAAAATACTTGCCTCTGAGTCATGTTTTTTTTTTAACTTTTGCCCCAAAATTTTGTTTTTCTCTAAATGAGCCAGGAAACTTAAGCAATACAAACTGGGGTTTTGCATGAAATTTAAAGTTCAGAAGATTATATTGGAAGCTTTTTGTAAGTTGCTTCCATTTCTTCCAATGTCCTACAAAAATCAGTAAAAAGAAATCCAACGAGGGTAAAAAGAATCTTGTAATCTGTGGTACAAGCCAAACCCTTCACTTTATTAGCATCACAATTTTTTCAAAAAATTATTGGCAAGTATATAGAAATACCTACAGTAATTAGTTTTATTACTAATGTGATAAAAATCAATCAAAAACAATTGCTGTTGAAATTCCTTAGATTTTTTTGGTTAATGCATCTTATTTTTAATGTCTTCAAATTTTTTATTTCATTAATTCAGACTTTTCAGTTTTTTTTTCAATTTATTGATTTTTTAGATGAAATTTATTATTTAACTAAGGTGAAGTTATTATTTGTGAAAGTATTGTGTTTTCTAAATGCTTACAAGGTTAAAATGCTAAAACAGGATTGAGACAAGTTTTGGCACAGGTGTATATAACTAAAGTAATGAAAGGCAGTTTTTATTTTTGCTAAAATAATAATAATGTTAATGTAATAATTAATAATAATGTTCTTTTGTGATTGCTATCTGCCAATAACTCACCAAATGATAGCCTGAAATTGTTTAGTTCTATGTTTCCATTATTTCGCAGGTTTGTCGGAGAATGAACTATGTTTGCAAGAGGGTTTTAAACAGGGGCTTTCACAAAGTTGAGCGATACCATGCTCAATGCTTACGGCAAGTGAAATCTCAACTGCCTCGCAGGGAATCGGAACGGAGGAAGCATCCCCTCGCAAGACATTGTGACATCTTGACTGCTGTTGAAACACGCTTGTCATTATTAGGAATGACCTTTATGAAGTTTATGGAAATGAATTTATGCTGCTTCATTCCAGGAAAGGTAAATTTGACTTAATCAACCTGGTTACTTTAAAATTAGGTAGGCACTAATTCACAGTTGCAAAAAGTACCCATACTTTTATTTACTAATTTATTTTGTAAAAAAAAAAAGTTCTGTCATGTGCCTTTATCTGCAGATGAACTTAATTAAAGCTTCTTAAAATGATTATAGGGTTGTTTTAATAGCTTTGAAGAGATTTTTCTTGCTCTGCGATTGGTTTGTTATTTTCTGTCATTTGAACCATCAAGGGGAAAGTCATCACAGTCTTTTAATTTTATCTATGTGTGCTATGAGGGGACGATATGCAAGATTAAAAAGAACTCAGTATGTTTTCTTTTTACAGAAAGACAGTTTGCCTTTTATTTATTGCTTGTCTTATTAAAATATTTAACTTCCAAGAACATTAGTAAATTTTTACTGACTCTATTTTTGTACAGTTCAAAAATAACATTTACTAAACTAATAATAGCTTGTATTTTTCTAAAATGATAAATTTTTTGCTTTAAATTCCAGGTTCTTGATGAAATATACAAAGTACTTAGGTATGTAACAGCTGAGCAAACTCCAGTGCGAGCTCATGAGGTCTTACAAGAACTCAGAGACTTATCATCTATGGCAATGGAACATTTTGATGAGAAAATTTCTCCTGCATTTAGAAAACGAAAAGAAACTGGACCAAAAATCACTGGACTTAATTTATATATTCGTAAGTATTACTTTATCTTTATAGGTAATTCTCAATAAACATCTGAAAACCTAGACAGCATTTTACTGCTATTTTTGCTAAACATTAAGGTAAATGTGGGTATAGTAAGCACTGTCCCAATATTGGCCACCTAGCTGATAAATTTTAATTAAATAATACGAGTTAGAGGCATCAATAGTGTTAAAATTCATAGACATAGTAAAGTATGCAATCAGGTAAGCAGTTTACACCGATTACAATTACCACCGATACAACATATCAGCATGGGAAGGATATTTAGTCTTTGAAAATAACACCATCAGTTAAGTGACTGAAATTTGATTTTGCTTATTCAATCGCATAAAGAAACGGGTATGTGGGAACTGAATTTTGTATTTATGACCATTTGATTGACTTTTAAATTCATTTTAAGATACAGTAGAGTGTATACTGGAGAAAATTTACTTGAAATTTTTGATTTTATGAGGATTTAGGGGGGGGCACTTTCTTTACCAACCCAGAATCTTAGATTTTCCAATAGTGGCTACCTCAATGGCTTCTAATAGAAACAAACAATTTTCTAATTTGTATCTGTTTCATTTTTGTGAAATCATTTGAATTGGTTTCATTCTGACTTTGGAAACCAAGGTTTCTAAAACGGGAATTACATGTAAAATTCCTCTCAAATCAGCTACAGCATAGGTTATGGGCTATTCGACACAAAACCATAATTTTTTTTCTAGTGTTTGGATCTTTTTTTAAAATTTCCTTTTATTTATATCTTGCACCGAGTAGAAAAGACAACTTTCATTTACTGTTGTTAATTAATCTTCATTTACTTGGAAATTTAATGTTACATGGCCATTGCATCAAGCAAAATATGAAGAAAAAAAATAATACAATACCTTTATAATTAAGGATGAAGTGGTTTTATTGAATAAATAATTCCTTTGCATTCTTATCTAAAGCAAACAAATATTTTAATAAATATTAATCACACTCTCCAGATGTTCCTTGGCAAAATTCTAACTGTTTACCCATTTATTTTTCATATTTATCAGTAACTTGGATCCAGTTATAGATCATTAAAATGGAGCTTCATACTATATTAAAATACTTATATAAGATATTTTTGACAGACACGGATCCAGCAGAGCATATGCGGATCACTTCTACCTTTGGATGCAAATAGAAAAAACAACAACTTTTTTTATAATAAGATTTCTCAAGATCCCCTCATGAAAATTCTCAATTTCCCCAGAAAATTGTAGGAATTTTGACCCCTAATTAATTCATATTTGATCAGCCCAATCACTTAATGAAAGGAAAGGTTTGAACAATTGGGGGAAATTCACCCTCTGGACTTAAAAAAAGGGTCTTGAATGCCTGAAAACTTTTTGGTCTTTCAGAATCTAATTTTTAATTTAATCTGTTTTACATTTCAGCACCCCTCGTAAATTATAACATCTGAAACCATTGAAATAACTTTTGTCTTAAGTGCTTGTAATTATTTTTAGTTTTATATTAAAGTACCCCAATGATTGAAAAGGTGAAAATATCGAAATTTGTTTTATTATCTCATTACAATACATGAATTCTTAGCTTTCAAAACTAGTTTACAGTTTGTTTCTATGGTAAATAGAAGTAGAGATTTATTTTTTTAAAGATTAAGTGAAACATTCAAAGCAGCCAGAAGGGGCAACTTCGAATGTTTTTTTCTCATAATGTTCTTTTTCTACAAATTTAAATTTTTAAAATAGCTTATTATTTCAACAATTGGGTTGAAACTTGCTCTATTTATACTTTGTAATGTTATTGAGAGCCTAAACTATTATTTTTTTTAAATATACCATGCAAAACTTTTTTGGGGTGTTTGATTATCAAAATTATCTTGAATTTTTTTTTTAAATTCAGCTGGTTAATTTTTCTGTTAAGCTGATTATAAATATATTTTTTAAACCTTAAAAAGTTAAATTCAGGCTCTCAAAAAGTGTATTAGTGAATCATAATTTTAAAAAAACTGATGATTTTTATTTTTTTTTTAAATTCTACAGGCATTTTAAAAAATGCTCATTATTTTTATTTTTTAATGCTAAAAATTACCTTTAAATTTTAAAATAAATACTTTCTAAAGAAAAAAATATTATTTAATGTTGAAACTCAATATAAAATTTAAAAAAAAATTAATTAAGCTTTAAGAAAAAAGGTGTTGCCATCCAGTGTTGTGTAAAATTTGTATTGGGTAAAATCCACTATTGTATAAAAATTATTAATTAACTGACACAATAATGGGTGTTATCTGTTCTGAATTATCTGGCTGAAAAAGGATATATACATATTTATTCTTTACTTTAATTTATTTGTGGGATCTTACAGGTGTTAAAATTGTTCCTTCAGTTCCATTCTAAATAAATTAAATCTTTTACAGCATCTTCAAGCCACACTGTAAAATCTATTGCCAGTCGTCATGGCTGTGGTGATCATCGAAACCACAACAAGATGAAGGAAGATGTTAAAAATATTGTTAACAAGCAAATAGCAACACGGAGAGAAATGCATTCTTTAAAACTAAAGGTAGAGCTTTTCTATTATAATTTTTAACGAAGTTGGGTCATAAAATGTTTCCAATAGCACCTATTATATTTAGGGCAACCTTTTTGAACCATAAACATCTAGACGAGTTGAACTGTTCAATGTTATGGGATATGCACTAGAAAGTGCTCAAGGGCTTTGATCAACTTACGGTTCTCATCTGTTAATAACTTCCATAACCTAATAATTTATCAGTAAAAATACTCAGCTTTATTTAGTGAATTTTATAATAAACAGATTTTCACAAAAAAAAAAAAAAGAAGGAAAAGTGTAGAATATACCTATATATTTTGAGAAACACTTTAGTCCTGTTGGATAAAATGGGTCACTATTAAGCTCTAGGATTTACCTTTTTAACCAACAGCCTACAGTAATTATGACCTAGAATCTATTTAACAATAATTAATATGTCAGGGTTTGTATGTCTCCTGAAAATTCGCTTTTTTTTCCAAAGGCCCTTATAACTTCTAAAAATTATGCTTTTTCTCCTGAATATTCCCTCTAACTCCTGAAAAACATCTGTCCAAAAGCAATATTAAGTTTTATTATTGAATTGGTGGAAGTAAAGGTGGTGTAAAGTAGTATGAAGTTTATAATACTTAATCACCATACCTCCTGATTTGTTTTAGTAATTTACTCCTTAAAGACTCCTGAGTTTTACTATGTCAGATAGAGCAAGGCTAAACTGGATCTGTTAACGTGGTAACTGTGTTATATCAGGCTTGGTCACTACCGAAAAGATCAAAGAAGCCGACGTTACTGGAAGTTTTCAGATCTTACCGCTTGAGAGCGCTGGCCACGTCTACCCTCTTTGACGTCACATGCAAACCATGATTTATATTTTCTGATTAACACTGAACAAGGAATGTTAGTGTTTTTCTTATTAACATTAATGTAACGATGTAAAAAAACCCGCCGTGATATTAATTTTTTAATGGCTATCGCTATTCAAATCACAGTTTAATAAGTAGAAATCTGAAATAAGCATAAAGTATAAAAAATGTATTTTAACAAAATTGATGGAACAACAAACAAAAACCTGATACCAGCTGGGGAAAATGTAAAAATACATGCCAAAAGAATTAACTAAAACTTAGTGCTACTAGTGCATTGTCCGAACGATAAATATAATGCTTGATTCTCATCAGTTTAATCTTGTAATAAATTAAAGAATTTAATGTAGTTAAGTAAATTATTTACTGTTGGAAGAATTCGAAAATTCAACGATTTGTTTTGATTTTTAATAGATTTTACTTTATTTTACCAGTGATTTTTTTTTAATTTCCTAGATAACAATGCCATGAATGACAGATAGATGGCGCTGGCCACGTCTGCTCGCTACCGCTCACTAGAGACATAATCCGTAACATCGCTTTTCACTCATTGTCCAAGCCTGATATAACACAGTTAACAGATTCAGTTTAGCCTTGGATAGAGTATGATCCCTGATAAATACTGTTGTAGAATTTGTTGTAAAAACTTCTTAAGAAGCCAGAAGCACCTTAACAACTTTGCTCTTGAGCCAGAAAAGTTCAATTTTGTTGACTTCTGTTATCAAGCTTTACTGTAATATGAAAGCAAAAACTCATTCAGCTGTAATACTATCACAAATTTATAAGAAGTATGAGAGCAAATTTGGCTCAATAATTCTCCACATATTATTTCCCCCCCAAAATTTAGGGTTAATGCAAATTGTTTTTGAAACTATCAAATCAATTAATCCAAATAATTTTTCTTGCCCTGCAGGTTGCTGATATGTCTAAGCATAATTTTGATTTAGAAAAGAAAGTCACTGAGTTACACAATATGGTCTCAACTCAGTTAGAAAAAGCTAAGGAACAGGATTTGAGAATAGAAGTTTTGAGCCGTCTTGTTGGGGCCTCATCCCCTACAGCAAAACCTGCTGATAAGACCAACTCTATTATGATAGAAGAAGTTTCAAGTATTGAAGTTAAGAAAGATAGTCTGCCACAAGAAACATTGAAGCGAAGGCCATCTCGGCGTGTTACTGAGAGGGCAAAGAAAAAAATGCGTAATGCTTAAGTTGTCAATTAGTTAACCGTGTGATACTGATCATGCACCTGAATAAGGTAGCATTGTTTTTATATTTCGTTGCATTTTCGTGTAACAAAGCAAAACTGATACATTTATTAGGTATTAAACAACTATCTAGTAGCTTATATTATGAAAGTTCAAATACATGGTGTAACATTAATTTGTGTTAACTTCAAAAACTTATAAGGAAAAGCTAATAAAAACTTTTAATAATGCTTGGGAAGCATTTTAGTATGTGCTAACATGATGAAAGGGCATAAAAATAATTTTAAATGTAACTAATAGTGTTTACTTACACATCATACAGAGACAATTTATGTAAATGAGGCAAACAAAATTAAATAAAAAATGACTATTTATGTAAAACTATATAGTTTTTTCACCATTCTATGTAAAAAATTTAACCACCAATGCTGCATCAGTTAATTATAGATGACTGCTGGTATCGATGGACAAATTACTTTTTAGTTACTTTTAAAATGAATTCATGCATGGGCATGGTGGGAACCTAGTCTTGTTGATCATGTTAGTCAGGGTTGGAAAAAAACCAGGTTTTTTTTCAAAAAAACCTAAAAAACCCGGTTTTTTTTGGTTTAAACCAGGTTTTTTTGGTTTAAACCGGGTTTTTTTACTGAAATTCTTCCCTAACACATAAATACAAATATTTCTGATTGTTTTCATTTATGAATACATTGAATAAATAGTTCATCAATTCAGCTATTAACTAAGTGACTTAATTAATTAATTAAAATTAATTTTATTTAATTAAAAAAAGTTAAAATTATACATAACCATAAAAAACCAAGGGAGTCTGTTTAGAGCATTAAAAAACCATCTGGTTTTTATAATGCATATTATATTTAAAAATCCAGTGCTTATTTGATTAAAAAAACCAATTGGTTTTTATTATGCATTCAAATATCCAGTTCCTTAATGAATTAAAAAAACAAATAGTTGTTTTTTATAAATAAAACCAAGGCATTATTCATAAAAACCAAGGCCAATAAGGATTCTTTTTAGAGCATTTAAAACCAACTGGTTTTTAAAATGCACATTTAAAAATCCAATGGATTAAAAAAAAAAACAATCGGTTTTTATGATACATTCAAATATCTAGTCTAGTTCTAAATGAATTTAAAAAAAACAAATTGGTTTTTTTATAAAAAAAAAACCCAAGGGAGTCTTTTTAGAGCATTAAAAAACCAAGTGGTTCTTTATAATGCAAATTTAAAAATCCGGTGATTAGTTGATTAAAAAAACCAATTGATTTTTATTATGCATTCAAATATCTAGTTCTTAATGAATTAAAAAAAAACAAGTTTCAAAACCAAACCACTCCAGGTTTTTTATAAAAAAACCAGGAGTCTTTCTAAGAAAATTTCAATTGGCTAATTGTTTTCAAAAAATTGCATAGCTTTACAGCATTAATGTCAGAAGCATTCAACATATTTTGTTCAAAAGACAATATTTGAATCAATAAATGACTTTAAACCCAAAAGTTTAGCTAAAATTTTTTTGGAAAAAAACCAAAAAAACCATTTGGTTTTTTTATGAAAAAAACCATTTGGTTTAAACCGTGGTTTAAACCATGGTTTAAACCAAATGGTTTAAACCGTGCCAACCCTGATGTTAGTGCAAACTTAAAATTTCTAAAAGGTTATCTGTTTTTATTTGTATTTCTGAAGTTTGCATAAATTTTTAGTGAACCTTGTACCATGTTGATAACTTAATATTCAATGGCAAAAGTACTCACATATATTTTTATTTAAAGGCACGTTTGCCAGCAATCTAGATTTCTGTAATATTATTGTTTATTTCTTTTGGTAACCAAAATCAGTGAAACATACAAGAGGCTTGCAGCAACCATGAGCTAACTCGAACAGCTTAAAATTGGAGTTAGCTTGTTGCTGCAAGCTCCTCGTATGCTTGGCAAATGTAATTGGTAAACAAGGACTCATGTTTCTAGAATATGTTGGGGAGTTAGCAGTTTATTATTAATGATAGACAGTTAATAAGGAATCAACATTAGTTGAAATTTCACTCTAAAATTCAGTTTGCTCTTTTTACTGTTTCAAATTTTATGTGCTTACATTTCAACTTGGTGAAATTGATGCCCGGGTCAGAGTTATCCTATATTTCCTATATTTTTCCAAAAACCTTAAAAAACGTCCTATATTGTCCTATATTTTTGCAAATGCCCTATATGTCCTATATTTCTCATCTCAAACCCAAAGTTGAAGCAATCCTGATGCATTAAACTAAAGTGTGTACAAAAGTAAAAAAATAAAATTCCAGTGACAATTACCATGTTTAACTTATTTATAAAAACCATGTAAAGTTCTTGTCCTAAAGAGGTTATCTTCAAAGTTTAACAACAAAAAAGCAAGAGAATTATTCTCTTCTTGAAGGCAATCTCTTAAGATCAAAAACTTCACACAGTTTTTTTAAATAAGTTAAAACATCATAATTTTATTTCTGCCTCCTATTATTTGCCCCCACAATAACTAATTTTACATTGGTTCTGGCAATTTTCATCAGTACCCTTGCACCTTAGAATTGCTTCAGGGTCCTCCTTCCCAGGATAATTCTGAATTATATTCGAGTAGTTTCAATCTGATCTGATGATCCCCCTATCATTTTTGCCCATGAGTTTTGAATCACCCTTCAATCTGCATTTCAGAACATTTAATTAATTTTTAAGTTTTATCTAAAAATATCATTTCTTTATTGTTTATCGAGTCTAAGTTCACTGAGAGGTATCAGTTTTTAAAGTTATAATGTGGAAAAATGTAAATAAATATAGTTAATTATTATTAACTATATTTATTTACATTTATTATAAATTATTATTACCCATATTTTTTGTATAGAATGTCCTATATTTAGTGAAATAGTTGCTCCTACCCCTGTTGATGAGACTATTATTTCCAATTATGTTTCAAAAGGAAATTGTTTTCTTATTTTAATATATATCTTATAATAGTAAACATGTTTGGATGTTAAGAAGTACTGATAATTTAAAAAACTAATTCTTAGGTAGAAAAGTTTGAGATAAATAATAGAAGTTCTTTATAAATTTTAAAAAATAGAATAGTAATTTATAATTTTCTAATAAATCTATTTTAAAAATATTTTTCGATATTTTGTGAAAATTATCACTTTTTATAGATGTTGAAAATGTTTAATGAAAAAAGTCTTTAATTTTTGTAATATTACTTCCGGACTTATTTGTATTTTCTTGAACTGTAATTTTAAAACATTAAAACCAAAATGTATTACAGCTTTATGTATAAAAATAGCTACTATGCTTCAATTAAAACTAAGTGAAAGTCCCTATCTTATTCCTTAATTGAAAATTTTCAATAATTCTTCCTTCCATGCATCAAAGTAAAATAATAGTTTTAAGTATCCTTTTAAATGTATATAGCTGGGAGCATTCACAGATTATTTTCGAGCATAAATTTTGCCAAACAAAGTACAGCCAAAATAAGCTTCCAATCACATGACAGAAATCTAGAGTTCTGGGAGGTGTGCTTTGGAATAAAAACACAGTGGAAGCTCTTTCTGTAAACCTAATTTATTTCCCAATTTTTTTTTTAAACACAGCAAACTTTAAGCGAATAACTGTTTGGAAAAAATACATGTTTAAAAAGCAATAACTCATTAAGAAACCTACCTTTCTTTTACATTTCAGCTAGTTGGACTACAAAAAATTAATAATAAATACAATAAAGTGTTTTTGAAATGAATATTCTTAGTAGTATACCAGTGTCTTGTTAATATTTTTTGTTGGCTGATTTTTGCCCTTCCAGTATGATGATTATGTTAGCTAACGTTAATGTTTAAAAAGTTAAAGCTAAATAATATTTTCATTAGCTGTTGCATTTTATGTTGAGTTTAAGGAAACCTACATTTTAATGATGGAATTTATTGTAAAATGTTGTCTTTTTTTTTTGTTAACTCTGGACCCATCTCTAGTCCTTATGAGTGAGGTTTTCGATGTAGTTGTAATTATCTTTAGTTTTACTATGTCGGTTATCAGAAATTACTCTAAAATCCAATGCATGTAAAATGAAATGCATTTTTGTTTGTTTGTTTGTTTTATTTGAAAATAGCATCAAAACTATCAAATTGAGCTATTTTATGTGCAATGCTGTATGTTTTCAGTGTATATAAAAATTCTTTGTTTAAATACTTTTCAATACTCCCATATTTTTACAAAAATAATTTACTTGATTTGTAAACTCAAAGGATAATTTACTCAAAATAAAATTATTAAAATTTAACATTATCTAATTAATGGCTGTTAGCAGCAAGAAATAGCTCATTTTACAATCACTACTGTATATAATGTATTGCCTTCTTCAGTACCTCCTATATTTACTCTTTTAGTTTTTAAAGAATTTACTCTAAATTCACCTCTAAAATATTTCTTTTTTAACTACATAAAACCCTAAGTCTTTACTTTTAAATATATTTTTGATTCATTTATTAAAAAGAACCCATGCCCCTACGACCTTCATCTTTAAAACAATATTTCAATATGTATAAAACAACTGCCAAAAGACTGTTAGAGCATAACTTAGTTTCTCAAAATATTTATTGAAATTAAAAGCATAAAAATTTATACAGTGGTTAGACATTAAAATCAACTATACATCTGTCTCAATAAGTCTGTGCATGAGACCTTGTGTTCAATAGAAACAATTTTTTTTTTTTTCAATGGAACCTACATATTGTTTACAACAGGGCAACCATGGTCTTGGAAAGTCCCCCTTTTTTTGTTTAGGAATATTCCTGTTGAAAACTAATGATGCCACTCAAAAGACACAAGTCCTTGATTTCCAATAGCTTGGCTTCATTAACTTTAGTAGGAAATTTATATGTAAGAATTTCTATTTTTCCCACTTTAAACTAATAT
Organism: Tetragnatha montana; assembly: GCA_963680715.1. Classification (NCBI taxonomy): domain Eukaryota; kingdom Metazoa; phylum Arthropoda; class Arachnida; order Araneae; family Tetragnathidae; genus Tetragnatha; species Tetragnatha montana. The sequence continues at coordinate 23,068,189 of OY796680.1, forward strand.
TTTCTTGAAGGGTGATGGCCAAAATATTTTTTTGTATGCTTGGGTGACTGAAAATTTATCAGAAGTACACTTTTTAACTGTACATGATTAAGAGCTTTTTTCATCATTAAGAGCTTTTTGGTTTATCCTCTATCTGATGTACAGATTTAAATAGGTAATGTGTGATACCCTTAGCCATTTATACTGTGTGAATCAACGATATGATTGCTTTTGTTAATTGCTTCTCAAGATTATAGTTCATTTTTATAAATATACAGATTAATGTTGGCATATGGCAACTTGTAAATGAAGTGATAAAAAAAAAAGAAATTGTAATTGCTTAAGATTTTCAAATTTATCCATTTCATTGGTTTGTAAATTTATTTCTTTGTGTATAATTGTTTTTTTTCTTTTAGTCATTTTAGATGACCATCTTGTTCCTTCCTATTGTTACATAATTTTACCTTTTGAATAATATGTGAAAAGGTAAGAATATACTAGCTTTGTTTATATGTTGTTTTAATCTTTATTTGTTTTTTGTGCATTGTTCCTTTGGCATCTTGCCTATCTATGTTATGATACAGCTTTCAAGTGTGATGAGGTTGTAAGTTTATAAGGATAACCTTGTATGATATGTGATGCTTTGTAGAATTATAGAAAAATGTAAATAGTTGTAACAGTATTTGTATGTGATAACAGATTTAGATTATAATAAAATGGTGGGAATAACATACTTACAATTTTCTTATTTATTAAAACATTTTTTGGAATGCTCTATACTTGTTGTGTCTACTCTCTTTTTTTCCTTTTCACCTTTATTTCTAGTTCTTTGTAACTTTCTAGTTTGGTCAATTTTCGCTTGATCTAGAATTTATCAAAACAGTTAAAACTTTCAAAGAAAATTTTTAACAATTGTAATCCAAGATGAGTGTGTTAGAATTCTTAAGTTTTGATCCATCTTTTAGCAGATCTAGGATTTATGTTTAGGCAGGATGAGGTCCCAACAATGTTTTATTACTATCTAGAATTTTAAAAAGGGTGAATAAAGTTATCATAAAATATCATTTTGAATCCTTTTTAATTACTTTTTTTTCAAGATAATAAGAATATTTAGTTCAAATTGATATATTTTTATTAAAAATTTAATTATATACTTTTATCCCTTTAGGGAGGGCTGCTTTGCCCTTGGCTCTATCTGTTAATATACATTTTAAAGTATCATGTTGGATTCATATATAAGAGGTATTGAAAAATAAAAAGTTTAAATGGATGAATATTGTGGAATAACTCAAACTTAATTTGTTTTATTTTAGCAAATGCAAAACTAGCCATTACTCTCTAGCCAAACGTTTGTTTTATAAGTTGTAGTTCTACTTGTTTCTGGGCCAGTGCTTTCTATTTACCAAGCAAATGAGGAATAACGATGCTAAATGTGCCAGGGTCTTTGGTCATTGATAAGTCCTTTTGCTATGTGTGCAAATATCTGATGCTGGGCAGAGAAACAAGGAAGGCAGCAGACCTGAAATTCTTGAAGTTTTAAAAAACGTCCTGAAATTCCTGAAAATCACCAATTTTTCCTTAAATTTTTAGTGGTATGATTTTCTTATCTATCCTGATTTTAAAGAATTTCTTGGGATTGGATGGAGATTAAGACAAATGCAAACAAGCTAATCATGGGATGTAATCCTGGCTATTGGTTTCAAAAAGCAAAAGTTCCAAATTTCAAATAAGTGTTGCAGAAAAAAAACTTTGAATTTTTTTTTTATTATACATTCAGTTTTCACTTGTAGCTCAAATTTTTAAGTGGCAAGTATCTGATTTTTCAAATTTACTTTATTATTTCTATTGAAGCAGAGGTTCTCAAACTGGATCGCGAGTTAATTTTTGGTGGGACATTAAACAAATAATTTTTCTGAGTAAAAAAATACATTATTCCCAAAACTATTTTATTTTCCTAACTCTTTTTGTTAAGAGAAGATTTAGGAGAATTTTTATTCATTTTGAAAAATGTAATGTAAAGATGGAACTTCTCTTTAGATGACTTTTAAAGTTTTGGGCATCAACTATTTTAGGTTTGGTTCCATTTTCAAATTATGTCGCACAATATTTTGCAAATTAATACGCATGTTATTTTTATAGGTCTCAAGAATATAATTATCCCTCCATCATTATATGTGATATTTTGTCCTGAATTTTTTACAAAAAGAGTGTCCTGAAAATTTACTTTGGGCTTGTAAGAGTCTACCTTAATGTTATTTAAAGGATAAGATTTTTCATTTGAGAACAAGTCTCAGCGCATGGCCTGTATTGTTTTAATTTCTTCACTTTATTTTGAAAGCCAAAGTTAAATACTAGCTTCCATTTCGTTTCAAATCAATCAAGTAGTAACTTAGGTTTACCAATCAGTGCTGGAGTTGATAAAACAGCGCCTCATTAATCTGATCAATGTAATATTAAAGTTAATTATCAAGCTGAATAATAAATGCTACTTGATGTATAATTGACTTCAAACTGATTTCATGAACTAAAAGTATTAAAAAGCTCGTGGATTTTTCATTTCCATACCTGCTTACTTTTAGTTACGTCAGACAGTTTGTTCGTTTTGGTCCTTAAAAGTTTTTAGAAAATATAGTATGTCCAATAACCTTCTCCAGCGAATCGTCCTATTCCTTTTTAAGGGAATATTTTCTTTATATCTGCACTTTTTGGTGTTCTCAAACTCCTTGATAAATAAGTTAGTATGAGATTATTTTATGCAATATTATTAATATTATACTCTCCTTTTTATCGAAACATATTAGGATTATTTCCTAAAAATTGTTTTAGGAAAAGGATAAGTTTTCATTTATAACTCAAGCCATTCATTCTCTTTGGGGAACAGGGAACACCCAAAGAGAGCTTCTGGTAAGCGGCAGAATTTTCAAGGGAAAAAACATTGTATAACAGCAGGGCCGGATTATCCAATAGGCAGAGTAGGCAACTGCCTAGGGGCCCCGCGTCAGCCAGGGGCCCACTGGTCTAAGATTTTTTAAATTTTTCTTTAAGTGGAAATTTAACATGAAGATCAGTATGTGGGCCTCGGTTTAATCAGAAACGGGCCCCTCTAAGTAGGGACCATTCAAGCGAGCCTAATCAGAAAGGGGTTCACCTGTCAGTGTTGATGTATGTGCGCTACTATACCCACACTTCCAGATAAGCGAGGAAAAGGGTCGAAATACCGCGGTCATAAATCGTTCGGACATTTTCACCGGGGGGCCCCCTATTCATCGGGAATGTTTTGTTTATTTTGGGAACTATTTCCAATTAAGGGGTCGAGTTTCAGATAGGGGTCTGTTCTGTCCTTGGGTTGAAAATGTACACGTGACCTGCATGTCTAGACCAATGGACACTTGTTAATAGGCGTACTTCAGAAGAATTCACAAAGTAAAGAGTGTCCTTTGGAAGTATATATTGTATGAACGTGCTGTTGGTCGTACATTCGTATTCGTGTCTTTTTTATACTAATACTCGAGAAATAAAGGGTAAGTCACAAATTTGACTCATTATCATTAAAAGTATGTTTGTTTCATGTGTATATCGTAGAAAAGCAACAATCAATTTTCTATCGAAATTTCAAAAATGTATTCTTTTTTTCATTGTAAGTTTAGTTGATCTATCAGTCGAGAACATTTCTAAGAAATATTTGAATAATTATTTAAAAGTCCTAAAATTTTAAGTCATAAGAATAAGTGAGTCTGGTTCTTATTTTTGATTAGAAAAAAGTTTAGATGCTTGGTATGTACGGCTATGTTGTACGGAAAGAAACTGTTAAGAAATTTCAACCGTGTCAACTTCCCCTTACAGATATTGCAGGGATTTTTTTGTTGTTTTCCGGAATTCAGATTTATTTTAGGAGGTTTATTGGAGTGAAAGAGGGAGCTTAAACAGCATCCCAAAGCGATTTATTAAATTAAGCAATTATTTATTTGTTTACTAATTTAAACTGCTTTTTTGAATCTCAAATATTAAAAGTTTTCAAGTAAATATTATAAGATTGTACAAATGTATTAATTACTTTTTAATTTTAATGATGAAAACTCACTAGTAGGGTGTATCGAAAAAAACGAAATTTCGCTAATCGCTTAGCGGTAGTGCGGAAAAGTTGTGAACTGCCATCACTAATAAGGGTGTGAAATCTTAAAATTATGGGTTGATATCTTCTGTTGCCTCAGTAGACCTAAAGATCTGAAAATTTGATTAAAAATGACTAAAATTCAAAAATTCATAAAAAATTACGAATTTTAGTCATCAGTTTCTATTTAAGCTTAAAATTTAATATTATTAACCAACTACAGCTGTAAAAAATTTGAAAACATTAGGTTCATATCTTCTTTTGCCTCATCAGCTTTAAAATTGGGAAAAATAAGGCAAAATTCAAAATAAATGCACATAATTCACAAGGGTGCCTAAAAAATCTTTTGTTAAAAAAAACCTCGCTCCCTAGGGCTTTTCGCATTCTTTTTGGTCCTAAAAGATAGTGTGTTACGTTTCAACGTCCTAAGTTAACTAGGATTTTCCTGTTTAGCCCTAAAAGTTTGAAAAAAGTGGGAAAAATGACCAATTTTCCGAATTAAAAAAAATATATTTCAAGATTTATATTCTGATAAAACAGGTTCAAATGTGCTATTTAAGGCTTATTTAGATGTATTATATATATTTATGTTTATTAACTGTAACCTATAGCGCCTATTTAAGAGTTAAAAGTATACAGGTGCGTTGCGCTCACCAAAGCTTATAATGGCACTACGGTGGACGAAAGGAATTAAATTCCGAATGTCTTCGAAGAAACTCCCTCGAATGATGCCATTTGGTGTTAAATTTATATTTTAAATTATAAAGGCCAGTGAAATAACAATAATGAAGCCTTTCACTGTGCTTTTAATGTAAAAAGTGCTTTTCTACAAAAATGCTCGTTTCTAGCTGATTAAACCCAAAATTTATATTAAAAGAAGGGGACATTGTACTTTTTTAGGTCAAAAACATAGAAATATCTTTGAAACCTTTATAGGGATTTCATATTTTTTATGTAGAACTTAATTTTAGATCGTACAGATTGGAAATGACATAGATTATTCCTATTTACAGAAGTGAAAATTGATTTTTTTTAAAGTAATGAAAACCCCCTCTTTTAAACGTGTTTGGGGGAAAGTTTAATTAAAACTTCTTTCTTCAAAATTTCAACAAGAATTAACTATAGGTAGTGTATAACGTTAAACAATTCTCATAACTTTAAAGGAGAAATTCGATTTTTTCTTCCGGTATAGAGGAATAATCCATGTCATTTCCGATCTGTACGGCTTAAAATTAAGTTTTACTTATAAAAAAGGAAACCTATAAAGGATTCAAAGGTATATCAAAGTTTAGGATCTAAAAAAAGTACAACGCCCCCTTCTTTTAGGATAAATTTTGGGTTTGATCAGCTAGAAACGAGCAATTTTGTAGAAAAGCACTTTTTACATTAAAAGCACAATGAAAGGCTTCATTATTGTTATTTCACTGGCCTTTATAATTTAAAGCATAAATTTAACACCAAATGGCATCACTCGAGGGAGTTCCTTCGAAGAAATTTGGAATTTAATTCCTGTCGTCCACCATAGTGCATTATAATCTTTGGTGAGCGAAACGCCCCTGTAGTACTTTTTACTCTTAAATTACAGGCGCTATAGGTTGCAGTTAATAAACATAAACATATATAATCCATCTAAATAAGCTTAAAATAGCACATTTGAACCTGTTTTATCAGAATACTAGCTGATATGCCCGCCGTTGCTCGGGGGATAAAAGGCTTATCGAACCGTGTGTTAAAATAAATAAGAATTATCGTTTAGATGCAATAGAGTCAACAGTCTTCCCTCTAGGATTCTTTTTTGATGCCATACCACTTCGTTAAGATGTAAAAAAACCCTTTAAAAATACCACCTGTTTAGATTTAATGTGTGAAATCCCCATCCCCGTTTTTAAAGAGTAATTTTTCAAAATGTAGAAAAAAAGTCCGGGGACCTTCTGAACCCCATTATTTTTTCTCTTTTGTCCTTTTCTCCCTCCATCCATTTCTGCAATTGGTATAAATGTATATTTGAGGCAAATTTCTCCGCCTTCGCTTCACAATAAAGATATATTATTGAACAGCAATGCCTATAGATAAAACTTATTTCCCGCTCATCCCGCTAAATTTTTATAAAATACAAAACAATTAAATATACTACATACTTTTATACTTTTTTAAGATGTTAAACAAAATCTTAAAAAAAACCGGTTTAGAATTAGTGTTTATAACCATTTTTTAATAATGATAATTTTTTTTTAAAAATCAGGGGGAGACCCCCTGAACCCCCCTTTGCTGATTTATCACCAACTCATTCATTGAAAGAAATTTCAAACATGAAATAAAAGTAAACATCATTTGAATCGACACTGAAAATGCCTGTGATAAAATATTGTTTAATTTGAACTTTGCTGGAAATACTTAAATTCGATTAAATGGAAAAAATAATAAAATTTTTCAGTGGAACGGTTTTTGGTTATCATAAAAAAAATTATTAAGTCACTAAAATTTTTTTCTTTATCATATTTTTTAAAAATTCACCTGTTATAAAATATTTATATAGCTGATATGCCCGCCGTAGTTCGGGGGAAAAAATGCTAACCAAACTGTGTGTTAAAATAAATAAGTATTTTCTTCACTGTATTCCTTTCCGAGGCGTCATTTAGGTGCAACTGCCTTCCTGCTAGAATTCCTTTTTGATGCCATACTACTTCCTTAAGATGTAAAAAACATTTTTTAAATACAACCTGTTTAGATTTAATGTGTGAAATCCCCATCCCCGTTTTTAAAGAGTAATTTTTCAAAATAGAAAAAGTCAGGGGACCCTTCTGAACCCCCCTTATTTTTTCTTTTTGATGCCCTTAGCTCCCTCCATCCATTTCTGCAATTCGTATAAATGTATAATTTATACAAATCTCTCCGCCTTCGCTTCACAATAAAGGTTATTATTGAACACCAATTTCTATAGATAAAACTTACTTCCGTCTCATCTAGCTAAATTTTAAATAAAAAATGATTCAATACACATACTTTTTAAGATGTTAAACAAAACCTTAAAAAAACTGTTTAGAATTAAAGTGTTTATAACCGTTTTTTAATAGTGAGAATTTTTTTGAAATCAGGGGGAGACCCCCTGAACCCCCCTTTATTGATTTATCACCAACTCATTCATTGAAAGAAATTTCAAACATGAAATAAAAGTAAACATTATTTGAATCGACACCAACTATTGATAAAATGCCTCTGATAAAATGTTGTTTAATTTGAACTTTGCTAGAAATACTTAAATTTGATTAAATAGAAAAAAGAATAAAATTTTTCAGTGGGACGGTTTTTGGTTATCATAAAAAAATTATTTAATCATCAAAAATTATTTATTTTTTAGATTTTTAAAAAATTCACCTGTTATAAAACATTTTTCAATAAATATTTCCAACAATAGAGGTTTTGCATCACCTAGAAGGAGCAATAACCGTAATAAATTTAATATTGATGGCTAGCATAAGAATTTAGAAAAGGGGCAAAAAAGGATCCTTGGAATGCTTTGATTCTGATAATTCTTTTTTGCAAACCTTCCTGGTTGTGTGCGGACCAACATGCTAAAATTTCATTACAATCACATTAATAATGTGGGTGCTAGAATCCAAAAACTAAAAACTTGAGTGAATATTCAAACCCCCGTGCACCCCCTCTAGAATGGAATATCGAAAAATCCAGAAATTACTTTCTTTGAAATACTCTCAAAAAGGTATTACCAACAGTTCACTCCGTTGTATTGATTTCTGGGTATTGTTTTCCTTGAAAATGTAAAACTTTGCTTATGCTCAGCAAAAACGGGGTTTTGGAATTTTCAGACCTCTTAAAATTCGAATATCCAAAATCTGAAAAATGCCTTTCTAGATATTGTTGCTAGGTACCTTCCTGCGAAATAACGAAGATCTGGGGTCATTTTGGACGCCGCTGGGCTCAAAAACGTCGAAAACGCTCCAAACCCCCCTGTGGGTCAGAAAAAAGATATTTTGAAAAATCCCTTCTTAGTGCGCGTATACACCATAAGGTCTTCGACCCTACCAAGTTTCGAGTCTTTAGCCCCGGTAGATTTTGCTGTGCGTTGCTGAGTGAGTGAGTGAGTGAGTGAGTGGTAAAGCTCTTTTATTATTATAGATAAATCTTGAAATATATTTTTTTTTTAAAATTCGGAAAATTGGTCATTTTTTTCACTTTTTTCTAATTTTAGGGCTAAACAGGAAAATTCTAGAGTTACCTTAAGGAGTTGAAACTTAACACACTATCTCTTAGGACCAAAAAGAATGCGAAAAGCCCCAGGGAATTGTTTTTTTTTTAACAAAAGTTTTTTTAGACACCCTAGTGAACTATGCATACATTTATTTTAAATTTTGCCTTATTTTTCCCAATTTCAAAGCTGATGAAGCAAAAGAAGATATCAACGTAATTTTTTAAAATATTTTGCAGCTATAGTTGGTTAATAATAGTAACTTTTAAGCTTAGACAGAAACTGATGACTAGAATTCGACATTTTTTATGAATATTTGAATTTTAGTAATTTTTAGTCAAATTTTCAGAACTTTAGGTCTACTGAGGCAACAGAAGATATCAACTCATAATTTTAAGATTTCACACCCTTATTAGTGATGGCAGTTCACAACTTTTCCGCACTACCGCTAAGCGATTAGCGAAATTTCGGTTTTTTCGATACACCCTACTCACTAGGTATACTGTTTGTTTACCTACTTTTTTTATATGAAATCACTTATTGTTGTTATCAATCGGATTATGTTATCAGTTTATATCTGATAAATGCGATCCCATTAAGCGGACTCCACTGTATTTGTATGACTTGTGAAATTTTCTTATAAATTTCAAACCAAGAGTATTAAATATTTTTCCTTTAATTAACCTTCTTATTCACAAAACAGTGACACCTTTCTTTCTTCCTTGCCTTTTTATAAGTACTATTTCATTTGTACATAAAAACTCATCAGTAAATATTGATTTTTTAAAATTCAAGTTCATTGCAGTTTTTGATATGCAACTATTCAATTCCATTTAATTATCAAGCCATTTTCCCAAATTTTCTAGAAATTTTCTGAAAAATACAATTTAATAGATTTAAATATAGCTTTTAATTAAAACCTTAAAATACAAGGCACAAATAAAGTTAAGGTGGATAGATCGTAATGACTGGACTAGATAGGGAATTTGAACTAAATGTTTAATAGACCCTCCGTCCGTCGGTCGCAATGGTAACTTTTGGCACACCTCATACATTTTCGTTCGCCTTTCGTTTATTATGGGGGGTAGAAGTCTGAAATTCCTGCACTTAAAATTTAATATGCATTTTTGTAAAATAATTCATCAAAATAGCTCATTTTAATTTCAAGTATTGTGAATAAAATAAATCAATTAATCTCACCAAATGAAAACAGAGAAGAATTTTATTTGTAACGTCTCATATTTTTTTAATCTCTCTATATTAAAAAAAAGTAACAGTCGCCGCCGCCGCCGCCGCTGTTTCAGAAAATCTTCACTTTGACAATTTTGAACTGTCACTATGCAAAAACAATGGAACGGAAATTATTGAAATTTTGACCATTTGTAGACAAATGTATGAGGGTCCTTTCCGTTCCTATAGCTAATTAATGAGATAATTAGTTCTGGAATTATTTAATGTCAAAGTCGAAAATTATTTTTTTCTGCTGCGAGTTCGCCCCCAGCAAAATCTATTCGCAGCAGAAATATGATTTTTTGCAGCCGCATTCTCTTAGATGTGAAGTTTTGCACCTCGTCGCCCTTTTTTCGAATTAGTTTTGGAGTAATTAAGTTTTAAAGTTTCGAAATTTTTGACGGGTTTTCGATTTTTTCGTTATGAAAGAAAAACTAATCACAGTAGAACTATGATATTTTAAACACACATACAATTATTTTTTATAAAAATATTGGCGTTTTGTTTTTCAAAAAATTCTAATTAGTTTTGGAGTTATTAAGATTCAAAGTTTTAATTTTTTCTTCTCTTTCTGTGGCCGTTCACTAGAGAAACAGGCGAGTTTTATGATGAGCCTAATTTCTTTTATTTTCAACAATGTTTTTTCTACAAAATGGTTGATGATTATTAGTAGACTTGCTGGATATTTTTTAACATTTCGATTAAATTATTGATAAGCTAAAAAAGGAATGTATTTCAGCAACATTTTTGTTGTTAATTTAGGGGAATGATACAAATTAAATTATTTATAAGCAAGAGAGATGTATTTTCGGTATTACAAGAGGCTTAATTAAGTCGAGAAGAGTGTTAGGCTGGATTGTTGAGATGAACAAGCGAGCTCTGCTCGCTAAGATCGCGAAGCGATCTGAAAAGAACTGCGAAGCAGTTACGGGGGTTGGTGAGCGATAGCGAGCAGGGGGCAGGCCCCCTAGTTGTTATAAATAAAAATATTGAGTTGTGTGAAACTTTGAACTTGTATTTTTTTTTTTTTTTTGCTTAACTTTTAACTGACTGAGTATTTATATTTGTTTTCAAGACTAAATTTGGCAAAATACCTTGTTTCTTACTACCCCTCATAGAGTAAAGGGTAATAAGTTAATAATTTCTTTTAAGTTTATAAAAAGTCTGCAAGAAATCTGCACAGAAAAATGAAGGAAAACTACAGAATAACCTCAAAAACTGAAGGGAATTGAAACCTTTTGCCTTAAATTTTAGTCTGCAAAATAAATCTACAGTCTGTCTGCAGAATCTGTGTAAATTCTTTAAAATTTCTGCAAAAAAACTGCGGAACAATGTGCCGAATAACTTTTAAGTATTTTGAGGCAGTTTTCTCATTTTAGGCCTTTTATTGCAGATTTTATGCAGACTTTTCTGGCTGGGGTTGGTGCATTATTTTTAAATAATGATATCTGCATATTTTTTGCACGTTTGCACTTGTTACAAACTTTTCCTTAAGTTATATTCAAACTAAATAATTTAATAAAAAATATATTTTCATTTGTTTCAATTTTTCTTGATCTGGTTTAACTAGCGTTTATTGCAAAACATTGAAACAAATGAAAATAAACGTCTCTATTTCGTATCTACAACGTAGTGATTATCAGTAAAAGTTCGTTGTGGTGGGAAAAAATATTTCAAGGGGAAAAGGGGCCCCGAGACATGCACTGCCTAGTGTCCCCGACATGGTTAATCCGGCCCTGTATAACAGGAGTCAAGCTTTTAGAGAGGGTGTGTTTTTTTTTTCCCAAAAAACATTTTTGAATTTTGATACCCCCCCCCAAATGAAGCCCATGGTCTAAAACTACTCAATAACCGAATAAATGAGATTATTTATGTTAAATTACAAAAAAAATTAAGAGGAAATATTTAAATTTCTATTTTATGCTCGTTAATTCCAGGAAAATTTTATTGAAGCTTAGCTCATGAATTCTATTCTTCATTATAATAATAATGAAGAATGCTCGGATTTACCATCAGGGTTTGTAAAGCTTGAGTAGGCCTCTCTCTCTCAAGTTTTTGAACAAAGTAACTGTTTATGATTTCTAAAATGTGCTATTTTTATATTTTGAAAAGGTAAGTCCTTTGCAATGTAACCAAACATTGGTGTATCTAACTAAGTACCCAAATAGAGTTTCTAAAAACTACTTTATTAAACCAGGGTGTAGTGCCTCTTTTATCAAATTTTCTGAATAGAATCCTATCATGATTTGAAATTAATTTTCCCATTTTTGTCTTTTCATTAATATTTACTGCCTAGTCAAGAAGATAATTACAAATTATAAGTTTTCATTTTATCAAAAAGCAATTACTCTCTTTGTCGATTCCGTACATTCTCCTTATCACCATGACTAAGTGAGGAAGGTATGCTATCTCGCTTTCTGTTATGTTTACAAACAGGACACTACTGACCATTCAACCACGACCGGGGGGGCTCCCGGAAAAGGGATCGGACAATTGAAGGAGGGGCTAAAGGGGAAGAAGGGTTTATTCAGTGGTATTCTAACACGTGACTTGACTAGTTGTGAATGTGAAGTGATCCATTTCAGTTTCAGTGCTTGTACAGTTTTTGGTGCACGTGTTTCTTCTATTTGAAGCGGATTTATACTGTGGAATATTATTAATTTGACTCTGATCTGCTTTTTTTCCTGTAAAAGGTAAGCCGTAAACAAAACTTTCTTTAATTTTGTGTTTTACACGTGCTCGTGCTCATTACGTATATTTAATGTATGTTTTGGATTGCAAGTTTATGATGACAAACAAATAGTTGTCGAAAATGATGATTTCATTTTGTCTGACTTGACTATATATATGCAGTCAGACAAAATGATTTTCATGTGGTATACGTTTGTTAATAACCCTTTATTCTCTATTCAAAAATGTTGTCAAAAATGTTTGTGTTATTATTTTAGTATATACTTTAGTTGTAGCCGAATATAGGTTGAAAATTGGAATTAATTGAGAAATAATATCTACGTGATCTAGGTTTGAGGGTTTGTTACCATACCATTTATTCATTTGAATTGTTCGTCTAAGGGGTCATCCATAAATGATGTCACTTTTTGTTCAATATTTTTTGACCCCCTCCATCCCTTATGTCACAAGAAGTTTGCAAAAATGATTAATGTTGGTAAGAATCTGGGATCAATGTTTTTGTTCAAGTTTAAGCGCACCCCACCTTATAATTTCAAAGTAAACTCTTATTTTGTTAGTAGGAATTTTATAACCTCATTAAACTATTGATTAAAGTTATAAAAAAAGCGAAAACATTCTCCATGGTCTACATTTACATTTGTTTTTGTTACCTATTCTTTCAATTAGGTAGTAGGATGGAAATGTAATTTTGTCCATAGGAAAGAATTGTTGCAAATATTTTCCAAATATCGTGTTTGTCTCAGGTCTCCTAATGAGCTTTAACAAATTTTACCATTTTTAAAACATTGGTGGTATTAAAGATGTCAATAAAATCATTTATTACTCATCGTTGGTTTTACCCTTTCTCAGATAATGTGCTGATGATAAATGGTTGATACAGTAGAACTCTAATTATCAAAATTTGATGCTATCCGAATTACCAATGACTAATTACCAAAATCACTTTAGAAAAAAATGTCTACCCGATAGAGTAAATTTTGGTGTTTCTTCTTAGATATATTGCATTTTTCTAAAATAATCCACTTAACAAAATATTTTTTATTTTCCTCTTTGGATCCGGTACTAGTTAATGCGGATAATTGGAGCTCAATTGTACTAAAATAATTAGTAAGAAGTTCTGAGAATTTTCTATAAAGATCAATTCCACGCGAAAGTTAACATAACTACTTTAATAATTTATACTAAATCAATTTTCTTCGGTTCTAACTGATGGATTAAAGACCAAATTTTATAAAAAATGAAATATATATTTTAAGTACATATAGTTGTTATGGTTAATTATTTTACTAACTTTGAAAACGACATACTATCAGTTTTAACTAGCACAACTTCGATGGATTTTAAAACACTGAAATAATAAATGAATTTTAATTTATCTACTACGCTTTTTAAAAGAGTAAAACTAATTGTCTTCTTTAAAAAAACACCAAACTTTTTGGAAGAAACATTTTTAGTTTTTAAAGGAGTTTTAAACACAGAAGCTATAAAATATTTTGTCACGCCTCTCAAAAAAGAACATAAACTTTTTTATTTTAAATTAATATACTTCAATAAAAAACTTCTTAACTCTTCATTTTCTCTTTCTTTGTATCATATTGGAAACAGTTCAGGATAAAAAATTTTACTTGAATGAAAAACTTGTCTTTTTACGCATTCATTTCCGTGATTTTTTCACGGGTTAATTTTGTAAGCTAGAAAACGGAATTTTAACCATGAAAACCTTCTTATTTTCACGGACTTATCCAGTGTATTCTTACGCCTCCTAACACAAAATGTAAACTTTTCATATTGAGACTGCAGAAGTATTTTTTCAGGGTTAAAGTGTGATTACTTAAAGTTAAAAAAAAAGTTTTATAATTGTTTAAAAGTGAATAAACATTACAAAATAGTTTTGAAATAAATAAAAAATGTTCTTAATTCACAACATTTAAATACACAGAACAGCTTTCTCCTAACGTGGACGTCCGCCGAGATAGGAAACTACATTACAATTAAGATCATTAATACCCACATGGGGTGGACACATTTTTCTTGGGGATCATGAGGTAAATGTAGAAAAATCATTCACATACAACTCTTCTCAACTGGATGGATTTTTTAATACCTTTCATCCGAACAAAATAAGGTACGGATTGTATTAAAAATTTTAAATAAGAAAGCTATAACGAAAGGGGGAGGGTGGTCAAAATGACCAAAACACGCTTACGTGGGTTGCTGATTTTATAATTAAGATTGATTTTTAATTCTTTCTGAGAGGTAACCCCTGTAGACTCCCTTTTTTCATGAACCTAGTAATTGTTCACAAAAGATAATTTATAGATAGTGACACACACAAAATTAAAATATTTCAACGATGTACAACTTTTGAACAGCCCTTAAGATTATAGTTTTATATGAAATAATAATTTCTCATTGCTTAATACCACATACTAATTATTTTATACATTAATTAAGGGAATTATTTTTAATAATTGATGCTGTAAAAATCGTTCGTAGAAAGTTATTTTAAACCCCTAATTATGCATTTTGTTTTTTTTTTAAGAATTGTTTATTTAGTTACTTATAATTTATACCCTTCTTTGAATACCTATTTTCCAAATTTAAAATCTATGTAATCAGTAATTTTGAAAAAAAAAAAAACCTTGACATTGTGATATGATTATATATTTAAAACTTCAAAAACTTTAATCTTCGAGATAGGTTTATTGACTCATTTAAATTAATTTTACTCATCAAATAATATGTTTTTTCATTATAATAATGATTAAGGAAAAGAAAAAAAAAGAAAATAGTCTAACTATTGATAGTTTTGTATAAGTATCGTCGAAATATTTTAATTTTGTGTTTGAGATATAAAAATTGTCTTTTTTACATCACTATCTATAAATTATCTTTTGGGAATAATTATTAGGTTCGTTAAAAATAGGGAGTCTGTATAGGGGTTACCTCTCAGAGATTTGACACTTAAAAACTGGGTTTTTATTATTTCTTATCCATTTGTTCATTTCTTACATTAAAAGTTGTATCTAAATTAACTTAATCTGTTCATTAGTTTTAGATATGATTTCCCGAGTTGGAAACGGAGTGCATCCCTCGTGCCGCCTATCCCGATTAGTAAATGAAGAAATAGTGTCAGAAATTCGATTAAAAGCCATCATTGCTGCTGGCATCTTTTGCCTCCTGATAGTACCCCTATGCCTTTTCGTTAGGGATAAAAATGAAGTTCCATATAAGTTTTTCATCTTTGTATTTATCTTCCTTGAAGGAGTGGCTCTTCTAACGTAAGTATTTTTTTTGTCTTAATTTTTTTTTTTGTAACTTTTTGATGATACATTACATTTATAACAAAGTAACCATAATGTAAAATTGGTTTTAACCAATACAAGTTGACTGTAAAACACTTTTTTACAATCCACATTAGTACTCTTTTCATAATTTTTATCTAATGATTTATATTGATTATGTCATAGTAAATCACTACTTACTATAAGCAGTGAATTACTACAATTGGTTTTAAATTCTCCTTCAGGAATGTGTATAAATCACCATGTGTATAAGTACCATGTGTATAAATCAAATATTAAGTTACGTACAATTATTCGTATTTTTAGGTATATTATTAGTCACGTGAATGTGATACACTCTCTTGGACACTTTTTATTGAATAATTTTCTAATTTTTTAAATACAATTATACTTTTACCCATCAAATATTGAGTTATGAGCTTTTGAGAATAAAATATTTTATAACCACTTGTCTCTTAACGGAAATTTATGATCTCAAATTTAAAAAAAAAACCCCACCTGCCCCACAAATCTGGGTCCATTTAGTGTATTAAAATAAATTAAAATTTTTAGGCTTATCTTTACAGTTTTTTTTATCAAATCTAAATAAATATAATTGGTAAATTTATTTTAATAACTGGCTTTAGAATAACTAGATTTTTACTTGGAGACGTCTCTAAACAATAAAATACTAAAAATTGGTGATAATATGACCCCTTGGGAAATCTAATTCTTTAAATTAAAAAAAAAAAATAGGCATTGATTGTAGAACAAAAACGTTTAGTTTTTTTTTTATTTAGAGGCATTTAATAGATGTTTATATGGCAATTTTTTTAGTTCTAATTCTGAAAAATTGTCTAGGTTTTTTTTTGTTAAAGTTGGAACATTACTGAAAAAAAAAACTTCTGCATTTGGTTCTGGGTGTAAGGACAAGTTTTACAAAATTAAGAATTTTTTAAATCCTAAAGTTTTAAGCTGTGTTTAACTATTATGTAAAGCTTTATCACTTTAAAATTATCTCTTTATACCTGCTACCTAACTATCAATTCTTTACTCTGAACCATGATCATTTACAAGCTGTACTCGTTAATTGAAATTTACTTGTTCTTTCAGTTTGCTTCCATCAGTTGTTGCTCCCTATTTGTGGGGGGACATAGACGAAGAAAGATCAATTCAACTCTTGTCTGCTCCCCGCTCTTCTTCAACGAACTACGAGACATTCCGAGCAGCTGAAGAAATTCGTTCTCCTCGGCCAAAGCGGGATTGGCCACCCCCTAATCCTCATATTTCAATCTCATTAGATAGTAATTGCCATTTTATACAATTTGACACTTGTAGCTGATTACATAAATAAAAAAAGAAACGAATGATTGATTCGAATGATTCTTGATTTCTACACTGCAAACGCTCCACACAAAAAAAATACCTTTAAGAACACTTTTTAACTTCATACACTTTTGTTGAGTTGTTAGGTAAAACACTTTAAAACCTTATTGTGTTGTAATAGAGTTCTGGATATGCTTGAAAAGTATTATTAAGTATTACTAAAAAAAAATACCTTTAAGAACACTTTTTAACT
Organism: Tetragnatha montana; assembly: GCA_963680715.1. Lineage (NCBI taxonomy): Eukaryota > Metazoa > Arthropoda > Arachnida > Araneae > Tetragnathidae > Tetragnatha > Tetragnatha montana. The sequence continues at coordinate 23,085,270 of OY796680.1, forward strand.
TCATACACTTTTGTTGAGTTGTTAGGTAAAACACTTTAAAACCTTATTGTGTTGTAATAGAGTTCTGGATATGCTTGAAAAGTATTAGAAATTTGTTGTAAACATGTTTAGAATCTGAAAATGTCCATAAATTTAGATCGAGAGAGAGAGAAACACTACAAGAAAAAAAATTCGGTCTCTATAATTTTTAGCAACACTTTTACAACACTATATTTTCGTTACGCAACTCAATCGGAACATAATCACAATACAATATTACTATAACCTCCATTTGTTTTAGTTAGTTTTATTACTAACCAATAGGATAACACACTGACAAATGAGGAAAAATAAAAGCGTGTATATTTTAATAAAACCAATTTCTTCAGAAGCATCCTTTAAAAATTCGTATAAAATGAAAGCTTCATATGTTTAGGTAGTTTTTAATTCTATCTAAAACCATTCTTAATTCCCTATAGAGCCCCTGTAACAATATCAGTAAAATTTCGCTTTCAGAGAATTCAAGAAATTTAAAAAAAATTAAGAAATCTACTATTTGAAGAAGATTTTCTCTCGTCTATTTTAATCAAGTATTTAAAGTTCCTGCTTTAATGCATTTAACTCATTTTTAATGTCTTAACTAAGGATTAAAAGTAACTTAGTTAACCTTAATGGATGTTCTTTTTCCTGCCCATGTCTACAGGATATATCCGTTAATAAATTTTTTTTATCACTTCTAATAGATTACTGGATTCTTACGGTGTGAAATTGTTTTTATTAGATAATTAATAAAATGAATAGAAATTAATTTTATGAGGCTCTCCTATTGTAGGAGTGCACTATACACAAATCTCGTAAAATGAAATTGCATTATGTTGAAAATGGTGTAGGAGAAAAGCATCTTGCTCACAATTGAATTACGACGAGGGCTAATATGCTTAGCCTTCCAAGAAACTCATTTCACTATGGGTAAGTTTTTTCCCCTTTGTTCAACTTGCATGTTCAAATTATATAAATTTTCGGCAGTGACATATAGCTTAAAAATATTGTCAAAAATTTCAAATGGTATAAGATTTACTACATATATTTTGAAAATAGAATAAGGGATAAATTTTTACTATATTGATTCCTAATTACTCCAAATAGTCTATATTAAAGCGAATATTTTATGCACGTTTAAAAAAATATAATTTCAAAAAACAACTTGTTTTTTAAACGTACAAAAGTCTTATTTCTTTTTACTTTTAATTAATTGGGATGTTACATAATGTTGGGGATTGGGGATGTTGGGAATTATTACATAAGGAAGGAACAATTATGAAAAATGAGGCAGAGGGAGGAAAAATATTAACTGTAAAAAATTAATTAATAACTGATTATTTATTCTATTTTAATGCGTTTAATTACTTCAATTACTTTCGTACTTTAAAAATAGTCACTGATTTAAAAAAGAAAAGCCTTTTCTGAACAAGTAGTTGTGAACATTCAGTCAAATAAAAATCTATCAAAACATTAATATCTTAAAAACACAAATCCATTTTTTAAATCTATTACTACTTAAAAATCTATCAAATGAAATTAATTGGAATTAGAAAGAAACGGGAAATGGCTTACCATAGGTTCGGGATTACCCCGGACAGTCCAGGGATTTTAAAGCTGTCCGGGGTTTCATACGTTTATGATTTTTGACACATTTTTATATAAAAAAAATTCTAACCAAGATGTTTGAAATGGCTTTGTATTATTTTAATGACTTATTTTTATTTTAATTTTAGAATGAAATTACGTCAAACAAACAATTTTTGAGAATAAGTCATTTCAAATGAAAAGTACAAAAATAGAATTTAATATTTTTGTTTGTTTTTTATTTAGATTTTAATCTTTGATGAATTGATATGGTAATGGTACTTATTAAGTAATTTCAAAATATGTCCTGGGGTTGGACTCAAAAAAAATATGATAAACCTAGGAAATATATATGTTTTCACCACTGTAGTGCATTTTTTCAAAGGAATCATTAAAAGAAAATATTATGTTAAATAGAAATAAAAGTCAATAAATTTTAAAATATATTATTAAATTAGGTATTTTAAGCACGTTTAAAACAGCTGTTTTAAACAAATTTTTTAAGGGGATAACAACTTTGATATTATCCTTGAAATCATCATAATGCTAAAGGAGGAGAAGGCTCTAATTACAGTCAATCCACACTTATCCTTTTATTGACATCCTTAAGGTTAATGAGAATAATCTCATAGCACCACAAATCAATATTTAATTTATTTTTAAGCTGCCGGCAACTTGCGTCTAAAGGTAATAATAAATCTCTTACAGCTATTGCACTTAAATTAGGAGATGAGCGGTTTCTTTATAGACATCTCAATAAGTTGTGTTAAATTCTTTCCTGAACTCCTCCGGCGATACCTAATATTACTAGAAAATGGATTTCTTAAAAACACTACCAAAAGTGGCAAAAAAGTGGGTGATGTGTGGGTAACTATTGACTACCTCAACATAAGAATTATTGTTGACTAATTTTCATGAATGCCCCCTGATGTAAAAACATCTTCGTAGTTGGTTGAATTATTTACTCCCAATGCTAAGAGGAGACCATTTCATGATTAAATTACTACCTTTGATTATTTTTTTTATTAAAATTCCCTAATTCTATATTAAAAGTATTATCCTATTTAAAAATTTTGAAGGTTAGATGTGTCTGGAATCTGGATGTATAGAGGTTAAATTTTAAAGGTAGTCTGCATCAAAATAATCCAATACCATATATTTTATTTCTATATTTATCCGTTTATTTTGTAGCATTTTTACTCTAGAGTCTGATTCTCCTTGTGATAGATATTATTGTACATCCAAAAGGATCTTCACACATAGATATTATTGTACTTTCCAGACATTTCTAATCCACACTTCATTTCAAACCCTCTATTGTGTTTGACTTCGCTGAAGCCATACTTCATGACTCGAGCAGTCTTTGCATCACAAATTATGTCCAACTTCACATACAGAGTCATTTGGATTTGCGTCATATTAAGTACACCAGCTTTCAACATTTTCCATCTAAACTAATCTTTAGCAGAAGAGAGAAACTTATGAGGCTTCTGTTTTAGCTGGCATGAAATTGTTCACCAAACTCTACTGATTGCCTATTTCATTGAACAAAGTTCTTTAATAATTTTTATGTATCATAGTTACGTTGTAATTGAAAATATCGTTACCATACCAGGCATAAAATGAAAAATATTCTTCATTCATAAACATAACTGAAATTTATCTTATTTTATATTTAAGTTTTGTGGGTCAGTGCAGTATATTCCAACAACACTATTAAAATGACTATGTACTCGTATACTATTACCGTGAAGAATAATATAATTAGAAAATAGATGTTTTAAGACGAATTTTCTGAGAATTTTGATAACTATGTAAAATAAGTCAATACCTCAATACAAATGAAAGTAAGTGTATGAAGTTTAAATTCATTATTTATTTTTCATGAAAATCATTATACTACAACTTAATTAGGTTGATTTAAATACTCTAAAACCACTATAACTTGTTTTTCATTCCAGTGAGGCTTCTTTTACACTTGCGAGTAGCAACAAGAATGTCTCTTCGAAGTATACATAGAAAAAATCCGTCATTATTGCAATATTAATATTAAACCTTCCCTGAGATATGGGTAAATTCCAAAATAATTTTGCCACTTGTTAAAAATCCTGATGCACATAAATTTTTCAGTTTTTTTTCGTATTAGCACATCAAAATACATGGCAAATTGATAAAAACTTTTAAACAGCATTTTCGATGCAGACCTGTGTAATTTAGCAACACATGTAGATAAATAGTATAAAATAAGCTAAAGCTATCTCAAAGCCTTAACTTTTGGGTTTTTGATTTTCTGGGCCAAAATTAACCCAACTCAAGGAAACTTTTGCCCAAAATTTCAAAAATTTTAAAAAAAATATTTAAAACATAAATCCACACTCTTTAAAAACGGTTTATTTTACAGTTGAACATGTCAAAAACAATATAAATCACTGATTGTCTAGTTTGTTTTGGTTAACAACTTTTATTTGCTTTTAATGTGAAAAAAACATTTCATTTGGACCAAAGTGACCCCATTTTACGGTATGTAGTTTTTTAATTACTTTCTTTGATAAAAAGTATATTTATATTTTAGCCTCTTATAGCTTCCTAATCAATCCCAAATAATTGCATCCCAATTCTTTCAAAAACTTCTCCTTTTAAAATCAGTTATATTAGCCTAATTTAACGAAATAGGGGCAATATTATACATCATCAACCTCCTTATCCAGTTTGAAAACATAAAATCAATATTCCGACAGAGTCATAATCATGTAACTGCCCTCTAATTCAGAATAATGCGCCGAATAACTCACATAGACGTTTTTACACGGAGAACCAAACTGAAGGGAATTGCCAACTTCCCAGAAGCAATGTTTATATTTTGCATGGAAACCAGTGCATGGGGCCTGAGTTTCGTGACGTGGTGGTTCCGTGCTAAGCATATCACCGTCTTGGGGGAAATCAACACTTTTTTCAAGATTGCGAGAGGGACGCTGGCAACAGTTGGGCGGGGGCGCTCTTAACTGGAATTAGTTATGCAACTGATGTGTGTGTGTTGGGACAATAGGGGGTAATTAGCTAGCTCCGGGTTCCTGAATTGGAATGAATTCCGGTCTGTAAATTTTATTTCAGGAGTGTTAACTTTTAGAGACAATTGTGTATGAGAAAGCTTTTGAGGTATAATAAATATTAAGGTTTGAGATATCGTATAAGGGTTGACCTAGAGAATCAAAGTTGTTTTGCTCTTTAAGACATTTTCTGATTTAAAAACGCTGTTTCATTGCAAACTTTTGTTTTCCTCCTATTACTTTATACAAATTGAAAACATTTTATATTCCTTTTACAGCACAATTCAAACACCTTTGTTAGATCATCCCTCATAAAGATTTTTCATTTAATCGAATTACTTAATCTTAATTAATAATCTCCTACTTTCGTTATTCATATCATTCTTTACTTTAACTTCATAAATATTTATTACAACGTTAAGTAATATTGATTATGAATTTTAAAACTTTAAACATGTTTTATAAAGAACAAATTGCGTTTGGCGTTTCTACTACAAACAAGATCTAGTGCCTTAAGTGTATAAAATATTTTAAAGCCAGAGTATTTGAAAGTTGATTTTCAACGGTTATTAGTAGGTACAATAAAAATACTTCAAAAGCTAGATTGTGTGTAATACAAAATTGTTGGAAACCCCCAAGAGAATTTGACTTTAAGTTGAAGAAATTTCTACTTCACGTCCTTCTTCTCTGAACTTAAAGATATAAAGGAGGGGATTCAACTGTCTATAAAGTCAGATCAAAAGCCACTGATCAAGAAGTGTTACAATTGGTCCAAAAAGTCAGGGTTATCTTCTTTTGCCGGCTTTACTCAAAGAAGTTTCGCTTTTTCAGTTTCTCTGTATTTCTCTAAACAAGGAATTACATAAAAATTTGAAGGTGAAGAAAAATATACTCATTGCTTGATATTTTTCAAGAAACCTTACTATCTGTTGATATAAAGTTGTAAAATTAAAACAACAATTTAATGCAAGGTATAAAATTATTGACTTCAAATAAGTTGTAAACGTTTTCAGAAAATATGTAGACGGATAGAAAATACGTAATATGTTTTGAGAATGTTATGATTGAGAAAATTCTTCAATCTTAATTCAAACTTGTATGCGTCGGTTTAAACCGAGCTATTTTCAAAATTATATTCCTCTTGATCAAAAGTTACGTGTTTTCCAAAAATGTTTAAAAATTATTTGTAAGGAGTATGAATTATTTAAATGGTGTGAAAATTTTTTATCAATCCACCCACAATCCTTACTAAGTACAAAATTAGTAACGTAATCCATTAGTTATAAGATGTAAACAAAAATATTTTTTTACGTAATGTTCTCTAATGAAATCTGTCATAAGATGAATTTGACAGAGTAATTGAAAGAAACCTTTTAATTAATAAAGAGAGACTAAAAAACGGTCGGGTTGATACAATTCCTTATTTAAATACCATTAAGAATGTGATTTTTTTTCAACGAGAATAAATTAAACGTTAATGCTTTTCAGTTGCAATTAAACTGTCAAATTTAATTTATAATAAACGTCTCATAATACATACCTATGTAAATAAGTATCAATTTGATTAATTTATTATTTTTAAAAAATTTAAAATTAGTTTTCCAAAGCCAATATTATGTTTGACAATGTACTATTAAGGATCAGGTCATAGAATTATTCAAATCTGCATTCCTTTAACTTGTGTAGAAGATTGAATTAACATGGTTGACAAGAATTTTTATACAATCTCCAAAATTTTGAAAGTTCTTACAGTTGTGAAAACTGTTACTGTTCTGTTTACTGTTAAGTGCTAATGTGTCGCTTTTTTAGAGTAATTTTCTTACGGTATTTACTCTTTCCTCAACTTTTAACCAAATTCTAGGCCTTTCTACTTTGATTGTCTATAATTCGTTAATCGTTAGGATACGACTTTGCATTCTTTTCACTACCAATGCGGGAGGAAATGTTCTAGACTCAGTACTCAAGTGAAAAATAACTAACCCTTAAGAAAGTTGAATTTTACTGTTATACGTTAACTCAGAGTTCCAGAAGAATGGGTAATTTCATGGAATGTTACTTAATGGTTTAAGTTCGAACTGCAATTTTTCAAAGCTAAAACTGTCACTTTGATTCTCACACGATATTACCGTCAAAATTAGTTTTGAGCTGAGAATTAACGCTCTTACATAGTCCTGTTTGCAAGAAGTTTGGAGTGAGTAACACAGCAGAAACGAAATATACCTACAGAAATATATGTGTTTCTGTTGTCATAATTGATAAACTTTTTACAAAAGAGATTATTTTATAATTATTTTACTCGATCAATTTTAATTGAATTTGCTTAATTAATTTAGCAATAAAAATTTTAACCATTTTATATCGTATAAAAACAATTAAATTTAATAGTCGGAAAATTCTAGCTTTTTCTTATATGTAGTTTTCTTTCAAAGTGATTTCATCTCTCATACGATTACACCTCCTTTTAATATGTTTATGTACTGTACTTTTATGTTGTTTCGCCTTTTTTTTTATCTTGTTCACATTTTGTCCCCACATTTGATTTCCACATTTCTTTCTTTTATTTTGTCCATTATTACTACATTTAAATTCCCCCCCCCCACATTTACTCACGAAATGGCTTCATATTTCTTTTCATCTCACCCGTTATTACCACATTCAGGACAGAAGAGGCTTCGTGGCTGGTATCCCATAATTGACCGAATATATGTATAAGTCGGTAAACTCTGATACGAATTACGAATTTTATTTTTACCCTCAAAAATACATTATATTTATAATAAGTAATTTCTATAATGTTTTACCTTAGTTCAATTTTTGTAGTCACTCATTTAACTATGCCTTGCATACTTATTATGGTGGTATGGTGGGACTAATCCCCATCCGGCTTTGTGAAACTAGACCAGATCCATGAGGCCATGTATTTCTACAAAATCCAAGAAGAGTAGGGGGTCAGCCCCAGTCTCCTCATGGTATAGGAGACATATAGGAGACACTAGACATATTAGATTGTAGTGAACAGGCAAAGGGTTGACGTTGCATTTAGTACACAATCGGAATCTTCTTTTGCCACCTTCAAAGCTCATGCACTTAGGTGGCCAGTTGAAAAACGCGAAAATTCCGTTTGGTATAATCTGGAACCCTTGAATGTTAAGGCGGCTCAAGGGTGTTTTCGGGAGTACCATGGGTGTACAGGAGGGACAACCCAGGTTCCACATATTAATTCTTTAGCCATGGAGTGGAGGAGACCTCGGGTACAAAGGATTTCCGGGTACAAAGGATCGCTAGCAGCCGCCTTCGCAAGGTCATCCGCCACCTTGTTCTATAGGGCAGGCCAACGTGAGAGGGGATCTACTGTAGGTATACTTATTAAGATTGTATCCCGAATCGCAACTAAAATCTAATTCTCAAGCTCTTTATTATTGTGACCACTTTAGTTACATTGAACATTTTATCCCTGGGGGAGGACGCATTCGTAACTGACAACTTAAAGTATACACGCAGCATCCAACATTTTTTAACCAAAAAAGAGGACTTTAAATTCAACCAACACATGGAAGTTACAGCCCGAAACTGGCTTTTCTTTAAAAATTTACATAAACTCACCCTGTAATCAAATGATAAAAAAATGCTCATCTTCCTTAAATGGCTGGAAAAAATCGCGACTGTAAAATTACTTTAGAATAAAAAAGCTGTCTTTTCAAAAAACACTCCAGGTGCAAAATTACGATATCCCAGAGCTTCTCACAGTAAATAAACTCTCCGGATGTCATCAGCAGATTTCTCTACATTTCCTACTTATCGAATTTATGGCGGCAGAGACCTAAAAGGTTCACTTCCACCCGACACGAAATATATAGAATATAGATAGCTTCCGTGCATGAGGCACCTTCTTCTCATAATGTTCTATTCTTTATCTCTCTCTTCCCATTGAGATATTTCCTCTAGAGAACAAAATCGATCAGAGGGCACGGTTACAGTTTGTGGAACGTGATTACTTTCTCACCGCATGGGGCGGGCTTATGACAAAATGGGCGATCGTTTTCTTCGCTGGAGACGGTTTTAGCTCTTTTTTATACTTGTTGACAGGTTCGTTACTGTGTTCGGACGGAGTCTTCGCAAACACCGTAACCGTGATCGTTTGCTGGAATTGTGTATTTCTTAGAAGTAATTGGAAGATGGTGTATTCTTGAGCTTATTATATGGGTTTTTAAATAGACATGAGCAGTTGGCTTTATTGTTTTCTTTTTTAATATTGGTAGTATACAACAAGTAGGCGGTTTTAATATGAACAATATAAATGTATGAAATAGAGTAGAGTAATTCAATGTTTAAAAGTGAAGAGGGAGTTAAAATAATGAAAGAAACGTATGTTTTATGAAAAGTACAAATTTCTATCAAGTTTACTAGAAATCTCTAAATTTTTAATAAGAACATTTTGTGCACATGGCTGGTTCTAAAAGATGATTACTTTATTTTAGTTTTATTGTCAAAGAATATAGGATTTTTTAGAAAAATCTTAGGTTAAATATTTATTTTCTAACATTTTGATCTTTGAAAAAAAAATTACAGAGAAGGATTTTTTTTAAACTTTTACTAAGCTTTGAAAATATTGTACAATTATCCAAGAAAAATAAAGGAAAACATGGGTACTTTATTTGTTAGTACCCAACTTTCAATTAATAGAAAAAAATTTACAGATACTTTCAATTTATTTCTATATAATATTTTTTTTGTTTATACACCTAAAAAAGTGAATCAATGGTCTGTGAGATCGTATTGAGATGCTACACTTTTTTGAGCATAAACTCTCAATAGGAAAAAAAGATGAAAGAGCAATATAGGAGGCTCAAGAGCAGAGAAAGATAGAGGAGAAATGCCGAAGAGCGAAGGGATATTAAAGAACCCTTTGTGACCTTTTATATAGTCTAAGTACGAATGACAATGTAAAAATCATTTGTGTTGAAAAATAATTGAAATTACAAATGTTATCACTATTTATTGAGGAGTGATATAATTAAAATATAGTCCCTGAAATAATTGTATAAGGGGACATCCATAAATTACATGAGGTGTTTTTTCCAAATTTTGAAAAAAAACACCTCCCTCCCCCTTGGTGAGATTTTGCTGGACCCCCCTCCCCCCACGTGAGACCCCCCTCAACCACTAGTTCTGTTTTATCGGCATAAAAATTACCATCCAGATTGCAAAATTTTGATACAACACGGTGAAATCAAAAACTCATCATTAAACTCATCATGGCTAGTGATTTGCTGTTTTGACTAATCTGAGCATTTTTTGTTTTTCTAAACTTGTGCTAAAAATAATAAAGAAAAACGTATATTTTCTGAACTAAAAGTTGACGTGAGATTTTAATTGACTCCCCCCTCCCCCCTGTTGAGATTTTCCTGAACCCCCCTTCCCCCTTTTGACCTCACGTAATTTATGGATATCCCTTAATAAATAAATATTACATAATAAATTTTAGGAAAACATTTTAACATGGTAAATAAACTATGACCTTTGAATTTTTTCACGAACGAATAAATAGACCCTTTTGAATTCAGCTTCAAATTTTTTCTTATTTTTTATAAAATAAATTACACGGAATATAAATTATATTGTCCAAATCAGTCGTGCAAACCAAACATCAATTGCACCCGATGCTATAAGACCATCGCCCTTTTCATTTTAAAGCCCCGATCCTATATCCGATTAAATGAATTCCATGACACGCATTATTCCCAGCAGCTTGATTAAAACAGCGCAACACATCAACTCAATGATGAATAAAATATCCCAGACGGACCCGTCAGGATTCGGACTCTTCCCTGAAACCCCATCCGTGAATGTACAATGATAACGCGTATAATAACCCAAGTAGCATGAAACCTTGCGGCTAACCTTTTTCTTTTATTGTTATTGGGACATTACAAAAACCCAACAAATGGTTGGGTTGCGGAACCCATCCTCAATATTACAAAAAGGCCTATTTTTTGAAAACCAAAGAAAAGCCGTAAAAGCCTTTCTGCGCATGCGTCATGTTCACTGCGCGAATCCCGCCGAAACAAAATGGATCCCGGAACGCACGATGACGAAGACTTGAAGAATGACCGATACATTTTAAATCCAAGTTCAAGTGAGTAAACTTTTTATTTTATTTACTTTTAACCGCGATTAGGATTTATGATCGCCGGTTCATTGCATGAAAAATATCAAGCAGTCAAACCGGAAAATGTATGTAAACAATCCAATCCAATCATTGGATGGATTTGTTATTTGTTTACGATGCTGTTTAATTCGTTTTCAGCAAAAGCATTTTGGACGAGATTTCTCTATGTTCCCGCTCTATGTTTCATATCTAATCGTAGCTTTTAATGACATTTTAAAATTTGAGTTGACATTAATATTCGGTAGACATGTTGTGCTTTCTGTTGTGTTAATGACCTATTATGTTTAAATTTCCTTCTCAAAATCTGATTAGTTTTTGTTGCAGTGTATGTAAATAACCTAAGAACATAAATTACATGCTGTACCTAACTAGCGTATTTACTACACATTAGGTAACTCTTGATATCTTTAAAAACCTTTTGTGAAAACTTAATGTGATATCTCCCACAATGCAGAATTTTTTTCTACCAAGCCACAGGATCTAGGTTTAAATTCTCACCCTCCTCAGATGGTTCATAGACTGAAAACCAAGTAGGATCTGGAATGAAAACTGTGGTCTTGTGTTATACCACATAACTAGGACATTACCTTGAACACCCCTTGGTCACAAAAATATGTTAGCTTTGTAGGCCTTGATGGTCATTATAGGCTAGTGCGCTAATGAGCTTATTGTAATCTTTTCATAATTCAATGTTTTGATAAGTTATAACATCCCTTCGACTGAAGTAATCTAGGTCGACAAATGGTGAGGCTTTTCATTTGCCATTCATTGTTAACTTCTTGTTTTGAAAATCTAACTATAAAATAGATTGATAATAACTGATTTGATACTAAAAAGTTTCAAACAGCGTAACTCGAGTGTTTGCTTTAAAATCACATAATGTAGTCCAAATTCAAAGTAGGTATTTAAAATGATTACCAACTATTTTGAAACTTTTACATTCTTAAACAAAAATATGAGAATTGAACATATAGAACTAATACATTATTGACTCATTTCGTATGATAATGTTATAAATTTGGCCTTCAAATGGGAAAAAAAGAGTTTTAGGGGATTTCACCAGATGTTGATAACATTACGTGATATATTGATCACATAGAACAATGTATTTTGTGTTTTAAATTAAATAGGAGTGATCGGGACGAGTCAATTTCAATAACTTTATCCGATTGATAACATTAAGCGTAGTCGACTGTAATTGCATTTTATGAGAACTTACCTGTTATCTTTTAAACACGTTATGTGCCGGTTGGGACAGAGAATTCCTTAATTCATTCTAAAATTTTTGGAGATTTTTTTGGAGCGCCCGGCTAACGGATAAAATTAATATGGAACCATATATCGGATATAAATCGGAACGGATATAAATACGGAACCATATTAATTATTCACCCCTTTATGGGAACTGATTTCATGTAGGTTAAATGGTCACCAGTGGTGGATCCAGGGGGGTGGCACTCTGGAAAGTGCCCCCCCCCCCCCTTGAACCCAAACACACTCATAAGTATGAAAAAAAGTACTTAAAATGAGTTAAAACCCTACTTTTGCAGGTCAAGTTTCAAAATTTTTTCTGGGGGAGGACCCTTATACCCCCCAGCGGTACCAAAAAAGTTATCTTGAGTGATACTTTTTAGAAGTCCCCAACATTTTGACATTTTTCTTGAAAGGTAAAGGTGATAGTCTAAAAAAGTGCCCCCCACTTGTAGCCGTGTTGGATCCACACCTGATGGTCACTGCTATAGAGCATTCGCCAAGTTGGCAGTCACTGTGGAGAACCTATACGAAATCTGTTCCAATTTATGATATATATATTCGTTATATTTTTATTATGTTTTGTTTTAGATTCTGCAATAGGATGAATATTATGCTCCTGAAATTTGAAGGAAGTTATGTTCCACCTCCATCTACCATTTTGCTGGTCATTGGCCATAAGTAAGTAAATCAAATTATATAACTCCTAATTTTAATGAATTAGCTAACTCAGTTATTATTTATTTGTTGTTTTAAAAGTTATCTCATGTCACCTTAGATGTAGGTGAGGGAGGGGGTCAGAAATGTTGGGGGAAAGTGACATCTTATGGACAGCTCTTTAAAAAAATATCTGAAAATTTATGATTGGGTTTTGCTACGTTAAGATTAGAACTTTTCATTCATTGGCGAAACTAAAAACAGCTGAACACCAAGTAGCATTGTTCTTTAAAGCACCATTTGTTTATCTGATTTTGATCTGATTTGTTTATCTGACAACCTAAAAACATAAATTATGTGCTATATCATATTTACTTAACACATTAGTTATTCTTGGGGTCCTACCCAGAAGTGGGTTCAATCGTCAAGCGAAGTAGCAGTGCTAAAGATCAGTTGCCAAACCCATTGATTGCAGATTTGAGAGCTTACGCGTTGTGATTTCATCATTGCCATGGTCATGTACCCCTACGCCGCTTGATTATTGGGTAGAAAATAAAATATTAGTTTAAAAGATCATAATTGCCGAAAATTTTATGATTGAATGTTTTTAATTTCAATTTGAAGGTTTAAGTAATTTGAATTTTTTTATAGTACTTCCTTAAGATTTGAGTTATCAAAGAGCAATTACTGCGGACTAAGCATTATCTTTCTGGGCTATTCAGTATATTATGTAATGGGTTTATCGTTGGGTTGTAATTTTATTAGGATTCCGTACTTTATTAGGAGTTAAATAACTTTTTTTATCTCTATTTTCTTCTAATAATGAGGCATGTTTGTTTATTCTATCTGTTATTTCTTGTAATTTCAAATGAATGTAATAATTTTGTTTGTTACCAAGCGTCATGATTTGGGTGGTTTACCAGGGTTTGTTTGTTGATGTTTATTCAAGTTAGTATTGGGTTAATTTTCAAAATATCCATGTTATTGATATTTGATTTAAACCACTTTTAAAAGAATAGCAGTAAGACACAGTATCATGAAAGAAGTGTTTATTTATTTTTGTAAATTGCATACTGTTTGTTTACACCCCACAGCTAGGATGTTATAATTAAGTAAATACAAGAAACTATTTAAATCAAAAGGAATTCATTGTTTTTAAAGCATTTGCTTCTTCTTAATTACTGTGGATTCCCTTTTTGAATCTGTTAGAGATAATTAATCTTCAACGACTTAGTACATTTCATCTTGTGTTTTATTATTAATTTACTCACCCCTCTATGAGAACAGATTTGATGTAGGTTGAATGATCACTGCTTTAGAGCATTTGCCAAGTTGGTTGTCGCTTTAGAGGACCTCTATCAAATCTGTTCCAATTAATGATATTCAAAACATTTATTACATATTTTTATAATTTTTTTTTAGATTCCGCAATTCTTGAAGGTTTGAAGGCTTAGAAGAAATGTTCCATCACCTACCATTTGCTGGTTATGAGTAAGTAAGTCAAATTAAAACTAAATTTAATGAACTATCTTTCTAAGTTGTTATTTAAAGGACTCTTTTTATTTTAAAAGTTTTAATCTCAAAGTGACAGGGGAGGGAGGGGGTCAGAAATGTTGGGGGGAAAGTGACATGTTTTACGGACAGCCTCCTTAAAAAAGTTCACTGAAAATTGGTGATTGGGCTTTGCTACGTTGAGATTATAACTTTTCATTCATTGGCAGAACTTAATATCTGAACACCAAGTAGCATTGTGCTTTAAAGCATGTTTTTTTCCCAGGTAGCAGCCTTCCCCGTAGCGATTCCACCTATGGCTCACCGCCAGTCGCTCCAGCCAGCGCCCTATGACATCAATGCCCGGACCTCTCCTGCCACCCCCGAGTCTGTTTCCACCCAATTCCATCGTAAGTTTATGTTTTTTGAATTACTCAATCCATACTGTCACATAGCTGCCAAGTACTCAGATTTTATTGAAGGGTTCTTATGTATTATCCCGTTGACAGTGCCGCTGAATTCGAAAAGTTCGTTAAAGTTTATTGTTTGTTCTATACTTGTGTCGCTTAATTTAACAGCTGTCGACAAGATATACGCAAGTACCTAGTTACTGAGTTTTTCATCTTTACTCTGATAATCAGATGTCACCCTAAAACTCCAGTTTTTTTAAATTGCAATTAGCATTGCGTAAAAAGAAGATTAGAAAATGCAGTGCCCTACGAGTTTTTTATTGCTACATGTTGAAATTAATTTTTTTTTATTCATTGGCGGAACGTGCATCATGCATTAAAACATCTTTTTCCTTTGGCAGCAAGAGCAGCAGCTGCTGGTATAGCGCCAGCAGGGTATGATGTGACAGCATGATCCAGGGATGCACTGTCGGAAAAGTAACAGCTCTAGAATGTAGTCTCAGTGGACAAGAAAAGCTGACGGGTGAGTTAAAATATTATTTTAGTCGCATTGCTAAGATTATGACCCAGTCCAGTAGTAAGAATTTAAAAGACAAAAACTAACGTAGAAATTTAAACCATTTGAGCCTGAACTAGGGTCCTTGGCTAAAATCGAAAACAGCCAAAAGGCAAAAGTCTTTACCACTGGGTCAACTCTTAGTGAGCGCGGCTCTCAGGGGTGTCTTGCCTCTGAGTTTCCTGACTTCACACTGGAATACAATACAGAAATATTGCAAACACATGACCCAGCCACAAACAACACCGATTTTATCGGAGTTTGCAAATTTCATATTTACTCCTATAATTAGATTTTCCCCTTAAAATTGCTATCAATGTTGTGTAAAGGAAATTGGGGTTAGAAAGATTAGTATACTTTAACCGGATTATCAGAGAAAAGATGGAAAAGGAAATAACTCCGTTAAAATCGAGGTACTTTGCAGCCATGAGGTTGGCAACTATGCTGTCATATGTGACCCAGTGAACAGTAAAACCATTTTACATAGCTTTATTTCTTGTATGAGCTTAAAAACTGAAATGCAGCATTAAAAAATAACTCACTGGTCCTGCAAACTATTACTTTGCAAATCGTACTGGTCCTCAACCAAAATGACTGGTCCGCCAAATTAAAAAGAACAGGTTCCAATTTATTTAAAAGTAGTTACTCCATTTAAAGTGAGTACCAAATATTAATTTTAAAAAACTAAAAATATATATTTATTAAGTACACTTTTCTTGATGAAATGTTAATATTTCTCTAATTGACATAAAATTTCTAATTAGTTACGCAGCTAAAAAAAGAGACTAGAACTGGAGAGTGAGATATTTTTTCCTCACTGGTCTGCTGGACTAGTGATTTTCTGACTAGTGGCCAGAGCCTATTTTCAGTCGTCTCAGACCAGTGCGAATTTTGATCGCTGCTGATATGCTATCCCTCAAATGTATATGTTATGGGCAAAGTGATTAATCAGGCATTATTAATAATGCCCGAAGTGGAGGCGGGCAAAGCGAAAAATTTCATTCATAAATTCCACTAAATTTATCACATTGCCCGGGCATTATTAATAATGCCTGGATTTATCACATTGCCCGTAACATATATGTTATAATGTAATTATAGTAGGTTCACAGTTTGGGGAAATGGGTACAATTTACACTAATTTTTTCATTGAGGGCTTATTCCCACTTATAAGAAATTTTAAAATTATATTTGTAAATCTCTATGCAAATGGATCAAAGAGTATATAATGAAAATCATATTTGTTTTAATTTTTTACATTATGATATTTACTAATATTTTGCAGTTAATGTTTTCCAGAAGTTTTTTAACACATTGAAAAAGCTTGTAAAATTTCTTATTTTAAAAACTGTGCATTTTACCTTGGTTAAAATATAACTATTGATTTGTCAATAGTACATTTAACATAAACATCAAACCTTTCTTTTTCCCCATTTCCCCCACCTGGCTCTACAAATTATTTTTCAAAATGAAAATTTTGGTAACCAAGGAATTTACATAAATTGTTTGGACTTCAGTCCACCAGTTGCCTACCATTAGTCTATAATTTTTTAAATCAGTAACCTTAATTTAAACTTTCGGGGTTGGCACTTTTATGTATTCTCATTCTCTTATCTCTTGAGATGTTTACGATGAAGTGGCACATTCAATGGGTTAATGCAAAAGTACTTTTTTTAATAGTTAAAAATAAAATTGCTACATTTTTTTTGCAGGAGCTGTCAGTTGCATTTGATGTCCCCTGAAATAGTAGTATTTGAAGCATTTTTTAAAACAAATTTTAATTATATTACATTTTTAAGTTATTACCTTCACAGTTTATATTTAATCTATATTTTTTTTATAAGTACACTTTTACCTTGATCCCTGTGATGCTAGAATGCTGTTTGTAAAATTTGTCCTGTTTGTATCAGTTGTTCAATAAACTTGATTTTTCTTACATTTAATGTGTTGTTAAATAAGTTTTTTAAATAAAAATGTGTCCATGTTTCTCTCCAATTTGAATTATACTTCTGTTTAAAGGTAAGTTTTTTCATTAGTGCTTTAAGAGCCTAAATTAAACAAAATTTTTGTAGAAATTAAAATATATATGTATATTTTGTTTTCATGAATTTTAAATTTATTTTATTACTTCATTTTACTGTATTTACTTAATAATTACTTTGAAATATTCTGTAATCATACAGCATAAAATTCGAGTTACTTTTTGTTAAAAGTGGTGTGTTGACCTAGCTAAAAAGTTGTGATAAATTATTTTTATCTCCAGAGTTATAAGTTCAGTATCGCATTTTTTATTTTTTCGGTGTTTCTTTATTGAATTATGATATAAAATTTTCCCTGAAAATATGTATCATATACTGTGCAATATTTCGGGGAAAATTTTGCGACATCATAATAATTCAACAAAGAAACTCCGAAAAAAATAAAAAATGCGATATTGAACCTAAATATCAATAAAGAATCAAGATTTTTTGGAAACCTTACAAAAACCAATGTCCGCAATAATGAACGAAGGTTTTTTGGCATTGGTTTCCGCAGTCTACACGAAAAAAAATTTTTTATAAGGTTGTTATGAAACCTTTCAAAAACCTGGCTCAAGAGCATTGAAACAGGGTTTTCTTGTGTATCCTTGAAAAAACCTGTGCTTCTAACCTTGTAGAAGGTTATTCCACGAGGTTACGCAAAAGGTTGGAAATGTTTACTAGCGTACCTTTTTCTTAGGTTGCCTTGAGGTTTTTTTGGGGTTATCGGGTTGCAAATAAAACCCTCAAAAAACCTTTTTCGGGTTGCAATGCAAGGGTAAAAAAACCTTCAAAAAACCAAAAAATGCTATCTGGGAATGCGCATCCACAAAGAGCCCGGTGTGTTTGTTAGCATAGAAATCCTCCATGACATTTCCCTTTCACAAGAGATAATTGTTGCGAAGGCGAGAAAGCAGCGGCTGCGGCTGACAGCGTATTGATGCTAATGGCTGTTCAAGTTGTCTTTGCGGGCATTAGCTTCAGGCTCTTCGCTTTCATTAATAATGCTGCTTTTTTAGTTGAGTTTAGTTTAGCGTATTTTGTGTTGGGGGAAATGCGTCATGATGAAAGAGGTTTTAGAGTCGGGCAGGGCCGTAACCAGACTTTTGTTTCGGGGGGGAGTTTTGACTCAAATATTTTCTGAAGTACCTCCTTACGGGTACTTTTATATGTTTAGTTTTAGATGACAACACTGGATTGAAATTTTGATGCACTACATTTAAAAATTGTATAAACAGTATGAATTCGAAGTAAAAGGGGGGGGTCTGGGGGTTCTCCCCCAGAAAATTTTTGGAAATTTGCCCCTCAAAAGAGTGTTTTACCTCATTTCTGAGACCCTTTAGATTACACCCATAGAGCACCACTCATTGTAAGCGGCCGAATTTTCAAGGTAAAAAGAAGGTATATTGTAATAAATGGCGAAATGTTAAGGGGGTTTTTAGGTTCCTACTCCAGAAAATTTTTTGAATTTTTCCCCTAAAAGTGGCATTTTAACTCATTTTGAGACATATTAGGTTACATTAAAGAGGACCAATCCTTGTAAATCACACAAGTTTGAAGGAAAAACCGTATACTTATTAGATTTCAAAATTTCGAGGGGGTTTGGGGGTCCTCCCCCAGAAAAATTTTGGAAATTTTACCCTTAAAAGTAGGGTTTTGACTCATTTTGAGACCCTTTGGGTTATACCCGAAAAGGATATCGCTCCTTGTGAGACATAATTTTCAAGAAAAATAGCAGTATAAAAATTGATGTCAAAATTTCGGGGGGGGGTTTGAACCCCTAAACCCCCCCCCTTGGATACGGCCCTGGAGTCGGGAGGGGTGTTTGGCGTTAGTGAAAAATTAGTGTTTGAAAGAATCTATCTGGGGGTATTGATTGAGTGTATTTATTCGCTGATGGTTACGTTGAAAAGATGAAAGATGGTGGGGATGATTAAAAAGAGGAGATCAGCATGTTAAGGTATCATATAGAAAAGGATTTCAGAGTTTTTCAAATATTTTTTTAGGGAGCTTGACTCAAAACTATTTCCGTTTTGAATTTTTACACTTTTATACTATGGAATTCTATTTTGTAAAAAAGGAAAAAATATATTTTGTGGGATAGAAAATCATTTGCGACATCAATTTTTCATGAATGAGACAAACCTATTTTCATAAAAACGAGGATTTAATGTATCAACTCATATTTAAAATTTCATTTTCGTAAGAAAAAATATATCAGGTACTAAAAGAGTATTCCAGTTGGGTTTATACTTAAGCTTTTTTTTCTATAAATATTTATAAGATTAAATTTTGAGCAAAAGAATAAAAATGCAGATGAATCTTAACAAAAGTTTTTTGAAGATTATCGAGGAAAAATACAATAACATTAATGTTAAAAGGCTAAAGTAGTTTCAAATAATTGAATTACAGAAACTGATGTTTACTTAAGTTTTCATACACTGTACTTGAAATACTGCCACATTTAGAATTTTAGAACCAATAAAAACTTGAAAAGAGTTCAAGAAAGTCTCGATAAATTTCAAACTATAGTTATAAATGAAAAATAGATGAATTTTGATTTGAAACCCTGAATATTGAATTTATATCTTTTGTTCTTTCATCTCAGTTTATGAACAGACTTTGTTTGCACTTACATAGATTGAGATTTTATCTTTCACCTTGTATCAATTTTTTTATTCTCTTTTGTTTCCAAAAGTTCTCCTTTTTCAAATTCCGGTAAGTTGTTGTCGTCTTTTTGTCACCCAAGCTCCATAAGGATTCAAGGCAAATGGGGCGCGGTTTCTGAGAACTAGAGGCGCATAAAATTTCCATTAAGTATTCGGTTTTGCCATTCAGTTATCATAAAATATCCGTGGAATCAGATTGTTTTTGAAAATAATTTCGTGGTAGTGTTAAGGTTATACGAATTAAGATAACTTTAAGAAGAAGTAAAATGAAAAATTCAAAAACTCTTACCCTTAATAGTTAAACATCCTTTTTTAATACTGGGATAATACCATAAACTATTCAATAACCATCTAAATTTCTAGATATTATATTAGCACTCGTTTGAAACTTAAGTGTAATTATCTCATCACGGTCCAACAAAGTTTCAAATACTCAGTTTAAGAATATGTATTAATTCTGTTTTAGATTAATTTAATGGCTAGTATAAATTTTTATACCTTTCAAGTAATTCAATTCCGCAGATGGATGATTAACAGATGAAGTAGATGGCTTACAGATAAAAAATGTTGCCTTATTACGAAAAAAATTAACCTAATGGCAAAATATTAATAAATCTTCCTTCATAGAATGGATAGTAAATTCATTATCCAGATAAATAATTTTATTTGATTTATAGGACCATTTCATGTAAAAGCAAATTTGTGTGTATATGGGAGTATTTATGATTGAAAAATTAGATTACCTGAATGAAAGATTATGGATAAAGAGTTTTGAGTTTATAAAAGAAAAGGTTTAGAGAAAATATTTAAAAATATTTGTTTTTACAAACATTTTACATCAATTTACCATAATTTTTTATTTTATTTAATAGAAAGACTTATAAAATGATTATGTATTTTTTTTCACATGCATTAAATAAAGTGAAAGTTTTTGTGTTTGGAGAATAAAGAGTATGATGCTACGAGTTTAAATGGAAAGCTGCTACTTTCTAATTATCAAAGCTTCATCTAAAACTTACCTCAAAAATACGTTATCTTCCAGTTCATTAAATGTTAAACTTTAAAAGTTTTAAACATAGTATTCGAAGTAAATTGTCTTGAATTGAAAAATTACTCAAAAAGAAAGCTAGGTAGAAAAATCATCTTGGTATTGTTTTTATATAAAGTCTTTTGAACCGAATAAAAACTAGAGCTTGTAGAAATGATTTTAGACCCTCATAAAACAAGGTAACATATGGTTAAGATTTTAATCCTGTTCATTCAACGGGAAACTGAACATCCCATTTTAAGCGGTGCTTCAGACTTTGCAATACGTTTTTCTTTATTCCGATATTTTTTGTAGAACTTAACATCAAAACATTTTAAACAACCATCTTTTTTTTTATTTGTTTTTATGATTTAGAAGTTATTACAAGCTATACTTCCTTACAAAGCATTGACATGATAATCCTTCCCGTCTTTTATAAAGTTGAAATATTTCCTATTTTAAATTCAAGAACAATTGAATTCCTCAGGCTAATAAATACCTATCTAATCCAGTGTTGTCAACACAAGGTATATGAATTTTATTCGGGGATGATTGTTTGGCATCGAATTTGTGTTCGGTTCGCCTATTTGTTGATTCTTAAATGAGCGAAAAGCTTTAGGAAATCGAGCATTTCCTTTGATGTATTAGGAACAATAATAACAAAAGAGGTTAAAATTACTTGAGAGAACTTTAAGTTTTATGATTTAGTATATCATACATTAGATACAATGAGTAAAATGGTTTCCACCCCAGTAAAAAAAACCACAGAAACACATTTCATTAAAAGAAAACGAAATGATTAGTATAAATGCAAATCCATTTAGAAATTTCATACGATAATAGTCAATAACAAATAAAATTTAAATACTCTAGCCATATTTTTTTTATTTTATCTGTTTGGGGAAATAATGATGTAAAGGTTGTTTCCCTTTTATGATAGAGAATTAAATGTTTATTGCTTACCAGAGAATGAGAGAGAGAGAGAGGGTTTAGAGTAATGAAAACAAAAGTTTTCAGGAATAAACCACTTATTCGATATAAAAAATACCCGATAGTGGTTAAAAGCTTAATTCTGTATATAGACAATAATAATAAATCGAAATAAATTAAACTAATCTGACTTTTTATTAACGATATTTACAGAATTGAATAAATATTTCAATGAATCAACTTTTCAAATTAAACTTTACAGTAGGTGTTTTTTTAGGTTTAAAAATTTAGTCAAAAAATTAATTAAAAGCTTTTTCTCTTATCCTAGAGAATTAAGATAAAAAGTGATAAAGGAAAGAATTTTTTACATTTCCGTTGATATCTTTTAATAGTCTCACAAGTGTTTATTTAGTGTGTCCTAAAAAAACCTCCAGGATATGAGAGGGATGAACTGTGGACAACTTTTGTGCCAAGTAAAAAAAGCGGTTGAAGCAACATAAGGTAACTAAAAACAATTACTAAGGGACTCAAAAAAACATCTGAAATGGACCTAATATTACTCTTTATTCACAAAAAAGAAAGATTATGAGCTTTGCTAATTTTAAGAAGGAAAAGTTAAGACCACAGAGTAACTTTCAAAATACACAAGCAGTTCTGTTTATTTAGCTTTTATGTATTCACACGGAAGCTGAAGTTGAGCTGTAGAAGAAAAATTAAAATTCATTGAAATCATTTGACATTTTTTGCTTTTCTTTAAAATTAAAAAAAAACCCCTACGTATTAGAACAATAACCATAAAAAATTATTTTGTACTTTTAACTTACTAAATGTATAATTTTTTCTGAAGAAATAGGTAATAATATACATTATTTTTTTATAATATTTGTCTAAAAATATTAGGTGTGTGTGCATGGTGCATGTGCATGGTGCATGTGCTGCGTATGGCATCACGAAACTGTTTAGCAATATCTTTAGTTAGATTAGTTTATTTCACTAAACACACTATACCAAAAGCGAACACGAATTTTTTAAAATCTCAATTTTGATTGCTGTATTTTTGTATCATAAAAGAGTCAGTGTTTCCTTTCTCATAAGTAAATCATAAGTAAGGAATATTCTGTGAACAACACAAGAAACAAGTGTCGAAGCCGGGTTGAAACCACCTGAAGCAAAGGACACAAATCTCCCAATCAACTCAACTCAAAATTCTTGTGTCTGTAAGCCAGTATATTTTTATTTATTCACATCTTACTAAAATTTATTTTGCGAAAGATTTTAAAGTTTTAATGAAATAATGGCGTGAATGACTTAAAATACGTACCATTATTTTATTTTAGACATTTTGCTTACAAAAATGTAACCCCAGAACATAGATATACGGAATAAGATCAAAACCATTAAACCTCTTCTTTAAAAGACTCAAATTTAGTAGTTAACTTAAATTAAGTACAATTTCTGACGTTTTATGTTGAATATATGGTAGTATCTTGTAAATAAGCTAGTCCTCCATTCAAAAAACATTATATGATTACTTCTTACGCTATACGAGCAAAAGAAACTCTGGTGTTACAGTGTATTATGAAAGAAGATATTGCATGCTTTCTTTAAGGCATTAAATTTAGAATGTAACTTTTGTGATGCTATAAAAGACAAACTTAGTTTCTTTGTTTGTAGAATAACATTATAAGGAAAGGTTATTCTTACATCACGTTAGAAAAAGGGAAACCACATTAAGAAAGCAATACCTGCATACTTAATACAGGATAGTTCTAAAGCTCACGCACTTCTCATGGTAAACAAAAACGTTTTTCTCCCTAAATAAGTAGGTAGAACTTCCAAAAAGAGTGGAAAATTTTAATAAAAAATGTGCAGTATGTAATTCAGTAAAGATATTCAATTTAATACAGAATAAACAGACAACGAGCCACTAAAATATAAAACACTATAGTGGTCAATGGGATCAGAAATCTCCTATTTATTTTTCTACATTTCAATGTTTATGACAAAAAAAAACCCTTCAATATTCTGGTAAAAATGACACTTTTTAA
Source organism: Tetragnatha montana (assembly GCA_963680715.1). Taxonomy (NCBI): domain Eukaryota; kingdom Metazoa; phylum Arthropoda; class Arachnida; order Araneae; family Tetragnathidae; genus Tetragnatha; species Tetragnatha montana. The sequence continues at coordinate 23,109,148 of OY796680.1, forward strand.
CATTTATTAAAAAGAACAAAGCAAAACTTTAAATTGCTAAAGCTTTATTTACTTTTTAAATAACTTTAAGGAATATAAATATGAAAATTAAAATAATGCAATCCCCAACTTTCTTTCTCTTCCAAACATAGTTTTTAACTTTCCAAAAGGCATCTATACTGATAAAAATCAGTTTATTCACTATATTTTCAGGTTGACAGGATATTGTTTCATCAAAACATAATACTATAGGTTTTCTTTACGTGGATCATGTCAGACAAAAGTTTAAATATGATTATATATTTAGTGTTGAATGCTAAAGTATGAATTTTTAAGTAGTAATTTTAAGTGGCTTTCATTCCTAACGTTTAATCCTTAAAGAAATGTAGATATGCATTCAAAAATTTGCTTAGTGTTTTTTTCTTCAATGGCAGTAAGTGCTTCCTTGCTCAAAGTTTTAGAAAGTCAGTTCAATTTAGGGTCAATCTGATACTTCCACAAAGACTTTTTAAACCATTACACCTTTTTTATCCACCATTAAAAAAAGCTTAATTCAGATTAGAAAAAAGAAGTTTATTAACTCTATTTATGATTCCATTTATTTGAAGCACTTTATTCAAACGTAAAGGAAAATATCAATATTTTGCATCACTATTAAAAATGCTACTTAAGGAAATTAAAGAACTTTACCTTTAAAATGTTTCATACAAGTAAAAATATTTGCTGGGGAAATTGACGGAAGGATATTTTTAAGAAATTTAATTTACATTTAAAGGTAATTTCTAAGTTTTAAATTTTACTGCGCATTGTCTTACGTCATTCCCAATCACTTAACCTCTTTAATTTATTTAAAAAATAAATTTCAATTGTTCTTTTAAAACAATGCACATTCCATTTAGTACATAAACTTACTTACGAAGATTACCCTTTATGGCAGTTTTAAGATCGAAATTAAGTTATCAAACAAAGGTACTTGGAAGGGGATCTCATTCAATCATAAGTATGTTGGCAATCAGTTTAAAATTGCACTCCATTTGAATGTATATTATGTTTTTATGCCACTGTTTCTTTGTTGCATAGAGAGATTTGTAACATGTTGGAGGAGGTAATAGTCAGGTCTTAATGATTTTAGGTCTGCTGTGGAAGCGGTATACAGTGATGTGCTAAGCTCACATCTCATTAGGTATCTATCTACCTACGCAGGACTCTCCCTAAGCATCTCAGCCTATTTATTGTAATTAGAGACGACTCGTTTGCAGTTGTAGTAAATCAACCCACCGATTGAATTGATGAGAACTGATCGATAAGGAATACGTCGGCGTATCATGTATCGGACCAAAACTTGTTCCGGTGATAGATTTTTGAAAGGTAATTTGTCTTCATAATACTCATCTTCAAATTTAGCGAAAGTTTTGATCAAATAAAGGATATTTTAACTGGAAGTACGTTTTCTGTCCTAATTAGTTATTAAAGAATGCATTGCCGATATTAGTAATGTAGTGTTCGGCAACTAGTGGTAAAAAAATAGTTAACTACCAACTACTAACTAGTCTGGGAAAATCTAGTTGCAACTAGTAGTTAACTATTTTTTCCTGGGACTAGTTACAACTAGTAGTTAACTGTTTCCCAAAGTAGTTAACTACTAGTTAACTAGTCTATTTAATTTCATAACCTATTTTTTGCCCAAATTCTAATACATCTTTCTTATCTATATCACAAAAAACGCGCAAAAAGGGCCTTTAATTCTGGTTATGGTATTTTGAGTACTCTACCATCTTAATTAAATTTGTTACAGTACAATTTTTTCTATATTTTGATAAAAATTTTAATAAGAATTTTTTTTTTGAAAGTAGTTGAAATTTTGAAAGTAGTTTCAACTAGTAGTTATTAAAAAAAGTAGTTCAACTAATAGTTGAACTAGTTTAAACCAAAAGTAGCTAAACTACTAGTTAACTACTAGTTGATAAGTAGATAACTACTAGTTGCAACTAGTTCTAGTTAACTAGTGCCGAACATTATAGTAATGTAACTGTATAAACTCCAGAAAGTCAGCAGTTTATCTAAAATAATCAACTAAAATTAAATAAAAGGTTGACAAGTTTGTTTTCCTACTTTTTATATTTCTTTTCTGCATTAAAATAGTACTCTCTTTAAATCCTTGTAATATATCTCTTATCCTTATTTTATATATTTTATTCCCTAATTATCAATTTGACTTTGAAGTTTCTTTCTCTAAAGGCTGATGCTTGGAAAATTCCATTAATCCATATCTTGCTGGTACTTTTTTTGCATTACCCACCATCAGACACTTGTGAGCTAATGCTATGGAGGTGAAGTACAGTGCCTCATTTAGTTACATGTTAGAGTGTGAGAGAACATAGATTATTTTTTCTGAATTTTATTACGAATAAAATATTAATTCCATCGTTATATTTTTCTATTGGTTTTGTTTGGATTGTGTTCTCGTCCTCTTTTTTTAAACAGACAAATCTTATTTTCCAGACTGTTATGTAGTACAATTCAGTTATCTATTACATTTAAAAATCGGCAAGCTGTTTTACACACCGAAGATTAGAAATAACAATGAAACTTTTGTTAGTCAATCGATTAAATTCAAGTTATGTTCATGACAACAATAAAAACAGAGCACTATACAACAAAAACACTTTATTAATCTCCAATGGAACAATAGATATGTATGTGGCCTTCAATAATAAATACTCTGAATACTGAAACAACGCCCTCACTTCCCTGGGCCCCCGAGGAACTCTGACCCCTCGGGCTCCGCGTAGTAGTACGGCCTTTTCTGACCAGGGGGATACGACATCTTGAAAGTGCCGTCCACGTAACTCTTCCTCAAAAAAGGCCGCCTCAGGCGCCGGCCCGTCTCCCAGCTGTTGCTGCTGAGGAAGAAGCTCTTGGGCAGCTGCTTGTCGCTGGTGGTCAGCCGCTTCTGCAGCTGAAGGGCCAGCTGGCTGTGGTCCAGCAGCCGGTGGGGAGAGTAGAGGCTGGACCGCCGCGCCACGTACGAGTTGTCCACCAGGTCGGAGGGGTAGTCTTCGCTGTTGAGCTCTAGGGGAAGGTCTACTGCAAGAGAACCAGGGAGTTAAACAGCATACCAGAGACAGTATAGGTAGATACAAACAAAAAAGTACCTATAGCTGTTTTGAACGCCAAAGGACGGTTACTTTAGATCAGGAATGGCCGAATGGCCAACCCGCGGGACGCATGAAGCCCGCTTGAAGTAATTTTGCGGTCCTCGAGAAATTTTGTAAGTTAAAAAAACTTTACTTCGATCCATAATTTTCTTTTGAGAACAATGTTTTGTTACAAAAAAATCTCAACACTTTTTGTTTTGCGATTATTACTGCGATTAGAAAAGGGTAAGCTCCAGAGGGTGTCCAAGTCCATTTTGGATTCCGCAGGGTGGGGTAGGGGTTTTTCCTTTCTTGACCGCAATGAGGGAGGGCAAGTTTTCGGGGGTCCAGGGTGCTAAAAGACAAAAAGATTCGGGATTGAGGAACCTTTTTCAAAAGGTCGTGTGTGCTTTTGGATCTAGGAGCACGTGCAAAGCTTTTCTTTCCAAATGAAATTTACAAAAATAAATCTCACAAATTTAACCGATGAAAACCTACAGAATAAATTACGATGTGCAAATACAAGCTTCAATATTGACATTTAAAAATTTATTAAAAGAGTTGAAAAAAATCTCACTGTAATACATATTCAATATCTTAATTAATATAACTATATCATCTCTACTTGTATGAATAAATGTAGTAATTTGCACAAAGAAATGTAGTATCAGTTCATTTTCTCTTTCACTTTCACTTAATATTTTTGTAGGTGACTTTGTGAGTTTCTCAAAATGAGAGTAGTGTGAGTCCCAAGGGCGTATGTATATAAAGAGGGGGCCCGGGCTCCCCACCCCCGAAATTCGGACTAAGTGTACCAAAACGAGTTAAAAATTTGTTTTTTAGAGTTGAATTTCCAAAAATTTTATGGGGAAGGACCCCCAGACCCCCCTTTTGTACTCGGAAATGCGAATCCTACCTAAAAATATACAAAAAAAAAACTACATTGAATCTATTGAATATGCATAGGGCGTTCTGGGGGCTGCTCTTAAAGGTATTTAAATTAATTTAAATTAATATTTAGGAAACTGTCACACTAAGCAAAGGATTTAAAAAAACTCCCTTATCGATACCTATCATATCCTAAAATTTTTGTATGCGGCCCGCGGAAGTATTGTAATTTTCCAAAGTGGCTCGCTCAATCATTTGGGTTGGGCATCCCTGCTTTAGATCTAAATGGCCAGAGCACTAGTTACTGAAATGACTGGCTGTAGAGCATCCTATCCAGATAGCTTTTATAGAAATAAAGAGCTGTCAGTGTTTCAGTGAATTCTCGAGCGTGCTCAGAGGCTTTTCCTCAATGGATTTAAGGGACCTTGATTTGTAATTCAGCCTACTCCTAAATCATCCATAAATTGCCTTAAAATCTAGTGCAGATAAATTCTAACGATGCCACGTTGTTTACGTTGCTTTTATTAAGCCCTTTGAGCAATCTGCAACTCATTCTCATTTGTGAATTGTACAACAGTTGAAGCTTTACTCCCCTCTCTTGACACAATTTGTTAACTGACCTAAACTATCTAAATACAATAATGTAAGCAGTTCAGCCGAAGAGTACTTCATTGACCTTTGTGTAACCCTGAACTAATATTTCAAGCAAGGTGACTGGCAAAGAAGTGTTTGCTCCGTTGCACATACGTATTTCCTTTAAGACTTAATTTTTCTTTCTGGATTCTTATTTGGAATGTAAAGTTATATCATCTTCAATCACACTTAAATGCATTTTCAGTGATGGTGATAAGCATGAAACTTTGAAGATAAATAATGGCTATTTTGTGTAGTTCAGTGATGAAAATATACACACCATGAAAAATAGAGATAAAAATTTATAATTTTCTCCTTTTCCCCAAAAAGTTGTTGCTGCAAATCTTAACTTTTCTGATGTGCTGTTATGTTTCACTCTACCCTTCTATGCACGTCCACTATTCAATCTATTATGTTACTTTAATTTCAGTTTTCCTGTGGTCTTTATATGCACGTAAGTCTAATAAACTTCATTAAAGGAATTTTAAAAAAAGGGGATTTTCAGGAAGCCTGAAAACAAAGAGAAAGGCATATCTTTTTCTAAAACCGTTTCTCTAAAACGTAAAAAACACTAATCGAATTATACATGCATATAAGTTAATTAGAAATTTCACACGGTTTACGGCTATTATATTAGCAAAATTTCAAATACACATTGTTATTTAAATACCGTGTTTCTTTCTTTGGCTCTGAGAAACTTGCTCTATCTTTAGTTCCAGATCAGCAGTTCTCAAACCTCTTTGAGTGAGGAAAGAAAAACTTCCTCAGATTCAGATGCTTAGATTTAGAGAAACGCAGCTCGATAAATGCTTTTGTAGATGAGTGATAAATGTTATTTATTGTTAATGAAATACCAAGTTAAAAAATCTACCTATTTGCTTAATGGCTTCTGCTTCTCTAGCAATTGTGCTGATGCAGAAACAGCATGCAGCAAAGAGTTTCCAACTTTGTAGCATCTTTTATCAAGTTCTGAAAAATAAATAATTTTAACATTAGTTTTCAGGAAAATATCCTTTCCAAACACAGTATTATCCTTTCCAAAAACAGCGAGTCAGCTATGTTCCATTTTTTAAAGTTACCCGTTAAACATTATTTAAGGTACTATAAATATATAAATAGAACTACACTTAACGGGTAATATTTAAAGAATTGTATAGCCTAGCTCAACTTTGGAAAGGAGGTATAAATTAAACTTACGAGTAAGTTTCAAAATAGGAGAACATTATTAGTGGAATAAAATTGATCTGAACAAAGCTATCTTTAAAAAATGAATTCGGAGAAAACTTCTGGGGAGAGAGAAAAATGTTAATGCAGCGTCTCTTGAAACAAGGAGAAAGTTCAACAAGGTAAAAGATGAAGAATTTATATGGAGCTAGGATTTCGATATGATTAATGTAGTGAATAGTGCTTCCATTTCTTTAGACATAAGTTAATTCTTCAGATTCAGATTAATCATAAAAGGAGTCGGTAGTCGCACACAAAATCCATATACTTCTCATTTAATATTTAAATTTATTAACACTTAAAGTTTAAAAACTGAATAAAAGTTTATTTGATTGTATGAAACAACTTATATAGGAACTATATGTATTGGGGAGGAATATATTTCCATGTTTAGGGGACCCAGAAGTGTTAAGATTCGATTCTTCCTGAAAAGGCAATAAAATAGAGCATCCACGTGATAAAGTGTTGAACGAAATTTTAAAGAAAAAATACGTCAATACTCATTTTAGGCAGGTTTATTTCTGTGGTATGTGATTTGTTGTCAAAAAAAAAAAATTCATCAGGCTCTATTGCTACATGCAAGTTATTTGCTACATTAATTGATGAATAAATGTTTAATTTAACCTTTAAAAGCTTGCTACCCCTTTGAAGCTTAAAATTAGCTCGTGTAAAATGCTGTAAAAGTAACTCTGATTTTTCATGGTTTTTCAAGAAGATTGAATCCTGTTTGGATCCTTCTTAAAGAGAGGTGACATGAAAGAATCTTCCAGTTACGCAAGTGGTGCATTTTGTTTTTCCTGCGTATACTCTCCACGTCGGGTAAATTTCCTTTTTTAATTTTCTTTGTTATTTTTATTATAATTTCTTTAAAGCCAAGACCTTTACTTTTTGAAGGTTGATAAATATTTCCCACAATAACTTTAGTGCGTACTCTTTGCCCTACTTTCCCTTAATTTAATTTTAGGGGCATTTCGGTAGTAATAACATTTTGGTATTTCGTAACATGTAATTTTTGTCTCTTGTTAATATGATATAAATGATAAAATTTCAAAATTTCTTCTATATTAAAATCTCCCTAACAAGTTGTTATATATAATCATATTTTTTTTTCAAAGTTATTAAATTTATACAACATTGAGACAATACATCACTTATAAACTACCAAAATGTCACAAACACCGTGAAATGCCCCACACTTATTAAATTTTTTTTTCACTACTCGAAAAATGCAAACTCAAACTTTCACAGATGACTTCAACAAGTCCGTCCAAATACAAGAGAAGACGTCCACAGAAAGAGTACTTGCGTAGAGTACATCTCTCATATAAAAGCCCACGTCACTCACTGACTCACTGACTCACTGACTCACTGATTCTGGAACGCTCGCACACTATGATGCCATCTCGCAATAATAATCATAATCATCAGAAAAATATAAAAGCCCACGTCACTCACTGACTCGATGCCATCTCGCAATAATCAGAAAAATAAATAAATAAAAGTAATTAAAATTTTAAAATAATATAATAGCTTTTAAATAAATATCTTTCAAGAAAGTTGGTTTACTTAATAAAGGTTAAAAAGTTACTTTTAGGGAAGTTGGTTTCTAATTCAACAATAATAAATTATTAAAGTTAAACTTCTTATTTAATGTATAATTAATAGGAACTTGAAGTAGTAACGAGCGAAGCTCGCATAAAAGGCTAGCCTAGCTGTAAGACCCGGCTTTGCCGGGTCGTAACAGCTAGTAAAAAATACCAAGAGAACTAAACTTTGACTACTTTTTAAACAAAAAATGCGATGTGATATCCGATAAAAATTTGATTATTTCACGGCACGCGTATGCATAACGCAAAAGAGAGAAAGAGAGAAAAAGAATATTAAACTCAAACAGTGAGTTTTGTTTTTAGATAAGTCCACTAAAATTTTAATCTGACAAAAGAAAAAAATATCAACTCTCATAAAAATAATTCTAACTGTAGCATTTTAATGTTCTTCGCAAAAAATTTGCAGAATTAGAAAATTTGATTAAAATTTAATGCTAGACAAATTTTTAACTAAATTATTTGTTAAACCAAAGGGTCCTATAAACTCTCACATCAATCAAGGAGGTAATACTATAATCATTAATTCTCCTTAAGTTAAGTCATCATTGTAATAGAGCTACAAGAACCAGAATCTAAAAAAATGAAGCAAATCTCTTACTTCACAGGTATTGGTAAATCGGAGTAATATCCTGAGAGCAACTTCCTCGGTGGAAGCATGGCATTCAATAAACTAGTTTCATTTTACAGAGTGTCTCTCCCTCTTTGGGTTCAGTGCAGGAGACGTGTTTGTCACGTTTTTTACCGTGTGGAAAATTCGACGATGAGTGCAGAGCACACACTCGAAAAAGTCGCCAAGGTAACTGGACTGGCTACCTTCTGAGTGCGGTTATAGGGTAAGGTCGCTTTGTGCAATACCTGGTGCTAAGGTTTATTGTCCCCTGGTCTTGGATGACCTGGCGGAACAAGAGTGCAGATGAAAGATTGTTTATTAAATAAGCACAGGGGCTCTTTCGCCATCGGAAAAGTTGAGTGGTTGCATACCAGAGGATGCCTGGTATGCAAGGACTTGAAAATTGAAAATTAGAGTAATTCTTTCAAATTTCATGACTCCTCAACAGTTTTAAGACCTCATGAAAAGCCTTTTTGAAAATAAGCATGAAAACAGCTCAATTAAATCACAGAAAAACTAGGATTTTATGTAGAACCAAGAAAAAAAATTGTGGAAAAAAATTTAAAAATAAAGATTTCTTTCGGAAAATGTATAATTTACAAATTGCTTTGCCCAACTTGTTCTTATTTCTATACTTTCTTTCTCTTTTTTTATCGAATACCACTTCTATATGAAGAATTTAATCTAGTTTAATTCTCATATTGCTAATGATATATACTTTGTTTTTCGATGCGATGTTACACGAAATGATGAATTCTTCAAGAGAGGAAAAGTTTAAGCTTTAAAATAATAAGTTGAATTACAGTATCCATCATTTTGTGACTAATCATTAAAGAAATGGAAATTTAAAAAAAGTTGCAAAAAGTGTAAGCGGCACCAGTATCAGTTTATCCCTCGTTCAAGTTACGTGACAAAGTGGGAAAAAAGGGATGAAAATAATAGGGATGGATTTAGAATTATGTAATTGTACTCGAAAACTCTCTTTAGGTAAAAAAAAAAAATTAATTATGGGATTGAATTTAAAAAATTTACGCACGAATTTCAAAAACGCATGAATTAATAAACTTACTATTAACTTTCTTTTTATTCTCATAAAAGTAAAAGAGTTAATTTGATAACCATTTATCGGGATACATAAACTAAGAATGAATCATAAACACAACTAAGCAAATGAACAAAAGAAATTAAATTAAAATTCGTATGAGTATATTTTTATTTTTAGAAAATAAAAGTTGAGTTTTAAAGACATTTTTGAATATTTTCTGAAGTTTTCTAAAGACTAAGTTAAACTTTCAAACATCTATGCAAGAAATTTGAAATCCAGATTTATGTAGGGGTAAAAAAAGGTACTTCTGTTAAAAATGCATTTTACATAAAAACTCAAATTTATCTAGAATTTAATTGTTATAAAAAATTTTTAAACCAATTATCGAATTTGCTTCAAATTTAATTTTGTTTGAGTGATTTTTCCTTTCATATGAGAGTAATTTCTATAATATTTTCAATTTCAATGGATATTTAATTTTTTGTTAATTCTATATCAATAATCAGAATTGGGAGAATTTAAGAGATAAAAACGTGCATAAAGCATTTTTTCTTACACCTTTTCTTTTTAATAATTTTTTAAATAAAACTTCTAAAGTAAAGTCATGATTGGAGAGGCAAAATCTGCATAACAATGATTTTTCAAAGTACAGCATTGTTTCGGTCTGATATTTTATATTGAAAGCTTTAAAAGCCCCTCTAGGAGATTCAGGGGAAGCAAATTTAACCAAAATAACACGATAATATCGCATTGTCATTCAGATTTGAACTATGTTTAAAATTTCAAGTCTCTAGCTAGCTCTCATCGGAAAGACAGTTTAAAAGTGATTTCTAAATGCCCGATACGATACAGGTAGATCAGTCGTCCCCAAAGTAGGCGGTACTGCCCCCCCCATTAGGGGGCTGATGAACTTTCTCGGAGAGCCGTGATGACTTAAGAAAATTTGGGGGAGTTGACTACTTTTAAGCTTAAAATCACTTTAACATGCCAAAACTCAAAAATTTCCCGGTGAACCCCCCTTTGAATGGAATTATGGGGAGTCTTGGGGGGCAGTGCCCCCCCTATTTTTTTGAGAAAATTCCGTTTTTGTAAGGGAAAATCATGTTTCCAAAGCTATCAGGGGCAACTTATTGCCCCCTTTACGATTTCCCTAAATCCGCCCATGCCCCCTTTCTACCTATGGATCGAGATATCCCTAGCAATTTTTTAAAGATGAAAACAGGAAATTTTCAGTTTGGGATAATTTCCTTTGGACGTAGTAAAGGGGGGTATCACCCTAGACCCTAGGTATCACACAAAGGGTTTCGTTTCAGTACATTCAAAGTTACGTAAAGAATTATTTTTGAAACAAATTTTATAAAAGGGTACGTAAAGTTGAATTATATGAAGAAAACTATTAACTCTGAATATTGTCCATGTACTGTAGCTTTACAAAATTTTATTTTGTTTGGTTTTTATTAATAATTAATTAAAATTCAATGAAATATGAGCAAATTAGGGGCAAAAATATGTAAGGGGGCGGTAGAAAATTTTCTTGAAAAGGGGGCGGGGGTCCCTAAAGGTTTGGGAACCTATAAGATAGATAGACAGACAAGATTGAAAGCGACCTAATAAAAACTAGTGAAAAATTTACAATAATCTTTATCTTCTAAACTTTAAATTAAATTTCATGCAAAATTAATTAACAAGTTTCCTGGCTCATATTAGAGGAAAAAGACATTTTGGGATAAAAGTTCGAAATGTTTTTCGTACACTAGAAATAAGTGACCCAAAGGTAAGTATTTCTTTTTTCGTAAAATTATGTACCAAAAACTTTTTTAAATTAATCAACTTTTAGAAAGATAAAAAAAAGTTAATTTTAAAATTTTAAATCATATGTTTAAATGCGTTTTTTAGCACTTCATGGTCATTTGTGGTTCATCCCCTAGCAAAATATTTGATTCAAAGGATTAAATTAAAGTGAATTTATATTAAGTAATAATTAAATTTAAGTAAGTAATAATTAATTAATTTCATTTATTATCTTAGTTTAGGTAAGTAGTCTAAGAGAAACAAAAACGTTTAGGTGGTAGTAATATATTTTTTAATAGTTTAAGAGAAATAGGCTCCCGTGTGAATATCAAGTCGCATTTGGAATTCTTCCACGCACGAACGGAGGAGAGAGGTGTTATGTAACCGTTTGAAAACGGTTTTCGAAATAGAGTGGAACTCTAAAAGATGGCGCCACTAACGGAATAATTTGAAATATCTTGGACTAATTTTCTTTACTAGAACTCTTTTGGAAATTCATAATTTGGGAATATCATAACAAGACATTCATTCTAAAAATTATTTCAAATGAAAGGATCAGAAAAATTAATGTAATTTAACCACAGTATTGTAACTCCCATGTGGTCTAGTGGTTAGGATTCCTGGCTTTCACCCAGGTGGCCCGGGTTCAATTCCCGGCATGGGAAGATGGGTTCCATGGTGTAATGGTTAGCACTCTGGACTTTGAATCCAGCGATCCGAGTTCAAATCTCGGTGGAACCTAATTTTTTAGTATAGCTAAGAAATTAATTTTAATTTTAACATGATTCACCTATACCTTTTGACTATGAGACACAGAATCCGTTTCCCTAAGGCAAACGAATTCCATTTGTTGAGTGTTGATTTGGGCACAATCTATTCGCACCTTGGTGTTGATTTACAGCTTTAATGAGTTGCTATAAATAGCTTCGTTATGAATCTTTGTCATCGTGTTTGACAATTCATTTTCAAAATAAAGCGATAGTAATCAATTCTCCGTGCATTCGAATTTCTACATATATCAACCCGAACGTTCATTAGCAGGGCGACAGATATTAAATCACCCTACTCTTTAAAATTATTGTTTGGTCTTAGCTTACTTTTCCCTATTATTTTCAGGATATTCTTATAACATGAAGTTTATAATGATCTCAAATGTATAATGCAATTTATGATAGCCATGGTAATTAAAGGTAGGTTTATACTTGTAAAATGTGTCAAAAGCAAATAAAGGAAAAATACGAAATAATATCATATATCCATAGTGGAGATGAGGAAGATATTTATTTCAGTTATCATGAATGATTCTTTACTTTTACTTTTCTAACATTTTTGGATTTGATGTTGATATGTACGAGTATTGTTTGTACTATTTTTCTTAGATTAAGTTTGCTCTTTCAACACTCACATGAATGTTCAATTAAAATTTTAGTTTTATACCCCCATAAAACTATGTTATTTTTTACAGAAAATTAATTAAAAAAAAATATGTAGTTGGTAAATTCCAATGAAACATCCTACTATGAACGTATATAAGTCGAACCGAGACATACACCAAAACTAATATAAATCGGTAAGAAGCACTCTTATATTGTTATCTCCCCTATTTTATGCTGTTCAGAAAATATTTTATTTTGATGATACTCAAATTTTCCTAATTATGATTTGTAATAAGAATAAATTTGTATATTACTATGTAATCCTTAAAGATTATAAACAGAGTTTCAAGCACTGATTTAAAAAAATTAAAAATTTTAATAAGGGAATGGTTGTGTACTATTTTTAAACACACGTTAAAGGATGCTCTTATAACTTATTTTTCTTCAAAGAAAACATTTAATACAGAAATATTTTTAAGAAGTTTTATTCTTCTGAAGTGTTTTTACTGATCTTTGAAATAGAAGAGGGATCTATAGTCATACATTAAGTATTGAGAATATCATTATTTAAAAAAAAATTAGAACTCTTAAAAATACTAACAAACCAAAATAAAATATTTAAAACTTGACAACAGCTTTACTGCAAAAGTTTCTAAACTCTAATTTTATACACAAGCTTACATTTATTTCTGTTCTAATACACACATGTAATAAAAACACCATTGAAAGTACCACCATCTAATACTACTACGATTATAGTTTTACCGAACTAAAACTTGGCACATCTGAAAATGAGTTTTATTCCAACGCAGAAGAGCTTGAATAGAGAAATTTAATTACCACTTGATGTTCAGGGGAAAAACATCATATCATGCAAAAAAGAAAAGGAACACTTAGGAAAACATTCCCCTGTGGATATAATTTTCACAAGAAGATACGTTTTAAATATGGAAAAGAAGAAAAGCATAAAGTAGAGTAATCTGAATTTTTTTTCGTATGAAACTGTGTTTGTGCTTAAAGATGTAGACGATTAAATCGTTGGAATGTGTCTATTTCATTTAAGCAACAAGGTCTTTTCGTGTTTAATTAGTGCACTCACAGAATCGAGGATACTTCACATCAAGGAAAATTAATCCTCCTCATTACACATTCCGGTGTTGCATTAAATAACGATATTTTTCTTTTAATGTTTTCAGTATACAATGTATTCTGTATTATTATTATCACGATTCATTTGCGATTATAATAATAATTAAGGTGCAAATAAATGTAATATTTTGATATAAAAACACCAAAACTTTATAATTGTTTATTTTTGCCTTCATTTAATGTTTTAATTTATAATTTTAGTAAAATTTATGTTTTCATAAATGTCTAAAGGAAAAAAAATATTCCCTGGATAAGAAATCCGCAGATTTAGGAGACACCCTGAAGGCTAGAAACTTTGGGGCATGTTGTCCTCATTGCATTATAAACAACCCTCTACCATTAAACAATATTATATTCTAATTCGGGTCACTGCTCCATAGTAAAATCATTACACATTATAAAATAAACTGATACATCATTCTGTTACAAAGGGAAAGAAGTATCAATTGTTTTCTATTTGTTTTCCTCACGGAAAGTGAATGAATAAAGTAAAGCTTTACATCATTTCCCTTCTTGATGGCTTTTAAAGATGTTTTTTTTTTAAATATTTCAATGGCGATGTCAAATGGGTATCATTCCATTGATACTCTATTTGCGTCGTAAATAACTGGTTATCAGATTTCCAACTCTTTAAGGTTTTCTCTTTTTTAAATGTGGGCGTAGTAAGATATTCTTTATTTACCGAGGTTGTCAGTTTGACAGTCAGTAAGCCTACATTCCGAAATACCCAGTTTAAAATTCGTATTCCCAGAACTATTTTTGAGTGTAATTCAAAGGGAAGTAAGTCGTAAATTTAGAATTGCATCATAATTTTAACTAAGAATTACTCTTATATCTCATTCAATATTACTGAAAGGGTCTTATTTCATGAAACAATCTCTCAGAACTTTCGTTACGTAAAAAAAAAATATCATAAACAAATTCAACATTACAAGCCTTGTACTAAAATCAGTTATAAGAAGGCACATCTAGAAATAGGAGGATACAAATTTAGAAGGTTTCGCATATTTGGGTTCTGAAATAAACAATAGAAATGACATTTCAACGGAAATACGAAAGATAATAACTGCAGCCAATAGTTGTTTTTATGGAATACGAAAATACTTAAAATCAAGTGTAATTCAAAGAAAAACAAAGATATTACTTTCTAAAGTCTTATAAGATCAACTTTAACCTATGGATGTGAAACTTGAACCTTAACTTGCACAGATGAAGAAATGTTGGCCATATTTGAGAGGAAAATCTTAAGAAGCATCTTTGGAGGAATAGTAAGACGGTGTGTGGTTGAGAAGACCAAACATGGAACTATATCGCTCATTCCAGGAACCTGATATTATAAATTTCATAAAAAGACAAAGAATGGAATTGGCTGGCTATATTGTCAGAATGGAGGAAGACCATGTCTCCAAAAATATTTTAATGCCAGACCAACCGGTACCCGAAGAAGGGGACGACCAAGCTCAATTTTAAAAACTAAAAACTGGAGATCTGTAGCAAGGAGAAGACCAGCTTGGGGAAAGCTTCTAAAGAAGGCCAAGACCCACCCTGGGCTGTCGAGCCAGCGATAATGATGATGATGATGAAGAAGAAGAACTTTGCTTCCCTTTAATTACATATATTTACCGATTGTCGTGCTTGTTTTCCATCATTACACTGACGATGAGGATCCAAGCATCCTCGAAACAAATTTGTATACTTTAAATTTATTTATTTATTTGTGCAAATAAATTACACGAGAAAAACAAACTGCCAGTTACGAGTGCATCTTATCACCAAAATAACCCTTATACCGCGGTTTCCCATACTTTTAATGCAAAAATTTGGTCTTAAAAACTATTTACGTTAGTCTTGCACACGCGATATACCACCCCTAATTATCCAAAATTCAAAGGTTTAATATCACACTAGATGTAAAGTTTCTCAGTTGAAGTGCCAATTGGATGTGTATACTATAATGAGCTGTATCGTCGGTAAAGCCACTCAGAAATAATTAAAACTAAACTACAAAAATACTACTGAATTGCGCAAATTTAATAGTGCAGTGTTTTAAAATGTACTACGTCCCGTTTGAAAAATTGCCTTGAATAAAAAACAATGAATAACACTAATTTTCTATTTGTAAGAAGGCGGAAATATTGTGAACTCATGTGTGTATGTTTTTTGAGGGAAAACGTGAGGTAATTCATTTATGTAATGATATTTAAGTAGGGCAATTCGTTCAAATGAAAAGTCACTAAAAATCTCCGTGATATATTTTATAATTTTTGAGTTTAACCGGTGAATTGAATTTAAGTATATATATATCTATGCATAATATTAACAAACCTAATATTTTGCATTCTCTTATAATTTATCACTCGTCGTTTGTTCATTATAAGGTCAGGTCTCTTAAGACAGATCTGAACAGTACCTATTATCATGTACCGTTTTCTTCAATAGTGATCCAAACGCTTTGGTTTGAGGTTTTAGTTGAAAAATATTGACTAAATAATTTAGGTTAATTTGATTTGCTTAATTCAGTCCTTCATCAGTACTAGTCGTCCCAAATTTTCCCATAGAATTCAACGGGAACCTCTTGCGGCTTAGGACTGACTGAAAGAGACAATATTGCTTTAAAATTTAATACGTGATTATTTCAAAAGAAAGATAATTTTTAAAAATTTAGTTTTAAAAATTATAAACTTTTATTATAAACTTTTAACACTTTGAAAACTAATTTTATAAATTTAGTATGGGATACCTCATACCTCATAGACTGATCAATTCACAAGAAAACTATTTTCCATACATTTTTATTACAACAGTTTCTAACGCCCTTATCTTAATTCATTAAATTACCAAGAAAAATATGCATTTATATGAAATATAGGTAAACTTGCTTTAAACAGAAATTTCAATATATGTTAAGTTTTCTCTTAGCGTAATTTGCCCCCCCCCCATATCTGTGAAGTTTAACAAAAATCTTGCAACAGGGAGGTGCATCGTAATTTAATTGTCATTTTACCACAATAAACGTGGAAATTAAAAGAGCTCAACATATATTCTTTGAAAACTTAATTTATTTTCCAGATGGTTTTAAAATTGGGGTTTCATTGATTATGCAAAACATATCAAAAGTTTAATTTATAAACCAAAAGATGAAACTCAGGGAGAGCGTATCAAGAACTTGAAACCATCATTGGTTTCAAACCCACAGCTTTAAAACCTTTCATAAATTAATTCCATTTTAGAAATTTAATTGAAAATCAGTCAAATTAAACAAACATAGGAGAAATAAATAACAAATTAGAATGCTATTTAAATTGTGCTTAAGTAAATTAACATATAATAGTTAACCATCAATACAATTAATGCACTAATATAAATAATAGCTTTCTAATAATATTTTAAATAAACTGATCTCAACGCCCACAAAACAAAATGAGATTAGATGAAAAGGGGACTGAAAAGTTTCGCCAAGAGGTGAAATAAGAATTCAGGACTGAATAAAAGAATGAAGGATTAAAATTTAATTAAAAATCTGTAATTTTCTTAATGTGGAACTGCAAATGCTAAATTATAATATTAGTAGGACTATGTTGATTATTAAACGTATAAACTTCTAATAAGTCTTAATAAGTATTTATAAGTCTTAATAAGTATTTAAGGAAATTTAGAATGGAAGTATTTGAGAAAATAAGGAATTAAATTTTATGTTTTCTTGGCACATAGATGAAATTATTTCGTGAAAACAATATTGGATTAAATATTGCGATAATTTAAAACTAGCATTAAAAATATGGCTGTGTAAGTATAAAAGTTACTAAATAATATTATTTGGACTTAAGAGAGTAGCCCAAAGCGGGTATGATAACTTTGAAAGCTCAAAAATCTTAGTTATTGTTTGATTGTAAATATAAATTAGATTTTACATGCTAGGTGAGTTATCCAACTGTAAAATTAAACTTCACGTTAGCGTCGGATTGTGCCAAATAATGATTTATTACAGAAAATAAAAAAAAATCGTCAAAGAAACTGCTTTGCCCCAATAGGTGGCCTAAAGCGGGTAACCCGTTTGAGGCAAAACAGTTAAGCACTATAAGCGAGAAAAATCTTATCACAAATTAATTTTTACAAATATTGAGAACATAGACGGATTTAGGAGAAAGGCCCTGGGGGTCTAGCTAGAGACTTTTAAAGGGCATTCTGTTCCTGATTGAACTGAAAACATTGCTTACAATGAACAAATTGAATATCCTCATAGAATTTGGGGGAGAGATAGACCCCCATAAATCCACCAATGTTTGAGACCTTAGTTATGTACCTAACTCCCATAAAAAACAACTTTTCGTTTTAAGTTATACTTATTTGAATACTGATCTACCTACCCGCTTTGCCCCAAAGCTCTTTTCTTACTTTAAGAGGAAGGGGTTAAAACGTCAGAAATATTTTTAAGAAACGCCCCATTTCTTTCATAGTATTTTAAAGTTATAGATTGTGTCAAAAATTATCAACAGTAGGATAAATGTACTAGTTTCAATAAAGAGAGGGCCTCCTTCAGATAAGTAAATATAATTTTTATTGAAGAGGGCTAAATATTTTTAAGTATCAAGTTTTAAGTAAAAAATATTGATCTATAAAATGTTTTGTAAAAAACTCCTACTAAGCGTCCAATATATTCATTTTATGCATTACCTTCGTTGTGTTTAACATAGAAAACTGTTACAATTAAATATTTTAAAGGCTATTATCTTTATGCATCTTATTCACTTATCGTGGGTAATACAGTACGAAATTTTTTAAATCCTCGTGCTTAAAAATATAGATCCTTACTCAAACATCATTGGGATAAACTAATTTAGTACTCTGCTACGAGAACAATCCAACCAAAACATAAAACACTTGTTAGAAGTTTCTTTTTCACAACTAGATTTTGAAATTATTTCGAAGAGAGAATCAACAGTTTTCTTCTGAATTATTTATAACCTGCCCCCGAAGCATATTTTAGTTAAGAAGCCGTGCAAACGCACATTTTGTTATTTTAAAGATTTAAATAATATTTACAATTTTTTTGCATTCTGGTTTCATTTTACTTTCAAATCATGCGAACTCAGTTAAAAGACGGTCGCAGTGAGTTCTGTCGCTTTTCCAATGTTATTCATCAGTCATTCATGAGTGCCCGCGAGTTTTACAACTGTCAGAGTTAGTATAGCTATTTTGTTTGTAAATCAGAGAAAAGAAGTCGAAATGTTTCAACTTCTCAGAGGTCTTAAATTGCATTTGAAAAGAAATTCTTAACATTAAAAATTCCGTGAATAATCCTTTTAAAATAATTGGTCAAGAGTTTTAGAATGATTTATTTACTAAAAATATCTATTTTTAGCTACGTCTTAATGCTTTTCTTATCTAAAACAATACATTTGTAGGTACGTTTGAGAGAAGAAAAAACTGTAAATTCTTGAACATATTAATGAATTTACGTTCGATTTTGATATCAAACGATTTTAAGAAAAGGTAATTAAAAGGCATAGTAATTAAGTGTAGGTATAATAAATCAACTCTTATAATAAATCATACGTATAAAACATAACACTCATTATTCATACCAATAGATAAATGGGTGAGAGTTATAGTTTTTCAAGTTGTAATAACCAGCTTTAAAAAATACTATATAGTTGGTTTCCTTTTTTCCAGTTGAGTAAGTTTAAAAGTATTCTACTTTATGGTTTGTACTTGAATATCTTTGAATAAGGCTTTAAAATGTCCTTTTATATAACTTCAAAAAAGTCAAGCAAAATATCTTTTTTAAATCCCGTTATTATCTTTCCTTCCTATGTGTAGTTTCTCTTAGCATTATACCAACGGGTTTTTCTGGTTAAGCTCACCCAAACTCAACAACAAATTTTTGATGGTACATTTCCTTCTTGGTAGAGAGCATGCCTCTGTAACCTTTTCCTACTGCACTTTTAACAGCTGAAAAGATCCATAGAACATATCTTCAAGAAATATAAAGTTGGAGAAGACGAGAACGAGATATGTTGTAAGTCGAGTCATCTGTAAAGAAGGCTAATGCTTTATGATTGGTTAAATAACCTATGATGGAACATTCAGCTTCGATAACCCTTAATCCGTGATATAAAAGTTTAATCTAGGTATGTTGGAAGAAAAACATTTTGCGCAATAAATAAATAAATTTGAAATGAGTGGTTCATTTAATATTGTTTAAAATTATTAAAGATCCTTTAAAATATCTTTTGCCCTCATTTTTTTTATTAAATGTAAATAAACAGTTAAGTTTTTCTGCTCGAAGAAAATTGTGAAAAAGTTTTATCTTATTTCTGAAAAATGCAAAAAAACATTATTATTTGTAATAATTGTCTTCTAAGCCATTAATTAACTTTGATGATAACTTCTTAAAGTAAAAGAACACTTAAATTCTTTATGGTTTGTATTAATAGTGATTCTAAATAGTGATAGTAAATTCTTCATGAAATCAAATCTTAAAAGATAACAGCTGTTTTTGCAAAAAAAAAAAGTGTAAAATATAGCTTTTAAACACCATTTTCAATAGTTCCCTTAATTTTAATTTTTTTTACCAGAGGGAAAGTTTTATTTTAGAGAGACCACTGAAAGAATTCTTTTAAAAATATTTTAAAAAACATGGATTAAAAACCAAAGTTTTAGTCTTTAAATCCAGTTAAAACAAATTTCACACACATGTATCGCATAGATACGAAAAGCTTGAATCAACACCGTATCTTATCTAATTTGTATCCGTCAGACAAATATTTTTATATAGGTTTTGTTTTTATTTATTCCTAGAGAATCCAAGATCTAATTAGTTGTCTTTCTAATATAAACTAGATTTCTTTCGATTTGACAAAAATTTTATTCGATAAGTTCAAAATTTGATTACTGACTTCTTTTGTTATTGGTAAGGTAGCAGCATTTTTAATACCATTATAAATAAAGGCCTTTTTAGCCTTGAGACACTTGTGTAATTTTAGTATTGCTGTATACCAGGGGTTTCAAATGTTCGTTTCAAGGCTTTTATTTGGAACCAACAGTACCTAGGGTCATGAAAGTAAGGTGTACCCCTAATGATCAGGGAGAATTCATTGTGATGACTTTCAGCGCCCCTAGCAGAGATATAAGAAAGTTAAAAAATAATTTAAAAACTTAATGAGATAGAACAAAAACTTCAATCAAAACATTGTTGGCAATATCCTAAAACACAAAAAGAAAAAGTTTCATGACAATATTCGAGGAGTATGTGAAAATTACACTTTTTCAAGACTCAAAAGAAAAAAAGTTCGCAAATTTGCATGTTTTTCAGTGTTATCGTTAAAAGGTTTTGATTAAATTAGCTAAATGACGAGTTTTAGGGCCGTATTCAGAAACTTTTAACACGACTGAAACGAGTCGAAAACGAGTCGAGACCGAGAACGACATCGAAATTGATCGAAAATGATCGTTTTCGATCAATTTCGGTCTCGAATCGTTATCGACTCGTTAACGACTCGTTTTCGACTCGTGTTAAAAGTTTCTGAATACGGCCATTAACTAAAAAATCAAAGAAACTCGTAAATTTCCGAACTTTTTCTTTTTTGAGGCCTGAAAAAGTGCTTTTTCCACATGCTAATATCTCCTCGAATTTTAAAGATATTGTCATAAAAGGTTTTTCTTCATGTTTTTCAAGATATTGCCAACAACTTTTTGATTGAAGTGTTTGTTCTATCTACTTAAGCCCCTAGTGTACAAAAAAAATACAACAAGAAACGTCAATCACCGAGTTTGAGGTAATTTTTGCAACAAAAAATAAATTATACATAATTTTTTTAAAAATTAGATAAATCTTCAAAGAGCATGTTTATTTATTAAAATATTTTGCATTCTTTCTGTTTCTTTTATAGGTATTCATACTTCATGTATCATTAAGAACTAAACTGTTATTATCATCAATAAAGATTATTTTAGTATGAAAGCCTGTCCTAGCATCATTTTATTGAATAAAAATACTTCAAAAACTCTCCTTCTTTTGCAAACTGGCTTAAAACGGCTGTGAATCGTAGCCTAAATTCTATCCAACATTTAATACGCCCTTTCTATCACAGCCAAACCTTATCTTTAAAAAATTTAACTCGGGATTACTGCCTCAAAATCGTTTACTTACCACCAGTTAAATCCACGATTGACGCGAACCATGTTCCCCACAACTGCTAAATCCCTTCCACCGCTTTGTACCACAATGTTCTCTTTTCAAAAGACTGACTTCGTCCGCTATTATTTATCTGCGTAGGTTTTCTTTCCTCTTTTATTTGCTGAGTTTCTTCTGCCTCAAAAAATTTCTGAATCGCTGCACGAGGGACCCAGCTTGAGAAGGGTATGGAACTGGGAATCAAATTAAACCACTCACTAGCCTCAGCTTTAGCTTGAAGAACTCGAGAACAAGATTTTTATTCCATCGATGCCTTAAAACAGTCTTAAAATTTTATACGAAAAAACAAGGGTTTTTTTTCTACACTACTTTTGGATGTATTGCTCGAGTAGTTTGTACTTCTTCTTGAAAAGAAATGCGAACCGGGTAAATTTATTATTGATATTCTTTCTGGTCCGAGGAGCCCGAAGGAAAAGTAAGTACGTTATGGAAGTCAAATTAGTCCTGTAAAAAATTACCCCACAGATAACGACTTAACATAAAAATACTGTGACAGCATAAAGAAATTAAATTTAAGACACTGATCCTATTTCAATGTTCTTTAGACTTTTGCATTCATAGATTAATTTATTATTAGACCGTAGAAAAAATTCACACATCTTTGTTAAACTAACATATCTTTTTTACATTCCAAATTCACTAATTAAGTTTTAAAAAGTCATTGATAAAACATTATGTTTTATTTTCGTGATTTTTCTGAATGCATTCATTAGATCATTGGAATATCAACATATATCATTAAAAATTCGACGAACCCTATCTTGGAACTCGTTGTTTAGGCAGTTTTCGGGTTTCAAATTTAAGTCCCTGAAATTTGTATCTTAATGTCCAATATGTGCAACTTTCAAATACTATATTCAAATGTTAAAAAAATACTGATCTATTAGGCAATTTAGAGTATAAAAATACTGATACATGTGAATTACTAATATTTGCGAAAGACTAACCATTAAGTGATACCATAGGAAAACGAACATTTGTTCATGTTGCTAAATACTTATCACTTATTACAATGTTTTCAAAGTTATTCACTTAGGAGATACAACATACTTTTCAACACGCAGGATAGGGATACAGTAACATGCAATGTGAGTTCAGCCTCAACCAGAGTAGTTTGTGATTTATTAAAAGTTGAATAATGAATAGTAATCCGAATAAAAATATTTCTGTTCGGATTCTTTTGAGGATTCCTTAAGTAGTAAGTTGCTCTTTCAGATTCTTAAATTTAAAACATTTCCATTTTTTTAGGTAACGGAGAAGGTTGCAGTTACATAGAAAGCAACTGTCAAACAACTTATCCATCCAATGACAAGAACCAATTGTAGCCATATGTTATAATGAAACAAATGCCTTTCAAGTTTTAAAAATGTAGTACCTATACTTTAAAATGATTTCCAAACTAAATACCTTTCAAAGAATGATAAAAAGTGTTTTACAAACTTACGAAAATACAATTCAATACTAGAATTTCAAACATTTTGTCTAAAATTTATAATTTTTAGTCTTATAACCGAAATCAGTTGTTTGTAAACTAATTTTATTAAACCATTTTAACATTAACCTCAGTAAATTTACTGAATATTTTTCTATTCTGCAGCAATTTGAAATATCACCTAATGAAAAACGGGAAAAAACCCAATCATAAATAAAAATGTTCATAAATTTTAATTCCTTAAGATAAAATCAGTAAAATAATTTCAACGAGTATTTTTATTACAATTTTTGTACTTTATATTCAGAATAATACAAAGTAAAGATTCCTGGTATCAACTAAAAGTATTCATATACATTCAATTCAATTTTCAATATAGATTTCAAGTAATTATACAAACATTGAGAGTTTACTAATTCTGTTACCAGAAGAAATTATATATTTGAATTAATCAAGATGATTAAATTTTCTTATTAAATGTTATTTATAAATTCATTATTTGAAAACGCATACAATCACTCTTTTCATTTTCAAAACCTTCAATTCAATGTTTAAATTAGCATTTCAATTATGAAGAATTTATTGACAATTTAATACGAAAAAAATCTGTTCTACTCAAAATACTTTTAGTGAATGTGGTATGTTTTATGAAAAATTAAATTTATTTCACGAGGTGTTTCAACAAGTCTCCCCAAACTCTACACACTTAACAGCCAGATTTCTTTTGTGAAGTACATCAAAAACAGCTAACCTCTATACGACTCAATATATCGCTACCTCAGAGCAACAGTGGGACATCTTCTATGGACATGTCATGGAAGATGTCTGATGTCTCACTGTTGCTCTGAGGTAAGCGATATGTGACCACAAAAATGTGAAGTCAAGTCACCACTCGATTTAAAAAAAAATTATTTAATTCCACGCCACGCGCATGCATGTCTCAATAGGCGCAGTGGATATTTTAAGTCTTTAAACATATGCTAAGAATATTATGTTCCTGTTTTCCATAACCTGATATGACACCATACCTTTATCTTTCGCAATTTTCTCGTAAACTATACGTCGTAGAGAGGTACAGTTCCTCTGGCTTTTTTATGTACTTCTCGCAAGGAATCATGGTGTGCGGAGTTTGGTGGGACTTGTAGAAACACCCAGTGTATTGGATCAAATGATAAAATATTTTTCTTCATTATTTGTAAAAATATTGAGGGGAATTGTAAACATTTCAAAAGTATACAAGTAAATAAAGTTCATAATTTTCATGTATCGCAAAGGTTTGCCTAAATAAATATTAACGGCTTAATTGACTAAAGTATTAAGTGTCCTTATATGAAGGTAACAGTGATGCTTGATGTCTTTAGGAATCTATAATAATAAGTTTTTTAAGCATGGGTATGTTTAATGACTGCAATACACTGTAAAAAAAACAGTCGAATTTACAGAAAAAAACTGTCAGCCAGGACGCCAGTTTTTTCCCGTTTATTTCACAGATATCTTCTGTGATATTTTACAGACTCTCCATTTTTTTAATTGTTATTATTTTATAAAATGGAAAGTCTGTAAAATATCACAGAAGATATCTGTGAAATAAACGGGAAAAAACTGGCGTCCTGGCTGACAGTTTTTTTCTGTAAATTCGAGTTTTTTTACAGTGATAGTTTTTGTGTAAATGCTAATCAATTGTTGGTTTATCGTATCCATCCCAAACTGGGAAATGTTTTATTTGATGTATGTGAATATACGGATTCTTTAGATATTCACTGCTTAAAAATACTTATCTTATTAAAGTGTTCCATAAATATATTGTCTTTTTTAATTAATTAATGTCTAAATAATATCGTTACCTGTTTGTTTCAATGCATCATTTTATTTTTAACTAAGAAATATTTATTTTAAAAGTTCTTGACACAATTTACTTTGTTGGGTACAAGTTGGAACACATGAAATATTATTAAAGATTGCTTAAATTTCTTTCGGTTTATTCAATAAATATAAAAACAATTTTAGATAATGATGCTTTTTAAACTTTCTTTAAAGAAACTTTTAGTGAAACAATCAATAAGTGCCACCAATTCTGAAATTCCATTGACTTATAATCAAAAATAAATTTCTCTGTAAACTGCTTTTTAACTTAAAACGTTTTGATTTATACGGTAGATTTATTACAGTTTTTCGTAATTCCAAAATAGAAACGTCCTTTAATTCATTACATTTAGAAAAATTTAGTTTCATATTTTTTTTATCTATTTCATGGTGAATTCAAGTACGATGATTCTTGATTTATGATTTATTTTATTGAGATTAACGGCTCTTGAACTTATATACGGAAAATTTTTTCGTCTTCATAGTGGAAAGTGGGAAACTATTTCATGTGCAGTCAGTAGATAGGGATTATCTTATCATTTAGGAAAGATTAATCTCGGAATCCTGAAAATCCTGATGTCAACTTTACAGTGATGAAGTATGGTTTGTTCATAAACTATCATAAATCCCGTTGAGTGGTGATGTTTAAACACAATTATAGAAATGGGATTATAACGAACACCTCTAACTAAAGGTTCACGAGGACTTTAGAAACTTCATTGATCATGTCACTCATTTGATCATGACTGTTTTTTTATTCCTCGCAAAAAATAGTGGAAGACAGGTATACGGGTAGCATAAAAATTTTCTGGGCCCCCCGACAAAACTTTCGCGTGGGCCCTTTAAATTATAGAGAAATCTTCCCCTTTTGCAAAGAAACTTTATTAGATTCATTAATTATTTTATCACCTTATTTATACCTTTATTAGTTTTAGCTATATTTTTCAATTGAAAAATTAATGTCCTCTGTAATGGTAAAGTTAAAGTTACATATTATCGACGGTTAAAAAAGAATACATAAAGTACAAAAGCCTTTTAATTTTATACATATTTTACTGAATTATCCATCTTTTTTCAAGTTGTTCTAACTATTCTTTTCAAGCTCGCGCCTAATTTACAAGCATAGTTTAATATCTCTGAGGAAAATGAAAATTTTGAGCCACATTAGCTAAAACCTTATGGAGAGAGTTATTGAAATTAAAACGAATTACCTACTACTTAAATTATAAAGATTTAAAAAAAATGTCCTCCTAACTTTTGTATTTACTGAAGGAATAATGGAGTAAAGAGATTCGTTCTAACCGTAAACTACTGAAAACGTCATACCCCTTTGAGTGGCTATTTTACAAACCAAAAAATATTTAATGCTTATTTTTTTTTAATATGATAAATAGCCTCAAAATGAAGCATTGTGATGTCATCTATACAAGCCTCAACTTTTAGGTACGGGCATCCCAACATTGGTTGGGTTTGTCCTGTGTTATGGGATGATTTGACTAGATTCCCAAATTAGAAACTTAGTATAAAAAATCATTAAAAATGTATATGTTACGGGCAATGTGATAAATCCGGGCATTATTAATAATGCCCGGGCAATGTGATAAATTCAGTGGAATTTATGAATGAAATTTATCACTTTGCCCGCCTCCACTTCGGGCATTATTAATAATGCCCGATTAATCACTTTGCCCATAACATATATACTAACTAGGGAATGGTGAACAAGGAAGAAAATTATTAATGTATATCAATTATTAATATAAAACAACGTTTATTCCACAATTTAAAAACATTTAAAAAGCAAACAATTGTTTCGGGGATCAAAGGACCCCCTTCATCAGCGCTAAAAGTGCACTGATGCTATTGCTATTCTTCTACAGTGCACTTCTAAAAGTGCACTATTGATATTCTTCCACAAGTTTTACCTGACTTATAAATGTATATGTTATGGGCAAAGTGATTAATCGGGCATTATTAATAATGCCCGAAGTGGAGGCGGGCAAAGTGATAAATTTCATTCATAAATTCCACTGCATTTATCACATTGTTCGTAACATATAGATTAAAAACATATTTAAATTCTACCATTACATGTAATTACATTTATTTTAAAATCTCCGAATTAAATTGCATTTTTTCCTGTTTCTAATATTAATTTTAAAATATTACCAAAAAAAAATTATATGGACTCTGGGGTTCTTTGGAACTTGAAAAAGTCTGCCACAAGAGTTAAAAGGTTAAGAAACGATTGAAAGCAAAATAAATATTATTTTAATTTTAAACTCAGGGTTTATATTTCGAGCAATTCTTTATTATTTTTGGTGGCAAAGTAAAGAAAACCTTTTGAAAAGATAAGAAGAAAGAATCTCACAATCTTCAAATACTTCTTTAAAAGTTTCATAGAGATTATATGATTTCCTGTAAAACTTTTTAAACGTTAGGTAAGCGGAAGTTTCTTTAGTAAGTTACATTAAAGCATGTGCTGTGGGTGAGGAGAGTGTCTATGCTGGCCTATGCCAGTGGTTCCGAACCGGGGTCCCTGATATTTTTTTTTTTTTTTTTTTTCATTTTATTGTTTAACATTGGTTGTATAGAGAGTGTCAGGGAAAGACGTTCATCACATTGTTTCCTAATTAACAAACAGAAATCGCCTTAATGTTGAACCAGATCTCAAGTTAAAAGTAGCTAGGCTATTGAACCACATGTGGAGAGGCCCAAAGGGGTAGGATTTTCAACACAGCGTTTAGATCTGTATAATCATAAATCGTATAAATAAATATCAATAATTTTATTGTTAGTAAAAGTTTTGTACATTTTTTCTACTCACTAATTATGCACAGATTCAAGGTGGTCTGTGGATTGCCGTTAAGCTAAAAGGGGTCCGCGAGTCTTAACTATTAATTCGGAATCACACCTATTGGAAAAATGTTCATGATGTTTCATAAACCAGTATCAAATCATACTGGATCCAGTATCATTTATACTGTATCCAGTATAATTTGATACTGGTTTATGAAACATTATGAAAATATATCCAATAGGGAAATAATAATATAATCACAAACTTTTTAGTTTCACACAATATTTTCAAGTGTCTATTAAGAACTCTGCTATAAAGAAGGGATTTTATGCAAGATCATGCATGCAAAAATAAAGAATCGAGTTAAATGGGATATAAGTTTTGAAGATATTGTGTTTTACGTATTTTTAAGTAAATCATTACTACAAAACTTAGAATAATATTTCAAACTTTTATAAAATCTTAGAATCCTACTTTCCTCCTCCTTGTATGTATGGAACTTTATGTAGTATCTAAAGCACATTTTTAGGTTAGTAAAAATATGATAATCTAATCACTCAAAAAAAGTTAGTTAATTAAGCTACCATGAATTTCTATGAAACGGTTATTTTCCTGTTTTCAGGGATGACTTCAATTTACTGCGTATCCTCTTCTAACTTTAATTCACTGCTAATTACTGTAGTGTTTGTTATAAATGCATAAATAGGTACATAACAAATTTAAAAATAGTTCAAGTTACCCTGCACTTATAAAAAAAAATTAGTTTCTATTTTTGCGACTGTCTTTTCAGTTTCAGGATACCTTCTAATATTAGCAGATAAAATCTAAGTAGTTAGCAATAAATTAGTTGTTACAGATTTCAGTAGAAAGAAAAATGGGTAAATGAATTGTTTAGCATTCTATAAATTGAGGAAAATAATTTAGTTTTAACCTTTTAATTTAAAAAAAGAAGTTTAAATTGGAATAGAGGAAACCCCATTATTTTTAAATATAATATCATAGTTACACAATTTTAAGTTGATGACGTTTTGATGTGTTGTTTATTTGCTACAAAAATATTAACTTCATTTTTATCTAAAGGTACAAAAAAAGACTTACAACCAAATGATGATATAAAAGGAGTTGAAACTAAAGTAACCAATACTTATGTTACCCATACAGATTGTTTCGATCGTTCATTTCAAGGATTTATATTTGAAATAATGTCAGTTGGAGTCAAGCAATTAATATGTTCATGGAAAGTGACTATGCTGAATCAATTGAAACAACGCTTAAAATTAGTTTCCTATTAATTTATTTTTTGAAAATTAATAAAGAAGTTACTTTTAAAGTTGAAAATTCTTTTTGTATTAACGTTATTTTAACCATTCGGGCATTTACCAAATTTTGGGCAAATTATTTTTTTAATGAATTATCTTTAAACTTTTTTTTTTACTTTTGAAGTATAATTCATTAGAAACAAATTATTAGTAACAAATGTTAAAATATTTCAAGTTTATTTAATAAACTTGTTTTTATTCTAATGGAAAACAGTAATATGTCTCTTTTCAGAAAAAGAGTGAAAAATTGAAGTGCTCTTTACGAGCTCCATTTTAAAACAACTTAACTTTGCAGAGATGTTCTAATTTGATTTTTAGGTTAATGGAAGGATCATTAAAGGCCGGAGCGAATACTTTAGTAAGAAAAGAGTGATGTTACGCAATCAATTGATTCGTATTTTCTTAAATCGTACGGTGGGGTTATATCATTATATTTATAAGGCATCACGATTTGTAAAAATATTTTTTATAATGTTTACTTACGAACATAAAAGTTTTATGTTAAATTAAGGGTACACTTTTCAATGAGCTGGATGGATTTATTTTGAAGCTTATTATTTAACTGTTGGAAGGGGGTTTTTTATTGAGAGGTTTTCATAAAGAGACAAAAGTTTCTCTCGGCTTTTTGATTATTTTATTACCTCGAATTTGTTTCACCCGATTATACTTTTAGAAATTTCATAGGTTAAAACATCAATGCAAACCTTCATAGTAAATTTTATGTAGACTAATAATTTTAATTAATTTCACATAAGAATTACCCATAATGAAACAGTGCGCTAATATTATTGTGTTTCTCCACATAGTTTCATAAACTTTTATTTACTAATTTATAATTTAACTTCCGTAACCGCACTTCATTAGGGTTTGATGAGTAATTTTTTAATAAACATAATTTATATAATCATTGATTAATTGTTATAATCATTGCCAATTGATGTTTTTATAGGTTTAAAATTTAGGAATAAAAAAAAATTAAATTAAACATGCTTTGTGCAATGTAGGATAAAAAAGTTTACAGTAGTCCAAGTAAAAAGAACTCTAGAAGAAGAGCATTTTCAAGCATTTGGTGTTGGAAACTTCTTATTTAAAAAAAATACATCACCTTTATCAGCATCTTTTAAAAAATAAACTTCTTTTCGATCCTTTTTTAAAAAATTCAAATATCATCATGAAATTTCCCCCCACAAAAATATAAAAACTGCATTTTCTTTTGCAAAATCGCAAACTAACCTTTTTCTCTATTGGGTACAGTTGAAGAACAATTGTCCTCTTTTCTGTCTTCTCCTGACCCTTCTCGCTTCAGAACGGAAAAGGAGAACTGGAGTTTCAAGTGATTTCCTTTATACCGCCAGCTTATCCCGTGACGTCACGATGGGCGGGCCGTGATTGTCACGCCTCCCGGATCCTTTGGGGATCCTGACTAAATACGCTCCAGGGACTCGCGTGCTGCGTGGGAGGAAATAAGTTTAAAGAAGTTGTCGGGATGCAATGTCACAAGTGGTTCGAAAGGGGTCGGTGGTTGAATTAAAGGTTTTTAAGCAGGGCAATTAATTTCTCGTAAAGGAAATACAGTAGCAAATTATGGTTCAAGTTAAGTACTGTTATTAATGATTGCTAACTAGAGGTCTGATTTTGTTTGCCATCATAAAATAAAAGGTTTTCGTGTTCTGTTTTCTTTGGGGTTTTTTATAACTATAACTATAAGGCATATGTCACGTGGATGGTTCATGATGCAAATAGTAGAGGTATTTCTGAAGGATTTTGAAACTTTTGAAGTTATGTTTCAGTTGTGTAAAAATTTTTCTTAGCAATTTTTTGAAAATTCAACAGTTTCTTCTGTTTTAAGAGAAAGCTTTAGTTCACTCATTTTGGGTTGTTATATGAAATAAAACTTTAGAGTGGACATGCAATTTCTTCATTTTGTTATGTAAGGAAGGAAATTTTGAAATGAATCTGATATAAACTGAATAATAAAGTTTTCAAAGTATCAAGAATACAATATAATTATAAATATTTGATGTGGGTAAAAAATTCAAAAAGGTTATATAAATCTCTTAAAATGATCTAGAAAAGTACTTTAGAATTAATCGCGACTCATTCTGTTACAAATATCGGAAAAACCGACGCCGACCGTTGGAAATAAAAGTTACAAACAAGGTGCATGTTTTTGTTTTATGAATTCTATTTAAACTTTCTTGTACAAAGCGCTTAAAACTATTGAACAACTGTGAAACTTTGATAAACACTTTTAAAAAATTGTAGAAAACAAACAATGGAGAAAATTCAAATTGTAGTAAAGAAATATTTATAACAATTTATGAACTGATTATAATTGAGCAATACCAATTTCAGAATGTTAAGCGTTAAACCCAATAAAAAACTGATGTAAGTACTTATTTTGACAAATTACTTTATTTAAGATATTAGTAATGAAGTACATGGTTTTATTGGAGGAAGAAAAACTTATTTTAAAATAAAATAAGTTCCATTTGGAATTATCACTGGGGTACTGCATATTACTAAAACTGTTTTAATTGTAATTATTATTTAATTTAATTTCCATTTTTAGTTATTATCTAAAATTCTACATCTCAATCTAATGATTTTTATACACTGATGGTAATGATCAAATTACACCATCAAGTTACAAAGTTCTTACTGCAATGGGAATTTGAATATGTGATACTTTTACTCAGTTATACACATCAATATAATAAAATAATGGGAAATTCACTCTGAAAATTATCGAACCTAAAAAAGCATATAAACACTAATTTTAGTCCTCTTTTACCTAAATATCTGTCAATTATCTATTTAAAGACATTAAAATGATTGGGGTAGCCAGAAAAATTTCGGATGATTTTTTGGAATATTTGGGGAATTATTATGGGATAAATTTTGTCCTTCCATGGTAAGAGAGAAACTTTCTGTGGAAATATAATCCCGAAATTATCCCTTGGCTACTTGGCTTTGAGCAGGATTGCGAAGCAATCCTATATAGGAGAACTGCGTTAGCAGTTCCTGGAGTTTGGCTAGCGCAAGCAGGGATCGATATCTCCCAAGTAAAATATAATTACTGATAAAAACTTAAAAGGAAACTTTTCCAATTGAGTAGATATGGAATTAAATCGTTTTCTGAAGTTGTAAATTCAAGTATGAGGTGTATCTTTTGAAATAGTATCTAACATTGTCATGAAACGTTTAGTTAGTCTTTGAAAAATAAAATATTTTTACCATGTAGATTTTTAAGGAAAAAATACATGTAAAAATGTAGCAAATATTATTTTTCTTTTTTTTTTAATTTGCTTTAAATTATATGAAATTTAGAAAGAATGTGGAAAATTATATTTACAACTCTTTTTATTTTAAAATATATAAAGTTTTATTAAGAATAAACTAATTTTCAGAAGTCATATTTTCAGTGTTAATTGATTTGGAAAATTTTCAAGCATGATTTATAACCAAGTACCAAAATAAACCTGGAGCTTTCAGAAAATTCTTACTCTCTTAAATCAAATGCTTATAGGGGAATCGTAAAATGTGGGTAGAAACTTTAACTCAATTTTTTAAAATTGTGCTTAAGAGGAAAACCACTTTTAAAAAAATTCAAATCCATGTTCTTTAAACAGCATTTAAAAACATTATTTAGCTTACTTTTACAGATATAATTATATTTTAGTTGCTTGTACACTTAAATGGCATATGTGATGATTTAATTTGCTTTCACAGTCATAAAATAAAATTTGGCATGACAATTCCCCAATTTAGACTTTAACCGTCTTTCTAAAAAATTGTTTTCAAGATAAAATGATAACAATCATTTATAGGCATAAAACTTCTATTGGGTTTATTTCAAAAGGTAAGAAATATTTTTCTATGTCTTATATAGTGAGGTTAAAAATAGTAGGTTAAAATTTAATGTTTTTATATTTCCCCCTTTTATTTAACGCTGTACTGTTTAAATAAAAAAATATGTTTTGTTGAATCAGTAACTCTTGATAACATATTCTGAAATGACAAGCAATTAAAACTCTAAATAAAATAATAAGGAATTGTATCACTTAAATAAGAATTAGATATCAATTATGTATAAAAGTTCTGTTTTTATTTATAAACAAATGTTCGTAAAACCACATGTATAGATTTGAGTTTCCGACAACTTTGAAATCGTTTTTAATTTCTTTTCACTGAAAATGAGAAGATATTACTTAAAGAAAAGCAAACGGTTTTATTAACTCTATGAGGTTTTCCTTTATTTATATTTTCAAAGTTCTACATATATACAATTCTTTAAATTTTTATTTCAACACTTGCCTTAAGTAAAAAGTCATAGATCCTTTATATTAGGATAAGAACATACATATAAATTTAACTCTGCTTATGATATCTTGGAATTTCTATATTAGATCTAGGAATACTGAATTCCGATTAATAAGAAAACACACGTGATTACTTGACCTGAGCTTTCTTTAATTATTGACGTAGAATGACACAAATAGCTCAAAATATATAGGCTTTCAATCCATCATTGTGACCTTAATAACAATGAGCTCAAGATATTGACAAATTACGAATTAAATATTTACGATTCTTATAAGATTCATGTTATACAATCCATAGACCAAATATCATTACTTTTCCTTTTTTTGGGGGGGGGATAAGACATCACATTTACATATTATCGCTAAAATTAAACATCTTTATACACTGAGAAATAGGTTAGTAGGGTCACGTTAAGAAAGCGTTTTATGTACTTTCGACCTTCGATATAAGCTGTACATGAAACATACTGCCATTTGTAATTCAATTATAGTGACACATTTTTTTTTTTCATTTTTATTTCATTTGCATAGGGATTCCATTCACGGAAATTAATTGGATCGATAACATCTAGTAACAAGATTTAAAACACGCGCCCCATGCACATCTTGAGTTTTATCGATACCTTAACTTTTAGAAACCCCGCCAACAAAATTATTCCGATTGCTGAACGATTCAAATAACCAAACATTTTTGTCACACTATAAAAATTTTAAACCGTCTATTAAGATTCATTCCTATGAGAAAATTTTAAGCACGATAAGTTAAACATTAGTCCCAAAGCTCTAAAAAATACCTAATTTATACAGCAAACTTTCTATGCTAAAAAGTACGTACTACAATAATTTTAACTGGATGCCATAAAAACGTGTTAAGAGGTTAATGTAGTATACAACTGAAAGTATTGGTTCGATTAAATGTTTAGGGAACACAGCTTTTGAAAAATATATTTTAAAAGTGTGACTTCACTCTCTACACTTTGCGGTTCCTTGTCCTAACGAGCATTGGCATACAGCTCTGATTTCCAGTTAATGAGCATAACTCGGTAAAACATTCGAAGTAAAAACTTAAAAATGCAATTCTTTAAATCTAAGTTTTATACGGGGAAACTAAAGCTTATATCATGGGTTATTTACTAGAAAAAAAAAGGCATTTTTTGTTCATTTTCACTCCTGGCTGCTAAAAATTGCAATAAAGAGCATCAGAGAAAATTTGCATATAAAACGATATTTACCGCTATACTCAATCATATTCTAATTAGTATGCATATTAAGCATTGAATGCCTAAATCTAGTAACTTGAAAAATACTCTCATCAATATTCCATAAGAATTTTAAGATAAATAAACTCAGTCGCATAATTTAATAGTTAACAACAAAAGTATAATACATTTATGACCAATTAAGACTCTTAATTAATCGCTCCTCATTAAAAATTTGAATAAACGCAAAAATTCTTTCTTATGTAAAAGGAAAGTAAATAATTATTTTACAAAGTAAGTAAAACAATTTTTTCCAAAAGTTTTAAAATATTTAGATTAATATTCTTAATTAAATTCAATTTCAGCGAGGGGAAAATAAATTTTTCGAGTTGTAGAACTTTTCCCACCAACGCAGTTGTTTTAAATATCTGTGAAGTTTGAAATAAGGAGAAAATGGGTAGAAAATTAATATCCTCGAAATCTTTATATGATTTACTTGTTTCAAATAAGACAAAATTATACGAGTTTACTTAATAAGTAATGTGGCTTTTGAATAAATGAATAATTAAGAGTAAATTAATGTTTAATTTAACCTTACAATCAATCATATTCGTTTTGTGATAAATTCCTTAATTTAATTTGTGGAATAAAAGTTAATTATTAATGAAACTTTTTATCTTCATAGTTCTGTTAAATTCCTTTATTATAACACTATGCTAAAAATATATTTTACAAGTAAGTAAAATGAACATTTAATGTATACCATATTGTGATGCAGTATGATTTTAAAGATTGTTTTTTAATAAACTCTATTGAAATAAAATCAGTTCATAATCTTTAAAAAAAAGTAACCCATTATCGTATATTGGGTAAAGAGTGGTGCATTTTTGTGAACGGGGGTTACATATGACTGAAAAGATTATTAGTAAATTAAGTAAAAAGTGCAATTTTCCAACAATATTAGCTTTAAAAAAAAATAAAGTTTACGTTTTATAACCCATAGCATAAATCGAGAGTGGTTAACAAAATCATTTTAATTTTTAGGTCCTTTTGTTCCTTAATACTGCCAATTAAACTGGAATTCTGACATAATTTTTAAAACTGGGACTTTTTAATCATTTTTACTTGGATATAGCCATTAATTTATCTAAAGTACCATACAGTTTTTTTCCAGCTTCCTTAACTAACTACTACACCTGTAAAAGCATAAATTAAATACATTTACGCGTATTCATTTTTAATTAATATCGTATAAATATACAAAAACTGATTTTACATTCGTTATTTTTTCGGCTCTTACTTAATAAATAGTATTTTTATGATATTTTCCAAAAAAAAAAAAAAATTCAAAAGACGAAAGTGAGAGGAAACTATGAATATATATCACTGTATGCACGCTTTTATAAAAAGGCTCAATTAGAATAGAATATTGAAAACAAATATTTTGAACCGATGCTTTACAATCACATTAGATTTGCCTATATGCAATAATAGGAATAATAATAACTAGCCGTCATTCAGAAAATGATAGAATGACCTTGTACTACCTACATAATGCAAAACTTTATTTAAAAACATTTTTGTGTTGAAGATTATATGTAAAATTGTTATATTTTTCAAACAGCACTTTCATTTGTTGATCCGGTAGTTCCATTTTCACTATGCATTATGTATTAATTAGTTATGGTTTTATATATCTTTTTGGGTCAATGTTCCCGCGTGTGTTTGTTGAATCCACCTTCCTTATCACCGATAGAATTACTTTGGATTTGAACTAGTGACATAAGAAATGTGATGCATGACATCTGACTTTTGTTATGAATTAATTTGCCTACAGTTCTTATCTTGCATTCAATTGTTTTTATTCTAAAAGAGAGCAAGGATTTACCGTTGTGATTTTGATATTGCTGGTTAAGGTAAGATAGTATTCAAATTAATGAAAGAAGTAATAATTAATGAAATCAGATCAGTTATAACTTTTATAGATGGATTTTTCAAAATCTTAATACACTTAAGAATAATTGCTAAAAATGTTTTTTATCTCATATAGTTGAATATTTGTACTGAATTTTGTAAATAGGAACTTCAGGTGCTTTCAATATGCAAAGTTTTAAATTAATTTTTTTATATTAATTATTATGAGTTAATTTTATTCAATCAAGATACTTTCATAAGACAATTAACTCTCAAACATAAATGTAGATAACATAATATATAAAGTAACCTACCAAAATATATATTTCTTAATTTAAAATTTTGAGAAATCAATTTTATATCTTAAACGTTATCATAATCATACATTTTCCTCATAATTACATCCCAATATTCAACCTTCAACCCATGGAACTAGTACAATAAGGAAGTGCCATAACCGGTCCGCGCTACCGGTTTAACTGAAGCCGATGAAGAGACTAGAAATTAATGCAGTAACATGGCGGCCGCACAGATTCGCGATGTTTGCCGTTTCTAACGCCCTTTTCGTTATGAGCGACGAAAGTGAAGAACGCGATCTTTCTGCTTTACAAATTTAGGCAGTTAGTTCCCACTTAAAAAAAAGCGTATTATTGCCCTATTATTTCCCATAAAATAGTTACTATTTTTTACTTACCTTTGAAAATTTAACTTCTTGACACAATTAAAACTTTTAAACACAAAACATATTTCAATGAACTTAGAAATAAAACAAGATAAAAATACTTTTTAGAAATTTTCATTGAAAATATAAGAATAATAAACAAATAAGTAAATGATTTTAAAAACTTTCTATCAAAAGAAAGTTTGAAACAGTAAAGTTTGATATTTTTTTAAAGCAAAAAACACGCTACTTACTTGGTAAAGCAGTAAAAGCAGTTGTATAATTTTTCTTTTTTAAATGGGTATCAAAACCCAGGATAATTTGAGCCAAAATAAGTTAATTAAAAAATTAATATTTATAACAAAATATTTTTGTAACTTGTAAAAATTCTTGGAGATATTTTTCTTACTGTTTTTATTTTTAAGAATTTTGTCAGAAGTAAATTTTAATGCAAAGATTTTGATTGAGCTCCAATTTTGCAAATATATCTTTTATTAAACGATTTTCATAGTAAAAATCTTTCATCATATCTTCCAGGGGTCCAAGCAAAAAGAAAATACAAATTTGCCATGGGCTATATACATAGTTAGAAAATTAAGCAGTTGAGATAATTACAATTTTAAAAATACAGTCAAGTTCTTAGTCTTGAAATTCATATTCTATGTGCATAATTTGTATTCTGATGCACTGTTAATCTGAAATTTTAAAAATGCCATTAACATTTTGTAGACAATTTTATAATATTAAATAAACTTTGTTTTTAAGTATGTAAATAAGAAACTTCCCCAGTGGTTAAAATGTAACCCGTGGATTTTCTCGTAGAAATTTACAATCAGCCTTCACATATAAATATAAGACTGAAGCAAAAGAAGAAACGTTATAAAATTATCAAAAACAAATATATATGGGTGTTTTACTCTTCAAAAATTGCAAGACTAAACTTTGAACTAGCTTTTAAATAATTTCCCCCCAGTCTAGCAATTTTTTTTAAAATTGCAGAAAAAGTTATAAAATATCATGTAAACAAAATGAAATATTAGGTCCTTAAATTTTAAGTTAAAGCTGTATCTACAGTATAAAACAGGCTTATTTGTGGACAAAATGTGCGATATAAGTACTGAATTTTAGTGCAAATCGCTGTCAATCAGTCAACTGATTTTGCATTTTGTAATAAAAACACTGGACGGAATTACATTCACAGAGGACGTCGCCAGGACGGAACCTATGCAAATATAGCTACTATAAATTAATTCTCAATTTCAAAGTCATAATTAAAATTATTTAAATAAAGCATAGAACCACAAAATATTGATAAAAACCTTTCCTTAATTCCTAAGCAGTCTAATATTATGATAATGTTTAAAATTCCAATTTTTTTAATAATATTTAAATAAGAATAATATTATTGGTATTAATATTTTAAAATAAGAATGTTTACATGTCGTCGTAGCATCCAAGAACATATAAATTAAACAGATCCAAGCAACACAACTTAAATTTATTATTTTATCAATTATTTAACATTTCAGACAGTATTACATAAATTTTTAGTTCAATTATTTCATTATTTACATAAAATAAAGAAATATTATTGCATAAACACATTTAAACAGAATGAGATAAGTAACTAGAACATGGATTGTTTAACTTACCTAAAAAACGATTTCTAAGAATCGCCTTCACTATTTATTCCGCTGAACATGAGGCAGAACACTGTTCTTTGACTAAATGCAATAATTTAACAAAAATGTTCACGAAGATTACTATAAAATACAACTATAAAAATACGGAATCACCCATTGCTTTACATGGGAAAACGCAATGATGAGATGGACTAAGATGGCGGCGCGGTTACAGGGAATGCTTCACTCGTTTCCCGACACGGCTCTTCCTCAGTCTTCTAGTTCCATGCTTCAACCTGAAGGGAGGATTCACAAGCCCCCCCCCATTAGACTATACTAAAAACCAATTCCCTTCTGTTACCATGTCCATATGGAACTGTGACCGTAACCAATTCGTCATATCTTTATGCGATATGGAATATTACATTTTAGTTTTTCAGATATGATCGGCTCAGAATTCTTTACTGTATCCGTTCTAGCGTTGATTGTAGGCTTAGGCTTATGTTTACCAAAGCTCCCGCGTAAGTAAATGTTTTCTTTATTCAAGACAGTTTTAGGACCAAAATGTAATCTCCATTTTCTTGAAAAGGTCCCAAACTGCACGGCACAGCCATTCCCCCTAGAGACTTGGACCCGTCTAACAATGCTACCAGAAGGAAGATTCTTTTAGCTCATAACTTTTTCCGCTCAAGAGTTGATCCTCCAGCAGCTGATATGCTAGAAATGGTAACATTTAAGAGAGTATTTTTGTTAAATAATATAAGTCATCATAATTGGTTTTCATAAAAACACTGACGTTGGAGCCTATATATTATACTACTATATTATTGAGCCTTAAAAAATATTATTTTTTGAATGTATTTCAGACAATTATCA
The DNA here is from genome assembly GCA_963680715.1 of Tetragnatha montana. NCBI lineage: Eukaryota > Metazoa > Arthropoda > Arachnida > Araneae > Tetragnathidae > Tetragnatha > Tetragnatha montana. The sequence continues at coordinate 23,148,795 of OY796680.1, forward strand.
CGTGTTCAAATACTAAGTTAATACCTTTGAACTTTTCATAAAGTGGAAACTAAATGTTTCTAAATTGAGGACCACAACTTAGAGCTAAATTATTGAAATTCATTCAACTTCAGTAAAAAAATTACTTTACTTTAAAACACATATTTAACTCATACAATATTCCTGAAATCAATCCTAGTTAGTTCACTACATAAAATTTCCAACGTCAGTAATTTGCTTTGGTTCTTCAAGACAAAAAAAAACACGTCAAAATAAACTTCTGACCATGGTGGTTTTACGATAAGAAAAAAAGTCTAAAATAAATTAAGGATTATTCAATGAATTTTTCAAATAAACTTTTAATTAATATTGTAATTTTAAAGCGAATGAAGACTCAGCTTTATTAAGTAAGTAAGAGTTACGTAACAGATAAAGTTAACCAACTTTTTTTTTGGTTGAAAATTTAAGTGACTGAAAACAAGAAAAGGCTATTAATATTTAATTTATTCTCTATTGATTACTGTTTTAGGGTCCCTGAACACTTCCGACACATAAAAATAAATTAGATTAGAGTATCAATAAATCTACCTTATTATTCCCTATTAGATAATAAAAGCAAGGTCAGATTATGAAGTAAGCTAGTCTTTTGCATTGTACACTGTCCAAGAGAAGTATACTATTTAAAGTAGTCTAAAGGAGACATTTATTAGTTTCTTAAAGCTCTTATTTATGGTAATTAATTTAAACATACTTCTCAGTTTCCGTGTATTTAGAACTTATGTTGCTTTTGAAAGTACTGATATTTTTTTTTGAAAGCTGGATATATTGTTAAGGAGTTGTTTTATGGTGGATACTTGCATGTAAGAAAAGTTTTGCGTAAAATATTACTTTTGCGCTTAAAAGCTATTATTTAGTAGTACTATACAATATTTTTGTCAATGAAAAGCTAATTAAAACCATGTTTTATAGAAAAATGCCGAAAACTTGAGTTTTTATAAAAATAAAGAAGGATAATATAAAGTTGTACATATTTCCTGAGGATAACACACTATCTGGCCAAAAGTATCCAGACACCCAATGGCACACAGACTTTTAACGTCTCCCGCGTTTCTCACCATAAGAATTGACTTCCAGGCAGGCGTCCATCACAACTGACATGGGTGCTTGTAGTGTGGATGGTTGATTTGGTTGGCTACGTAGTCTGCGTTCTAATCTGTCACAAATATGTTTTATGGGATTTAGATTGGGGGTATGAGAAGGCCAGCTCAATTTTTAAACACCCATTTTGTCATACCAGGGCTGCGCAAGTCTCGATATGTGAATGGAGCAGTTATCCTGCTGGAAGAGAAATTGGCCTTCGCCGAAATATTGTGAAGATTTGGAAGAACAACGTAGATCAGAATGTTCACACATATCTCAGAGTTCATGTTTCCAACTACAGGAACAGAGGGACCCCATGCCCAACTATGAAAAACAAACCTTCACACCATGCTGATGCTAGGAAGGTGTCCGGATACTTATAGCCAGATAGTACATATCAACTTTACTCTCTCTTTTCTCTCTCTCACTCTTTCCCTCTTCCTCTCCTCCCCTCTCCCCCCCCCATCTACTCTCAGCAAGGAGGCCCCAAGTTAGCACATTCCTAGTTTTCCTACTAATTTACTTTCGTAAAAGGGAATAAAAAATACAATACACGATGTAGTTAAAATTACCCCCCCCCCCGATCCGGGAGAAAACCACGAAGTCACATAAAAAAAAATCTCCAGCTCAATCGCTTTTCTAATGAAAAGTAAACTGCTGTTATACCCACAGTCCCACACCGATTGCATAAAATCGTTCTGTCCTATGCCAAAACTGTGTCGTTGTCCTTTGTCAAAACGGTCCCCTCTAAAATATCGAAGACATTCCTGAGTTAGTTTTTGCTCACCAATATAGCTTCTTTTTGACATTAATTACCAAAAAAGGAGCGAAAAAAATTTATAATATCATTTTTTAAAGATGTGTTGAATTCAAAGAGTGTTATTTAGAATGTTTCTTAAACCTTTTTTTTCTAATAATTAAAATCCCACAAAATTTCCGACTAATGTTGGCTAATATTTTACAACACTGATCGATATTCCTATGCTACCTGGTCAACTTTTAATCGTAAATATTTGTCCAACCTAAAAATCCCAACAACCTGCAAAACGTTATTATAATATTTGTCGAATTTATTCTTTTCCCACAAATCCTACTACTAAATAACTCCAACTTAAGACAACATAAAACGAATTGAACAAACCACAAAGAAATTTCGTCTCGATTTTGGTTGTAAACCAAATCCGGAGTAAAAGATAACTCAGTCCGTTTTCTTGCTCCCCAGACGTGGCACGAGGAAGCTGCTGAAGATGCCCAGCGGTGGTCCGAATCATGTCAACTGCTGTTGCACGACAACGTCACAGGTCGATGGACGGAGGGTAGGATATTATGATCGCTAATTTATGTTCATAGTCCCCTCAACGGAAATCAATAACATGCTCCAGGGAAATCTAAAGGCCAAAACACTTGAAGACGTGGGAAGAGGTCAATAGCTATTAGGTCACCTCATCAAGGAACCTTTCTCTGTACTTCCATAACCCATTTCTGGGGGAGGGATATGTGTTTGGGGTTAGGGGTGTTCTTTAGTTTTACTGTGAGATGTTCATTAAACTAACTAGAACTAGAGCGTTCAGTGTGTTCATGTTCAATCTGGGGCCAAACGGTTTCTATTATTATAGTTATGGTTCAGGATAAACCTTGACGATAAATTTCCGAAATTATCATTAAAGTTAATAAATTTTAATGGCATAATAAATACTAAAAATATTAAGTAGGGGTTTTTCTGTTTAAAATTTTTTTTAAGATTACAGAGTTTCAAAAAGTGTTGATGTTTCCGAACTAGAACTAGTGTGAATAATGCAAATAAAAACTCAAGAAGCAAGTATATGTGAATTGCAACAAGTTTGCATTAACTCTTACACTCTTTTTTATATTTTTTTTAAACTTTTTACCATATACAGAGTTCATCAATTAAAAATTTTATATTTATAGATATATTTTTATCTTTATAGTTTCTGCAGGTAAAGTATTAGAGCAAAAGCTTCTTCTCAACGTGTTTTCTATATTTATAGTATAATCATGTATTAAGAGCTTGCTTAAATTAATTCAATAAGAACAACACTTTAAAAAACACCGCCGCCTTTATTCAATTCCGAATTCCGACTCTTAATTCTATTTACATTTTATTTCATCGCGTGATATTATTTCGGTCATCGATGTTGCCACATCATTGTTACAAATTCTGAGCGATAACATTCGACCATCCTGATGAACAATCGTCCTCGATGAGATGATAAATTACTCGAACTCTGGAGTCTGTTTTTTCTAGTCCAAGTACCGAGAAGGTGCTCTAATAGTGCGTCTAGGACGGGTTCTCCTTGGTGGACAGGATTCATCTTCTTCGTCGACGTCACCGTCTTCGATTTCCTTATCGATGTCACCGTCTTCGTTGTCGCATCTCCATGCCTTTAACTGACTGACATGAGCGGTGGTTGTGTAAAATCGTCCCTGTTCTTTAGGTTCAAGTTGAGACACTCTATAAGTGTCGTTTGGCAGAACATCCGTCACTACTAATGGTCCGAGATACTTCGGTTGTGTTTTAGTCGGTTCTCCTGAGGATAAGGGTGATCGCCTAACAACGACTATCTCGCCCTTATCGAACTTCATTGTCTTGCATCTCTTTTGATCATAGTACTTCTTCATATTTTCTTGCTTTTCTTTGATAGTTTCTTTCGTTTTAGCCTGAATTATTGCTGGATCCTTCCAGGCAACAGCATCTTCATCAGCAAGCATTCGTAATATTCCATCGTTAAATCTTGGAGAGTAACCGTGCAACATTTCAAATGGTGTTTTGTCAGTTGTATTGTTCACCATATTATTCAAATTTCGCTCGCATTGTTTTATCCTTTTATCCCAATCTTTGTGTTCAGGATGTGTCATGCTCGTCATGATAACAGGTAGCACAGTTCTGTTAACTCTTTCAACCATTCCATTTCCTTGAGGTCGTTGAGTAGAATTCAATGTATGTTTTATTCCATTCATTCTGCAAAACTCTTCAAATGCATGGGACGTAAAACATGAGCCTCTGTCACTTATTATCCTTTCAGGTAGTCCGAATTCATCAACAAATTCTTCCAAGTATCTGAGTACGTGTTTGGTTGCAGTACTCCGAGTTGGGAAGAGTCTCACGAATCTTGTAAAATTATCTATTAGAATAAGTAAATGAGTATTTCCCTTGGAACTCTTTACAAATGGCCCTAAATGGTCGAGATGTACCACACAAAATGGCCGTTTCCCTGGTTTGATAGGGTGTAACTCTCCTTGTTGTTTTCCACTGGGTACTTTATTTACTAAACACTCAAAACACATTGATATGTGTCGTCTAATATACCTCTTCATCGAAGGAAACCAGTAAAGTTCCTTGATCTTGGCCATCGTTTTGTCAACTGCAAAATGTCCCATCCAGTCGTGAAATCGTACCACCAAACTTTTTCTCATACTTCGAGGAACTACGTACAGTAACTTCTTTTCATTTTTATCTTGAACGATTGGATACAATCTCTTATGCTTGTAGTCAAAGTTTTTAATTTTCTCTTTCTCTTCTATCGTTCTGTCTTGAGGGTACTTTTCGAAAATGTTTATGAGTCTTTTCAGTTCTTTATCCGCGTGCTGCATTATCAATACTTTTTCATCCTCCGTAAATGTTTGATAAACATCTAAGTTGTTTTCAACTATTGCGCCTAACGTATCATCTTCTTGTAAGATAGGAGATCTGCTCAATGCGTCCACATGAGCCATCTTTGTCCCAGGTTTGAATTTCACCTCAAAGTTATACTCTTGTATCAAGTTACTCCATCTTGCAATTTGCTGATTCTGTGTTTTCTTAGTGTTCAGGTATACTAAAGCCTGGCAATCGGTAACAACAGTGAACTCGATACCGATAATGAACTGGCGTAGCCTGTCTAGAGTCCACACTATGGCCATCAGTTCCAATTTGCTGGAATGATATTTTGATTCAGCTGCTGTTGTTTTCTTACTGACGCAATATACCAAGTGAAGTTTGTCATCCTCCCCGTATTGAAGTAACATTCCTGCAATTCCTACGGAGCTTGCATCAGTATGTACCTCCGTTTTTGCATCAGGGCAGTATAGTGCAAGAATTGGTTTTTCTGTCAGATCACCTCTTAATTTGTCAAACGCATCTTGCTGCTCTTTATTCCACTGAAATTTAACATCTTTACGTGTGAGTCGTGTCAGAGGTTCAGCATGGGTTGCATATTTTGGTATGAAGCGTCTGAAAAAGCTGGTAAGACCTAGAAACCTTCGAATTTCGTGTACATTCTTCGGTGTTGGAAAATTAGAAATTACTTTAACTTTTCCTCGACCTGGTTGAATTCCATGTTCATTTATTACAAAACCTAAAAATTCAATTTCCTTCTTGCCAAATTCACATTTTGATAACTTCAGAGTTAAATGTGCGGATTTTAGGCATTCCAAAACTTGATTCAATTTATCCATCATTTCCGTCCAAGATTTTGCAGGTATAAGAATGTCGTCCAAGTAACACATTACTGTTTTGTTAAACAAGGGTCCCAGTGCTAAATGCATCATACGTTGAAATTCAGAGGGAGCGTTGGTAAGTCCAAATATCATTCGTTCGAACTGTCCTGTATCGTCTGGAGTTATAAAAGCCGTCTTCTGCTTAGCATCTTCACTTAATGGAATCTGTAGGTAACCATGTGCGAGATCCAACGTCGTAAATATTTTGCAGTTCGTCAATGACTCTAACAGGTCGTCTATTCTTGGTAGTGGATACTTTTCCTTAACTGTCTGTTGGTTCAATTTCCTGTAATCGACAACTAATCGATGTTCCCCAGTTTTCTTCTTTACAATCATTACTGGACTTGCGTAAGGAGATCTTGTTTCCGTAACAATACCGTTATTCTTCCATTCACTCACAATTTGCTTTATTATTGTACGTTCTTCAGCGTTCGTTCTGTAGGGTCGCATCGAAACTGGTTTGCTGCCTTCTACTTCTTTGATTTCCATCGTAACTAAATCTGTACATCCAAGTTCCTTTAAATTTAGAGCAACACAATCTCTATATTCGTTTAAAAGCTGAACTAATTGCTGTTTCTGGCCATTAGTAACATCATTATCAGTTTTTATGTCTTCAGATTTTAGAGGCTGTTTAGTATAAGGTATTTCTTGAGAATAAGTTGTCAGAACTTGACTATCCGAAGTTTCAAAACGGTCCGAACGTGAAGCGACATCAATCGGAATTGAAAGGGTAAAATGAGTCGTTTCCAAATATTCATTACTTGCTATTGCTTCGCCTCTTGCAACACACTGGTTTTTCTTCAGGATAATGTCTTCATTTTGAGCATTTGCGAAAGGCACTTTTGTTTTTCCGTTGGCCACCTCAAGTAGATAGTCGACATTTCCACTGTCCTTAATTAGGACTAATCCTTCATGATTTTCGACTTTACATTGAACAAAATTAACTGTATTTCTTTCAAGCACAGTAGTTTGAACTGCTTTCAAATTTATTCTTGTGCTATCCAAATTTAGTTGTAACTTATTGAAAGGTGCTTCGTCAATATGCAATTCGTTTCCCACTCTTGCGTAAGCTATGTGAGGCATATCTAACCATGTTCTTCCAACTAACAAGTCTACTGGTTGAGCTTCGTCACCTACAATGAACACTGTTATTTCCTTTCCTAAAACATCATCAATCTCTAAATCAACCACTGCTTTTCCATAAGTTTTGCTGGCTGGTATACTTTGGCTTCCAAAGGCGTAAATTTCGTTTATTTCGGGAATGATTTTGATGTTCAATTTGTTAGCGACTGATTGTTTCATCAGACAGCTGGAGCTTCCCGTGTCAATTAAGGCATTTACCCAGGTCTCATTGTTAATCTTGGCCTTTTTAAGGTATACGAGAGAATTTGAACTACTCATAGTTTTTGTGGTAAAGTTGGTCACGTTATTTCCAGTAGTGCGAGACTTTTCTGGACAATCCTTACTTAGACAAATGACCGTAATCATTACAATTGAAACACTTCGGCTCACCCTTCTCATTACGTAAAGGTTTTCGGTAGCTCGAAAATTCACGATTTTGGATGGATTCCATTTGTGGAGCCCGTACCTTCGATCTAATGTGATTTATGTTCCCGGAACGTTGGAAACGATTGTTAACTGGATATTTATTAAAGTTACTTGCCTGTCTACGTTCGTATGCTTGATTCATCGATCTGTTTCCCCTCACTGCTTCGTATTCATCCAACTTATCGGCAAGATCCCTTGGCGTCACAAATTTTGCCCATTCATCGATGAAATGATCCTTGAGTTCACCAGGCACTTTACGTTTCATCTGATCCGTGATAATCAAATTCTTCAATCCTTGGAAATCTGTGATGTTCACACCTAAAATCCATTCTTCGAAATAGTTTTGTAATTCAAAAGCAAAATCACTCCATGTACTGTTTGAATTTTGGAGTTGGAAAAACCTTTGCCGAAATTTCTCTGGGCTTAGTTTGAAACGTTTTAGTAACAATTTCTTAATATATTCGTAGTCATTTGCAGTTTCTTCGGGTTCTCTTGCAATTATTTGTGTTATTTCATAAGGAAGTAAACCTAACAAGTGTGATACCCAATCCTCTTTAGACACTTCGGCCCTACGTGCTTGCCGTTCAAATAATACTAAGTAAAGGCTAATTTCTGAATCTTTAAGATCAAACTTGCGAATAAATTTTTGCAAGTCAGTATTTGGCTTATGAGCAGTCATATCGGGATTAACCTGAAACCCAAATTCCGCAGCGTTGGACGCATTTTCTCTCGCCAATTTTAATTTTTCTAATTCGAAAGCCCGTTCTTCTTTCGCTTGACGTTCCTCCCGTTCCCGTTCTTCTTTTTCTCGACGCTCTTCCCGTTCTTCTTTTTCTCGACGTTCATTAATTATACTTTCCAACATTGCCTTAACAAACTCTTCTTCATAACGTGAAGACTCTAAAATCAAATCCTTCAGATCTATAACTTTCATTTTATCGTCAGCTTCCTCACCTAATTCGACAGCTAACTCAAATAGATCCACTTTCTTCGCTTTTGCCAAGTAAGACATTTTCCCCGTAATATACTGTAACTTAAAATTCAAAATACAAATATACGTTATTCAAAACAAGAGCACGTACCCGTTAACTTCGTTAAATGGATATCTATCCCACGTTTTCCTTGACGTTGTCGTTGCGGCGTTGTTCGTTGACGTTATTTGCGATTATCTGATCACCATCCGGTTTTTTTCATAAGCTCCGTTTCGTCCGTAATCGTCGTTGCGCGCCGTTCGTTGACTCTGATCACTACACGTTTTTAATGACCGTCATTGGCATTCGTAAGTTGCGTATCCCACTTCTGATTTATTAAGAGCTTGCTTAAATTAATTCAATAAGAACAACATCTTTAAAAAAACACCGCCGCCTTTATTCAATCTCGAATTCCGACTCTTACAGCCATATTCACAGCCATCGGCGTCAGTGTTAAATCCTCGGTCAAAGAAAGATTCCACCAATCACAGTCAACGGAAGGCTACTTTTTCTTTCTTTAGCCGCAGGTTAACCTCGACGCTGATGGCTATGAATATGGCTGTTATTCTATTTCATTTTATTTCATCGCGTGATATTATTTCGGTCATCGATGTTGCCACATCATTGTTACAAATTCTGAGCGATAACACATGATAGTTTTTGTCAATTTGAATTAATAAAATTAATTGTTTGAAACATAAACTAAATTTTAAAAAAGGATCAATTTTATTGTATGAGAAAAATATTTTTATTCCACCTCCACCTGAGAAATTAAAATTATTGTAAATGATTATTTTTTGATATAAGAGTATTTATTTAAATCTTACTAATATTTTATTTAACCTATTCTTATATTCTTTATCTTATCGCACAACTTTTTAACTATTTGTTAGCACTACTTGAATTTATAAAATAAGGGAATACTTTTAGGGTAACTCAGTTGAGAAAGTTTGGCAAATAAAAATTTTTGCTGAACATTTAGTTAAATTTTTTTAAAGTTTTTATTCATTATTCTTAGCAATTAGTTTTTTTATTGAAGTAATTAGTATTCATTTTAAAAGTTTGAAAAAGTAAAACCTGCTAATTATTCTAAAAATTTTAGACTTTGGATCTTGCGGACAAAATATCTTTGTTGCTAACATTCAAGTCCCTTGGTTCTTCGCAACTAAAGTCTGGTTTCTGGAGAGATTGAACTTTACATATGGTGAAGATTTGAATGATCCAAATGTTGTTGGTCATTATACTCAAGTAAGATTTTCAGTTAAATGATTTATATGGTAAAATAGTTTAAATCCCGGACATATCTATGGGGAAAACATCTCTACAACCTAAATTTTCTACCAAAGAAGCTTAAAAACCTTATAATGGTAATAACATCCAAGTAATTTCAACTTAGTGATAAATAAAATAATTGAATACATTAATAATTAACAAAGACATTATAAATAAGGAGTGAAATTGAATATTAATGAGCAATATGATGGCTGAGATTTTCAGTTCGTAATAAATAAAGCAAGAAAACTTTTTGATGAGACTTTTCAGCTTGTACAGGATTATATTAGACTAGCTGATATACCCGCCATTTCTCGGGGGGAAGGCTTACCAAACTGTGTGTTAAAATAAATAAGAATTATTTTCTTCACTGTACTTCTTTCCGAGGAGTCATTTAGATGCAATAGAGTCAACTGCCTTCCCGCTAGGATTCTTTTTTGATGTCATCCTTAAGATGTAAAAATACTTTAAAAATACCATCTGTTTAGACCTAATGTGTGAAATCACCATCCCCGTTTTAAAAGAGTAATTTTTTTTAAATAGAAAAAAGTCATGGGACCTTCTGAACCCCCCTTATTTTTTTCTTTTTAATGTCCTTTCCTCCCTCCATCCATTTCTGCAATTTATATAAATGTATAATTGAGGCAAATTTCTCCGCCTTCGCTTCATAATAAAGTTATATTATTGAACAACAATTTCTATGAATAAAACTTATTTTCCCCTCATCCCGCTAAATTTTAAATACAAAACAATTCAATATACATACTTTTATAAGATTTTAAACAAAACCTTAAAAATAACCGGTTTAGAACTAAAGTGTTTATTACCATTTTTTAGTAGTGAGAATTTTTTTTAATCAGGGGGAGACCCCCTGAACCCCCCCTTTGTTGATTTATCACCAACTCATTCATTGAAAGATATTTCAAACATGAAATACAAGTAAACATCATTTTGCATCCACACAAACTATTGAAAATGCTTCTGATAAAATATTTTTTAATTTGAACTTTGCTGAAAATACTTAAATTTGATTAAATAGAAAAAAGAATAAAATTTTTCAGTGGAACTGTTTTTGGTTATCATAAAAAAATTATTTAATCATCAAAAATTATTTCTTTACCAGATTTTTAAAAAAATCACCTGTTATAAAACATTTTTCAATAAATATTTCCAACAATAGAGGTTTTGCATCACCTGGAAGGAGCAATAACCGTAATAAATTTAATATTGATGGCTAGCATAAGAATTTAGAAAAGGGGCAAAAAAGGATCCTTGGAATGCTTTGATTCTGATAATTCTTTTTTGCAAACCTTCCTGGTTGTGTGCGGACCAACATGCTAAAATTTCATTACATTCACATTAATAATGTGGGTGCTAGAATCCAAAAACTAAAAACTTAAGTGAATATTCAAACCCCCGTGCACCCCCTCTAGAATGGAATATCGAAAAATCCAGAAATTACTTTCTTTGAAATACTCTCAAAAAGGTATTGCCAACAGTTCACTTCGTTATATTGATTTCTCGGTATTGTTTTCTTTGAAAATGTAAAACTTTGCTTATGCTGAGCAAAAACGGGGTTTTGGAATTTTCAGACCACTTAAAATTCGAATATCAAAAATCTGAAAAATGCCTTTCTAGATATTGTTGCTAGGTACCTTTCTGCGAAATAACGAAGATCTGGGGTCATTTTGGACACCGCTGGGCTCAAAAACGTCGAAAACGCTCCCAACCCCCCTGTGGGTCAGAAAAAAGATATTTTGAAAAATCCCTTCTTAGTGCGCGTATACACCATAAGGTCTTCGACCCTACCAAGTTTCGAGTCTTTAGCCCTGGTAGATTTTGCTGTGCGTTGCTGAGTGAGTGAGTGAGTGAGTGAGTGAGTGAGTGGTAAAGCTCTTTTATTATTATAGATTAAAAGTTGACCAGGTAGCATAGTGAGTGAGTGAGTGGTAAAGCTCTTTTATTATTATAGATTTTTGCCAGTAGTAATAGTATATGTGTAAATGAGGTTCAATTAAAAAAATTAAAATGACACAAAAATCGAATATAATAAAAGTCAATGTATGTTGTATGTGTTTAGCTTTTATGCAAATCTACACATTTCTTCCGATCTGGTATATACATACGAAAAAAAATCCGAGGTCCTTTATCCAAGGATCCTTTAAACTATATAACCACAATACTATTCTATATCACATGAAAATTTGGCTCCACCTATATTGTAGAGTTTTAAAAATATTAAATGAAATTGATGATTGGCGTATGTACTGCATGATCTTTAACTGTAATTATGTATAGATGTGTGATAATTATTGAATCTGAAATAATATCTAAAAACGGTGAAGAAGTCAAAGTTATGACCAAACCAGGCTTGAATTGAAATGTATCTATTTTACTAGCTTACAAAATACCAAATACGAGCATATAGTATGGGGGAGACTGTTGTACCTTCGGACAAAAATCCCATTTTGTATTTTTCTAATACAGATAAAATGACATTTTGACCATTTAAAGTGATAAGTCGGAATGACCCTTTAAAGGCTCATTCGGACTTATTATTTTTTATCTTAATTTTGAAATGATGATCCAAAGTGAAAAGTTTAACATTCTTTACTCCTTCACTTTTCTATGGAAACTAGCGATTCACAGGAGTGAATTACTCAGGATGAACAGTGAAAGTGAAACAGTGTGAATGAACCTTAAGAAACCTGTTCACATCCTTCTTCACCATCATCACATTCACTCATTATCCTTCAACTCCTTCAAATTCTTTTAAATAAAAGTTAAAAGTATCGAAATTTTCTGACTGAAAATTAATAAATTTTTATGTACTTTTGATAAACTCAAATTTTAAATTAATCTTTAGAATTCTTTCTGTCTCTCTTTCATGACATGTACAAAAATATTTCGGAGAAACTTCAATTAAGAGTATGCGTGAGAAAAATTCTTATTTTTAAGATACATTAAGAATTGAAAAGAATTTGGCTTAGGGCATTATTCTCTTAATATGTTATGAAAAGTTCCATAAAGGAGTTATTAAAGTTATTATAACTACTGTCATACTTAGACTCGGAGTAAATATTTACTTGAAATGAAGAAATGTACAAAAATGGTTTGAGTAAGATTATAGTTTCATATTAGCATGAATTAGAATCTACACGTAAGATTCTATAATTTAAAGAAGAAAAATACTTTCCAGGATTAACTAACACGACGTTAAGTAAAAAAAAATATTTAATAACTTTTCTAATAGAATTAACAGAACGTTAGAATGTTTATAAGGTTTAAAATGTGTAAATGAATGTAAATGTGTATTGAGGCATTCAACGTGTGGGAAGGGGATCAGAAGAAAGAAAAAGATGAAGGATACTTACATGGCTGATGTAGGCATCAAAAATAAACGTTTCTTAAAACTAATAATTTTTACTGATGAATTGAATTCTTAACTTTTGAATTAACTTCAATTCTTTTAAATCAACAGTTTATTAGCAATTAGTATGTAAAGTTATTACAGGTTGGAGGTCGATTAATACCCGCCTCTATATTTTATAACTATAAGTAGCTTATAATTAAATCCTTTTCATACGCTGTTATTTCAGTAATTCATCCTTGATAAATGAGTAAAACCTAGTTATGCTTATATTACAGAAAAAAGACCTTTTAAATGTTTTTTTTTCATAAAAGAGACAAGAGAAAATTACATATGAAACATACAAATCATCATCCTAATTTTCTCTTCAAGTGATATGGTTACTCTTATTATAACCATTTCCAAATATCTTTTGTAAGATGCAGTTCTCAATCTACTTTATATACTTCAAACCCATTTTCAAACCCTACAACACTTTATAATTACTTAAAATACATTTTATACTGGATTGTGAAAGGCTTGAATAGTTAATATTTGTCTCAAATTGTTAAAATACTAATTGCAGTAGAAATAATATAATCAAGGGTATAACATATTTTTATAAAAATTATTTTGTTTGAATACAATTTGGAATCCATGTTATATAGTATTCAGTCTTATTTCAGATGGTGTGGTACAGCACACATAAAGTGGGGTGCGGCTTTAACTACTGCGAGGCTAACAACGTAACGCTATTTCCTTACTTTAGTTACGTCTGTAATTATTGTCCCATGTAAGTATATTCAATTGTTTGGCTGAATACTTTTGTATCATTTCTCTTCACACCTTTGTTCATTTACCGTAAGTCCTTTTTTTATTCTCAGAGTCTTATCATCTTAACATAAATATGAGTTTTATTTAAATGAGAAACATTGTACTTAATATTCTTGTAGTTGATCAGTGATATTAATTTTGATGAGAAGATAAATATTAAATTTAATAACTTTTTAACCATTTGTAAGTGTTTTTCACTTTATACTGCTTTTATTTAAAGGTTCAATTAAATTGACGTAGCTCCAGACCCAGTTTTCCCTTAAAGTAAAATTTTTAAGGTTTTAAGATTATTTTTATTTTGATTACTTAAAATATGCTGATTTTTTTTTATTGAAGAAACGTTTTTCTAAATTTTAACTTTTTGAAAGCATAATTGTCTACTACGTGTATTGAAATCATAAATTATTATGCATTTCAATGATGTTCTTGGTTAAAACAATGGCTAATTTGACAATTTTAAAAAGGTTATATCATAGCCAAATAGACGAATAAGACCAGAGAAGACCAAAATTGTGACGTAAGAGAGCCATCTTCACGTCACGATGGATAACTCTTTGCCAATAACTCAACATCACTCTCAAATGTTTTATGTTTTATGTATATTTTTAGATTCTATTTGATAAAATGTTGGCAGAATCACATTTATGATCTTTCCAACAATAAATCGTCAATTTATTATTATTGTTTATTCATTATGATTGTAGAAAACACCAATTGAATTTGATATACATAAACGAACATTTATCACATCACATATTTTCTTAACTTCGGTTAAATTAGTTTAGTAACTACTAACATAAATTGATTTTCTATAAGGACCAAATTTAAAGAAGTCGTCGAAGATTTTTCGATCCTTGTTATGTACCATAGATAACTGAGTAGTTCTTATAAATTAACAGTCTGGGATAAAAAGTACGATAGAATTACTTATTATTTAAGGATATTATTATTTTTTGGGTATTCAATTATGAATGAATACACTATATATCCCACATGAGCTAATTCCGATTATAAAGAACAAAACATACACACATTACTTTCTGGTTATCTTTCAGTAATTTTAAACAGCTTACAGATCACTTCGTAATGTAAATCTTGTTCAAATATTCCCTATCAATTTGGAACCTCCGAACCTATTTGAGCAATGTTCCTCTTGAATGCACCTCAGGACTTGTCCGAAATTTAAATCCTTAATGGAAATAGATGTGGTTATGCGAGCTCTACTACACAAGAGAACTGTTGACTCGGAATGTTTTCAAAAGCTCTTTCCTCAATGCTGATGCAGGTTAAATCTTCAAATAAGCATTGAAAGACTTATTTGTTGGCTTAAGTATTAAAATTCCACCTGAACCGAAAATGCATCCCAATCAATTATACACACACAATCCAGAGTTTGATCCAAACCTAAAGAACTGGGAATAGGACACGGGAAAGGCATTAAAACTACTCATTATTTTCCCTCATTTTTGGTTTTATTTCCATCGATAGATTTCTATTGATTTAGTTTCTTTTCATTTCCATCGATAATTTAAAGACTTCTTCGCCAATAGAAGGTAAATTATTTTCTTGCATGTGAAATTAAGGCGTTACGCTATTTTTATTACGCAAAAAATGGTTACTTTTAGTACATTTCATAAAATAGAAATTATAAATTTAATAAACTTAAAACTATGTTATGGCTGATGTTTATGTTCTTTAAAATTTAAATGTATTTAAACTATTAATGTTTTTTCTTGTGAATTCCTCTCTGTGCTGTCATACTTTTTAAAAGCCTTTTTTTTCATTACTTCGGTACGGAATAAATAAAAATAGTTTATTCTTCATTAAAACAGATTAAAAAAGTTTTCTTTTCTAAAAAAAAAAAGGCTTTAATGATTAATAATAAAAAAGTTACGCTAAAAATATGTAATAAGTTATTACTAGATTATAAATTTTATGATAGATATTATATTTCATGTTTCGAATCCTTAAGTACCATTATAATAATTTACATGTTTAATTTCTGTAGAGGAAATCACCCCGAAAGATTTGATCGCCCGTATACAAACGGCACCGCATGTTCAGGATGCGAGGGTCACTGCAAATTCAACAAATTCTGCAGTAAGTATGCTCAAGGAAAGTACATTTATTCTCTAATAAAATTTAATGTTGAATCGTCAGTTCAAAGAAGGTGCAAAAACAAAATTTTGAGAAAAAAAAAAGGAAAAAATCCTGTACCTCGCCTAATCCCAAATTTTTTGCGGTTGAAAAAAATATAATTATGTAGATAGATTTGCTTCTTTAAAGCCTATGCAGTTTCAGTTGAATAAAAATTAGTAAAAAGTTTTCAAACTGACGATAAAACTATATTTTCATCACCAAAGAGAAGAAAAGAAATACCAAGACAAATTAATTTATGAAATAGAATGAGCTGAGTCATTAAGACAGTTTAATCGATGTCAATAAGGTTAAAGTAAATGATAATGTAAAAGTAAAAACAAATTCAGTTACACTCGAAACCTGTATCCTACTTGACATCATTCTCACTGATATTTCGTTCTGCTTTCATTTTAGCCAATGGATGTCCGTACGCAGATGTGTGGACCAATTGCAAAGAACTTAACAGCACTTGGCACAACTGGCTCTGTGATGACGAGACTACAGATCGATACTTAGCATGTCGATCTACATGCCGATGCAATGATAAAATTCGATAACGTAGTATTATCTGTACCTTTTTTATACAAGAAAAATAAATGTATGGTAAAACGATTCTACACTAGTCTAGATTTCTGTATTTAAGTGACACCAACGACAACACATCACTAATAGCAACTTCTCTGAGATGAAAGGGATAGCAAGAAGATTTTAATTATGTGGAGCACTTGATATCAAAATCTGAAATCTATCTTAAGTTATTGATTCCTAATTCAAAAATGCCTTCAAAATCGTAAGAGAATGAATCAGTTTTCAACTAAATACTGTAACGTTTTGCTAACACAAGAGAAGAAATCTTGATTTTGAAACAATTTTTTTAGAAATTAATGTAAGGTTTTTTTTTATATTTTTCGCCGCTGTTTTAAATTATTCTTTATTTTTTTACATACACAAAACAAAACATATGTTGTAAAATAAATTGAATTTTAATAGCATTTATAGTAATGAAATCTATTTTTAAGTTTTTTAATGAGTAAAAACAAATAAAATCCTTATAACTCCATTATCCATGCAACTTGACCTATATGAGTTATTAAAAAAAGAACTATAAATTAATATATTTCTATTCGTGATAGAATAATACTAGTTTAAAAAAAATGTCGTGGGGAGCTTCTCATTTATAAGAGTGAAAGAAAACTTTCCGAATCTACAATCACTCTCTCACGTACGGAAATTTGAGGAGTGTAAGTACCGAAAATGCAACATAAAACAAGAATAGTTGTAAAATTCGATATATTTTTTCACTTTACAGCAGATATAAATAAACTATTTTTAAAAAATAATATAATATTTATAAATAGTTTATGTTACCATCGTAATTCAACTATAGATATCAATTCGTGACTAAATTAAATTAGCATGATGAGAACGTTTGCATATGATTCGTATGTCCTTGAGTTTTAAAAGGACTCTAAATCCGGTCTGTACCCAGTATTGTAATCCAGTCTAACCCGAAGGACTTTTTAGAGAAGCAAAATATGTTGCTATGGCAAAAAACTTGGGAGAACCCAGGCCGAAGATGAAGATTCACTCAATTGTATATAATATTATAATATTCCACTATTCGTTTTATTATTTACACAAGATTTTTTTTGTAAAAAATGTTATAGAATAGAATATGAAAAAAATAATTACATCAGGATTTTTTGATATTCTCTTCACAGGTTTTTAATGTGGCTATTATTTAATTTTGTAAATATATGGTGTTACAACAGTTCGTCCAAACTCTGCCTGCACAGTCCTTGGTATAAAAAATGTCTAAAGAACAATACCTCTACAACGTATATTTTTTAGAAAAATGTGACGACGCATCCGATAAAACTTTATTATTTCATTTTAAGACGGGCTTATGAATGTATATGCTCAGTGGATATTTACAACATTTACAAATAACTATGTTTTTATTTCCAATAAGCTTTTTTGCTTAAACTAGATATGACTTCGTGTCGTCACACATGTTTCTGTCGCAATTTCCTTAAAACTATATGAATCTTACTTAGAAGAACAATTCTGTGGGCATTTTTTATGTACTTCACTCAAGGACTGTGCTGTGCAGAGCTTGGGCGAACTTGTCAACACCCTGAATATTTCAGATTCAATATGAAAGAAATGGATATACCTAATTAATTTTTAAACTAAAAGATAGGATTGTTAGATAAATAATTTTCTTTTAACATAATTGCTACTTTCGCAAAAAACAATTTCAAATACTTTTCACAATATGTGTTCGAAAACTTATAAACAGTTTAGAAAGGTGTATAAGATTTTAGGACAACTAAGTTAATGTTTAAGTGAACTGGTTTCATTGACTAGAAATACATTTATTCTCCACGGTGGAATATAAGAAATATTCTTGATGCTTAATGAAAATAGAATAATTTTAGTTTGAATAAATAAGTTCCCATAGTAAAAATAATATGTATTTGTTGTACAAAAAAAGTAGTAAATCTTACAGTTTATCTATTTTTAATGTGAAATCCAAGAGTTTCATGTCAGAGTCAGAGGTAACTACTGATTTGCTCTGCTGTATCACTGTTCTAGCTAGATACCTGCAGGACATTCAACAAGATTGATAGCAGAACCACACGATAGTTTACAACGAAGTTAATAGGTAACGCTTACATAAACTCCTACTATCCTATATAGCATATTAATTTCTAAATTGATTAAGCCATAATGCGCAACTAACTGTTGCATTATAATATACAATTGTGGCTTAGAAATCGAACTTAAGGGTTGAAAATCTCTTTTTTACTTATGTATTGCACTTTATTGAACTTAATCTATCATCAAATAACGCGTTATCTCTTTTCGTAGAAAATATCTCAATTAATTCGAAGACGTACAACAACAAGTGGTAAATGGCCTCTAATTGGTGAAGGAGGATTTGTTACAAAAAAATAAATTAGACCGAAATTAAACAAACTTAATTTAATGGAGAAACGGGAGCTTGATCTCAGTGACACAGATAACCAGAATTAACCAGAATAAACACACTACGAGTAAAGCTGGAATAGTGCTTGAAAGCAATAAATGCTAATGCTTATTAGTCAATATTTTGGTATTTAAAATATAACTTAGGTCTCATTAACTTCGCCAGGTATGTTTGAACTTTTAATTTTACAATTTATGTTTCTTTTCTTCACTTAATTTTTTTTTTTTGAAAAATGATAAAACATAAACTTAAAATCTCCGTTAATTGAATTTTTTGTCTAAAATATCTGAGCATGTGTTTTTGCAATAAGGTAAATTAAATTGTTAGAAGAATGCAATGAGTGCAGCTGCATTTTAGGTAGAAAGCTTATCTTTTT
The DNA here is from genome assembly GCA_963680715.1 of Tetragnatha montana. NCBI lineage: Eukaryota > Metazoa > Arthropoda > Arachnida > Araneae > Tetragnathidae > Tetragnatha > Tetragnatha montana. Next base: position 23,167,892 of record OY796680.1, read on the forward strand.
CCAAGGTCTGTGGAATTAACCAGGTCTGCTCTTCCTCGTTCAATCAACTAAAACAATTGTCAATCGTGGGTGTACCCGATTCTTATCTTAGAACTGTACTCTCTAGATGTTTTTGAAGTTTATGGCATCACCTATGGACCGCACTAAAAGTTTTCAAATCAAGTAGACATCAAGTATTCAAATATTGTCAAATTTTTAGTGTTGAAATTAACATACAAGATACAACTGAGGGCTTTGGGGAATTCAACTTCTACTGAAATTATAATACATATTTTAAAATAAATACATTTTATTTTTTAATAATTTATAATTTTTAATAATTTTATTTAATAAAATACTTTTTATCCCTCATTGATTATTTTTAAATCATTTCCAGGCAAAGCAACTTATTTGTTCTAGTTGCTCTGAAGTCATTCGTAAAAAATTAAACTTTCATATGGAGGAATCAGAGGATATGTATGAACCAAATACTTCTCAGGGTTTTGAGGTGGATGCCTTTCCTTATGATCCTGAAAGAGTCGAGGCTATTAGGAAACAACTTATACATCAGTTATTTCAGACAGATCAAAACCATCAGTCAACAAATGCAAAAGAAATTAGGGAGATACCAGCAATACCAGACGTGTCATCGAAAATCAATGAATCTGAAAAAAAGAGCAAGTTACAGATTTTATCAAGTAAAGAGCAGCTGCGATCTCGAATACAATTAATAACGAAGATAGGCTGTGAAACTTTTAATAAAAAATACACATCCCAAATAGGCTCCGAAAAAACAGAAGGTATCGAAACAGAAAAAAGTATCGAGACAGACGGCAGTATTGAAACAGAAGAAAGTATCGAAACGGACGGCAGTATAGAAACGAAAGAAAGTACCGAGGCAATAAAAGGTTTGCTTCCATCAGAAGATTCCCCGCCTAGAGTATCGACCATAGCTAAAAAGCGGGAGGAATATAGATTGCAGAAAAAGAAGGAGATGTCTTTACAGGAAGACATTTTCTCTCATAATCCTGAGAAAGGGAAGGCAATTCAAAAAGAAGCCTGCCGTTTGTATCACCATTCTGAAAAGGACAGTACTCATAATACAATAGACTCGCGTAAGAAAGTGCATTTTCAAACCTCTTCTCAACCGCAGGGTTCATCCATAAAAGAATCTTCCTTAATCAAAGGACATGTTAGAAGTAATGATGAACCAGAAATAATGATGGAAGAGAATGATGAACCAGTTGAGAAGATTCTTCCATATATATCCAGCACGGACATCGTCGTACACCTCAAGAAATCCACAAGCGATGGAACAAAAGTTGAAGAGTATAAGAAGAAGCGCGAATTACAGATTATGTCATGTAAAGGTCAGCTGAGATCTCGAATACAGTCAGTTACAAAAATAGCTTATGAAATATTTAAGGAATACCATGTATCTCCAAATGGCCCCGAAAAAGCCGATGGAATTGTCGACAAGAAAAAAAGTTCCGAAACAAAACATGTTACCATGTCTTCAAAAGGGAAAGATTCCACGAACAGAAAATCAACCCTGGCGAAAAAGCGGGAGGAGTTAAGATTGAAACAAAAAATGGAAAGGTCTTCAATAGATGATGCCTTCCCTTTTAATGCAGATAGAAGGAAGAAGGTTCTAGAAGAAGCCTTGCGTTCATACCGCCCACCTGAGAAAAAGAAGGTTCCTGTGAGTGATGCTTCGCACAAGTTTCAGTCCCAAACCTCTTCCAGAGAAAAGGATTCATCGTCTGAAGAGTCTTCATCTATCGAAGATAGCACTTGCAAAAGTCACAAGGATAAATCTAGTGGAAAGCTCCTTCCTCAAATTCCAAGCACGGATGTCCTCGTAGAAGATAAAGGCTTTTACGAAAACCTCATGAGTGAACTGAAGATGGAGTGGAGTGAACTGAAATTGAATAGTGAGTGGAGCAGGCCAGAAGGGAAGCCAACGCTGGAAGACCGGAAGATGTCTTTAGCGCAAGCCGACTTGGATATCAAAACGCATTTCAAGGATGTAGTTGGTGGGAAATCAGTTAGGCCGAAACGGAGACAGTGTAAGTTCTTCAGATTTTTCATAGAATTCCATTCCTTGTGAGGTAGGAGGAGGGTAGGGAATTAAGAAGGCAAATTGCGTTTTTATTTATTTTTTGGTAATATATTACTCAGTGCTGAGATTAGAGAGGGACATATTATAAATACGCCGTTCCTCGAAATATTTGGACCGTCTCTCGAAATACCTGGGACATCCCTCCAAAATATGGGGTTTCTGACAAAAAAGAAAGAAAAGTAAACATAAGAGGTGAGTCTCCCCAAATATTTTTCCAACTACGTAGAGCCCCGATTATCCGCGGAATTGGGTAATACAAAAACTAAAAATGATGTTCTAAATGGTATTACTTTTTCCAATTTCAAACTTAGTTAAAATCATTGTTTTGGTGACATTATTTTACAACATTCTGGAAACAAATTAGCTAAGTTGTCCTAAACTCACTTACGGCCATATTCATAGCCATCAGCGTCAGTGTTAAATCCTAGATCAAAGAAGGATTCCACCAATCAGAGTCAGCGAAAAGCTAATTTTTCTTTCTTTAGATGTTGGTTAACACCGACTTGATGGCTGTGAATACGGCTGTTATTCTATTAAAACCACTCTAATTAACTCTCTACTTACAGCTTCGTCCGTTCCACCCGCCACGTCATCGAAGGCTGATAATCTTAGTCATCTACGATCCCAGTTCATCCCAAATGATGATCAACCAGACTACCATCGCAGAAAACAATCATGGTTGGGAACGTACGTTGAAGGCATGGATTACTGGGCTAATTCTGAGGATGTGAACGACAAGGAAAAGGTGATTCTCAATTCCCTTCTTTAAATTTAAATTAGGGTTTCGTTTTGCAGGATATTTATCTCTTCCATGTTAGGGTTCTCATGGATATACCAGAAAACCGATTATTGGAACGAGGAGAGAATTAAAGTTACAAAACAGCACTCCCATAGGTTACCCCAGCGTTTCTCAACCGGGGTTCCGCGGAACCCTGGGGTTCCGCGAGGCCTCCTCAAGGGTTCCGCGAGAAATTCGAAACAAATTTTTTTTGTTGTCCTAGAATCTAGAACAAATTTTTTTCCTTCGAATTTCTCGCGGGACTTATATTATAATTAACTTTATTATAATATCAGTTCATCAAAATCTAAATCCTACCAAAAATTATATGCCTGAAATTCGGACTAAGTGTACCAAAAACAAGATAAAACCCTGTTTTTAGGGGTAAAGTTCCAAAAATTTTCTGGGGAAAGATCGCAGATCCCCTTTTGTACTTGGAACTCTATTTGAATAACTTTTTAAATATTAAGTTCATATATAAATGTACATCCAAAATTTGGACTTATGTTAGTGTACCAAAACTAGTTAAAAACCTGGGTTTTTTTTAGTCAAACTTCCAAAAATTTTCTGGGGGAGGGCCCCCAAACCCCCCTTTGGTAATTGTATTTTTATTACTAACAACTTTTCCTTTATTAAGTTTTTAGGACCTAATAATCACCTAAAAAGATACATCGGACCTATTAAATATGTGGCCCAATATATATATTATATATATTGGGCCCCTCCCGAAATAAATTCCTATATACGCCACTGATTTCTTTGTTACTTATTTTCCGTTTTATTTAATAATTTAAAAAATAGTGAGAAAAATATTGTTACATGGACGCTAGGGTTCCGCGGAACTTGGGCATTGTCAAAAGGGTTCCGTGGGAGTAAAAAGGTTGGGAAACGCTGGGTTACCCTATTACTAAGTTTTCGGTTAACATACTAGGAATTAATAAATAAGCTTTTGATCTTCAGATAAAATGATTAATTAAAGTGCACATTTTGATTGTAGGTAAAATTCACAATAGACGAGCGTCAAAGAGCGTGGTATGATTGGCATGGTATCTCGTCTGATGAAGATGATGATGATGATGACAAGAAGAACGAAGAGCTTGAAACTAATTTAAAATCATTGGAGGAAAAACTACTACTTTCAAGAGAGAAAAAAGAATCTATGAGATCAAAGAAACCCGATAATGAAAAAGATACCGTTCTAACAAAAGTATAAAAAAATTGTAAAAATATATCACAGCTAAAATATTATCTTTGAATCTGCATTTTAAAAATTAAAAGACATTTCACCTAAATATTAAAAAAAAATCATATGGGGATTATCAAATCAGTAAAGTTCCTGTGTTGTACGAGTACCAAATCAAAATTTTATTCATATTTTCCTTTTCCTTTTTAGGATAGACCACGTAATAACATGGTAAAGACTGAACCTTCTTCAAAATTGATGGCCGATTTCAAAGATATGTTTCAACAGTTCTCCGACCTTGAGGGAACAAAGAGCAAAATGACGCTCCCAAGTACTGACAAATGGCTAGAACAAGTAGGGTTATTGGATCACAGCAATGTGACAACCATTCATACAGGAATTTTTTTCAAGGCATCAGGAGGCACGAGGTATTTAGATAAAATATATCTATCAAATTTTATTGTATTGAAGAATAAATGTTGTTTAGGATAGTTATTGCATGTCCGCAAAGACTCTAACAAGCTCTCGCTCTAGAGCTAGACCAAGTCAAGGCCTTTTATATGAACGTGCGACGTCAAAGGTAGGCCAAAATCGGTGAATTTGCAATGGTAAGTCTATGGAGCATCATAAAAACTTATTTCTTAACTCCTCACGTTATGCATCTCTTCAAGGCTTTTTTAAACGTTCTAGATTCCTAACATCTTTCAAGTTCCATTGAATTTTAACCCTTTAAAGTAAGTTTTTTGTGCACTACAGACAGCATTGCAAATTCACTGATTTCGCCCTATATTTGACGCCATTAGTCGGGTTGTGAGGCCATTTATATAGAGGGTCTTGACTAAGTCCGTGCACCATGAAGAAATACAGAATTTACAGAAGAAAAGGTGTTGTTTTATTCTGAAGGTTGAATATTCCCAGAAACTTCATCAATAAAAAATAGGTTTCCTACATATTTGCAAGAGTAAAATTTAACTTAAATTACACTAGTATAGGAATTTATGAGTTGTAATTTAAGTACCTTAAACTTAATTAAAATAAAAGTACATCATAACTGTAAAAAAAAACTTTTATTATTTTTGTATTACTTTTGCTGTTGGGTGTGGGGAAAATATTTAAATTACTCTGATGTATTTGTAACCATTGTAAATTTCTTAATTTTTGTATGCAAACCGGAAATACTATTTATCTTTAAATTGTATGGAATACGCAGAAGTTCTCGGGCGTATCGTATGGTCAACTTCTGGTTGAACTCGTTTATAGCAAGTTTTAGAGTCAAAATATTTTGTAAATAAAACTGGAGTATACAATTCAGTGCCAGAAGGAAATAAATATGCTAGAGAAAATTTATTTAAGAAGACAGTTCATTAAATTATAGAACCCTGAACACTAATTTTTATTAGGTACCGTGGACTGACGTTTGATGAGTTCACAACCTTTATGGAAATGATTGCCACAGTGAGAAAAATGTCTTTTATTGATGTCATCAATCGCTTAAAGCTAGCAAACGTTGGATTACCCATTGATAAAAAAAGGATGGGGTGTTTCGGTCTCGGTAAGCTCTATCTTTTTCCATTTAATAAAAAGCTAGTATTATCAAATAAAGTTCAGTTCAAAAATTAAAAAGAACATTAAAATGTAAGGATATTAGACCTCGGAGGAATTTTGTTCCCTTCACAAAACATACATTCAATAGTGTAGCTGTAGACCAAAAGCACACTTTTTCCGAGATCTAAAATTTTGTGGATAACAATACTGCCGTCCTTAGCAAGAAGGGCGCATCTCCGAAAATCAAGATTTTCAGTACAAGCACTTTTCGCCTAAGGATTTCAAGAAATTTCAGAGATACGCCCTTTTTCACTAGCGTTTTTGTGTACCTTTACGTACCCATAGGTACATGAATGAGGTATCATAAGGTGCAGAAGACTCCAAAGATTCTAGATATGCAAAAACCTGAAAATCGCCAAAATCCGAGATACGCCCTTTTCTTGCTAAGGAAGGCAGAATAGTACAGTGACAATAGTAGTAACAAGAGTCTCACGTCCCAGAGAGAGGGTCAGTGAATCATCTTCTAGGAAGTTTTTAAAACGTTGGCTCTCTTATAAAACAGGGTTTCAATGGTTTCAACCGCTGAGCATACTGGTATGATGACTGAGACTGACTGAGTATGAGCAAGCCTTGGAAATGTGAGCATGCGAGTTAGGGATTAAGGGATTATATTTTTCTCTCCAGCGTATTTTTATCTCCAGTCGTTGGCGTAACCAGAAAAAAATTTGGGATGGGAAAATTGAAAATTTTTGGGGGTAGGTGGGGTAAGTTCATGGTCAAAAAAGGAAAAATTCTGACTTTCGGGGGGATATATCCTCATATCCCCCTCTGGCTGCACTCTTGAAGCACTTGTATAATTAAATTATAGGCTAAACATGATTAAACCATTTTAATTCCGCACCTGTTTGTTCTGGTTTGTTCACAATTGTCGTAGGGCGGCGCAGTGCGATGATGCGACTGGACGCTGGACGTCCAGGGAAAAGGGAATTTTTACGGAAGTTAGTTTCAAGCAATCTTGACGGTTGTGTCGCTCAAATCGCTGCATGTGCATGTAAACTCACTGAGTGTAAACCTTACTCCAGTTTGTCCCTCTAGCTCAGTGGTTTCAGCTTGCTTTTTAGCAACTACCCTTCTAATACATCCCACGTTCCAAGTTGAGAAAATAAAGAAAACCTTCTCACTGCTCTGTGGTCTGTTCCGCTTTTTCTGTTTTCAGACTTAGCAGTTAAAGAAACCGAAACCATAGCAGTCAACTGCAACCTGCGAGTAGCGAAGTCATCCATTTCTATTGTTATGAAATGCTAATTAAGATATTGTGATAAAAGATATCTCTTAATTACACCAATTTCATAATGAGTTCCGATATTCCTGGTGCTATAATGGATGCACCTGATATTATAATGATTCTCATCCCTTTGATGATCATACTGCTGCTTCTCACGGTGGGTCTTTTGCTGTGGTGGTCGGGTGTTTTCTTGCCTGCTAACATTAAAACGTGCAAACCACCTTTCCAAGAACTCGAAATTGCCTATAAATTCGTTCGAGGATCTCAGCAAGATTGTAGTCTTCTCTACGCTGAAGCTCATTCTTTGGCTCCACAATTGAGATGCATCGGAGTGTATTATGATGATCCCAAAGAGGTTTGTTTATTTTCCTCTTTGTTTATGTTGTCGTTGAATGGACCAGATTGTCAATAATGGTACTGTTAGAAGCAATTAGTTGTAAGATTTAGTAAAGTTGCCGTTGTTTATCTCTTCCTAAGCAATTCTTATACTTTTATTAGATTCCTTTATTTTTATATTTGATAAAATATGCCTTATTAATAAAGATTTTTGGAAGTTTATGAAAACATGATTTTTTCTTTGGGAAAATGCTCTAATTTTTTCTTCAAACGTGACCAATTATATGAGGCTATTTACTTAACTATATGAAACTTCAGACTTCTGTGTTTTATTCAATAGGAACCTACTGTTGTTGGAAAAAAGGGCGCAAGTTCACAACTGCTGATGGTTGGCGAGATTTGGGTTTTTAACGGCACATTTGGCGTTTTAAACGGCACTTTTAACATTGTTTTAGGGTTGCTTTTATCGCTAAAAATTGGCGCATCAGCAGTTGTGAACTTGCGCCGAAAAAAGTATTTGAAAGAATGCACCTTCGATTTTCTTTTCATTTTTTGATTAAAACCCACACTTTTTGTAGATGGTTCAAATATTTCTGGGGACACCCTTTTGCAATTCTTTCCAATCTTACCACTAGTTTTATTATACTATGCATCAGTGGAACCAAATGCTGTGGATGCTGTAAAGATATGCCTGGGGTGCCATGTGGAACTCCAGATTATACTGGGTATCAGGCCCGCTGGCAGGAGGGGGCAAAGGGGGCACTTTCCCCCGGGCCCGGGGATTTTCTCAGCCCTATAGGGCCCTTAAAGAATCTCCTAACTAACCTCTCTAACTTAGAGGAATATACTAATTTTGAATCAATCTTGCAATCAAATCTTGCATAGAAATGTTCAAAACTGCATTAAGCCTATGAATGCATTTACTAAAGACAATTTTGGCCCCCCCCCTTGAAAATAAGAACTGGGGGGGCCCGCTTCTCAACTTTGTCCCCAGGGCACGGCTTGACTGTCCAGGGTTCCCACGGGCCTTGAAAAGTACTTGAATTTCATTTTTGTTTTCAAGGGCCCTGGAAAGTACTTGAATTTAGTGCTAAGTCCTTAAAAATCCTTGAATTTTATCTGAAGTATATTAATTTGGAATTATTTTTAGTTTGGACAAGAAAAAGTTCATTTTTTATTCAAATGGTTCATATCCTGTTCTTACACACAGATAGGATTTTTAAAATTGTAGAACAGGTATTAACTTGGCTACTTTAATTTTTCTGTTTGACCTTCCTAAAAAAAGTGCAATATAGTAGGTAATATGTTTGAATTGTTAAATATATGAATGGTTATAAAATGAAGTTTTCACTATAAGGAAGGTTTTTTTTTAGAAAAGTCCAGTTTCTGAAGCAGGGGTTACTAAAGAGAACAACTTTTGTTCCTCCTCATTATGCCTTTTTATGTTAGTCCATGAAAAATTTAAAATGGGCCTTAAAAAGTCCTTGAAAAGTACTTGATTTTTTTCCTCACAAAAGAGTGGGAACTATGCTCTCGGCGGCCCTGCAGGGTATAATCAATAATAATGGGATAAATTTCTAGGAGAGGTATGGTACACCTAGAGCAGCGTTTCCCAACCTTTTTACTCCCACGGAACCATTTTGATAATGCCCAAGTTCCGCGGAACCCTAGCGTCCATGTAACAATATTTTTCTTACTATTTTTTAAATTATTAAATAAAACGGAAAATAAGTAACAAAGAAATCGTTTATTTATTATATTTATTTATTAAAATCATAAGAATACAGCTGCAAGGTTTTGAAAATACAAATTTAAGTATTTAAACAATTTTAGCAAGTTTTGAAAAAAAATAAAACAATTCTTAAATAATGTAGCTTTTAAGGTGATAATTTAGGTCCTAAAAACTTAATTATAGGAAAAGATGTTGTAATAAAAATACAAGTACCAAAGGGGGGTCTGGGGAAAATTTTTGGAACTTTACCCCTAAAAACATGATTTTATCTTGTTTTTGGTACAATTAGTCCGAATTTCAGACATATATTTTTTGGTAGGATTTGGATTTTGAGGAACTTATAAAAATAAAGTTGTTAATAATAAAATTCCAAGTACAAAAGGGGGGTTTGGGGGCCCTCCCCCTGAATTTTTTTTGAACTTTGACCCTAAAATACAGGGTTTTAACTTGTTTTTGTACGTCCAAATTTCGGGGGGGGGGGCAGGGCCCCCTCGCCCCCCCCCTTATATACACAACTGCTAACCCCCCACTGTATCTTAAAACAACATTGCAACGGACACAGTGGATACATCTGGTTTACCAAGCAAAGGAGTGCCGCGCTTCCTTCTTTTTGTTATCTGGAGACCGGTGATCCTCCAAAACTACAAACGACCTCCCCTTCTATTGGGGGGAGAGATATCATATGGGCTTGGAATTTTGTGAGAAAAGTCCGTTTTCGGGAATCGGAAACAGAGGTTTTCGAGGTTCCGCGAGAAATTCGAAGGAAGAAATGTTTTTGAAAAAAAAATGTGTTTCGAATTTCTCTCGGAACCCTTGAGGAGGCCTCGCGGAACCCCAGGGTTCCGCGGAACCCCGGTTGAGAAACGCTGACCTAGAGCAGTGGTTCCCAAAGTGGGTTGCACGAAAAAATTTAGGGGTTCCGCGTGACAAATTTTATTTCTTATAGAAGATAGATAGATAGAAAATGAGATTGGTGTTTTTTTTACATTAAGTTCATCAAAATGCAAATCCTACCAAAATAATATATTAAATTCTTAAATATGTATGCTCGAAATTCGGATTAGGTGTACCTAAACAAGTAAAAACCCTCTTTCTATAGTAAAATTTTCTGGGGGAGAACCTCCAGACCCCCCTGATGGTTCTTGGAACTTGATTAATCACAACTTTTTTAACATTAAGTTGGCTTGTTTCATTTAATATCAGATATTAAATTTTGAAAAGTCATTGATTAAAAAATAGTCTGGGTTCCACGATCATTGGCAACAAATTGGGGGGTTCCAGGAGCAAAATAGGTTGGGAACCACTGACCTAGAGGATTCAGAACACATAAAGGTGAGGTCAGAAATGTACCTACCCCTAACAACATAATGGATAGCAAGATTGGTTATTGAATAATTTCCAGTGGAAATTGACACTTAACCTTTTAATATTGGATTAAGACCAGCAAAATCATTTGATTCTGGCATTTATTACACTAAACCAATTTGGTTGGTTGGTTTTACTAGGAAACCAATTTAAGAGCTGAAATTTCAATCTTATTTGCTCAGATCTTTGACTTTGATAATCATGACTGTACTTATGTATTATATTATGTTGCCCCTTCAGCGGCACATCTATAGAACAGTCAATTAGCTTTTCCTTATGTAAAGGGGGTTCTTTTAGTTAATTTCTTGCTTGGGGAGTTTTGCTGAATCAGGTTTACTTAAATATAACCATAAATATTCTCTTCACAATTCTTAAAAATTTCCTGTATTTTAAAATAATAATTAAAAATTTCAGTCCTTGAAATTTTTGCCCTTACACAAAATAGAATTCACCAAAAATGTTTCTATAAAGAATAAAAGGATATTTTTCTATAATATTTCATTATTTTTAATTTGAAAAACTTTCAGCAAAAATTAAAAAAATTTCAGTGTGCTCGTACTATTTTATATTTTCTGAATAATCCTCTCATCTTTTTTGGACAGACTTCTTTGAAGTGTTACTTGATAAAATAACCATATTTTGATACTTTCCTAATTTCACCGACGTATCTTAATTCTGTTTCAGGTTGGTGATGCATATATGCGTTCCATTGTGGGTCTCATATTGAATGATGAAGACAAAATAATTTCAGATGAAGAAAGACAAAGGATGGTGGTGAAAGGTTTTCAGATCACCAAATTTCCTGCAGTGGAACATGTTGTGTATGCTAACTTTCCACATTCCAGTTTCCTATCAGTGCTTGTTGCGGTGCATAAAATAGTACCAAGTTTCCGCTCGTACATTCAGGTATGACTTGCAGCTTTTTTTCGATTTCTTTTCTAAAATTTTGCCTACTTCATGTTATATGGTTATTTGTGTGTTTTAATGGGATGGGTAAGTTGTAATTTTTTGCTATTCTTGAGTGTAACTTCCTCCTTTGATTTCATATTCCTCTTTTTTTCTAGATTTGTCTAGATATCTGCCCCTTACTCGTATTGTCTTTGTTAAATTAACACAAAATTTAAAACCGATATTATTTAAGTTGGCTGAATCTTTCTTGGGAGTGAGATAGAGAATTTCGATGAAAAAAAATATTGGCATTAGCAGAGGTATTTTTAACTCTTCTGAGAGCATATTTCACTCCTTGAAAATCAGAAATACTCTTTAAAAAACTAGCCGAGTATTTTCACTCTTTGAATTGGGTTTTCATACAGCCATAGTAATTTGTTTCATTTATTGTTCTGATACTTAATGATAGGGAGTTTGATTCTATTAATACTTAACATATGCTATAATAGTTAGAACCCAAAATAGCACCCTCATTTTCTTTTTCAATTTCATTTTGTCCATTAAAAAGTAAGCGTCTTTAGTTATATTTCTTTAGTCTTTAGTTTAGTCTATTTCCATATTTCACTCATCCTAAAAAAGTCAAGGAGTATTTTTACTCCTCCAAAAAAAATCCTAGGAATAACACTGGGCATTATAGTGTTATTGACCATTGTTGTTTAAAAGTGTTAATTGGGTATTAATTGGACTCTAACAATTTAATTGTGGTAACTCATTTGAACTTGTGGTTAAATTCTGAAAAGTCAAAACCTGGTTAAACCAAATCTAATATCCCTTTATCTTTTAATATATACACCCATATTCATTTCCATATTTTTTAATTAATTTACTTGATTGATGAAATTTGTTGTATTAACATTCTTCTCTGTTTCTTCATACTAAGACATTTTATTTAGAATTGGTTTGTCCTATAAAGGCTCATATAGTTATCATTAACTTTTTCTACTAGAAAAAAACGGTACAGGAAATCACAAGTTTTGGGGGAGGTCTTATTACTTATTAGGAACTCATAATTTTCCACAAAATTATCTTGGTGTCAAATTTCTTCTTGGCAAGATCTGCACCTGCACTAGTGTCTAAATTCTGAGCACTTAGTCTATCACAAAATAATTTTCTATCTACTTTTTGATAGCTTTTGAAGTACACAAAAGACTTGGTAGTTTATCTGGTAATCTGATACTGTGTTCACACATGTAAAGTTAAACTAGTTTAAGTGATAATCTTATACGGGTAAGCGCGCACGGGCGACTTTTGTCACGGTGACAAAGACAAAAACAACGTTGCTAAGGCTGTTGTTAGAGGCGGGACATATAAGCATCCAATAGAAGCATTCGCACATGACATCACTGGAGGATAAAAAAAACGTTGCTAAGGCCGTTGTTAGGTAAAGTCATGTGATTGAAAATGCTCTATTGTTTTCTTGTGATATTTTTGATACTAGTAATCCTGGTCGCCGTGACTTTAGTCACTCGTGCGCGCCCAGCCTAAGAGTAAAGTATGTGTAAACAAACTGTCTTAGATTTAAACTAGTTTAGGGGAACTAAACTCTATAAACTTAAACCTTAAACTAGTTTCCTAAACTTGCTTTCCTAAACTTAAAAATCAAGAAAGTTTTAAGTTATTATTATTGCATCGTATAGCAGTTGGAAAGATAATTGTCACATGAAATAAAATACTACCAAAATTTTTACTTGATATTATATTGAAGTGTCTGTTTGCAAATTTAAATATATTTTTCAAATGGAAAAGGAAAAAAAAATTGGACAACTAAAAAAAAAATTCAGTAAGTATATTAAGTGCTAAGTAAAAAAGATTAAGTAACAATACTATGTATGTATGTTAAGTAACTATATACAAGTGTTTACTATTAGTATGATCAACACCATTGATTTTACTTGTTGTAGTATCACCTGTGTTTCAAAACTGTTGTAGTGTGAATGCTTAAAAAATATACTTTAACTTAAACTTTTTTTACTTCTCTCTTATCTTTTTATTTGGGAGCGTATTATTAGGTTTTTAGATACTGAGATTTTCCAAATCATCATTCAATGCTAGAAAACAGGGTTGTTGTATTTAAAACAAGGTAACAAAAAAAACAGGGTTTAAAACACTTGCATACTTTTTAGCAAGTTGTTCGCTTTGTTTATGCAATGAACATTTGCATTTTTATGTGGGGATCACTCAGAGTTTAAAAATTGTGTTAAGTATAAGGCCTGGGTACAAATCGCCAGTACATTGCTTGATAAAGATCATGATTCTGACGAAAACTTGCGAAAATCAGTACTTAAGGATTAACCAGGTGCAAATAGATAGTTTTATGATAAATCATCAAAATTAATCAAATATTATATTGATAAATCATTAAAATATCACAACTAGTAGTGTATCTTTTAGTTTTTGTTATATTTTTATGTGTAAAATGTCACTATTAAAATCTATTTGGCAAGATTTGTGCCCTGCTAATCCAAAAGTACCTGAAAATCATTTGAAAGATGATTTTTTTAGCATTTCTGTGTCAAGGGTTAAAAAACAAAACAAGTTTAAAACAAAAAAAAAATTCAACCTGCAGAAAATGCCTCTGTAAACTTATGTATGCACTTGAGATTAATTCTATATAATTTTTGCTTGATTTTAGGAAAAGAAACTCCAGGCCTATCCTCTGATGGAAATATGTGATGGGAAGCAAATCTTGTATGTGGCCCCCTTGTCTAAACAGAGTGAGTTTTTTGTCTATGAGGCTCTTGCAGAGAGTGAGGAAGAGATCACCTCCGAGAAAACCGTTGATGAAGGTGAAGAGATCTCGAGCAAAGATCTTGAAGAGCTTCCCGATACCATCAGCTCAGTTGATTCTCTTGTAGAAAGTGGATCTAAGGTCGAGGATTTACCTTCAAATGAAGATGTCATTGATAGCTTAGAGGAAAAGAACAAAGCTAGCACTGGTTCTGAAGCCAGCACAGAATCCTTTGAGGAGCTTCAGCTGGATTCATGAGTTTATGTAATTTTGTTGGCAAGTTATGTTGCTTTCCAAGGTCAGATGTAGGCCTGATAGATATTGCTGAACTTCCTCTATTTCAATGTATCTGCACAACTTATATATATTCATATTAAGGGACATAGTGTTCATACAGCGCTGATAGGAGATTGGTTTCTGTTGTACATAATCCCATTTTTCTTAACAAGACAGTTTTAAAACTGTTTTAACAATTAGAAATTTGTTGCTGTTGATATTTTTTAAATATTATTTACAACCGATAATGCTTATTCGGTTTAGGGTTTTATAGACATTTTCCTATTGTCAATTAATGATCTGGTTCTAATTACACTATTTCAAGTTATTATTTATTGACTAGTATGTTACTGTTAATAGTATATTATTTGGTATTTAAAAATAACCTTGTCTTGCATTTATTTGTATTTTAGAAAAGAAGCAGGTTTTGAGGGTTCATTCCTAAAAGGAACATAGAACAGTAAAATATGTATTAATCTTTTTGTGTGTAAAATTGAATTAAAAAGTACACAGTTTGATATTTTAAGAACTGTTAAAAACATTTTTTGTTTGTATATTTATTGGTGTAAAATAAAGTGTAAATCAGATAAAAAAAACTTTGTATTCTGTGTACATTTGTTTCTGATTATCAGCTAACTGTTTTTGATAAAGCCTATAAAAACTGTTATTGAATCTATTACATCTTAAACAGATAAATATTGGATTTTAAATCACTTTTGCGCATTTTTAGTGATTGCTAATAATATTATAAAGGATGAAATTAATGTCCTGTTACGTTTTACCATCAAACATTATTTGTTATTTGTAAATTTAAAATAATTTTAATTCCTATGACATTATAGCCTGTTTGTATAGTAGATATAGTACTTTTCTTCTTAAATATATTTTTGGAAGTGATGCTTTTTCCTTTCATTCCATTTTGTTAAGAACTAGATTTATAAGCTAAGGTACTAATGTTTGTACCATTTTGGATACTCCTAAATACCGTTGTATTGGTGTGCTTAAAATTTAATCTATTCTTTTTTATTCTTACAATTATTTTCTATTTCTCAACTTAAATTTCTTGTGGTTATCTATTAATGTAAAACAGGCTATATTTAATGTTAATATAACTGTTCCTGTTTAAGTGATTTGGTAGTGTACTTTTGAATGCCACCAAAACTTTATCAAGTAGGCTGGTTAGAGAAAATTTTATTTAGACATTCAATGATTAAAATATTGATAGATGTAAGAATAGTGAACTGTTATCATATGTATAGAATGTTAAATATCAATATACATGTTTGTACAGATCATTTACACTTGTAAATTATTTATCCTCTCGACTGTTGAAATTCCCTTTAGAATTTTCTTTCCTGAAATGAAATTATCTGATATTAATGTTCAAACAATATTTTCTTATAAAATGATTTTAAAATTCTATGAATATGTTAGTCAATATGGTAATAATAACTGGAAGTCTTTAGTATTTATGTTGCATCCTTAATTCCTTAAACTCTTGACAGCTATTTTTTTTTAAATCTATACATCACTTAGAACTCCACTGTTGATCTGTGAATATATATTATATCCAGTTATATTAGGTACTTGTGGGTAGTAGAAACATTAAGCTTGGGTGCTTATGAATAATTTAGTATGTGTAGGTATATTTTTGTATGAAACTGTAAGTTTTCGTACTAAAATATTGATTTACATTTGGGGAAGTTCATTTTATGTTAACAAGAGATAGCTCTTTATTTTTTTATTTTTTACACAAACAATAAGTAATTCAAGGCATTTGAATTTTTGCTCAATGGTTTTAGAGCTTGCACATATTTATTAATGTTTAAACTTCTAAATTTCCAGTGCTTTTAGGGTGTTAAAGTACTTTGTGCTATTATTACCTTTATAGTTAATAGTAAGGAAAATTACTTTGCATATCATTGCTATTGGTTTAACTTCTGCCTAAATACCTTTAACAAACAATACTGTACTACGTGAACTCAAATTTTAAGTAATCAAAAACGCTAGTCAAAAAGATGTTTGTTTATGGCAACCTAGTAACATTGAGTTAATGTATTTGAATACTTAAATGGTGTTTTGTGTTGTCTTATGTTTTTATAGCTGTATTGGTTGTTTTTCTTACGTGAAATATGTTACTGTAATAGGTTTGCTGCATTATGTAGTAGCTGTCTGAACAAAAAAGTTCTTATAATGTTAATGTACATTATTTGTGCTATTTTGGTGTTCATATCTGAAATAAAGATTTCAAAAATTTTATCAATTGAGATTTTTGTTGGTTCTTACGTATTATCCCGTCGACTGTGTCGCTGAATTCAAAAACATAATCACAGCCCACTAACTGTTCTATAGCGCTACCGCTGAACAGTCAACGGGATAATATGTAAGTACCTCTTTGTTAAAAATGGAACTACCAAAATGAATGCCTCACTTAACTAACTAATCATTGTTGGTCCTCTTATCCATACCATAGAGAACTTCCAAGTTATTTTTGATACTGTAAATTTAAAATTTACGAAGTATTGGTGCTGCTAATCGGATGTGACAGTGATATTTGAAAATAAATCAAATCTAAAATAATTTGGCCAATTTATATGAAATAAACAATATAAGAGTAGTTATGGAGTAAATAGATTTGAAAAGAGGCATTTATGTAAAAATGTCCTCGTACATTTGAAGTCAAAATTTCTTTTTACTTCTAAATGCATTTACTGTAATGTAGCAATTTGAACTTTTTTTGGCGGGGGGGGGGATTTCTTTTTAATTTTGGGTCCAAAAGCAGATGTAAGCATATTTGTTTCCTGAAGTTCCCATTTGGTAAAGCAGAAGATTTAGTTACTTTAGAAGAAAAGCCATCTTAAAATAGTAATCCTTCATCCTAATTAAACTGGTAGAGCTTCATCTTAAAAACATGTTTGTAAATTGAATTGCAAACCCCAATAGTTTAAAGTGCTAGTACTGTGTTTTAAATAATTGCAAAAAAGTTTTTTCAAATGGTTTTTGAATTGAAAACTGTAAAAAAAAGCGTTGGAATGGTTCCTCAACCACATTAATTCGACCCTAGACTAAGAAATGAAAATGCCATAGAGCATAATTGTAGCATATAAATCACAGGCTCTAAAGCGGTACTCGGTACAGCTTCGATAAGAGCCCTCCAGCCGCCATGTTTTTGTTTACCCATAAGCTCAAATGATGACAACATTTAAGCATATTGCTGTGGATAAACATAGCGGCTGGAGGTTTCTTATTCTTTTTTCACTGTAAACATAACTAGAGTTTAATTATTATTCTCCATATGATTCTCTTCTACATCCCTCAAAATAAATTCCACAAAAGTGGCATTCAGTTTGTTTCATTCATTAGCTGAAGAGCTAGAACAGTGTTATCACAAGACAGCCATTTCAGATGCGCCAAAATCAAAGGCAGATTTTACAAAGGTACTTACGATTTAGAGTCCACCATAAAACCCGCCAGGCCATTTCCCAGGATGCATCCCTCCTGAGGGTCTCCCCCCTCCCCCTCTTGTTGGTCTCTCATCTTCTTCCGTGGGGTATCGAACTCCAGAGGGTCCTCCAGATCCCCGGCCGCCCGTGCCACCCCTCACTTCGCCCCCGGGTCGACGGTTTCTCTGGGCCTCCGCGGTGCTCAGAAGCAAGACGGCCAACAAGGTGACGAGAACGAGGTGTTTCATAATGAATCTGGGATGGAGTAAAAAATGCATCATTATAAATTGCAAAATTGTAGTTAGAACTGAGCATATTTAGGATATGGTGCAAGAGAATCACCTCAAGTAACCACTCTATTAGATGGATATAGGGATTTTGACAGTTTATAAAATTTAATGTTTTTAAGCATGCTGATTTTTCTTCAGCCTCAATGATACCCCCCGACCGTAACACTTTTATTCCAATTAACCAACCAACCATTATATTTTTACAGCTAAGAAACTATGGAAACTTATTTAAAAGGCGAGGCCCACGAATCCGTTTCTATGAAGCCCCTAAGCCGAAACAATTTTCCCCCATATGTTAGGGAGAATTTCAATTATTGTTAAATAATTAATTCTTTGAAATGGTATCCTTAAACTAGCCTCTTATTTCAGCTATGCCGAGTAAGATTTTTTCCCGTATTCCGGGCGAGGTCATCATAATTATAAGAAAGTTTTCAATAAGATAATATTAACGGATCATAAGTGGCTCCTATAATCAAGCTAAATACTATCATGGATATTAATATACAAGAAAAGCAATAGAACCTGAGCGTTCGAAATTAACTTAGATCTTCATAACTCTAAAGTATCAACCAAAACGCCGATTTTTCAGAACAATTCGAACCGGTATGCTAAATTCATGCTCAAAATTTACAGCATGAATTTAGCCTGGCCATTTAGAACATTAAACCGACCGGTTTGTTTAAAATCAAACAGTGTTTAGTCAAGCTAATTTCAAAGTACAAGCAAAACAAGTCAGTGCATTATAGCTATATTTACGAATCAAACCATAGAAATTTTTATTTCGAATTTCCCAGTTGAACTATCAACACGTCTCAAACATTAAAATAAGTAACAAAAGCATGATAACAGAAAAATGCTAATTTTTAATTTAAAACCTTGCACTACCAGGGAGTTTAGCTTTCTATAAAATAACCAATTTTATAATTAAGGCAGTTAAAATTATGCTAACCATTTTATTTCGTGAAATTTAGCAACCAACAAAATGTTAAACACAAAGTGCTCTATGTCTTTGATAAAATTAGAAACTTAGCATACTTACTGCAGGCTGATACCCACCTACCTGATAGACTAGTAAAAGCAACCCGCTTAGCAGAAGTGACAGCAACGGAAGTCAAGGTTAGTGGGAAATGCATTTGAGCTACGTCATTAATTCCTGTTGAAAAGAGAAACTTTCCATGTGCAATAAGTTGTCAGACCGGTAAATTTTCATCTCAACACTGAGATGAGCCATTCAGTGAAAGTCAATTATGAAAACAATGCCAGTGTGTTGTTAACTGTCGTAGTCCCTCTAGTTTTAGCTTTACTCTCTGAACTTCAGGTTTAAGGGGTTATTAGGCTAGAAAAATTGAATGAGCGATTTTTTCCCAGCATTTGTGTTTTATACATCTGTGGATATACTTATAATAATATCATAAAAATACAGTATACAATAGCACTCTTATTTAAGTTTAGCTATATTGAATGATATTTATTTAAGTTATATTGATCAAAATTGATAATAAACTCATTTTTTACCTCATACCACACTTTTGATATCAACGGCTTGTACACGAAATCAAGTAAATTTGTTTCAATTATAGTTTGAATAATTAGAACATGAATTGTATTCCAAATGCAAACTTATTATTGTTTTACTTTGGTACAATCATAAGAATTGTCTTCAATTAAAATTATAATTTAATGAAAGGTGATTTTATTCACTTTGAGTGTTTTTACTCTTAATAAGGACCATTATAGCTCCCAATTGAGATGCAAAAAAAGTATTGTAAATAATTCAATTTAAAGATATTTTTCTAGAGTAAGTTGAATTTAAGGTTATAAAATCTAAGATAGAAATCAGTAATTCCCAAACTTTCAAAGATAATGACCCTAGCTGAAGCTTAATCAAGCGACCCATTTCATAAACGGCGCATTGAATTTTTTAAAAGACTAATACCCAAGCAGAATTAAAAATTTCATTTTAATTTACGTTTCGACCCAACCATCTCGCATTTACTTGAAATATGGTACATATATGTTCTATTCCATGTAGTCGTAGACTTGAAAAATACCTAATTTCACAAAGAAATATTATTTGGTAGTTTTGGAGCTTTTGGAGTTACACTGGGAAGGAGTTACTAAGTAAAGTTGGTCAAAAATGGAACAAAAATCTCCAGACAAGTGTTTTTAATAATTTTAGCGGTACTTTTGTCATGTGAGTTGTAATCTATGATATTTGAAAGGAGGTTTTGAGCTCTTTCCTGTTTTTTCTTGCGATTTACAACATGTTTTAAAGTTAAAGTTTTAATAATTTAAAATATGCACTTCTTAAAATTCTGAAATTAACTGATAAAGATAGTTTAATTTTAAATAATCTAGAAAAATATTTTATATGGTATTAAAACTGGTTCAGTGTAAAAAAGGTTTTCAAACCAAATTGTATGATGACCATTAGTTTGGATGGGGTTTCTTTTTTTTTATGACGCAAGTTTAATAAACGCTGCTCTAAGACCTATTTGTGTGTGATGTCTATTTAAACTGTCATTTTCATTGCTAATTTCTGCCTGGTTGAAATATTCATTCTACAATTAAATATTTTAGGTTTAAGAGCGCAGAGCCTTCAAGTGTTTCGTATTTATATTAATAGGGACGATAGAAGTTTACTATACCATTCATCATTCTTCATATTTTTATGCATTATTATCGTGCTTCTCAGACTTTCAACACTGGCGCTGGCGAGCCAATTTTCAATTATAATTTTCGTCGCGACCCCCTTTCATACAATAACAATAATGTATGCAAAGCAATAATAGTATTTTTTGAAGCTAAAACTACAATACCCCGTAATTTTTTTTTAAATTTTAGTTGATAAAAGCAATTCTAAGCTGATTCTGGGGGATACATTGCATCCCTGGACCAGCTGTCTAGTCTGGTCCAGATCTGAATATTGTAACTTTTTCAATATTCACCATTGGGGTATAAATAATTTTTTTTTTCGGAATTACTCAGTATGGATTTAATAATTTATGAAGAAATTATTCCAAAGCCTTAAAAAAATGTAGCTTTTTAGGAATCGTAAGGTAAGATTTGCATCATTCTAATGTTAATACAGAAAAGGTGTGGGTGATGCAGAGTTCCAAGTACAAAAGTGGGTCTAAAAGTGGGTTGGTGAAAATTTAAGACTTTGTTCATCTACCAAAACGTACTGTTAGCTGAAATGCTTGTGCTTAACTCTACTTTGACTTGTTCAGGTGTTACTTGTTTCCCTGGTGACTATTTTGTTGGTTCTCATTTATTCAAATGAAAGACATTTTTACTACGAGCTATTTTTAAATGGAAAAATTGATATTCTGATACTCCCAAATTCATCCAAACCTGTGGTTTATTACTGGTTTGTTTTTTGAATTTATTCCTATTTTTCAACATTTGTTAATCCATATATACTTGATTGATAAAATTTCTTGCTTCAACGTCAGGGTTGGCAAGTTTTTGCCACAGGTGGCAAAAAAAAACCACACCGCAGTAACCAATAATAATCGGTAAAAACTGCCATGACAAAAATAGGTTAAAAAAAGTTTAAATATGTACTATAAAAGAATGTAAAAGAGAGTAGTACCCATAGTATTTTTATCGGATACGTGGGTTTATCTTAGAAACGAAAGGTGTTGAAAACTTTCAAATCCCGAGTGAGTGATGTAAACTTATAAAGAACGGATGTGACTGATAAAAGAATCCTGTTGGAAAGGAAAGAAAGTCGCTTATTTTGGAGATAAGGTTTTTACCGCACAGAACTCAAACTTCCTTGATGCAATTGAAAATACGAGAGGAGCACGGAATTTTTCCGTCTATCAATTAATATAACATCAATGTTGGTTTAATTTGGTAAATGTACACCTAATGGAGTTGAAAAGAAGTATTCCCTTAATTGCCTCACACTTAGGCTTTCTCTTTATAGTACTTTATACAAATTTTCACATGGTATAGTTTCTTTAAAAACTATTTTTTATTACCTGTTGTGTAACGGTTAAAATTTTCAATTTTCAAATAGTAACTATCAATATATTTTGTATATTTTCCTTCACCAATATTTTTAGAAGGAAAACTGTGGAAAAGAATTATGTAAAACCAGTAAAAAAGAATAAATATTTTACACTATAGTTTTAAGCAATCATGTGTTTAAAAAAATTAATTAATATAAGTGTAGATAAAAAAAATTTCTCAATATTTTTTAAAGATGCAAACAAAATGGAAAGAGGAAAAATAAATATTAATTATTGGTAAAAAAAATTCATACTTATTATTAAAAACTATCTTTTAAACGAACCCCTCCTATATTTACGTTAAAAGCAGTGTTTAAAGGAGACATCGATCATTAGAAATTAGGTATACAGTAAATTTATTTTAAACTAATTATCCACCAACGACAGTGATAAATTTTGGTTATTTTGGTTGCAAAATAACATCTAATAAATTAGGATTCAATAACTATTTAATTAAAATCCATTGTAATCGTAAAGTATTTTTGGATATACGAACATGGTTCTTTTAACTGTATAAAATGAGACCCTAAAACTATCTCAATCATTAAAGATTCTTGAACAAAAATAAATCAAGGTAAATTCCAAAGCAGGGGTTAAATTTATAATATTTTGATATGATAATTACTATCTTAATCCAAGATATAACCATAACGTTTTAATGAGTTGATCTGTATTATTTGAATAGTAGAAAACAATAACTAAGTGTTTGTCTCCTCCTAACAAATTTAAAGAAAGGATCCTTGTATCCAAGATTTATAACCTTAGATATTATGTTAGCAACTTTTAATTTTTCCAATCTCTTACTGGGAATGGGAATAAAAAAAATATCTGAATCTTCTGAAGAATATGTTCTCGGTACTTCAAATCTAGTTTCTTTGTTAAAAAAAGAACAGTTTGCTCCGAATGAGTGCGTTGACATCGAGTTAAGAGTTTTCGTAATTCGAAAAAATCAAGTTGTGTAGGTACTCGAAGTTTCGGTTTCACATCGTGTGAAAAGCATTTATCTCTCTCGACGTTTCTTTCAGGCGCGTCTGAGCACTTTCTCAAGGGAATTAAAGTCAGAGATTCCAAACAACGACACCTGGGTCCACTGACGAGGATAAATAATGATTTTTTCTGCTGACTGCGTCTTGAGGATTTTAAATGCCCAGTTTTCGTATGAGCTTTTTTCGCCCCAAAATACTCGTTGTGGGCTGTGATTGTGACTCATTTTAAGTTACCATTAAGTATATTTTACTTTTATACTTACTACTCGAAGCAACTGATGAAGTGTAGTAGTACTCTGATTTAGTATTAAAAAAATATTTTAACGTTGCATTTCGGAAGTCAGGGTTCGTGTTGGAATTTATCCAGTTTTCTAGAAAGCTTGGATTGACAGAATATAAAATGTAAAAGCATTTAATCTTGGTTATATTCATTCCGTAAATATACTCCATATCGTGGAACACAATTTCTTTACTTCAAAAGTATATACAAGAGATACAAAAGAAACAAGTATATGTTATTCTTAAAAAGTATATGTTAGTATTTAAAAAAAGTATGCAAAATAAATTTCATCCGACCACTGTTCGGAGTACTTTAAAAAACATACTATTGAATATCTGTTATGATTCTTCTACATACTTTAATAAATATTAGAATAAAATAATACATTTCATATTAGTATACCTTAATTATTAAAAAAAAATTAATAGAAGTAGCATTTGCAAATTGTTTAGTTTAACAATTCATATCAAAATTTCAACGCTTTTTATGAAGTATTATTATATTTCTTCAAGTAACCATCCTAATATAGTAATTAACTAGGAAATGAACTAATATCTGGAAGTTTTTTTTAAAATAAATTTTTTACACACTGCTAAAAAATATGAAAAGTAATATTGCTTTACTACATTTTTCATTTTAGAAGTCATAGCTTTCAGAGCATTTTAACAATGAGTTGAATAAAAATCCTTTTCCGAGAAACTGCTCTTCTAATCTATAATAATAAAAGAGCTTTACCACTCACTCACTCACTCAGCAACGCACAGCAAAATCTGGTTGAAGACCTTATGGTGTATACGCGCACTAAGAAGGGATTTTTCGAAATATCTTTTTTCTGACCCACAGGGGGGTTTGGAGAGTTTTCGACGTTTTTGAGCCCAGCGGCGTCCAAAATGACCCCAGATCTTCGTTATTTCGCAGGAAGGTACCTAGCAACAATATCTAGAAAGGCATTTTTCAGATTTTGGATATTCGAATTTGAAGAGGTCTGAAAATTCCAAAACCCCGTTTTTGCTGAGCATAAGCGAAGTTTTACATTTTCAAAGAAAACAATACCGAGAAATCAATATAACGAAGTGAACTGTTGGTAATACCTTCTTGAGAGTATTTCAAAGAAAGTAATTTCTGGATTTTTCGATATTCCATTCTAGAGGGGGTGCACGGGGATTTGAATATTCACTCAAGTTTTTAGTTTTTGGATTCTAGCACCCACATTATTAATGTGATTGTAATGAAATTTTAGCATGTTGGTCCCCACACAACCAGGAAGGTTTGCAAAAAAGAATTATCAGAATCAAAGCATTCCAAGGATCCTTTTTTGCCCCTTTTCTAAATTCTTATGCTAGCCATCAATATTAAATTTATTACGGTTATTGCTCCTTCCAGGTGATGCAAAACCTCTATTGTTGGAAATATTTATTGAAAAATGTTTTATAACAGGTGAATTTTTTAAAAATCTGACAAAGAAATAATTTTTGATGATTAAATAATTTTTTTATGATAACCAAAAACAGTTCCACTGAAAAATTTTATTCTTTTTTCTATTTAATCAAATTTAAGTATTTTCAGCAAAGTTCAAATTAAAAAATATTTTATCAGAAGCATTTTCAATAGTTTGTGTGGATGCAAAATGATGTTTACTTGTATTTCATGTTTGAAATATCTTTCAATGAATGAGTTGGTGATAAATCAACAAAGGGGGGGTTCAGGGGGTCTCCCCCTGATTAAAAAAAATTCTCACTACTAAAAAATGGTAATAAACACTTCAGTTCTAAACCGTTTTTTTTTTTTAAGGTTTTGTTTAAAATCTTATAAAAGTATGTATATTGAATTGTTTTGTATTTAAAATTTAGCGGGATGAGGGGAAAATAAGTTTTATTCATAGAAATTGTTGTTCAATAATATAACTTTATTATGAAGCGAAGGCGGAGAAATTTGCCTCAATTATACATTTATATAAATTGCAGAAATGGATGGAGGGAGGAAAGGACATTAAAAAGAAAAAAATAAGGGGGTTTCAGAAGGTCCCATGACTTTTTTCTATTTAAAAAAAATTACTCTTTTAAAACGGGGATGGTGATTTCACACATTAGGTCTAAACAGATGGTATTTTTAAAGTATTTTTACATCTTAAGGAAGTAGTATGACATCAAAAAAGAATCCTAGCGGGAAGGCAGTTGACTATATTGCATCTAAATGATTCCTCGGAAAGAAGTACAGTGAAGAAAATAATTCTTATTTATTTTAACACACAGTTTGGTAAGCCTTCCCCCCGAGAAATGGCGGGTATATCAGCTAGTACTATTATATAAACATAATTATTACATTTTATGTAATTAGCTTTAAGTGAAAAAAAATTCTGGCAATAAAATTATAAGATTATGAGAAAAATTCAGAACAATACTTAATTGTATTTCCATGCATTTAAAAAGACTAAAAAACATACGCAAGTGATATACAAAGATTTAAAAAGTTAAATTTAGTTAAAATTAGTAGAGCATATCCTATTTTTGCATCATTATATTTATTTAAAATAATAATAATATAAAACTTTTCTGTGCGACTGAAAAAATAAATAAATTCAATGTGGTCATGTACCTTAAAATAATACTACTTTTCCTATTTAAAAAAAGAATAGTTTTTAACTATACAAATAATTCAGTCGGCGCTTGTTTTACTTCACCTCCACATGGAGAAAATTTTTTGTAATTGGATAATAAAAAAATATTGTTTTGTAATTTGTATGTTTAAACATACTGCAATTTGTGCATTGTAATTGCAATGAAATTTCTATATTATATATTTGAAATTTCTCTAACATTGTTTTCATTTAACATCTGTGAACTGTTTCAGCAGTTTCAGGTTCAACAGTTTTTTACGAATTATTTTTCCTAATCTTTATGGATTCATAAATAAAGACATCTTCATAATAAAGAATCTTCAATTAAACTTCCTCAATCACTTTAATATTTAGAATCATTCATGACTCATTGGAACACAAAACGTAGACTGACTGGTTGCGCAGACCTGCAATAGCAAAACAAACCATCATGAAATCATAAAATACTTTCAAATGTGATTTTATAAAATTGACCTTTATTCTAGATTGATTAAGAAAGTAAGACTTAAGAGTTTGGGCCCAAAATAATGGCCAGCATCAGCAGACTTCCTTCATAGAGTTCATGTGATAGTAAATAAAACCCTTTAGTAGGCTCATTCACACTGTTTCACTTTCACTGTTCATCCTGAGTGATTCACTCTTATGAAATCTCTAGTATGCATAGAAAAGTTGAAGGAGTAAAGATTGAAACGCCAATTCACCTTTTTCACTTTGGTTGATTCCTCCAAAATTAAGATCAATAGTTGGAAAGTCTGAATGAGTCTAGCGCTCTGTAAATATTTGTTCAATACAATTCCTCCCTAAAATTATAAATAAAGCTGAAAGGTTCTATGTTATAAGACAGCACACTGGTTCATTGAAGATCTTCACTTTTTCGCTAAAAGAATCACGTAACGTTTTCCTACCCGACGATGGGATACGAAGCAAAAAATTTGAGAACTGCTGGAAGGGTGAATATATATTTTATGTCTTTTTCTGTACAGTTTTTGACAGTTTCAGAGAATGAGAAAAGATCAAATATACAGGTAGCACACAAAGAGATTTCTGTAAATGTTTTTTACCTGCTAAATTACTTTTGTAGCTGGAAAGCCCCATATGAATTTTTCCCCTGACAATATTTGTGTAAGTTTTGTCGTTTTTTCTACATCTTTTTACAAGTTTTATTTGCATTTAAAAGCTTTAGATTTAGTTTTTAGTTTAATTTAAAATTCTTTAAAGGTAGATTTTCGATTTGCAAACTTTTTTCTTTGTAATAAAAGATAATTTTTCAAAAAATTACTTCGAAATGAAAGACAATTTTTTTACACTTAATTTTTTTTTTAAATTCAAGAATAGTGAATAGAGAATAGTGACACGCGTTGATAGATATATGAATATTACATGAGAAAATAAGCTCTCCCTCTCAAAAGCGCTAAATTCCTTTGTCAGGTACCTCCATTTCCATCGTGAAAAGTATTAATTCAAAACTTTAAGAGATGGCGACACAGACTTAAGAAAAATTATTTTTAGTGGAATTTCAAAATTTGTTTAATCATATAGGAAAACAAAGTTCATATTATACACAATATTTTACTTTTTCAAATTTTTCTTGACATCACAGAAGTAAAATATTTCATTTAATTCTACGTAAATTTTATAAGAAAGATATGAAAAATATCTTTCGCTTCGAAAATTATCTTTAAGAGCTGATACAACATGGAATTGACTTAAATACAATTTAGACATTTATGATTGATAGTCTTATTTAATTCTAAAAATACACTTTTTAAATTATGGAAAAAAATCAGTTTCTCGGAGATAAGCTTTGATGCATTTTTGAAACATTTTAATTACTCGAAATAAGTGAAAATTTCTACCCTAAAAGATAATTTTTGAATAGTTTTTTTTTTCCTTCTCTGTGAGTCACTGCTAGCTTGAATTTGAGTCCTTCATCCGTCAAGTATTGTGTACCTGTAAAGTAATATTGCCCAGGGCGGGCCGTAACAGGGACTTTTGTTTGTCAAAACGAAATAAAGCGAAAGGAGATAAAAATCCAAAAAGATCAAAAAACTAAAAAAAATTATTATGGTTTTGCGCCGAAACGGGCCTGCACCTATAGATATAGATAATAACGAAAACAGGTAATAAATTTAACCCCCAATAATTGAACCCCTATTTTTATGCGATTCATGTTTGACAAAGGTCAAAAGCACAAAAAAACTTTTTTTACAAGTGTCAATGAAAGAGTAACTCATGCGCAATATTCGATAATAAAGCATACTGTCTTCCGAGTATTGACAACAATACTGGTCTCAACTGAAGGTGATGAAGAATCGAATAAAATTTTCCGGTTCGTAATTAACACCCACATTTCAAGGTTTCAGATGGTGAAGGCACTTTTTCGACCCTGATGCATCGTAACTCAGAAGGCTATTGTACCGTCGATATAATAGCTAACGTACTATCGCACAAAATTGAATCTGCGATGCGGTAAATACAATACTACAATTAACTCAACTTAAGCAGTTATTGTTAAAATAATTTTACTTAGTTTAATATCGCTTAATTAAAATTTTTGACGTATCATGTAAATTGCTAATATCTTTAATTTAATCTATATTTTTCTTATCTATAATAATAAAAGAGCTTTACCACTCACTCACTCACTCACTTACCAACGCACAGCAAAATCTACCGGGGCTAAAGACTCGAAACTTGGTAGGGTCGAAGACCTTACTGTGTATACGCGCACTAAGAAGGGATTTTTCGAAATATCTTTTTTCTGACCCACAGGGGGGTTTGGAGTATTTCGACGTTTTTGAGCCCAGCGGCGTCCTAAATGACCCCAGATCTTTGTTATTTCGTAGAAAGGTACCTAGCAACAATATCTAGAAAGGCATTTTTCAGATTTTGGATATTCAAATTTTAAGAGGTCTGAATATTCCAAAAACTCGTTTTTGCTGAGCATAAACCATGTTTTATATTTTCGAAGAAAACAATACCGAGAATCGATATAGAGAATTTCAAAGAAAGTAATTTCTGTATTTTTCGATATTCCATTCTGGAGGTGGTGCACGGGGGTTTGAATATTCACTCCCGTTTTTAGTTTTTGGATCCTAGCACCCACATTATTAATGTGATTGTTATGAAATTTTAGCATGTTGTTCCTCACACAACCAGGAAGGTTTGCGAAAAAGAATTTTCTGAATCAAAGCATTCCAAGGAGCCTTTTTTGTTCCTTTTCCAAATTCTTATGTTTAGCCTTCAATGTTAAATTTATTGCGGTTATTGCTCTTTCCAGAGGACACTCAAAACCTCTATTGTTGGAAATATTTATTTTGAAATGTTTTATAACAGGTGAATTTTTAAAAAATATGATAAAGAAAAAATTTTTAATGATTAAATATTTTTTTTACATCTAAACGATAATTCTTATTTATTTTAACACAAGGTTTGATAATCCTTTTATCCCCCGAGCAACGGCGGGCATATCAGCTAGTATTGTAAATAAAATCGTGGTTCATTCAAAGAAACCGGACGCCATAATGGCGATAAAATAGCAGATTCTGAAAACCCAGTTCTATAGAAGTTAAATTGTTTACTCGCTAATAAACGGCATTGATAACACCAAATTTTGCCATAAATGTCGCCCAGGCCCGTTTTTTTGGATTTACCAAAATCTTTTCAATTATTACCCTTCTGATTTATATGGAGTCGCCACCGGGTGACCCGGGCGTGAATCCTTGCAAAGGACTGCACAATTAACAGTGAAGACAACAACAGAATATATAAGCACAACTTGACTAAGCTTCAGAAAAATTTAGTTTATTGTTGAAGTTTGGGCATGTGAAACCAACCCATGTCTTATGAAAAAAAATCGTATTCATTAAGAAAAAATGCTCTTTTTAAAAAGGTTTATCCTTTCAAAATAACAACTCTAACAACGTCCATATTTATAGTCTAACAAAACCACTGGCTGGTAAAGTTTTATCCGAAGAATTATCTTGTTGCATCTTGTTGTATCGTGTGCATCGTTATAACGATCTACACGAGGTCTTTTTTGTTCTTCTAACTCAATCTGAGATGGATCCGGGCTTCTCTTGCTCTTCTGCATCTTTTCAAAAAAGTCTTAAAACGGGACTAGAATTTTCTTACTCTTTTGTATCCTCTCTAAATATCCTCAACTTTTCTGTACTATTCTCAAAAGGACTTCTCTAAGGATTACTCTTCTGCATCTCTAAGGATCCTACTTATCTCGCTCTTCTTCATCCTCTCTAAGGATTCTCTCGATGCTCTTCTGTATCCGTGGATACATGGTTGGAAGGGAAAGCTATCTTATAATGGCAAAAAAAATATCTTTTTATAATGATTTTGGTGCGCGAGTCCTTCATACAATACTTGAAAGATTTTAAATGATGAATATGAAGAGGCCTTGCAAAGTAACAGGATGATGTCTCTAGAACGCTGATGCCAGCACTATTCAGGCTGATAGATTTCAGGTACTCGAGTCATATTTTTGAATAAATTCGCTATGATCATTATGAGGGTAGGATTTCCAATTAATGAACAAACCTATTAAAATACCAAAGTTATTTTTATCTATTAACTAAATTGTAATAGATAAAATAATAGAATAATTATTTGCCTTGATTATTGACCTACAACAATAGTCATCTCTAATGCGCAGTCAGACATACCAGCTCCTGAAATTTAGCACTGTTTTCTCTTTGATCTTAAGAGGTGACCGAAGCAACCGGTTTCCTCTGAATTTTTTTTGAAGCTATTACATCATAAAACTATCTCAAAAATTATTTATTTGAGGCAAGAAGTATTAATATTTAATTTGATCTCATTCAGAAATAAAACTAGCCTTTAATAATTTTAAATAGTTCTAAGAGAGCTTCTGTGTTTATAGAGAAATATGCATTCTAAACATGTAGCTGTGCCTCTTACAAAAGTCAAAATTTGATATCATATCAATCCTGCAATAAGAAAACATTTCAGACTGATCCTAAACATTTAGTTATTTGGTAGATAATTGAAATGTATGATGATTAAAAGATTGTAAATAAACAGTACATTTTCAAATGGATTTAAAACTTGAAACACCATCAACAGCAGTTTTTAAGATTTTTGTCTATTTTTAAAATGTTTTCGCTTCTATTTGTTTCACTCTATTCAGAAAGAAGCCCTGGCAAGAAAAGGATGATGTTATTTCTCCCAAAACTCAAAGATGTTCCTTTTTTGACCACAGAAAACGATTAATACCACTCCCTTCGAGACTCCCAATATTCCTCATATTTTCTTTAAGTAGTTCATGTTGTTTGTACAAATTTAATAAGTAACCAATATGATCAAAGATCCCAGAATCTTTCAACATGACTACACATACACAGCTATAGAGACATTGATTCCCATAAGACATCGCAAATAACTCCAGAATCTCTTCGAGTGAGACGGTTACGCTGCAGCCATGACATTACAGTTGTCATCCTCGCCTTTTGTGTTTGGGTTCTTGATGTATTCTTCAGAGTTTCTGGATAGAGAGAGAGTGTGCCTAACGGTGTAAGAGAGTCCAACCTATGGTGTTCGAATCAATCACGTGACAGCCCTCCTGTGACGTGTAGAGCGGGCTTTGCTTTAAATACTTACACTTTTATAAATGCAGATCATTCTATTCTTTTAGGTTTGAGTAGTACTTGTGTCGTTTATTTCATAGGAGACGAGTATAAGGTAGGTAGATGCATGGTAGTATCTCTTTATTATTGTTGTAGTGGTTTTAAAGTTTTGGTTCATTATTTGCTTTTGTGTGGATTTGTTAAAAGGGTAGTTATTTATATTTTTTTTTAGTAAGGCTGTAAAAATAGTGCTAAAACATCCCATGCTAAATGTATGTAGTCATTTATATGCGCATATTATAATCATGATCTGTAAATTACACTTGTAGTAGAAGATCTTGGGAGACGAGTTTATGTCATGTGTCTGAATTCTTCTTATATCGTTACCAGTACCGAATGGATAAACTTTAATTTTTCATGTTTGATTTTAATTCTTTTAAAATTACTCATTATAAAGATGAACGAATAAGATGTTCTAAGTCCCAAAAAAAACTTTGACATTAAAAAAAGAAAATTATTTATAGGTAGTAATATCCAGGTAGCCATACACATAAATTCGAGTTTT
Source organism: Tetragnatha montana (assembly GCA_963680715.1). Classification (NCBI taxonomy): domain Eukaryota; kingdom Metazoa; phylum Arthropoda; class Arachnida; order Araneae; family Tetragnathidae; genus Tetragnatha; species Tetragnatha montana. Next base: position 23,199,966 of record OY796680.1, read on the forward strand.
AGCAAGGGGCATTACGATATATCTTCCGAAACTAAACAAAAATATTTGTTTTTGCTTTATAAATTACATAAATATTTGACATGCTAAAAGACAAATCCATATTCAACTAATTTATTATTGGCTGCACTTGGACATGAATCTTTCTGCTTCTTTTTTGAGTTGAGTTGACCAAATATTACTGAAGAAGTTAATGATAAATTAAATAGGCTTATTAATGCCTTGCATTTAAAATTAATATATTTAATAATGTTTAAGCATAAATAATTTCTAATTCATCTACGATTAATGAAGATAAAAGAAGATATTTTAAGTATGTAAATTTAAATGTAAACACGTCGACATTTTCAAAATTTAAAAAATCACTCTTTCTCTAAATGTTAGGCACTTAATTAAAGCCTTAGGCACTTATTCCTTTGTATACTGGATTTAAGGAAAGGAAAAAGGTTTAAAAAATTAAAAACATAGTATATCAAAAATATTTTTTTTTAAGTTTTAAAGAATCATCCGTGGTTTAACATTTCTGATTTGGATTCAAGTATTTTTATATTTATAAAAAGACTAACTGGCGAAAATATAGCTGCTTTTACAAAAAGTTGAACGATATTTTTCAAAGAATAAAACTGTTGTATATGTTATTATATTAGCATGTTATCCTAATTTTTTTAAAAAACTTGAACGGGTAAATTAAATAAATCATAATATTAACTTATAAAAATTTAAATCTAAATATTTACTTAGTGTTAAATGTAGTAATTTTAACTGATTAAATTGTCCATGAACTATCTAATATTTTTTAAATCTGTAAGTTCAAAAAGAAAAGCTAATGATTATTATTTTAAGATTGTTTTTTCTACAATCTTTATTTCATAAATTCAGAAAATGAGGATTTCCCAGTAGTAAATATATCTCCAAGTTGTAAATGCCCATCACGAGAAATTCCTCCTCGTTGGACATTTCTAGAAGTAGGTTTTAAAACTAGAAATTCTTCCAATTTTACGAGAACTTCTTCACAGCACAATTTTTTCTGGCTTAACCTTGTGAGATCATGATGGATGGTACAACAAAATATTCCACTGTTCTGCGTGTATAAGAAATGAGATGACATTTTCATCGCGCTTCGCTGGAAGGACGAAACTGCGCGAAGAACATTCGTGCTCAGTTCTGAAATTTCTAACATACGCTTTAGGATAGTTCTTAAAATAAATGACATGAAGTAAAGGTAGACTATTACAAAAGAGGGATATTATTTTATTCGATGTGTTTTTAATAAACATTGAAAGAATTTTTTACTTTTAATTCACATTTTTACAAAATGGAATGCTCTGAGCAATTCATTTTGTAATATGGTTTTAATGTAGATACCGTTTTTTTCCTATTAAGGGTATATTTAAAAAAAAACTAATGAAATGTGATGGCATTATTGTAGGGAATATAAACACCTATCTTCCAGTAGTACTTTTAAGGTTTAGAACTGATAGTTAAGAAATATAACGAAAACATTTATTTGATTGCTACAACAAAAATGTTAACATATTTTCTATAATTTTTATATCTTTCTCTCAAATAACTTATTTATGGAAATACTTTGATTTCTGTCCGAGTGAATGGTTTTATTTATGTAGTACAATATATTTTCAAATGAATCGCCAGTTAGAAGAAGGGAATAAGTCCAAAAACGAAGTTTTGAGAATATCGAAAAAAAACTGTATAAGAAATGGAATTTTTATCTTATAGTCACCAAATTTTTACACGAAATTCATGACACTATTGAGAATACAGAACAATCATCGAAAAAATTATTAGTGTGTTTAAAAATGTTTTACAGTTAAAAAAAAATATGATGGACTTATTCCCTTCCTTATGATATACCTTATGATATTTCAGCTGAACAAAAATCTTAAAAACCACTTAAATTGACATATTAATTACATTTCTGCTTAGTTCACAGCACAAAAGGGAGAAATAGAAAGACTAAGACAAATAAAATTAAAAATTATTATGAAACTGATTTATTAAGGCAGTATCAATGGGGTAAGTGAATATGAATGGAGTCAAACATTCCCTGGGTAAAAAAACGTTAAATTCCCTTTTAAATTAAAAGTAAATTTTATTTTGGCTTAGTTTACATCACAAAGAATAAGAAAAGAGAGACAAATTAACTTTATTTCCAAATTAAATAAAAAATACAATGAATGGACATTGATTTCGCAAATATAAGGTATCTAATAGTAAATCTAAAGTAAGTAATAGTAAATTGTGTACTAATAGTAGGGTAAATCTAATAGTATATACAAATTTTTTAGAATGTAGTAATAATCTAATAATAGGTAGTGATTTCATAATCTAAAATCATACTATTTAAAGTTTAGTAAACCACCATTTAATCGTTTCAGTCCTGATCGCCTCAAATTTTCTATAGTTAGGTACCTACAGTATTTAATGGAAATAGCGAGTAGTTTAGGTGTCAAGAGGTGAAAAGCTTATATAATTTTCATATATTTTAAAATATCTCTAAGTCACGTTTGAAACTTTAAATGTTTCCACATGAGTTTAAAGATTTTTAATTTTTATGGGTCAATATTTTCAAAATTTAAATGTTTAAAGATATTAGAAGCACTACTGGGTCATTGGGTCTGAGTCAACTGATCATAAAAAGTAAGTATCTATCTTTTCAGAAGTCATTATTCTGATCCATGATGAAGGTCAATACTTCAGACAAAATATTATTATCCCCTTCTACGGAAGAAACATCCAACCAGACGGTGTGCTACTTTTATTCATAAAAAAGTATAAACACCTAAAGCGGAGACAGACAGTCTATTTTGCTTTTGTTTGTGTCACTTTAACTGCAAATACATTGCAGGGGAGATAAATCTCTGTGTAGACCATGAACTACTTATATACATAAAATACTACATTATTCTTTTGATAGAATTATCTGAAAGCCTTTTTTTTACAATTCATGGAAACACTATTTTAAGCTGTTTGTCTCTAGAAGTTAATTTAAGTCGTTTCTATTTTAAGTAGTGTGTTTTTTATATATTGTCTCTATAATTATAATTTAATGGTACCTAAATTTTGATGACTTCAATTTTGTTAAAACTATTATCAATGTTCATTAAAATCTATAGATCTCCTCACAAATCATGTTAAATACCAACTGATGTTCTTTAATGACATGACTAAAAAATACCGAGACTCCTGGGTAAATAATTTTTAAGTAACATTTAACGAAGGGTGTAACTTTTCGTTTTATTATAAAAAAATCTCTACACAATACTCAATCACAATTTTGGGTCTTTTGCTAACCCAGATAGCATGTAACCTTGCGGTTAGCCCTTTTTTTTCACTGTCATTGGGCTGCCTAAAAAGGGTTTGCCGAAAAGCCTTTAAGCAGTGCAAGAAAAGGGCTGTTCCGTGGCTGACCAAACAAGGTATACCGAAAAGCCCTACAGCAGCGCTTGACGCAGGGCTATGAAAGGGCTGTCCCCACAACCCTGTTGAAGGGCTTTCAGGAAAGGGCTGTGACAGCCAAGCCAATTTAAGCCCACGTGACATACCACGTGACCCCAATAAGTCCATCCAAACTCCACATCAACATCGCCATTTTATTACCATTCCTGTGTGCAAGTTAAATTATGTGTGTGAAGATATTTTCATTTCAAGATCAAAAACAAGGTAAGTTTTAAATGTTCTTTTAGAGTTATGAAACATCTTCTTTTCATTTTGCCTTAAATTGTGTAACTAGTTAAGTTTATCGTATATATTATTCAAAGTTGTGGATAATTGGGAAAATTTCTGAATGCTATTAATTATGCTATGCTTTGTTATGATCCCATGTTCCAATATTAGTATTTCAAATATTAGTAGTTTCATTTTATTTCAAAAATAATATTAATAAAATTAAATTATAATTTGATTATACTACTAACGATAGTCTTTTTCATCAGAACATGTGTGAGAAAAAAAAAGAATTCGCACTGAAATTAGGATGTTTTTATATTCTTCCTGAATGATTTTCCGTGGGAAAATTATTTTTGTTTTATGTTCTTAAACAAAACAATTTATTGTGTTTTCCTTTTTTTAGAACAACAGCTTTCTGTTTCTTTATATTTTTCTTTTCAGAAGTCTGTTTACAGATCTTCAAAGATACTAAAGAATCGTAATAAGAGATGCTGTCAGTGATTGGTTTATAGAAGCCAAATTTAGGATTGCTCTAAGGTAATTTTATGTATGACTTCATCAAAACATGTTCCACTTTCTTAAATTTTGGATTAAATGTACATAAAATGAATATCAGTTAATCTATAATCATCTCCTGTATCAGCTGTTTTCTATTATTAGGCGAAAAGTTCTATAATTTAGGGACCACTTAAAAACGTCCAACAGACCACAGGTTGAGAATCATTAATGTAATACACAAAATGGGGCTTGTTTTGAAGACAGCTAGAATGAGTTAATATAAATGGTGACTGTATATTTGATATCTGAGAAGGATTTTTTTCTCCAAAATGTTAATTTCTGGCACTCAAGAAAGATATTTTTACCGAATATTTAATTATTCATTGCTCAAATAGTTTAATATGTTGAAGATTTTCATGATATTTTTCCTCTTTTTTTCAGAGACAACAGAATTTTCTGACAGAGATGGAAATAACAAATTTAAATTTTGTAATTATAGAACAGGTTAAATTCATCTTATATTGTGCAATATTTCTAATTAATATTTTATAAATGTATTATTTCATTAATTCCTTTCTCACAGTTCTTTTGAGTATAGTTCTGATTTGTCTGTTTCTTTTTTTTACTTAAACAAATGTTTGCTAATTTAAAAGTTGATGGGGGATAATTTTCCCTCTCTTTTTACTGTCATTTTATTTATAAACGTGCAAATGAACTTCCATATAGTTCAATATTTCCCTTCATTTCATGAGTATTCTTAGTATGATTTGAGTCTATGAGTAGAACCAGTATGCTTTGATGGCTCCTTATGTAGGATATTCTTAATTGTAAAATTTACTCATGTGGTATTTTAAGCAAGAACAATCTCTTGTCAATTTTAACTTTTAAAATATACTTGTATTGAAAATGTTTCTCTAACCCAGTTTTCTATGGAATAGCAAATACTGTTCTATAACTTAAGTTGGCAAAGTTCCTGCATGGTATGCAGTCTTAGCATTTTAATTCAGTAAAAATTACTTTTTATGTGGCCATAATTTGAATTCTAAGAATGAGAACCTTGAGTGTATTTCTAATTTAAATTTACCTGACCTCTGATCTATATGGGATCCTGTTATTAGTATATTTTGTATATTTAACGGATTTTTTATGCTTATTTCTCTCTGTACTCTATGTTAATCCAGAAGCTATATTAGTCTAGTTTGTGTTATTGTCAGTGTAATACTTTTTCTTGCATTGTGTGTTAAAATAAAATTCTTGATAATATTCTGCGTATTTTTAATTAAAAATTTTCTTATGTTTATGTCTTTCTCTGATCTATGGGGATTCTGAGTATATTTTGTTTATTTAAGGGAGTTTTATAATTAATTTTTACTTCTTCCTCAGAACCATGTTATCCCAAATAGCAGTACAATATTGTTTTCTTGCATTTTGTTTTAAAGAATTTCTAACAAAAATTCCCTCGGTATCTCCTTCACTGGTTGTTTCGTTGTTTGGAAAACTTCTTAACTTTTATAAAGAAGTTTAAAAATGTAAAATCTTTAAAGATTTTTATACCATAAAATGTATCAATTAAATATTCAAAAAGAAGTTATTTAATGAGAGCAAAGTATTTAATATTAGATTAGTAAAATGTAGGGATAAAATATTACCAGAGTTAACGGTTAAGTATTGCATTTCGTATTTTTTAGTTTCTTTGTTGAATTATGTGATACAAAATTATTCCTGAAAATATGTACCACTGTATAATATATATATAGTGCAATATTTCGGGGAAAATTTTGTGTCATCACATAATTCAAAAAACTCAGGAAAAATATGAACTGCAATATTAAACCTAGAACTATGGAGAAAATTCGGAATACCCTACAACAAACCTAATTTATAACACTATATTAAGTTTTAAATAAAGTTTAATAGCCAATTTAAAAGACCTAGACGTGACGACGTTGTCGCAGGGCTTTCATTCCAGCCCTGTCGCAGGGCTTTCGTTCCAGCCCTTCGCAGGGCTTTCATTCCAGCCCTGCCAAAGCCCTACAAAGCGTCAACTAGCAGAGGTCGGTTTTACCCTGTCACAGGGTAAACAGGGCTGTCGTGACAACCCTGCGACAGCCTTACACGGGATTACGCCGCAAGGCTACGGCAGGGCTGTAACAGCCCTACATTGCTATCTGGGAAGAATCTTTCTGACACTAACAAATTTAACTCTTTTCGGAAAATAAATATAATACGTAGTTTTATTAGAGAGAGAGAGAGTGAGAGAGTGAGAGTGAGAGTGAGAGAGTGAGAGAGAGAGAGAGAGAGAGAGAGTGAGAGAGAGAGAGAGAGAGAGAGAGAGAGAGAGACTGACTTCCACTTTTACACTTTGAATGATTCCTCCAACATGAAAATCAAAAGTGATAAGTGTGAGTTACCCCACAGGCCCTAGTTCTGTTCCCGGGTAGGGCAAGGGCTGACTCAGCCTTTCATTTTCATCCCTCCCTCCGGGGTCGATAAAATGACCAAATTCACTTGGGGAAACAAGAGGCTTTGCGAGAGAAGAGGCTCTCTCTCTCTCTCTCTTTGCCTCAGCTGACTGACTTTCAGTCGTACGTTCTGCGACAGCTCGTGGCCTCACCCACAGAGAAATATCCTAACAGAGGGTCCACGAGGCTATTTTCAAATGCGTTACTGATGTGAAGGCGCCACACTAGAGTCTGGAACGTATGCCGGCCGCTTAAACCTCTCGCCAAATTAGAACTCAGCGCATGCGCAAAATGGTGTTTTCGATCTCCCATAGGCAGCCGGCGAACGATTCAGACTGGATCCAGACGCTAGTGAGTTTAATGCGATCCCAGCGCCACAATTCTCCCAACCTGTAACAAGATGTCATGATTTTCGATTTCCATTATGGCCTATGGCCGTGGACTCTCTGTTCTAGTACTCTGTGGCCTCACCGAGTGAGGATGGTCATACTGGAGTATGAAGGTCTAACGACCTTCCTTGTTTTTTTATCAAGTCTAAATTATTATATTTCATTCAAAATTTCTTTCTCGCAGCCCAAGGGTCCCCGTCATGAATCTGCCAGTCTTCCCATGCCTGAAACTGCTGCTCTTGGTGGTGCTGGCGTCTCTTCTGGCGAGTGAAGCGGAGGGCTTCTTCTGCATCCCCGAGTCCTGCCAAGCGGTCCCCATCCTAGGAAGCATCTGCTGCGGCCTGCTGGGCATGAGCGACTGCTGCCTCTCCGATAAACTCACCGACTCGAACTGCATAAAGGTGACGTAAGTATTGCACATCGTCGTTGTGTGGCGTCCTTTTCTATTAATTAATAAAACTGCCTAGTGAAGGATTTAATTGTCATTTAGGATGGAAGGGGTAATTTTTTAGATAGAGATCCCTAGAACATCCTCACACAGGACCACTTGCACCTCTTTGGAGTGAGATTAATACCTTTGGAACGCCATGTCCGGTAAACTCTACGAGCGGAACGTGATATTTTTATATAAATCAACCCATAAATACGAATCATGAGCCTATAGTCATTGGATTTATGCCTATAGAGCATTTTCAATCACATGACTCGGACCTAACAACGGCCTTAGCAACAGAAAATGTTACAGTTTTTTGCCCTACAGAGGTTAACAGTTACAGAAAATGACTAGCCCTGGAATTCTTCTATTGGAGCATTTGCAATCACGTGACCCCATACCTAAAAACCGCCTTAGCAACAGATAAACAACGGCCTTAGCAACAGTTAAAAGCCCTACAAAAGGTACACAGTTAAAAGAAAATAACCGGTTGTGACGTCACCTGAAAACACTCTATTGTTTAAAACACCATTATTTTTTTAATAATTTAATAACTATTAATGTTGTTTTAAAAACTTCACAAATTTTATGGGAGATATTAGAAACACCCTTTTGCATTTGTTTGAAAACCTGCGTTTTGGAGCTTTAAAAAAAAAAGAATGCCCTCAACAACGTTGAAAAAAAAAGCCAGTTTGAAATGTCAGAATCTTTGGCCAAAAATAAATTAATATAAGTGTATATGTATGTTTAAATACCGTTTACTTGAAAAAAGTATGTAATGTTTAAGTGTTTTATGTTTTGTTTCTATGTTTCAGTTTTTTAGGGCAGACCTTTTTTAGTTGACTCATAACTAAATTACTCTTTAAAAGTATATTTTCTATAAAATATAAGCAAAACTTTAAGACAGCAAAAATGACCTACCAGCATCTCACATGTCTCTGAAGCTAATACGGAATTTACAAAATCTTTACAGTCGTTCTTTTTCTTTTGTTTAAATTAAATTGTGTAAGCAGCGTTCGAAATTGGGGTGTTTTGCTGGTCCGGGACAACTAAAAAATGGCTCGGACCAGTGGAATCAGAAAATTACTGGTCCGACGGACCAGTGATTTTCCCCGACAGAACCCGATAGATATGTGGCGATATGGGATAGGGGAGCCCCCAGCGAAAAAGATAAAAACATTATTAATTTTTATTTAATATTATTTTATATTTAATATGTATTATTTTTTAACATTACTATTTGGTACTCACACTCAGTGCAATAGTTACTAATTTATAATAATATTTAAACCGGTCCTTTTTCAACTTGTTGGACCAGTGGTTTTTCCCCCCGATTTCTAACGCTGTGTGTAAGTATGTAGAAATATTGTAATTCTTAGCATATTATGTGAGTAATGTTTATATATTCGAAAACCATAGTAAGTTTTTTGTTGCAATTCGTAGGATGGTTGAGAACTTTTTGAAGGGAAATTTATTTGTGTTTATTTAGAAACTTAATTTAATCGAATGAGATTTTAAAAGAGTAGCAATTATCCGAAATATTAGGGGCCGTCCATAAATGATGTCATGCTTGGAGGGGAGGGATGGGGTTCATCAATCTGTGACAAGGAGGAGACAGGGGTTACAAGAAGTGTGGCATCATGCTGTTCTTATCAAGAAACACATTGATTTTTTTTTTTTTGGGGGGGGGGAAATTTAACAGACACAGAGATATAGTTGATATTAATATGAAAATAATACAATCAAAATAAGAGTTCACTTCGAAAAAAAAAGGGGGGGGGGGGCACATTTCAACCTAAATAAAAATGTATGGTCACAGGTTCTTGCCTACATTTTACTCGAAATATATTTGATAGAAGTTAGCGACATGTGACAAAGGAGAAAGGGGGTATGGTGAAGTGTGACATAGGGGGTTAAAAATATGGGGGAAAAGTCAGACATCATTTAGGATGGCCCCTTAGTTTTCATTCTTAAGTCAAATGGACAACCGAAAAAATTCGAGCTGTCGAGTTTCCGAGTAAAACCAATAGCATAAAATATGAAGAGTAAGCTATCAGTTTTCAAATTTATAAGATTTCGAGGTATTGAGAGTAAGTATACCATATTTTTGAAAACATATGAATGCCCAACGATAGCTATTTTACACATCTTTTTACTCATTTCCTCTGGATGATACTTTTGTAATCAATCCCCCGTCACTGTTTCATTAATCCTTTGCAAACATATTAAAATAATCATTTTATTATTAAGTTCGTTTTCGGTTGCTTTTCCAGGTCGTAGTTGCCAATTGACTGAAGTACTGCTTTCATCCTGTAAAGACATCATCTTCCAGATGCATCACTGCCGAGCCGACCACTTGCAACACTACCTCTTACAACAACCTGTTAATTAAAATGGAAGGAAGCGTGCCTTTAAAATTTTAGCACTTTTCTTAATTGTCACTTATTCTTAACAATTTTGTATTGTAGCGTTTTGGTATTAAAATATTTCTTTTCTGTATTTCTGATTCTATTAGTTTTAAACACATTACATTGACTTTTGACTAATTAGTTGTTAGTTACACATTGTAACCCTAATCTCTGTGTGTAGTGCAATTCTAGTTTTGTATGTTTAAAAAAAACAGCCTGAAAATTCTAAATTTCAAAACGACGCTTAGTGACACAGTATCCGAACACGTTGGTGGTTTAAGGTTTAATAATATTTCAATCAAAAAATTTGTTGAAAAATTAAAATCAAAATTTGTTGAAAAATTAAACCAATAACGTTTTTGCCCTGATGGTTTGGTAGCGCCGTGAATTTAAATTTAAAGCACTGACAAAGTATTTTCAGGGTAAGAAATTTGGGGTTAAACCGGGAACTTAAGCATATCCTTAAGCAGTTTATATTAAATCAAATAACAATACAAGCAGGAATTTTTTTTTGAAACAATGAGTAGATGAACCAGGAACCCAAAATTCACTTACCTATCTTTTGAGCTTTGAGAAAAAATAATAACTAAGTATTTTAATTTTAATATAAATATTGAAACAATTTTACTGATTAGAAAACTGTGGAATAAAACACGGTTTGGTCCTTGGTTAATATCATTATGGAGATTATACTAACATCTACTTGTGCACTTAAAGTGTTTCTTAATAATCCGCAGTCACCACTCGGAGAAATAATAAAATCATTTTAAATGTACCTTTTCCTCCACCCTAAAGATGCAGCGAAAAGATTAATCTAAAGGCTTATTCAGAACTTTATGGAGCAATAGCACATTTTGGAGGAATCATCCAGTCAAAAGAATACAAGGAATTTTTTTTTAAATAACGTGAGATTTTTTAGATTCAAAAATAGATTAAACTAATTCCAGCGCTTGAGCAGCTTGGAAAAAAGAAAATTCAATTAATAGTCATAAAATTAAAATTAATAGCCATATCCTGTTAAAAGTGTAACTTGGCGTTTCACTTAACTCCTTCCCTTCATTTTTCTATAGGCTCATTCAGATTTTTCCTTTTGGTGTTAATTTTGAAGGAATCATCCAAAGCGAAAAGTATAACCTAGCGTGTTTCACACTTTTCTCCTTCACTTTTTTCATTCAAACTATGCGAATAACATGAGTGAATCACTCAGGATGAACAGTGAAAGTGAAACAGTGTGAATGAGCCTAAAAAGATCACTTAAAATCTTTGAGTGATGAATACGGGTTTATTAAAAATACATTTTAGTTAGTTCTACTAATTAGAATAAACAGTATAAATTAAACGCATAACGGCACAATTTCCCTCGCAGAATGTTTGACAGCATAAATACCGAGGATGGGAGGGAAGGATGCTGAACCTATAACTTTTTTCTTAATTATTTTAATAATGACTATGAAAAGTTCAAAAACCTTTTTTCTAAATCTACAAGCAGGCCAGTGATATTAACTACTAAACCAGTGGTTACCAAACTTTTTCGAGTCGCGGCGCCTCCACTGATTAAATATATTTTCCACTGCGCCCGTCTAAAAAAAAAGATGTATAAAGTTTTTTTTTTAAATTTAGGACTGTCATAAAACTCTTTAATTTACTATTTTGGTTAATGATACTCTGATAAAATGCATAAACTTTCAAAATTCAAATGACTGCTAATTTTCTCAATTTTTTAATTGATAATTTTAGTTTCAAAATTTCTTTAATTTTAAATCATTGAAAATTTCTTTCTATCTTGAATAATACAAGTTTATATTTAGTAGAGATAATTTAAAGCGCGTTTAATGCAAAAGAAAATGTTAAAAAAAATGTCAAAAATCAAAAAACAGAACACCACATAAAAAAAGATACCAAAGTTAAATGGATGGTGATTATTGATTGCTGGAAATTAAAATGGAAACTTTATTGTATCACATACAATCCACCTAATTAAACACTAAAATTATGAATCAATGTTCACAAGATGCAAATCCGTAATATGCTCATAATAAACTAAGATTTATTTTAAAAACAGTTCTTTTAGAACCATTTTAAGTTTTCAACTATCAGTTTAGTGTGCAGATATTTCATACATAAACTGAAATAGAACAGTACCAGTTCAATAGATAGAAATAGTAACTAGTTTTTGGGGAAAAAGTATTTTTATTTTAGTAAAAAAATCTCTTTAACGTGTAATACATATTTCATAACTTCTAATCGTATGTGCTATAGGGACAAAAATATAAAATTACATATAGTTTAACCTCAACGAGTGTGTTGATAGAAAACATCATGAGGCTAAAATTTTTTTTTAAGCGTTGAATCAGTCACATCTTAATACTGCCTCTTCACTATAAGATTTTTTTAGAACTTACTAAAACGTCTGTTTCAAGGAGCATATTATTCTATTAAATCTTTATAGCTGCAGAGAGTTATTTATTTTTTCTCTTATAAACGTCCTTTTCTTCCCTTGAGAATCCCGTTATTTCTTCCGATATTATCAAAGAATTCAAAAAGAAAATCTGATGGAATTTGAAAAACTATCAATAAAAACATGTCTATCATATCAAAAAGAAATTTCACATCAATAGAAATTCACGAGGTAGGAATCCTTCAGAAAACATTGTTTTATCTCACAGGACAACTCCCGTCAATGCACGTACCCGTGAGTTGAAAAAAAAAACCGTTTCCTATCCACTTAACCTAAATCACGGAAATATAGCGCTGTTTTAAAACCCGACTTCCCATAAAAAAACAACCTTCACTCTGTCAAACGCCAACTGGCCCATAAGTTCCACCTCGTTTGGGGCAGTTTTTCCATTCTTGAAGACCCACGACCTTCGATCGTTCCTTTCGATGTAAAAGAGCAGAAGATCCATTCCAAAGAGTTACAGTTTGATGGGAATGGATTTTTGGAGCATTTTATAAAAGGGAGTGTCTTCAGCAATCATTGATTTAATGATAACATTCCATCTTGTTGACAAGAATGTACAGTTGACGTTCGGTTTTAGTTTTTATGAACCTGTTTTTGCGAGCACTCATGATTTTACGATTTGTGATGATAATTTTAATTCCCAATAACGAACTAAAATTTTTAAAGGCCTCTTTATTTACGCTCATTTTCACACTATAACCGGTTGAATTAGCGTCAGACAACGCAGAAAAGAGCTTTTTCTTTAGTAAAATATTGTATGAAATTCTGTGAAAAATTGAAACAATCAAACAAATCAATTGCAACTCTATAGTACTTAATTTTTAAGTATACCTATACCATTAAAACTGTGATTAGGGAATTTCGTTGTGTTTTGGTTTAAATTGTTTTAATATTCATTAATTTTTCATTTAGTACAATTAGATATATTACAGTAGATAACATTGTAGATACTATTACCATATAGGGCAAATTTGCCTTTTGGTTTCACATAAATTATTATTTTTTCTTTTTATTATTATTATTATTATTATTATATTATTATTATTATTTATTTTATTTTATTGTAATATTTGTCTTTTTTATGTTTAATACTTGTTCTTCTTTTATGTTGTCATCAATGTATTTTATGTAATAATTCAAATAGAATAAGTTTAAGTATACATAAACAAGATAAATATGTATACCTTTATTTCGTTATATGTATTATGACATTATAAGAAACTTTATTTTGTAAAAAATAAAGTTTTATGTAAATTTGATTTAACGTTTTTCATATTTATCCTTTTTTTTTATAATGCTTTCTGATTTAACGTACTTCCTATTTAACGAACCATCTGTGAGTATCACCTTCAAGTTAGTAAAATTGAGAATCGAATATAGTATTTTGCTAATTATCCTGATGTTTTCAGGATTCAGGATTTTATCTTAAACAGATATCTCTTTATATTTAGCAGATAAAAGTTGTCATGACAGTATAATTTCCATTCTATTTTAAATAGTATTAAAAAATATTCACGGATGGAAAATTTTTGAAAAAAAAAAATAAATAAAAATAAAAACCGTACATGAAATTTAGATGAAACTTATGCGTTATTTGTACTATCGCAAAATCTCTAAATCTATGAGGAAAGAAAAATGCCATTAGTCTCTCTCGGGGGACTTTATTTTATATTGAGGAGAAAATTTTCTCAATCTATCAAGCTGTCTTAAAAAATATTGAACAAGATATTAATATTAGAAAGCATTAAAAAAAAACGAAAAAAAAAAATAGCGATTATGTATTGATTGAAAATTTGTTTGATTTGAAAACAAATAATTGCGAAACAAATAATGCGAAACAAACCAGCAAGAAAAAAGAGTCCATTAGAAATAAAACGAGAAAACCGTAAAATAAAATAACATAAAGGTGAATAACATAAAACATAAATTGAAATTGTAAAATATTTCATTCATTTTGGATCTTAAAAAAAGAAATTCGAGAGTAACAAATTTTTTGTGCGTCTTTCTTGCTTTAACACACAAGTAATGATGGATATTTAACTAATATTAAATTTAAATGAGGTTTGTGTTTACAAAAGTAAAACTTAGGTCCCACCGAGATTTGAACTCGGATCGCTGGATTCAAAGTCCAGAGTGCTAACCATTACACCATGGAACCCATTTCCCATGCCGGGAATCGAACCCGGGCAGCCTGGGTGAAAGCCAGGAATCCTAACCACTGGACCACATGGGATTGATACCACTTCAACTAATAAAAAGGAGATCCACATAATAAGTATTTCTTTTCCAAGGTTTTCCTCAACTATTTGTACAGCTGATGCAATGTGTACTGATTGATTAGTTCCCGTGTGACTGACTGCACGTGTAGACAAACGCCTGCTTTGCTTCAACACTTGGAACTTGAAACCAGAAACCAAATTACATGAATTTACAACTCCAAAATGAGCAATTAAATTCATTTTTTTATTGAAAACAAGGATTCTAAATAAAAAGTGAATGCTATATAATTTGCAATAATCACATCATTAAGCATTTAAACAAGGGATTTTCCCATTATTGAAACTAAATTTAGCAATTAAAAAGCTTCAGGTTTTTTTAAGGAAATTTAAATTTGATTGTTCTTCGAAAATTCAATGAGCAACTACTCCTATTTTTTTAAGTACTAAATCTATTTTCTTTAATTAGTGATGAAGAGGAATCAGAGTGATATGAAGAGGATGAGAGGTACAAAGGAAAAGGTTAAAAAGGATGGAAGAGTAAGATAAAGGAAAGAAAATAGTAAGGAAGAGATTAAAAAAAAGGATGAGAAGGAGGAGAGTAATGAAGAAGATGATAAGGAATGAAGAGGTTAAAGAAGATGAAATTAATAAAGAGAATCAGAGCAATGAAGGTGATGAGGGAGTTCATGGATAAGATGATAAAGAGGGTAGGGAGTTTGAGAGGGTTGAATATAATATGAGAAGGATAAAGATTATGACCGGGATAAAGAGGATGAGGAATATTCATTGGATGAGGAGATGAAGAGAGAGAGAGGGGGAAGATTTGAGAGGTTTAGAAGGATAAAAATATGTGATATCAAAAAGATTAGTGAAACTCAGTGGACCGGTATTTGAGAAGAATACATATAAAGAAAGGCGAGGACTCCTCGCAATGCCGAGGAGAGAAAGTTTAATTTGATGGTAGAGAAATTTAATCATATTTATTAAATAGTTTTTCAATGAAATGAAGTTTAAAACTACTCTTCCCTGGGTAAGTAAACCAATCAATGTTATTCAGATATTCACTAAATGAGTAATAACTGTTAAGAATGTATGTTTTGAGGTATGGCTTGGTTTAAATATTTTATTAACGTTTTATGATAGTTTTATTTAAATATTTAAATTATTACATTTTAGTATTGTCGCCTTAAAATAGTAATAACTCTCTTTGCCAATGGTGGGTACTGGATCCTCTATCCTTGACCCACATAACTTTTTCTAATGTCCATAAATATTCTTTGAAACCTGAAAAGATTTTGGGAATGACTATATAGGATTCTCCCATAAGTAACCTCACGTATATATTATTAACCCCTATCTCGTTCAACGCACTCTACTTAATTAAAACCGAGAGGCGTATACGGGGCCAAGGCCCCTCCTCTAAATTCGGATAGGTATACCAAAACGAGTTAAAACCTTGTTTATTAGAGTCAAGTTTCCAAACATTTTCTGGAGGAAGACCCCCTGTTGTTCTTGTACTTCAAACTCTCAACTGTATTATGAACGATTTTTTATATTGGCTTGGGAGTAACTTTGGGTCCCCTTACCCCGGTGCAAAAATCTTTTAGCTTTAGGCCTGATAATAACTAACTTTTTTAGAGGATATTTGGGACAATCCAAAAATAAATTTCTATAAACGCCATACACAATGAAAACGTTTTATGTGGTACTGCCGGACTCCTCCGTGTATCACTTTTGACGCTCTTAGGATCATGCATCGATTGATGGAAACCCCTATCTTAATTATTTAAAAATTTCGTAATAAATTGAAATATTTAAAGAAAGGTACTTCTTTTATCTATGAAAAGATTATCTGTTTCCATCAATAACATATTTTCATTCTTCACTCTGTGCAGAATTTAGCTTTTACCCTGTTCCATATAGACCGTTTAAGATAGAATCTAAAGAAGGAATGTAGGAAAGAATTACAGGATGGGTTACCTATGGAACAGCGGAGAGGGCACTAATGAAGATTAGAATGACAGGATAGACCGAAGGAGAAAAATTTATTTTCCGGACACGACAGTAAAAAGGTTTCAGAATCTTTAATAAGTGCATCAAACCCATCCCAAGTCACCCCACCTGAAGACGTCGGGAGGCATCAGGATCTTACAAAACTCCATTGCTAAATCCGGGAGAGAAAGAGAGAGGAAACGATTTAACAGTCGGAGATTCCCCGACGCAACGAGGGGGAAAATCAACAAAAATCGGCGGAATGTTTGGAGGACGAGCAGTTAATGCCTCTGCCTCGGCATGATGTACGATCCATTCTGTTGCCAACCCGTATCCATCTCCAGGCGATCCGGCTGCTTGGCCTTCGACAATGGGAGGCTGGAGCACCCAAGCAACCCCGCGTTTCTTATAATGTTTCCGACGGGGTGACGTCAGCTGACAACGATACATTATAAAGTTCTCATTGGTTATACGGTTTTTATGACATCCCCATCTCGATATTACCATTCTTTATCCGGCCCGCCAGCGAGAGAGAGGTTCAAATCCCCCGTTCGAGCGCCCGGCTGTGAGTAGTTTTGGTGTTTTTCGAAAAAAAAAAATACTTTTTTTTATTTAAAAAGCGGGACCTTTAAATTATGCATCGAGAGTGGTTCTGCATCTCGATTTTTGTTGATTGTGAATTGACGGGATTATGTAAATTGGTGGTAAAGGTGCATCCGAGAAAAACGCCTGAAATTAGATGGATGTTATTTTTGTGTTGTTTGAAGTTTTCATAGCGTAAAAGCCCTTGACACTGAAGAATTTCTTATTCATAACTTCATTGAAATTTGAAATGATTCAAATTTTAACTCTCCAAAAGTTCAAGGGAAGTTTTATTGGTTTGCTTCCTTTACATATTTCAAAACTCATAACAGTGTTATGCAGTGGTTAACATCATTGCAAACACCTTTCCTGAACAAGGTAGATATAAAACAACGTTTAATACACAATGGTAACGTGGGTAAAATGGCAAACATTGCGTATTAAACGTTGTTTTATATGTACCTTGTTCAATGTTCATCCTTTGCACAAGTATCTCCTGCCAATGCCTAGACAACCTATCACACATTAATTCAACAACAACGTCTCAAAACCATAGAGGTCAAAACACCCGAGTTTAAGACAAAAGTTAATTTAATCAATTGTTCCAACAGATTAACCGTGTAAGGAGCTAGTGCTAATACCTACAATATATTGCTTTGCTTAAATTATAAGATGTAATTTTGAGAAGTTGAAATAATGTTATGACAATGTTCATAAGTCAATCAAGTCAAGACGTATTGTGCAGCTTTGACTTAACGATGTAGAAACCTTCACCCTCTCGTGAACGACTGGCACTGGAGACCAAAAAGTACTTGTCGATCTTTTCTAGAAAACCTTCTTAATTGATCTGATAAATATTCACATTAGGTTCAAGGCTGGTCTGTCTTACCCTCAAAGAGCTCAGTAATTTAATGGTTTCTAGATGAAGGTTAACATTTTACCCAAGGGATTCCTATAAGCTTTAAATGTCTACCACTTAAAGGACATACCTCGATGTTTTGTATTTAAACATGAAGGTAGGTTATTTTAATTCAAACTGGTACGTTGGCATGGGCAGATTTAAGAAAGGTGAGAAGATACATTGTCCTCAATCATTTTAGGGTATTCTTCGGTTCTTCTAGGTAACAAGTAATTTCATATCCTCATCAGGCACAACTTTCTTCCAAGGACTTCCTCCAAAATCAACTCATAAGATCAACATTGATATTGAATTAGAACAAGGTTAGAAACTTCCAAGAAACTTTCATACCAAAGCTATACCTCAAAAGGGACTCTAAAAAAATCTTTCATAATTTGCAGGTTTACGACGACCATCTCACAATGAAAACCATCCACTTTGCCCTCATCTGCACTCTCTTCGTCTGCTTTCCGTATTGGTCCTCCAGCTTAGGCTGCAACCTGCAGATGTGCGACCTCTTCCCTCTGATCAGCCCCTTCTGCTGCCTCTTCAACCACACGTGCTGCGTCAATGCCCTCACGTGGCTGGACAATAGCCGCAAACAGCCCCTCAAAGAGTGTCCACCGGCCGGGACTTCAGCGGTAGCAACTGCTTCAGTACAGAATCCGAGGTTAGTTAGAAAATTAGTGATAGGCAAAATCGATACTTATTGTAATCGAATTATTACAATTACATTAAGAAACCGAAGAATATTCAAGTCTTAATTTCACAAATACTATTGATATCTATTCGATACTTATTAAGAATCAATTTTGCCAGAAAATTATACAACTTTAGTCATGGGCTACATAAAGAATAAGGATATATCCCAGTGAATTAAATTTTCTTTTTCTATTTCGCAGCAATACCAGGACGAATATTTTCCCTTTGTTTCCATTCTTTAGGAATTACTCTTAAGGCCAGCCACTTCTTGCCAAATTAGGTACGAAATGTTTTTACTACTCAGCGCAATTTAAAATTTTTATTCCTTTTCCGACATTTGTCTTGTCTCCATCGTGCTTCTCAACAGCTAGCAAACATCAGATCCAAAATTTTCACCCGAACTTCTTCTATTAAACACTTCCCTATACCTTACGAGACACGTTTCTAAAGTTCAGGAGCGTTTAACGAATAGATTAAAAAGACTCGCACCCCTTTAGTAGGTTTTTAAGTGTAGTTAAGATTCATACAAGTATCGTACTAGGATTAGGTAGGCTGAATAATCATCTCTTGTAAATGACTGATTTATCCAAAGAAAGAACACAAATTGGTATTACTGCTATTTTTCTTATAGAAAAATCTTGAGTTGATGGTTTCTAGTTAACGAGAAAAAAGCATTAATTGTTGGCCCAGATATCCTCTTACACAATCAAGAATTTTTTTTTAAATACATTCCAGTCAACTCTTCGATCTTGTAGATTTTCAAGCATTTATGTGCCTTCAAGGGAACTTCATGGTTAGCAAGTTGACTAATAAATACTTAACTGGAATTAAGAATATTCTGCAAACAAATTACGAAGTAGATGTAGTAATTTAGAAGACGAAGAAGACTCTTATGATCTCTTAAACCTTAAACTACATTTTTCAGAAAATATTGTTATTTTTTGTGGGTGATGTCACAATTTTTGTGAACTCTTTCCCCCTTATCACAGATTGATGAAACCCCTCCCAAGCGTGACATCATTTATGGACGGTCCCTATGGAGTTTTCATCAAAGTATTTGAGTTCTAGAGGGATTCTTTTTTTCTCAATTTTCTGGTAAAGCTGATAAATAGTAAAACACTGTTTAAAAAATTTTAAGCTTCAAAATTAGGGAAATGTTCTGAATAATTTTTCTTACCCTAGTCACATTCCCTCACAATCAATTCTGAAGCAGTTTTTTTTTCGTTAAGGGGGCATCCATAAATTACGTGAGGTGTTTTTTCCAAATTTTGGACCCCTCCCTCCTCCTTGGTGAGATTTTGCTGGATCCCCCCTCCCCCCCATGTGAGATTTTCTCAACCACTAGTTTTGTTTTATCGGCATAAAAATTACCATCCAGATTGCAAAATTTTGATACAAGAACACGTTGAAATCAAAAACATGATTCTAACTTGTAATTATCAAGACTGACTGGTTAATGATTTGCTGTTTTGACTAATCTGAGCATTTTTTCTAAACTTGTGCTAAAAAATATTAAAGAAAAAAAGTATATTTTCAAACTAAAAGTTGACGTGAGATTTTAATTGACTCCCCCCTGGTGAGATTTTCCTGGACCCCCTCCCCCTTTTGACCTCACGTAATTTATGGATGTCCCCTAACTGCACAAATTCTCGCGTCGATTTTCAGTGTTCAAATGAGTGCTGGAGGAAACTGAAATATGATGAAGTAAGGATCACAAAAAAGTATAGTTCGGACGGCATAAACCTGGAAATATCACAACTAAAAGTAAAATAAGGAAGTTTAAATTAAGCAAAGAAAGCTAATATACTTTAATTAAAAAGTCCGAACTAAAAAGACCTAAGTACCATCATTTGATGGATGCATTCAAAATATGAAACTAACTTGACACTTTTTCTTTCAGATAGATAAAGCCCAAATGCTCAAGTTTATTAGGAGTTATATTAACATTCTTGTCAAGATCCATTCATTCCACAATTATAAAGACTTAATATCTTCATTATTCTTGGGTAAACATGAAGAAGAACATGGAGGATTGGAAACTTTTCCAGGTTTCAGTATGGAATCCATGAACAATATTTCATTTACCATTAAAAGATTCTCCACATTTCATATATGTATTTTAAGTTTTTTTAAATACATAGTTACGTTACCAGACAAATAAAATGGTAATCATTTGGGATACATCACCCAAAGTTCAGTGAGACTATGCTAAGAAACACTGCCTTTTTCTTCAAATGATGTTCATTTAAGGTTTCCGTTTCAGTTAGAACTAGTTTCAACCGGAAAAATTTTTCCATACCCTTAAAACATGTATGCTTGAAATTGTACGATATTAAATTAAGTTTCCATGAAATATTTCACACAATGGTATTAAAATCTTAAAAGAGGTTCAAGTAAAAATCTTTGTAATCCTTCACTTTAGGAACACTGTAGTTTACTAGTTTTGAATTACTAAAGTATTGTTTAACTTTTAGATTAGCTGCAAATGTTATAAAAATGCTAATATTGATATTGAATTTATGTGTGGAGTAAGTTATAATTCAAGAAATAATTTAGAATGGGTAAACCAACTGGGTTTATGGTCCACTGAAAGTGTAACTTTTTAGGTAGAATGAGGTAAAACAGGTCTCCATAGCTTAGCCTCATGGGCTAGAATGACCTGGACAACAAGCATTTCCATGTGGGCTTTTAAAGCAGAGTGGATTTGCTAGACATCTGGCCTGCAACGCTCATGAGTTCAGTTTGATGGAGCAGTTAGATCTTGACTCTTAGGAGTATTAGGACATATTTTATTTACAGGATGAACAAAAAAAACCGTTGACATTTTAAAATTTCATAACATTAAAAAATAAATAAACAAATTTAAAAAAAAAAATGATCTTTAGTTTAAGCATCAGTAGGCCCAGTGGCGTAGCCAGAAAAAAATTTCGGAGGGGGATTTTGATATTTGGGGGGGGGGTGATATGGGGTATTTTAAGTGGTTTTCTATGGTCAAAAAAAGAAAATTTCCAAATTTCGGGGGGGGGGGGGAGGATATATCCCCAAATCCCCCCCCCCCTCGGGTTACGCGCCTGAGTAGGCCAAGGGATTCTTTAAGAAAAAAAGTTAGTACAAAATGATGTTAATAGATGGCAGCAACATATTTAAAGGATTCAGTGTTCGATTCTTTTTCTGGAACCAAACATGGAATCAGTGTTCCATTACGGAACCATGAATTAAATACCACATCCAAGGTAGAATAGGCAAAATTATTTCTTGCAGAAGTATGGGTTTGATTTTAACCATGAGGAGATTTATGGAGGGTCCCTGGGGGAAATATCACCTCTCAAGATGTTTCATTTTTTGTTTCCAGTTTATCAATCATTCTTTTCAATGCAATTTGTTAATGATGCCATACAACACAGTGGGCTATTTTTGAAATCGAACACAAAATCCAATGAATTATGTTGGTGTCATCTATTATCATCCTTTTTATTTTCATAAAATATTTTTAAGATATTTTGAACAACTAAGATAACAATTAAAATATACTACCTAATTTATTAATATTCAGATGGTTTTCCATTATTGTATGTAGATATTTCCTTTTTTAAACTTGTCATTTTATAACCCATGGCTATAGAAGTTGAGTAACATCATAGTAATTTTAAACTGTAACTCATCAAAATTGAAACCATTATTCACAGTTATTTATAGGTTATATATTAAGTGTAATTAAGATTTCTAAATCTCACATATGGAAATGTTTATACTTTTATACTTTGTTCTGTGTATTTATTTTTGTACAAGAACTATTTTGATTGTTTTTGAATAAAATGAAAATAAAAAGCATAAAGAGTACTTTTTAAGAAACTCATTGAACAAATAACATAACAAACTGACTTTTTAATTAAACATAGTTTCAACAAATTAAAAACAAATAAAATTTGATCTTTAGTTTAGTAGGCAGCAGGGAATTGATAGTTCATATGAAAATATTGACAACTGCTTCAAGCAATGTCTTTGTGATATGTTTCAACTATCACTATTTATTATTAATCTACTTTATAAGGGTAAAAATAAACCAGTGAAGAACAAGTTAAAATGTACTAGATAAAAGGAAACTGAAATGTACACAGAATATAAAAAAGTGGATTTTTATAAGAATTTGAAAGGAATTCTAATCTTAAGCTAACTATTTCTTCTCACAGAGAAAATTAGAAACAAAATAATGACTTATCAATAAACAAATGTAGAAAATTATTTAATATTCAAAGCATTTTAGTACACAGCTTTAATTAAAATAGTAGTATAATACTTTAAGTCTATGGTTAGTTGATTAACTACTGGAATTAGAAAAAATAAATTAATCTATTTGTTCTTCTTTAATTTTTTTGAGATCTCTTAGTGCTTCAATAACTTTCACTTGCTCTTCAGAACGGATATAAGAATTGATTTCAGTATCAGATATTTCAATATCAGAGGCACACATGGTAGGATCATAAGTAACAGTTTCAATTTTTTTATGCCTGGCTGTTTTAACAGGTGGCTTTCTGAACATTGCATACTCTTTTTTACTTATTTCTTCCACATCAAATTCCTCAGAGTAAATATCATTCCGCAAAGTAGTGGAGTTTTTTAAGATATAGTCCAAATGAAAGAGGACATTTTTTTCATTGACATAATTTTTTGTTAGAGAAGGTATTTTTTCTCCCAATTTCAGAAGCATCTCATTCAATTCTGAAATTTTGACCCTAGCTTTTGTGCTATTTAAAGAAAAGTCTTGGCAGAACCTAGGTAGAGTAACAGTTCTGCGACTTGGATGCATGGATTTCCAGCATAAAAATGCAGAAGCAACAACCAAACCTTCCATCGATCTACCTGTCCCCAACCATAAAGAAAAAGCTAATTTAACTAATTCTGTTGTCTTTTCCATCAAGATTGCCTTATCCTCATCAGGAATTTTTCCCACAGTAACTAGTATTGCTGATTTAAGGGCTTGAAGATTACTGTCACAAGCAACACTTTTCTCAGAGGTATCGTTCTCAGCCTCTTTTGTCAAAGGATGATGAGGTGTGTTGAGCTTAATTATTTTGAAGCATTTTGATACAGATTTTTTAGCACATGGCAACTGTCTGCAAAAATCATTAATGGGTATATATATGTTGTACCTTCTCAGAACATGAATCAAGCAACAACCAGCCATTACCTCAACATCGTGTGTCACATGGAATGACTTAGTTGAATGAATTTCCTTAAGTAGTTCAGAGACTTCATCTTTTATAGTAGATGAAACAATGTAGATACTGCACAACCTATCAAGTGTTTTCATCCCCTGTTTAAGGCCTGAAGATTGACGTTTTCTTTTCCTTGAAGAGGAGCTAGGCTGATATGAGGAATGGACAGTAGTTTCAGAAAACAATGTCACTCCTTCAGTTACAACGCCACATGCTTTGCAGACTTGCTCCTGAAATATGAGTTGAGATAAAATGTTAGAAGTAGTTGGAGACAATATTAAACTCATTAATATTCCCTGATAAAGCAAAACATAGCAATTTAAGTTGCTTTTTAGCATAAAACTTAAAATGGAGAATTGAACAAGTCAAGCACCAAATTTCTTATTTTAGAAAACCAGGAAAAACTGTTTAGCAACTGACTACATTTTTAGAAGGGGTGTATGTGTTAGAGTGAGTATTTTTTTCCTCAATGTAGACCTTATTAGGGAGCTTAATAGACTGGGAGTGTATGGTTTCGTGGATCTGGTTTAATTTTAATTTAAAGCTGATCGGGGGATCAGACAGAACAGAACAGAACAGGAGAACATTAAAAAAAAATTCTTGGCTAAAATAAAAAATAAGTATTGAAAAACAGTTTTGTGCTTGAATATTTTCCAAAATAAACAGATTATTCAATCTCTTTTCCCATAGCTAAACCTCAATTTTTTAAGAATTATGTAATGAAAGTGAAAATGTTAGTTAACCTATTAAGGGCAGTTATGATGACCATGAGACATTTTATCTTTTACTGACCCCATTAAAAGTTTAAATGAATGATAACTGTTTCTTACTTGTTCCTAGATAAAAGTACAAATTATACCTGCAATACTGTTTTAGTGGTGAAATAGCTTTTCGAATGAGAACATTTCACCACATTTTGGAGATTGCTGCAGGAGAACATTTAGAAAACGCTAAAATAATCCAATGTATCTATAATTTTTGTAACTTTTCTATTGCGGCATTATTACAAGATCTCATTCTAAATATTGTTACCAATTATAGTTGGAATGATAGTATTTATATTGCCAGTAAAAAGGCTTTTTTTTCTACTGGCAGTTTTTTCTATCAATCGTCCAATGTGTGTTCAAAATGTTCAAGGGTCACTCATATTATGGTACTTTTGAATTTTGATTGCTATAACTATTCCCTATGGATCATAATTTTAATGTTTTTTGTACAGATTTTATGTTATTTCCAATTTATATCACATTTCTTGGTTCAATCTAATGCTATATCATTACTGGGTGCACTTTTTTTTTTTCTCTAAAAGGTTGTTTTAGAGTCAGAAAATAGCATGACGTAATTATTTAGCCCTCTTTGAATGGGATGTCTAATTTTAAACGAGGTTATGGGTAATATTCATCATTTTCTGTGGTGAATATATGCAAAATCTGGCACTAAAACGATAAATAAGTAATTCTGATGACTTTGACTAATAATGATTAGATTAATGAATGATGATTACTTGGAATACAAATAAGAGAAAAAAATTGTAGAATTAATATCTATCTTTAATCTAAGTATATCCCTATTTCCTATCCAGCAGTTTAAAAGGTTATAAGGCAAAAAAAAACTTGCAAAGCAACCCATTTTTAAAGCATATTATAACACAAATAAATGTTTTAAATTATGGTATGTTTACATTTTTGATTTAATTCACATGATTTTTTTTAAATCAAATGGATTTCACCTTCAGGCAACCCTAAGAGCAGTTGTGAAAATGCCCCCTCTTTAAGAAAACCAGGTTCTTTAAAAAAAAAAAAACACCCACCAACACTTCCAATTTACTTCAAATTGAGTTGGGGCAGTTTATTATTAAGTAGATAACACAAACAAGTTAACGAAAAACTTAAGCATTTACCTCAGGATCATATTCAGGTTCATTACAATGGATACAAATTTCTGGCATCTAAAATAAAAAGTAAGAAACAAATTACTAAAACACTTTAGATAATTCAGTCTTCCAAACACAAGTTAATTAAAGAACAAAGCAAATACTCCTATTGAAGAAGTGGCAAGAAATTAACTGGACAAAGGCTGTGTAAAAAAAGTTTGAACAACACCAAAGTTAGAGGTTTAAGATGAATGTTCGTACACAGTGGTGGCTCGTCCATAGGAGCACCATAAAGGTAATTATAATTATGATTTAATTGTGAGATTGTTACTTAATTGCATTTTCAAAATAATATTGTGAACCCCCGTTTGAACTAACCACGAGCAGCCAAGGGGAGATACTGAATCAGAAGGTGCTACAATTCAAAAGTATACTCCAGAATCATATTAGATATTAGCTTCAGTCGTTATTTATGCCCCAATTAAATAAAGAGTGAGTTTACCACAGTGACAGTATCAGGCTGAAATTTTTACATGTTTTAGGGTTTACATGTTTTTTACACAATAGGGTTTTCTGGGGTGCTACTAACTTTAATACAAATTCTTGGAAAACTATAAGAGTAACGAACCTTTTATCTGGAATCTCAAAATCAGGAGAGATAAAAAAGGAAAATAAGATTTAAAAGACATTTCTCATTCTGAAGGTATTTTTACACAAAACTTACGGTGCACCTGTGCATTTGGGATATTTTCCCAGCAATATCCATCTCAAGTAGGTAGAAATGTTGATGCTACATTACAATCAGATGCCACTGGCGACTGGCGATTTGGCACAGCTGAAATAAGAGTCCTCCATGTGAATCGCGTTCCGGTCACCAAGGTGGCGGTTATATCACGATTAATTATATCATTGGCGGTATAGATGGTGATCGCAATGCGATTGCCAAATGGGGGACTCTTATTCCAGCTGATCCGGCGATTTTTTTGCACTAATCTTGGTGCCTAATATCTAGTAGGTATAACAATAACCGAACAAGGTGACTTTGACTCTGTAACTGGGTTATCAGAATCCACTACTACATCACCAATTTTGGAGCCACACTCGGATACTTTGGATTACTACCCACACAGATTATTAATATTCAAAGAAATTAAAAGGTTCGTTGAATAATAAAGTTAATATCACATTTGTCAGAGAGGGTACTTAAATGTAAATATAAGTTGTTTACTTCTAAATGAAACAAAGAGCAATGGCTAGCAACAAAATTACCTTTTAAGCAGACAATTTCACATAAATGAATTCCTTATATTCAAAAAAAAAATAAAAACATCCAACTTCCAACACCTAGATTTGACCAAAACTAAGCTTTACCCCATGCCATCATGCCAGAACCAGAACGCGAGCGAGAGGGTTTGTGTTTGTTTATTTTGTTCTGGGTATGGAAAAATCTTCAGGTCAGTTCAGTTGAAATTGAAATTGAAAGTTGTTAGAGGTATTTGCTTGCTCTTAAGAGCCGCTTAACCTTCTTTCTCCCTAAGCTACTCTAAACTCGGTCAGTTCAGTTCAAAATATTGAAGAGTTGAAGTTGAAGTTGAAGTTACTGTAATGCAGCAGCAAACCTCTGTAGCAAATCAGAGTAAGGTGATTTCAGTAGGCGGAGCTTATCATTTAGCACCTCAGTGGTTAGCGCACCAACAAACTTATCTAAAAATAAATATTGAAAGACTTTTTTAAGATTTGTCGCTTGCAGTAAATGCTCCAAAGGCTGGAAAAAAGTGTTAAAAAATTAAGCCTTAAAATAATGACTTTAAAACTTTTAAAACTCTTTGACTGATTCTCTCGAAATGTGAAAAATTGTTGTCCACGGCTCACAAATCCATGAAATTCCATAAAATTAATTTTTCTTTCCAACATTCTGGCTTGTCCCACTACTAAAATAAAATACTCAAATAAAGGGCTTTTTAGAAAACTAAAAGTATATTTTTCCCAGATTTTTTAATCTAACATTACTAATACATATTTGTGGATGAATTTTTTTTTTTAATTTTTAAATAACTAATAAATAATTAGAATTGCAACATGGTTGTCCCAGGAAATAGCGTTATTTTCCTGACATGAACGTTTTAATTCATTATGAGGCATATAAAAATGACAGAATAAAGCAATTCTTCTTGTTAGTAAATATTTGCAATCAGAATGTGTAATATAAATGTATGTTCACTTTTAGTGCAATTATAAATTGTTTTACTTAGAAAATTTTGACTTCTGTTCTGAAAAACTGTTCATAACAGAGCTTATGCTTTTAAAAAGTCATTCTCCTAGCATCCATATTCCATACCTCCTAAAAGAAATTGAGTAAAAAATTGAAATTGGATATGTTAGAGGTATTATAATTTTATGGCGAATGTGAAATTTACTGGCCAAAATACGAAAAAATAAAAAATGGCGAAGGAATAACTATGAAAACGTCATTTTCCTGTCATCCATATCTCCAGAAGATAGGGGCCATTCATTAATTACGTAAGGATGATTTTGGCAATTTTTTACCCCCCCCCCTACCCCCATGTAAGAGTGCGTAAGACTTTTCAAACCCCTCCCCCTATTCTTACGTAAGATTCCATTTCGTTTTTCAAAATAATAAAATGTTAGAAAAGGATCAGTTACACTAAAACTCTCAGTTTAACGTAAATCAAAGATTTTTATTTTTCAACTGATAAATAATATTCTTGCTATCAACTACATATTACCATTATATTATTATCTCTAGTCTTTGGAACACCATTTATCAGTAATTATATAAACTTGGAAAATCTTACGTAAGAATGGGTTAGACACCCCACCCCCCAAGTAAGGGTATGAAGAGATTTTTCCAACCCCCTCCCCCTCGGGACCCTTACGTAATGAATGAATGGCCCCATACTATAAAAATATCTATACTATAGAAATGAAGTATGTTATTGAAATTCGGATAATATGTTAGAAGTATCATAATTTTATTGTGAATGTGAAATTTTCATGTCTAAAAAATGAATTAGTAAAAATGATTTGAAAAATTAAAGAAATGGCGAAGTATTGTACTATAAACATCCTTTTCCTAGTGCGTCATTCTCTTGGCATCCATATCTCCTAAACGAAAGGGAGTGTATTATTGAAATTCGGATATGTTAGAAGCATTATGATTTTATGCTGAATCAGAAAATTTTAAGCATAGATGAGAAAAAATAAAGAAATAGTGAAATATTTACACTTCTACGGTCTATTCTTCTACATCAATTTTTATAGTATTTTTTTCCTTGAAAATTGTGTCTTTATACAAACAACCCAAAGGGTCTTCTAAAAATGAGTTAAAACCCTACTTTTAAGGCTATAATTTCTCAAATTTTTCTGGGGGAGAACACCCATCCCCATACCCCCTAGAAATTTTGAAATCTACTATGAACTATTTTCCTGTGAAAATTTTGTGACTTACACGGAGTACTCCACATTGGTATAACCTAAAGGGTCTCAAAATGAGTTTACAGCACTACTTATAGGGGTAAATTTCCAAAATTTTTCTGGAGTAGGACCCAAAACCTCCCTTGAAATTTTACCGTTTATAATACTACTAGCTGACTTACCCGGCCTTGCAAGGGTTGAGTTAATTCATAAATATTTTAAAAAGTTTTTCAAGTTATGTCTTTTCTTTTTCTGGATTAGCAGTCACTTATCATCCCGTCGTCCCCTAACTCACCCCGTCCCGCATTTAACTACGGCTGTAAAAGAACAATCACTTTTATAAATCTTTTATATACCTTTCACGCACGCGTCGCTTTATTACAATTCAGCTTTCACTGAAACACTACCACACCATTTCCCAAAACGAGAATGGTCAAGAATCTGAAATTCTGGGTGTTTAAAAAATATTTATTCGTTCTTAACATTACTCTTAAATACAATGCACAAAAGTGTATGAAACTGTTTGTAAGCTTTAAGACCGGCAAATCGTTCCATGTTTCAGTAAAATCGTTCTGCTTCCATGCTCCTCCTCTATTTTGTCAACCTGTGAGGAAAAGCCATTACATCTCGTGGTGCCAACATGTGGCCTTTCCAGGCATCCCTGGCATTTTTTTCAACGGAATTCGGATATCTTCATAGCAACAGCAACCAGGATAGCCATAAGGCTCCCAACAATGTGTGTTCTGGCACTTGCCGAAGTACATATTGCGCACATACGAGCAGTCTTCACCAGGATTCAAAGGGACCCTCGTCTTCCACTTGTTCACGCAGGAAGGCTTTGGGATGTCCATTTCCAGAACTCTCTTCCTGGCCTTAGCCTTCTCCCATTCCAACAGCGCTGTAACCTGGGACAGTTCTCGGCTGCAGAAAGGACAGAAGTCGCCAGTACTCGGCATGAAGTACTTGCAGAGCCCTCCTTTCTCGGGATTCAATTGGAGAGTGACTCGTTCCGATCGGATATGGTCTACCCGTGAGCTGGCAGGGTTTTCGATTCCGGTTGCGGTGCGGAGTTTAAATACGTCCACCGGACCGAATCTGTCCTGGTATGCCAAGAGATCCCTGTAGACGCAGTAGTTGGAGTGCCGTGCGCTGGTTTTTAGAATCGATCTAGCCGGTGGTCCGTTTCTTGACTCGTAGGAAGGCATTTTCTCTTGTTATTTTACTGATGGTGATGTTTAAATTTTGAACGTAAAATCGTAAGTTTACGAGTTATTTGGTTTCGATTTTGAACATCAGGATTGGGAGTTTCTAATTTGAGTGAAGGTTAAGGAATGAGGTTTATATCAAGAATACATTAAATTAAATTGTTACG
This sequence comes from Tetragnatha montana, assembly GCA_963680715.1. NCBI lineage: Eukaryota > Metazoa > Arthropoda > Arachnida > Araneae > Tetragnathidae > Tetragnatha > Tetragnatha montana. The sequence continues at coordinate 23,230,590 of OY796680.1, forward strand.
AAGTTAACAATGAAGAGTCAGTTTATTGTTGTAAGATCCTATCTCTTTGTAGGGATATATTTAGTTAGAACTATCCATATATACTTCAGAAAATCCTCTACCATCATATGCTTCAAAGAAGATTCTTAAGAGCTCAATGAGTGGATCAGTGGACCAGTTAAAATTTCCTGAACAGAAGAAATAACTGTCCTCAAAGACCACCGATTCATTTGTCAAAACTTTCGTGGGAGAACTGAGAACCCCCACTAGTTTTAATATTTTTTTTTTCAGATTCTTCAGAAATATTTAGTATTGGTCTCAGTGTTTCCCAACCTTTTTCGGTCCATGCCCCACCATAGCCTTTCTAAATTTTCCACATGCCCCCATATCTTTTTTTTTCTCGAAAATCCTTCTTGAAAAGTAAACAAAACCTGGTGGTCCATGCTCCAACTGGGGGGGGGGAAATTTAGTTGAAAATTTTCAAATTTTTCCCCAAGAAATTCATATTGCCCCCCGGTGGAGAACACTGGTCTATATAGCCATCTAGAACAAAAAGGCCAGGACACTCGCCTCTCGCCTCGATGAGTCATTCTCAGCGGTGTCAAAAATTGAAAAGCGGGCGGTTCTTCTCCCCCCCCCCGCTCCTCACACCAATCCAATCACACGTAAAAATCGATAAAAGAATTTTGAAAGCAATTCCGTATTCAAAGGCTTAATTCAAGGAAATATTCTGGAGAAGCTTTTGCTCTCAACACAACTTCTATATTTGATTCTTCTTCATAGATGGCAGCACAAATTCAAAAACTAATGATCTGATAAACACAACGATCCTTTATCTTTATACCTCTCCCCTCTTTGTGGGTTTTAAGCCTGGAAACTTTCTGAAAAATCATAAATACTTTAAAAATTTGAATAAAAGACAGTTTTCAGTCCTTGCATTTGGAGGTCACAGAGATTTTTAAGACAAAAAATAGTTCGAGACAAAGATGATAGATGACACCACCACAACACAAGCAGTCCTCTGGTCAGATTTGGTGAGGCTTTGAGACTCACTCGATGCTTTCCCTTTATTTTTATCTCGCGTAATTAAATTATGGACGTCCCCAAACCAGGATATCATTTTAGGGTACGGACCCCATTTATCAGTGGTTCTTAGAACTATATTTTCTTAGCTTAAATTCCATGCCTTGACATCACGTTTAAATTTATAAGTTTAAAAAAGTGTCCAGACTTTTTGCCCACCCTTTATTCTATTCTACAAACCCTAAATTAAAGAAACTCAGATTACTCACGTAAAAATTCGAGTTTGGAAAAGTTTATTTTTCTCTCTGAATAAATACTATATTCGTGTTGACTTCCTAATTTTTTAAAATTTGCTTCGCGATTTAATTTTTTTTTTCTATTTACTATTGTATTAGTAAAATTTATACTCTATGTAAAAGATCAATCATACATAATTTAATGCAAATTTGGGGACAGATTCCATAATCGAGGTTTTCGCCAAATTTGGCGAAATCGGATCTCGCCAAGCTATTAATAACACTACATCTAAATCCCTGGTTATCGCCCAAATTTGGCGACATTTGGCGAAAACCTCGATTACGGAATATTACCCCAAATTTGGAAGGCTGAACTCATTTCGATTTTATTCCAGCCCTTTATCAAACATGTTCGTTGAAATATAAATTCTTATTCGAGCTTTAAATTGATATCTTGCTAATTGCTAAAGTAGTATTTGTGTGAGAAAAAATAAGTGTACAAGAAAGAGATGATTTTATTTTTTATTAATGAACACAAATGAAACATTTTAAAATGTGTTTACACCACTCTTAGTCATATTCAACAAAATAAAAATCAAGCAAATTCAAAATATACTTGTGATATTGCATCAAATAACTTTTTTCTTTTTATCGAAGAAAGCATTAGTTAAGATTTGACATTTACATTTCTTATTAAATCTTATTGAAACACACTGCCGAAATTTAACATCAACAGTGCAATCTTTTTATATAGTATACTGATCTATACTTTGAGCATATAATTATTAAATTAGTAAAATGAACACAATATGCAGAAAAGAAAAATTTATTTCTATAACAATCGCAACAATTATTGTAAGACCACGGCTTACTAGATACTTATACAGGCTAGCCGAGTTTTAAACAATGAAAACCATTTGACAACTTTTCCCGCTTGGAGCGCTACAAGACCTACCTATATCACCCACCGCCTTCAACACTGTGGATATGCTTTGCCAGTTGGTCCAGTATTGCCATCTGGATTTGCAATGATTTCCGTACTCGACTAGCCTGTATAAGTATCTAGTAAGCCGTGGTAAGACATCAAAAGTTTTTCTCCTGGCGGTATGACTATGTGGTTTGTGTTTTTAGAATTATAAATAATAAATTGGTATCAAAATGGACAATAGTTTCATGCTTCTCGTATCATAAATCCAAGAAAACCAATTCATAAATTAATTAAAATGTGAATACTTAGATTAAAATGCGTTTAAGAAAAATATCAATTGTCCAAAATTTCCCATGGTACAGTTTTACGTGTTTGAGTGAGAACCAGCAATAAATTGCTTGTTGTCTATTAATCCTGTTTAACAGATTTTTTCTTGCCAGTAAACATATTTCGATTTTATATTTCGTGTGCATGCATATGAAAATACCGGTCAATAAAAAACAAATTTATTACATGGGTAAAATTATAAATTTTTAGGTTTTTGACCGGATTTCACAGACCATGGTCTGTTGCAAAAATTGCAATTTTTACATTGACCAGTATTTTCGCGACACCTGCTCATTTTTTATTGGTTTTTAGTATAACTCTAGTATTAAATTGTTTTACCGAGATTAAGAAGTGCTGGTTTTATGTCATCTTTTTGCTTCTTAAAAGTAGATAATATGTAAGACAAAAATTAAAATTTGGAATATTAGATAACATTGGTACCTAATTTTTGAACTGGGATCATCCCCTTGGTCTGAGTGACCTGAGAGAGTTAACAAAATAGACAAACTGTAAAAAGCTATTGAGTGTTCACAACTGAGTGTCAAACATTTCTTTATTGAATATCTCAACCTCAGCATCACAAATTTCGAGTTATATAGTAATACTAGAATTAGACCAATATTATTTAACAATGTTATCTGGGGTTGCAAAACTTCATCTACCAATGTGTACTGAGTTTCTATCATCTTTCGATGTAAGAGAAAATATTATGGAAAATAACATGCCCATATAAATATTTCTAAGTATTGTACTATTCTTGTTAAACCATTTCATTGTTCATTTAAATAAATCTCCCTCAAAGGCAATTCTTAACACCGGTTGTACATACTTGAGTTCTTTGAAGAGTGATTCGTCAGTAGTCCACACTGTCCCATCACACTAGCGGTGAGGATACAAGACCAGAAGAAAAATCGACATAAATAGAAAACGAAATTTATCACAGATTCTCTTTCTAACCGGCTAATCGAATAATACAAAACCAACTCTGTTCAAGTCGGCTCAGCTGACTTATGAATTCGGATACAAAAGAAACAGTTGAAGCAGTACCTCGGCGAGTGAAAATTACGGAATAACATGCCGAGTAAGTTCCCTCTAAGATATATGTTTTAGATGTTTGGGTGGCATAGTGGTTGTACTCGCACTCCCACGCCTGGGTTCTCGTTCCACTCGGGTTCTATTCCTGTGTTGCGCCAGGCAGACTCAGCCCTTCATCCTCCGAGGTCGATAAAGTGAGTACCAAGTTTACTTTGGGGAAACAGGGGCTAAGCATCAGGCTAGATAGTGACACATTCTGCAACAGCTCTGGTTATAGAGCTTGTTATACTGGAGTTTGAAAGTCTAAAGACCTAAGTACTTCCTCAAATATCCCCCTTGTGTTTTGTTAGGTATTTTCACTTTGTTACATCTTCCTGATGTGATCTGAAAGAAACTATTTAATCTTTTATTAACTTGAACAAATCGTCGAATGCAATCTAATGTGAAGTTTCGTGTGGGTTATGACCGTTTTTACCTAAAAACTCGACATCATTACATCTCATCGATTATCGATATCAAGAAGACAGTTAAGCAAAAAAATATTACGGGTTGAATTTTAGACTAAATTAGCTTGAATTCGGGGTACCTATCGCACACCCAAGGTCATAAAGATTTTTGTTGTTTTTTATGATAGTTTGATGGAGGATATATTTTCTTCGGCCACCTTTCCGTTTTCACTAGCCGAGGTACGGACTGTACCGACCGACACTAACCGTTGTTGCGTGAAAGAGAAAGAGGGTAAGAAACACACACGACACAACGCACACATCAGTTCAATTCGGAATGCACTTCTCAGTCCCAATGACGTCCTTCCTCACTACCTGTTGAGCCCTCCGCTGTAACAGGACACTGCCCTGGCCTCTGAGAACGTTTGAGGGTAGGGCGATGAGCTCATGCAGGTGGGGTATGAGGGGTCCTGTTGGGCGCAGGAGGGCTTGGGGGCGGGCGGCGAAGGTCCGTTCGAAGAGGACGGAGGGGATGACCGGTGTCCGAGGCTCGTGGAGGGCGGAGAGTGGTTGGACAGACTGGTGGACGGCTGACTTGCTTCGCAGCAGGACGGTTTTTGGGATACCTCGCCTCCATTTGATGCTGAAAGAAGAGTATTTCCGTTTTAAGACATATCCAGAATGCTATGGATTTTATAGATTGTCTTTTATGATAAGTTGAAATGATGAAAGACTCGATTTTAAACAAAGTGTCTAGAAATTTGTAGCCTCTCTTACTGAATACATGTTAACTGTTACCTGATGAACTTGTCTCTGGCTTGTTCGTCGAAGCTTTATTTGAGTTCTTTGGTTTTCGTTTTCTCGTTTGAATTCCAGCTTTTCGCATTGCTAATGGTCGGTTCATCTGTAATGGGTTAAAAATAAACATTTTGTGGAATCTGAAAATCTTCGAAGTGTCATGGGATAGGTCAAATAACTTAACAATACTTGCAGAAAAAGAGTATTTCTGTTTTTTATTAGAAATTTGTCGGTATTTTTCACTGATTATATCACATATTTTAACCTACTAGTAATTTTAAGAATATAAAGGTGTTAGAGTAGTTCTCAATCACACAAAATTTAGGAAAGTAATACATAAAGTTCTATCTCGAGTTGTCTCAAGGAGTTCAGAAGTTCTTTAGGAGATCCTGTGTTATTTTCAAAAAAGACTTCACTCCAAAACTAAAATATTTATGTATTTTTTTATTTTTGACTATTGAAAACGATATCCCCAAGTCAATATAAATTTATGAAAAAGCAAGCGTAATTATAATTTAGATAAAGCTAATATATTATAAATAAAATTAAAGGAATTCAAAAATCTACAACATTTAATCTATTTTCAACTAAAGGTTTCCATTCTTGAATATCTAAAAAAAAAAGACCGATTTCATATTCAATTGAGCACGTTGTATGTCTGGTAGTGTTTAGTTTTGTTCTACGCTCTTTAAAAAGTTTCCAATTCAATGCCAAGAACTTTCGTTACCAAATCTATCAAATCATGAATAAATCTTCAAAAATGGCGTGATTAAAAATTTTGGACTTACGTTATGAAGTTTGTAATAGAGACCACAAGCGTTGCACACTGGCTCTCCGTGGTTGTTTCTCCTCCACAGAGTCGTCGTTGTCGTACCGCAGTTGGAGCACGACAGGCCCATGCGACGAGTGGCGGGCTGCAATAAAAAGCATCGGTATATCGCTATTGTAAAAGGCAGACAATCATCTCAAACCATTCCTAACTCGACAATACTTGAAATTTTTTGGAATAATTTTACCTTATTTGGAATATACGCAATATTTTGTGAATATTTACCTAATTAATAAATTAAAGGGACGTTTGATTTTTTGGGGGATATGGAGGTATGTACATTTAGTATATTATTTCTATGGTCAAAAAATGAAAATTTTTTGACTTTCGGGGGTTATTTTGATTACACAGTGTAGGTGATGTGACAGTGTGTGATTACACATTCATATATTATGAATGTTTGAGGATATGATTTTAACCTATGATGAGATAGAGAGAGATTTCCTGATGATTTCATGTGAAATTTGAAGCCATTTGTTAAATTGAATTCTATGCTCGATTATGATTTGCTTACTGATGGGTCTTCGGCCTTCCGTTTTAAGGGAGTAGTCCTGCGTTGTCGTTGGGACAAATATAGAAAGCAAATGTGAGGCCCTTTGCAAGAATAGCAAATGTGAGGCCCTTAGGCGCATAATACTTTGGAGGCTCCATTGACTTAAGAACTTAATGATTACTGGTGGTTCTTAGTATCCATTGTAGAACTATATCAAGATAGGTAACCCACTGCATGAGTTTCTAAAAAGTGTGTACTTACCAAGCGCCTTTGAGGCTTGCTGAGCGGCCTGTTGACCCCGTTCATGCGGTGGTAGAGGCCGCAGGCATTGCACAGGTAGTGTCCGGTCCCGTCCCTCCGCCACAGAGGGGTGGATATCGCGCCGCAGTTCACACACTCGCGACCCTCGTTGAAAGGGTGGTAGTCACCGGGCTCGAAGTCTGCAAGAAAAAGATTCACTTGTTACATTGAATTGACTTGACACCATGGGCGTAGCCAGGGGGAGGCAGGGGGGGGGCAGCTGCCCCCCCCCCTAAATTCTCAATTTGTTAATTATTTTTTAAAAATTTTCTGGAATCTACAAATCTAAATTATTTTTCTTACACTTTTTGTTGCTTTCAAAGTTAGCTGAGCAATGTCTGAACCTTGACCAAGATCAAAGAGGTCAAGTGTCAAGCAATGGCGGGGGAGAAAAGTTCTGATAAGACCATGTTTTCACAAGGAGGATGCCGTAATTATTGGTAAACAGGGGCGTCGACAGAGGACCTCCCCATGTTTATCTTGGAGTGTGGGCAATAGTTGAGCTTGTTTATCACCAGTGACACTTGTAACCTCCCACTGACACGCTTGAATGAACTCAGATGTGTCCAGTGTTGATACAGTGGAGTCTCAATAGCATGGGCGTAGCCAGGGGGGTGCAGGGGAAGGATTTTCATTTCTCCATAAAACTAGATTTCTTGACCTGAAAATTCCAGTAAAATGCTGTGGGCGGGCCAGGCCGTCCAAAGGAATCAAATATAAGGATTCGCAACGCCTCCTCTTGATCTCTTCATCAGCTATTGGTTCATTGTACGAAGAACCAATCCTGTGTAACTAATGAAGAATTCCCGGGTTTTTCACCCCCTTTCATTGTTAGTTTTTACGTGACCTGTAAATCTCCATGCAAGCTGTTATGGCCTGAGATTTTGTTTGACAGTATAGGATCGATTGCTACAACATTGAATTAGAGAGAATTTACTCAATTTGAATCAGCTGGAAAATAAAAATTGGTATAATTTTTCTGGTAAGGTTCTAATTTATTTTAAGTATTTTATTGTAATCAAATAAATTTCATAATTTATTATTGTTATCAATCAACTGGGGGTCCAGCGTCGGGCTATTCACTCGAGCTGGACACAAGCTACGTAATAAGCATCCCAGGCCCAAAGGCTAATGAAACGGAGATGAGTACCGCCTGATAGGCCACTAGGCCTGGGCAGAATTTGATTAAAGAATACTGTCGGAAATGGAGCTTGTGGCTCATTGCCTGCAATGCAATAGACGACATTAGTCAAAACGTCACTTGCTTGTTTGGAAACGTAGATTCCATCCGTGATTGGTTCCGTACGGATTGGTACGGATTTACCTCCAATCACGGAACCAATCACAGATAGAATCAACGTTTCCAAACAAGCAAGTGACGTCACACTAATGTCGTCTATTATTAAAATAGTATACAAAAAAATTTTGGGTAGCAACTTGTGGGAAAAGGGTTTTTAAAAAGATTTTGAATTTAAATAGTTTTGGTGTTCGTATGGTATTAAATTTGAAAGAGATGTCCGAAAAAATAAATTCATGTAACTTTTTATTCTTCTTTATTTCTCTTCTAAATTATTATGTAATTAAAGCAGTAGCGTATCTTCCTAAAGCTTGATGTTTTTTTAACGTCCAAACATACGAAAGTTTCATCCAGTGACATAAAATAGAATAGATAGATACTCGATTCGACTCGATTAGATTCTACAAATTATACTTTTAGTCATAAGCCACATAAATTTCCTTGAAAATTATGTGGCTTACAAGAGGTGGTTCTGTTCGGGCTAGAGTCTGAAAATGAGCTAAAACACTACTTTAAGGGGTCAATTTTAAAAAAATTTATGGGGGAGGACCCCCAGACCCCCCCTTTTTCTTAGAGCACACATTTATTACACTATTAATTACGTTAAGTGTGCAAAGTGGAAACCCTTCGTATAATTACTCTAAAATTTAACGTGTAAAAGTACTCCCCATGGGGTACCTGGGACCATGCCATGGGGCAAAGGGAAGTATCCTTGCCCCCCCCTAACATGGGACCTGGCTACGCCCATGCTTGACACATTGAATTCTTGTTACATTAGATTAGAACATTTCATAACAAAGAAAAGTATTAGGAAAAGTAGCAAATTTCGAGATTCTTAACGATATAGAGCTAATTATGCATTGTTAATATTTACATTGGATGGTTTATTGTTTTATACAGAATTTCAATGAAAGTAAAGTTATTTCCTGTTTATTAATGTAACTACATTTACCGAATAAAATATAAAAATAAAAAAAGCTTTTGCTTTTTATTCTATTGACATGAAAGGTTTACATTTTGGTGTATTTTAAATGGCTAAGTAATGTTTTTATCATGCTACCCTTACCAAGAAAATAATTTTGCTTTTAGATTGCCCAGATTAAAAATTTTTAAAGCACATCACAATGCTTGGGCAGTACTATTTTATGCTTCCAGATAGTTGTCAAAAAATTTAAGTAATAAAAAAATTTGTTGCTTTTTTAACACGTACCTACACTAAGCTCAATATTCCCCGAAGCACTATTTTTTATGAGAATATTAATATTCGATTCTCATGTTTTACAGTTCTTCTTCAAAAGCACAACAGCCTTTCGCAGGCCAAAGCTGACTCGCAGATTCTCCTCCATCTGGCCCTGTCATACCTATAGGATGATTACATATCCTACCAGTTTGTGTTTTTCGAAGTCAAATATTGATAATTCATTCAAGCATAGAGTTTTCTTCAATTTTTTTTTACACATCTAAACATTCATAAGAAAAAACCCTTCAAAGTTTCTAGTATGAGACTGAATCCAACTTCATTATTTTCGTTAATATGTGATGGTGTTATAAACGGTGAAGTGCCATTGTTTATAAAGTTAATATTCATACAGTGTCACGACGGCCAGTAGGATGAATAAAATCTACTGTGACAAACTCATTTACAAGTCATTTAGTCGCTAATGGTGACAACTTCCTTGAACTATTTAAAAGTCATCAGAAACCGTTATGTGACACTGATAGATTTTTTTTCTGTGAAAGACTATTAAGAATATTTGTATGCCGGGAGATTTTTTATGGTGATTATGCCATAATGAATTTCCGGTATCGCATCACTAGAACAACCTCAAAAATATTTTTTATTGAAATATAAAAAAATGCTTGAGAAAATTTTTTATTTGATATTCAGGCATCATAACTGTTTCAATTATTGCGAGATTTTTCAACTAAAATTCTTTGCGTAATTTTAGTGTTTGATTCGACCAGCCTGCAGCAACATTAATCTTTATAATTAGTCAACATTTTGAAAATGTTTTTAACAATATCCTAATTCTTTATACGGAAATATGCACTTTTCATGTAATACAATGGTACGGTTAGCATTTCAGTAAATTACATAAAGTATCGATGTGTTAAGGTTCATTAAATGATAAGGATGGAAAAACTGTTTCAATTCTAAAAAAGGTTCCACATACATAGAATCATTAGACTCTTTTGAGAATATAATTTTCTTTTTCTTTTCAGAAATAAAACTTGAAAGAAAATTTGAAAAAAAATATCTGCCACAACACAACTAAATCTTCTTATTCCGGAAAAAAAAGCTCTTAAACTTTTCGCTTGATGATTTCCAACTACTACGTGAGAAAAGCTTCCCTCCAACCAACGTTTCAAACGCTGCTCCCTTTTAAGTCCATCATCGCGTCATTAAAAGGGCAATCAGGAGGAATCCTTTTCAACAGCAAAAAAAAAAGCCAACGATGATTAAACCACTCCTATAGGAGACGGACCCTTATGCTAATGGCTCCTTGCAGCTTCCGTACACACCTGACTTGAGTATGGAATCGCCCGTTTCATCGCCGGGCTCATTTCACAGTGATGAATGAACTCGGCCGACGTAATTGATCCCAATTGTTTGGGGCTGGATCCACGTTTGATGGAGAAAACGCAGAGGGAGAGAATCAGCTAGAGGGAGCATCGGTTGCGACCAAGACCGTATCCAAGGGGGAGAGGTTTAGGGGTTCATACCCCTCTCGAAATTTTCACATAAATTTTTATGCTGTTTTTTTCCTTGAAAATTATGTGACTGAGAAGGAGCGGCCCTCTTCGAGTGTATCCTTAACTTAAAGGTCTCAAAGTGAGTCAAAACGCTACTTTTAAGGGTAAAAATTCCAAAACTTTTCTGGGGGAGGATCCCCAAACCCCCTCGAAATTTTGAAATCTATTGTGTGCTCTTTTTCCTTGAAACTTTTGTGACTTAAAAGAAGTGGTCCTCTTTGATGTAACTTAAAAGGTCTCAAAATGAGTTAAAAACACTATTTTTAGTGGTAAAATTCCAAAATTTTTCTGCCATTTAATTGAAAAGAGTGAAAATTGAGTGGAAATTTTCAAAACCCCTTCGAAATTTTCTATAATAAATACTATTTTTACTTGAAAATAGTGCTGCTTAAAATGCGCAGTGATCTTTGGATGTAATCTAAAGTCTCAGAATGAGCTAAAACACTATTTTGAGGGGAAAATTTGTAAAATTTTCAGGGGGAAAATACTTTTGCAGAATTTTTCCCAGAATCTCCCCAATTTTACATGGGATTCATATTGTTTACACAATTTTGAAATTGAGTGCAACAAATTTAAAATACTATGAGTAAGTCATCTAAAAGTTAAGGTATAAAAGTACTCGTAAGGAGGTACCTCCGAAAAAATATTGAGTCAGACCCCCTCCTCTTAAAAAGTCTAGTTACTGCCCTGGTTGCGACCGTGCTTGGCCGAAAAGAATTCCGCAGCTTTGAAGTCCCGTGATAAGTGATTCCTATCCTATGGATTTCTTTTGAAAAGCATGATTTCGTGAATCCCCTAAATCCAAAATAAATAATTCATCACTTCACTTGCACTCGCCATCCATCAGTTGCTTCTATGGAGGAAGAGGTTCGGTGTGCACGCTAATCCTCCTACCTCAACGGGAGCAAAATGACCACCAGGGGAAGAAACCTGGAGTTAAGTGGCTTGTTCCTTCATTAGGCAATTATGTTCCTTTTCTTCTGTCGTCTGGGATGACACCGGGAGGGGGCCATTAATAACTCGGACAGGTGGTCATCAAGCGTTTAATTAAGGGGGGAGGGTGGGGAAAGGGCGACGAAACCATTCGCGGTATACTGCGAGGAATGGTAATAATTAATAATTAGAGTGATTTTGGGAGGTCACTCTAAGTGGGATTTTTTTGGGGTGGAAAATCCGTGAAAGGCGGGTTTTAGGCAGATTGAAAGGCTGCGGTAATTGCTAGGAAAGACCTTTTGAGTGGTTTAAGGTTGGGCAATGTTGATGGGCTTAAATTTCTCAGGGGATTTCAATGTCATGGTGATGAATAAAGGACACTTAAACAAGTTGATGAAAATTACTTCACTTTACCACAGTTTTTAGTTCACTCAGATGGAAAATGGTTTTTGTACTTTATTTATTGTATTAGAAAAATTGGGGTTCATACAGCAAGAAATTTTTAATAATTTGTTTTAGTTTTTAAGCAAGATTCCAAGAAATGAAAATATATGATTTTGGCAATAATAGAATAAACTGCCCATTGAACAATGTAAGGAATTGAGGATAATAGGAAAAACTATCAATTTAAGTAAGCTCTCAACAACTATCAGTATTTTAAATTCCATTTTGATAACTCAAATTAACACAAAAGGATTATTTTAATTATTTTAATGAATTTTAGTTATTCTTTATATTTAAAGAAAAATGTAATATTCTTAGGTGTCATGATTGCAATGTTACTATCATAACCTACTGTTTTAAGTATGCTGCTTTAAAGAGCTAGACATCGACAAACGATCTAGATTCTACAGAATTTAATCCGGTGAGAAATTGTCCCAAGAGCGTATCCAGAGAAAAATTTAGAGATTATTTTGTCCCCCAGCCTTTCAACCCTTCGACATGAATAAATACTATCATCTCATTTTATTTAATACAAAAAAAATGTCAAAAATGTTTTCAGGGTGTTGCGTTTTTTATTATAAAAAATTATAAAAGAACACAGCATACCAAAGTATATACATATACGCTAGCTAAAGTATATAATATAGGAATCTAGATATTTTCTCTATGTTACTGGTAAAGCAATTAAAGTTAAAATATTAATTTAGATACATAAAAACTTTGTTTAATTAAATTAAAATACGTCAATACATAGCTGTGCATAGTTAACAAGCTTATATGCCATATTGGGTATGAAAACTAATTATGACATTATTATATTTATAAAAAATAAATTGCATTGGAATACCCTCTTATCAGGGGGCACATATCCCACGAATGTACACAAGGACTTTTCTGAACAGGTAAAAACGTCCCAAGTCTTTGAACCCCAAAGTCTTCGGACGCACTTCATTCCTTTTTAACATAATTTCTAATAATGTAATTAATTTGGTCAAACTGGGATATACGTATGCTCCTTTAGGAATCAAAGTTGAGAACTAGAATAGTTATTTATAATTTCTTCTTTTCGACTCTTTCTACTGACCTGGTCTCCTGGAGAAGTGACCCTGGGATTGCAGTCCGGCCCCGTTGTCCAGTCCGTGGCTCCAGTGGCCGTTCTCCATGTAGGGGTGGTGGTAGGCCCCGAACCCGTTGCTCCTCTGAAAGTAGGGCCCTCCGCCGTCCCGATTCGGTCCGCCGACAGACCCTGGAAGCGAAGGGCTCTGAAACGGATAAGAACAAGCGCAGATTACACACCGGCCCAAGGAATATGTATCCGGTTTACATGGAGAAGGGCATCAGTGAATGCTACGAGATCTCGAAAAACAAGCAGCCATTGAAAAGGTTTATTATTTTTGTGTTATTTCTTGAGGTGGTGTAGGTGTCGGTTGGTATAGGTTATGGAGAAAGTAATTGATAATGCAGAGTGATTTATTTCGAGTTTGTGGAATATTGTTGAAGTTTAAAACAAATGAGACCTTTAACCCTTTCAGTCCTATAGTTTCCGCAAATTTACCACAGGATTCAATGGCAAACTCGGGCGGTCTGGGACTGAAAAGGGTAAAAGGCAGAAAGTAGCACTATTTTTGAGAAAAAAAAAACGCACACCCATAAAACTTTAAAAATTTAAATATGCGAGCATACATGCATAACCTCGTAAAGCGTCCAAACCCAAATTAAAAGAAAATAGTCATTAAAATCGTCTGAAAACCTACTAAACCTTCATTTCACATAGCTTCAAAAATATGATTTATCAAAAAAATTCTCTTCATAAGTCCTTTTATCTATTGCCTTTTTCATTTTCTTGGGGGGTTCATTCCCCTGTGCCACCCCTGTTTCGCTCCTGTCATTGGATGTATGTACCTACTGTGTAAAAAGTTAAATTTTGAATTTAAATCATACATAATGTCTAAAACTCTTTTTTTTTTTTGTATCACCTTCTATTATCACTTTATTTTTATAGATTTGACGACTTTCTTTATTCCATTCCTTCTTTTTTACTTCTTTCTACAGATGATATACTCAAAATCAAAGGAACGACATGCATAAAAGAAATCCTTATAAGACAAACCATTTGTTGTTACTTTAAATTTAAATAACAGATAATCATTAAAATTCTAAGAGTTGATTATAAGCATAACATTATTGTAACAATTTAAATCATGTTCCGTAATTTGGCCATCACTTAAGTTACGGTCTTGTCACTTACTTTAAAGAAAAAAAAAGCGAATTTTATCACAGCCTCATGTAACTTTTCTTTTAATTAGAATATGTAGATTCCTATCAATGTCGTGGTGTCAAATGCACTTGAAAGTGATCAAACAGGTAGATGAAATTATTCTCTCAAATTGCAAGCTGTTATTCAAGGTAGGAGACAGGAAAACCAAGTCTTTGATTTAAGTAATTGAAGTATAATTCTTCATAATTCTTTATAAGTTAATCTATGATCAGTTGTTAAATTCTCTTCATGTATCTAAGATATAAATAACTTCTCTTAATACAGTCTGGAAGTAAAACAATAGTCATTCATATGAATCATCATCTGTAATTCATCCTGTTCATAAATTGAATTTAATCCCAGGAACAGAAAAAAATATTTAAACGTTCTTAGTTGAAATGGTTGAGTAATTTTAAAGATGTTAGTAAAGCTCTTTAGCTTCGTTCGACCACATTGTTTAGTGGGTGATCTTTCACGATAACTTAGTCAATAAGCTTTAAAAACATTAAAAAGATCTCTTGCATATTTAGCACATAATGAAACAATGCTTTTATCTTAAAGATATAACTATTATTTAACGTATTTACTTTTAAGTTGCCAATATAAGTATTTAATGGATATTCATAAGTGTCTTACTTAAAATAATGAATTACTGATTTACAGCTCTTTTTTTAACTTTTAACGTGAAAATATATTACAGAAAAATTAAGACCTCGGAGGTAGAAAGTGTGATAACCCACTAAATCTTAGGTTTGATACATATATTCAACCTGAAAAACTTCTTGCCAGATATTTATTTTACATGATACCCTGCTTCAACTTGGGTAAGATGAAAGATCTAGTTGGATATAATTTTTTAGGATTGGAAAGTGAAAATTTTATATGATGTATGGTTTATCATTGTTTACTCCCGAGGTATTCAATTGTAAATAAGAATGAATTATTTATAGGAAATTTAGGATTTTAAACAAAGATACTATATACTATTAAATCAAAGTCCGTTATAATGAAATAATGAAATGATTGTAATTATTGAATCTCCATTGCCTATAGTCAATTTCTTATCCGGCACCAATTTAATACCTTTATTCATTATTCAAGGTAAAATATAAAGAGAGATTAGGAATAATGCAAAGCTAATTTTAATGCAATATACTACTTGATTTCTGAAGAAACTCTTAAAAATTGCACTGAAATTTCAAATATAAAGAAATTGAGAAATAATTCCATTTTTCAAAATTTATTTGGATCTTTTTTGCGTTAACACATAGAAAAGATTTTTAAAAACTCAAAAAATAAAATGTTTTTGTTGTAAAATGAACAAAAACATGAATGTTTTTAAAAAATAGGTTCAATATAATATTTTATGCTCTCTAAATAAATGAGGGACTGTTATGTAAATTTAGGTTTCGTATATAATATTCCGATGACTAGAAAGAAAGTAAATAAATTTTATTTGCGCACTTTTTTTTAAATTTTGGTAATGGTCCATTAAAGTCCGTTGCACAGAATAAATAGGCGTTGGACAGCCCTACAACGGACAGATGATTTTGTTGTTAGCTATTAAAATTGGCCTTTAAATAAATTTATATGGCGATTTATCACTTTTTTTAAAGTGAAGATGCGATGAACATGCACTATTTGAGGGAATATAAGTTCTTAACTGTTCGATCTTCTCAAAGTAACTGATGGCCCTTAAAAAGTTTATCCCTAATTAATACACAGACCTATCCTCTTCTAAAATGAAATCTCTCTATCTCAGCCCCCGTATCTGCTTGTCATTGAGCAATCTCGGCCCTGCCCGAAACTTACATTGACAGATGACGGGATGCTATCGGCAGGTTTCCGGCACTCGAGGTCGATAGACATCGCACGTTGGATGCGAAGTGACGGGGACTGACTGCTCCTTCTCTCTGATGCATCTGCCCCATCTGGCTGACGGCTTACATTCGAATGAATGCTCAGATGGGAGTTTTCAAAAGGTATAAGGCAACGAAAGTTTTGAGAACTGAAATTTTTTAGCGATTTTCTAGCGATTTAAAATTTCGGTGCTACTTTTGCTTCAAATACATAAAATTGTTGAAGGAGCAAGTTTTGAGTTGCAAAAATAAGATATTTTGGGGGGTATTTTTGATAGTTTTCTTCAAAATAAGTGTAAAGTGTAGTAAACAATTAAAAAAAACTAACTAAGAAACAATAATTTTTAAATGTGTTTAAATCAAACAGATTTTAGAGAAAGAACTAAAAAGGGATTTTTTATGAAGGAAGATGTAGTAAGAAATTTTCAATTTTCGTATTTGTAGTTTTTTTTATGATAATTTTTAATATTTATAATAGAAAATATGAAGTCGTTCACGTAAAAAAGCGACGTAAAAAAGACTGTTGACGTAAAAAAGCGTTTCAAATATGTCATAACTGATTGGGTTTAAGGCGTTTAGGTACAATGAAACTTTATTTATAGATATCCTGAATAGGGCTTCACTGCAATAAGTCTACCCCTGTAGTAAAACAACTTGTAAAGGTAAATGTCTTGTAGTGAAGCTTTTTTTTTATTTCAGCTGCAAATCGAGAAATGTAGTACAACTTTTAAAAAGAAATTTTTAGATTGTCATTTAATGCTTTTTTAGAGCTTAAAAATCCTTTTAGCAACAGTAACAAAATATCCCTATGTAATGCCCGTAGGCATAAAATTAGTAAAGTAACTCATGGATAACCAATTACTGGAAAAAATGTATAAGAAATATATCCACTGAATTGAAAACTCCCAGGTCTACCTGAGACGAGCCTGTTTATAACTAGACTTCATTTAAATTTATGAAAACATTAAAAAAATCAACCGACTGCGACTGCGTCACTTAACTAAAGTATATTCCACTCAAAAATCTAACCCCCCGTCCTCTAATCGACAAGCCGTAACGAAAGGTGATGCCACATCCTCTCGATAAACTATTTAATTTATTATCGTCTCTTCTCCAATCTCTCCTAAAACGCTGGCAACGAGGAAAAGCAGAAAGCGAAGCAAGGAAGCTCTCTCAATCTGACATTATCAGAGGTGACTTGGTGTTGCCGATAGCAGCTGAGTTTGGGCGACAGTGTGTGGCAGCAGCATCTGCATACGAAACGAAGACTTTTTTATTCATTTTTACCTCATTTTGTCTGTGACCGCCCTCATGTGCATGCAAAATTTATGTCTCGCAGAAACCGCTATCTTAGATCTTGTGTCGGGTTTCACCTGCTTTCTCAAGCCGAATCAGATGGACAAGACTCCTATCTGTGTGGTGTGTAGAAAATATTGAATTCGATACTCAGTCTGCGGATATGTTCTTGATTAGTATGCAGTTGCGGGTTTAGATAGGTGTATAAACTGTTTGAATGTTTCGGGAGATGAGTCAGTTACAATAGGTTATAGTGTCATGTTTTGAACCGCAACCTATTTACTATTATCATAATAAAAAAGTGTATGGTATTCAAACAGTTTCTAAAAATAATAACTAGACTCTTCCCAAATCATCCTGTAAATGAGTTTTGAAAAAAAAAAAAAAACAGGCTGTAAAAATAAGAGTGATGTTTCTCCCTCCTCATAGCTTTTTTTTTTTAATAATAAGAACTTCATTAATATGAATAAAAGACGCACTTTCCAACAAATATTGACTATTAAATACAAATATTGACCTTAGAAAAATATATGATGCCGTAACTCCTCTCAAAATAAAATTCTTGTTATGCCCTGATGCTTCAGTGATTGTAAAAATATTTTCCATCAGAAACCGAGAGGTTTCTTTAAGGATAAGCACTATAATTTGAGTCGACTAAATAAAACCTGACGTTTCGTCTCTCTTTACCCCCTTGACTTTCTGTACCTCTTTGATTTAGAATAGGAAGAGAAGAGAGTTCAAAATTGAAAGAAATTGTAGGAGAGTCTTTCTTACATTATTTCTCACCTTAGATGAGATAAAAGAAAAACAAGATCGAAACGGAATGGGAGGGGGGAAGAAACGAGAAAGAGAGAGAGATTCACATTGATAAAAGACAATGAAGGTGATAATTTGATAATGAATGATAATTTAGAGTGAGAAAATACCTGAGAAAGAACGGCATAAAAAGTAAGAAGAAGATAAAAATTGAAAAAAAAGTAGACAGATAAAATAAGGGAAAGAGGGAGAAAATGAATAATAGGATTGATAATAAGTAAGAGAGGGAAGAGAATAAATAAGAAAGATTGAGAATAGACAAGAAGGATTAAAAATAGGTAACATTGAGAATAAGTAAGAAAGACTGGCAATATAGGTAAGAAAGGAAGGAGAATGAGAAGAAGAGAGTGAGTGAGGAGAGGCAGATATTTTCCGTAAAAAGAGGAATGCCTCTCCATATTTATAAAACAATCACTCACTCACTCACCCAGACCGGAGGAATAATCATAATCATCCCCAAACGGTTCGTCGCCGCAGGGGGTGGCCGTCACTTGGCAGTCAGGGCTCGACTCCATCCCTAAATTGCAGACGATCCGGCCAGATTGCGTCAAGGCAAACATCAAAAACCGGAGGGGACGGCTCGCCAGATATTTATCGGCGATCACACCTTCCTCTCGGGTCCACCCATGTTTTTCTTTATGCGGCTGGGAAAAGGGTGGAAGGCACTCCGAAAGGTAAGTTAGAGGGTAATTAATGTTGGGCCAAGTAGCTTTTATGGCTGCGTTAAGGAGATGGATGAAGGCAGTTTGTAAGGATTTGGGAGGAGGGTGCTTTTTTACTTTGAAGACCATGGTGGGTGCTGAAAGGTTTTGGGTATTTTTTTTTCTTCGGATTATGAGAGTATTTAAGTATTTTTGGTTGTCAGGAAAAGTGTTTTGTTATCTTTCTTAATTGCGATGAGTGAGGATGGCGGCCGTCATGCAAGATTTAGTCAAAGAAAATTTGTGTATTATGTTATCGTTTCACATAAATATAGCTTCTAACTGTAGTTTATGAATTTCTTTTGGTAGTTATACTATAATTGGGTCTAACCGAAATAGTTCCTCCTTTTATTCAATCTTTTCCTCTTTTTTAATAATAATTAAATTCAAGAATTATTTTAGGGCCGTATTCAGATCACGTATCCACGGCGAATTCGCCTGGGCGAATCAGCCGAATTTGTGTACCAATCAATAAAAATTCGGCTGATTCACGCAGGCAAATTCGCCGTGAATACGTGATATGAATACGACCTTTAGAAGTAATTATGTATTCCTTACACATAATTTTACGTTATTTGTCTGTTTGTAAATTAAAATTTTTTATCAAAACATTTTACTATTTTACCAACGAATTTAGCTTTTTTAATTGAAACAATGTATTAAATCAGCTTGACTAAATTTTAAGCGTATAAAAATATTTCCGAACAAATTTTTTAGGGGAAGGGATGGCTTAAAGGATTTTGGTCTTTAAAATCGAGAGCTTAAAAGTCAGAGCCTCAAAAAATTTACTGATCACAAATTAACCTAAAATAAGGAAAGTTTTAGCTTTAAAGAAAATGTGTTAAAAATCACGAAGAAAATAAATTTAATGCGCTTTTTTCTACCCGACTTTTCTAGTAATAGTTCGCAGAATGTGAGGCCCATAATACGCGCCTAAAAAACTTGGCAGAAATAAAAAAAAATGCACAACTGCCGCCGTTTTAATTGGGAGATTCCTCCCTCATCTCACCACTCTTTAAATATAATCCATACAGTATTCAATCTTCTACAAAAACCCATTGGGAAAAATCGTTCAGTTTTACTTTTCAGGAGTGTATATAGTCATACCACCAGGAGAAAAACCAAAACTCCGGAAAGAAGTACAAAGCCAAATGATCCACCAAATCCCAGCAGATTTTGCACAGAACGTTTGTTCATTGTTTATGAATTATCGTCACTCCTGAAATTGAGTGGAAAATTCGATCCCATACTAAAATAATTATACCCATAATAAAATACTAAAAAGTGTGAAAATAATACAGTCTTAAGATAGCTTATGATACATATTGTTCCACTGATGCCAACAGGGATAAAAATCGTTGCATACATTATGTAAATTTAAGTTTCTATAAATATCAAATTTATTTTTGAAAACTATTTTTGATTTAAAAAAATGAAACAAAAGAAGAATGAAAGAAGAAATTCCTTGCGTGTATAGCTTAGGGAAAAGAACACACTAATCGCTTTTTGATCTGAAATTTTTATCCTTTCTTTCAAAGAAGCAATTCATTTAAATTTATCACTCAATCAACACAATAATAAATGCTTTAAAGGAAACTAAAAACCAACTCAATACATCTAAACTCATCTACATGTCCCCATCACAACTCTTTTAATACAGGTCTCATTTAATTTCCATAATATGTATCAGCAGGCATTGGTTTGAATAGGAAAATTGAAGAAATTTTCTTACTTGGAACCCATACCGCACGGCCGACATGTGCGCGTGATGATAGGACTCGGACATGGGCATCCCGGAGGTCCTCCCCGACCCTTCCCCGGAGGTGGGGGGCCACGAGCCGGGGCTGGAGGTCCCCGGCAGCTGCTGGTGCAGCATGACGGGCCGCGAGCTGGGCAGGAACATGGAGGAGGGATGGTGCAGGTAGCCCTCCTGGTAGGCGGGCATGTGGATGGACGACATGTTCTGGAACATCGTGCTCCGCTCTGATGGGGGACAAGCCGCTCCGAGCGTCATCAACGGTGTCTGGAGAGAGACGGGGACACCTGGGAAGTCACTTGTTGCTGAGGTGTAGCTTCAAGAACTGAAGACGGCAAGTCACCTATGTAGCTCAACTCACTAGGATGGTATATCGTGATTCAAGCCTGGGTCACTAGCGATCTATGTAGTTTGTACTTTATGGTCAAAGGTTCTGAAGTCACAAGTGTATTGGAGTGCAAACCTAGGTAGTTGATCACTATATGCTTGAATGTTCTAAGGATGGCGGATCACATTTGTTTTTTCAACAACCAACTGAATATCACTGCGAAATATTTCATGATATTAGCTTGTTCATCATTAAGTCACTGGCTTTGATCTTGCATGGTTGAAGGTTCCAAAGACATGATAGCAAGTAGTGTCATAGAAGAATACGTGTGAATCTTTATGGAATTATGGTGTAAAATGATGCATAGGTATTAACCTATGGGAATCGGACAGCTATGTGTTCGAAAATTCTGAAATAACAGAGTTACCTATGAAGCGAGACAGATATGAGAATCACAGTGAAGTCACCTTTGAAAAGAGTAGTTAGGCACTTATGAAGAAGGCAGGTCAAATGATTTCAAATAATTGCCTTCTTTTGACTTGTAAAGGACTTTCAGGTGTCTATAAAGCTTAGGTTGTTTTATCCACGAATTAGCTAATAGTAAAAGTCAGTTCGGTTTCAGAAACACTGAAAATCTAATCAAGACAGTTGCTCCAACACAAAAGTAGAGAATTCATGTAACAGATTCACAGTTCAAAAACAGAGTTAGCTTGATTGATGCATCTTGGGACCCATATTTCTGGATCCTCTTGTTGGTATTCTTCCTCACGGCTCTATCTGTTCTTTTTTAACACAAGGATAATCACTCTGTCGTTTCCAGCACTTAATAGCTCCTCTCAGGCGGCAACAACGAAATCCATAACAAAGAAGCAATAACGATACCCACAGTCATTAATGGTATTAATAAAGCGATCTGTTTGCAGAAGAAGTGCCTCTTATCAGACTTTCTCCGAAAACCGACACTTAATCATTGGGACAGATCCTTTTCCTATGTCACCACCCTTCCATACATTTTGCATACAGCAAAATGACTGTTTTCTCTTCGGATTAGATTTATGATTTATGAACACCAGCGATAACTACTCCGTACATTGTTCTTCATAGATAAAGAGCCCTCTTCTGCAGCCAAGTGTTGCTGGGGGGATATTGAAGCTACAGCATCCTCCGGGATGGTCATGCACCACAGGATGGATGATCTATGGCCCCATTGGCAGGTCTTCTCAGGGGTCCGCGCGCATTCCGGTCACGTGGGCGGGTCACGCGTGAGATGCGAAAGAAGCCGCTACTGGATGAACCTGCGAAAGATAATGAAGTAGTTGTTAAAAGAGTGAATGTGGAAATAGGATCGGTAAATAGGGTTGCTAATGATATGGGAGATCATTCCTTCTCATAAAACTTTATTCGTCCTCATTTGGGCCGATGTTAATGAAACACGGTGGGGAGATAACGAATGAAAACGCTGATTGGTGAAGGAGGTGAAATAAAAAACGAGTGTTTAATATTCATGTTAATTGTTGGGCCGTGCGATATTATGCTTGTTCATTCAGTAGATTTTTTTTCTTTGCAGGGTTTATTCAACTCTCGTTATCTGGAAGTAGCTAAGAAGATGAGTGGTAGATTGGTTAGGAGAAGACACCTGGAGGTGACAAAAAAAAAAGTGAGGTGGGAAGAACGTAAACAGGGATTGGAATGATTCAACTGTTAGCATACAGATTAGTAAAGAGGGAGTTTGACTATTTTTTACGTAGATTATATCTCCTATTTGATAATTTGAGCATGTATTGGATTGAATTTAAAGGAAAAATAGTTGCCAAAATATATAGTAAAGATATCTATCTAAAGACGTAAGACAACTAAGTTTAAATGTACTAATAAATATTCTAGTGGTTGATGCACAGAAGTATAGTTTGTTTTCTTAAAAGGAAACATAAAGCCATTGTTAAAAATATAATTAAAATTTTTGCTTCATAAAAAAATATTACACTTTGAAAAAGATATTTCGATTAGAGAAAGATGCATTTATGAACAGGAAATAAAAGAATTGGAATAGAAATGAAACTACTGACGTTTTTGTGAGAAAACATCACATATTTCAGCTATTTCATAGAATCAACAATACTAGCTTTTGAACAAAGAAATACATGCAACTAGAACCCAAATGTCGTAACTCAAGCAACTGTTGTTTTCACTAATCCCCTTGTCAGCAAGCAAATCCTAATTCCAACCCCCCACCGCCCACTAACAGCTTCCAAATTCCTCTTCCCTCTCATTAGAAGACCGCCCAGAACAATGACACATTTTTCAGCCTTCCCAACCCTTTCATCTGCCCGACTTTTTCTGGAGATCGGTAGCAAATGCTGACATTCTTTCAGTCATTTCTAAGCAGTGATCCATCATTGCTGTGCATAAATGTGGAATTAAACGGTGGTGGGTCCATTGTTTGCCGAGAAATTAGTGTCCCCTGATGGACGCTTTCCTGCCTCTTCCATCATCTGTGGTTAGCCTTGAATTGTGCGAGAGCTTTTATTTGTAACTTGCTCGGAAATCGTTCTGAGAAAATGTCACTCGAAGGAAACTTATTCCCTAATTAGAGTCGATCTTATGCGGCGGATGCTTTCAAAGAAAATTTTCCTATAATGTGATACGAAAATGAAAATAAATAGTAAGAACGAAGTAGGAAAATATTCACGACAAAGTGCTGGGAGAACCAGTAAAGCATTTGTTATCCAGAAATTATAAGGAGTCGCTTACTTCCCCTATTTTTATAAATTGTAACATTGGCTGCTCTCAATAAGTTAAATGGCCTCGTAACTATATTTAAAATGAAACCTTGGTGAACTTGAAGTCATGATGATCACATTTATACATTTTTGTCTTGGAATTGATATTTTTATACCAGACCTAAACACTATAAATGTCAACTCTAATTTTAAAGAATCCTCAGATCCTCACTTATTATTAAAAAAATGAATAAATTCTGCTCAAAACAAACTACAATAATTTCATCAATAGCAATTACTTCAAAAATCAACCTTCTTTCTGAGAACCACAGACACTCCATACCCAAAGATTCATTCAGCCAACCACCGGAAATGTCGCCGACCACACTGCACAGAATCCCAATGGGGCAGGACAATGAATCTCTGTAATCCCTTTCTTTATTCGGCAGTGCTATGCCATAAACATCCCCTTCGCTGAAAGCCATCGCGCCCCCCATATATACGGCAAGATCTCGCTACGTCTCAATCGGGCCCGATTACGCATTCCGGTCACACCCGTCTTTCTTGTGGGAAGCCCATCGTAATGAATGGGACTCGGTTTCGTTAATTATTGGACGTGATGACACTCTCGGATGGTATTAAATATGTCACCAGCGAGGGTAAATCTTAAATAACGATAAGGTTTTTGCCTTTTCTATGAGTTACGGGTGTTGAAGATGTTCTTAATGGGGAACGGTGGCGATCGAGATGTTTTCTACCGTTGCTTTATGCGATCGAAGAAAGTTGATGGTGGAAGGATATTTTTTTGCTATGATATCTCCCAATCATTATTGCTCTAAAGGACATATATATATATATTTTCATTTATGCGTAGCATTTGTTCCATATTGCAATATTTATTCTAACTACTACAGTATTTTACCCAAAAATTAACCGATATTTGAAACGCATGAAAACGTTTGAATACTAAATCGTTTAGTTGGTAAAAATCTTTATTATTCAGCGACAAGCATACAAACTTCTCTTAAAGGAATGCTTTCATTCGGTTGAAAAAATACGCCTCCAATGCTCAAAACAAATTTATGATATAGTAGTTGAACCCTTTTATAACGAGCTCGAATATAACTAGAACCCGATATTAGTAAGTAGAGTAATTTGAGATTGATAAGAGTAATTTGCTTGGTATACCACATTTCGTGAGGTACAAACTACGTTTATTACTTGCAAAAACTAAATTTAATTACCGAGCAATATTGTTTTGATGAACTCACATTTCTTCTGTTTACGTTTCTTTTCGACTATAGCTCATCAAATATACCAACCTAGGAAACTAACATTTTTTGTGCCAAACTATGGGTTTTAAAAATGTATTTTAATATGGTTTTTACTTTATTATATGGTGTGAAATGTCGATAACTTGCCATAATCTTCTCATTATGAGGTCTCAGATTAAGCGTACAAAATATGGCGGTTCCCTTGCATCATTCGTTAAAGGAGTTTTCAAATTCCTAATTGTCACAAGCAACAAGCGAAGCTTAATTGATTCAGTGAGAATGAATTGTTAAGTTTTAAAAGAGAATATTTTACTTGACTTATCTTTAAAAACGTCATGGAGAATGACATTAATTTTACGTCGTAATGAGGTCGTAGCCTCGAATGTGAAAGAGAATCCTAGAAACATTATCTAATAGAGAGATTTTACAAAGTTGGGAAAACAAGGATGAGTAAGCAGTAAAATTATTTTTGGTACAAATAATTTGTTATGTAACAATGGCTGATTTCAAATTTTATCATGCTCATAGTATATAAATTAAATGAGAAGGCGGAGAAGCAAACAAGTGCATGTAGGTGGTTGAGAAGATTACCCCACTCAGTTGTCCTCATAAACTTGCAGATAACACTAATTCAGATTGGTGAGGACATGAATCAACTTAAGAAACCGTGAATTAGTAATTTATTTATTCTCTGAATAACCAAGTTCAAGTTTTTTTTATTAGTATATTTTTACCTTTTTATCAGATTATGAAATATAACTATAAATCAACATCGTTAAAATTCTAAACATTTTTCGGAAAATATTGGCGTGGGGATAGATAGAAGAAATACATAATATACCGTTTCGAGAATAAAAGTGAACAGTAATTATTTGAAGCTAAAAGTAGTGTAAAGTACTCGAAAAGATCCAAAAGCATCTATTTGCCATAATATCAACACCATAACCAGATTCATACTTAAAGTTATCAAAGGGGTAACTCTGTTAAACTTTCTGCTCTACATTTAGAGTTTCATTTTATTTCTCAAAATATCATGAGTTCAATCTAAATAAACAAAAGAGAAAACATTGCCTATAAAAGAGTAAAAGGAGATAATACTACTTGACACTTAAGGCTTAAGGTATTGTCAAGATTGATTTATTGGAAATTTCGATATTTCAATTCCGTATTACTTCTACTAATTTTTATCTTGTTTTTTTTTAAACCTTTCGCCTGATATGACTGAACTATACTCATTAACTTTACCATTGTGTAAATTTTTTTTAAACACTGTTAAAAGTACTGATTTAAAAATGTGTTGTACAAATTTTTTGTTGATAGGTTTTATAATGGGATCCTCACAATTTAGTTTTAAAAAATATAAAACGATGAAAATTCATTTTCATGGTTCTATAAATATCTTAAAACGCTTTTTAAAATCTTCTTTGTAAATTTAAAATATGTAAGTACTCCTAGCCGATAGTGTGAAAAACAAAGAATTAACTGGTTACATTTACATCCCCATCAGACATAACATCATTTTCTTTTCAACAGGAGAATAAAAAAAAACTTTTGAATAATTGATTATAACCTAATGTGTTTACTCAAATCCTCTAACCTCAATTTACGAGACATTCCAAAGCGTTACACCCTACCTTTTAACAGCGCAATGAAAACACATTGAAGCCGATACCTTTGGGCAATTTGTTTCCACCATCATTAAGAAGCCAATGAAGACTCAGAAATCATCAAAGATCCCAGACTAATAAGACGATTAAGTCCCAGCTATTCCCTTATACCTCAGCGACGATGTTCTTAATACATAAACTCATAAGCTAATAGGAGCCCTACGGAAGGTAGCCCCTCTAAGTAGCCTACATTAAAAGCCAAGCCCCTTTCCACTCCTAGGTCTCATAATCGCAGGAAGTAATGAGGTAAAAGTTATGGGTTGCCGTCTATTATGCCTAGGTCGTCGTAATTATATAGAGTGGGAGCTTTCACAGATTAAGTGGACTTCTGTAATAGTTATTTTTAGCTTTTAGGGAAAATTTCGGTTTTTTAAGGGTGGGGATTACTACCGTCGCGTAAAAGTCAAGCAAGTACCACTGTAAAGGAAATAAAAATATTTAATATTTAATACACTTTTAATTGAACACGCAATGGATTTTTATTTTTAAGATACAAGTAGAAAATGAAATGTTTAATTTAAAAGGGGATGAGTCCCAGCTTTTTAAGGAAATAAAAACATCAAATTCAGATCCTTTGTTTTAAAAGCAAAAATTAATAAATTTTTATTTAAGTTGCTTTAAAATTTATTAACAAAAGTTTAATAAATGATTTAAATTTATCTTAAATAGGAAAGCTCTAAAAATAATTCTGGTTAAAATTAAAAAAAAAATGTAAGGCATTATACAAAGAGGGAGATTGCTAAATGAATGAAATTAACTTCTTTCACTTCTTTAAAAAGTCATTAGATAAAACATTACTTTTACCAATAAAATAATCATGCTTTAACTTCTTTAATAAAATCTGTGTATCTGTGTAACTGTGTAAAACTGTTTTTTTCCTTAAGTTGTACTTTAACAAATAACGAAGATGGGTATCGTTTCTTTCTAAGGTAAAAAAAAAACTTCATAGTTTGATAATAAATTACATATTACAGTATGATTATTGGCATTGAAATGGTTTGCTATCTCCTGCCGTTTGCCCTCAATAACGTATCTGTTATTGCCCCCTCTAGAGTCTCAGGAGTGCATTTGCAACCTCACTTTCCTATATATTATTCTGAAATAGCTTTGGATATGTCCACACCCCATATAAGTCTGTTTCACCATTTCACATTACACCCAGCACAGTATATAATTTATTTTTAATTTATTTTTTTTAGTTTGGTTAATTACTCTCATTTTACACTCTTTCCATTTTCTTTAATTTACCATATTCACAGGAAAATGGTTCTTCATCAAGACCAAGGTTCAGTTTTGGGGAAGGGGGTTCTATGTATACTCCACGGGCAAGGAAGGAATCTGGCTATGTGCAGAGTATGGATGATCTTGATGAAACACCTTGCGCGATTGCCTTCAAACAATTCCAAAAATAAAACTACAAATACGATTTTAAAAATGGAGCATTTCACTATCACCTTTTCCTTTTTCTACCCTTTTCATCAACAGAATAATCTTTTTCGGCAAAATCCCAACACAGCCAGATGTCACATATTCTTTCGTTTTGAAAATAATTTCCCTTTCGTATAAAACCCAGTTCACTATAGTGAACTGTAGACATTTTTAAGAATAATGAAGTACACTCCAATAAAGAGGATTTTATACGAAAGGGAAATTAGAATTACTTTCAAAACGAAAGAATATGTGACATCTGGCTGTGTTGGGATTTTGCCGAAAAAGATTATTCTGTTGATGAAAAGGGTAGAAAAAGGAAAAGTTTAGTGGACTATTAGCTCCTCCGAGTTAACCTCCCCAAAACTGTTAGGATATTTCTTGACGTTAGGACACGCGGATATTTCGGAGTATGACTGATGGGTAAAGGTACACAATTAGGTAGGCTTGCCGGTTTTTGTCTAAGATCCCCCTTTAACGCACTGAACAAAGAAGCCCAGTCGCACAGAGCGGTCTTCATTGGGGATTCGGGAGGCGTTCTTGGTCATTAATCTCAAATAATGGTAATAGTTGGAGGCCGTTTCTCAAACACACTCGCACGTCAAAGATTAATGGCGATATTTTTACGACCACGTAGCTGCGTTTCCGGGGGTTCGATAGTTACTGTTCGGGAGAGTTTTTCTTTGCTTTCTTTCTTTTTTTTTTAGGAATTGATGTTTTTAATTTTTTTTTCTTGGAGGGGTCCTAGAACGGTGCTCGATGTCGCTTGGGAATTTGTTTTGTTGCTCCTTGCGTCTTGAAGGTAAGCTAATTGAGGAAATAAATTTAGCTTATCAAGTATTATTAAGAGTAATCAGCTCCGTAATTCACAGGCTTAAAAGGCAATTTGGAGTAGTGAATATTACAACCGTAATTAAGTGTGGGGAAAAGAGTTAATAGTCTAAGCTTACTTCAACACACGAGGAGTATTTAATGTTAATGACCCCGAAAAATAAGCTACTGGTTGTTTTGTTATTTTACCCAAAGGGTATTAAATATTTAAATTTAAGATATATTAGAAAATAAAATTTATGTTAGAATTTTTTTACTCTCATATAGAACTCATTTGTGCCCTTGAATTATCCTTGTCTATGTGAATAGAACCTGTTTAAACGACTTGAATTTTTTAAGTTGTTTTAATAAAATCATCACACGGAACAATATTTTTAAAACTCTATCCAAACCAGTTAATATCTTAATAGTTAAGAAAGCACTCTATTTTAAACATTTTCCTACTAAATTTATTTTTAAAATACCTTTAAAAAAATTATTTGATCTATTTTTGTTGGATATTTGGCATCAAGAGACATAGGCAATAGCTCATGTCAAAGTCATTATATTCGCAATTTGTCATAAGTAATCAATAATTATAGGGAGTCGTCATGGGTAAATGTATTAAGTATTTTCCAAAAGTATATCATCATGAAATTAGAAATCAAAACAATTCTCCATCCCTCTTACTATTTTTTTTTATATTTTTTCACTAAACGAATAAACATACAGGGTGTTTCAAAAGTCCATTTCACGGCTTTAATTTTGAAACATCGTCTCTTAGGGTCATGGAAATAAAAGGTGTAGTACCTAAAGTAAAATGACCATGCTGAATCCATGGAACAGTGTTCGTAGCGGAAAAATATGAAAGTTTGAAAGATAAATTAAGAAACTAAAGGTGACAGAACAAAAATTTCAGTGAGAAAATTGCGTGCAAAATAAAAAAAAAAGCGCAAAAAAAAATGTTCCATCAAGAAATATATTTAATATTCGACGAATATTTTAACGATCTAAGTTAACACTCTTTAAACCTTGAAAAAGGGACAGCCGAAAATTTAAAATCATCTCCATTTTTGTTATGATGGGGTACCTTTGATGTATGAAATCAAAATTCATTGAAAGTGGTCGTCAAATCATCGGAGAAATTTTTGTGGACTTGTGTTTTTTTTTGTGTTGTTCTTGTGGACTCCCCCTATCTCAAAGTTCAAAAAGTTGCTATTAACTTCAACCGCTATTATTTCTTCGAATATTAAAGATATTTTCATGTAACCTTTTTCTGTTCATTTATAATGATATTGCACGTGAGTTTTTGTTCTATCACCTTGAGTTCTTAATTACTTTTAAACTTCCTAACTTCGTCACTAGGAGCTCTGTAAGCTGTCTAATCGGATTTAGCTTAGTCACTTTGCTCTGGGTACACCTTACTTCCAAGACCCTAAGAGACTTTGTTTCAAAATAAAAACCGTGGAAAACACCCTGTATAAATAAGAGGTTAAAAAAAGGTAAATAATAATGGAAATAATCAAAACGTTTAAATTTTTAAGGCAATTACACAGTAAAAAATTGCATGTGTCAGGTTAAATATTTTGAAAAAGTCCCAATTAGTTACTTGTTCATTGAAGGAGAATAGATCCACGATCCACGCACTATGAGGGTGCTTCAAGGTTATATATGGCAGATTTATTTCACACCCATAAGAAAAACTCATACGAAGTCTATATTTATGGTTCTTATCACCCCATCACCAGCATATTTGTTTTCGTAGCCATTACAGTAAAAGCTCCTTAACGAATCGCATTTAAATAAAGCCCTTTACCCTAATGCCTAATGTATGTGCCGTTTTCACTTCTGAATTTTACAGGTCAAATTAATGGATGATACAACAACATGCTGTCACTCTAAGAAACATTTATTATCATTCCCTTTAATGGGGTTTGATTGATTCAATATCCGCAAGAATCTTAATCAAACATACTAAAATTAATTACCGAATCCCAATCACATGAAACTCCTGAACATACACGCAACAATTAAGAGCGAAATCCCGAAATAATTAATCAAACCAACGAGTAAAACCAACCTCCCCAATCAAATGAAAAAGTGTCGAAAAACAAATTCAAAACCGTCCTCTCAATACTACAGCAGCGAAATAAAAACAGAGAGAGCTACCCATTCCCCCCTCAAAAGATTAACGACGTGTTCCTTACAATTAATTAAGCAGCAACGTTGATAGGGCTGCTGTGCGTGCGAATGCGAGTGGACTTAGTGGTCTGCGGGTATACGTATGAAAGATGCATACGAATACGGAGTGGAAAAAAGGCGAGTGGACAAAGAACTAATCCAGAAAAAAGCTTTCATATAGGGCTTCGGGAAAATGTTTCCTTATCTGAGCCGGAATCGTGACTGAAGCGATAGTTGCTACACGATGACATGCAAGAAAAACGAGCTTATTTTACCTAAATGCTCATTACAAGTATTATAATGTAGTAGAGCTCTCTGGGCCGTTTGCGTGTTGCAAAATCTTTGGATGGACGCTAGAGTCTGCCTTCTTCATTAAATTAAATTGATGTAGTTATTTCTATTTCGTTGGTGATGCTAGAGGTATTAGTTATCTGAGTATTGGCACTTGTAAATCGGCTGGCTGGTATATATTTCCGTTATTTCGCTTCGTTGGTCTGAAAAGGTTCTATTTCAGTATCGTGTCAGTGGTTCCCAAAATAAGCTGCACCGCCCCCAGGTTATACTCGCTTGTCACTTTTAATGTTAGAAAAACTTTTATAATGTTTTTGTAAAACTTTACTGTAGCTCTGTATTTGTAAGGGTAGAGTCAAATTCTTATCTTAATTATCTGAAAATCGATTTTGACGGTGCATTGAAAACTTAATTTTTGCTTATTGTCCATATCTTAGCTTTACAGAATATCATTTGAATTAAAAGTTACGTAATTTAAAGTTTATTACTACATGTAGGTATATTATGGTTCTGTGAAATTGTACAACATTAATTAAAGAAAATTAGGGGCAAAAGTTTGTAAAGGGGGCGTTTGGGCGGTGGTGGCCAATCTAGTTGAATTCAAGGAGTGAAAGCACTTTGATACTTTCAAGCCCCATTCGTCCAATGGTTTTGTTGATAATACGTGATGGGCAATTTGAGGAGGTTGTTCAATGTATTAACGAAGTGTTTTAACAACGTATTTTTAACCTTGTCATAGCAACAGAGAGATTGGTTATGATGTTAATTTCAAGCCTTTAAAAGGAAATGAAACAATCGATTTCCTTTTGTATTAGTAACACAGTATCTGTTAAGATAAATTAGAAGCTGACATAACTGAATGGGGGGGGGGATTTAAGGACTATGGATAACAAAGACATCAAAATTAACATAATATAATATAGATTATTGTACATTAAAAATTGCTAGGATGAAGGAAAAAAATCATTCATCTACTTCACTTAAGCAAAATTGCAAAGCTATATTCCTTTCTTAAAAACCAGCTTATATAACCAACAAATGGTAATTTTCTTGACAGAATAAATTTAAATACATGTATCGGGAAAGGTCATTGAATACAACAACTCTACATCTTTTCTGAATAAAAACACACACACTTACATATTTTCAAATAATTCCTACCCCTCAAGGAAGAAAAACTTAATTTCTCAAATTTTGGGAGATCAGATTTTGGAACACGTAGTTAGATAGCATCAAGTTATTGAACACCAATACTCTATCAAAATTCTTTCTACGTAACAGGAGTTTACTCACCAGAATTTTAACTAGAATGTCAACAAAATATGACCATCCATTGTTCATGAGGATTTTTCAAAAAATACTTAAAACTGTGTACATTATATATAGCTTATTATAATCGTTGATTCATATCAAGTTAGATTACACGCTTCGACTGTAATAATACAGCTATAAATCTATTTTTAATTTGTTTTTTCATGGTTATGAATATAAAATTTTAATGCTTCAGCTTCATTCCCATAAATGCAAAACGATGGATTGGGAAAGTAACCTACCAGCGATATATGTGAAGTGGTTTTCAATTCACATTGTAGTCATATAAAGAAATTGAGATTGCCAGTGATTTGAATATTTTTCTGCTGGAAAGCAATCCAAGCGTGCTTTGATACTGAATCTTGTTTCAGTAAACCGTTGGAGTAGTTTCACCGTGTTAACACGCAAGGAATATTTATGTTTCTGTTTAGAACTTGGAGTTGATGATGTTAAATTGGACTTTCGTAGAGAAATTTCTCATTGTTAGCTGTCATGAATTATACGATTAAAGTGATACATTGTGTTTTACTTCTTAAAAGGTTCTATGCTGAATGAAAATGGCTAGGGAGCAAATGCAGTCTTTAAGACTAACTTGAAAAAAAAATAACGTGAGAGTACTTCTTTGTTCTGAGGATGAGAGTTAAACTATAAATTGAAAAGCGGTCAATTTTCTTTTGTTTTAAGTTTTTCTTTTAATTCACCAGTTCAAGTTGGTGACAGAATGCATGTTGTATGCAGAGACGTTGGCAAATTCTACTTATTTCCGATAGACGATATCTAGCGTAATCTAAAGCGTGTTTGGATATAAGTTTAATATAAAATTAATCAATGTTATAATTAAATAAGGAAAGACGATCCCTTTTATCACACTTAATTTTTTCTTAAATTTAATCTATTTTCTTTAAATTAAACTTAATCTGCCAATCAAATTTCATTTCTATTGTGATTATTCCTAATATATTAAAAGTTTATGCCATCTTAGAAGCTTAAACTGATTTCATACTTTTCGGGTAAAACGTTTCGTTGTGAATAAATTCTTCACTGCCTAATATGGAAAATAATATTTTTTAGATATGATAGTCTCGAAAATGCCCATATCATATGTTTAAATTTATCTTACCTCATACCGATTAGGCGAGTAGTAGTAGGTATTACACGACTTATTTTTCAGACACAAAACTTTAGTAACCGGTTAGAAAGTGATTAAATTAGCAGATATTTTTGGGAGTATAAGGATGTTGAGATGTGTTGTTTTCATTACTGATTGATATATTTCTTTTCATTTAGTGAAACTTAAGGATACATTTTAAAAGGAGTAAAATAATCTTAGTAAGATTACAGATCAATTGAACACTTAAAAAATAATTTATGTCGAATGTACATCTACTTGCAGAGTATAAAAGCACAAGGAGATAAATTTCTTTTTAAATGGTCTTTCTACTCCTATATTAAAAGCTGAAATCAACTAAACAGTAAATCCAAAAACTTCTCGTAAAATTTTAACAATATAGCGAAGGGGAATTTGCAATGTATTTCTGGAAAACACTTTATTAGCTTCTGTATTTGGAAAAGTAAAGGACGCTAAGTTCAAAACCAACTTCCATTTTCTTACACACTAAAATCAGTATAAAAATATGCTTTACATTTTATCAAAAAATGTAATAGGGGAGACTGTTGTAGACACTTGTATCTTCGGACACTGAACTTTAAAACTCGGAAATAAACGGAAATTTGAATTAGTGAGCGGTATTGAATGTCTTGAATCTTTGATGATTGGACAACAGAGACTATCTAGTTGCTAACGTGAAATCAGCTTTTTGAATAAAAAGAATAACTAAATACAATAAATTTTCTGTTTTTAAATTATCAAAGTTAATTTAGTGCATCACTACATTAATATTTTTCTTCCCCTTTAATGATGATATAAATAAATCAATATTTGATTGACCCACACACAGAAGATAAACTTCCAGTTAAGGTGGACACAAACTACACATTAGGTTGGTCCTTATTTTTAAAGTTTGGAAATCTTTATGCGACGCCCTCCCCCACCAAATTGTTCCATCATACAAATAAATGATTTTTGCAAAATTTTATTTCAATCAAAAAATTTTAACCCGTGCCGCAAAAGCCTTAAAGTTTTTTAAAAAATACTGATTTTTTTTACAAAACATAAAAAAACAAAGATTAAACCCTCCCATATTCTTCTTGATTTTTTAAATAATAATAATAATAATAATAATAATTTTTTAATAATAATAATAATAATAATAATAATAATAATAATAATAATAATAATAATAATAATAATAATAATAATGATAATGATAATTTTATTGGCAAAAAAGGCCCACTGGCCCATACACCAAAATACCAAACATCCAAAGTCCGACAAAATTAAACATGGAAAAAAAAAACAAAGTAAATGAATAAAAAACTAGAATACAGTTTTCAGAAATAGGAATAAGAACTCCCCCCAGGAGCCTTAAAAACAATTCCCCAACAGGAACTGGTTCAACTTATGATTGTAAGTGAGAAAACCAGTGAATTAAAAGGCATTTTTTCCGGGCTTGTTGGCCGTAGTCTAGATGTAAAAGAAGAACTATACGTTTCGACCCCAACTGCGGGAGTCATCATCAGTAGCAATATAAAAGCCTTATACTGAATAAGTCATCGGTAAGTTTAAAGTTTTCCAACTCCCAAAATAAACATTTCTGCCAAATTTCAAGTTGAAAATAAAATTTGATCAAGTAGAAAAAAAAATTTCGAAATTTTAGCAAGTCCTTTAATATTTCATGTAATTTAACAAAAAAAGCGATTCACTCATGGGGAATTCAAAAACTCCCTTGAGGGTGTTCATACAATTTGTACCATACAAAAAAAATTCATTTAAATTTCAGAAAATACAACTATTAGCCGATTCGGTACAAAATATTACAGAGCTAGTTTCCAACTTAATTCAATGTGCCTATATTTCACCTGAATTTTCCTTAGAATTAAATTTTTACGTAATTTTTTCACTTCCAATATGCCAAATCAAAGGAAATGAAAAGTGTTTGAAGATAAAAGAATAAAATAAAATCATAATTCTAAATAATAATAGGTTGACTTAATATTCAAACTTATACTTAAGTAACAAATGAATTTTCTAGTAAGATTTTGTACCGAATCGGCTAATAGTTGTATTTTCTGAAATTTAAGAGAATTTTTTGCATGGTACAAAAATTGTATGAACACCCTCAAAGGAGTTTTTGAATTCCCCATGATTGAATCGCTTTTTTTGTTAAATTACATGGAATATTAAAGGACTTGCTAAAATTTCGAAATTTTTTTTTCTACTTGATCAAATTTTATTTTCAACTTGAAATTTGGCAGAAATGTTTATTTTGGGAGTTGGAAAACTTTAAATTTACTTAATAAAAATTTTTTCAGAATTTTTTTTTTACTTAATTTTTTCCCCCGTTTCTTTTTGTAAAAAAATTAGGAAAGGCAGTTATGATGCACATCAAATCAAAGATAATAAAATTACAAACAAAATGGCACTAATTTCAGGTTTTTAAGTTGTATTATAACTCTAGAGTTATTAGCTGTTTTAAATGCAGGGAAAACAACTTTACAAGAGTTATTTTTACTTAAGAAAATTTTTACTACCGTAAGAGGGGTGATAAAAGAATGGAATTTGGAACATTATAACAAAAACTATATTAGATTCTTATAAAAAAAATCAAGAAGATGGGAGGGTTTAATCTTTGGGGTTTTTTTTTTTTGTTTTGTAAAAAAAATCTGTACTTTTTTAAACTTCAAGGCTTTTTCGGCACGTGTTATTATAATCCGAATGAGCTTAAATTATTATTATTTTCTATAGTGAGTTATTATTATTTTCTATAGTGAAAAAAAACTAGGGGGCGTCACCGACGGAATTCCCCCCCCCAAAAAAAAAAAAAAAATTGCCATACAAAGAAGGACCACCCTACTACACATACAATAGAACTTTCACATACAATAATTACAGAATATGATGAAAACGAAGTGATATGATTAAAAGGGATGTTCGTGGTTTATCATCAAGTGTTTGCCTTATAGTATTTAGGTTTGATATAATCGTAAGATCTTAATTCTTTTAGTTTTTATAGAATATTTGCTGCCAAAACACCTTACGCTGTTGTACCTTTGGACAAATAATGTGTTGTACCTATGGACACTTTTTATGTTCCTTTTGCTAATCGGCGTTTTTTAAATCGTGTTTTGTTAATTTGTATACATCTGCGTGTTAAATTACTTTTGAATTATGTGTTTGTCAGCGATTACTTTCTAGTAATTTTAAAATAAAAATCAAAGATTTTGTATTCTAAACTATTTTTTAATTTTTTTATTTGAACCTAATGTAAAATATAGTATAAAATCTGTTACACCTTAATCACATTCCAGTATAATGACTACAAAATTAATATAAAAACCGAAGAAGATTTGCAAAAGTTTCTATACCACCAAAAAAATTAAAGCCAAACAAAGTATCGATCGAATTTTTTTACGGTTTTATTTGAGGTTTCCAGGTTTAGTGAAACGATCAGATGAATCAGCATGATCAATGAAACTATTTAACTTAAATTTAGTTTTGAACACTCCATGTCATTTAGGTATTTTCAGTAAGAAATTAAGACATGTATCAATCAATTTCCTTTGAATGATCATTTAAGCTCTAAAAGTACTTTTTAAAAGAAAATTGATTTCCGATTTATTAGATACATGCGAGGAGTTATTCATTAAAAAGTAAAACATCAGTAAAAAATTTTAATTTTTAACTTTTTTAAACTTAAGTATCCGACTGCCTTAAAATCATCGTTTTCGTCAAAAAATGTGAAAAAAAAAATTATGATCTATTATTAAAGCTAGTTTTAAAAAAAGGCACATTCTCTTAAAAACAACCTTTAAAAATTAATTCAAGCAAAATTTTTAAAAAAGTATCTGAAATCAGCCGGATACCTTAAACTTCACTTTTAAAGGGTGTTCACTGTTCACAACTGGGGGCTGTCCGCATAGGGAGAACAGGTTGTTATAGTACCTTTGGAAACAAATTTTGTCAAGTTATTAAATACCCAATTTTTAAAATTTGAGATAATAACTAATATCGACCTATTTACTAAGATTGTGACTATAGGTTAGGCACTTAATAGTCGAAATGTGATTTTATCTGTCTTAAAAAAATTAAATTTTTTTTTTTGTCCGAAGGTAGTACTAAGTCTCACCAACCATATTAAACTGAAGTACATACATACTTGCTATCTATTTACACACTGAACAGTATAGGGGAAGGTATAGTACCTTAGACCTATTTTTACTTTTTACCCTGTATTTTTTATTTATTGAAAATAAACTGATGAAAAAACTTTCTCTCGATACTTTAGCCTTTCATACACAACATAATATATTTTTTTTTTGGTACTTTAATTGAAGTATTTTAGTAAGACGTAATTAATGAAAGAAAAAACCGAAAATAGGTCCAAGGTACAACACTGGTATTGTACCTTGGTTTCAAAGGTAATGTACCTTGGACCTATGTCAATAAACTTTAATTGCACCCGTAAACTTAATAAAATATTTGTGAAAAACTCAAGGAACACAAGTGCTCATTAAACCACCCAGATGTTATAAGATTATAGATTTAGTTGGAGGACTTTTCAACATAAACGTTTATGTTTTCTATCACAAAATTATATATTTCACTTAAAATTAGTGTTTAATCATGAAACTAAATCCTACCCTGTTTTTAAAATCAAAATACCAGTAATAAAAGTCAGTTATAGTGATTTTTTTTGTAACTCAAGGTAGTTAAGTGTAATATCGGATAGTTCCAAGGTACAGTGCTCTCTCCTTAGGTCCAAGGTACCATGCTCTCCTTATGTCCAAGTCCAAGGTACAATACTTGATCATTTACTGAATGTCTGATCACCATGTTCAGTTTATCCCCAGCCCCATTTTAAGCAAATAATATTATAGCTGAAACAATACACTACTATAATATATAAAACTCACTGAAAAACAGAATTTCTATTTTTTAACTATAACTTAGAAACCGAACTTCGAAAATTTACTTTTCATGGGTAAAATCAGTTTTTAACCTACATTTTCTGTTGTTGTACACATTGTTGTTGTTTTTTTCCAAACAAAACTAGCTAGACTGTGACCTCTGGTTGTAAGGATGCTAACTATGCGTGTAGTGTTCCCATACTACAAAATATTCAGCTAAAAACAGTGTAGGACCGAGGTACATTAACTTTCCCCTTTGAAAATGTTAAATGACGTTTTTAGTCATTAAAATTAGTAGGGGAGAGGGGGTCACATTTAAACAAAAAGTACGTTTTTTAATAGGGGAAATCAGGCTAATACGACATACTCGGGTAAAATGACTTTTTCAATTTTCTTGAAATTTAGCAGAATGACCACATGTGTCAGGCGCTTTTTTTCTTCTTTTATTGCTTCCAACACGATGCAAACAGACGGCATTGTTTGAAAAACATTTCTTACCTCGTTGTGAACAAAAATAAAAAACGTAAGTGTCAAAATATTTTTTTTTGTGTTTTTATAATGAGATTTCTCTTATACAAATTCTTTCATTTACTTAAACTAAGATTCTTGTGTGAATGTATGTTCAATTAAGAGTATATTTCATGCGATATAGGTAGTTGCTTAAACTTTTTGTTTTACGAGAAATTGAAAATAAATAAAAATAGACCTTTAAGGGTAAAATGACATAAAACTCATTGGTATAAAATGACATAGTATGTCATTTTACCCACACAATATTTTCATATACATATACTGTCGATATTTAAAATACTTATTTATATTATTAGTTTATAAAACCTTTTATGGGCCAATGAGAACATCCTACGACCAAGAAGTTTCGGCTTGGTTAATTGATTAAAAGGCAACTAAGGGAAAACCCACGTAATACTATATCAGAGCTTTAAAAAAAGAAATGGAAAGGCTGCTACCATGGTTAATGCGGAGAGTGGAT
The DNA here is from genome assembly GCA_963680715.1 of Tetragnatha montana. Lineage (NCBI taxonomy): Eukaryota > Metazoa > Arthropoda > Arachnida > Araneae > Tetragnathidae > Tetragnatha > Tetragnatha montana. The sequence continues at coordinate 23,270,125 of OY796680.1, forward strand.
CCCTAAACACTGGCCTTTCTCCGGGCAACCCAATGTGTTCTCAGTTCATCTTTTTGCTCCAGCAAAAGTACTGAAGCTCAATGAACATGTTTCAGAAGAAGCTTCTGACATTCTAATAACTAGTATAGACAATCCTCAGTTGCTGAAATAGGTCCTATCCCCCATAAGCCACGTTAACTTCAGAAAAAATGCATACTCTGTTATCTTTAACGCCTCCATGAAAGAAAAAAAATTAAAATTTTGTTTTGATAAGCACATTACAGTTGTTTTTTTAAATTAGCTGGTTATCTTTCCCCCAAAAAAATAATTACAGATTATGCCAAAGTGCTTAACTACTAGTATAGTTATTATTTGGGATAAGATAAAATAACTTTTGCCAAAAAACTACTTTTTTCCTACTAAATATTTACTATGTCATTTTATCCTTATATCGGGTAAAATGACATATTTTCTACTTTTTTTAGAAAAGTAAGTTTTTGAAAATGAAAAAAGAAAGATTTTGATATACCCAATTAGGGGATGTTAGAGCATTAAATAAACATTTCATTGGCTTTGAAAACTTCAGGAAATCTATATAATTAGTCTTTTACGGTTGCTTTGAAAAAGTGGTATGTCGTATTAGCCTGATTTCCCCTATTTCTCCCTATATTTAAAGATATCGGAACGAAAACTGATTTGGAGGAAGAGGTTCACAACTGCTGATGGTTGGCGAGATTTGGGCTTTTAACGGCACATTTGGCGTTTTTAAAGGCACTTTTAATATTGTTTTAGGGTTGCTTTTATCGCTAAAAATTGGCGCATCAGCAGTTCTAAACTTGCGCCGAGGATGATATTATGTAATAGTCGGGTAATATGGAATACCGAAGTTTCAGCCCTCTCACGAACTGCTATCACGTGAGAATACCATAAAAGACTTAAGAAAGACTCCCATGATACAATGCATAAAGAGTTAACTTCTTGTTGTTGTGCAAAACAAAGTGTGTTTATGTATTCTCGAAAGTTTTTGCCGGTAAAGGTTCAAACATTTTAATCTACCAGTATGAGATTTAAATTTTGTTGCTAAGCCTAATGTACACCAAAAGAATAATAGTTTCTGCCGACTACAGCGTCTTTTATCCAACAATAAAATGGTTCAAAATCCAAGATGGTATTATGGAATACTTAGGTTTTTTCTTAAATCCACTTCATGCCATCAACTACAAAGGTGCGGAAAACAAAGATGCTGAATGTTTCTTTTGTAACGGAAAATTCCCCAAATATCAACGAGGAGAAATTTGGATTTAATGCATTAGCTGTTCTCTATGGGCTCATCTTGACTGTACTCGAGAAAGAAGATTATGTTCGTGACTTTTGTAAATAGACTCAACAACAAAACTATTTGAAAGTAATTTTATAAATAATGTGTCTATAGTTAAAAAATTACTATGTTCTCCGAAGTCTAATCAGTTTTTCAATTGTTGTAAACAACTATTCCATATTGCCCTCCATTCGTTACTTTTATTTAAAGTACCCTTTTTCATAACAACAAAATAATTGATGTTTTATTTCACCATTGACACTTCATTATCATTAGTTATATTATGTACTTAAAACGATTTTGTGGCCTTTTCTGTAAAACCAGTAGGGTTTTTCTTAAAGATATAAAGGGTATTGCATAATACCCTCTTCTCCTCTATTCATAAATTTACAGCATTCCTGAAATTTTGATATCCCTTTTATCTCCCTTGAATCATTTTTCTAAAATCTGACAATTTCTGTTGAATTGAACGCGCTTTGGGCCCATTTTTAGATCTTACCAAATTAATTAAACATTAAAGTTTACATTTACAGCAATCAATTAAGTTGTAGTACCTATATTTGTCTCTCTCTCTAACGTTTTTTCTTAAATTTCAGAGGTTTTTACACTAAGAAAAATTTCAACGAAATTTTAGTGCAGATTGCGTTTTTGATGAGTAAAAGAGTAGGGTACCTACTGCGTGAGAAAATTACTAACGAATATGTTGTCCATTAATAAAATCAATCCGAATAATTTTTAAAAATATTAGTTTTCAATTTTTAACGAAATTTGGCTAGCTAACAACTTAATACCCATCTCCTGAAATTGATGGTCTGGATATTTTTTGTAGAATATCACGGTTAAATAGGTAAAGGATGTTTTCTAAGAATTTTCCTTTTATTCTTTTCTGCTTTGTTCTAAACACCATTTTTAAAATCATAACTTATAAAGCTATTCATTTATTAACAGATAGCTTTACTGAAAAGCTTTAAATTACCTAATAAGAGAATAAATCAGTTTATGTATCTAAGTAGATATGGGAAAAATTATAGGCAACGAATCACTGATATATTTCTTAAATCAGATAAAAACTTAGTTTAAAAATATAACTATTACACTATTAAACAAAATACCTTTCAACTGGTTTTAAAAAGGCTTACATAAATGCATAAAAACCAGAAAGCCATCTTTTTTATTAAACTTATCCAACTTTTATCATAATAGGTTAAATCTGGGAAAATCCTAAAAGCTCTGAAAGGGCAATTATTTCAGGTTTTTATCGTTTTTATTCGAACAGATCTACCAAGAGAGGAATATACAAGCAATTTTTTTTTTAATTGCGATGCTTATTTAGTTTGACTTTCAAAAAGGGTGCGAAAGCAGCATCTGACATTATTCAATCCAAAACATTGTTTTTTTTTTATCGGAAAAATTGATTTTCCCCCCGTTTTTAAAGAATGGAATTGTTCAAATGTACCCCAACTTTTTGTGTTTAAATGTTATCCGTCTAACCATCTCATTCTTTAAGAGTAAAAATTATATGTTTATAATTGAAATTGGGAAACAAAACTTTTTGGGACTTAACTTTATTGATGCCACAATAATTCCATTCTAATGTGGTATACTTTAATACTTTCTTGATTGAATTTTCCCACGAATAAAAGGAGAGGAAAATTTACTTTGTACCTTCCAAATCAGACAATTTTTAAACACCAAGGGTTCTAATAGGCCCACAGCTCTGAAAATTCACGCAAAAGATGGTACTAATATATTAGTACATTAGTACATATAGCATAATATATTAGTACCATAGCTGTATACAGCTACCTATTTGGGTTTTTTATTCTGATTTTTAAACTGAATTCAACATAAAGATATGTATGGTTTGTTCTAATGTGTCCCATCCCATGTACAAGTGTGCCCCCCTCTCCCCTACACACACTTTATAGTTTGACTAAATATTAAAAATTATCTTTTTTCATTATTATCCATTTATCCCAATGTTTGATCATCCAAATCAAGCCCGGTTCTAATTCATTTGGGTAATTAGAGTTCAATGGATCAAAGATAAGTCACCTACACAGTACACTTCACATCACATAAATTTGATTGTTTTATATAGAACAACTCTTTTAATGAAAAATTCTCGTTTTAAGTTGAAGTTTAAAATGTGAATATTGAAATACAGTGGGGGGGGAGATAAAGTTCATGGTATAGAATAGTTTCGAGGGTTCCTAAATAGGCATCCTGAGCCATCCATACCTGAAGGAAAGGGGATGCTCTGAGTTCTCTAAGAGTAGGAGGAGACCTTTAAAAGAGTTAGCGTAGCACACAAAACGAAAATTGAAGTGGTTTTGGAAAAACTTTTAAAGCCTCACAACAACATGAAATCCAGGGAAGCATTATTTTATTTGTTTTGTCATTATTTTCAAGTGTTTAAATATACACTTATCTCAAAATATTTTCAACGACCCTTTTTCGAACTCCCTGGCGTTATAAAATACATTTTAGAGATCTGCATTTGATAACTGGCTTGTTTCTGATTACCCTTAGTGGGGGTCAAGATACACAGTTGCGTTGCGTGGGGTAATAAGATACAAGGGAATAATTATTCCTTTCCACTTCTACTTAGCAGGTGGATTATTTTTTCAAAGAAAGCATAGTCTAGGAACTTTTTGAATAATGCAAAATAAGTTTTAGATGATATTTATGTAATTTGGTATGCTAATTTCGAAAATTACCTCAATTTTTCTCAATCACGTCAGAATTATTTGTTAAATCGATATTTTTGCTAAAATCCTATTTCAGAAGGAAGGAATTATGGCGAAATATTTTGTATTTACTATCGTCATTACACCTAGTAGTTTTATATTCAGAGGAGATCAAAATACTTTTTTGGTACATCTAACTAAGCTGTTCCTGATCTGATAAGCTGGTTCAAGATTTGGTCTTTTCAACCTTTTTTTTTTTTTTGGCCAAATGTTGAGTGACCATCCTTGTTAAACAAAAAGCATGAAGCTAATTTTCAAATCACAGCAAACTGTCCAACCGTGATCAGTATACTTTATTCTGTTGAAGACAAGAGCCAGGTTTTCATAGCGTTCTTTTAAATGTACCGCGTGTCCAACTGGTACAGATGCATATACTTGCTTCCGTGATGAAGAAAGACAGATTTAAGGAATCTTTTCGACGAATCTACAACAGCTTCCTTTCATCTTTATAGTCGGTGATATTAAATTTGCTCATCAATCCAGGAACTTAAGAACAATACACCTGGTTCTCCTCTTCCTCAAAGTAGTACTTCATTAAGTCCTTTTCTATAGATTCCCTTACCAATAAGAAAAGGTTCCTTTGGTCATTAAGTTTTTTTACAATTTGGAATTCAACAATAATTCACCTGCTTTTTTACGATAGGCCAAGATTGCTAGTTAGATCATTTACTTCAACCTGAGAGAGGGGCTGAGGTCTCAACAGGGCTTATATTCGGTGGGAACCTTGAACTTCTCTCTCTAACTCTGAATAAGACTGGCAATTTAGTTGCAGGAAAAGGCATGTGAAAAAAAAAAAAGGAAAGGCATGTGAGAAATAATCCATGAGAAACGGGATGAATGGCTGATGGAATATATCAGGATGGGAGATTAGTTTTTAATATTTGCGGTTATACCCCCGAACATGGTAGGAACAGAAGTAACAATCCTCAGTATACACTGTAAAAAAAAAAATGCGGCAGCTGGATTGCCGGCAGTTAGGCTTTTCGGCTCCCTCCATGCCATAGGAGTTCCAAATCGTAAAGCAGTGTTCTTTTTCCATTTGAGACAGATGCATTGATCATTGATACATTGCACACAAACTTAACGAGGAGCCCTCAATTTGTCTTGATCTCCAAGTGTCATGTCAAAATACGCAAGATAAGGTTGTCTTACAAATAGCTATTTCGCCACATATGTAAAAAAAAGTAGTCTGGCAAATTTTCACATCGTCTCGAACTCAAAGCCATTTTTAACGATATACACAGATAAAAGCAACAGTTCAAATTGTTTTGCAATGGAGTTTCCACTTGTCACTGTATCAGCACACGCGCGACACACTACACATGACTTCACGAGTTACTATTGGTTAAGAAGCGTTATTTTAAGTTACGTGCGTACGTACTTTAAGTTAAGTGCGACAGGAGCTGTTAATTTCACCATGGTAGAATGATGGTCAGGCAAACAGGAAAGAAATTCAGAGTGTAAAATTAAATTTACTTTTAAATTTTTAACTACCTCAAATAAAAAAAAATCCAAAAATTGAATGAATTCAAAAAAAAAAAAAAGTGATAGAAATTTTTCATTATTTTTTTCTACACAAATTCAGCACGAAATATACATGAAGTCCAGCTCTTACTTTCCTTTGTAGTACTTTTTTCATCGCAGGCTTGTGAAGTTGATCATGATATAAACACTGTAAAAAATCAGTTTCACAAATCTAAAGGAAAATCCGGTGTTATTTTCGTGTGTTTTTTGTTACCCCACTCTCCCTCCCTAGTTTACAAAATTATTTTTTAAAAATTCTGTTTCGAATTAGGAAATAGACTGAAAATTAGATAATAATATTGCATTGCATTAAAAAAGTTGAATATTCTTATAGTTTGAGGCAAAAAGACAGGATGCCACTGCGCACTTCGAGGACTTTCGGAGCCACACAAAATTCCAGAAAGTCTTATTTCGTAAATATTTTGAAGGGACAGTCCAAAGGATGATGTAAAGGGTGTAAGTTATTATACACTATATACCATAGTACATATTCTCTTATTTTTCCATAAATAAGTAAGATTACTTTGTAATATGAGAATAAAAGAAGAATTCCTTGGGGAATATTAAATGGACTCTTCAACATCAGATCCAATATCGTTCCTTATATATTTTAGAAATTATTTACTTTTTACTAGGTAACACCATCAAATTATTTTTCATTAAAACTCACTCTTAATAGCAGAACTTTATGTTTTTGAAAACTGTCTAATACGCTGCTGTAGCAGGCTACTACAATGTACTATACATTGGCTCAGCAACGGGGTTGGACCAAAGAGGCCGGTCATCCCTTGAGGCCGGTTGATGAGCCAAGATTTCACACTATTTTCGGATTAAATTATATAAATAGTATTACTTTTGTATTACAAAAAATAGTTATATTTACACCATAAAAGTAAACTACTTAGCGAATTTATTTACATTTTTTAAAGGTAAAGTTTAATATACCAAGAACGCGATAATCTCTATACTGATTGCTTAACAAATTGTGTTTACATTTTCCTATAAGTATTTCTTTACTCCAGATGAAACTATTGGTTTAATTTGCCGACAATGAGCTTTCTTAAAATAAATTATATTCAGTCCATTAGACGTTTATCGACTTCTACTCTTATAATTTTTTAAGAAATTTATTTTGAAGATGGAGAGAAGCAAGCAGTGCAAAATAAACTGCTAAAGACTGTACAATTTTATAGTTCTTTCTCACCTTATTTGTTTTTAAAATTTTAGCCTTCTTAAGAGGGATTGAGGTATTTCATTAAGAATAACAAGAAGGGCCTAATTTTACTACCTGCCAGTGATTTTATGGATGGAAAATTTCATTTGGGGATGATGGTTAGTAGCAGAGGTTATATTAATATCCTATCCCTTCTTTCTTATAAATATCCTTTTCGTTGATGGTTCTTAATGCGAAAATAGGGGTTCGCTCTGAAAATCTTTGATTACATAACGTTTGTTTAAACTGTCATTTTTATTTTTTTACATGCTGTATTTTATTTATTCTGTAAAATGATGTGGTTTCTTTGAGTTGGCATTTAATTTTTCTGCGAAAGAATCTTAATTGTTTTCTAAATAAAGAACAAAAGATAGCTTTCAAAGTGAATACCAATGTGAGGTAAACTTCTTTCTGAACAACTTAGCATCGCTAGAATTTATCTGCAGTGAGTTTTAGTGTTGTGATTCAAGGACGAAACATTAAATATAATTAATACATCGACGTCTAAGAGTACGCACGGAGAAGATAATTGAAATTTTTGAAGCGAGAACCATATTATTCGTATTATTCTTCACCACATGAGAGTTATGTGCTAGAATTGATGAATAAATGTTTTAATTTAAACTTTGAAAGCTTACAACCGCTCTGAAGCTGAAAACTAGCTCATGTAAAATCCTAGTCATTTTTCAATAAGATTTAATCATGTTTGGGTCACACTTAAAGAGAGGTTAGCATATGAGGGAGGGATCGTCCAATTAGGAAGGCTAGTGGTGCATTTTTTTTTATTTAATCCAAGTTTTCAGGGTGAGTAGGTACTTCTGATGGCTTCACGTCCTACGTACTTTTAGCCGCCACGTCGGGTAAAAGTACGCATCCAATTTTTTATTTTCTTGTTGATTTTTAATGTATTTTCCATAAATACGAAACTTTGTAGGTTGATTTGTGAGTCAATAAACTTACACTCAGTAAATTTTTGAGGCTCTAGCTTTTAAATTCTCAATTTTATTGCCCAAATTTTTGTGCGTGCTCTTACCCTCCTTTCCCCTATTGATGTGGAGATAACCTGTGACATATGTTTGGAAAGTTGGTAGACGTTTCTTCTGCTAATTGTTTTATTAACAGAGGTCGATCCAGCCAAAAATTGGGGTCCTTTTGCTGACCTTTCACAAAATTCCACCTCCTAAAAACACCCCCTTCACAAAATTAAAACTCATAAAAACGGGCCTTTCATAAAGTTCAAGTTATGTTTTAATGATTATTTGCAAGAAAACATTCACAAAATTTTTGAATTTTTCACGATTTTCTCGGTTTATAGTTCGATTTTTACTACATACGCATCGATCTGCTATCACCGCCAGACGGCTTGTAAAGGCGGCTTCTTATCGGCTGTTGGTTGCATTGCGGAAAAACTACTTCTATTGTAAAATAGATGTTCCCTTTACTGCAATGCGAGGAGAAGCTGATTTTACACGCAATAGTCGTCGGTAAAGTTGATTTCTCGAAAAAATCAAAGAAAAACGGATTTGGAACTTTAGAGGTAGGTATTCTCAATTAAAGACTGCTTATGAAGTATTTCTCATTGATGGCTCAAATTACAACAATTAAGTTAAAAAGTTGAAAGAAATTTAAGGGAAAACCTTGATTTATAAGTAACTAAAGTCATAATTTATTGTTCTTCATTGTATGAAAAACAAGGTTAAAGAGAACAATTTTTTTCTCGTAAGTAAAAAAGCTTTACAAAATAGATCCTCCTAAAATTAAATTTTTTATAATAAAATTGAAATAATTCCTTATTTCAAGGTATTCTTTATAGGGGAGACTGGGGACAATTGTAACACGGGTCAATTGTAACACTTCGTATTCCTGGAAAAGTACAGATGCCAAGCTGTTACAAATGTAACAGCATGTGCATGGCTTGTAAACAAATAATGTCCGAGAGCGCCAAGACTGGCAGTTGAGGTATAACAGTGTACTTGAGAAAAGAGTGTTTTTCGAGCATAAAAGTAAATTTTTACTTTAGAGTGAAATTTTTTCTCCTACACTACAGGTATGTAGCACAAAATAACTTTTTATACAAAATGAACCTACATTTATCATAGTTCCTATTCTGTTTAGTTTTAAGTATTGTTTTTAGTTTTATTGAAAACGAGGGTTGAATTAAAAATGGACACATGGGGTCAAATGTAACACTAATTCGGGGGCGATTGTAACATGTGAAAATTGACTTTTGGATGCCGAGATCTCGTACAAGGACAACTAAAAGGGGTCAGATTAGTCAGGAAAGAATGGAGGAAGCAGCTGCTGAGGTTTGGGAGTCTGAAAAGTCAGTGAGAAGTGTTGTTTGTAAGCACGGTATTTGTTATGGGCCGTTATACAGATTCTGTCAGAAAAAATGAAAACCCTAAAGTGGGTTATAATTAATTTATGTTATCGGCACGGGATCTTAGAAAATTGTTACCAGCAATCGCCTGTATCACCTACACAATCTCGTAATAAAAGATAACCGAATTCGCTGCCATCACCACAAATATCAAAATGCTCACCACAGGCTGTTCTGCCAATACCAAAAGTGGTACAAAATGACAATGCAACTATTAAAAAGGAAACTCAAAGAGAAAGAGCCCCATCTGCACCTATAAACCCAGTGTAAAAGAGAAGAAGTCTACACAAAAAAGAAATTTAAATATAGACTGTGAAACCTCATCAGACGATGAATATTTGTGTGTTGTTTCCATGGACAATTTCAAAAACAATCGCCCCAGTGAAAAATAGGTTCAGTGTGTTTCGTACAAAATATATTGTTAAAAAATTTGTATAATTTTCCGTATTTCTTATGAAAATGTGTTGTGTTACAATTGACCCTTGTATGTGTTACAATCGACCCCACTTCAAGGGTCGATTGTAACAATATTCTTTGGCATATTTTTTATTTACTATATTGTAATACATGTTCACAGGACAGTTTTCATAACGCAATTGTAATTGGGATGTTTCAACCTATATTCATACCAATTTTCATAACTCTAACATAAAAAATGGCTTGGCTGGAGATCAATTTGTAAATTTTGTTACAATTGTCCCCAGTCTCCCCTACAAATATGACTTTTAAAAGAAGTTTTAATTTTTCTCAGTTACATTTCTGGATAATTTAATACTTTTTAAGCTTTCATGTTAAATTTTACTATTGTACCTAATATAAGTTACGCTATCAATTAAATGTTTTAAAGTTGTATTTTTATTTTAGCATAATTTGAAAATTATATATTCTGACTTTAAATTTTCACAAAAACATTTTCGTTTCCCCAAAAATGGGCCCCAAAAAATCGACCCCTGTTTAATATGTTTTATAAAGTGAGTTAAGTTCAGTGAGCCTGGTTTTGTGAAGATTACGAAGCAATCCAAAAGTTGATAAGCTGGGGTTACTGGGGTTAGTGAGCGATAGCGAGCAGGGGACCATAACTCCCTAGTACTTTTAAAAATGAAAAAACACCTTCTTAATTTTTTAACTATCTCAAAGAAAAAAAAGTTATAAATACCCGATCATCCTTGCACAATCGATCAGAATGTAATCCACCACGAAACTATGTGACAGCATTTCCCAACGCGGGGCACTTCTACGGCTTTCAACTACAGCCCGCAGAAGATTTTCGAAACCTTCACTAAAACAAAGGCCTCATCCCCCATGCATAAATTCCCACTAAAATCCTGACGTCAGCGCAACTTAATCCCACCCTCTCCGCGGCCTAGTGAAAGAGAGAGGCCCATTTGTAAACTAATCCCTCTTCCCGTCTGCTTTGAGTGATGGATAAAGCCTGTCAATCTCGGAACGCCTCGTGGGATTTCTCCTGGTAATCAGAACGACAAGTCACGCTTCCCCTAGACCAATGACACGCGGTGGGCGGAGTCAAGTGACACACAGAGGTGGGATATTGGAGATAATGAATGCTAGCCGAGATGTGACCGGAATACGATCACCCCTCCCCCTCTTTCCCTCAGAGCTGTGACGTCATCAGTGCGTAGTTTGCTTCTTTTTTTTAGGAGAGGTGGTTTGTTTTCAGTTTTGGCGGGCTTGTTGGCTGATTCGCGAAGCGGAGCACAGGGCATCAATGAATTTGGAGTGTTTATGGATGTGTTATGAAGAATTTTTTTTAATAAGGATGCAAAAAAGACTTTTATAACTGACATTTTCAAAAAAGATGAAAAAATTTATTTTCTTACGGTTCTTACATTTTTCATTTGGATTTGGAATTATTTTTTAAAACTATATGATAGAAAACAACCTCCAGTTTTGGAGACTATTTTTAGGAGAATTTGAGAATCGTGATAAATGGAATAACTATGACACTGTGGTGTGATGAGAATTAAAATAAATAATGACGAGTACAAATTAGATTCTCAAAATAAGCACATCCGAAGAGCATCTATTCTAAGTTAGCCCTAGTTTATTGTAGAGAGCCTTTAGTTTATTGAGCTTAAGCTAAAAATAGGAACTTTTTTATCTTTGATTTACTGGTGTCAATACCATGGTAGACATGAACAATAGTCGTCCATAATATATATTTCAGTCCTTTAATGGAAATGTGTTTTTTTCTGAAACTAACCACTTTTTTATTTTTGGTGGGGGTGGTTGAAATTCCCTGGCAGTTTGTTCTCCTTTATCTTTTGTTGGTTATGACGCTTTTGTTCAGACCTATTAATAGTTTATTTAATATTTTACCAAGACTAATTTACTCATGTTAATGACCATTTTTAATTAAATATTAATATTTTTATAACAGAAAAAATTTACGGAAATCTCGCGAAAAAAATTAATTAAAGATGCCAGAGGTGGATACTTAAGAGGGGGCTCTCTCGGATTGCCATCCCTTCTGATTTATTCCACAAATAATGATATTGTAACATTATTTAAATCCCAAAGGAAAAATGATAAAGAGAAGAGAGAAAGAATGGGACTGAATGAATGAAAAGGGAAAAGAAATTATTTTTGGCTCATAAAAGAATGCTACTCCTTTTTTTAGCAATTGAAAAAAAAAACAACCAGAAACTCAAAAACAGGTTTATTTTAACGTCAGGACTTCACCCTAACAAACCGTCTTGAAAGGAATACCCTGGCATTCAATTGGCTGCAGCACTATCCTTTACAGCCATTCAGCGGTACATGAATGACCCTGCCATGCGATTTATGGCTCTTCCAACAAACAATCAACGGTGTCTTCGTCAGGGACAATGGCATCTCGATAACGAAGAGGAAACGGAAAGAATTCCCCCAGCATTGACATTCATGGAGGAAGTAGATGGACAGAGTGACAGCATTGTCACTGACTCTCCGGACCTTGTCACACCAGATAGGGAGGATATCGGGAAAGATACGTCAGAAAACAAACATCTTCTATTCCGTCTCATTAAGTTGCGAACGAGACAGGAGTTTATCGGGGACATGTTTATGGTCTGAGCTTGGTGGAGTGATACCATGAGAATCGTGAGGTTCTTTGATCCAAATCAGGATAATATTGACAATATGTGTTAGTTAGTCATCCCATTGATTTTATCTTGAATCTGAATCTGAAGAGAAAACAATATATTGAAACGGAGGAAGATGAACTGTGAGTGCTAATAATAGCTTTTAAGGAAGAATTATAAGGTTTCATTTTGGTAAATGTGTTATTAATATTGCCTGTGAAAGTTATAACTGAAATTTAAATATAATGTATACATATTTTGTATTTTGATCACAAAAGAATTTTAATTTATAAAAAAATAACAAGAGGCAAAATTTCCGTAAGTAGATACAGACGGAATACAGATACTAATATCAGACGTAGGGTTTCCTAGCTCTGAATTATGTGTCAGAATTACAATGCATGTAGTTCTTACACATTCGTTTGATTTAGATAAAAGAGAAACAACAAAAAGGAAATGTTTTTTTCCGTGTTACAACACTCTTAAAAACATAATAATCTTAATTAATTGCTTCTCATAAGTCTTATCACTTCTTTTCTTTTTCAAAACTTGAAAATTTCGCTTGCTTAAAAAATATAATGAAGATTTTATGAACTTGTTTTGCTTAATAATGCCCTGATATGTAGCTCCTCTCCTGCGCTGTAAAAACATAACGAACCAACCAATCTTGAATACACTGGTACGTTTATTTCAAAATTACGCGTGTTCCTATTTTTAGTACAGCGTAGCAAGAAGGAAAGGTATTTGAGATTGTTATTTATTTATTTTAAACTCGATTTTAACAAAGTTTAAATTCCTTCCCTTCTAAACATATCCACCGGCAAAATCTGATAGGAAAGAAGTGCTAAAAACAACCAACCAGACAAGCGAACCTTTGCAAGTATTACTATCATTAAGAGATCGCATATCAAATGAAACAAGAGTCGCAACGATGATGGAGCAAAACTTCCATCAGCCCGCAGAACACAGATCAATTAATCACATCTCCGGAGTAATAACTTTGATTTCCGTCTTTGAGATAAACGCGCTCTTCTGCTCCAAATGAATAAAACTAATGAAGAGGAACAGTAATATATATCCAGATACGGGAATAGTGACAAGGTCAGATGAGTCTTCCCAGAGGGGCGAAAGCGTAACCCGGCAATATCAAAGCTGAACTGATAATGATGCTTTTCAAACGACTCGAGATGCTCAGCTTACAAATGAGGGGAATCTTTCTGATGTCTTCGCTCAATTAGAAAATCACACGCGTTATATAGGGATTAAGCTTAAGGTATTTAATATTTCATGCGTTTATTAAAAAAAGACAAGTCACGTAAATATGAGTAATTTCCCCTACTATTTCTGAGTTTTATTTATATAGTTGTCATCGAAACTGAATTAATTTTAAAATTAACTTAATATGACGATTTTTTTACCAGATAGATAAAACAGTTGTACCCTCAGGAGCGGATCCAGCACGACTCCAAAGGGGGGGGGCACTTCTCCAGACCATCACCGTTACCTTTTGAGAAAAATGTCAAAATGTTGGGGATTTTCTAAAAAGTATCACTCAAGATCCCCTTTTGGTAGCGCTGGGGCGTATAGGGGACCTCCCCAAGAAAATGTTTTGAAATTTGACCTATGAAAGTATAGGGTTGTAACTCATTTTGAGTACATTTTGCAACTTTTTTTCGTGCTTAAAAGTGATTTTTTGGGTCAAAGGGGGGCACTGTCCAGAGTGCCCCCCTGGATCCGCCACTGACACAGGTGTGATGTTTTCAAAGAAATACCTATGATGTTTTTAGTAAAATCAAATAATAAAGCATCTTCTTAATTTACTAATAATAAGACTATTTAAAAACTAGTCAATTCTTGGTAGCCAGACGTTTTAATTTAAAACGTGAACCTATTGTGAATTGTAAAGGTGGACCATTTATAAAAAACATAGGAAAATGTTTAAAAAAAAAAACATGTTTTTTATGTACCTAGAAGGAACTTCAAATATTGAAGTCTTAAAATATTTTTTTAAAACCAAATAAATTCAATAGACTTGTTAAGCCATAAATATCGTTAACCCGTAAAATCATGCTAAAAAAGCCAGCAAGTATGTGATGTTTCTGTTTTTATTTTAATTCACAACAATCCATTTACTAGAAAATTCCTCACTCTACCATTCCATCATTAGGTAAATATTTCGTAGCGAAATTTCAAAGTTTTCCCACCTTCCTGACATTAGATACTCTTCCTATTGTAAATGATAGCAATTTCAAGAATGAGATGTTCGTAACGAAACGCACTATTGCATTTCGTAAATCCCCAGCGGATCTACTTAACATAGACAACACATTAGCGAAAATGCTTTAATGCTTTCCCAGGAAACAGATCGATATATGAGTACCTTTTTGCCGTTTGTAAAGAAAGCGTTTTCCATTATTGGATTAAAAGGAAGCACCAACGTTTGGATTCAATGGGGAAAAGCAGTGACAGCAAGTTAAAATAGTTTTAGCAAAACTTCTGTGGATGGAACATTTATCTTCAGAGACAAAGTGTGTGATTCAATAAATACGTTTTTGTTAATTATAATAAATTCGTTAATTATATTGTGTTATAGTTAGTATAAATTTAATAATCATATTTTTTTTCTGTATTAGTTACATTTCTCCCCAGTAATCTTATTGGTCCAAGCTTGAATCCATAATTCTTTCAATTCATATTTCATAATAAAAATTAGTCATTTTACTTGAAAATTTGATAATAAGACATGGGATTTTTCTTAAAATAGCATTTTAACAACAAAAATTTAATAATGGATCTTTAAGTTTATTAATAAAGAAAATTAGTTCAGATTTTTACTTTTAAAACTATGGAAATTTCATCCATTAAGAGTGTTTTATACATAATGATTTTATTATTACAAGATAGTTTCGAAAATAAGTTTTTAATTTAAAAGTTCCATCAGTTACTCAATTCTTAATGCCTATGCCTACCTACTATCTAGCCTAGATCATAGTTGATTAACTAACCAACTACCAACAAACAACCATTGTTGATTATTGATTAACCCTAATTTTTCCTCACAAGGCCATTCTTATTGAATAAAAATATAAACCAAGTAGGTATTTTCGTGAAATACACATAGCTAGATCCTTTAAAATATATATTTTTAAATTAAAGAGTTTATTGGATAGCATCTTAAATAAAGATCATATCATTGATTATTATACCTAGATTAGATATTTCAACAAATCGAGGGAAAAGTAAAGAAACTTGAAAAGAATATTTAAATAATATATGCTCATATTATAAATCTATTATGTTACCTAAATTAATTTCTAGCAATTTACGAAGTCCGTTGCCATTTAGGTTTTTCTGTTCCAACAAGCTATGATATTAATGTGTTGAAGTATGTAATAAAATACGTAAATGGGGACTTAAGACGAGTTGGACCAAGTATATGTTTGCATCGAAAGGTCGAAAGCAATTTGGAAGAAATTACAATGACAGTAGTTGTTGTCAGAGCATCCCAAAAACATTACGCATTGAAAAAGTTAATTTAAAATACCACAACTACAACCACAATTAATTGGGGAGCAATGCCCCCAACTTTTTCAGGATATTATATAGGAAAGGATATAAACCAGTGTCAGCTTGTCCCCCCATCAGCGTCTTCCTAAATTCGCCCATACCTCTATGAATCAGAAACATCGCACCTTTTCTTGTCACACAGTAGTTGAAACATGCCACCACCAATTCACCTGTGAGTTATGGCGCGAAACGCACGAGGAAACACGGATTTACATAACGACATTTCGAACATTTCTCCGTCGCGAAGTATCACTAACCCTCCCGGGTCGCTGAGGACGCCGGTTGACAACAATCCTGACGAGGAAGAAGAAGAAACCAAATACAGCAGCAATAATTCCGACATTAAAAGTAAACCCAACAGAGGGGCAATCAGTTCCGCAAGGAGCCTGCTGCCGCATTTACATCCAAATAGTCCCAATCATGGGTGCAGAAGTGAAACCCGCAATTGCTTTGTCACGCTCGTATAGTACTGCCTCAACTGGAGGCATTTTCCAAACGTGAGGATTGATTACTCTTGCCGTGCCTCTGGGCGGTGTGCAGGCAGTTTGATCATGGTATATAGCTGCCGTGATCGGCAATTATATAGAAATCGGCTAGCATCACGCAAAAGATGGGGTCGGTTTCGGTTGTGTTTATTGAAACAACTGTTTCGGAAGTGAGGGGGACTTTCTTTCTTGGGTTGTTAACAAGGACGATGAAGATGTTACTTCGACGAGGTCTTTCTTTCGATAGGAGGGTAACAAGATGTTACATCGGTTTGGATGTATTGGGGACAAGTGTCGAAAATTGGGGTGCTGAAAATGTCACCATCATACATCCATCCCGTGGACACACGCGGTTGACAATGTTTATTATTTTTCATCCCAACTCTTGAATTTTTCCTTTGAACTCTCAGTGAGTTTTCCTACTAATCATTGATTACTGACAGCTGTCATCATATACATTTATATGTTAATAAGATTGTTAGTAAATAGTTATTATAAGCCTTCAAAGATATTTTTATATTCTTAAGACAAATAATGAACAAGAAAAACGTATACTTTAAAATAGCCTGGAATCGAAATCTTGGTTCATCTAGTTTCTTTACATCACTTTCTAAAATATCAATGAAATAGGTAGGTAATGAATGGTGGACCCTTAAGATTTAAAATGTCATTGTTAAAAGTAAATGTCCTTAACCTATCTTG
The DNA here is from genome assembly GCA_963680715.1 of Tetragnatha montana. NCBI lineage: Eukaryota > Metazoa > Arthropoda > Arachnida > Araneae > Tetragnathidae > Tetragnatha > Tetragnatha montana. The sequence continues at coordinate 23,287,123 of OY796680.1, forward strand.
AACTATACTCAAGAAGCAAGGCCTCTATAAACATCTCTTGGAAGAATCCACCAACACACCCATGGTACATTAGTGAGGGTCCTGGTGCATCGATTAGTTTTGTCGGAGATAGGAGAGATCAGACTGCTCTGGCTGAAAACCTTAAGATTTGTAAATGGCACAGGGACCTGCTCTGTTTGCACCAAGTGCAATTTAGGGGAGGCCACTACCAAACATCTTTTGGATTGTATTGGACTGGCGAAGGAGGAACTCCATAAAAATCTTGGTTTGGTAAAAAAGAACTATCTCATGGATCTGGTCTGATCCAGACCAGAGGGATAATGAAGAAGAAAAAGGAAAGTAAGTGTTACTTTAATAGAAAATTTTATATTCTTGAGGTTTTCGATTATTGTTTTTTTTTTTTTGCAGAATTGCAGAATCTTAAAAAAATTTTATAAACTGCATGCAGCCCTATAGCACTTCTCTCCAGAACTCTTCACTTCTGCATCAAAGCAGGTCTGCATATCGCGTTAGAAATAATTTCTCCAATATGAAGATGTCAATCTCCTCTAACCCAGACTAAAAACCTATAATACGAGCAGAAAAAATCTAATCTGAACCCCACCTTTCAAAACAACACGCGCGAGCTCTACCCAATATTTTCCCACCCGTCTCCCTTCAAAGTCTCGACCAACTCAAAATTCGAAACTGCCAACGGAGAACCCACCTGCCAAAATTAAAAGTCGGACACGAATGATAAAAAAACGCACCTCGAACGAGTCGCAAAAAAAGAGAAGAAAAAGTAACAGCTCCGTAGAGATGGTATGAGCGAGAGCTCGCATCTGCTGCTACCCTTCATGACAGTGAAGAGTGGCAAAGAGAAATAAGAAACATGGGATTTCCCATTGATTGAAGGATGAAATGTATAACAGATAACTAACAACATGAAAAAACAAAGAGAATATAAAATGGAAGAATCAAAGTTATTTTTTAATTTGCAATTTGCTTAAAAATATCATGGTCCAGAAGAAAATAAGTGCAGGTATTTTTCAGTTCTTTTGAGCAAACATTTTCTCTTAACATTCATATCGTATTTTTTAAAATCTTAGGAACTCTTTTGGCTGTTGCAATCCATTGAAACACGTGCCATATGGCAGCTTGAGGAGTATTGCAGATGGTATCTTTCTTAGTTTTTAAGGAAGTTTGGCATTTTATGAATTCTACTCGTTAAGTTGTTTGTCAGAGCTTTGACTGATTTGACGGACGCTTGTCACTCCAAATATTGCATTGTCATTAGTGTTGCAAACGCTCTGATTGGTCCTTAATCCTTAAGAATGGTGTTCCGTTCCAAATATAATGTAGTACGTAGAGTTAAAAATATTATTTCATTTGCAGTTACATTTTTATAAAATTCTTTGAGAGAGAACTTCCACCCCTCCCTTCTTACTAGGAATACTTATATTGTGCTTTATCGTGAAAAATGTGTCGCATTTCCTTTAAAATGTCGTCGAAACGTCCCCTGATCAGCTTCGATGGAGAGGGAAAAATAGGTTCGATGTTCCCTCTACTCCTTTCAACTGCACATGCGCGAGCCGCTCAGCCATGCTGGGCACGAACATGCCATCCTGTCCTCGTCCAGATAGCATCGGCTCTTTAAACGTGAACCGATTTCTCTGCAAGCCCCGGAAAGCCAGCCGCAATAAAAAGAAGATCCTCCGATCCGCCGTTTTGTTTCTGCTGATTCTCTCTGTCAGGAGTTCGCTTCGTTATCGTTCGGCACATTCTTGGTTCGGATAAGACTTGGGAGTCTTCGGGAGAGCCGTATTTTGCCGAGATAAAGTTAATTGAAAGGAGCTGAGATTAGGTGTGAGGGGTTTAGGACGACGAGAGGGAATCCTACGTGAGAGTCGAGCTAAGTAGTGAGATTATCTTGAGAGTAATTTCATTAACGCTTTGATAATATGAGGATATTTTATTTCGAGGCTCTTGTGATATCTGGGAAAATATCTAGTCAATAAAGTAAAGTGAGTTTATGAGATTTGTCTTTTTATGAATCACTGTTTACGTGTGTAGTGTTTGTAAATAGCTCTTATCACCATAAAGAGCTCAATAATTCAGTCTACATTTTTATGTTATTGCTGAAATCACAGAACTGGTTTAGAAAAAGTGATGTTGAGTTTTGGAGGGTGAAAAAAGTGAAGAGTTTTCTAGGTTGCACGACAGGTTACTTATCGAAAACAAATTTTCAAGAAAAATTTCGTCAATAAAAAGCTATAAAGTTTAAGAATAAGAAAAATTTCAACACCTCTTACATTTGCTTTAAATTCCCGATTTGCATATATATGTTTTATAAACTCTATTATATCATCCACTTATTCCGTTTTAAATTATCAGTCAATAAAATCAACAAAAATTTTACATTGTTCATTCCGAGAACGCGTCTAGTGCCATAGCAACAGAAAATGCCTTTAAAAATCATATCCTTATTTTCCAAACAGTAATAAGTTCAATATCCCTCAAAACTATCAATTTTAATTGAATCATTAATTTTTTTAATATTCTTATGCTTCATTTCATGATAAAATACTAAGATACAAAAAAAATAGATTCAAAGTTAAAAATTAACAGAGGGGTATGAAGAATTATATTTAAAGTAAGTAATCTACAAAACTAATTAATTGCTTCCAACATATTACGACTGAAGAATGAAAAGTTTTTAAATGGTTAAAATATAATAAACGTACATTTTCTTTTAAGTTTTACTCGTTTTAATGGTTTGCAAAAAAGTAATACAAGCGCAAACGGAGCATTTTTTTTTTTTCAAAATCAGTAATGAGACTTCATTTGATAAAATTTTACCTTGTTTAGTTTATTGTTTTTGTTTAAACGAGACACATTATATTTTAAAAATTGTATGAAAAGAAAAGTAGATATTATTAAAGCTTAATTTATGTGGGTTTAAATTTTTAGAACATTTTTAATGACAATGAAATAAATATAAAAAAAATTGTTTCTTAGTAAGTCACAGTTTTAAAAGATTTATCGCTCTTACAATACCTCTCTATTACTTGTTGAGTACATATTATGTAGTATATCTTCTCAATCTATAGTAATGAACCAGCTGTTTGCACTGCTCCGGTTATAATACCTCATTGACCTGGCACAAAACTTTCATAAACCATATCTCCAAGATAATTAATGCGCCTGATATGATAAAACCAACACCTAAATCAAACACAATTGATCTACATCTTATATACTCCCATTTTTTCAAAACCACCAATCAATCTCCTATGACTGCTGGCTTCCTCTTAAAAGAACCGTCTGATAGAGTGGTCGTGAATAACAAGGTCTTAATACCGGTGTCCGAACTGGCAACAACACAGTAGTCAGATCGTTGCCATGGAAACGGAATAATTGATTAACACGACAATAAGGCGTTCCCAGTGATAACTGCACTACGATAACGCAATATGTCTGCAACTGAATGCTGGTTCGTAAAGATTATAATTATGTGGAGAGCTTCTATTATTCCTTCTATTACAATCAAAATGATAATAGACTTGATTAAACGAGAAATCGAGGTTTTCATGGCTGAACCTAACGGAGCGTGAAACTTGTGACAGAATAGCAGCTATGGAACGGGAAGAGGCGTATACATTGCAAGTGATTTTGGAGTTTTTGTTGCATTTCTGCTAAGGATGTTTCCATGCGGATCACGTTTTCAATTTGGAGTTTGGAGGGTGTTTACCTTGCATAGATCAGTTATTTTTTTTTCACATAAAGGTGTTTTTTAAATGTTGATATAACAAAGGTTGAAAAATAGCTTTAAAGAAGTACCTATACATCAATTGTGGAACGATATTTTTCTCATATTACGTGTAAAAAACATAAAATATAGTAAAAAAAACGTATAAAAATGTTTTAGACAAAATTTATTTTTGAACTTTTTATTTGTACATTGTTTTTAAGATATTTTTATACTTTAGTTTAATTGAGTATCATTAGAAATGAATAAAAGTTATGTTTCAATCATCTAGTTAAATGTTTTATGTAAATGAATTTATAATTGCAAACCATTTTAATTCAAAAATTATATAAACTATTTCAATTCATAATTTTATTTACCTACGTTCAAATAAATTTAAATCTGAAATATATATATACAAATTATATATATATAAAGTGATTAATCGGACATTATTAATAATGCCCGAAGTGGAGGCGGGCAAAGTGATAAATTTCATTCATAAATTCCACTGAATTTATCACATTGCCCGTAACATATTACCATTGGCGTTGGTAATTGACGTTTTTAGCGTGATGCGTGGGCGTTGGGGATAGAGATATTCATATATATATACTATATGAATCCTTGTTTCATAGGTCTTACTGATAAAGTTCGGAATATGTTAAATACCTCAATTTCAACCTTCAGTGTGTCTCAATAACGTTAAAACATTATGAAAATTTGTTGGGGTTCTAAAAATAACTTTAATGGGTTTTATGTTTAAAAATAAAATACATTTTGCTTCATGACCTAGATTTTTAACTGGCTTCTCATTTTTGACCGATATTTTTGTGCATTAATATGCACATTGTTTAAATTATCTTAACATTTTACAAAGTTACTTTTAACATTAAGCTAAAATGGATTTTATAAAAATAAAGGCCATTAATTAATATACGACAAATGAGTGAAAACAACACACGAATAAACTCTATTAGAAGAAACTATCGGTAAAAAATACCATGAGGTAAAGATATCCATCTCTAAAAACATATGAAAAGCTATTAGCATTCAAGGAATCAGGACAAAAACATCAGACTCCCAAAAGAATGACAACTTTATAAATGAACTGGTCATTCGTACACTTGATTCAAAATCAGTAAAAGGCTCAGGGCTCAGAGTATAAGAAATAAATGTGAAGAATTCGTTGTAAATCAAGGTGATAAATTTACGGTCTGTTCACAGCTGTCATGTTCAGCAACCCAGTTTAGCTACGATACTTCATAAAGGGGGTCACGACCCACACATATAGTAGCAGTAAAACAGCAATGCAGAGGTTGTTTATATGGTTATTTTAATATGGATACAAACATTTGCTTCCTTTAGAAGATTCGTTTTACCTAACTATATGATTAGCAGTCACAAAATTAAAAAATCCTGGAATAAATTTAAAATTGAAGAGTTTGTCATTTTTTTTAAAAAATAATCAATTTTAAGTTTTTCCCCAAAAAAGATTCAACCAGTGCTTAAGATGTTTCACCACCTTAGTATACATATTTTGGAAAAGTTCAAGAATCCAATTTAAAACTTTCTAAAAGAGGTAAGTAAACATCTACTAAAACTAAAATTAAACAGCGTAGTCTAGCTTCATTTTTTCACATTTATTTCATCAATAATGTTCTTAGAACATGCATTTAAAATTTTCTTTGCTCTAAAATAAACTGTTTCCATTCAAGAACCTTTGTTGAGGTTAGAGTTGAAGCATTCTCTAAACCAGGGGTCGGCAAGTAATTTTGCTTGAGGTCCAAGTAATTTTGAAAATTTTTATCGAAGGTCCTGAGGAAAAATAGGTTCATAGTTCATCATAGTTGATATTCTCTTCGAGACATTTTACTGACCACGGAGTGGTCGCTGAAAAAATAGGTACTTATTACTACTTTAAATTCTTATCTTCAGATACATATTTTTTATAAAGATGTAATTTGAGTACGCTACCTGCTTAATTAAATTTAAAAAAAAACCTGTTGTTAATTGCTATTGAATCCGTTTCAAATCGCAACAACACTATTTAAAAATCAAGTTAGGTAAAATATTTTAGAAAACCTTGATAAGGCTATCGCTCAACTCAAACGAATGGTTGACTGTTAACAAGAAAATGTTGAGGGGATGAATGATGGGCAAGGAATATGGTATTCCTCTCCGAAAAAAATTTTGCAATTTATTGACTATAGAAAAATACTACATACTAATATTTCAGCACTCCTCTTAAATTTTAAGACTCAAAATCATTGAATGAACTTCTCTTAAGTAGATATACGTGCATGTTATTATTAAAAAAGCTTTATATTAAGACAGAGGGGACTGGGGGTTTCCACCAGGATATGTTTTGAAATTTGACCATTAAAAAGCATGCCAAACTAATTTTTATTATGCAAGATTATGCATATTAGCAATTTTCAAAATGTTATGGCGGTCCAAGAAATAGCCTCACCAGTTGCAGGTTCGCGCCAAGCCGACCCTTGCTCTAAAAACACACCTCTGACGCAGCATTCAGCACGCCACAAAAGAATAAGAAAATCCGATGCACTATCCTGTCGTATCATTAAACTCCATTTGAATTTTCACAGTATCCTATTTTAATTGCTGATTTCTTCGCTATGCAAATATCTTGCGCAGTATATATTCATCTAATTGCAGTTAATGCCTGCCAAACACCTGCCATAGCTGAAGCGATAGCAGTCGACAGAACGTATAAGAAAGGAAGTGCAAGTCGGAGTTAAATACTCCTATCGCTCCATCTGCCTCTTAAACGCCATTTAATTAAAGCAGTCGTTAGATCATTCTAACCTGTGATTAGTTTGATAGAAGCTCAGAGTGACCATAAATACAGCAGATACTTTTGGGGGTTCAGAGCTATAAATCTGTTGGGATTGTACCGAGCAGCACTATTATTACGCATTACAAGATTAGTATTCCGTTAGTCTCCAATTTCACGAAAGGTTTACATTCTTTTATGAAGAAAATATGAACTAAATAATTTCTTTTAATATTCTCTTCTTTTTCAGTGATTTTGGAAAGTAAACATTGTTTTCCTAAACATTTTGATATAAAATTAAATCAAATTAAACAAAATATTGAAGTAAAACATACTTTCGGATGATTCAAAATAGGGATGCTGTGTTTTATGTACTACTACTCTTATGTACAGTGATATAATATAAATAAAAAAACATACTACCTATACCTTTTAAACAAAATATTATTAATATTTGTATTTCAATAAAATTTGCTATAATAAAAAATAAGTTTTAATTACATCACGGATCTGATCTAGACCAGAGGGATAAGGAAGAAGAATATAAAATTTTCTTTAAGACTAATTTTGTATTTGCTATACCTATTGCTTTTAGAAAAGTATTTTTAGTGGTGGAAATTCTTTAAAATTTCCCATTTCTATGCTAAATGCATTTAGAATTAATTGAATTTAATGTTCAAATATTCCAAATTTAATTTGCAATCCATGAAGCATATGTTGAACTGTAAAAATACATATTTTAAACATGTGCTTTTTTATAGTTTTTATTTCAAATTTTGAATGTTTTTTAATGAATGAAACCTTTTGGAGTTAGGTAACATAGAGTTTTTAAAAAATAATAACTCTGGTGGTGTAAATTACACATATTAACAGATGTAGTTTTGCTATGTCATTTAAAGATGAAAACAACACTAGACCAACCTCTTCGGAGGCTCTTGCATTCTTCCTTTCCGCATATTGGATGTTAGTCTTTTTTCGGTCCTATTTGACTCCTCTACACCAACTTCTTGGACAAACAACAAACAACGAAAAATGGGAATGAAGAATCTTACTTCACTTATAATTTATAAAACAGTTCATTTTAAAAATTAGGAAAAAATGGTCATCTGACATTTATTAACAGAAAAGTATCCCTTTCGGTATTTTTAAATATAAAAAAACTCTACAAAACACTAACTGTAACACATCTTAAATCTTATCAGTTAAAGCTCATTCTAAAACAAAGACCGAAACTCTACCCAACAGACATCATCTCTAAATCAACAGATAAAAATCAACACCAAAACCATTAGTTCAAGTCAACTCTAAAAACACCAATCTACATTACACTCTCTTCCAAACCGATACATTAAAACTCATCTCATGAAGATACCCATCATCCAACAGAAAGACGTTGCCCCAAAACAAGTGACACAGGATCCTAGCCTGTCCCAGACACATTCGAGACAGGTATATACGCAATGTGGGCCATAACAGACACGTCACTGTCATAGAGAGAGCTTACATATTTCGCAACATGTTATCTCATCGATGCGATCTTCTTTGCTTAGGCGGTAGAGCGTATTGCAGAAGCCTTTTCAATTACTTGGCATACTACAACCGATTCCGAGGAACTCGAGTTTTGCGGCTATTTCTCGTTGCGAGATGTGTCGGAAGAAGAGAGGTGTCGTTTTTCCGTGTTGGAAGCGCTTGTTAATGGGATGTTAATGAGAAGTGTTTTGTTTTTGGGTTTCGGAAAGGAGCGAGCGGAAGCCGAATGTGCAGATGTAGAGAATTGGTAATGTGAGGAGTCCGAGGATGTTAGGTGAGTTAACGGATTGGTAAAACGATGCATTGAAGAATATATTTTTCTTTCTTTTTGGAAGACTAAAACTTTTATTCGGAGGTAAAATACTGCGTGTAACTCACATTTAAATAATAGTCAACCATTAGTCAAAATAACGAAAAAAAAATTCTTCTGTAATAAAATTAAAATCAGTGGATGTAATATTTAGATTGCATAGATAAAGTAAACCTTCTCCAGTAGTATTTTTAGAAAAGTCCTAAAATAAAGTATGTGGGTGGTAAGGTATTATTTCATTAGTTAGTCAGTAAAGAAGTAAAGTAAGTAAGAAAGTAAAGTTTTTAAAACTTACTCCACACTTAGTCTTAAATCGGAATCCTTTAGGAAAGAAGAGAATAATTACTTTTTCTTGAGAAAAATTTGATCAAAAGTAATAACAAACAAGGAATAACAAAATATTAATGTGAGTTATAAATTTAAGATGAAAAAAGTAAAAGATCTAGGCCCTAAATCTTTTACTTTTTTCATCTATTTAGGGTGTTACTATACAAGAAGTTTCAAAAAGGGTGTAGCAATAATCTATTTCCTAAAATATTTTCCTTTTCCCTTAGACCACATACTTCAAATTGCAAATTTTCATTAAAAGAAGTGATGAATTTTATAATGCAAGTTGCAACTCCATGAGGGTCTATTTCAGAAGTTACAGAAAACAATTTTTATACGTCCCTCGTAGATTAAAACCCCCAATTAGCAAAACTTTTTTATTTCCTGAATAAGACACAAAAATTCTCTCTCAATATCTTTAATACTCGCTCAGATATTAAAATTTTAAACTGGTGACTTACACCACTTTATAACACCCTTTTTTAATCTTTTTGAGTGCAAAATAGGGTGCATCCACAAATTTAAGATGAACTTGTTTTTATGCGGGTGATAGGAATAACTTCAAAATATTCATTTGTAACGACCCCTTAAAAATTTAAACAAGCATATCTCAGTTTTGAAGATATTGAGAAAGTGCATAAGTATTAAAAGTGCATTTAAAATTTTTGTAATTTTTATATTATGCAAAAAAAGTTTTAAAGTTTTATGAAAACATGTTTATGTTCCCTGTTAACAAAATTGTTTTTTTTTTTACAAAAATTGCATGTTTTACTTATAAACGAACACAAAGTAATTTATCCAATAATCTAAATATAAACTTTGTAAATGGTAGGAAATAATAAAGCGGATAATGCAAAGTAAAAACTCAAACCAATAACAAATCTAACTACTATAAAAGATCGCAAACATGAAAAGAAATATACTGTTTAAGTAGCACTAATCTAAAAAATCTAATTTCTTTTTAAATAAACTTAATATACTATAAATATAATTGTTAATGAATTTCTTTATACAAGTGTTATTTTTTATAAAAAGTATTTTGATTGTATTGCAATTATGTACTGTGAGAAAAATTACATTAATTGATGTTAAAAAATTACAGAAAATGTTTTCTAAAAACGTTTCAATCAAAATTTTAAAAAACTTTCAGATTTTAAACATTTTTTATCACTAGTTTTAGAACACATTTCTAACACTTTTCAACATATTCAGAACATTATCGCAACACAATAGGGTGTTTAGGTGTTGGGGTTTTATCTAACAGCACAACTAAAGCGTTGTTAGTTTGAGGTTCTGTTTCATTATTCGTCGTATTTTAAAACTCACAAAAAATTCCTTTTTAGACGTCTAAATTGTTTTCGCTCTACTCAGATTTATTTGTTGTCTTGGGTTGCTGGAAAAGTAGTTCAATACCTATAGTTTCTAATAATGAATGACTAAGTGGGGATAGAAAGAATATATATAGTAACAGTGTTTATAGAAAATGAGGAAATTGGTGCTATTTAAGATTAAAATATTTGGCGAGAATGTAAACTATTAAAATGATTCCACTTAATATTAAAGAGTTTAATTAATTATTCCCTTTCTGTATAATTTAATAGGAATTAATTTTCTGTTTCAGTATTTTTTTTATTTTTATGTTATTGTAGATATTACTTCAGTTATCTGCATCAATGTGATGCTTAAATATTTCAATTGATGGATGAGTAAGATTCCTTTTTTCTTTCTAGAAATTCCAATAAAAGTCTAACATTCTAAAGTTCATTAAATCAGTATTTCAGAAGTTCAAAAGCCAATTACAAAATTCACAAAGAAGAAAAAATTTTGAGGTTTATTTTTAATAATTTAAAATTGTAAATTTCTTCAATTGTAAGTTGAAAAGAAGCCTGATTAATCTCAAAGAGATAAAAGGCTTGACCATAGGGAATCTTGGTCAATCAGAAAACTATGTAAAAAAAACTATCTGTCTCTTACTTACGCCTTTTATGCATGAGAAAGTTATAAAAAATCTGGATTCAAATTAATTTAGTATGTAAGTAAAATATTTTCCTATTATCCACTTTTTCTTTTGGACAAAATCTATTCCTTGCAATAGACACAAGACATATCCATTTTACAAAGCCTTATCAAAACAGAGGACAAATTGAAAAGAACAGATATAGAAACAAATCGAAATCCAACCCTTTCTCTGCATTCAACACTTATCCACATTCACTCAACCGTGTAACAAGCTATAGAAGAATTATCACAACTTCTACAAAGCTAAATCCAACTTCAAAATAGCACCCAACATGCTCTACAAGTAAACAAATAACTACTTCTGATTCAAGATGAACGATGAATAACTGCCCTTGTTTCACGACGACTAGAGGTGGCTGCATCATCTCTATACGACATTTATCCCTTAATCTCATTGAGCACCTGTAGAGAGGACGATGATAGTAATGCTGCCATTTCCATAATCTGTTATTCTTTCCACTTGAGAGTATCGAGCTCCTAATAATTGTTTTATTTTTGTCGAGGACAGTTTGCCGCGTTCCGCGTCTTTGTACGTTGCCGATCGAGCGATTTCGGAATGGATTTCTTCTCGGTGAGTGGCGGTTTCTCCCGGATACACCGGAACCGGAACGAACCGGATCCGGAGAGAAAGTGATGGGATTTCAATATGTTGACAAGTCTTAAAATTCCGAACTTTAATCCTTTGACGATGAACTATAGTTAAAGTTAAAGCGACAATGTGCTTCCAAAGAATCTGGCTGGGCTGAGTTTGGGCGGACCGGTTGAAACACACTGTAGGTATGCATCAACTTTAAAGTACGATCGTAGAATCAATGGTCTGAAATAGTTTTGAAAGATAGTAGGATAGTTATAGAAATTACAATGAAATGGATGTAAATTAAATAATTATCTCTCTTTTAAAAATTTTTGAAGTCACATGTTATTAAAGATTACGTTTAGAATTTAGAGATGTTATAACTGTTCTCCGGTAAGTTAAACAAAAAATGAGTTCACAATTTGAAAAATAATAATAAGGTTAATATTTTGAGAAAAAGTATTTATTAGTACCTATTAGTACGCAGTATTTTTACTTTAAAAATTAATAAACATCTCAGCTCCATACTTATAAAAACAACGTTGGGTGAAGCATGTTCCTTATTAGAGTGTTTATTTTTCCATACTACCATCATTAACAAAAGTATGAAAGTTTTTGTAAAAGATAATTCAACATTTTATAAGTTACATTAATATAGCCAGTGTTTGATAGGGTGTCAGAAATTATCTCTAGTATCAAAAATTTAGATCAGAGGAAAGAAAAATCAACACAATATAAGTAATCCTGTTATTTGTTTTTTTTTCCAAATATTTTCTAAATTATTATTTACTGTAAAAAGGGAAACTATCAAACACTCGGTATATTATACTCTAACACGAGAAAGGCTTAAAATAATGCGTCTTATTTTCTTAATCTGAACTGGATGTGTTCAAATATGATATTAGTTTCATTTCTTTCCTATTTAACACAAAACAAAGTTTAGAAAATCTAAATAATAACCTCCAATAGCAATAGCAATAGGTTTAAAAATCTAATAGTGTTTTTCAGAAAAAAGTTGTTTGCTTTAATTTGGGGGATAATTTTAAGGAAAAGATGTAGAAAAAATACATTTGATAATATACCTATTATATATAAAAAAAATATCGAAACAATCATTTAAATTGTATCCCTATCAAAAGTACATACAACAAATGTCTATTAGGATGAAAAATAGTCGATTGAAACAAATTTACTACCTTCAAAATCGTTTCCAAATGACAGAACTCGAAAACATATATCCAAACGACACTTATGATAATCAGATAAATCTGTTGTTTATGTCACATTGTTAATGTCAACTGCAGGGAGACATCCTTTTTCTATTGTTTAATTAACAAGAGTTTCAATTATATCAGCAAAGATAAAAGTCGAGGAATCGTGTGATTTTTTACGTCTTTTTTGTTTTGCCCACAGCTTCTTTTTTCCATCTTAAATTAAAAAATCAGAGCACGTACATAGAGATGAGAACTTCTGTTTGGTTTCTTGAATTGTCTTTGTTCTCGAGGAGGAGCTGTATCATATATCTCTCAGGCTTATTGTTACCCCTGCTGGTGATAAGGGACCATTAATCTTGTCTTTAAACTAGCCCATTATTACTGTATTCTTCGAAGACCCGAGGATTAAGATCTAACATGAAAAAAAAACTCATCTATTTATACCGTATGTAACTGTCGTATTTCCCTTAATATCAAATATAAATTTCAAATATCTCGAATTCATTTAAAATATTAATAATGTTATAAATATACAATGAGATAAAAAATGTATCGGTTTAGGATTTTTAAACCTAAATGCTTATTGATGGTATTAAATAAATAGCGACGAAAGGATCGTTTTTTAAATTTTTGGTTTCTTGAATATTTCTTAAACTTTTTTCTTTGAGTAATTGTTTTGTCAAAGAATGAGGGAATTGCATAGGTGAGGGATTTGCTTAATTTACACTTTTTTGATACGTTATAGTTTAAAACTCTCAAATATCAGATTTTAAAGTTCCAAAATATGTTTTAAATAACTTAAAATTCGATTTTATTTTTGCCAAAACACTAGTAAAATCATGTGATCAAAAAACGGGATTTGACGTCACAGCGCCGTCGAAACTAGTGAATTGTTGAAAATAAAAGAAATCAGACTTATCATAAAACCAAAACACGCATAAAACCAAAACCCTCTATATACAAAGCCTGACAACTACGTCACTGTGACGTCAAAGGTGGCGGAAATCGCTAAATTTCCCATGTTAAGTCTATGGAGCATAAAAACTTACTTTCTTAACTTCTCGCGTTATGTATGCCTTCAAGGCTGATAATACTGTTCTGGAAACTCAAAATCTTTCGTTTAGAATCAAAATTTTGTCCCTTTTGTACAGTTTTTTTGTATTTTCATTCAGCTTTTTAGCCTTAGGACTAACATGGCTTTTAGTTCAGTTTGCAAACAATGAATGCATGTCATGAGGTTTTCTCACAATAGAGTGTTTTCAGGTGACGTCACGACCAGCTATTTTCTTTTAACTGTTAACCTTTGTAGGGCTTTTAACTGTTGCTAAGGCGATTGCTAGGTAACGAGGTATCTGTTGCTAAGGCGGTTTTTACGTATAGGGTCACGTGATTGCAAAAGCTCCAATAGAAGAATTCCACGGCTAGTCATTTTTGTAACTGTTAACCTCTGTAGGGCAAAAAACTGTAACATTTTCTGTTGCTAAGGCCGTTGTTAGGTCCGAGTCATGTGATTGAAAATGCTCTATAGAGCATTCGCACATGACGTCACTTGGAGGACAAAAACAACGTTGCTAAGGCTGTTGTTAGGGGCGGGAAATAGAAACATCCAATAGAAGCATTCGCAGCACATGACATCACTGGAGGATAAAAACAACGTTGCTAAGGCCGTTGTCAGGTAAAGTCATGTGATTGAAAATGCTCTATATTAAGTTTATCTAGAAAATTAAAAAAAAAATTCACTAGTCTCTCTATATTAAAAAAAAGTAACAGTGACCGCCGCCGCCGCTGCCGTGGCCGCCGCTGCCGCTGCTTTTGAAAATTTTATTTTTGAACACTTTGAACTCTCACTACGCAAAAACTATTCCACGGAAATTTGTGAAATTTTAAACATTTCTATTCAAATGTGTGAGGATCGTTTTCGTTCTAAAAGCTAATAGATGAGATAATTAGTTCTGGAGTTATTTAATGTCAAAGTCGAAAATTATTTTTTTCTGCTGCGAGTTCGCCCCCAGCAAAATCTATTAGCAGCAGAAATATGATTTTTTTGCAGACACATACTCTTAGATGTGCAGTTTTGCACCACGTCGCCCTTTTTTCGAATTTCGAATTAGTTTTGGAGTAATTAAGTTTTAAAGTTTCGAAAATTTTGACGATTTTTCTGTTTTTTCGTTATAAAAGCAAAACTAATCACAGTAGAGCTATGATATTTTAAAGACACATAGAAATAATTTTTATAAAAATATTGGCTTTTTGTTTTTTCAAAAATTCTAATTAGTTTTACAATTATTAAGATTCAAAGTTTCAATTTTTTCTTCTCTTTCTCGCCGTTCACTAGAGAAACAGACGAGTTTTATGCGTGTTTTATTGATGAGTCTGATTTCTTTTATTTTCAACAATGCTTTTTTCTACTAAGTGGTTGATGGTTATTAGTAGACTTGCTGAATATTTTTTTAACATTTCAATTAAATTATTCCGAGAAAAGGCTTCTGCTGGATTGTTGAGATGAACAAGCGAGCTCTGCTCGCTAAGATCGCGAAGCGATCTGAGAAGAACTGCGAAGCAGTTAAGAGGGTTGGTGAGCGATAGCTCACTATGTGTGATTTCTTTTATTTTCAATTTAAGTTAGGAAAGTAATATTTCAGTAATAGTTTTTTTCGGGATGATTTGGATTAAATTATTTATCAGCAAGAGTGATAAGTAGTTTCGGTTGTAAAGGAGTATTAATTAAGCCGACCAGCGGGGTGATTGGTAAGATGGAACAAGCGAGCTTTGCTCGCTGAGATCGCGAAGCGATCTAAAAAGAACTGCGAAGTAGTTCCGGGGGTTGGTGAGCGATAGCGAGCAGGGGGCAGGCCCCCTAGTAAAATAAAAAGTAAAATGTATTAAAATTAAAACAAATCATTGAATTTTCGAATTCTTCCAACAGTAAACAATTTATTTATTTACACTAAATTCTTTAATTTATTATAAGATTAAACTGATGAGAATCAAGCATAAATTTATTGTTGCGGGAAATGCACTAGTAGCACTAAGTTCTAGTTAATTCTTCTGATTTGTATTTGTACATTTTTCTCAGATGGCATCACGTTTTTGTTTGTTGTTCCATCAATTTTGTTAAATTAAAAGACATTTTTGATATTTTATGCTTATTTCAGATTTCTACTTAATAAACTCTGGTTTGAATAGCGATAGCCATTAAAAATTAATATCACGGCGTATGTTTTTACATCGATACATTAATGTTAATAACAAAAACACGAATATTCCTTGTTCAGTGTTAAGCAGTCAAAAAATATAAATCATGGCGTCGTTTTGCATGTGACGTCAAAGGTGGCGGAAAGTGTGACGTCACCCGTCCGAGTTGTGAGGCTATAGAGGATATAGAGGATATAGAGGGTCGTGATAAAACTCGTCTGTTTCTCTAGTGAACGGCCAGAAAAAGAAAAAATTTAAACTTTTAATCCTAATAATTCCAAAACCAATTAATATTTTTTGAAAAACAAAATGCCAATCTTTTTATAAAAAATATTTGTATGTGTCTTTAAAATATCATAGTTTTTTAGTTAAAACTTTGTGAAGAATAGCAGAATGAAGCAAGCTAAGCATACAATAACATAGCGGGTCCAAGCGCTGTGACGTCACACAGCAGCCATAACGAAATTACTGTTTTTCTCGCCAATACTGGAAACGACATTTTAAAAATTAATATCTTGGGGAATAGTTTTCCGATTTCAATAATTTTTACGTCATTTTTCATGGATTTTCATCCTTTATCATAATAAAATTAAAAAAAAAAATGTGCAATTCCCTCATTAGTTCATCTTTTTTGCGGATGACTAAAATTTAAACACTTTGATACTTGCATGCTTTCGAGGAAATATTTCAAAATCAATACCTTCACAAAATATTCTATATAGTACAATCACATAAGATATTAAACTTTTTTTAGGAACTCATTTATGTTTCGGAGAAAATAAGAAATTAATTTTTTTTAGAAATAACGACTTTAAATTAAATTAAAAGTAAAATATTGTAAAGAAACTATTTACTAACAAAGCAAGGCATAAAAAGCGTTAAAAACTTCATCTCTGCTGGCATTATAATCTCTAATAAATTAATGTAATACATCATTCTGTCTCTGATTTCCAACTGGCTCTTAGCTTGACGTTCGTAAACATTTACCACGGGCCAAATCATGAATAATCAGGAAAGTCTCTCATTTCTTTCCCCAAACTTAACAAGTTTTTACATCCAATCATTATATTTTAAGCATTTCTCACACTAATAAACAAAAAAAACATGTTTTTTTCCCTCAGAAATCCCAAGAAAACCTTCATAACCAGCTTCCTGGAGCTTATACGTTAGGAGGAAAACGAAGACTGTATCACTCACTTCTTTTCGCACTCTTCGTTTTTCTCACAAACGACGGAACAATTAAAATATCCGCTCACAAACCCCTCCATTGAAGCGGAGAGCATATTTTTCCGCCAAATTTTTTTATACTCTCCACCAGCAAAGTTCCATCGCATCCATTAAGGCTTTATTAATTGCCGATCTATTCCCGCATGCATACGACGTAGTACCCTCTCCAATATATTGTGTCAATACGATGCTGTGAATTAATCTCTGCTGATGCATCAGGATGCCCGACGATTTCCTGTATACGGTCTTTTTAATGTGAGTGTGAACGGTGAAATATGAATTATACATAACACTCGGGCTACTGTGTTTCATTCACTAAGGATCAGAAAGGGTTGGATACGTACGGCGTGTAATGATTGTTAAGAGTTTGGTTTGCGATTTCTACTCACGTACTTCTGGTCTTTTTTTGTGTGCTCTATTTTTTCATCGATGATTTATTAATAAGTTGAAGCGTCGTAGTTTTCAGGTGATGGAGTCTTAGTTCTAGACCTTGGCGTTCGTTTCCTGATCCATCTCACATTCCCCTGCGTAAGTTCGTATAATGTTTTGAGTTACTTACCTTAACTTTTTAGAAAAGAGGGTGGCTGGAAGTGATCACTATTAGCGTCAAAAGGATCGTTGGTCCACAGACATTCGCATAATATTTCCAAGACTGCAAGCTCTTTGCTAAGTTATACGATTCGTTAAATTTCTCAACAAAAAGTACAATACCAAAATTTTCCTGACAAAATGTTTAATATCATTTTTTAAAATTAAAAACCAACCCTTGGAAGAAAACGTGTTTTATTATTTGGCTACAAAATTTTGAACATTACCTAAAATTCCTAGCAGTAGTGGAGTAGCTTTGTGTCAAAAACCAATGGTATAAAAAAAACTGTTGGCAGAAGCTTAGGCTTAGTGTTGAGTAGTATCATTCAATTCGTAATGTTATCTACATTAACGTTGTTCCGGGTGTTTTTTTTTTCGAATTCCGTGCAGGGGGCGTTAATGACGTCATGAATGCAAGATGGCCGCAGCAGGAAAAAAGCTGCCATGTAGTGTTCTGATATGAAAGACAGAACTGCAGTACTTTGGCATAAAAGATGAAGTTCCAAAACCTAAATTTTGTAACTAAAGTAAACCTTTTTAAGTGTTAAAACAAAAAAAATTTGGAAATTTGATTACTGAGAACCTGATATAATGTTATGTAACTGTACATAACGGTGTTAGAAACTATACTTGAATTATCAATGTAATAATTTCCGATTTATTTCTAAACATCCGTCAATTAATTCTCATTTTCAACTTAAAGGTTAATATTATCCACATAATTACTGATTTGGATGATAAAAATGAGGGAGGGAGATAGAAAAAGTTCGATGATTCTACGATGACATGCGTCGTATGTCCTTCGTACATTATCTCCTATACGTAGCCTTTTTTGCTACGGACGCAAAAGTTCGATGATTATAGGATATATCCTAACCATAAAGTTTTATACCTGCCATTCACTCCATCCAAAGCAGCTTTTCTCGACTTTTAGTCTTATGTATAACTTTATTATATTCATTAAAGCGTAATAATTCACAATTTAAGAAATTTCGCGCAAAAAAAAACCTAGAAATTTTGATTTTATATGAGGCAGCCATCTTGGATTTCCTACGTCATATCCGCCCTTTATGACCACAATGAAATTTCCATTGTTGGTATTTTTATTCTGAACATATTTTCATTACATTTACTATGAAACTAGTATCTTATTAAAGTATTACCTGGCAAAATAAAAATAGCCATTTTTTGGTTAGGACGTCATAAACACCATTTTTAACCGATTTATATGCTTATTTCTGGAGCTATTCGATAAATCTATCAATTATAAGATTTTTGTCCAAAAATAGTTTCGATAACATCTCTAGATCGCCATTTGCAGCTTTTTTCCTCTTGCCGCCATCTTGCATTCATGACGTCATACATGCCCCCTTCCTGAAATTCGGAAAAAAACACCCGGAATCACGTTAAAGTAGACGTCATTACGAATCGAATGATACCACTCACTAAGCTTCTGCCAAAAGTTTTTTGGAACATGACATAAGTGACTCCACTATAGTTTACTTGAGAAATTTAGTTACCTGAGATAGCTTACAAAGAAGAGTATCTTTACGGGCCAAAACACCATAGGATAATAGAGTGAAAACCCATTTCATAAAAAATTACAGGTTAATATATTTCCCATGAACTCTACTGCACCAATTGTGGACAGTAGATTGTGGTCACACTTTAAAAATTTTTCAAAAAAGGAGTTTTCCCTCTTTTATCCTTTGTGTTTTTAGCAGGGGCGTCATTTCAGTTTTTGGTTGGGGGGCAAGGATTTTTTTTAAGCGGGGCTGAGCCACGCCGTAACCAGACTTGTTTTTTTTGGGGGGGGGTGACTCAACATCATGAGCTCTAAGTAAAAATAAGGGGTCTGGGGGTCACCCCTAGAAAAATTTTGAAATTTTGCCTCATTTTTAGATAATTTAAGTTACATCCGAAGAGAACAGCCCCTTGGAAACCACATAATTTTCTAGAGAAAAAAATTACAAATAAACGTCAAAGTTTCAAGGGGAGCCGGAGGTCCTCCCTCAGAATTTATTTTTAAAAATTTCCCTTTAAACTAGTGTTTTATCTCTTTTGCAACCTCATTGGGGAGCACCCAGAGGGAAGCGCTTGTTGTGAGCGACAAAATTTTCAAGGGAAATATAACATATATATGTAAAAATTTTAAAGGGGGGGTCTGGGGGTTCTCCCCCAGAAAATTTTTGGTAATTTGCCTCTTAAAGTAGTGTTTCAGCTCATTTTGAAGCCCTTTGGGTTACATCCAAAAAGAACAGTTCCTTGTAAAGCATAGAATTTTCTAGGGAAAAAAAGTTATATATAAACGTCAAATTTTCAAGGGGGGGCAGAGATCCTCCCCCAGTAAAAATTTTTGAAAATTCTCCTTTAGACCAGACTCCTAAGGGCTTCAAACTCTGGTTTTCAAAGGGAACTGCTTCTTGTAAGCGGCAGAATTTTCAAGGGAGACACATTGTATAACAGACATCAAAGGGCAGGAGGGGGTTTGGGGGTTCTCCCCCAGAAAATTTTGAAATTTGACCCTTAAAAGTAGTGCTGTAACTCCTTTTGGGACGTTTTGAGTTAAATCTGATGCTCCTTGTGGAAGTTACAAAATTTTCAATGTACTCTCAGCAATTTTTCACTTAAGAGTGGAAACCTTGGGGGGGCAATTGCCCCCCCCTGCCCCCCCTAAATGACGCCCATGGTTTTTAGTCTTTTAAATAGTCGCTTTGCAGATACATTATCAGAGAATTTTTCATTAAACTTACCATAAAAATGCTATTTATGGGTTTTTATGTGGTTATCGATTTAAGAAGGAAAAATGTATGTGTTGCCATTTAAAAATTTGAACTGTTTTTTTCCTTGGTGTTCCGATTTTTTGTCCTAAGTTTCTTTCGTACCACATTAAATTCTAAATAAAGAGAAAATATCTACATCGTTGAATAAAAAGCATTGTATTTTTAAGTATGAAAATTATCTTGAAATCTACAAAAAATGAGGTACGTAGACTCACTGAAGAGGAAAAAAGAAGAAGATAGATGAGGAATAAAAGGGTCCCTTGTAATCTGTTTGAAAATAACGTACTTCAATACATTCTCCTATCAATATTATGGCAGAAATTTTTCTTATAAACATTTTATTTCCTTATTATCAATGTTATTTTTTTAAGTAAAATGGTAATGTTTTACACATTTTACATGCATGATTAGAAAGCTTTCTGACCCTATTTTTTTAAGTCATCTCCCACTCAGTTTCTAAACCGATGCAACTGAAAAGATAGGGATTGAGGATTGGTATTGGAAACAGCAACCATTTCGGACGAATGGGAAGCCATATTATGCTGTGCATATGTAGCCTCATCTTTTTACAGAGGGGTCAATGTCTTAAAAATTCATAAATTTAAATTTACTAAATTCTTTTTAATGATTTAATTATTATCTTCAATAAAATCATTTTGAAATCTACTTACTTTTATTTTAGAGGAATTTAAAAAACGTTACTCTGGGTTTTATGTTCTGTAAAGTGTTTCTGGTAAAAGATGAAAACAAAAATATGAAGGTAGATTCCGACTAGTCTAAGAAGAAAAGATAGTTTAAGTTTTTGAACTAGCACTTAATTGCAGTTTAACTAAATGCTCTTTTCATTAATAATATATGATATTTTTAAAAATAACTCATTTACAATCATTAAAATGTCAAATTATTCCTATTCCTAGATATAAAATTTTATGTATAAAAATTTTATCTGTACAAGTCTGAAAGCTCATTGAATCTATTTATTATAATGAACCTATAAACAAAATTTTAACCATTGGAAGTAACAATAATCTTACTTAATTATGAAAACGCAATTTAAGACATTTTTCTCACAGTTTGGGTTTATTAATAATTAACAAAGATATCATTGCTAAATATCTTAATTGTATAAATAAGTTCTTGCAGGAAAGCCCAAAATCTTCTCTAACACACCTTAGCATTACCAATTTTGAGACTAACTTAGTAAACATGTGGTTGTCATTAAATTTGACAACCAAACAAACAACATCCTATTAACATTGTGTTCAACACTACTTAAATAACTGTTTAATTAAGAAATGTGAGTTTTAGGACGAGAGGAGAACGTAATAAAGTATCTAGCACTAGTAATTTTCCATTACAAATCTGATAGACTAAAAAAAGTTGTTAGCATTTGTTTAATAACATGCTTATACTCTCAAAATAATCTCATCAGGGAAGGGCAGCAATACATCAAACGAACTGTCACAGTCCAAAGCATTGAATAAATGAATGATAAGTAAAAATACAGAACCAATACATATTAAAAGAGCTCAGAAGCTGTTTCCCAAGCTCCCGAAGTAGTTACATGTGATCTAACTTCATTTACGATGCAGATCTACATCCAAGAGATAGCTTTACAGTGTATTAATTTTCTTTCACATTGACACAACTATGAAATAAATACTAATTTAAAAGAAGAATTTGAATTGTTGCTTAAATCAACATTTATACCATTTAAATTTAGATACAAAATCTGTTTAAATTGTATTTAATAAATACCACCCAATTTATAAGTAGAGTAGTGAAGTATAAGGAAGAGGAAGAGTAGTGAAATATAAAAATTTTATTTTTTGGAGTTAATTAATCAAAGTTTTGCATGGAGAAATTCTAAATTCCCAGCCCAACCCCTCAACCCTCTCTTACTGACTACGCCTATTCGTTTAAGCGATAGCCTTATCAATACTCCTTTTTAATATTTTATGAAAAATATATTTTTGATTTTTAAATAGTGTTGCTGTGATGTGAAACGGTTTTAATTAACTGCACTGCAATTAACTTAATTTAATTATTTTAACTGCAACAACTGTACTTTTATTTAATTTAACAATTCATTAAAGAAGATTATCGTACCCTACTCAAATTGCATTATTTATAAATAAGTGCATCTGAAGATGATAATAATAAATAGTTAAATAGTGTTGCTGTGATGTGAAACGGTTTTAATTAACTGCACTGCAATTAACTTAATTTAATTATTTTAACTGCAACAACTGTACTTTTGTTTAATTTAACAATTCATTAAAGAAGATTATCGTACCCTACTCAAATTGCATTATTTATAAATAAGTGCATCTGAAGATGATAATTTATAAAAGTAAGTCGATAAAAATTTTCAAAATTATGTGGATCCCACGTAAAATTAAGTTCCAACCTTTGTTTTATATCATGAAAATTTCGGTATTTATTTTGAAAAACAAAATCATCCCCCAAAAATATATTAGTGTAATAAACTACACAGATAAGATGTTCCTAAAAATATCTCAAAACTTCATAGTATCAATAGTGAATCCAAGTGGCCTATTATCATTAAAATGTGGAGACTTCGTGTGATTTTCTTATATTAATTGGGGAAAAAAAAGAGTTATTTCCTAATACTCTATTGTAATTTCTTTATTGCCACTTTTTTATAGAACTAAAGACATTTAAAACAGACAGGTGTATGAATTACCAGCAATCTAATCGTTTTAGAGTTATTTCAGATATACTTGCAGATTTTCAACGTTATACAAGTATTTTTTTCCTTTTTCATTTCAACAAGAAAATATACGTTTGAGACTAAGTAATGATGTCAAAATTTATAACCTCTGTTACCAATTTAAAAAATCGAATTTTATAAGAGCAAGTGGCAGTAAAAAAAAAACCTCCTATCCAACGAAATAAATTGGTATTTATAACTAAGTTAAATCGGGAAAACTTATTAAAAATAATAGATAAAAATAAAAGAAACTTATATTCAATTGGCCTGAATTACAAAATTGTAAGTTTTTAACTAAAACTAACTCAAAAATAATATTTTTTATTGTTAAGACATTTATAAACTGTAACACAAATCATTTGGTAGATTACAAGATAATCCATTCATAATTTTTTTTAAAGTTATTAATTATAATTACTGCTTGTATTGGTAACAGATGTTATGAGGTGTAATCTTTGTAATTATTGTTGCTTTGAACCATCTCCCTCTCACTCTCCTTTAATTGATTTTGAAGCAGCTAATCAACTTGCATGGTATCTCAGGAAAGATTACAATATTTAACTACTTTTATGAAAGATCTTTGATCGTGGTAAAAACTGTTCTTCTACATTTTTGAAAGCTACATCCTTTTCTGAGGTTCTTTATAAGATCTCAAGTAAAATACATCAATTGAATATGTGATAAACTAAGTCTAAAATTGCAAAGATATCAAAATATTTAATTTATGAAACTATCCTGTAACTTCAAGTTTTTTTTACCATACTTTTGGTAACAGAGGTTACATTTTGAAAGTTAACAAAAATATTTTTGCAGGTACTTATTTAAATTAATCTAAAACTACATAATTATCTAAAAGTCATACAAAATCTTTAATATCTTTAATAGTCATAATTCTAATATCTTAATTTTAAAATGTTTAAATTTGGTAACAGAGGTTACAGACAGTAAAAACACTCGTCTGAGAAAAATGCATTACCCTGTAGTTTATGTATCAGTCAAATTTTCTTAAATGGTCAATGTGTCTTTTTTCTCACGGACTGATAAACTAAATTTAAGAATTGAATTGATATCTTTTGACAAGTACAGATATTTAGTATAACAAAGACTACAAAAGTTCAGGATAAGCATGTTTTCGTTTTAGATTATAATATTTTTTGAGGGAATTAAGTGATCTTGCACTGATGGCAATCTTGGTTGTTACAGCGAAACGGTTTTTATGCCAAAAAATATCATTAAATGCAAAAGTAAAGAACATCGTTTTTTACAAACTTCAATTGGGACAGTCAAAAACACAAGCCTAAAAATTTGTGTTACAATTGTTTTGTTAAAATGTTTTTATCAACACCATTTTTCCTTAATGGGCAAGACAAAACTGTAAAGATATTTTTAATCAAAGTACTAATTTTTAACAAGATTACTTCTCCGCATATGAAATCTACATGTAAATTTATCTGGATTGGCCTTGATACATTTTCTAAAGAGGGACCTCAGTAAGATATAAATTTACTTTAACACATGTGTCTCTTTATCATATACGAAAGAGAAAGATGAGTTTTTAATCCATTTCCAATAAGTGTAGAAGGAATGAAAGGACATGACAATGTAAATGCAAGCAGTGGTCTGTGTTGTGTTAAGTAGTCGATGGATGGTTTTCGAACGCGGCTCGAATGAATGCGGGTGGTAATGATGGAAAAAGGCGGAGTGTTATGGTTATCCGCTATTGCTGCTTGCCCAGAGTAGTTGTGTGTATAGTTATTTTTTTTTGTTTGAAAATCACTGTTTTGGGATGCTCGTTTGTGGGATTAATGGTTTACGGTTGCCTTTGTTTGAATTTAAGGAAGTTTTCTCTTTTGTTTGCCTGTATTTTTTGGGAACCAAATCAGGATGAGCAAGTGATGGGTTCTTTGTTTCGTTTAAATCACGCGCATAAGGATTGTTTTGAGTTCATTGAAGACCGTTTAGGGGCTAATGCTCCACAAATGACTGTTATTTTCTGAGTTTTGCATGTTTTTTTCAACACTTTAAACTGTAGGCAAAGATTGTAAATTGTTCTTTGCCAAAGTTAATACAGCCTGGAAGATTCCCCAAGGCATATCTGGTACGCTGCTTAGGGCCCTGGTCTGTCTCTGCAATACTCCTGCCCAAGATTTGCCCAAACAGCTCTGTCCAGATTGAGGACAGGTCATACAAAAAGCCTAAAATTCAGGGAGAAAAAAAGATATATGCCCTCTTTGTCATTGCAACACCATCGAGTCTGCAGAAGACTATATTAAAAAGAAGTTGTCTGAGGGACAAAACTCACCAATAAAGTTTTACCACTAACTTTCACTGCTTTAAGTAGCCCAATTCCAGTTTTAAGTTATAGTAAAATGAGAATAAAAAAAGAATTTATACACTATATTCTGTAGGCCCATTAATGTGGAAAAATAAATGCTTTTATTTTGGAAGAGTATCAGGGGGTCGCCGAGTTCAACAAATTTGATGCCTAAGTTTATTAAAAATGTACTTATTTTACGTTTAATACTAAGTAATCACCCTTCCCCTCATTAAATTAAGAATTTTCTAATAAGAACGTTGAAATATTTTCCTCGCCTTGGAGGGCGGTAGCTTCAAAAAGGTAGAGAACCACTGGGATCGACCGTCTCCTCCATAATCCTTCTATAAGCACCGCAGTAATTGAATGAATAGTACTTTAAAAGTAATAAATTTTATACATAGTAACAGTTATTTTCTATTAAAGTGTATCCCAAATTTTCAAAAAATCTATCCAGTTAAAAAAGAATTAAAAAGCTTACTCACTACCCCTAAAATGTCAATTTTCAATTATTTTATCGAAAATAATTTTTTATATATTGAGATCATTTTGTAATTTCTAAAACTTGTTTTCTTTTAAATTTAAGAGAATTAGAGGGAAAGTAACAGAAATTACAAAAATAGTTTTAGCATTACTTAAGCATAGAGGAAAAAACATTTCAAGTCATTTTTCTCAGAACTAAATTTGCTTAAAAAAGCTTCACCACTTACAAGATTATTCAACTTCTAATAAAGATATTTACCAAAAAATTTAACTGCGTTTTTATGATTGTATAAAGAATCAATCGGACTATGGGTTTGAATGTGATTTTAGATGTTTAGAGTAAAAAATGACAGCCAAATTTTGTGGGTTTTTTACGTTAGTTCATATTTTACCTTGTAAAATTTTTCTGTTTCAAACATCACATTAAATTCCTTTCCATTCCTGTCCATTTGGAAGACAACTGTTAGTTTTATCTTGATACCAAAAGCGCATATATTAACGCATCCTTTTTTTTCTAGTGCAAGTGGTTTTAGTGAAAATTAACTAAATTTTTTCACAAAATGCGCAATAATGAATAATGAAACTTACTATAAAGAAATAAAACGTGGACCGTCAATCCTATGGACTGGATGATAAATGTATCGAAATATAGCAAAAGAAATATTAGGAAATTACCAACTAAATGAAGCATTAAAAAAAATTAAATTCTAAGGGAGGAATAAATTATAAAGGAAAATGAACAAATGATATATTTTTAGTTCTTAATTGTCTTAATGAGAGTTGTCCCTATAGTTCTTGATATCCCTTTATAAAAGTAAAGAATGGGTTGTAAATTAGTTCGGATGGGAGTACATAAAATAAAAAAAGATTTAAAAAACACGTGATTCTATTATTATTAATTTTTTTGCTTAAAAAGAGCGCACCTATTTTAGATAATAAAATAATAATAAAAAAATAAAATAAATGTAAATGGGTCTGGTAAAAGCTTTAGGTGATTTGGATTTCCAAGCAGTTAAAAGATGTTTAACTTCATATTAAACTATTTACAGCCTACTCAAAGACAATCACACTTAGTTATTAGTCATTATTTTTTGAAAAATTTAGTTCATTAAAAATTTCTATTAACTGAAATCTTCCCTTCTTTAAATATCAATAAAAAAATATCTATAAATGCTTAATTAAGCCCTAAAGGATTTTTGCACTGCAAATGGCGTAAGACACTTTTGCTACGCTAAGTAAACACAATAATGAACACTTTTAAACAAAAGCGTTTTAATTGTAATGCGATTAATTGCATTTCGGTTATGCAATTGTGTTGTGTGAGAAAAAGGTATGTTGTAAAAGTAATTCTTAAAAATTACGTAGAAAGAAACAGTGCTCTTTCAGTGCTTTGATCCAAATGTTAGAACACTTTCAGATTCCAAATACATTTTACAACACTATTTTTAGAACATATAATTGGATAGTCGTATCCAAGGGGGATTAAGGGTTTAACATCCCCCTCCGAAATTTTGACATCAATTGTATAGGTACTGTTTTTTCCTTGAAACTTTTGTGATTTACAAGGAGTGGTCCTCTTTCATGTAACCTAAAGTGTTTTAAAATGAGTTAAAACATCAATTTTAGTATTTTTTGAAATAGTAACCCCAAAACTCCTTAAAATTTTGCCCTTTATTATAGGGGGCCTAATCTTACCTCGTACCTATCTGTACCACCTACATTGTTTTTAGCTTAACTTTTTGTAGTATGGCAATACTATACCTAGTCGGGTCGCTTTTATGTCATGTTTCGAAAATGTTTTGGCAGAAGCTTAGTGAGTGGTATCATTCGATTCGTAATGACGTCTACATTAACGTGGTACCGGGTGTTTTTTCCGAATTCCGTGCAGGGGGTTCTATGACGTCATGAATGCAAGATGGGCGCCGCGCAGGAAAAAAGCTGTAAATGGCAATCTAGGGATGTTATCGGAACTATTTTTGGACAAAAAGCTCAGAAGTATGTATTTTTATCGAATAGTGACAAAAATAAGAATCTAAATCGGTTAAAAGTTGCGTTTATGACGTCATAACAAAAAAATGGCTATTTTCACCAAAAATACAGTATTTTGTCATGTAATACTTTAAACAGATGCTATTTTCAACGTGAATGTAATGAAAATATGTTTATGATAAAAAAACCAACAATGGAAATTTCATTGGTGGTCACAAAAGGCGGATATGACGTCAGAAATCCAAAATGGCTGCCACATAAAATTTTTTTTTTATTTTTTTGTTCAAAAAATTTTTAATTGGGAATTATAACACTTATATGAATGTAATAAAGGTATTTTGAGGATAAAATTAAACAAAACATTTTAAAATCCCTGAAAATAGCACCGAAATATTAGGTGCGAAACACAGAACTACAGTATTTTGTCATGTAATACCTAAAATAGATGCTCTTTTCAACGTGAATGTAAAGAAATTATGTTCATAATTAAAATGCCAACTATGGAAATTTCATTCTTTGTCACACAAGGCGGATATGGCGTCAGAAATCCAAGATGGCTGGCCCGTAAAAAGAAATTTCTTAGTTTTTTACTCCAAATTTTTTTATTTGAGAATTATTACACTTATATAAATGTTGTAATAAACTTATTTTAAGGATTAAATAATTCCCAATTAAAAAATTTTGAAGTAAAAACTAAAAAATTTTTTTTTACGGGCCAGCCATCTAAACAAGTATAACAATTCCTTTTTTTAAGACAAATTTTGGGTTTGATCAGTTAGAAATGGATATTTCTGTAGTAAAGCACTTTTTACATTAAAAGTTCGGTCAAAGGCCTCATTATTGTTATTTAACTGGCCTTTATAATTTTAAGTATCAATTTAACACCAAACGGCATCATTCGAGGAGGGAGTTCCTTTGAAGAAATTAGGAATTTAATTTCTTTCGTCCACCAGTAGTACATTATAAGCTTTGGTGAGTGGACGTCTCCAAATAGTACTTTTTACTCATAATTTATAGGGTCTATAGTAGTTACTATACATAAAAAATATAAGCCATCTAAATGAGTCCTAAATAACACATTTGAACCAGTTTTATCACAATATAAATCTTGAAATATATTTCTACAAAAATTCCGAAAATTGGTCCTTTTTCCCACATTTTTCAAACTTTAACTTCCTTGAGCTACCAGTAAATATCATTTGAAAGTGATAAAATTTTACCAGAATTATTTTCAGATATAATGGAACAAATTTAGGGGGTGAGAGCGATAAATTTCAGAAAATTTCAGCAAATAAGGACCTCCCTTATGTTTAGGTATGCTGAAAAGTGTGCCCATTAAATGTATAAGCTTTATACATCTGTGTGATTCAATAAACAATTGTTTCATGAATGTTTTTATACATAAACTTAAAAATGCCTACAATTTAGCAAATTAGTATCATTAAAAAGAAACAATTAAACACTGATATTGTGTTCGTGGCTATATGAGAGTATAATGTTAAATATTAACTACAGTTTCTTTATCTCTTCTTACTCTCAGTTTATCTTCGCACTGATGGTAAAATTTTCATCAGTAAACGTTCTTGAGGGTTCTGAGCGTACCAAAAGGAAAAAATTGGGGGTCTGTAGCAAAGGTTTCCCCGACCTTCGATTTTAAGGGACACCCTTACCATAGGTGAACTTTGGAAAAATTATAAGTAATTTGGGTGTTTTGAGAATGGTACAATAAATTAATCGAATTTACTTATTTACGAATATTATTCTTACTTTTTTTAAAAGAAACTAGAGAAAGGTGTTCTATGAAAATTTATGAAAATTTAAATTCTTTCCACAAATTGTATGTGTTATAATTTTTTTTCAGCTCATTTGTTAAAATAACTTGTGTACTGGGGATGAAAAAGAGAAGGGAAATCTTAAACCAGGAGGTTTAAGATTTTGAGCAATTGTTTCATTGCAGTAATTTACATTTCATCTTCCCTTTTAAATAGGTAGAAGAATGAAAGAAACATTTCTTTGCTTTTTATTCTTACATTTCCTTAATATTTCATTTTCCTATTGTAAAAGTAATAATCTAATTCATAAATTTTGCCGGTGTACTGTTTCAGTGGGTTAGAGTGTTTGACTGCGAAGCCGAGCACACGGGGTTCGAAGTTCGAATCCCCACTTGAGCATGGAAGTTAGATGCCCCTGCCCACTGGGTAAATGCAAAGAAAGTACAAATACCTGAAAAACATAAGTCAAAGAAATGCTTCTAGGTTAATAAACCACCATGTATGTTTTAGACACAGTATTATTGCCCACAAATTACACGAAGATTCAATTCCCTGTTAAATGTTCTAAAAAACTTCATTTTACTCCACACGTGAGCAAACGCGGATCCAGGGGGGGGGGCAACCGGTCAATTGCCCCCCACCGTGGGCTTGGACCAAAACGAGTAAAAACCCTGCTTTTTGGGTCAAATTTCTAAAATTTTCTGGGGGAGGACCCCCAGCCCCCCCTTTTGTGTTCATAAACATATTATTTATTTCTTTTTATATTTTCTTAAAGATGCACTAAACATTATTAAAAAGCTACATTGATCCTATTAGGGGCCATCCATAAATGGCATCGCGCTCGGGGGTATTGAATTTGTGACAAGCTGGAGGATGGCAAATAGGGCAGAGATGACCACTCATCTCTGGGATATCTCTTAGATGATGGGACCTCAAATCCCGTCTTAACTCTTAGTTCACGTCTTAGTTAACGTTAGTTAGTAACGTCTTAGTTCACAAATGAGTCAAGAGACTACATTTTAAGGTAAAATTTTAGAACAAATTCTGGAGGAGAACCCCCAGCCCCCTTTTAAAGTAAGGTTCTGACTCATTTTGAGACCCTTTGGGTTGCAACAGAAAAGTAACTACCGCTTGTTATGGGATAAGAATATAATTTTCATGAAAAATTACAGAAAAAATATTATTTCTAAATTTGGGGGGGGGTAATACATTTTCACTCCACACAGATTTACTTTAAGCTTCATAACACTATATAAAGTGGGGATATTGTCCATTTACACAACCCTAAATTTTTGCCTGTTTTCAATAAATAGAGGGTGTTTACCATTTGTTCTCAAAATTAACATCCAATATTTTTACCATTTGTTCTCAAAATTAACATCCAATATTTTTTTGGAAATTTTTGGAATAGTTGCTTAAATAAACTATATAGCTCAGAAATATTTAGTTATTCAATTAAATACTTCAGCACTTTCCAGAACAAAATAAATAATTAGGTAGGTGTTGTACATTTAAAATATGTTAAAGAATATAAAGAATATTTTTTTCCAAATTGGAAACTAAACATTTGATCTGTGGATCTTTCAAGGGTATTTATCAGCTCTTTTATGTTAAGGAGCTTTAAAACACAATATAATTAAGCTTTTCAATTTAGCCTGTTCAGTTTGTTTTTATACAAAAATTTCCTTAATAAGGGAAATGGAAGTAACCTCCACACATTTTATAAAACTTGGAAAAGGATGACAGTTAAAATTTTAAACTTTGATAAAAAAAAACTATGTGAAGTCAATTTCAGGACAGGCACTGTGGTATTGGTTGTTTAAAAGAAATTATGTTTGTTGTATCGTTTAAAATCTCGTTTTACACAAATAAAAACTCGATAAATTTATGTAGAGTACATTTTAATTGATTTAAAGTCCTTTAACTGTACATATAGTTTGGGTAGGTATACCAAACTGTTTTCATTTGAGAGTGAGCAAACAACATAAAATAAAATTATCATCGATGTCCCTGATGGCTTTAAAACTAGTGCTGTGAAATATTTGTAACTGAATGCTTTTAGACTAAAGAATTTACCCTTTGTTTACATTTTGGAACCATCTAATGAAAGTTATATTTCCCACAATCTGCAACAAAAACACTGCCTAAAAAAAGGTAACCAGAGAAATTTTCGCTTAATCGATACTACCATAAAACCTTTGATTAAAAACAAACTTTCAAACATAATTTTAAAGCTCATTAAATTATTCCACAAGAATAACTCATTTTTTACACTAATCAGAAAATTTTACATTATTCTTGTAAAATCAATATTACATGCAGTTCAAATTTCCTAATTCACACAAATTATTCTCAAACCTATCCTATCAATTTTAGACAAAAACCTTCTATAAAACCAGTTTTACTCCCAAATCTGAAAAGAAATACAACCGAGTGTTATCTCACGTTGTCAAAGCTAAGCTCAAACACAGATAACCACCCCACCTTTTCCACGCGATCTTCTTCATCACGAAGATAAAAAAACCACAAGCACCCAGACCAAAACAAACACCGCACTATCTTAACCCCCCCCCCCTCCACCCAAATAAACCCCTCAGAGGTCACAAACAATTAAGATAACGGCCACAAGAAGATAACCCCGAATAAAAAACCTGGATGTGCCCCTCAAGATCACGAACCGGCCCTCCAGGCCAGCAACAGTTTAGCAAGTGAAGAAGCAAGCAACTTGCCTTACCTCTTATCTCTTCTGCTGCTGCCTCTTGCTGCTGCGGTGACTGCGCGGCTACTGTAATGTGACGCAGAGGCATCAGTCGGCGACAGTCATTATGCGGGACGGGAGGCGGGCACTGATGATGGGTGGGCGGAGCGCGGTGGCAGTTAAAGGCTGTCAATCATTCCGGGTCTCACTCCCACTGCTTCTGTGGAGTACGCAGCGGTTTCGAGATCGGTAAGAGAATCGGGATTTTAATCCTTATTGTTTGGATTGGAATGGGGATGTTTAATATTGTTTAAGGTCATCAATAGGGGAGAAAAGTATTTTTTTACATACACGGAATAAAAATTGTGTTTTTTTTTCTTCCTATATTGAAATATGTGTAAATGAATCGTCAGTTACAAGAAGAGAATAAGTCCAAAAACGAAGTTTTGAGAAAATCGAAAAAAAAAAAAACTGTATAAATAACGGAATTTTTATCCTATAGCCACCAAATTTTTACAGGAAATTCATGACACTGTTAAAAATACAGAACAATCATTGAAAAAATTATGTGTATTTAAAGATGTTTCACAGAAAAAAAAGATGATGGACTTATTCCCTTCTTCAACCTTATGAAATTTCAACTGAAGAAAAATCTTAAAAACCACTGAAATTTAAATTTAAATTGTATTTATGCTTAGTTCATAGTATAAAAGTGAGAAATAGAAAGACTAAAACAAATAAAATTCAAAATTATTATGAAACTGAGTCATTAAGGCAGTATCAATGGAGTAATTGAATATGAATGGAGTCAATCATTCCCTGTTTAAAAAAAGTTTTAAAAAAAACCTTTTAAATT
The DNA here is from genome assembly GCA_963680715.1 of Tetragnatha montana. NCBI lineage: Eukaryota > Metazoa > Arthropoda > Arachnida > Araneae > Tetragnathidae > Tetragnatha > Tetragnatha montana. The sequence continues at coordinate 23,320,260 of OY796680.1, forward strand.
AAAAGAACATTATAGTTTGGCTTAGTTTACATCACAAAAAATAAGAAAAGAAAGAAAAATTAACTTTAATTTCAAATTAAATTAAAAAATACAACGAATGGACATCGATTTCGCAAATTCAAGGGGCTATATCTGCCGATAGGGGGTAGTTATTTTCCCCCTCTTTGCATTTGCACTCATGTGTAGAGCGGAGCCTGGAGATATTTTTGAGCACAAAAAGTCCATTTGTTATTTTTTGGGACTTATTCCCTTTTTAAAACTGACGATTCAAATATTCTATGTAAATTTGATATTTTATAGGTACGGATAACTAGTCATTTTTTTAAAGATAAATCTGCAGAAATTCCCGATATCAAAAGATATCAGAAAACATATGTTAAAAGAAATTACATTTATATAAAACGTGTTTCGTTGATAAAAGGTTGCTTTTAATAAAAGACGTCTATAATTTTTTTCTTTGCTGAATTTCTTTCTTGTGTGTGATTTCCAGAAATCTTGTATTAACTGTAGAGGAGAGGAGGGGAATATGGAATACCAAAGTTTCAGCCCTCTCTCTCTCACTGTGCCATCACGTGGGATATTCCATAATACCCTCCTCTCCTCTGCAATTTATGTAGATAATTTCCATTTTTTAAAACTAGTATTAAAAGGTTTTCCTATAATTATACCTTAAATTTAGAGAAAGTTTTCATCCAAACGGGGGTTCTGAGTGCATCTTAAAGTAACCTGAACTCTTAAAACGAAATATAAATGAAAAATTCACATTCATAAAAGATTTTAAATCGGGAGGAAAACACATTTCGTTTATGTTGCAAATAAGAAAAAGAAACAGACACCAAACGTAAAGAAAAAATATCAAATGTATCTATTATTAGATTTATAAATAGTACCTATCACTAATTCTTAAAGTAGTGGTATTAAATACTCTTTTATATATCAGTACCACTTTCATGACTTTTAAACCCATTAATTATTATAACCTTATCTTGTGCAAAGATGGGATTTCTTCTTTTATTAAGTTAGAACAGAATTTCTTAAACTGCAAGATTCTTTTTATGGTTAAGAGGGTTTAGTTAGGAAGGTGATAAGGTAATAGATATAATTTTCCTAAGAAATAGCCAAGATCAGAAATGATTATTTTACATAATAGGTAATTACAAATAATTGATTCATATAAATTGAAGACGATGCTTATCCAAACCACCACTAAAAATATACTATAATTATTATTATAATTTTAAATTTTTAAAATTTGTAGTATAGACATGTGATACATGTCTATATAGGCTATAATAGTGCTGCTTACGAATATCAGGCTATTTTATTTAAATATTTAAAAAAAAGTGTTGGAAAAATTGAAGACAAAAGCTATAAGATAAAATTTCTTCAATTTTCAACACTTATTCTAAATTTTATTTATGTAAACAGATAATGTTATTTAGACATGTAAAAAATTTTAAAAAATAAAAAGTTTAATATTGATCATATAAAGAAAGAAGTAGTAGAAATTTTATTTGTTCAGGTCGTAGCCCGTTCACGAGATTTTTAACACAAATTACAATGACAAACATTATGATCTGAACTATACAATATATTCTTAACAAATAGAAATTAAATTTAAAACATATTTAATATAAACTATAGGTATATATAAATTGAACATAGTTATTAAGTGTATTGATCGTAGTGTTTATAACGAGCATTGGAAGTTAACTAAGTAAATAATGAAACTTAAATCACATAATTTTAGTGAAACTAAGAAATGGAATATAGCAATTTGAACACCTGAAACGTTCCACACAAAATAAAAACATTATAAACACATTTATTAACACTTTTTTGTTCTCAAATTCAGCACTTAAACACCCATTGTGTATAGTGATATTGTTAGTGTTTTGAATGGTCAAAAGTTTTAAAAATGTGCTTATTTGGATTGAAACACTGTGAGAACATATTTTCTGACTCTTAAATTTTTTAAGCATTACTTTTACATCACTATTTTCCCCCCACAACACAAATAAAAAGCTTTTGATTAGAATAAGTGTTCATTAAATTGTGTTTACTTAGCGCTTATGAAATTTATTTGATGTATCAAAAAATTAGTACTTCCTAGATCAGAGCAATCAACTTATTTTACAAAGATATTTTCCATTTCTTGCTCATATAAAAATATTAATTTTTATCTACCTTCAATGTTTAAATAGATTTAAATAGTAGAAGAGAGGAGGGTATTATGGAATACCATTTATATCCTCTGATAAGAATAACCCTACTGATTTTAAAGAAAAAGACACAAAATCGTTTTAAGAACTAATGATAATGAAGTGTCAATGGTGAAATAAAACATTTATTTTAATGAATTTTTTATTTGTTACGAAAAAGGGTACTTTAAAAAAAAGGTTACCAATTGAGGGTATAATATGGAATTATAGTCGGATAATATGGAATAGTTGCTTACAACTATTGAAAAACTGATTAGACTTAGGAGAACATATAGTTACAATATTTTTTAACTATAAACACAATATTTATAAAATTACGTTCAAATAGTTTTGTTGTTGAGTCTATTTACAAAAGTCACTTATATAATCTTCTTTATCTGCTCCAATACAGTCAAGAAGAGCCCATAGAGAACAGTTAATGCATTGAATCCAAATTTCTCCTCGTCGATCTTTGGAGAATTTTCCGTTACAAAAGATACATTCAGTATCTTTGTTTTCCGGTTCTTTATTTGATGGCATTAAGTCAATTTCAGATGATACATAGTGGACCTACAGTATTCCATAATACCCGACACGCCATCTTGGATTATGAACCATTTTACTGTCGGATAAAATGTGTAGAAGAGAGGAAGAGAGGAGAGGGTCGAGGAGAGGATTAGAAACTATTATTCTTAACATTACATATTACATTATGCTTAACAACAAAATTTAAATCAAAGTCCCATATTAAGTCTTTTATTTTGTTAGGGATACACATACATTTCTCTATGGTATTCTGCTTGAAAATACGTGTTTTCTTTCAAGCACACAATAATTTTAAAGGCAGAATAGTTTTAAAACCAAAAATACTACCCTTATTAAATAACTTTTCATTTCAATGCATAAATTTTAACCATTCCTAATTATAAAATAAATCAGAAGTTAAATATAATCTGAACTAAAAACTGTTCAATGTTAACAATTTTAAAAATCACGATAGATAAGATTGGGAGAATTCAACAAAGGAAATTATGATGTTATTTCTAAAATGTTGTTCAAAATAGCAGTGTAGAAAACGCTAATACATATATAGAGCTGTTCTTAAAAACAACCCACTCCAAATTGTACCCTAAAAACAACCCATTGAGATTTTTTAATTAAATAATTAAAATAATTTCACCATCTCATATACCCTGTGTTTCTATGCCCTTTAGAGTGTCAGGGATGTAAAAACTGGTCAAATAACGGTTTATTTATTTATTTTTTAAACAAGCTCAGAAAATGTAGATTTTTGGCAAAAAATGTGCTTCAGATGTACAGATTTTGATGTTGTAAAAATGTATGTTATAAGGACTTTAAAGAAATTTTCACGCGTTTTTATGTTAGCCCATTACTATGAGAATAAAATATTAAAATTTTGGCACTGTCCGCCAATTAGAGTCCTTACTGTAGTCTTTGAAACCAGGGGGTAAAAAAAAACAATGGGAGCTAAAAACAACCCATTGTTTCCTTTTCTATAAATCGCAAAAAAAAAAATATGAAAAATATTTAATACTACCCATGATATACTACTAATTATGCAAATATAATGCTTGTTTCAGTGATTCTCGGATTTTTTTTTTACTATTTTTAATAAAAACTGATACCAAAAAACACCCATTTTCCATGCAAAAGATAGCACTTTACTAGAATTTCACTTGAAAATGAGTTATGGAGAGTTAATAATTGGGGTTAAAATAAAATATAAGTGCCAATTATCCTGTTTTAGCTTTTTTTTATAAAAACTGTAAAGTTTTTGCATTTAAAAAGTCATTTTTAAAACCCGAAAATAAAAATACAACAGTAAAATAGCTATTTATCGTTGTGTTTTGAAGACGAACTCTTGAGGAGAAAATCATTTCATAATTTTAATTTTAGAAATAATTATTAATAAATTTGGTTTTAACTATCTTAATTATTCCCTTTTCTATCAAAAAAACCCCTTTTAACCATATTTTTGTCTTAATTTCTGATCATTTTTACAAGTGGGTTTTTTTTTTTAGTGTACATGGTTTTTTTTAGGAAACAGTGGGTTTTTTTGTAATGGATAGTTGGAATTAAAAATGCTTAGCACTAAAATGTTAGGGAGGATGAGCCGCTAGTACAGTTTTTTGTTCGATTTAATTATCATTTTTATTAAGCTTTTAATGAAGAAAATATGAAACAGAGGGTTGTTTTTAAAGGACAGCACTCTAAAGTTTCAAATTTTGTCAGAACCCAAAGCAGATATTGTTGTTTGGTTTTATTTCTCGAAACATTAAAACATTAATAATATTTAAAATAGTAGATATTTTTTCAAATTCTACCTAAAGTAATACGTAGACTAAAAAACTGTTTGTGTACATGGGCATGCATTTTGACATTGAAAGAGATTATATCCTTTCAATTTCTGTTATGAAACATAGATGATGGGGATATTATATCCTGACCTTTGATCTGAGTTGAAATGTTTCCAAATTATACTATATGTTATGGGCAAAGTGATTAATCGGGCATTATTAATAATGCCCGAAGTGGAGGCGGGCAAAGTAATAAATTTCATTCATAAATTTCACTGAATTTATCACATTGCCCGGGCATTATTAATAATGCCCGGATTTATCACATTGCCCGTAACATATATACTATGAATTAAAATAAAACTAGGTTTCTTCTACCTTGGAAACTTATAAATGGAATAAAAACTTGCTGATGAGTATTAAAATTGCTAGAAAAATACTACATGAAAGTAAAAGTTAAAACCCTATCATTTTTATACATTACAAATTAAAATAGAATTAATAGAATTTTTAACTTCTCAAAAATATGTCAGAGCACAAATTGACCACTTTATCTTTACGTCAATCACTGAGGCACTGATTACACATAATTACTACTAAAAATGAAAATAGCTCTTTAGGAAATAGGCGCACTTCTTTAGAGATAAAAAAGTAAAACAATGAAATAAGAGTTATTGAGTTTTGCCTTTTTTATAAACCTTACTATTTCGAAATAAGCTATATATGCTTTAAAAGTGTGTTAGTGAATGTGTGCTTTTCCTTTTTTTAAATAATAAATTTAGAAAAAAAAAACGTTAGTGTATTGTGCATAGAGATTATATGAAATTGGGATTTGAATAGGCCTTTCCTCTTTCATCTATTGAAGTAAAACTTGAAATTTTAATATTCCATAAATGCATAGTTGCCAGTTAAAATACTAACTGGAAATTACTTAAAATAATTTCTTAACATCTAAAAGTTTGTTTTTCCATTTCCATCTTGGTGCTTGGGTCCGGCTAGTCCACTAGTGCAAAATTTCTCAATCTTTTAAATTTAAAATTCCCGAAGACTCCCCTTTTAATATGAAATATTAAATTTTACCTTCAAACTTCAATACTACAGTCAAATTTAATTAAACTAATTTCTATCAAATGATAAAAAAATATTTGAAATAAATAGTTTGATTTTATGGTACTGTAATTAAAAATCATGAAACATAATCAAAATACAAGTATAAAGATCGCTTTTTTCCATTTACTTTTTCACTAATAAGTTTAATTATTTTTAATCATAAAGCAAATAATTTAATCATAACAGCTTTATAAAATAATGATGCTAATGTGTTTAAATAAGTAACTTTCGGTACAAACTATTTATTCTGCGTCAGATTTTTTTTGTCTTAAAAGTTCTACTTTTGTTTAGATAGATTCTTTAAGAACGAAAAATTATTATCATCGATTTTTATAAAAATATATAACGAAAAAATAAAGTTATCTTTTCGAAACAAATCAATTCGTAAATTATAAGCTTACGAAGTTGTTTCGTAAAATTTGATGAATTTTATACAAGGACACTCATTTTTAGGTTTTGTAAAGTTTCATTTAACTTATCTTTCTTTCATGAGCATTTTCTATTAAATCAGTAATTCTATCAATGAATATTGAGGCTAAAAACTAATCAAATTTCCATTTTTTTTAACGGGACCACACTTCAAACCAAGCAAGAGCCCTTGATCAAAGTGTAATATCAACTTACCTAATGAATACTAATGCCCAATAAGAAAACTAAAGACATCTTCCGTTCATAAATATTCCTCCTCATCTATTAATGAAACTTGATTAACTTCCCTCTAATAAACGTCAATATTCCCTAAAAAATAGAAATTCAAGGTGACAAGCAGGACGGCAGGTGGCAGGAAAGTTCTAAAAACCGCAATATCATCAAAATTCGGTCGTTTTTCAGGCCATCTTTGAAAAGGACATGTGCGGACAGCTTTATCTAGCTACAACGATCGAACCGCTGGAAAATTGAAATATACGGTCCGGTTTCCTTTTTGGCAAAACGGAGGTAGTTTTTTTTTTTTTTAGTGTGTTGAGGTAAAGTGATTGGCAGATGTCAACTGCTGATAAGGACTCTTTAATATAATTGTTTCCTGATCGTTATCTGTGTCGCCGAGAAAGATTAATTGATTTAAATTAGGATGGGTAATTAGACAGCTCTTGGAACACTCGGCGGATTCAGTGATGAAAATACGGAGTGCGACATTTTTCACTTTGAAAAATTAGGTGAGAAAAGTGTTAGAGGACTACTAATTAGTTCTTAAAAACTGACTAATTATTTATTTGTCTTACAAATCCCTTACTAACAGTGAGTGATGTAATTTTATATTTGAATTTTATGTGTTAATTTAAATTAATTTTTGTAATTATACTAAGTATCGTATACATGGTGTTTCAAAATTTCCACTTCACGGCTTTATAGATTTGAAACAACATTTCGTACAGTCATGGAGTATAATGTGTTATGAATGTAGTGAAGTGACTATACTGAATCCATTGAGACTGTTTGCATTTAGTAAACTTCCGATGTTGTGACGATAATTAACGACAGATTTGTATTGAAAATTAAAACAAAACACGCAAAATAAAACTGGGGTAGTTTTAAAATTTTTTGCCAGTATTTTTCAAGGCCCGAAAAGCTCAAATTTCAACAACGAATATCTCTTTAAATGCTAAAACTATTTTCATGAAATATTGTTGTGCATGTAATGGCACTACACTTCTTTTCGATGTTATAGTTCTTTCCTTTTTTACCTTTTTCTTTTATTTGGGCGCTATGAGCGCTGTAAGCCGTCTCAAAATGGATTCAGCATAAGTCTCGTTTTACTAAAGACACACACTCCTACAAAATTCTATGAACCGTTGTTTTAAATCTAAAACGTGAAACGGACTTTCATATAACACTCTTATAATATTTATTTGGTCCATTAATGCTTGCAGCTAACATTTTACTCTCCATAAGATCCAGTCGACCAAAACATCTTTTATATCAATCATTATGTTACGGGGCAAAGTGATAAATCGGGCATTATTAATAATGCTCGAAGTTGAGACGGGCAATGTGATAAATTCATTGGCATTTATCAATGAGTATTTATCGCTTTGCCCGAAATACGCGGGCATTATTAATAATTCCCAGATTTATCACATTGCCCGTAACACTTATACTAAAATCATTGGTAACTTTCATCTATCGGTACACTTATATCAATTATGCATTAGTTTTATTATTTGAATTCTATTGTTTTTTACACTACCTAAAATCAAATTAACTTATCTAAGATTAACAAATATTTTAAAATCGATTTTCCGATTTTATCATGTATGAAAGAAAAAGTGCGGTAATATATTTAAATTTATATATATGAGAGAAGTGGTTTTAATTCTCAACTTGTAAATCTTTCGCCCACAAGTTTTTAAAAGATCATAAAAGTACTATAATCTAAACATCGAACTAATATTTTCATGATGAATATATTTACCGAATTATGATCGAGTACCTATTGGTTTGTGTGGCTTTGCCACATCGATCATTTCTTAAACGAAGTAAGACTCAAGGGAAAAGACGGATTCTCCTTGTTTTGTAACACGTTATGCATAATACATGGTCTTTTAATTAGAGACATCTTTAGCCTATCGCCTGAGGAGTAATTCTCGCCTGCAAAACTACTTTTTTTCTGATCTTTTTCACGCATAAAATCCGGATATGAATAATTTAAGTCTTGTCTAAAATATCCGGTTTGATGCGATCTGAAAATTAAATTTAATCGTGACTAGGAAGAGTTTTTTCTGTATTTGTTTTAAGGGCTAGGGGCTTTTATGAAAGCAAAAAGTAAATATACTACCAAATAATAAAGTATTACGATAAAATTGGTTTCCCTCAATCCCTAAAAATACAATTATCTCCTTGATATGTTTGTATTTATGCGTTTAAATTACAGCTAAATATAGGTTTTAATAGAGTTTTTTATGTAGAAAATATTTATAAAACACAAATAAAATAAATTATGTTACATAGCTTTATATTATATCTTGTATTTGGTATGTTGTTCTTTTAGGAGAGACACGCTTTAGCATAAGTTTGGGAACACCCATACCGATATTTTTTCATCCGTTGAAAATGCTACCGACACAATTCATATAAATTAATATAATGATATTTAAATATAAATCATTGACCTAGTCAAATTTGTTTTAGTTAACAATTTTTATTTGCTTTTATTGTGAAAAAATACTCCATTTGGACCAACGTTACCCCCATCTTACGGTAGTTACTAATATCAATGACAACCATCAAAAATATGGCGATATTTGAATATTTGGCGTGCAAAACAACCTAGTGATATTTAACGAGATAGGTAAACGGAATTGCACCTAAATTTGAAATATACGTATAACGTAATGCATCAATTCCTCAATCGAAATACACCATCACCAACATAAGACAATTCCAAACAACATGATTGACGACCATCACATCTCTTCTCTGCAGTTATCCGCTTTGCATACTTCCCGGCCATAATAATAATACTCGGATCGTGATCACTTCTTTGAGATGGACGCGAACGATATACCAAGAGCCATTGTAAAAGCAGCGTCATAAATACTCTAAATGGCAATTAATAGAGTTACAATGTTCTTTTTTTATAAGTGAATTGAGATGTATGAGGATCTCAGATTTACGGTTTGATTTTCCTTTTGGTGTGAGATGGTGGCAGGACACGATTTTTTTCGGGGGATAAGATCTTTGAACTCGAGAGTTCGTTTCCGTTTCGATTCGGATAATGGTTTGCAGTTCGTTCATGGGATGGAGTGAGAGCCGAGAGGCAACTCTTTATTATTTTTAAACGCGAAAGGATTACTTTATTGCCTTCTCACTATTACTTGAGTTTGTTTACTGCAGGAGAACAGTCTGTTCTGAATAAGTTTTTGCTCAATAAAACTAGATAATGGACTGAGTCTATTGGATGGTACAAGAATAAATTTTTTCATTGTATCAAAGTATAAACATGAAGTTTATCTAAAATTAATAGAGTCAAATTTTGTATCGATTGGAAAAATTATCCAGCAATTAAAAATTTAAAACCTACCTAGAAGATTCCCAGTTTTGTAGGGTGTTCACATTTATTTGTCTCGATCCATATACATTTACACCAAAAACACCTTTTTATTCAATAAATAAGTAGAATTTTAATAATCATTAGAAGAAAAATTAGAATTAAAAATAAATAATACAAAGACTATAGGTATGTATATTTCAATAAAAAAAACCTAAAATTACACTTTTTAGCTTTTGGTTTGTTATTAATTTAAATAAATGAAAATACCGAAAATGTTTAAAACCCAGGGCTTATTAAACTTGGAATTTATTTTACATAAACATATAAAAGAAGTTTTCTTCAAAACTATGAAATTCCTTTTACATAATTTTTAGTACCTGGGTACCTAAGTATTTAGGGGCCTTATAAGACCCCAATCAGTCATTGCATTAATTTATTATTATTAGGAAAGTTACATTTTAATTTCGTTCTTTTAGTAGTATTTACAAAGCTATAACTTTAGCCTTTTTACTTTAAAGTACAATATTCAAAGTAAGACTGTTGGAACTATAATTATTTCAAGACCTAATATCAAAGAATTTTAAATGTACATATACCATACCCAGCAAAAAAGTATAATTTGATTTAGAAAAATATTTTAAGCTCTTTTTATTGGGCCGAATGCCGTATACAATCATAAATCTACATTCTTCATGGTATAAATTCTTATTTTTTTTTAAAGGATCATCTACAATTTGTTTGAAAATTAAGTTGGTTTTCGTTTATACTTTTAAATGAAAAATTATCTCTCACCTCCCCAAAAAAATATACAATGGTTAACTATCAAACCTTTGTCTTTTACCTCACTCAGCAAAGCTTTTTTAGTAGAAAATCACTGATCAAACTTAAGCTGCAGCTAAAATACACGCACTAAAGAGGAGGAACTTACAAACATACATAGTGAGATTATCTGATTTAATAATGGCAATTGCAGTATACATAAACGGTTCATACTCATAAATCCTCTTCCCTATTTCGCAGCTTATAATCACTGTTATTTGATCTCCCTAACCACCGCCGTTTCGAGAGAAGCTAGAATTATGGAGCGTTTTCGCGAAAACTCGTTAGAAGCGTGACGCCATTACAGAAAGGCAGGAAAAGCACCGAAATTGCGACGAAATCATGTGTTTTGAATTAAGCTATTGCCTGCTTTGACAAGGTAGCTTAGAATGAGCAGTCTAGTAAGTCTAGTTCAAACATTTGATTATGGTTTTAAATGGCGGACAGCATTGCGTTCATCGAAATCGTTTGAAAGTGAATTTATGATGCGAATAATTTTGGGTTGCCAGGTTTGGAAGTGAACCATTTATGCAGGTTCAAGCTGCATTTATAGAAAAGAAACAAAGATAAAAACAAAATCTTTAATGGTATAAATAATTTATACAAGTAATTTATAAAACTAGCGTTGAGAGCTAAATCAAGAGGGTTGCTGTCAGCTCCTAAAACGGAAATTTTATATTTTAGGAAACCTCTTTAACTAGATCTTTTCTGAAATTCTCTCTCCAGTAATTAGTGTAGTTGACTATTAGGAAGATACAGAAAAATCTCTGTTTTCACACTCCAGTAATACTCTTTAAAAACTATGAAATAAAAATAACAGATTGTTTTAAATAGGTAGTTGGGTACTTTAATAAGGTACGTCGAACCGCACTTATTTCCGCGGACCAAATCGTAATAGTGCGGAAAACTTGCCTACCCATAACAGTAACTCGTGTGTGAAATTTTAGCCCTATCAAAAAATATCTTCTGTTCTGAACCTCGGCCTAAAGTTTTGACTTTTTACCAAAAAATTGCTATTTTGCCGTATTTCTTACCTTTCCGTGACCTCCTGATGAACATAATTTTTTCAGGTGGTGTGGTAGGGGTCTAGGGGGACTTTTCCGTGAACCCCATCCTTGTACCCCCCCTTTCCCCCTACGCGAGCCGAGGTTTTGTGGGCGGGCGCGCTGCTCAAAATGTTGGCTTTCCCTCCAAACTCCAGCCCTGTGCCCGCCCTCGTTGTCAATTTTCTACATCAAAACCTCACGTAAACCAATTATTTTCATAAAAGTGACCCAGAACCCACTGCTGAGAGGAATCTTTCCATCAGGATCCATGGATTTATAATTATTTTTTAAATTTTTCATTTACCCTAACTCCTTTTTCACAAAACAAGCATTTTTATTACAATCTACTTTTTTTACAAACAGAAATTTCCAGGAGGATGTCTATGGTGGATGATTTGCGTCTAACTAGTGCTGTTATACAGTCTGATTTTGTCTGAGGCAGCTCTTTTCTTGATTTAAGAAAGTATCTCACGAAGTCGTTCCGAGCAAGAGGCATCAATCAGTGGCATAGCCAGAAAAAAAATCTGGAGGGGAATAGTGTAATTTCGGGGGAATTTAAAGTAATTTCAGTGTTTTCTATTCTAAAAAAAGGAAAATTCTGATTATCGAAGGATATTACCCCCTTTCACTACGCCCCTGGAACCACACACCTTTCTGGAAGCTCTAGTATCTAACTGTACCCTTTTCTCCTCTGTAACGGTGTGTGGTGAGAACTTTGAGAACTCCCATGTATCAGTTCCTAAGAAATGATGGAAACGTTATCTGAACACTTTCCTAATCTATCCTTTCAAAATAGCGTTTAGTTTTGAAAGCTAAGAAAGAACATTATTATGCCTAAGTTGTGAACACTTAGAACCAATTGCTTGTTCTCTTGCCAAGAAAATATTATTAAGGGAGATTTTTTCTAACAGATTCCTTCTCATAAGTCATTATGCTCAGCAAGATGTGTTCTGGTAATGCAAAAATGGCCTTTTAATCAATTGTCAACTATTTCGTGATACTGAACATCTTTAATGAACTTCTGAAGTATGATATTGAACTATAGTGGAAATTACATAGTATAAGGAGCAAGTAATGGGATAGACGGGGTAGGGTCCAGAACCCGTCGGCTGTTGAGGTACACCTAAGGAGCTAGATGAGATATGTTGGAATTTCTGGAAATGGTAATTAATGAAAATATGTTTGTTGATTTTACCTCTTTTCTCTTTTGCCAATCCACGTGTAGTGATCGAGATATCACTCTGAAATTTCATCTGGTGTGTGATCATGAACTAATTTACCTACTTCCTAAGTGTGTACTATTATAGTCCCCATACCCTAAACTTTCGACGCATATAAGGGGGGCACTATGCTTGTGCTAAACAGATAATAGAATGATGTCTCTCTCTTAAATTTATATGAGTAGTTTTTAAAGGAATGGGCGTTTCACAAATCACGTCCCACAATTTTCAGGGGTTTTTTATACTCTTTCCTCCATCTATGGCACATTTATTTGTAAAATAATATTTATGTTATAATAAGAATAGGAGCCAATCTTAAATCAAGGAAAGAGAACACTGACAAAATCTGACTGTATAACAACACTAGTTAGACGCAATGCATCTACCATAGACATACATCCACTTGGTAAAAAAGGTTTTTTTTCCAATGACAGGTAATTGAACAGTTGCAGAGTTGTAACAGAGTTCATTAACCAACAGATATGCCGTAAAAAAGTAGATTATAATAAAAATGCTTGTTTTGTGAAAAAGGAGTTAAGGTAAATGAAAAATTTAAAAAATAATTATTAATCCATGGATCCTGATGGATAGATACCTCTCAACAGTGGGTTCTGGGTCACTTTTAGGAAAATAATTGGCTTACGTGAGGTTTTGATGTAGAAAATGGGCAACGAAGGCGGGCGCAGGGCTGGAGTTTGGAGGGAAAGCCAACATTTTGAGCAGCGCGCCCGCCCACAAAACCCCGGCTCGCGTAGGGGGAAAGGGGGTATGAGGATGCGGTTCACGGAAAAGTCCCCCTAGACCCCTACCACACCACCTGAAAAAATTATGTTCATCAGGAGGTCACAGAACGGTAAGAAATACGGCAAAATAGCAATTTTTTGGTAAAAAGTCAAAACTTTAGGCCGAGGTTCAGAACAGAAGATATTTTTTGATAGGGCTAAAATTTCACACACGAGTTACTGTTATGGGTAGGCAAGTTTTCCGCACTATTACGATTTGGTCCGCGGAAATAAGTGCGGTTCGACGTACCTTAGTACTTTAATCAGTTTCTTTTTACGAATTTTCTAATTGTGTTTATAATAGAGAATAACAGAAAATTCTTCGAAACAATTTCCATGAAAAAGGAAAGGATTCAATTATTTAACATAGTTTTTTCTCCTTTTTCCTTTTGCTAACTATAATATGCTGTTCCCCCAGTAAAAAAAATATTTTTGATACTTGTAATAGTTTATTTCATTGATAAATTGCCTTTTATCGCCTCGCCTGTAACAAAATGCATGGTGTAAAACGAACTTAAAATACACCTCTTCCTTTCATTTTTCTCTTGAACTGAATGAGTAAATAATAATTGAAACCTGCTGCCAGATTTCATCTTCAAAAGAACAGCAACGATAAAATAAACCCACGAGAGGCCAACAATCAATTCAACCCAGTCCGAAAGCGAGCTAAACGACAGAAAGGCGGGAAAGCTGCCAGCAAGAACACTGATAACTGATGAAAAAGGCTATCAGATTCCATTTTTTCACCATGTAATAAGACCAGCACTTAGCACTACGGGACAGATATCGCTCCGACAGCATTCCGCGCGCAATGACATGTGTAATTTCATTTCGATTCCAAGATGGATGGGCGGACGACCCCCGGAAAGAACAGAGGGGACTCCCGAAATTTATCACACAACATCCCTGACAAGGTAATTGCGGTTTTTTCGACCTCCGCATCTAATGTTGGCTTTAATGATGATACATCAATTGACTTAATTGTAATCGGTGAAGACGTACGAATGGCCTCCACATGGAAGGGAAAAGAAGCATTCCGTATTCTGGGCACGGTGGTTATAGAAAAAGCTGTTTTTGTTGCTTGTTTTTTTAAATGGGGGGAGCAGCTGCTTTTGCTTTTTTGAGTCGTCTGTTGGAGGGACATTTCTATTTGAGCTAGCTATGGAAGTAATTGCTCTGAGTTTTGGGTTGCATTAAACACTTTTCCTGAGCGAACGCGGACGATTAATTCGCTTAATGACTATCAAATGGTTTTAATAGGCAGGCAAACAACTCTTTGAATAGATTCGATTTGTTAGAACGTGATCATTGGATTTTATAGCTGAAATGTGGGGATATGCACGCGAGAGAAATATTCGGATAGACATTCCGTAAGGAGGAGATTTTTTTCTCACTCTTGCTCACACACTCTTCCTTTTTCTCCATCTCCTTCCCTCTTTTCATTCACTCAACACTCAATCAAGTTTTCTCTCTCAGTTTTTCTTCTTTTCATTAAATTTAGTTTCTTTCTCATGTTCTCTCGCATTTAATTCTATTATTTTTATCCCATTCTCTATCTCCTTAGATATAAAAAAATACTATTTTATGTTTCTAAATTAAGGGTTTATTTTATATTTATTTCTCTAATTTCTTGAGTGAATTGTTTGACAGAAAATTGATGTCTTAGCGCTTGGTCCCTTTCCTAAAAATTCCTTTTCTTGATTCTCTAAAACCTGCTTGACGAATAGAAATATAGAAATTATGTTTATGCTCACATTTCCTGACAAAAGAAAATTCTTATTTTGGGATTTATCTAGTAAAATGCAGTCATCATGAGAAAATTGTCAAGATCGAAACAAAACTAGTAAAACTGCAACTTAAAAATTCTATGTAAAATAATGTCAGAAAAGGAAATTGGAACTAAAGAAATAAATCATGAATGACGTTTTTCTCTTTCAGGTGGATGTATGGACTAATTTTCTCCTTCAAGTAAGATATTCGTATTCCATTTTTGTGCTACATAAAGCTATACAATTTTCTGACGTCCCAGCCGTAAATTGGAAATTTAGTTTAGATTAGTTGAACACCATGTTAACATCACGTAAGACAGAAAGACGTTCCCAATATACCAAAACTTAATAAACAATAGCCCATGGATCATCTCAGAAAATGTCTCTTTATCAGATTTTATCAAATCTTAAGAAGAAGAAAAAAGACACAAATCACGCTAAAAGCATGATTTATGACCCTCAAACACACACGAATCACCCATTTCCTCGCCGCAGTACACCCTCCCTAATTGGAATAAAACAGACGACACCACTAAGCTGCGTGCAATCTCTGTCGTCGACACAAAGCTTTTTAAATCCACATGTCGAAACCGTCCTCCGGTCGCACAGCTTCAAATATATATCCTAACTCCGTTTCCGCTCTTTTGTGGATGGAAAAGAAACGGATTCCATTTGCGGTCGCTTGTATTCGCGGCACGGACTTTGCCCGGGCCTAATTTACAACTGTGGCCGCGGGATTTGGCATTTATGGAAGAAAAAGGGAAACGCCAGGGATTTTATTGCAGTGGGACCTGGGTCTACCCCTGGACCGGGTGGAAACTGGGAGCAGTGTTTTCAGTTCAAGATACAAAGCAGATAGCTAGGGCTTTTAACGAAGCTGGGATAAGGAGTGTTGTTCCTGGTTTAGGTTATTTTTTTTACATGTTGTATGAAGGATCCTGCCGCCGAGCAAGTGTAAGGTGTTCTGTCGTAAAATACTACTACACAGACCGAAGATAAAATGGAGACTTAATCGTCATTATCAAAACAAAGATATGGAATTTGTTAAATAAAAAGGTGTTGATATCATTGATATCACATACTTGTATGATGCCATACAATACTATTTGATAGAATGTGTCAGAATATTAGTGATACTTATACTAACGATAAACCATCAAATGTTTTTAAAATTCATATTATTATTATTGATTACAAGGTCAATACAAAGATTTCAACAGTGAAAATTTTATTACATTTCTATATAGATAATCTTTGATTGAATAAGAGTCCATACCAGTTTAGGGACTTGCTTGTTTGAAAAGTGTTCTTTATTTTCTTAGAATTTTAAAATTTAAATTCAAATAAGTATACTTTTTAAAAACTATAATAGGTTTGTAAAAAAATCCTTTGTGTACTTTTAATAAAAGGTAAAATTCGTTTCCATGATATGCGCAAAATTTCAACAACTTCCAAAATCCATATATCTAAAAGAGGGATTGAAAACCAATACACCCACACAGGATAACAGATAACTGATCTGAGCATGAATAAATAAAGCATTCATAATGCATTTTTCATGCTACATCATAGCCCGATGGTTTCGTATACCCTTGAACTAGTGGGGAAATGCTTGACACTCAAATCTCATTAATCATCTTTTACCAACAGTAGCATGAGAAACTATGCGACGAAGCGCAAGGCGAAAGGTAAGATAACGAATTTATTGTCAACCCTCCTCTCTAAGTCCGAAACAAATTGATTTCGGTACGGTAGTTAACGATGACTAACGATATTCTCCAGGAATCTGATAGTTATATACGTAACCGACACTGAATTCTCTGAAATTGAAAACAACTACAAGGAATGGATTCGCGATGGACGTAATCTCCGACAAACTCACTCGAGCAAAACCATCGGGTGGATTTGCATTTTATTTAAAAACGATCTCCGGCACTGTATATCAATATAAGATGATGGCGAGTTTATAGTTAAAGAAAAATTCGATCTCGACAAGATCTTTATCGGGAGGAATAGGGTGTATTATCGTTGATGGTTGGGTAGCCAAATGATTGTCTTTCGGCTTTTGTTTTTTGGAAAGAAAGGCATTAATGAAAAAAGTGTGAGAGGTTTCCTGTCTATTTATCAGCGTGATTCTAATCAGGTTTCTTACGAACACGATTAGTTGTCTCTAGAGAGAAATAGATATCAACAACCTAGAGA
Source organism: Tetragnatha montana (assembly GCA_963680715.1). NCBI lineage: Eukaryota > Metazoa > Arthropoda > Arachnida > Araneae > Tetragnathidae > Tetragnatha > Tetragnatha montana. The sequence goes on from OY796680.1 coordinate 23,337,715, forward strand.
TTGTTTGAAGAAGAAATGCTCCAGTGAATGGAATATTCGCTTAGGACCATATCCAGAAGGATTACTCGATTTTGGAATTGAATCTACTAAAATCGGTTGAACAATTCGATTAGGCTGGATTTTATAATGGTATTAGATTTGTTTCTATTTTTGATACGATACTTATTTAAAAAAAGTGAGTAAAAGATGCGTGTTTTTCAAATGTGTAGATGAATAACGATCTAATACTAGGCAGTTAAACTGATCTGGTGAGTTACAAAAAAAACCTTTATCCCCCATTAAAGTTCATTTTCCCTAATTTGGTATAAAAGTTTACATAATGTTCTGAAATATAACTATAAAACTATGAAATAACTATGAATATAACTATGAAATATAACTGAAGTATCTATGGTAATACATTAAACTATACTTTAAATGTTTATAGACATAGTAACCTGATCAAATGGGCAAATAACCACCCAGTTTTTCCAAGGAACATTTCAGGAGTTTTTTTTTCGGTGTAGTAACACACCGTAGATATCTAGTAACAGATTAGGTAGGGAATTAAGAATTTTTGTCAAAACGTGGCTGAGGTCCCAAAAATGTTTTATGGCGATGACTTTTCTTTTTTGACTTAAAAAAGTTAAGAAAGTTGTTTCCATCAATTATCATGAGGATCCTTCTTTATAACCTTTTTCATGAAAATACGTTAGACTTGATTGGTTAAGGTCTTTCAATTAAAATATAATAAAAGAACGAAAGGAACTATAAACGTTTTGCTTCTGAGGAGGCTGCAGCCACAGAGATTCTCTGCATTCCCCCCTACGTAAATGTAACGTGATTAATTAACTCCGGATACAGTATGAAAATATCATTTCCTATGAATAGTAATAATATGCATAGATGTATTAGATTAAATCTTCACCAAGGATAGGCTGGGACAAGGGACTAGTTAAGAGGTATTTCTGGTTTCTGGAATAGACGCGAGAGTAACGCCAGGTGCTGCATCCTAAAATTTCTTTCTCACAGGTGGTAGATAACTTACTTCTCCGGGTTCCTCACTCTTAAGAGCAATTTCAGGTAAGTTTCTAATGCTTCATTTTAATTTATTGTGAATCGGGTGCATAAGAATTGAATTTACACAAGAGGGATTTTTAAGAGAAATTTCTTTTGGTAGTATTAATATGGACGCTAGAATTTAAAACTTAAAAATGGGATCAAACCTACTGTTTTCTCCGAAAATGTAAAACTTTGGTAACACCGCTTAGCAAAACATTTTTTTTATTTTTAGTCCCCCTTTCCCTTTGCCCCTTTAGAATTCGAATATCAAAAATTAAAAACATGCTTTTTTAGACATTAAAACCAGGTACCTTCCTTGCGAGATAACGAAGATCTGATATTGAGACGCCGCGCCGCTGAACTCCGAAATGCCAAAAAAAAACCCAGTGTTTTAGAGAGAAGGAATTCCAAAATCCTGTTTTAAGGGTAAATTTCCAAAAATGTTCTGGCTGACGACTCCCACTCTCTCAAATTTTGAGTCTTTAGCCCCTGTAGATTTTGCTGTACGTTGATGACTGGATGAGTGCTCTTTTATTTTATAGAAAAGATGAACGTTAGTGCGTAGTGGACTGTATTAAATAACGTGACTTGCCAGATTGATGATCTCTCTGTTAATATTTATGACACCTTAATATTTCTATAAGACACTCCGAAAAAACTAAAACCTCCACACGTGAAAGTTCGTAGATTGATATCGTACTATAAACTAAAAGATAGAAAACTCTCTTGATAAAAAGTCTTAATTACATTGGATTGTGATAAAATAAGAGTCTAATATGGGTTTAATGAAAATTTTGTAGAAATAGGTTTAAGACAAGTAATAACAGTTTACTTATCAACAGGCTCGGACTGGCTATGCGGGCATTTGGGCAAATGCCCGCATAGCCTTATAAATTATAATTAAAAGAAAATTTCTAAAATTTTCTGGGGGTGTTCCCAAACCCCTTTTATCTTTAAACTTTAGAAAGCTGCATTTAAAGTACTTTATAATTACTGTATAGCTACGAGCCTGGTTTTAATAATTTCAGTGGCGGATCCACGGGGAGGGGAGATTACCCTCCTTTCTGACAGATCCACTGGTCCTATAGTGGGGTACCACAAAATCTCAAGATGTAGTGTTCAAAATGCGTTAAAACTACTTTCTAGAGAAAAATTTAAAAAATCTCGGTGAAGTTCTCCATTTTTACTGGAAACTACAAAACTTTTACATTCAGTGCACTAAGATTCAAAACATTCCGGCTGAGGGGTATCCCTGAAATTGGTATTGAGGGCATAAAAACGACTTTAAATCCTGTTTGAAAGGGTCTAATTTCTAAACTTTTCTAGGAGGGGACAACATACCATCTTTTGTGTACTCCAAAAAATTTCTATATGTGCTACTGCATTTTTATAAGTGTTCAAAAAGGCCACATTTATTTTATAATGCAAGTTTGTGGGGGGGGGGTCATAACACCATCCCTTCTGAAAAGAAAGAAAATGACGAGACTGCAGCTAGGACAGAATCGCCCCTCCTAAATCGAGTCTCTGATCTGCTACAGAATAATTTAATATGTGTGCTTTGGAATCAATGAAAAAAAATTAACCGTTGTAAATTGGTATAATTGGATTAAATTAGTAAGCCGGTTAAACTAATTGAAGAATTCATGGTGTTTTCAGAATTGGGAAGAATAAAAAGAGGGGAGGATGAGCCCTCTAGGACTAGGCTGTTTAAACTTTTTATTTTGAAAGTTTGTAAAATTAATTTGAATTCTAAAATATCCAGAATTTTCACTTTTTAAGTGCCAAATTTTCCGAGGATACCCCCAGACCCCCTTTTTGGTATGGAGCCATAGCATGGACGAGTCCTGAAGGGAGCCCTGGGGGCCATGCCCCTTTAAAAAACAGTTTTTAATGCTATAAGTCAAAACATTTTCTGGGGGAGAACCCCTAAACACCGCTTAAAATTTTAACATCTGTTTTACAGTGTTTTTCCCTTGAAAATTATGCCGCTTGAAAGAAGCCGTTCTCTTTAGGAAAGTTTCAAAATAGATGAAATACGTTTAAAACAGTGTATTTCAAAAAAAAAAAAAAAAAAAAAAAATGAGAGTAGAACCCCAGCCCCCTTGAAAATTTGGCGTATATTTATAATTTTATCCTTGAAAATTCTGGGGTTTACAAGATCTCAAAATGAGCTAAAACTTTACTTTTAGAGGCTGAGGAATACAAAAAGTTAGGTACCCTCTTTAGGTGCTATCCAATAGGTATCAAATGTACAAAAATTAGTAAAAAAAACTTCTATTTGAAGCCAAATTTTACAAAATTTTCTGGGGGAGGACCGCCAGACACCCCCCCCCTTTTCTTTTGGAGTTAGCATTGATACAACTTCTTCGGACTTTACCAAAGTTTCGCATTTCGTTTATGATAAACTCGGGAAAACCTCGAAAAAAAAAATTGGGGTCCAAACACCTCGAGAAACAAAAGTCTTGTTATGGCTCTACAAAAATGTTTCGCCCCCACTTTCTAAAACAATGGATCGGGCCTGGATATCCTCTAAACAGCTGCCTAAAAGCACTCTTCAAAAATTTTTGAAAAACTCATGAAAAGTTCTGTGGTGGGCCGATTAAGACTTAAAATGCCCGGGCCGAAATTTCTTCCCAGTCCGACCCTGCTTATCAAGCATTGCTCTTGTACATATGAGTGGTAAGAGAGGAAAATAATTACCCCTATAAGCAGATAGAGTCCCATGAATTCAGCGAAATAGGTTAAAGAAGGGAATAACAATATCATGAACTTTTTTCTTCAGTCTTATGGGTGTTTTGCAAACATAGAGAACTATCGTCTGTTAAAATGAGAAAATATTAACTAATTGTAAGATCCCAAGAAACAATTTCACAACATGATAGAGAAAGCTTTTAACAAGGCAACTCAGTCAGATCCTCCACTATTAAAATTCTTAAATTAGGTCTTGATTATTCCTTAGTGTTTTCTATTTGATTTGCTTTTCTAATCTTCTAACTTCTAATGTATTTGTGTCTGTCTATAAACAGAAGATGTTTGGCTCTATAGACGTTTCCTTCAACTCAGTTCCATTCAGTTTCATAACTTAATTTCTCTGTTATTTATCATTTTTCCCTTCTGTGCCGTAAACTGAGCTAAATTATAATTTAATTGTCGATTTAAACGATGTTCACCGTTTCATTAAGTTGAAATTATTTCATAAGATAAAGAAAGAAGTATTTAATGACTTTATCACTGCAAATCGAGAGGGAGAGGTCCTCTACAGCAGTGGCGTATATAGGAATTTATTTCGGGAGGGGCCCAAAATTACTCCTCAGCCCCTCTCCCACATATTTAATAGGTCCAATGTAGCTTTTTAGGTGGTAACTTAGGTTCTAAAAACTTAATATAGGAAAAGTTGTAAGTAATAAAAATACAAGTACCAAAGGGGGGGGTCTGGGGGTCCTCCCCCAGAAAATTTTTGGAAGTTTGACTAAAAAAACCCAGGTTTTTAACTAGTTTTGGTACACTAAGTCCGAATTTTGAATGTACATTTTTATGAACTTAATATTTAAAAAGTTATTAAAACAGAGCTCCAAGTACAAAAGGGGATCTGGGGTCCTTCCCCAGAAAATATTTGGAACATTACCCCTAAAAACAGGGATTTATCTTGTTTTTGGAACACTTAGTCCGAATTTTGGACATATATTTTTTGGTAGGATTTGGATTTTGATGAACTTATTATGTAATTAAGTTGTTAATAATAAAATTCCAAGTACAAAAGGGGGGTTTGGGGTTCCTCCCCAAGAAAATTTTTTGAAATTAGACCCTAAAATACAGTGTTTTAACTTGTTTTGGTACACCTAGTCCGAATTTCGGGGGGGGGGGGCAGGGGCCCTTGGCCCCCCCCTTATATATACGCCACTGCTCTGCTCTACAGCATGGATGCATTGGGGCTAGCGGATGCAGTTCTGAAGATGCACGAGGCCATTTAATTATATTTTGTCCATGGACATGATAAAAATAATCACTGCAAATAATATCGTTATGAAATTCGAGTAAAACTTAATCTATTTAAACAGTTTTGATTAAAGAAAAGGGTTTTTTCAATTTTCTCAAAACTTGTTTTTGCCCTCATTCCCTTCTTTCTAACCAAATCGAAGATACCTTTGTCCTTATTTTCAAGGATTGTCCCTATATTTAAAAGAAAGTACTATCTACCAAATCGACTGATTTCACATTTTACTCAGTATAACAATTTGGGAAAATTTTCCAGGGTCTTTTGGTTGTATCATCACATATGTTGCAATTGCGGATATCGGCATAGCAAAGCGAGCAGAACATATGAGAGCATTTACTGATGAGAAAATCTCTTCCTGAAAACGTGATAACGTTGTAATCCTCGTTGCACTTGCTACAGCATAATTGCTCTGGATTGGAATTCGAGTTATTCCTCTCCATTTCTTCATTTGGTCGGATATCTGAAAAAAACCCATTAATTAGTACTTACTACCATATCTAATTGGACCCAACTGATAACCCAAGCAAAGGAAGGAAACACTGATCAATATGGTTCTGTTTATATTGGCCTTTTGTCAAAACGACTCCCTGAAATATTGGCCAATGGACGACGATACGACTGGTAATCTTTGTTCATCAAAAAAAGAGGCACATTTTCCAATTCCATTTTTACAGGTTTAATTTACAGGTTTATTTAGAATGTTTTATTATACCTTTTTTTAAAAAATTCACGAAATGTCCGATACTTAAAATAAAGGTTCTTACGTATTATCCCGTCGACCGTGTAGCTGAAATCAAAACGTTATCAAAGCCCATTGAATGTTCTTTAGCTGTGCGGCTCAATTTGACGGTAGCTGAAAGGTCGACGGGGTAATTCTACGATAATACGGGGTAATTAACAAGTACCAAAATAAGTTTACAAAAAAGAAAGTTTGAGGTGTAAATGATACACAGTTTAACCAGTTTTTATCCAAAATACAAATATTATAAGTGCTAAATACCAATATCATAAGTAAGTCCCCCTATAAATTATACTTCTCACACGTATATAAAAGTTCACTGAAATCTTAAAACAAAACTAATGTAACTCTAAAAAATATAAAAGAGGTAATTTAAAGTTCAATCCCAGAAAAATCCTTTCCATTTCTTATTCATAACCAACGGTCAAAGTTTGACTTTTTTTTAGATTTATTAGTTTTATGTCCCGAAAATTTATTTTTTAAGTAAGGTAACAAGTTACAAAAGTACTGACTTGCAACAAATATTGAAGTTAATTTGTTGAAAAACCCAGATACAAAAACCCAGAAACAGAGGAAAAAAATTACCAAATCTGTAAAGATAATTTTACCACTGTGTACAAATCATGACATATTATAAGACTTTGTTTTGTTGCATTTTTCGTTTTTAGTACACTAAAATATATGAGTATTAGTGAAACAGCTTCTTGGCCACAGAGACCTATATTTATGAGAGATTGACGTAAACCAACATACCTTTGAAAGTTTTCCATGGAATTCTCTCGCAATCGCACGCCATGATCGGTCCCATAGGCTGTAAAGTGTACGTAGCTGAAGTTACAGGTCTCAGTTACCGAAATATTTTTTTTGGTGAAGACAGATATGATGAATGGATATGGAATTAACAGAGAAAGCTATTACACTGGTCAACACGCATTTTGGTGTTATTAAACTTTTTATTTGTATATATTTGACCTGCTGATTCGGAATTAAAAATGAATGCTATTTTCTGAATCAGCAGGTCAAATATTTACAAAATGAGCTTTAACATTTCCGGCACCAAGATTTTTTTTTTCGTTTTAGATGTTATAGGAATTGGGTACATTTTACCAAACAATTCAACAATTCTTTTGACAAATTATTTAATATTGTTTACTCGGCTCCAGCTGGGATACAAGGGTCTTCCAGAAAGTAAAACCCTTTTTACAATAAACAGTTAATTACACACAGAATATTTGCTGAAACAAACTGTTTTGGTATTTCCTTTGAACCTCCTTCATATCCTTACATATATAATTATCACATTATCACTTTCATATAAACATTTTGTACTCTTTTTCGAGCTTAAAAATTTCCATTCTTCTGACACGGTCCATAGCCAGGGCCAGGGTTCAATGCATTCAAATTTATAGAATTCTTCTTTTCCTTTTGGAACCATTATGGTTTTATGAGTTTCACAAAATAAAAAGGCACCAGTTACGGTTCTAAAAGACTCTTTCCTTTGTGTGAGTGCAGTGATCACTGGATCTATGGCATATGTACTAGTGGGAGAAGAGTATGACATGGAAATTCTAAGTCTCGAGGAAAAAAAGGTACTACAATAAACGTTTATATGAAGATGGATGACAATTATGTAAGGATGTGAAGGGTGGATTCAAAGAAAATATACCGTAGGAATTTATTTCAGTAAATATTGTCTTTGTATATTTTTTCATTTAAAAATGGGCTCACTTTTTCAACGACCCTTGTACTTGAATGACGAAAAAAATTGAGTTGCGAACTATAGGTAACCCTCTTTTCTATTAGATATTTCAGCATGACCGCCAGGTCCCTTGCTAAGCAATCCTTCTAAATATACTACAGTATGTTTAGAACAGTAATTGTAAGGAGATATTAGTACAGTAAAACGAGCAATGAACAAAAGTAACAAGGTTGGATAGAGCCTTGTTACGATTGTGGATGTAAAATATTTTATTCTCTTACCGGCGGTTGTTGTCGATGATATCTGCCTCTGATGAGTCGCCTCGGTTCTCGTGCTCTTCTACGTGGAAGCATCGTGGAGAGATTTATACTAAAATAAATGAGAAGAGAGACACAACTGTACTTTAGTATTAGCCGAGAACCGAGTGGTCTGATAATTCACCAAAGGAAAGATAATATCAAAGTAAAAAAATAAAAAATATCTCAACTAACTAAGTAAAGTTGTTTTTGAATTTTATTTATGTTCTAATGTGTAATTTGTAAAACATTGCCATAAAGTCTGGTTGACAATATTTGAGCCTGGCTAAAATTCTTTAGTGCTGATACAACTTTCAATTAATTGAATACAGTGGTAGGTAATTAGAAGTAATGATTATAATGGAAGCACCATACCTTGAAATAATCAATGAAATATGAATAAATAGTTAATAAATAGTTAGAAATAGTTAGTAGTGAATAACTAGTTATTCAATTTTAATTTTGCATTATATTTTGGAAGGTAGTATTGTAAGAGGGCAATTGTACTGTACAATTGCGTTGTACACATTATTATTATATGTGAACGTATGTGATACTTCTACCTTAGCTACTAAGTTATATTTCTAAAAATTAAAGCTAACTTAATATTTTTCAAACAAAGCTTTCATATGGGTTGTCAATAAAAGTTTAGGATTTGAGAAGGCAAAGCATTGTATGCGAGGCAAAATCTTCCGGGGATTGGTGAGCGTTAGCAAGCATCATAGGGGGGCGAATCCGGCTTAATCTATAGTATTATAACACGGTCCTGCCATTTCATGGGCCTCACTTTCTCAGGAGCCGCACCCCCTTTGCCTTAAATCCTGTATTCGCTTTGCGGATGGAGCTTGGATATTCCAAGTGGCATAAGAAACAACAACAACAACAACACGGTGGATTTGGCAATGTTTGACAACACATTCGGGAGGGCTTTTTGCTTTTATTTATTATTTTTATTATTAATTATATACATTAATGTTCTTGATTTTCAGATATTTTCCATTTGCATTTTGGAATTCATGGTGATTGGCATTGGCAACATTTTTTAAAATTGCATCAAGCGTGTTACGTTACTATCCGCACAAATCCTTCTAATCGTAGAAAACGGTAGTAATTTTGTGGCTTACTCAATCTATCATTACAATATTATACCTATACCTATACTCTTTAGATTCACAAAGGTACCCTATACCCTTATTTAAGAGGGAGAAGTCGTTAAAAAAGGAAAAATAATGATACCTTGTCTTGTATACCTTGTCCTTTTTTAGGTATTACTTCTATTATAATACTATATGGTAAATAAAAATTTTTTACTATACCTGTACTGATACTGCTTTTCTGATAAAACTACTAATTCTGGACCAGTGTACTATGATGATTTGTTTCTCTGAAAAATGATTTGTGACTCAAAATATTTGGTAACAGCTTAGGACATCGTTGTATATCATAAGGAATTAAGATATAATAATTTGCCTTACTTGAGCAAGTTTTAAAATATTGAGACTAAACTTATTTCATCTGACTAAACTGAATATTGTAGAAAATAACAAGAAATGGATTAAACTGTTGTAAATTTGGATTGATGACTGATTATAAACAAATCTAGTTGAACTTTAGTTTGTTTTACCAGCATTTCGCTCTAAAATAAAATTTTGGGCTTTATTTCTTATTGTCTTGTCACGGCTTATAGAGTGTTTTCAGGTGACGTCACGACTAGCTAATTTCTTTTAACTGTTAACTTTTGTAGGGCTTTTAACTGTTGCTAAGGAGGTTGCTAGGTAACGAGGTATATGTTGCTAAGGCGGTTTTTAAGTATAGGGTCACGTGATTGCAAATACTCCAATAGAAGAATGGACTCTAACCGTCTGACGTCACACGGAACCAACACGTGACCTACTGAGCTTGCGATTGGTTACCACAGATACTACACTAGTAGATCTACTAGTGTAGTATCTGTGGTAACCAATTGCAAGCTCAGTTGTAGGTCACGTGTTGGTTCCGTGAAGTCTCGAACCAGATAGGCGGTTAGAGTCCATTCCACGGCCAGTCATTTTCTGTAACTGTTAACCTCTGTAGGGCAAAAAACTGTAACATTTTTGTTGCTAAGGCCGTTGTTAGGTCCAAGTCATGTGATTGAAAATGCTCTATAGATTCAGATATTAGGTGGGTGGGTATAGTATCCAGTCAGCCGGGGTTTTGGTCACAATTAGTCAAACTCTATCACACTCTCGCTACAACGTTACTTGGAAAGAGAAGCTGCGTGGGCTTTATAGAAACTGAACAGTAAAAGAAAGAATGGATGAATAGATTTTTAATATTAGGTATATGAAAAAGAATTTTATACCTCTAACATTTTTATTAAATCCGGTCGGTAAATTCCAATAAAAATAATAATAATAATAATAATTATAACTTTTCCCATGTAATAAATATGTTTTTACCGACCGGATTTTTCTTATATTCAGTTAAACTTTCATGTTGTTGTGTGTATTTTTGTACAATGTTGTACATGGAGGTGGAGGATACTCTCGGTGGGTTGCAGCCCCATAGATAGCTTCTTCCCCCCCAGGATTCGCCCTTGAGTGCATTCTGTCTATGTATTTTATCTCTATGTATTTGAGTCTATTTCGTTTTGTTAGAAATTACGTATATGAAGCAGAAGCACATAATACTTTATTACTTTCCGACTTTCCCCGTTTTCTCAAAACAGAACCCTTTGATACTAGTATCGATTTTCGCTGTCCTTCCAAAAATTCGATCAATAGGAACACGCGATTTCGCTGGTTATAGGGGCGTCTCCCCCGGAAAAATCAATGGGCGTTTGAAGAACCAAAAACGTTCTGGCCCCTCCTCCTCTCTTCTCTTTGGTTGGTCGGCGATCTCCTGATGGATCCGAACGAATTCCATCCTCTGACATAGAGACGACCTTGGAAGCTGACATTAAATTGCGACACATCACCATTAATCAAGATTCCGCTCCCTAATCGGCAAAAGCGAATCTTTTTATTGGAAAGAGAAAAAGGGAGAAATCAAATCACAGAGGACCTGTGTAAATAAAACGAAATCCCATCAAAAACCCCAGAAACTAGTCACAGGTAATTGACGATAAATCAAGCATAATCACATAAACGGGCTCGGGAGGGGTCATAACCACCTGATGATATGAAGAAGTAATTGGGGGAGGTACCACTGATCGATGACCACGAAATTGGCTTTTTTTTATAATAATTATATTTTGCGGCAAACTGAGAGACTTGTGTCTGTGTTCACCTCGCCGATTAACTGGACCGATAACTAGCGTTTATTCGGAAATACTTTATCTTAATTATTTCTAATGGCTTGATAGTCGTTATGGACTTTTGTGTGTGATCAATGTGTTTACATATTTTACAAATTTGTCCTACCTCGTTACACGGCGTTTAGAATGGAGGGCCGTTGGGCGAGATTCTTTTGGTATGAGAAGAGGCGTTGGAAGAAATTGCTTGAGCTTGACAATGTGATCACGTTAAATAAATGATACGCCGAAGTACTAGAATGCGAAACGGGGGAATGATGTGCAAATAACAGAAGTTTCGGGCTGAATTACTAAAAAACTTATGTCAATTGTACGATAAAGGCTGATTCAGCTAGTTAGAATAGAAGTGTATTTTAGTAAGAGGAATTAATTTTTACCGAATTAAATTTTTTTAGTATAGTACCTACTATATAGTTTCCTAAGTAACAGGGCCGTTCCGGCCGGGCGTGCTGGCCGTGCCTGCACGGAGGCGCCGACCGATGAAGAGGCGCCTTAGAAATTTTTTTTTGACCCCTAACTTTAAGGGAAAAATATTCCGTTACGTCCTGACTCAAAAGAAACAAACCTAAGCAGTAAGCTAGATCTCCTTTCCTTTACAAAAAAAGCTTCAAAAGGCGCCTACAAACGAGTAAAGAGCGCCCTTACTGGGTTATACACACCCGTCCCCCGTAAGAGAACTAATATAGGCGCCTTTTAAGAAAAGTGCATTTTGAACTTTTTGTATGGGGCGCCCTCATCTAGTGAATCTATTAAAGGGTGCCAACTCTTAACAAAAATGTTAATATGCCCGACTTTGAAAGCTATAAGGAAGACTCCTTTTAGCTTTCAAATTGTATGGGGCGCCCCATCAAATAAATATATATTCAAAGCGCCCACCCTGAGAGAAAAATTGAACACACCGACTTTGAAATATGTAAGGCGTCTTACTTAGCTAAACCAAATTGTATGAGTTGTCTTAATTAAATGGATTTATCAAAGACCGCCAGACCTGCGAGTGAAAATTTTAACATTCCCAACTTTAAAAGCTATACCATATTGTATATGGGCGCCCCCATCAAATGAATCTATTCAGGGCGCCCAGTGCGCCCATTCTGAGTGAGTTAAAATTTAAACACTCAGGACTTGAAAGCTGTAAGGCGTCTTAGAAAAACTGAATTGTATGAATCTATTAATAGGCGCCCTCCTTGGATGAAGATTTGATTCACCAGTTATTAAATAGCTATCAAGCGTTTGCCTCAAATCATATTTTAATAGATGTCCCTTAAAAATTTCTATATAATAGGCCCCTGACTTGTGAAAAATGTTTTGAAGAAGACTATTGTAAAAAACCGAATGGATATCTCTTACGTAAATTTATTAGGTGCACCTGGTGCTGCTACCATGCCAACTTAAAAATATTTTAAAAATAGAAAATAATTACTTTTTCAAACAAATTGTTCTCTAGATAAATATTGAAACTTCATTTAATTTTTCAAAACAAAAAGTTTTTTCAGGATAGTTTTATTAAGTAGCAATAGCTAATTAATTTTTATATTGTTCTTAAAGTGTCAATTACTGGTAACCATCAGTTACTGGTTAGATAAATAGCCAAACCATACAGCCTCTATCGAGAACTAGGCGAAAATTGAGTAATCCTAAGTGAATATTTTTGAGTTTATGGCCCAGGGCCGTATCCAAGGGGGGTTCAAACCCCTCCCGAAATTTTGACATCAATTTTTATACTGTTTTTCATTGAAAATTCTGCAAATTTATAAGGAGCAATTCTCTTCGGTTGTTAGCTAAAGGGTCTCAAAATGAGTTAAAACACTACTTTTAGGGGTCAAATTTCAGAAATTTTTCTTGGGGGAAAACCCCCAACCCCCCCCCCCCCCCACCACCACCAAAAAATGAGTTTATCATTATTCTTTAAACTGAAAACTAAAAATTCCCCACAATATATTGAAAAAAGCTTGATTTATTTTAACTGAAAACTAATTTTAATTAAATAAGTAATGCCAATATTATTTATTAATAAGTAGAACCCCTTTACAACGACCCTCTGTTATAGCAACCCTTGCGTTACAACAACCGGTAATAAAAGCACCTTTTTATTACAATATTGTTAATTTTATTCGTTAAAACGTCCGCATTTTGTTGGCACCATAAGGAGTCGCTTTATCAAAGTTCTACTGTATCATTAAGTTAAGTAATATCAAATTTGTTTAAAGTAATTATTAATTAGTTAAAATTAACAAATAATTTAAAATAAGTGATTAATTAATTAAAAATTAATTAAAAGTAAAAATTAATCAACTTAGAATTAATTATTAATGGGGGTGAGGTGTAAGGGGCGCCGTAATTTATTGGCACGGAGGCGCCTTCATACCCAGGAACGGGCCTGCTAAGTAATACAATAATTGGAATGTGAGGACAGCTTCAGAAATGTCTCTTTACCAGAACAATGAAGGTGAACAACACCCTTTAAAACACCCTTTAATTACTCGAAACATAGGTAAGATGGCTAGTCACTTTAATTCTACCTAGTTTAACTTCAGTTGCCAGAGTAAAATGCTTATTTGAGCTGTTAAACTTAATAAGAACAATTAATTTGGCATAATTACTTTATATATCTAGAAGAGGAAAGTAAATCAATTTAGTAGTAACACGAAATAACAATGTAATTTTTAGGTATAAAAATAAAATTATTCCAATTGTTCTGCGTAATAGATGAATACAGGATTACATTTATGAAATGAGTATTCACGCAAAAGAGCTAAGCAAAGGAAAAATGAAAATATGACATTTAGAAGACACAAATATGTAATTTATATGCACAGAATATGCGGTATCCAAACATATTATATTCATACCTACATACGTATTCCATGTAATTAATCCTCAATAAAAGAACTTCAATTATTTTTACTTTGGTCCTATATTGTAATAAGAAAAATATTAAGCTCCTCTGATGACACATTTTATTCAACAAATCTGCGATTTCTTGTGAGAATTTTCAAAACGATCAAAGTATTTTAGCAGATATTGGGGTACAATTTCCACCTTCTTCCCATGGTATCATTACACACTGTGCAATTGCGCATACCGACGATGCAAGTCGAGCAGTAGAGATGACCGCATTTATTGCAGAACAATTGTCTTTCTGACTGCTGCAGCGCCTCGTATCCGGTGCTACAAATGACACAGCATAGATCGCCTGGAGTAGGATTTGGCCTGTGCCTCTTTGCTGCCGCCGCTTCATCTCGGTGGACGACTGAAAGAAGGTTTTCAATTAGATTCCATATACCAGATGCGATGGTATGATGGTATCGATGCCCACGGCTTACTAGATTAGATTCATACAGGTTAAACCTTTCTCGACTTATGGGATTCCTTTGACAACTTTTCCCGCTAGGACAGTGGCGTATATAGGAATTTATTTCGGGAGGGGCCCAAAAATTACTCCCCAGCCCCTGTCCCACATATTTAATAGGTCCAATATAGTTTTTTAGGTGATAATTTATATCCTATAAACTTAATATTGAAAAAGTTGTTATTAATAAAAATACAAGTACCAAAGGGGGGTCTGGGGGTCCTCCCCCAGAAAATTTTTGGAAATTTACTAAAAGAACCAGGTTTTTAACTAGTTTTGGTACATTAAGACCAAATTTTAGATGTACATTTTTATGAACTTAATATTTAAAAAATTATTAAAATAGAGTTTCAAGTACAAAAAAGGATCTGGGGGTTCTTCCCCAGAAAATTTTTGGAACTTTACCCCTAAAAACAGGGTTTTATCTTGTTTTTGGTACACTTAGTCCGAATTTTGGACATATATTTTTCGGTAGAATTTGGATTTTGATCAACTTATTATAATAAAGTTGTTAATAATAAAATTCCAAGTACCAAAGGGGGGTTTGGGGGTCCCCCCCAGAAATTTTTTTTTGAATTCTGACCCTAAAATACAGGGTTTTAACTGGTTTTGGTACACCTAGTCCGAATTTTGGGGGGGGGCCAGGGCCCCCTCGCCCCCCCCTTATATACGCCACTGCGCTAGTATAGCACCATCCCACAATATCCCTATACCTATACGTATTATATGCAGTTGCTTTGCCTTTTGCCAGATGTTAACTTATAATTAATGTACAATTTTTCGGTGCGCCTAGCGCTAACTGTTGTTGACTTACATAACACATTAATTTCGACTACAATTTAGTATCCAGTCAGCCATGGTACTACAAAAAACAAAAGGAACTATTTTTTTTTATCATCTTTTGTCAACATCGCATGTTGGCAACCAAGTTGATTTTGTGTAGTCCCCTTTACAGAAGTAAAAACCAATAACTTACCTGCGTGCCCAATTAAGTTACATGCACATTCAGTAGCTCGTTGCTGCGGATCCTCTTCTGCTGCCTGTGCATTTTGAGCCTGTTCAGGAGCTTGAGGCTGTTCTGGCTGTAAAGTAATTAAATTTTATGGTAATATTCATACTTTTTGTAGAAAAAGAAATAGAGAAAGCGCTATTTTTCGTTTACCCGACTGCAATTATTAGTAATTATTGCTAATCGAACAGTTTCACAGGGAACCCTTTCAGACCGCGAAACAAAATATAGACGTTAAAAATAAATCGACTGATGGTTGAATTAGCTATTTCAGTGTTAAAGACAAACACTTACCCTACCATTCATAATTACACATTTTGGTACTTTAGGATCAGCCAGACGCAAGCATCGGGTTTTAAGCTAAATCATCAAAACTAATCAAATATCAAAATAAAACACCAATAAAATATCGTAACTTGCAATAGTTCGTTAAATTTTTGTTGCATTTTTATGTGTAAGTAATAAAATATTGCCAATATAGTCCGATTGGAGAGATTTAGGCCCAGCTAATCATTATGTACCAAAAAAGACAAAGATCAAAGAAAAAATCAAAGAAGGTTCAAAAATCTATAAAGAATACTTTTTTTACCTCACCAAATTAATTAGATGTTAAAAACTAGGGCCGGGGTGGCCAACCTCTTTGGTAAGAATGCCACTATTATTAGGTGAAAAATATTTATACGTGCCACTTTTTAATTTTCCGTGTACACGTAAGAAAATCCACATATTTGTTTTTCATACATGTCTTAGCAGAAGTGATTTAAAAACAATAGCTCATATTAAAGTTTTACTATGGCTAAAATTAAGAATATAAGGTGAGAAAATTAAGTAAGAAAAAAATTAAACAAAATTGAAATTTCAATTCTAAGTAATCTTAAAGTGTCTTTTGAAGTTGCAATCAGTTTTAAGGCGGTTTATATTTATTATTTATCAGTTTTTTACCTAGTCATTTATTTTAGGATTACCTACTTATTTAACCATTTAATAACAAAAGGGTACAACTCCGTTAGGGTTCCAGCTAAATATCGCCAACATCCAAATCGCTAAATTTATCCAAATATAAAAAAAATTCTGACTTTTATTAATAAGCTGAATAGTTATTGATCTATTTTAATTCAGGAGTTTGAAATTATTTATGAATATTTCTACTTT
Organism: Tetragnatha montana; assembly: GCA_963680715.1. Taxonomy (NCBI): domain Eukaryota; kingdom Metazoa; phylum Arthropoda; class Arachnida; order Araneae; family Tetragnathidae; genus Tetragnatha; species Tetragnatha montana. The sequence continues at coordinate 23,354,289 of OY796680.1, forward strand.
TTGTTACCTAAAAGAAACGGGCGATATTTAGCGGGAACTCTAACGGAGTTGTACCAACCAAAGTAGGCACATGATGTGCACATCAATTTTCGAACGATATTTTGATTTTATTAAGAAATCACTTGTTCATTAACATACGTACGACATTGAGCCAAACCTAACCTACAAAATTATCTAAAATTCAATTCGTGTTCATTAAAAAAATTGCTTGCAGATGGGAATTTTTCCAAAATTCAATATTATTTATGCTTCATTATATTTTTGTTTCAATGTCTTCGCTTATATCTCCGTCTTGCCACACATGCCGCGGGTTAGTCATGTCTCTAATGAACCGTCGAATTTCTGTCGCTACAAGTTTATAAGATAATTTTTGTCTCCTTGCTTACTTGTTAATCAAAACATTCTCGTCTTTGGGGGGAAGGGATATGACATATCTTTCCTCTGTTGCAAGTAAATCCCCAATTCATCGCGAAGAAAAGCCAAAAAAAAAAATGTCACATTGCTAAGGTTTTGAAAACTTGGTGCTTGTCCCCAGAAAATTAAAAAGAACTTGAAAATTATGGCCTAAGCTTCAAAAGCGTACTTCAAAAAACTAAGGAATAACCTGCAAGCAACTGAGAGAAAAAAGTTGTGGTACGCCTTTGGCGTTTATTAAAAAGGCATTATAATATATGAAGCACAAGATGTTCTTATTTAGCAATTCGAAAAAACTTTTCAGTAAATCAAATTTGTTTACATTGTTGATTCAACATAAACTCTTAGCAACATTAAAATCGCCGTAAAAATAACCCTTACCTCCTGAGGACGTGGTCCGGCGGCATTTCTTCCAGCACGTTGGAAGCGACGCATCATATTACGGCGAGGAGGATTTCTTCGAGGCATTATTGCTAAAAACCAATAGATGAGTAGATGAAGTCATTAGAGTGGGTTTACATTACTCAATAATGCTGATTTCAATAATGTCACTAATCACACCATGAACTCCAATATGCAAATGCAAAATGACTAAAACGCAATAACATTAATAAATATAATTAATAAAAATAATAAGCCCTCCCGAATGTGTCATCAAACATCGCCAAATCCACCATGTCATGTATACTAGGATTAAGCCCATTTACAAGACCTAAAATATACTTAAAATTTAATAATAACATTGAAAACCTGTCTATAAAAATTTGTTAAAATATGCTAAGCTTAGTGGGATAATGTCTCAATATTAGATAATATAGTTTTAATGAGAACTCGATAAACCATCTTTGTGTGCGGTTTCGAGTTGTACCTAATAATGACTGTGCCGAGTAGGTACGTCAAACGTCGTAATGTGATACCTAAGTCTATAAAAAAGGGGGGGGGGAAATATAATTGATGATAATGACAAACCAGAAACTGTTAGACCGTCTTAAGAATTCGAGAAGCTAAAATATAATAATTTGACTTACTTGAACTGGATATAAAATATTAGAAAAAAAAAGATGCATGGGTAAACAGAAACCTGTTTGACTATCTTAAGAATTCGGAGAGCTAAAATATTAGATTAACTTACTTGAACTGGATAAAAATAATACAAAAGTTGCACCGGTTCTATTGAATCAGTGAATTTAATGGGATTGAATTTGAATATCGCTGTTGAGCTATTTAGAATTTAGCTTCTGCTTCATTTTACCCGTATTTCCCCTTTAAAAAAACAATTATTTCTTCACATTATGTTTGTTTACACTAAACTAGCTAATTTTAGCAGTATCTATAAAAGTTTTTATAGTGAGCCGAGGTTTGTTCAAATAGACTAGTAAATTAGACTAGTATATTTGGAATAGTACCTAAAAGACTTAAAATCGGTTTTGGACGCATCTGTTTGTTTGCCCCCAACCATTTTCTTTGACATTAATTCGTCGTTACATTGCTCGTATTAAATGTATCTTTTAGGATATTAGAATGTAGTAATTTAACCTTGACGCATTTTTTAAATTTATGGGTGTGGGTAACACTGGAGTCATACATTGAAAAGCGGGTCTGGGGGATCCTCTCCAGAAGATTTTTAAAATTTGATAGTTGAAAACCACCCGAGATTGGGGGGGGGGGCGTGGGCAGAGGCGTAGCCAAGGGAGGATTTTGAGACATATACCCCTTTTCCCTATAAAAAATTCTAGAAATACTTCCCCGAGATACCATACCCAGTGCTGAAATTGGAAGGGGACGCGGGGGGACGCCGTCCCCCGAAATGATTGGACCGTCCCCCGAAATATTTTTACCGTCCCCTTTCCCTAAAATATTTGTTTTCACGAAAAAAAATTATAAATTTAAGGTAAGATTTAAAAAAATTTAAATACAAAAGCAAAAAGAAGAAAAAAAAGAAATTTTTTCTGACCTAAATTCCCATTCGAATAAATGTTCGGAATCGTCTATCAGCGTGCCAGCAGTCTCCCATTATCCCGATTCGCAAATATATTTGTATTCGGATTTTTAGGTTCAAATTTCAAAAAACTTTCTGGGGAGGACTCCCAGACCCCCTTTAAGTATTTTAATCTCTATTACTCACGATTTGCTACACAAAAAATGAGTTAAAACCCGGTTTTTAGAGTATAATTTCCAAAAATTTTCTGGGGGAGAACCCCCATTTCGTACTCGGAATTAGATTATTCACAACTTTTTTAACATTAAGTTGAGCAAGGGGATTCAATTCGATTAACAAATTTTAAGCCCCCAAACCAAATCCTGGATCCGCTACTGCCTGGTAACACCAAGATGAATAATGTTGTTTGTTTTTATTTAACTTTCCATCAATATTTGTAAAGATGTAAATGTTACATAGATTTAAGGTTATAAAAATTATAATAACTGCATTTGTGCTTTTATTCTAGCATTTAAAAAAATGTCCCATTAGCCCTCACTTTCCCCTAACTATGCAATTTTAAGTAATCTATGACTTGATTATTAATTCGAGTTAGGTACCAAAAATTAGTCATATTTTACCCTCCATCAATCATCTACTCTGTAAAAAGGTGAGTCCCCCCAAATATTTTTCTCCAATTACAGCACTGACCATACCATACCAATATCCCTCTCCGAATTTGTCTACGCCACCTCTCCCTGGCTTGGGTCCAGGGGCGTCATTTCAGTTTTTGGTTGGGGGGGGGGCAAGGATTTTTTTTTAAGTGGGGCTGAGCCACGCCGTAACCAGACTTGTTTTTTTTTCGGGGGGGGGGGTGCGACTCAACATCATGAGCTCAAAGTAAAAATGGGGGGGAGTCTGGGGGTCACCGCCAGAAAAATTTTGAAAATTTACCTTTAAACTAGTGTTTTACCTCCTTTGCAACCTTATTGGGGAGCACCCAGAGCAGAGGGAACCGCTTGTTGTAAGCGTCAGAATTTGAAATATACTGTATAACATATATATATTTAAAAATTTTAAGGGGGGGTCTGGGGGTTCTTCCCCAGAAAATTTTTTGAAATTTGCCTCTTAAAATAGTGTTTCAGCTCATTTTGAGGCCCTTGGGTTACATCCAAAAAGAACAGTTCCTTGTAAAGCATAGAATTTTCTAGGGAAAATAGTTATAAATAAACGTCAAATTTTCAAGGGGGGCGGAGATCCTCCCCCAGTTAAAATTTTTGAAAATTCCCCTTTAAACCACTCTTAGGGGCTTCAAACTCTTTGGTTCCCAAAGGGAACTGCTTATTGTAAGCGGCAGAATTTTCAAGGGGTTCATTGTATAACAGACATCAAAGGTCAGGAGGGGATTGGGGATTCTCCCCAAAAATTTGACCCTCAAAAGTAGTGTTTTAACTCCTTTTGGGACTTTTTGAGTTAAATCTGATGTCCTTGTGGAAATTACAAAATTTTCAAAGGCCTCAGCAATTTTTCACTTAAAAGTGGAAACCTTGGGGGGGGGCAATTGCCCCCCCCCAAGGTTGCCACTTTTATGTGAAAAATAGCTGCAAATCCCATGAAAATTCTGTAAGTTCCACAAGGAGCATCGGGTCCGGGTGTAACCCAAAAAGTCCCAAAAGGAGTTAAAACACTACTTTTGAGGGTCAAATTTCAAAAAATTTTCTGGGGGAGGACCCCCAGCCCCCCTTCATTAATAACTTTTTCCCCTTGAAAATCCTAAATTTTACAATTAACTGTTCTCTTCGGATGTAACTCAAAGAGCCTTGAAAATGAGCTGAAACACTACTTTAACAGGCAAATTTCAAAAAAAATTTCAGGGGAGAACCTCGAAACTCCACTCTAAAATTTTGATGTCTGTAATACAGTGTTTTCCCTAGAAAAGTCTGTAGCTTACAAGAAGCTACCCTTTGGGTGTTCCCCACCCAAGCAGTTTGAAAATGAGATAAAACAGTAGTTTAAAGGGGCGATTTTCAAAAAACTTTCTGGGGGAAAACCCCCAGCCCCCCTCGAATATTTGACTTCAATTTATAACTTTTTCCCTTGAAAATCCTGAGGTTTACAATGAAAGGAGCTGTTTCTCTTCGGATGTAACATGTAACCCAAAGGGCCTGAAATGAGCTGAAACACTATTTTAAGAGACAAATTTTCAAAATTTTTCTGGGGGTGACTCCCAGACCCCCTACTTTTACTTCGAGCTCAAGTTGTAAAAATTGTTATATCATTCAAATGCTACTTCTTTTATGTAGTCTCAAACTTAATGTTTTAATGCACTCGTTAGGGGGTACCTTAAAAATGACGTTGAGTCTTACCTCCAAAAAAACAAAAGTCAGATTACGACGTGGCCCAGCCCCACTTTAAAAAATTATTTGCCCCCCCCCCCAACCAAAAACTGAAATGACGCCCCTGTTTGGGTCTCACGACCGCTATATAGAGAATCCTGTAGCCTGCAGGTGTAAGCTGATGAAGCAAATACATCAATCCCTTCATCGCTTCCTTCGCTTCCTTACTTGTGGCGCCATCTATAGGAATAACGTAAAGTGAAAAAATACCCCGAGAAAACCTTTGATAACAACACTAGTCGACAGTGGTTTCCTAACAACAACCAAATCACTATTTTTAATAATAGTTATTCAAATATCTGCAAGTAAAAAAGTTCCACCACGTCCCATTTCTGTGTAAAAAAAAAGTTGGATTTTCAGCTATTTTTCGTAATTTTTGCGTTATAGGCGTCATTTTTGTCTAACAGCAACCCTGCAACCCCGTCCAATTAATTTATTTCTAGTATCCCTATCCCAGTATATATGTTATGGGCAAAGTGATTAATCTGGCATTATTAATAATGCATTAACATTATTAATAAGTGGAGGTGGGCAAAATGATAAATTTCATTCACAAATTCCACTGAATTTATCACATTGCCCGTAACATATATACATACTTTTAAAAGCGTGGGTATGTTTTTATACTGCAGTTCATTTTGAAAATATCGAGTTTTCATCGTAGATTTTGCACATTTATGCACAATACGTTTTGCTAAATGTGGGTACAGTTTAAATTACAATCCAAAGGTAATATTAAACAAAAGAAATGGGAAAACGTTTCTCTTCCATGATTTGGGTCCTATTAGGTGACTAAGATGAAATCTGGGCTCTTCTCGTGTGTTGCATAAGTTAGATTGTGGCTCTTTTTTCAGTGGATAAGAGACAACAGAAGTTCTATGGAAATTACTATCCATTAAGCATGGAGACAGCATTCAAATCATCTTAATTATTGTTATATCAATGTCAAATACAGAAAAAATATTTCAAAAAGAATTTAAAAGGACATTTTTCGCCATTAAGCGAAGGCATAGTCAAAGTCAGTATGAACCTCTGGTTAGAAAAGCATTTAAGACCCTACCTTTGAAGGAAAGTTTAATCAAAACATATTGTCAGCTTGGAAATGGTTAGTAGGAGAGTGGTAAGAGGATTTTTAGAAAATAAGACCGTTAAAAATGTTTTAATCCTCCTCCTCCTCCCTACAATTTTCTTAAAATAAGGCGTAAGATTGTTCAATTTGGCTTGTGAAAATTCTCATTGCAGCATGCAAGATAATATCCGTCAAAGAACATCCATTACAATGCTGATATTGTAGGACGCGCGTGACGCCGTTCCCCAAAATATTTGGACCGTCCCCTGAAATATTTTAGTCATCCCCCGAAATATCGGGATTTTTGGTTGAAAAAGTTGACGAATTAAAAGTTGAGTCCCCCCCCCCAAATATTTTGTTTCTTGCTCACAAATATACGTAGATCCAAATATTGAGAACATTTTCCCAGCAAGCTTCCTCAAGTAAAAAAAAAGACAAAAGTACAGCAGACTAGGATTTATAAAAGTCAACCAATGTCTTATTATACTAGATATTTCTTTCAAAGTATGTATGATCTGACTGCAAGTCATTAAGTTCACAGCTCCTCTTTAATTGTGTCAGTATCATCAGTGATAGGATAAGAGAGCTTTGGTAATTTGGCTACTTTTGGTCTGTGTCGGATAAAAGTACGCATTCAATTTTTTATTTTCTTTGTGATTTTTAACATATTTTCGTTAAAGCCAAAACTTTCATGCTTTGAAATTTCATGTTTGAGTCAATAAACTTACGTTCAGTAAATTTTTGAGGATCTAGCTTTTAAATTATGGATTTTATAGCCCAAATTCATTTTTGTGCGTTCTTTTACCCTCCTTTCCCCTAAATAAAGAGAAGATCCCAAATTCAAATAATATTTATGTTTATGTGTTTTTTAAAATTGAAGTATAATTTTGGAAACAGGATTTAAAAGGAAAGACACTAATAACTTTAGTAAAACTCACAATAGGTGAACTACGATAGATAAAGATAATTTGATTTATTTAAAATATCTTGGTAAATATAAGCATACAATCAAATTCTATTTACAAAATTTTATATACCTAATGACATAAATTTACAATTCCAGGAGTGTATAAGTTGTGAATTACACTAGAGAGCACACATTAAAATATACAAAAATAGCATTATTTATTATATATTTATCGTACTTGAGGCTAAGTTAAATGACTTATGAAAACTGAAATATCAAGGGAGATATGACGACTAGAATATCTTTGGTATTTGCAAAATTAGGAACTTATGGTTTTGTAAATTCATCAAGAATAAATATCAGACTTTGAGAATTTCAAATTCTCCATCATAAAACTTCTTTGCATTGTAAAAAAATAAAAGTATTTTATGAAAATTACATGTGTATTTTTTTAAAGATAATATAGTATGAAAATGCAGTTTTACCAAGATTTGAGTTAAAGAAGGTTTTTTTTTATATTTGAAGACTATTAAAAAGTAAATTCTCCTGTACCCTAAAAGTTAATTACATTTATAAAATGAGTAAGACAGTAAATAAATTTACGACTTCTTTATTAAAAATTTAATATTTTCTGTAAAATTTTAATTTTTATGCATTATTTATTTTGCATAAGTATTCAACTATTTTGTAAATATTTTTAAAAAGCACTGACTAAGTACTCAAAGATCTTATTTAAAAAATACCTTTAACATAAAAAAGTACTGACATCAACAAGTATCTATATACACCAGACGAATTCTTATATTCATGCAAAGAAATATTTTAAAATATTAATGACGAAATTTTATCGCTCGGTATGAGCATTGAGCAATACCACACCAGTCTTAAGGGTATTATAAGATCCCCACTAATCATCGCGATATTATTGTAATAAGCCCAAGTAATAAATTAAGACTTCGTGAGTTTCAACTAAGAGGAATTTTAACTAAAATTGAAACCTATTTAAAATTTATAGATTTTTGTTTTTAGTTTACATGAATTAAAGATGTTTGCTCTATTTATAGAATTTTATTATTAATATATTAAAATTATATCATAGAAAAAAGAAAGACTAAATTACTTGAAACATATAAGGCATTGTTTATGTGTTATGTAGTTTACAAAAATATAATATTGACACTTAACTCTTCCAAGATTCATTTTGGTTTGTCTTTTTTATTAAGATGGAAAAGGTTGAGTCAATCAATGCACAAAAAATTCAGGAACATGAATTCATTCTTCATTTCAGTCAGAAAAACTAACTGGCGATGTCGAAAAACCTTAGCTTTCGGTCAAATGTTTTCAGAAATATTAATGTATAAAGTAGATATTTTTTTTAATTGCTGTATGATATGCAAGTTCTTATTTCCATCACCTATACTATATTGAACCTTAAACAACATTCATCGCCTCATAGAGTTGAATCTTTTCTAACCATTGGAGAATTTAATAAAACACAGAACCGAATACCGGCCATGGAATAAACAATAATTGGAAGCTGGTCTCCAACGTGAATCGACAGGACTGCTTTATACATTGCGAATAACTGTTATGCCAGCGAAAGGTAAAGAACTCATTAGTCAAGAAAGAGGAGTAACTGCCTTGTTGTTACTGTCTTCCAGTCACTGGCAGGCAGTACATCAGTTGGTTTGGGCGAGTCCATCATTGGTGATGCTTGTTGGGTGCTATGCTGATCACTGAAGGGTTGGCTGTCTCTAGTCCGATTCCGTTCTCCAGGTGGATGTCGCTGCTATGGGGCGAGTCCAGGGGAGGGAAGGAAGGCAACTGCTGCGACAGTGTGCTGGACGAAGGCAGGAGGGGAGAGGGGACGAGTCGATGGTGCTGCGGGGAGTCGCTGTCCAGGGCCAGTTGGGGCAAGTAGACGGTGGACCCGCCGCTGGCTAAGGAGGCGATGGCTGGAGATTTGCTGGAAGAACCTAAAAGCAAAATATACTTGCTTAAAATAATCTTCATCGAAAGAAAACAAAGTTAAAAATATTGCCTCCAGAGATGTTATTTTACTTATTAGATTGGAAGGCTCAATTAATATTTAATCAATGGCTATATTTTACACTCATAGGTTAATGTAGTCAATATAAAATGCGCAGTACCCTTCCTACCATTACTAGAGCTAACATTGGATGATTTTGTCTTTGATACAGATCCACTGCTCTTAGGTTTTCTTTTCCTTGTTTGTATGGAGTCTTTCCTCATGGACATAGGCCTGTTAACCTGTAAAAAGAAATGTTGTCTAAAATAACAGTCAATAGTTTCCTTACTTACACATATGCATATTATATGCCTTTTTTAATTCATATTCATTTATAAAAGTTAGCTTTTGAACACTTCATCAAAGCAATTTTCTGTTAGGTGAGGCTTTTATGCTTATTTTTACTTACTTGATGTAGTTTGTAATATAAACCACATGCATTGCATACTGGTTCTCCTTGGGTATTTCTCCTCCACAAGGTGGTGTCTGTAGTATTACAATTCGAGCACGTCATGCCTACTCGACGACTGGTTGTCTAAAAAGGATTTGGACAATTAATTATACATATTCATCATACTTTCTTGATAGATGAATTATATGTTTAATTTCATTTACAGTTTGAGAAATTATATTGTTAATCTCTTGTGCTGATTTTCATTTACATATACCAATATAGGAAGTACACATCACCTTTAATTTAAAATTAACTTAAAGCCATATGAAATTTACAAGGGTTGGTTTTAGTAACGATTAAGAACTAAGCTTTTTGACTGAGATCATGATCTGTTTTAATATCATTATTTTTCCGGCACGGCATAATGAAATTAATTAAATCACATTTTAACATTGCTGCTGTGATTGGAAACATTATTTGATTCCAAACGCTATTTTTATTACATTTCAAAATTCAATAGAATTTTTTATTATTGATTATCAATTTGCTGTGGGATATACTGCGATAAATAACATATCCTAAAGGGAAATATTAAATACTACAAGCCAAATTGTTTAACAGTGGTAAAGAAACTAAAAGTTACAATGTTTTTGTAGCTACAACTGAAAAAATTTTCCATCCCACCCTGAATTTCATGGAGTGTTACTGCCCAGTCAAATTAAAGCCCATTAACGCCCAACCCATTGTTAACACAACTCAACCCCCTAAGGAATAGTCCTCCGAAATATGAATATCCCCCCCCCACGAAATTTTTTTTTCTGGCTACGACACTGTACCGTCACTTGTGTCTTTCTTGTCCAATGTGATGTACACGATGCTAGTCCTCGTTCAAGTAAAGCTTTCCAGTCTAGGTAAGCTAGTTTGCTAGTGACTAGCATCTCGTATAAACAGGAACTCCATGGTCCAGCAAATATGAAGATTTCTTATTACTGACACGATTACCACTGCGGGTGTATACAAAAACTACCATTTACGCCCTGAGAGTATTATTAATAATTCAATTTTTTATCTATGTGATTTCCCCCCTTTATTTCTGTGCTAATTTTAAGACAGTTGAGTTCAGAATGGTTTTTAAAGCTAAACGAAAAGAAGTAGAATGAACGATGTTTTTGACAGGTAATAAACGTTGATGCGCGCTAAGGTTGAGAAATTTCGGCATGTAGTACGTGTGCCAGCAACCAGGTGACCCATGTGACCACTGGCATGCTAGCTACTACTGATATCGAGTAAATTGGGCATACGTTCACACTGCTGCATATTCATATCCCGATAAGTGGAAACGCTACCGGATAACCTACCAGTCTCCTTTGCGGCCTGATGCTCTGCGACCTTGGCGAGACTCCGTTCTTGAAGAGGTTGCACGCGTTGCACACGAACTGTCCGGAGCTGTCCCTGCGCCAGGGGACGCCACTGTTGTCCGTAGAACCGCACATGGCACACTGGTGGGGTGCAGGCTCCGGGGGCAGGCGGGAGTACTCGGGTGGAGGGGCCGTATCTGCAAGAGAACGCACGGTCAATATGGACGACCCACATCGTAAAATGCAAACTCTCTCTCTCTCTCTTTGCTGTTACAAAGTTGAACTTTCCAAGGCCTCAAGGGGAAACAAATCCACGCTATTCATTGACAGTCGCTCATGCTGATTGCTTGGCGAAACTGTGCTTTGCAGCATTGGTGTTAATGGACAAAGACCCTATTATCATTATCTGAGACTGATTGATATCAATATAATTAATAGTAGGGGAGCCCAGAGTGTTTTTGGGTAGTAACTCGAGCGCGTCAGATAATCATAGGGAGGATACCTTGCATGCTTTTGAGTAACTCCACCAAATATAAGCTCTCTATGTTGGTGGGTAAGTTTAGAACAGCCCGTCAGATTTGTAAAAAAAAATTTGTTAAATGGACATACTCGAGCGCGTCAGATAATGATAAGGTAGGTTAGTTACCAGCTAAAAAGTGCACATTTTCTAAAATCTGCCGATTTGAGCGGTGGATAAGGGAGCGGGAGGGTTACAAAGTTGCAAAGTAAATCTTTTTGAGAAAAATGTACGAAACAAAATGTTTATAGACTAGTAGCCAGGATACTAAGCTCAACTAGTTGTAAACTGTCTTGGTAGCCAATCTGACGCGCTCGAGTATGTCAATGTAACTAGTTTTCTTTCAAATTTTGACGGGCTGTTCTAAACAAACCCACCAACATGGAGAGCTTATATTTGGTGGAGTTACTCAAAAACATGCAAGGTATCTCCCCTATGATTATCTGACGCGCTCGAGTAAATCCACATTTAGCATCATGGGCTCCTCTACTATAAATAAAATATTATACTCACGGCTGTATTCACCACAAACCTGACCTAAGGTTAACCAGGAATCAAGCTGTTTCGCCAACTACCTCTTTTTGATTTGCTTAAAACTTGTTTTCCATCTTCAACTACCAATTTAATTGAGGTTTTGATTCCAGGTTAACCTTTGGATAGATACGGCCGCCAATGTTAACCAAACTGACTTACCATACTGGGACCTCCTCCCTTCCTGCAGGTACGTCGCTCCCATTGGAGGTAAGGGTGTCCAGGCCGTGTTGTCTCCGGCCAACAGGTAGGTTGGGGGGTTGGACACGTAGGTGGTTGAGTAGCGTCCCCCGCCGTCGTCCAGTCCACCAGGGCTGCCCAGTCCAGGCAGGTATGCGCTGCTTCCAGGGCCACTGCTGAGGGCGGCACCCCACATGGGAGGGTGCGCCCCGGCAGGATTCACCTCTGAAGCTGGGTATTGGTAGGCGGTATACACTATGCTGGGGGATACAGGACGGGAGCCGTCGTTCTCATAGCCTGGAAAGCAGGATTCTGGTTATACAGCGAAAGGTATTTAGCTTTATTTTATATTTTGATGCATAGAACATGTTTAAGATTCTTTCTGATTGAGTTACCTTAAAATCGATTTCCTTAAAAATGATATAATAATTGTTTTACACAAAACATATTGAAGTGCACACAGAAAATTAAAAAGCAGCTTGTGAATCACCAAGGGGACTGTATCCCATTCTGGTGATGGTGACTTATTAGTTACAATTTATACAGATAATAGATATATAGACAATTTATATTTAAATACTAATAACATAAAGGAAACAAATAACCCACTTAATTTCAAATGAAACTGATGAAAAATAAAGATTTATGCCCATTGGTGTTGTAAATGATAAAAAAATCGAGAGGAAAAGCCTAGGAAAGGTATTATTGTTTTTATTCCCAACTTTCTTATGGGCGGATTTACGGGGGATCGATCATGGGGCAACACTTCCCCAACTTTTTCAGGGTGTCCTATTTTTTATGATAAAGGTTTTTCAATGCAATCAAGGAACATTATAACCCCCCGAAGTCTATCTTGCCTCTCCAGGGTCCTTGTTCTAAATCTGCCCTAGGATTTACACCTTATTTTACATCTTTGTTTCATCTTCTTTTACTATGACATAACCCCATAAAATCAAAAGAGCGACTCACTCACCTTGCACTAGCTGCATATCCGCAGAATACTCCATCTTGACGTACTTATCGTACGGTGAGGGCGGAGCCACGGGCGGACTGTAACCGTACCCCACCTCCCAGCCAGCCCCTGCGTAGCCCTTGAATCCGTTGCTGTCCCCTAGAGTCTGGTAGACGGGGGGCTCTGGGGGCGGCGAGTCGGGGCTCTTGAGGGCTCGGATGACAGGGGCGTGCTCCACTGCAGCGGCGTAGGCCAGTTGCAGGGCGTCGGGGATGGGTGCCGGGCTGGCCGGGGAGCGGTCGGCAGGGGAGGCCCCCCGGCTGCCCCGCTGCTCCTCCAGCTGCTGATGGGGCGGCGGAGGGGTTTCCGTCCACGGCACTTGCACTGCGCAGCGTTCCATGGAGGCTAACTCTGGAAGGATGGCTGGAATGAAGGCGTCTGGAAGTAACAGGTAGGCGTTAGTTAGGGGTTCCATTGGGCTATTTAGGATGTGTACACTGAAAAAAATAAGCGTCCAGAAACCGAAAAGCTCTAGCAGCAAAAGTTGCCTTTCCACGAGATTTCTCTGTTGACTGAACTCTTTCCGTATGCTAACGATCGTTTCACAACTTATAGGGAACTGATCCATCAGAAATATTCTAGTATTTATTTAACTACATATTGCCCTTGAACAGACTGGTGTCTGAATTTTTCCCAACTTTGGAAATTTAAGTGGGTGTATATCCTTAAATATTTTTGCAGAAAAAGTCATAGCACACAGAAAAGGTTCAGTTCAGTCAACAGAGAAGTCCCATGGAAAGAAAAGCTTTGGAAACTTTTGCTGTCAGAGCTTTTCAGTTTTTGGGCCATTATTTTTTTGCAACGTATGCCCAAGTCCACTTGAGTATATCTTAATCATCACTGGTTTTTAGCCTTTTATTAACTATTATGCAAAGCACAGTGGTTTATTGTTCCTTAGTCTATCTCAAAATTACGTTTTTAAGATATAGCCTCATAGAGAAGAAAACTAGCGTCTAATTAACCCTATTATGTGAGTGCGTAATTGTGTATCGATCACTGACTTGCATCTTTATTAAAAGGGTCTCTGTGAAATAACTATTGTATTAAATATATTTTACTGGTTAATTTCATTTATAATAATAATTACTACAGAATCGTGTACTATTTGAACCTACGGAAGGTAATGGTAAGTGTCAGGAAAAATCTCTGGGTTTCTCTCTGAAGAAATATGAGAAATGTTTCAAAAAGTTGAAAATTATATTTTACAGTTAAGCTATAAAGGAAAAAAGTGCGAAAATGGTATAGTGTGAGATCTTACTTGTGATCTTACTTTTTCCCCCTTATTACCGACAGGAGGAAAAAGTCGCTGCGTACTTTTACCCGACTGCGCACTCTTACCCTCCTTTCCCCTATCCCTTTCTTTAGATAACTGTTTTTTATTAATATCCGCACTTGTTTAATCTTAACTGATGTTACATTTCTTTGCCATCTACGCTTCCTTTATCACTCGCCCATTTTATACTACCCATTCCACATACCCACCACGAGCCGAGCCATCTTCTTGCCACAAAGAAAACAAAGGGAGAGTAAACGTGTGTACTAAAAAGCTTCTCTCATTATGTTCAAGCCCTTCAAAACGAAAGCACAACGGTTGTGAAAGACTTATCAGGAGTTTTCCCAACGACCTCAACCACCAGCTTTGGCATCCAGTGTACCTGAATTTTTTTGAAACCTTTTCAAAACACCTGTACGCGAAAGGTGTTTTCGCACTCTGTTTCCATCTTGCCCCATCCGATAAACCTTCGAACCTATCTTCCGATATACGTTATCGTTTGTCTAGTATTCAATCCAATCCAGTCCTTGATAGCATAAAAACATCGATTGCGATTTTCGATTCCGAGTTTTATTTCTCTCTCGAGATAAAACTACTACACTCAAATCATAAGTCCATGAAAGCTCTTCATTAATTTAGACCATAAACATAACAACACCGTTCATCGAATGTATAGTAGGCTGGGTCGAAAAAAACAAATTTTCGAAATTCAAAAACATAGGGGTCTCAAAAGTTGCGTCTTGGCATGCTGATAACTGGAAAAATAATCAAAAAATTCCTAAAAATATCCCTGAAGAGCGCATCGGGCCTAAAGTTTGAGAAAATTGACAAAAAACACCTTGTAATGGAAAAATTCCCCAAATTTGAAAATTACGTATAAAAACTTTAAATTAGGTGTAACTACATCTTTTTAGATGCTTAAAGTGAAATAAAATTATTTTAAAAGTCTTACCTTATTTTTATAATCCGAGCTGTAGGCCTAAACTTGGAGAATTTCTCTACAAAATCGACGAAATTGGTATTCACTAAAGAAAGGCAATATTGAATTCAAAGTCTTACAAATGCCTTTTCATTGATGAACTTCCTTCATACAATACTTACCATTCATTTGTATTGTTATTATAAGCATATTTTTAAAAAAATAGAGTTTTATAAAAACTAAATACAAAAGAAATTATGTTAAGTTATGCTTTATTGTTTTTCTATATTCTACATAATTGTTACAAAAATTACTGTCATATAATGTCTGTTAATAAGCCTTTAAGTGAAAATTAGCCTTTTAGTCAAAATTTGGCATGGAAGATCTTGACAATAATGTTGCATGTGTATATCCTCAGTAGCATCAAAATTAAAGGCAGGAGGTATGAAAGTACGAACCTCCTTGGATTCTTTCTTATAATTTTTAGCTTCTAGTATTATAACCGAACTCTCCTAATTTCCTGTCTCTCCTCCACTATCACTGCTAATAACAAGTTTTCTGGATGACAAAAATAAGCATTTCTCTGTATCACAAGATCAACAATGGTTTTAAATTTTTTCGGTTAATATATCGTTGTTATTATGACTTCAAATACGTGCTTTGGACTGCACTTAACAGAGTTATACATTTTAATGTTAAACCTCACAGTGATTGATCCTGTGATACAGTGAGTAGAGAAATGCTTATTTTGTCGTCCCCAGAAAACTTGTTATTAGCAGTGATAGTGGAGGAGAGACAGGAAATTAGGAGAGTTCGGTTATAATACTAGAAGCTAAAAATTATAAGAAAGAATCCAAGGAGGTTCGTACTTTCATACCTCCTGCCTTTAATTTTGATGCTACTGACTATGGACTATGTTGAGGTCATTCAGTGGAACAACTACATATACTCTCTCCCCCGCCCATCTTGGAATACTTAACTACTGGAGGACATACCATTTAATATGCTCCAAATTAATGTACCACAATTTTATTTTCTTAAATATCCTTGCCACACTCAAGTTGTCGAACGATGTGTAAAGCTCGTGACTGTGTCTGGTAATAAAGTACGTGGCAAGGAACAAGAATAATAGGGAAGGATATACACATGCAACATTATTGTCAAGATCTTCCATGCCAAATTTTGACTAAAAGGCTAATTTTCACTTAAAGGCTTATTAACAGACATTATATGACAGTAATTTTTGTAACAATTATGTAGAATATAGAAAAACAATAAAGCATAACTTAACATAATTTCTTTTGTATTTAGTTTTTATAAAACTATTTTTTTAAAAATATGCTTATTACAATGCTTATTACAATACAAATGAATGGTAAGTATTGTATGAAGGAAGTTCATCAATGAAAAGGCATTTGTAAGACTTTGAATTCAATATTGCCTTTCTTTAGTGAATACCAATTTCGTCGATTTTGTAGAGAAATTCTCCAAGTTTAGGCCTACAGCTCGGATTATAAAAATAAGGTAAGACTTTTAAAATAATTTTATTTCACTTTAAGCATCTAAAAAGATGTAGTTACACCTAGTTTGAAGTTTTTATACGTAATTTTCAAATTTGGGGAATTTTTCCATTACAAGGTGTTTTTTGTCAATTTTCTCAAACTTTAGGCCCGATGCGCTCTTCAGGGATATTTTTAGGAATTTTTTGATTATTTTTCCAGTTATCAGCATGCCAAGACGCAACTTTTGAGACCCCTATGTTTTTGAATTTCGAAAATTTGTTTTTTTCGACCCAGCCTAAGGTATAGTAGGGGAGAGAGAGGCACATTTGAACACAGGGCACATTAGAATAACCCACATATCTGAAAGTTAAATTCAATTTTAAAATCTGAAAAAAATATTAATATTCTGAGTAAGAATTGATGTGATGAAACAAATTCTTCTCACTTTAAAAATGCATTTTCAAATACTTTCAAAAAGAAATATATTTTAAAGACTGATACTTTTATCAGTCAATCAATCAGTCAATTTATCAATTTTTATTATGTTAAAAACTGAAAAGAAATTTTCAAATATACTATTTAATTTTATACTAGAATTTCCCACATTTTGCCTAAAATTTGTAAATTTTAGTCTGATAACCGAAATCAATTGTTTGTAATAAGTATTGAGTGCCATATAGGTTGTCTGTGTCTCCTTATTCTAAATAGCTTAAAATGTAGGGGAGAGTGGGGCACCTTGGGACATGGCCCATCTTGGGACACTCCATTTTTCAGACGCAATTTAATAGTTTATTAAGATATGTTCACTTGTAATAAAATTAAAATTTTAAAAATTTACTGAAATTTGTATTTTTAATTAATTACATTTTTATTTAATTTTAAAAATTTTGATTACTTGTTTGAAAGAAAGTTAATCAAAAACATACCCTTTTAAACAGAAACAAAATATGAATAGAATGGCAAGTTGCAAGTTTCTGGGTATAGTTGTTCTTGAGTTAGGGCTATTTTTAGAATGCAGGAGAAAAAGAACTGTTCGTAAATTTTAAAACTTTCAAAATTTATTTCTTTAAAATATTCTGGCACAAAGAAATGAAACTAGGCACATACTATAAGATAATGAAGGTACACAACCATGAAAAAATTGAGGACAATATTTGAGCACGTTATCAAGGGATTTTCGGCTGATTTCCCCCAAAATGACCAAAACATCAAAACTTTGACCGCGTAGCGCAAGGGTCAAACGATGACCGATTTCAAAAATTTTTGTTGCATAATACTTGTATATTAATGTGTTACAACTTTTCCGCACTA
Source organism: Tetragnatha montana (assembly GCA_963680715.1). NCBI lineage: Eukaryota > Metazoa > Arthropoda > Arachnida > Araneae > Tetragnathidae > Tetragnatha > Tetragnatha montana. The sequence goes on from OY796680.1 coordinate 23,372,019, forward strand.
GTACATATTGAATTTTTGACTTTCGTCTTTTTCGACCCGGCCTACTGAACAATTTTCTCTGTATTGTTTTTGTTAAATTAATTAATTTACTTATTATTTAACAATCAATAATAATTTTTTCACGGGATATAACAATATTAACTGCAGTATTCATTGGAAAAAGGACTTTGGTAATTACTCGTTACCTCGTTTGGTAATTAGTACCTCAAAGGTTTTTTACAAAAATATTTCAAAATTTTGATATTTCAGTTAGACCGAAAAAAAATTTAACAGATTTTCGTCTACTTTCTACTACTTATAGTATGCCATTATTTCGGTCATTTCTAAGGGAACACCATAGGGATTTATTCTTTTTCAGGATTTTCTTCAAAAGTTTTAAGCTATTTTTTAATTTTTTCAATGTTTTTATTTTTGAAAAAAAAATTAAAATTATATTTCACTTTCTTTTTCTACAATTAAAGAGAACATTCGTATTCAGCACTGAAAAAGAACTATAAACATACATAACAAGTCTCGATTACAGTTATTTTATTTTTGAAACTTTTTACGGCCATTTTGCCTTAAAACACTTTTTAAAACATTAAATTTCCCCTTGACAGATTTTGTCCGATTTTTATAATTACTGAAGGCATCTTCAAGTGAAAACCGTTGAAAAGCTTTCTGTTACAATTTGTTCCTAAAAGCAAGGGGGAAGATTCCACTATACAAACAGGATGTGGGACGGACTGGACAAGATGGGGAGAATCAGAAAAAGGGAAGTCTGTTTGGACATGCATTCCTGAGTGTCAATCACTAGGCTTACCACACGTGCGGGGTTTTTAGAGCTGTCCGGGGAAATGTCCTGGGTCGCAAAAATGTCCAGGGTTTCATAAATTTAAGATTTTTTAAGATTTAAGACATTTTTATTAAAAACTTATGACCAAGAGGTTTGAAATTGCGTTGTTTTACTTTTCTGACTTAAATTTTATCATAAAAGTAAGTCAAGCAAACAATTTTTGAAAGAGGTTATGTCAAATAAAGTGTACAAAAATAAAATACTTTAATATTTCTGCTCTATGTTTTTAGCTTGAATGTATTTTACTTAGTTTTTAAGCTTTGATGAATCGATATGGTAATTATTAAGTAATTTTAAAAATATGTACTGGGTTGGACCCAAGAAAATATGGTAAGCCTATCAATCACTCAATCACGGGTGTTTATTTCAAATGAGTCTGCAAGCTAATAGGAATAGGTAAAACATACAATTTTTTTTTGTTTAGCACCATATAGTATTTGTTTTAGAAATCTTATGGAAACTATTTTAATAAAATTAATAAACATACATATTTTGATTTTCCTTCGGAGCAAAACGAAGTGCCATATAAACTATGTCAAAACATTTGGCACTCAGATAACCCAGATTTGAGTATTGCACAAAAAATGTGTATTTTACTCGTGAAATATAAAATTTCCTTATTCTAAAGAAATTAAGTGAAATAAAGAAAGTTAGAAAGTAGGTCTAGCCACCTATACTATAGAGATGATTGGTTGGTTGGAGGTTTTATGGCGCAAGGGCGGTCACATTCGGCCGTTCTACCCCAGTACTAATCCATCTTCATCATCTCACTCTTAAATATTATCAGGGATGAGTTTGGTGAAAATCAAAAAAGCTGAAACCAAAAATAACTCAAAAAATTTCACACGTAAATTTATATTTTAAACAAACATTTTTAACGCCAGCGTCTATTAAACGTGTGTCCTTATCGTCCGTACGGAATATTACATCCTTTCTAGCAACTGCCATCTCAGTCAACCGTCAATTATTTGAATTGTATATTAATCCTATCGGTGCACACAAGACCATTAAACTAGCACGTGGCACACAAAAGTTAAGGAAATTTGGAAATTCGATCCTTAAAAAAGACATTTTAAACTCATTCTTGGATACTTTTCACAATTAAAAGACACAATCAGGGATGGGCTTTTGCTGAAATGAATGAATGATTGAGTATAAAACTTTAAAGAATTAACTCCATTTCGTAATGAATTCTTTTAGGGGGTCTGAAATGGCGAAAGTTTTTTATGGGGAAAAGAAAAGGCGGAAAATGGGACCTTTTAGAGATGTAACAAAAAGCTGAATTTTCTTTGAAAAGCGGAATTCTTAATTTTCAAAAATTTACAAAAAGCGGAAATCCACCACAGGGCGGAAAAAACTCATCCATGTATTATATAAATTCGTTTTAATATGTATCATCGAGTTGATTTCATTCAAAAATAAAAACAGATTAGTTGGTTGGTTCGTTAGTGTTTTATGGCGCATGATCCACTTTAGGATATTATGCGCCAAAAAACAGATTATGTTCTAAGAGATTACTTTTGCTCGGTATTTGAATGGTAATTAAGTATTTTTAAGAAATAAATATTATTATGAACTGTTTTCAAGAAATAATCAATTTTGAAAATAAATTTATATTTCTATTCGTTTTTTTTTTTAATTTTTGTTTTGTGTTTTATAATGGTATATTTTCTTTAATACATATCGAGATGTTTTTTTTTTTGCATTGCACACAAACAAGTAAAAATATTCTAACACCTAACACTTGACCAAAATCTATCTATTGGGGCCCCACCAAGTTTAAATCCGGCTGAGCCTAATTAATGAAATTTGAAAAACGCTTTTAATGAATACAACGAATTTTTCAGGTCAAGACACTGATTGCGGCCAATTTTGCCGAATAACCAAATGGTTTTAATGTTTTTTCAATGGGAAAAAAAAGTTTTCATTTTTGAAATAAGGGTATATTACACATAAAAAAGCGTTTTTCCAAACATGAAACCTAGTAAACACGGACGTAGTACGTACTAAACACAATAACGAATAATCAAAACTTCCAAACCTTTAAAATTACAGGCAGTCTGATTTTTGCTTTCGGAAAAAATACCCGAGTAAAAAATAGTAAAACAGCTATCGAGAGTATCAAGATTTATTTCATGTTATCTATAATGTACCCAGGCTGCCAATAAAGAAAAAAACAATAATACAAAACATGACCCCTTCAACTTAGAACTTGCTAAAGATGCTAATCTTCCAAGTTTTTTCAGACCATTTATTGCTTATTAAAGACAGTGTTTTTTAATTTTACGCACCTTTTGATATGACTTTTTATATACCACATTAAAACCTAAATTAGTGAAAGTATTCTAATTTCTTGTAAGATTTTTTTCATATTTCTGGATAGTACATCATTCTTTTTAAAATCATACAGGGAAATTTATCTCATTTAAAAATAGCATTGAACTGAGTATTCTCATAATTAAGTAGTCAGTTTAAAAAGAAAGTTTATGTAAAAAAGCAACAAAAAGGATTACTAAAAAGAAAGACTATTAGAAAAATTGACTCACCATAGGAAAAATCTGTGTCATACATGTCTTCTTACCAACCTTTAACAAATTCTTTGCTCTCACTACTATGAAGTTATGGTCACTCACTGGGCATTCTATTCCCCCATTACTACCAAAGTTTACACACAAAGTCAAAATGGTATTATGGGTAAAATAGAAGTAACCAATCAGAATAAATCCTGGTTTATTGGAATTGCCTCCGTCCACTCCGTCCCCTTCCAAAGGGTGGGTCAAACAGGAAGTGTCCAACAGGACTAGGGGTGGAAGGTTTGAATTCTTCGAAACCCTCTTACAGCCAAGTCATTAACTGCCCTCCCTCCACCCACACCCCTCAGCATTGAAACAAGAAAGGAATGTTGATGTTTATATTTGTCTGAACGTGTAACTAATTAGGTTCTTGATGGGAACGGGGAGAGTCCTGGCCCACTTGACAGGTCATCTGCTTTGCGGGTGGGGGTTCGCATCAAATACGCCCATTTTTACAATGTCAAATGTAAAATGCGATTTTTTAAAATAATAAAATCCAATTATTTAAAAATGGCACAAGAATACGGAAAAATATTCCTGTGATCCGATGTCCCGCTTTTTGTTTACTGTACCGCCTAGATTTCCCGTTTTTCTCTTTAAGTCCTGCTTTTCTGTTTTTAAGTAACACCAAACGAGACAAATATAAATTAACTACATTTTTTGCACTTACTTCTTTACACTTTTGAAACACTTTAGAGCGTTTAAAAATTATTTTTCGAGTTAAGGTCTTTATTAGTTTGTATGATTACTTTAGCACGGGCGGGTGGTTACCCTGAATGTCCCCTCAAGAATCTACAATGTTTATAAATCAGTTGAAACACAATTTTTAAGTGTCAAATATATGAAATTTTTTGTTGGAGGATCCCCATATTTCCCATTCCTATTTTTAGCATGAGACTTAAAGTAACACACAAAATTTAAAACTAAATGGTACATAAAATAAAGTGTGAATAAAATTTTTTTATAATCTCCCCAACCCCTTCAAAATTTTGAAATTCCGTTTATGTAGAGCTTTTTCCTTGAAAATTCTGCGACTTACAAGGAGAGTCCTTTTTCGGATGTAACCAAAGAGTCGTAAAATGAGTAAAACACTACTCAATAAGGCTCAAATCTCAAAACTTTTTAGGTAGCTATATGTAACGGCCAAAGTGATAAACCGGGAATTATAAATAATGCCCGAAGTGAGGCGGGCAATATGATGAATTCAATGGCACTTATCAATGAGTATTGATCACTTTGCCCGAAATACGTGGGCATTAGTAATAATACCTGGATTTATCACATTGCCCGTAACATATATAATAGGGTGAGTCGAAAAAAAACTTTTTTTTTCGAATTTCAAAACCCCACAAAACGCAAACAACTTGCCTCTTGTATAGATAAGAAAAATGCAACAATTTTTTTTAAAAAAATCTATTAAAAATTGCTTTAGCGCATCAGCCCTAAAGTTTGAAAAAAAAATACGCTATTTTCATTATTTTTTGAGTAAATCAAATCAAAATTATTAATTTCTGTAAGAAGTAGATATATAGGATAAAAATATAATAAATTTTGCAATATATTAGTAGTTTATTACACCTAAAAATACGCGTTTTTACTAGAAATTCGCGTATTTCGTACGAAATAAAAAGTTTTTTATGGTTGTGTAAAATTTTGTTTTTATTAACATACTACCGAGCTCGTATCATTCACTAACCCCCTTAAAAGTTATGCCGTTTTTCACAGTTCGCTTCCAGATCTGAGCTTAACATAACTTTCTTAAACTTATCAAATATTTTATTTAAGAACTTCATGTGTATAAAAGTTAAAGTACTGATAAGGGGATATTTCTTTCCAGCATGCAGTGAGAGGAAGGGGGGGAGGGTCAGCTTGAAGATCACACCCTGAGTGTGACCAATTAGTCCCGTGACCAAACAACCCTTATAAGGGATGCACCTGGCTACGACCCACCCTTTGAGAAATTCCAATTTCCTGGAACAACGGATACTGCTTGTAAATGGAGTGACAGTGAAGAAAAGTAAACACATCTCTGTACTCCGTAGTTCCGATGGAATTTGTTATTTCTGTCTACATTGAAATGTCCGGGTCGAGTCGAAGATGTACTACTATTAAAGAATAGGTGATGCACATTTAATTTAGAAAATTTATTTCATTGGTTGTATTTTTAAGAGTCCGTTGATTTCAGAGGTAGTTTAATCTTATTTTCATCCAGTTGTTTGAATTTTTACTCCATCTTCTAAGAGTCAACAATAGCATTTTGGTTTTATATTATATCTATATTCTAAAAAAGTTGTTTAGTGAACGGTTTCCAGATAAAAACTTTTTAATTACTGATCCGAATGACTCATTTCTGGTATTTAAAGGGGGGTTTTTTTGGTATTTAAAGGTATTTAAAAGTACTTTTCTAATTAAATAAATATCTTTCAAAGACTCAATAAAAGTATTCTAAAATCTTACAGTTATGCTATTTAATAATTAGAATACCAATCATTTAGTCTGAAATTTTTAATTTTTAGTCTAATAACCGAAATTGTTTGTAAACTTTAAGTGTTATGTTGGTTTTGTCTCTTATTATTTCCAATGGCTTATAGTATTGTTTAATAAGTCTGGGTTGCAACAAAAATATGAATGATAACACACGTAGGTACCCACAATATTGAATTTAAAATATTCATTGGTGAACTTTTTTTTTTAAGCATTTTGATTAAACAATTAATAGTTATTAATAGACGTGCTGGATATTTTTTATGGAAAACATTTTGATTACAAAAATTGATTTGGTCCACACAAGAAAAAAAAAACCTTTTTTTTTTTTGGTGCCGGGAATATTAAAGCTGATTTTGTATATATTTGATCTCCTGATTAAGAATATGGCATCGATTTTTGTCATCAGCTCTAGTTTTTGAGGTATTTCACAATTAAGTTTTTAAGACTTTTGCTCTAACTTTTATACAATATGATGATATAAAGATGTCTTAAAATATAAAAAACCAAAATATTCAAGGCTTTTCATATTCCTTAGGGCCCAAATAGATAGTGTAAACAGTTTCAGCTCCCTGAGTTAATTCTAAGGGGCCCTAAAGTTGAAAAAATTGTCTTTTTTTCAGAATTTTTTAAAAAATATTTTTGAGTTTGCTAATGTGATAAAACTGGCTAATATATGTTATTTAGAACTTATATAGACAGGATAAAATAATTTTCACTTTTAAACTGCACCGGAAAAGACCTATTTTCTAATTTTAGGCGAGAAATAGGGTAATTTCGATCAAAAACGCTAAATACCAATAATGGTGGTTGAAAAGAACAAATTCCGAATTTTTCAGAAGTCCTCAGAAAAGATGTACTTTGAAGTAAAACTGAAATTTGATTTGATAAAGATCAGTGAAATAACAATAGAAACTGCTCCCAAACTTTCAAGCCCTACAATTTTAAAAAAGTGGAAAAATTCCCTTTTTTTTTATTTTTTTCAGTTGTACATCAAAAGGCATCTTTTTTGAGGACTTACTTCTGAAAAATTCAAAATTTATTCCTTTCAACCGCCATTATTGGTATTTAGCGTTTTTGAGCAAAATGACCCTATTTCTCGCCTAAAATTAGAAAATTTGCGGTGCAGTTTAAAGGTAAAAATTATTTTATCCTGTTTAAATAACATAACATATATTAGCCACTTTTATCACATTAGCAAACTCAAAAATATTTTTTATAAAATTCTGAAAAAAAAGACAATTTTTTCAACTTTAAGGCCCTATATGCTATAGGTACCCCATAGAATTAACTCAGGGGGCTGAAACTATATATACACTATCTATTTGGACCAGTGGCGAATCCAGGATTTTTGTCTGGGGGGGGCTGAGTTTCATATGTCGTAACTCCTATTATATAGACTTTTTATATGGTACTAAATATACTGCAAAGAAACTGTGACCTTAAAAACCTATCAATAATAAATAAGGTACACATTTTTTACAGAATTGTTTTTAAATTTTTACTTACATGATCATTATTAAAATTTTAATTTTGAAATCATTACAACAAAATTTAATTCTCGGCTCCTTTTGGCTTAATTTGTCCTGCACTTCATTAATATTTATATTATAGATGTCGTCTGTTGCGTCTGTTGAGATGTAGTGTATTTTCACAGAGACAACGTCTATAATATAAAAAATCTTTATTTCTTTTACGAGATTAAATTTGTTTTAGTTAGCTAGCCAGCCGAAAAGGAAAAACATTCAAACTAAAGAATTTAAGATTTACAAAAACAGATCACGAGCCAGCCATTGAGAGACATTGTTGAGTGCGCTTGCCTCTGGCAGCACTGCCTTCTGACCGCCGCAGTACCCCCCTCCCAGCGTAGCGCTAGGAGCCGAATCTGACGGTCAGCTTTCGCCCATACCTTGAAGTCAGCGGGGGTGAGGGCTGAACTGGAGACCAAGGTGGGGCTTTGGCCTTGCTGAGCTCGGGAACTGGGGACGAAGGTAATGTTTTGGCCTTGCTGGGCTCAGGGACTTGAGACGCAGGTGATAATCTGGGGTTGGTGGGATCGGTCAGGAGAAAAGCGGGCTTCAGTCTGTCCATCGTCACCACCACTTCTTTACTGTTCCTCAGAACCTTGAAGAACTTGTCCCCTTTCTCGATCACAGGGAAAGGTCCGTCATAGGGTGGTCTCAGGGGGGATCGCACTGCATCGAACCTGATGAATACGTGGGTGCAGTCCTCCAACCTTTGTGGGACGAACACTTTAGGCTGACCGTGGTGTCGGGCGGGGACAGGTGCCAGGTCCGCAAACGATTTCTTTAGCCTCTTGAGGAATTCTGCTGCGTTACCGTCCTCGTCTGGCTTGGGGTTCAAAAATTCACCAGGCAGCCTGATAGATTGTCCGTAGACCAGCTCACTGGCCGTTGCTTGCAGGTCAGGCTTAAAGGTCGCTCTTAATCCCATTAGTACTGAAGGGAGAGCCTCTGTCCAACGTTCTGAAAGATAAGCCTTAAGTGCGCCTTTAAGAGTCCTATGCCAGTTCTCTATTATCCCATTCGCTTGTGGATGAAAGGCACATGTATGAATGTGTTTAGCCCCTAACATGCTAACCATCGAGCGAAAGAGTCTGGACTCAAACTGGCGTCCCTGGTCAGTTGTTATTACCCCAGGAACGCCAAAGCGAGAAATCCAGGTTCTGAATAGAGCTTCAGCAACAGTCTCGGCATCAATGCAAGAAATTGGTTCTGCTTCGACCCACCTGGTAAATCTGTCAATCATGGTTAAGCAATAGGTAAAATTGTTTGATGTTGGCAGGGGTCCTATTATGTCAATATGGATGTGAGAAAACCTTTGATTTGGTATCGCAAAGTGACTTAAGGGGGTTTTCGTATGCCTATGGATTTTGGACCTTTGGCATGCTATGCAAGATTTTGCCCAATCACCACAATCCACCTTAATTTTCGGCCAAACAAATCGCTCTGTAATGAGCTTGATCGTTGCTTTCTTTCCTGGATGGGACAGGTTGTGGAAGGCAAGAAAAACAGCCCGCCGAAATGTCTTTGGGACAAACGGTCGGATCTTACCCGTGGAGACATCACAAAAGAGTTCAACCTGACTATCCAATAAGGGTAACTTTTTAAATTTAAGGGTAGACGAATCGTCCGTTAGACATGACTGTAATTCACTGTCAGAAACCTGTGCGTCTGCCATAGCCTTATAGTCAACTACGCTTGGGCAGGATATTGCGTCGACTCTGGAAAGTACATCTGCCGGAATATTCTCCACCCCTTTAACATGTTTGATGTCAGTAGTAAATTGCCCGATATAATCCAATTGCCTCAACTGTCTGGGTGAACATTTGTCGCTTTTTTGTGCGAAAGCATACGCCAGGGGCTTATGGTCGGAATACAGTGTGAATACTCTGCCTTCAACCATGAAGCGGAAATGCTTTACCGCTGCGTAACACGCTAGGAGTTCACGATCGTATGCCGAATATTTCTTCTCGGTTTCAGAAAGCTTTCGGGAGAAGAATCCTAACGGTTGCATTCCCGATTGAGACACTTGGTGCAGGGCAGCTCCCAGAGCATAATCAGACGCATCGACATGAAGGGCCAACGCAGCATCTGGGGCGGGGTGGAAAAGCAAAGCTGCTCTTGCTAACTGCTCTTTAGAGTCTTCAAAGGCTTTAATAGCTTCAGGCGTCCACTCGATCTCTGTTTTACTGGATTTGTTTGGACCCTTTAAAAATTCACAAAGCACAGCCTGTACTTTTGCCGCGTTAGGGAGATTGCGACGATAGTAATTTAAAAGTCCTAAGTATCGTCGAAGGGATTTGATAGTTTTCGGGAGCTCAAATTTTAAGACGGGGTCAACACGTTCTGGTAAAGGCTGAATACCTTCTTTGTTTACCAAATATCCGAGGAATGGTAGCTCGCTAACCCCTAAAACACATTTTTTAACATTAATGCGGATCCCGTAATCCGAAAGTCTTTGGCACACCTGATCTAAATGGTTCCTGTGTTCTTCCTCACTTGAACTGGCGATGAGGATGTCATCTAAGTAAATGAAAACAAATTCTAGCCCGTACAGTACCTCGTGCATAAAGCGCTGGAATGTTTGGGCAGCGCACGATAGCCCAAAAGGCATGAATAAAAACTCGAACAATCCAAACGGAGTTGTGATGGCTGTTTTAGGCACATCCTCCGGGTAAACTGGAATCTGATGATAGGCCCGGGTCAGATCAATTTTGGAAAATATTGATCTCCCGTGTAAGTTGTGGGCGAAATCCTGTATGTGCGGCAGTGGGTAACGATCTTTTTGCGTCTGCCGATTCAGGGCGCGGTAGTCTCCCGTGGGACGAAATTCCCCATTTGCCTTCGGGACCATGTGCAAGGGGTTCGACCAATTCGACTTACTAGGTCGGCATATCCCCATTTCCATCATTAAACTAAATTCCCGTTTAGCTATAGCCAACTGTTTGGGATTTAGTCTTCTTGGCTTGGCGAAAACTGGTTGTCCCGTTGTTACTATACGATGGACTGTGTTGTGTTTTACCGTCTGTTTACCTGGGTTGGGGCACACGATCTGCTTATGTTTAACCAGGATGTTGTGGAATTTGGAGTTCCCGTCCAGTAGGGTGACGCTTTGGACATTGCTCTTTTTCCTAGATCCCTTACTAGTGAGTTTGGTCAAAGGATCGACCAAGCATGAATTTTTGAGGTCAATCAAAAGACCGTAGTGTTTCAGGAAGTCAGCACCAATTATAGGCTTACTGACCTTAGCGACTACAAATTTCCACTTAAAATCCCGCCTTAAATTAAGGTCTAATGGAATTAACTTCGTACCAAATGTTTTGATCTGAGCATTGCTCGCTGAATACAATTGTAAAGTAGAAGCTGCTACCAAAGGCATGGAAGGTTTGTAGGGTAAAACACAAACATCACTACCGCTATCGACTAGATAGCTTTGCCGAGATCTTGGATCGAAAATGAAAAGGCGACTAGAACAGCCAAAATCGCATTGCGCCACATACGATTGATCCTCTAGTTTTTTGACGATTTAAAGTTACAAGGGGGTATACACTTACGTGCCTTTTCTCCAAACTTGAAATGATACCAACAGTTTTCTGTAGTATTTTGGCGATTCCGGGTTCCCGAACGACGCCTGTACTGAGATCTGTTCCCTTTACTGCTGGAATTTCTGTGACGGTCTCTGCTCCTTCCCAGATCTTCTACTTTTTGGGTTAAAGCCAAGATTTGGGCCTCCAAATTTGCGAACCTGTCTACCCGTGCTTCGGGACTGCCGCCACTAGCTTCTGCTACTTGCCTGGGGGAAATCTCCGAAATCTTATCTGCCATTTGGGAGAGTCTATCAAGCCCTCCTTCCGACACTGCTAGGATCGCTTGTGCCTCTGTGGGCAGTCTTTGCATCCACAGAGTTTTTAGGAAATCATCATCCACCCTGTCCTGGGGCTCTACCACCAGCGTGTCGTTATCGTTAATATTGCCGAAATTATCGACAGTCACGTGATGCGCCTCAAACTTAACTACAGGTCCTACCATGAGAGGAGAAACCAAGAGGAGAAAACGACAGAGAGGCGAAAAAGCTCTACGACACCTCTTATCGAGGGCTGTAGCATTATTTTCAAATTAATAGCTATTGTACATTAAAAAGCGCTCTTAGGAATTACTTTTCAACCTATAGATGAAACAATATTTTTATTTTGCGTAGGAACTATGTTTTCTCTGCGTAGTCATCAGATCTTCCATTGCAAATAGCCCAAATCGCCGCCATTATTTGCTTTGTATGAAATAGATGAAAATTCTATTCATAAAAATACACGTCATTGGGTACTTATTTATGATGGAATATTTTTTCTTTCATTTTTAAAATATATTTTTACAAGGTTCAAGTTTATATTAATACAGTAAAAAGAGTCTGGAGGTAGAATAACCACAGAAGTGATTTCATGTGGATTTCATCCTTCGATTTATAGATGGCAGCACGATGGTGTCGGGAATTCTGAAAAATCAAGATCAAATTCTCGATGGCCTACCACGACGATGTAGTTTTTGAATGTCGACAAATGCAAGCTTTTACCGATTGCAACTGAGTTCGAGAGTATAGGTGTCGAGAAGAAATAACGCTTTTGATTGGTGTAAAAAGTTTTCGTCATCTTGTACGTCAGAAATAGGCGGGGAGTTAAGTTACACTGGCGTAATTTGAAATGATCACCAACGCAAGGGAAGGAACTCGTTTTTTCATGAGCAAAATTCTCGCCACTCTAAACAAGGGATGATCGTAATAAGATTAAGACGCTTAAAACGAATACCTTTACGAACATATAACGGAGGACAAACTTAAATTCAGGAAATTTTTGTTATCAATTGATTACAATTTTTTAATCGCAAAAAAATAAGTTTTAGATAAAGAACAAAATTTTTTCCCATCACCACGGTGATTATTTCTGATTAAAATTTTTTAAATCAGATAATCATTTTAAAGCTGCTTTTTGGATGCACTATTGTTTATATATTATCTGAAAAAAAAACCGTATGAGTAATCCTCAATTCTCTTAATAAATAAAACCCACAAATCGACTTTAATTTTTAGTACATAAAACCGGCCCGATTTTTAAGTCGATAATTTAAAAAAAAGATGTAATGCAAGCCAATTTTACTTTAAAAATACCTTTAAGTATCTCAAAAAACGTGCAATGATAACAGGGTAAACAATTCACATAATTTATAGCGTATAAAAGAGCTTGTTCTCGTGTCGTTAACAAGATATAGACACCTCTTGAGGTGTCGTTGAGTTTTTCACTTTCTCGATACCACTTAACGACAGTTAAAAACTTCCCGACAGTCTGATGGTAGACCCTCTTGTTAAGTGAGCCCATACTCTCGACCTCACTTGAGATCACTAATGCTATTTCCTATGGATAACCTTCCGCGACAGTGTGGTGTCGACAACTTGCTTGCTTCTTCAGCGTTCTCGACACGGAAGAAGTAAGGGTGTCGTTATTTTTGTCGAGAGGCTCGTGGTAGGCCCCCTGGGCTAATTGACGCATTTTTCGCAATAGCTGAGACGGTTTGTCGTCTCCTAAAACTGTATCCGATAGAAGATCCTTGATTCTCTTCTGTTCCGAATCAGCAAACTCTGCTATCAAACGGTTTTTCAAAGTGTTATACCGCTCTTCTTGGGGTGGATTCCTCACGATGTCGCTGACGTATGAGAGAACCTCAGAGTCCAGTGCCGCCACTACTGCATAGTACTTGGTTGTATCCTGCGTAACTCGGTTGAGGGAAAACTGAGCCTCGATGTTTAAAAACCACAAGTCCGCTTGTTTGTCCCAAAAGGGTGGGAGTTTAATGGCAGCCTTATAGACCTGAGCTTGAACTTGAGCTTGAGGTACGACTGGATGGGTCATCTTGAGATTGTGCACTGATCGTAAGGTCTACCAACCGATCAACTTGGGAAACACCGGTTTTATCTTGCGTGCAGACTCCGGGTCACCACTTTATAGATGTCGTCTGTTGCGTCTGTTGAGATGTAGTGTATTTTCACAGAGACAACGTCTATAATATAAAAAATCTTTATTTCTTTTACGAGATTAAATTTGTTTTAGTTAGCTAGCCAGCCGAAAAGGAAAAACATTCAAACTAAAGAATTTAAGATTTACAAAAACAGATCACGAGCCAGCCATTGAGAGACATTGTTGAGTGCGCTTGCCTCTGGCAGCACTGCCTTCTGACCGCCGCAATATCAACACCATAATAAAATATTCGGAAATTTAATCAATTTTTAAATTCATAGATTAAATTATGGAAATTTCAAGTTTATTTAGGTCACCTTCACATCAAAAAATGCAAAAAAAAAAAAAAAAAAAAAAAAAAAAAAAAAAAAAAAAAAAAAAAAAAAAAAAAAAAAAATTTTTTGCCAATTTAGTTCGGGTTCAGTGGCGGATTAATGCAATTTTGTGGGTGAGGGAGGTTAGATGGAATATTCAATTTAAAGTAGGTCCTCCCTGGGATATAAATTTTTAAAAAATAATATCTTTAAAACTAGTACTGTTAAGCTTAAGCTGTTATGATTTAAAACTGATATGAAATAAGTTTGAAAATTCGGACGTAAAAAATCTGTGGGCAGTATAGAAATCCAAGTAAAAAGGGGGTCTGGGGGTTCCTCCCCCATAAAATTTTAGAAAATTTGACCCTTAAAAACAGCAATTAACGAATTAACACGTTTTTATCCACTTGGTCCGACTTTAGAAGGGGAGGCTGGGCCCCTTCCTTTAACCCCCTTATATACGCCTCTGGCCCATAGCATGGTAACTTCATTTTGTAGAGGGTAGAAGCGCATGTTTTTCACTTTTTTTTGCGTATAAAGACGAAAAAATCGTCGTTTTTCAGCACACTCTAGCGGCAGAACCACTCTTCAGAAAATCAAATTTAAGCAGTGAAATTTTGTTTACTTCAACTCTGTAATTGAGATTATGATCGAGAAACTTGTAGTTTTTGAAATATAAGCAAGAAATCGAAAAATGTTGCGATTTTTAAATATGAAGTCGACCTTCCCAATGGGACAAATTTGACATTCGTAATCAGCGCCCTCAAAAACATAAAACCGTCGAAAAAAACCTTCTAACTATATAAATGTTTTGAAAAAAAAACCTACCTAATGACTAGGGTTATGGCGGTTTAACAACACGCGATTTGCTGCAACAGCGACAGTTTTCAAGGTTTCCTATTAGTTCTTTCGAATCGCGGTTGTCAAAATTTGTCGCAAATCGCGCGGTGTAAAGCCGCTATTACAGACCCTGAACAATAATGATTCTGCTAAAAAATATCTCGGAAAAGGAAATCAGCCTCCCTAAAATAATACCTACTACCAAAATTTTTTTAAAAAAATTAAACGTTATTGCAATTTTTAACTATACCAAAACTTGGACGTCTTGGTTCTGGGGGGGGCTGCAGCCCCACAGCCCCCCCTACTGGATTCGCCACTGATTTGGACCCTAAGGAATAGGAAAAGCCTTAGATAGTTTGTTTTTTTATATTTTAAAACATCTTTATATCACTATCTCTCTATATATAATGAAGGTGTCCCTGGGTTCCTGCCTGGGTTCCTGGGTTTGTCCGGAACAGATTTGGCTCAATTTCTCCAAAACTACCCGTCCGAATCGAACCAAACTTGGTACACATACGTATGGGGACGGGGGAAAGACAATGACATCATTTCCAAATTTCTAAAACCACCCCTTCACCCCCTTTTAGGCTTTTTTTGTAAAATTCGCCTTATTTCTCCACTTAAGAAGATCTGTTTAACTCGCATTGTTGCAAATAATACAACAAAAACAATTTTAAACATAAAACAAAGTATTTAAAGATAAAACTTGGCTAAAATTGTTTTAAATGTTTTAAAAAGGTTATTAATAATTTAAAAAATTAAAAACGACCCTTATAAAAAACTTTATAACAGTATTTTCTTATTAAAAACTTCATTTTCCATGAAACTTTAAGTTGAAATAGAAAGTTTTAAGAATTAGACTGGTTAAAGTAAAGATTACATCATGCAGTTTTTGTAGAAAGTTGATGATAGAAACACTAGATCAATTTGTTATTTAACCTTATAATTTGTTTCTTTGGTGTAGTTTAACGGGATTTTTTTTTTCAATTTAAACAGGGGGTATTTACAAATTTTGGGATTTCAAAAGTCTGTAATAATTTTAATGGATTTTTTCACTTAGAATGGATAATTGGGTAACTGTCGTAATTAAATGAGCAACACCGGAACTGGATGGTTAGGTTAGATTTACACAGTTGGAACCGGGAGGGAAAAGGCACAGGGAGCACGGTGATGAAAATGCACAGGGAACACCGAGATGAAAAGGCACCGGGGACACCAAGATGAAAAAGGCACCGGGATATGAAAAAATACTGGGAACACCGGGATATGAAAAACTACCAGGAAGATTGGTAATTATGGTTACAGAAAATTAGGCATGTAACTTGAGAAAATTTTAATAAATTGATACACTCCACCCGTGCAAGGCCGGGCATATCAACTAGTATTGTATAAAACAGGGCTTAAATTCTAACCAAAGAAGTACCGGAGCGCTACTATTTCAACATTCCGCTTAACAGGAGCGTCATTTCAGTTTTTGGTCGTAGGGGGCAAGGATGTGTTTTAAGTGGGGCTGGGGCTCACCCCCAGAAAAATTTAGAAATTTAGCCTCTTTTTACAACATTTAAGGTACATCCAAAGAAAAGGTATACTCTGTATAACATATATATGTAAATATTTTAAAGGGGGGTCTGGGGGTTCTCCCCCCTAAAATTTTTTTGAAATTTGCCTCTTGAAGTAATGTTTCAGCTCATTTTGAGACCATTTGGGTTACATCAAAAAATAACATTTACTCGTAAAGCATTGAATTTTCTAGGTAAAAAAAAGTTATAAATAAACATCAAATTTTCAAAGGGGGGCGGAGATCCTCCAGTAAAAATTTTTGAAAATTCCGGTTTAAACCAGTGTTTTACCTCCTCTTCAAACTCTTTGGGGTTTCATGCTCTTTGGTTCCCAAAGGGAACCGCTTCTTGTAAGTAGCAGAATTTTCAAGGGAGAAACATTATATCAAAGGTCTGGAGGGAGTTTTGGGGTTCTCCCCCAGAAAATTTTAAAATTTGACCCTCAAAAGTAGTGTTTTAACTCCTTTTTAAAGTTCTAACGAAAAATTTTAAAAGAATTCCTATTAATCTTTTTTTTTTATTTTTAATACAATGTTTGTTATTACAGCAACGCTCCCTTTGAGAACAGGAAGTACACACCCAGACCCAGGTGGACACAAACACAACCAAAACTCGTAAATCTTTCAAGGCATGCCTCACTGACCAAATTAAAATCCCCCCTACCAGCCCCATCCCCTTTCAACCTATTATTGTGACCCCACTGTTATCTTAAAGACTACTTTCAATGTTTACAGAAGAATGGACTGCTGGACACATCTGGTTAACAAGCGAAATTTTACAGAGAAGCGAGACTTCTCCATTCAGGAGGGCTTCTTATCTCTTGTCCCGTTATTAGTCACCGAAGGGGGTGTCCTTCCATTTGAGGGTGAGGAAAACAAGGTCGTTCGTCGTTGTTGACCGGGGGTAGTGAGGTGAAAGGCGTTTGTAATTTTCAGTAATCGAAAAACATCGAGGGGTACATTTTGGTCTTTCCGAAAAGGGTTCGGAACGCGATTTTATGCGCTCCGGTGCGTTCCGGTTAAAATGTAAAAATTTACTGAAACCCAAGAAGTACCGGAGCTCCGCTCCGGTGCGCTCCGGTGCAATTTAAGCCCTGGTATAAAAGGTAGAGCAAAAGTCTTAAAAACTTAATTGTGAAATATCTCAAAAACTAGAGCTGATGAGCAAAAATGGATACCATATTCTTAATCAGGTGATCAGCTTTAATATTCTCGGCCCCAAAATGAGTGTTGACCAGTGTTATTGATAAGTTAGAGTTAATAAATATTCTAGCTTTTAAGAGAGTGTTATTTATGGAGATGACCTATGAGGTATTTTTGGAAAATTGTTTGACGTTCCTTCTGCTAATTTATTTTTACGAAAGTTTCATAAAGTGAGATCAGTTCAGGTGAGCTGGGTTTTGTGAGGAAGCAATCAAAAAGGTCTTGCGTAAACTGCTTATAAGCAGTTTACGGGGGTTGGTGAGCGAACGATAGCGAGCATGAAGCAGTAGATGTATAAGTATTTTATATAATATTAAATTATACATAACTTCCAAATTACGAAGTTTCTTCAGACTATGAGGTTCAGCCCGATCAAGATATGGCTTATAATTTTCGAAATCACCAATTTATAAAATGCATTTCGTTCCTTAGATAAAATTTTTTAAGCTAACGAAAGAAATGCATGCATTTGGTATTATTTACTCAGAGCCGCTTTCCTATCAAAAATAATATTTCCAAACAGGTTGTTATTACTATTATTTTCAAGTTGGAAATTTTATTAACATGAAATGAGGTTAAATGGACTGTGGCGCTGGGTTGGGCGCTGCTTTCAATTAAGATTAAGAAGTTTTTAGTTACTTAATCAGATCGTACATAAGCGTATGCGTAATTCCATGGGCGCCCATATGTTTGAATTCAGGAGGGGGCCCAAGAAAAGTTTTGCATGTAAGCCAGTCAAGCCCTTAACTAGACTTAAGTTTCTTGTATTGGGGAGTAGGTTCATAATTATTTCAAAAATGAGTACTTAATGCAAAAAAGTCTGTGTAAAATATTGGAGTTTCAAGTAAAAAGAGGATATCTAAGAAGGGTCATCCCCAGGAAAAATTATTCTTATACTTGAAATATGTATTATTCTAGTGTTTTAACTCATTTGGGGGACTTGGACTTCTAAAATAGGATCGCTTCTACGCCGAGCAAATTTCAAGTAAGAAACTAGTATATAAATAGTGGTCAACATTAATAGAATCTATTTACATTTTGCTTTTGAATAGCTTGCAATCATAATAAAAAGATTAATAAAGTTCAAAATTTACAAAAAGAAAAAAAAACATCTAATAAAATCCAAATTATATAGTCAAAGGAAGATTTAACGTAACTTTTCCGGTGCAAGGGGGAGCCCAGGCCCCCTTTGCCCTTTTGTATGGGTGCCCATGTGTAATTCCTAAATTTTCTAAGTACGTTTAACTGCTAAGTTACTGAAATTTATACTTTCATAAAAAAAATCCTTAAATCAAACTTACTCTCTTGTATTACGACTATATAGAAAATTAAGTTTTAAAACTTCTTTTTCAGAAAAAAAATTATTATTTTAATGAACTGGGACTCTATAAACAATTTCTAATGAAGAGATACCCCTCCAAACTTTTTCTGCTTTCATAGGCGCCGACTTTTATAAAATATTGGGGGGGCCAGCATATATATTTATATATATATATATATATATATATATAAATATATATGCTGGCCCCCCCAATATTTTATAATATATATATATATATATATATATATATATATATATATATATATATATATATATATATTAAGGCAATTTATGACTACTAATTTTTAATCAACTGTATGGAGCTTTGAAGAGATCCTCTTGACTTTTTTAAATATTCGACAGATTTGACACATGAAAATACAACCTCAAAATATTTCAGAAATCGTCTTAACTCTTTAATATTCGATAGATTTGATACATAAAATTACAATCTGAAAACCTTGGAAAAGGTTCAGTTAAATATGAAAAAAAAAACATTAAAATTTAAAAACACTTCTTTTTATCTAAAAACCTCATAAACCCACATTTGTTTGAAATGAAAATATTTAATTTGAAAAACCTTACTAAAATTTGGAAAAACCCTCTTACTTTTAGAATAAATTTACTTAAATACTGGAAAAAAAATCCTTTTTAGTTTTACAAAAATCCCCCTTAATTTTGAAAAAACAGGGATTTATTGAAAAAAAAAACCGAGAAAATCCAATCTACCATAGTCTGTTCATTTAGAACTGGCGCCTGAAGCAGGAACAATAACGCCTAATAACGCTCCTCACACGCAACTTCAGTGACTTATTCTTTTACAGTTTTTTTTATTACGTCTCAGGCGCCAATTCTAAATGAACAGATTATAGTATATTTTTTTTTCTAAAAAGAAAAGGAAACGAGTTTTTGACAACACTGTAATATTTTATAATCTTTTTTAGAAATATTGTACAAGACAATATTATTCTGGGGTATTTATAAATCCAAAAAGATCCCCATGGTTAGCATGTTTCTTGGTATCCCTAAGAGATATCACATTGATTTTACCATTGATTGATTTACCAAATTACATTAATTTTTCCAAAACAATGAAAAAATATACACTGAACATAATATTTTATAACAACGTTTTAAAAATACCGGTATTTTATATTGCTCCTTAACTATGCATGAATGTTGAAATAGATTTAAAAATTTGAAATACTTAAAAGAGAAGAAACTGATTATACGGAGATATAATTGTTGGTGGGGTTGGAGTATCAAATACCCCACCAACAATTATACCTCCATATAATCATTTTCTTATTTACAAATTCAATTTTTGCAAATCATATATTTTTCTTTTTTTGTGAATTTTTAAGTTTAAAATATATGTAATTAAAATTATATTTTTTGAACTTGCTACGTTTGAAAGTTGAAGTTAAGTTTCCGGACTTTTAATTAGGATATATTTAAGTAGGTATAATTTTAAGTAAAAGTTTTAACTATTTGTAGATAATACTCAACTTTCAAACGTAGCAAAGGTGGATTTTCGTAATTGATTTTTTCTGATGAATTCATTTTTGCATTCATTTATATTGTCTATTTTTTACCCTAATTTTATGCTATTTTTATTCTTGCAAGCCTACTATCTCGCAACCGGTACATATTTTCATTCTAATATAAGCATATTCTAG
Organism: Tetragnatha montana; assembly: GCA_963680715.1. Classification (NCBI taxonomy): domain Eukaryota; kingdom Metazoa; phylum Arthropoda; class Arachnida; order Araneae; family Tetragnathidae; genus Tetragnatha; species Tetragnatha montana. The sequence goes on from OY796680.1 coordinate 23,392,351, forward strand.
AACTACATAAAATAATTCAATAAAAAATAGAGCAATATTTTTTAATTTAATTAAACGGAAAACATTAAATACATATCTCGAAACAATAAAACGTGGACTTATAGTACTTTCAAAATCAACGGTATATATTTGCTCCCTTCACTTTTTCAAATGAAAAGGTATAAATCATTCTTACCTTTTTGGGAAACCAAAAAACTATTAATGCAATTCAGCAATAGTGCACTATCATAGGAGAAACAGCGACGTTCAATAGCACCACAACTAAAGTTCAACTAGCTGACCTCTACAAAAATGCAAATTTGTCATCCCCTTCTCAGTCACGTGGGGTGTGGTGTCGAATAGGACGCCAATAACGAAAAAAGGAACAATTAAGGGTTCACAAAACGATATGAGACTGCAATACCAAACGTTTGCTTTCATTTTACCGACAAGGGGTCGTTTTTTGACGTTTTAATGCATCACCCTCCTCCCACTTCCGCAATCGTACCCTGGCCGGAGGAACTTCTGATAAGAAACAAAAGAAGGCCCACTCCCTCCTGGAGCCAAACCCCAAGCCAGGGGTCTGCTCGCTAATGACTGATGGCTTCCTGGAAATCGGAACACTTTGAGCACCGGACACTTTGGCATGGCAGTCAAGTGTGGGATAAAGAATTGAACCTCCTGGTCGAGGCTTGAGGTCGTCGTTTCCGAAGAAAATCAGAGAGGATGCTCGAATTAAAAGGAGTGAATTAAAAATATTGGGGGGGCCTGGCCCCCCTACTTTTAACATTGGGGGGGCTCAAGCCCCCTCAAACCCTATGGAGTCGGCGCCTATGTCTGCTTTTCTGCATTTTATTTTTCTCTGTGGTAAATGATGTTTTTAGGGGCCATCCATAAATGATGTCACACTATTTTTCAACATTTTTGACCCCCTCCCTCCCCTATGTCACAAAGTGTCACACTTCACACTTCACCATACCCCCTCCCCCCCCCCTTTGTCACATGTCACTGACTGCTACCAATAATAAGTTTAGAATAAGGTTGGTAAGAATTTGGGACCCAATGTTTTTATAAAAGTTTAGGTGCACCATACCTTTTAAGCAGGGCCGTATCCAAGGGGGGGGTTTTAGGGGTTCAAACCCCCCCCCCGAAATTTTGACATCAATTTTTATACTGCTATTTTTCTTGAAAATTATGTCTCACAAGGAGCGATATCCTCTTCGGGTATAACCCAAAGGGTCTCGAAATGAGTCAAAACCCTACTTTTAAGGGTAAAATTTCCAAAAATTTTCTGGGGGAGGACCCCCAGACCCCCTTGAAATTTTGAAATCTATTAAGTATACGGTTTTTCCTTCAAACTTGTGTGATTTACAAGGAGTGGTCCTCTTTAATGTAACCTAAAGTGTCTCAAAATGAGTTAAAATGCCACTTTTAGGGGGAAAATTCAAAAAAATTTCTGATGTAGAAACCTAAAAACCCCCTTAACATTTCGCCATTTATTACAATATATCTTCTTTTTAACTTGAAAATTCGGCTGCTTACAATGAGTGGTGCTCTATGGGTGTAATCTAAAAGGTCTCAGAAATGAGCTAAAACACTCTTTTGAGGGGCAAATTTCCAAAAATTTTCTGGGGGGAGGACCCCCAGACCCCCCTTTTACTTCGAATTCATATTGTTTATACAATTTTGAAATTTAGTGCATCAAAATTTCAATCCAGTGTCGCCATCTAAAACTTAACATATAAAAGTACCCGTAAGGAGGTACCTCAGAAAATATTTGAGTCAAAACCCCCCCCGAAACAAAAGTCTGGTTACGGCCCTGCTTTTAAGTTCAAAGTGAACTCTTATTTCGTTGGTATGAATGGTTTTCGAGAAAAAATTTGATTTTTAGGTTTATTTTTGATTTTCAATCTGTGATGTCACAATTCTTGAACCCCCCCCCTCCCCCCTAGTCACAAAGTGTCACAGATTGATGAACCCCCTCCCTCCCCTCTCAGCGTGACGTCATTTATGGACGGCCCCTTAGAGCCCTTAAATGACTGACCGTTTATCATAGTTAGAGAATAGTTCTAGCTTTGCTCAGCAGATGGAGATACGCTCGGGTGCACCGAGGAGAAAGTTGTTAAAGGAAAAACGCAAAGTGCAGGAAAAACAAAATTAGAAATAAATATTAATTTGCTAATAAATCGATACTTTAATTTAAATTAATATTTGAATAAAAATATTTAGACCGCATGAAATAACTGGTTTTACTATTACTTTTATTATTCAAAATGATGCTTAATTATGTTTCTTAATAGGTTAAGTGGTTATAGTAATAATATAGGTAAATAGTTATACGAGCAACCTTGGATACGAGCTGACCGTGCTAGAGATCATGGTCTCATGGATCCTGAAGGATTGGAAACAACAACAACAACAACAACAAACATTACAATTGTAAATTTTTTTAAAAAAATTTCATTTCTATTTAGTAGAGGTTGGCAAAATATTTTACCTAAAAAAGAGATCTGGGGTCAAAAAGGGTATCTAAAAAGTTAAAGAACCCCCGGTCTAGGTCTTAAATATATTTCTTAAACCATTTCTATACCTTATTCAATAGTTATAATATCTACTTTTTGTCCTAAAAAACCATATCCATGTTTTAGTGAATCGTTGATTTGAGCCTTTAAAAAGATCCACAAAATATCCTACAAATTTAGAGTAAATTAAAATTTTCTCTCTAGGAGGGGGTGGCTGAGTGTTCAAAATGTTTGTATAATTTCAAACTTTAAAAAGGGGTAAAAAAGTTGTTTCTCCAAATTTGCATAATAAATTTTTTAATAATACCTTTTCTAGTGAAAATAAAGTTATTTAGTAAAAATTGATAAGATATTTTTAGTAAAATCTAGAAAATTAATGTACTCTGGGAGATTATATGCATCCTTTTACAGCTCCCTCTGGATTCTCCCTTATACCAATTTATTCTATAGATTTACAATCTAATATTAATAAAATAGTATATCAATAAAAATACTTTCAGTATTCAGAAGGCTAAAAATCACCTATTTAGGCTATTTTTATAAAAGCTATGGATATTTACTTTTTTAATTGTAAATTTTGATTTTTGATATTTTCGGAAAATTATTGCTACATTCGATCACAATAATATCATTAACTGAACAAATTCGTGCCTCGAAAAATTAATGTTCTTGGAAATATAAGTCTCAAATTCTACACTTTAACAAAAACTTTAGCTTCGAATAACTTTTTCTATCAGTCATTTTTCGTATATTTTTTATAATGATTGTCTGCAATGGAAGCACTGATATGAACACTTTGTGCAGTATATCACAAGAAGTTAAGGCTTAACTAAGTCTTGAGATGCTTATCTGTACTCTCCTGATTAACAAAGGATTAGATTAAACAATCTGTGTGATTTTCTTTAATCGGTTTACTATCTGAGCTGACTAATGTTGCCGCTAAGTTGTTGATTAGTTTTTAACCATTTACGGACCTTAAGAATTCTAACTTAGGGGAACGGGAGATGAAGGTACATTGGATCAACCTACATTTCTCTTTGTTAAATTAAATTTCAAAAAATCTTCAAAAATAAAAATAATAGTATCAGACCATCATTTTGAATTTTCAGAGCAATGGGACCATTGCAACCTGTGTTTAAAACTTGCCTGTTTTGGAAAGTGCAAAGTACCTAATATTTCTTCTAATTTTATTCCTGAAAAATTTAATCAAGATAGTTCTTCAAAGTAGAAATTTTGCATTACATTTTATTGTGGCATTAGTAAAAAAAAAATTTTGTTCACCCCAATTCCAAATATAAATATCTAGTATTTCTTTTATGTTAAGTTTATTTTTTATTTAAGTTTGTGATGGCAAATTGGGTAAATTTGAACAACTAAAAAAGTAATTTTCCTTCCACTTCATAGTTACAAATTCGTTTTTAGTCTGTAAATACAGTATTTTAAGTTATTTCAATTTTTATTGGCTAGTTTAGCTATAAACTAGTTGAAAAAATATTATTATAAAAACTCTTAAGTAAAAAATCTATTAAATGCCAAATTTTTCAGCTTAATTTATTGCAATAAATGTAAACGTTAATATACAATGAATTTTTAATTCATAAAAATGAATTTTGAATTACTTCATGTGTTCGAATGTTCTCATCCCCTTTTGAACATTTTGGATACATTTGAACTCATCTACTCTCCCCTATATTACTTTCGTAACAAATTTGCACATATTTGGAAAGATAAATCAGTTTTTAACTGAAAATTATATTAAAGCATCTAAAATAGTAAAGTGAAAATATCCCAAATATAAGTATACAACTGAGAATAAAAAAAATCTTTTAAAAGAATCCATCGATTATTCTTAAGTAAATGCATATTTTTGTATATTTTTTATTATGGTAGATTTTCTGGATATGATCTGGGTAAGAAAAAGGCTCTCCACTCCAATTATGTACAAAAGTTAAAGCTTTAATATAAAATAAAAATTTAGATTTCATAGAAGTTCAAAATTATGTCAAATCAATATTTCAAGTTTTAATGATTAACAGGTATTAAATTACATAAATTTCCGCTCCCTGGTTAATTGGTATTGTCTATTTTTCTATGATGAAATTATAATAAAATTTCTTACATTTTTTTTTTTTTTTTTTTTGTAATTCTGATGTAATAGAAATTTGCGATTATTTTTCTCAGCTTCAATACCACAAAATCTATTAAAAGTATTTAAGTAAGATAAGCCGTACATAATTTCAGTTATGTTGGCCAGTGAGATCGCTTGTCAAAGAGAGGAAAAACAGTCGATTGATTATCATTTATTGAAAGAATTTAATGCAATCCAAAAAAAAAAGTTGTGCGCTTGTGAAAATTCTTTTTATTTAATTATATAAATAACAGTTTTTGCTTCAAATGTCATAGCAACCCGAATGTTTTTTTTTTTTTTTTGTACAAAGTTATTTGATGAAATTGATCTCAATTTTTATCTTGCTGTCAGAAACCTTTTTAATTGTTTCGAGTTATCACTCTAAAATATATATAAATCCAATACGACCAAAACAATGTCCACCTTTCTCATTTTGTGCTCTATAGATAAGACAGCATTGTTGACGTTGCAATGTATTCTTGCCTGATGCTTACAACACGCATACTTAAAAGAACTGCAAATTTAGGAAATGGAAAGTAAGAAGTTATACACGGAATACAGACGTGAAAAATTTACTAAAATCAGACTTTTCTTGTCATCTGTTACTTTTTTAGATAAGTAACAAAAAATATTTCCTTAATATCCAATTAAAAATATCCTTAGTTTTTTATTAAAAATCTATTTAATGGTATCCCAAAAATTACCTTAAAAAAATTCCAAAATTAGCCGAAAATATCTATTTGAAATCTTTCTTTTTTTTCATTTTCAGAGTAAATAAAATGAATCTAGCAGTATAGACGTGATCTCGGCTAACAACTAGGTCAATGTATAATCAAACGAAATTATGAAACGTATGTCACAATGCTAGAGTCGCGACATTTAAGGACTTTATCAAAATATTTAACAAAAACGTGTACTGGGTCATGACCCTCAGACCAATAACCTAGCTTATCAGCTATCATTGTAAAACGTTTTGACCTAAGGAGTTCCCAAAGATACAAACTATTTATAGGACAGTTGTTTAATTTTCGTAATTTTTTTTATGATATTTGAATTACTTTTTCAAAAATTTGAGAGACTATTTCTTTTTTTAAATCAACAATTAATACTAACCATTTAAAAAGCCATTACCTAACCATTATTTTCAACTTTTACTTTTTAATAGGAGTATAAAAACTATTATTTGGAGGTTTAACTTGAATTAAGTTAAAAAAAAAAAACAAATTTTCCTAGCAGTTTCCCTCTAGGTGGGTTTTTTATAATTTTTAAATATTTTAAGTTTAATTTTTTATTTTAAATCTTCATCAAACTACTTTATTTGTACATCTTTTTATAAAATGTCAATAATTTCCATAAAGTTGGTTTAAGACACACCGATATTTCCCACGATATTCCAATTATGTTCAATAAATTTCATTCTATATATAGAGCATTTTAAGTTTTAAATTTAAAAAAATTGTATTCGAATATTATTTATATATTTGTAAGCTCTAAAAATTCATCGACCGTTCGTGAATTGAATCAGCCTTCCTTTATTCACGTCATTAAAGTTAAATCTAGGAGCTAACCTCTTAACTGACGTTTGTCTATGTCTAAACGAGTGTATAATTCATTCGGTTATCAGTAACAGAAAATAGGATAAATGATACGAAACTCTATTTAACTTTCATCTCAAAATGTCGTTAATAATAGGTTGGAGGCATTTCAAGCAAGTTTAAATAAAATGTTTATTGAATTTTTAAAAATATTTTTATAATCATACTTCAATAATCATTGAAATTTTTCTTCAAAAGCAGCAAACAAAAAGGACGTTTTTGTGAGTTAAGGAGTTATGAAGTAGAGTATTTGAAAAATTTTTAGTTTAGCTGGTTTTTTTTTCTTTTCATTAATAGTCAAAGAAAGGAATATAACACTTACACAAACTAAATTACTAACCGATAATAAATAACCGATGGGGTAAATTTATACACTTTGATGAGGTGTACTTTGGATACACTAGTGGGACACAATTTTACATATCCAAGTGTCTATAATTTACGTCTACATATGCCGGCGAATATATTTCAGCATCATTTTAAAAATTAGTTGGAGGTAAGTTAAGGCTACAGTGAAGACTATTTATGTTGTGACTGAAATTTTGGAATCTTTGGATCTTGTCAAGTGTTTGAGATTGAAAACTGTTTGTATTATAGCTATGTGTATTTCTAAATTTTGTAAAATGAAAAAAGATTGCCAGAAGTTAATCATTTATCACAGGTATTCTAAACTTCCATTAAAAGTATGACACTTCAAATTTTAAAACAAAAAAAAATAAATATTCATGAATATTAGGTTAAATCTTATACTATGAATTAAGTTATTTAGAAATGAATATCTGTACACTGAAGGCAGTTTTAAAACAAATTATCAAATCAGGAACTTGGAAATATCATCTTGAGAAGTTCTAAGCACTTTTATAGGTAACCTAGAACTATATTTTTAAAAATATTAAAAAAAACAGCAAAAAAAATAGTAGAATAAATGGCGCAAAAAACTAACTAGTTAAGTCACATCTTTTTAATATCTTAATGATTTTAGACAGATACCTTTAAATTTTATGAAACTACTACCGGGAAAAATCCATTTAAAAATTACATACATAATAAACCCTATCAAAGTGCGCCAAGCAATGTATGCAACTTCCTCACATGTGGGGCACATCGCTATAAAATTTATTTTTTTTTACAAATTTATTATATTTTAATTTTCAACCAACTTATATTTTTTCTATTTGGTTTCATAAAATTGAGTCATTTTTAAATATTTCTTAGAAAAAAAGTATCTGAAAGAGTTATTTTGGTTCTTACGTATTATCCCGTCGACCGTGCCGCTTAATCGGAAAACGTTATCAAATCCCATTGACTTTACTATAACTGTGCCACTTAATTAGACGGCCGCTAAACGGTCGAAGGGATAATATGTAAGTACCGTTATTTTTTCTACTCGAAAATTGGGTTTGAATTTTAGTGTATCAAATAGCCCAGCTTTCCCCTAACCTTATTTGGTTTTCTTGGGTTTTTAGTTTGTTTATTTCATTCAATATAAGCGTATTTCTTGAAATAGAGAAAAACTAATTGTGTGGTCCTGAAGTACAATGGAGAGTTCGTGTTCGTGTTAGTCATCTCCATTTAGCAATGATGCCATAATGGAGGTCTGGGGTGAAAGTTACAAGTCATAAAATCATGTTCTGAAACGAAATGGGTGTATTTTATAGCTGTGGGTTGCACGGAAAGGAAGAAAACCTGTAACATACCTTGCTCTGCTTAGCCAACCCATCCTGTATGCGGTAATCACGAGTGTTGACCTCTAACACTTAGTAACAATAAAATTCTACGAACACATGTGTTGAATACTTATAGATCCAACAGTGGGAAATAAAAACATTTCTACAATTCAAAACGAAAAGTTTAACTTGGTATTATAGCTTTGAAAATTTTCGGTTGCACATTATTTAAATTTGTTTTCATATTTTATTTATCTTTAATTAAATGTGTAACGCAAAAAAATACTGAACATTCAAAATGTAAACAAGGGGATATGCATGCTGTATAAATTTATAGTATGGTTTTGACAGCACTAAGATAAATCAATTCTAAAATTAGTTTTTCTTTTAATGAGATTCCTTCTCTTCAAAGTTTTTCTAGCATACTAAGAAATTTCGCAAATATTTGAGGAATTTTATGGAAAGTCATAATAACAACCTGTAAAAGTTTTTTCCATTATTTTTATAAGATAAAATAGAAACTGAAATTAACGTTAAGTTTTTCAATTAGAATATCATTTGTACCATTAAATTCAACATAATATTTTTAGTTAATACAATAATACAAGTATCTTGACCATAAAGGGAGAGGAAAATTTAAGTTATCATCATTTTCCTTCTTTATAAACTAATAAATAATTTACTATTTCATTTTATTTTATGAATCCAATGATTGCAGGATTCAGAAGAACTAGGTTAGTTCTCCTAAAACAATATTGAGTAGTAAATTCGTTGTTAGTATTTGACATCATTTGGTAGAGGATGTTTAGCAACAATTGAATCAATGTATTACATTATTCCAACTACCAATAAATAGTTATAATGAAGTCATTAGAAAGTATCGGAATTACCGTAAATAGTTCATGTTTTCGATGGTATACATAAGAGTTAAAACAAATTGAGAAGGCTGGGAAGAGAAGTTCCAGTGAATGAGGATGGTTGTAGAAGTCCTATAGACGAAACAGGGCGATTCGTTTCTCTCTACATGTACTAAACTCTCTAGAGCATCGCGCTATATTAATGCTCTACATACTATAAAACCCGACCCGCGTTTTTGATGCCGAAGATTTGGTGATAGAAATGCCTCGGACAGTCTTGTAAATATTAGACGCTAGATAAGATGCGGATAACTTTTTCGTATCAGCTCAGCACCGCTGATTATAATTTCGAAACGAGGTAATGGAAGGCCTCAGATTAGAAGACAACTTGTGGCTGGCCATTGCTGGTAGCAGAGTAAAGCCCTAATCTGAGTTTGCTGATTATCCCTATCAGTTAAAACTGGCAGAGAGGAACCCATAGTCTTACCTGGGATGGGTGCCGCTGGTACGGGGGTGAGGTCCTCACTCAGATCGATCACTTCCAGGCGGAACAATTACGGAAAGGAGGTGGATTGGAAAGAAATTGAGGCAATATGGTGGTATTTGCGAAGTGAGTTCTCCTGATGTCATTGCAGCCCTCCCAGTTGGTTCCGAAAGTCACGTGGCTAGCCGTTCAGTTGCCTATCAGGACAAGGGTGGACTATGATCCCTTCGACAGTGTACTTTTTCCTGTCCCTATGGAGACGCTGATAAGGCCCCTCGCTCGTACACAGACGAACGGTTCCCTTTTCGTGTGTACTTTCACCTGAAGAGCCAGGTGAGAGCTGCATGGGACTGTCGGTGGTGATCCTGGCTTTCTTTGCTTTGCCCGTTGTGGACTTTTTTTTTATATCTCGAACATGCGTTGTTGTTTCTTCCGTTCGGATCACTTGAACGGAGAGTTGGTTGGTGCAAATGAATGTTCTTGTGTATGCTTTTGACTAGTTTGTCGCGGATTCCATGTTTTTCATTATGTCCAATTCACACTGGGAAATCCAGGGGGTGTTATGAGTTTGAAACCCCCAAGAAGCTATGCTAGAGTTTTTGATTTTTCAAAAGTTATACCTAGTTCATTTGCTTTTTCTTTTTATAAAAGATGTCGCAAAAGAAGATTTATGGTAGTAGATTAAGGTATATTCTTCTTTCATTCTAGTGCAATTCGTATGCGTCTCTCTCACGGGTATTCCATTTCAATAGTCCTAAATCCTGCAAGGAAGGTTATTCGCTCATGACTGTTCGCTGTTAACACCAAAGGTTAAAGGGGGCTTGATGATATTTATACTAGTTGGAGTTCTCTTGGATGTTTTGAAACCTTCATGAATATTTTGAAAACCGTGTTTCTGGAAGTATGTTTATGGTATCAATCCTATTGACAGTGGCGTAGCCAGAAAAAAATTTCGGAGGGGGATATTGATAATTCGGGGGGGATATGGGGTATTTTTAGTGGTTTTCTATGGTCAAAAAAAGAAAATTTCCAAGTTTCGGGGGAGGGGGATATATCCCTAAATCCCCCCCTGGCTACGCGCCTGCCTATTGAGTTGATTGGTGCCATGTTTGAATTTTGGAGGATACAACCTGCTCCCAGTTATTTTTAATGTGTTTAATATAAAATTGTTGATAAAACAACAAATATTTTGGAATAAAAGCTGCAAGACCTTTCAAATCCGTTTTGGGTCTTAGGGTGAATAAATTTTAATTGCAGAACACCTTGCTCTTTGAAATAAACCTTTGCCTTCTAATAAAGTAGTAGTGTACTTACAGAATATATCAATATTGATAATAATCCTCCTGTATACCTAAAAAGAGAGAGAGAAATAACATCCTAAACATTTGCATCTAAAAATATATGACTTTACTGGCTTACTGCGAACACTCGATCACAACAAATTTAGGATAATATTTTGTCCTCAAATTAACAACTCGCTTTAGTTTGTGTTGTTAACTATAAAACTTAAGCACTTTATTTGTGATAGTGTTCTGATTTTAAAAGTAGTATTACTATCCAGAAATGGTTTTCTAAAATTGTGTTGTAAAATATGTTTAGTATTTGAATGTATTCTTAAATTCTGTTCGAAGCACTATAAGAACATATTTTCTGTCTCCATAATTCTTCATCAACGTTTTACAGCACTATTTTTAGAATACATTTCTGGATAGCAAAAAATTTTAAACATATTCAGAACATTATCACCCTATAAAATAGTCCGTTTCAAGGCTTTTATGTGGAACAAACGTCTTTTAAGGCCAAGGAAGTAAAAGTTGTACCCAGTACCCCTAATACCGTGCTGAATCCATCGACATGGTTTACAGCGCCCCTAGCGGAAAAGAAAGGAAGTTTTTTATAAATTGAAAAATTAATGGAGATGGAACAAAAACTTTGATAAAAAATTGTTTACAATAACCACACAAGAAAAAGTTTCAAAATAACATCTTCATATATTATTTAAGGAGTATTAGCATGTGAAAATAGCAATTTTTCAGGCCTTTAAAAAAGGTCAGCAAGTTTTCAAGTTTCTTTGATTTTTTAAATTAAAATTTGTCTTTTTTTTAACTGAAAAAACCCTCAAAATTACATGATAATTGATAACACTGAAAAACTTGCAAATTTCGGAACTTTTTCTTTTTTGACGTAAGAAAAGTACTTATTTTCACATGCTTTTATCTCCCCAAATATTTAAGATATTTTCATGAAACCTTTTTCTACTCATTTGTCACGATATTGCACACAATTTTTATTAAAGTTTCGTTCTATCTCCTTTAGTTTTTAAGTATATAATAATGTTTTTAACTACTTTCTTATTTAGCAGCTAGAGACGCTGTAAGCCATCTCAATGGATTCAGCATGGTCACTTACATTGGGGTACACCTTACATTAAAGACCAACGGTGGTTCCAAATAAAAGCTGCGAAACGGACTTTAAAAATACATTATACACGTAAACTAAAGTATCGTTAATTTGAGGACAAAAAAAAAGTGCGCTTAAATGTGTTGGGAGCTTTTTCAGAGTATTTCTTCTACCTTTAATAATGGTAATCAGTGGCGTATTTACGTAGATATTTATTTCGGTAGGGGCTTAATACCCTTTTAAAAAATTTAGTCATTGACAGGCCCAAAACAAGTATTTCAAGCCGATTGAGAGTGCCCATAATTATCCCCAAGCCCCCAAGCAAATTTAATAGGATCAATGTAGCTTTCTAATACATACGTAGAATTTGCATCTTGATGAACTTAATTTGTATAAAAATAGTGAACGATAAGAGTTCCAAGGTAGAAAGATAAAGTTTTTGGGTCCTCCCCTCCCCCAGAAAATTATTAGAAATTTGACCATCATAGTGGTTTTAACTATAGTTTTGATTCACTCAGTTCAAATTTCGGGGGGGGGGGCTCGCAACCCCCCCTTATATATGCCCCTGGAAGTAATAGTTTAATTCCTACACTAATAAAAGTTTATGTGCCTAAAAAAATTTTAAAATCACCATATCTAAGCGATGTTTCAGATTTTGAATACACATCAGAAAGTGGAAAGAGAACTATTTACATTTCGTTAGGTACTAACGATTCTTTTATTTCACGTGTGGGATAATTATATTGCAAAAATTACCCTGGATCATCGACATGAATAAAAGTGTTTCAATGAAAATATTAGGTTTATAAACGAGTTTTAGGGGGGAGGGGAATATGGTAACTAGTCAAAGGGAAAAATATCTTTAAACACTGTGGAAGACGCGTCCCCCAGGGATCGATGTATTTGACCCCAAAGTGACCTTTAATACTTTAAATATTTAATCTGAATAATCGAGGAAGAAAATAAGTTTGTCTCAAAAATATACACCATGAGTATGAATTATGAAACTAAGTTTCTAAGATCTGAGGGTTAACTTTCGGATAACTGTGTGTTTAATCAACTAAAGTTCAAAGGTTAACCTTAAAAGAAAACAATTACTGTATACTAGAATGCGATAAGTACTGAATTCCTGGTCACTAGGTTCTGTGTATAGTAGACAGAATGATTATCGATTTATTATCAACTTACCTCTTTCTTAAGGAATTTGAAGGGTTTCAAATGTTTAGACCTGTATTACAATCCTGTATTTGTGTTTTAATACATTTTATTATGTAGATTTTCGATACCTTGATCTCAATTGAAAAATATTCAGTAAGGAAAAACTGTAAAAAAAAATGTTTTTATTTAGAAACGTTGAACTACTTTAATTCATTAAAAAATCGTGGTTGTAAGAAGTATTTAATGTTAGTGTTAATTACAAGAAAAATTTAATTTATGCTTAAGATTGTATCTGAATTCTTTGTAAAAAAAAAACTTTAAAAATGTTAAAAATAAAAGAGTTGAGGTAACTATGAGCAGGCTGGGATTTATCCGGCATGGTGATAAGCAAGATTAGAATCTCTTTTAAAAAGTTTGACTTGGTGATTTATAACTCTAAAAGATATTTTGAAATAAATGAAATAACAAAGGATAATTTTAATTTTGGCATAACGATTTGTCGTATTATTTTGGAAAACTGATAGGAAAAGAATGACCATTAATATAGTGATTTTTATAACTCTACCGGGATAAAGAAAAATAAAAGTATACAATCTAAGAGCAATTATCTATCTATGGACGCAGAACTATCAGTAGTATACAAACCAACACATACACGAAAGATTAATGCACGCCAAGTAATTTCGCCAGTCTTCTATTCCATATATTTTATTCCGTCAAAAAAGATTTCACAAACAGTGTTCCAACACCACAATTTCATTTCAGTCGTATTGAAGATTCATGTTCGTCTTTCATCAAAACTTCACTCTGACCACAAGCTATTCAACTAGAAACAAAGGAATCTTGATAAAGATATAGGTTTTTGACTAATCTCACTCAACAATCTATCCACTCTAAATTTTCGAGTCGAGGACACTTTATTTGGCGACCCAGTCGAGAGTCAATTGTCAGAACGTCTTGGCAGCTGAGGTTTTATCTCTACTTTTATTTTTTTTGGTTACATTTGAGCCGTTTTATTTCTAACGGCATGCGTGAGTTTTTTTTTTGCCGAAAATGTAAAACATCAATACTATCACAACAACATTTCAAAATTAAGTTAACTCTTTTAAAAGAGGTTTATTTCGTAATATGTTAAATTTTTCTATTATGTCTCAATGAGAAGTGACCTGTAACGAAGGATGAAATGATGGATAAAACACTGAATTAAATTATTCAGCACTTTATTTAAAATTCTAACCTTGTTGTATAGTGTGTGAACTAGATGATTATCAACTAGTATCATTCGTTCTTGTGGAACTTTCATTTGACGTGAGCTTGAAAGTTGTCACGATTTAACATAATTTGGTGACGGTTCACTATAATGAGATCTAGAAAGAAGCTGAAAATGTGTTAACATATTATAAAAGAATATTCACCGTTCAACATTTAAAATTACTTCCCGGCTTTATAAAGAAAAACAAAACGATTTTCAGAGCCCTCCCATGAAGTGAAATCTGTATCCTACCTTTGTTTCAATAAAGGTACAAAGATGTAATTTTAAATATATAAATATAAAAGCAAACTAATTTTATTGATGCTTTAAGGTGCAGGTAAACTTTTAAAATGAGTTGTACGTCTGATTGAACTCTACCTATCAATAATGTTTAAATAGAAGGACGTATCTTTTTTGAAATAATAAAAACGAAATTATTAGTTGAGGCACTCTCTACGAAATAAGAAAAAAAATGTTTTAATTTAAATTGACAGTTAAATTTTATTTCTCCCTAGTTCACAGCAAAAAGTGAAAAATAGAAAGACGAAGACAAATAAATTAAAAAGTATAATGAAAGGAAGTTTAATGAATATCAATGGAATCAAACATTCACTGTATATAAAAGGTAAAAGTACTTTTAAATTTAAAAAAAATATTTTGGCTTTTAGTTTACTGAGAGGGACTTATCTGTCTTTTGGCGTAGTTACTTTTCCCTCTTCTCACTCATACGTAGAGCGTAGCTTGGAGATCATTCACAAAAAATCATTTTGCCATTTTTGGCCTCTATTCCCTTTTCAAACTTCTTATTTACTTTACGCACTATGATATATTGTAAAATAAAAAAAAAAAGGTTATCAACAAACAACCAAACTCATCTTATTATATCCATCCCTAATACTTCATATTAATTATCATTAATTATAACTAAAATTCCGTACCCATATAATATTCTGGAAAACGTTAAGACATAAAATTCCGATGCAATCCATTTTAATCTCATCAGTAGGTACTGTAAAATTTGAACAAACATTCTACAAAGACTAGTTATACCCACATGATAATTCGAATTTTAAATTTGGTATTATTGGACTACACACATGCATCGCAAAAACTCTACAACACAAAAATTATTTTCTCCTATAAAATTGAGAGTTTAAAAATCAGCAGAGCCTCGATAATTTACTTAACGTAAGTTTATTGACTCACCAATCAACCCACTAAAAATGAAACTTTTAGCTTTATACGTTAAATATCACAAAGAAAACCAAAAATTTAATGCGTACTTTTAGCCAACGTGGCAGGTATAAGTAGTACGTGTAGGACGTGAGGCAAAGAGTATACGCGCCCTGTAAACTTGATAGAAATCGCAAAAAATGCACTACTTAATTAGTAATTGAAAGATTCCTCTCTCATGTCATCACTCTTTAAGTATAATCTCCCCACTGGATTCAATCTTCTTTAAAACCCAGGAAAATTTTCGCAGTGTTACTTTTCCGGAATTTTAATGAGCTATAGTTTTAAGCATCAGGTGGGTTTCTAGCTTTTAAAGGGGAAAATAAAAAAATTTTAAACAGCGCACTTAAATCTCATGAGGTGAAGAATAAGATGAGTTTCATAACTCTCTCAACAAAATTCTCAACTATAGTATTTCATAGAAAAATTAGAGTTCAATAAACCATATTTACATTACATTATAAATTAACACAGATTTATGAAAATATTAATGACAGTCTTTTAAGATAGCTTATAATACATGTGTTGATTTGATCGCAATCGATCCCCTCTATATTGAAGCTGATTGTGCGCCTCTTACCCTCCTTTCCCCTAATCTACTATAGTCTATCTATATAATTTACGATTTATCGTTATTCATTTTGCGATAACTTTTTAAGCTTTTTGTTTTCCTGCTATAGATCAATAATTATTTTCCTGTAATATAATACAGATAAATATTTTTAACTCAATTAATATTCTACTTGTAAACGAGTATTTTGTTATTTTTCAGCTTTTAATTCTATTGAAAATGATTTGTAAAAATCTTATGAATTTAAATTAAGTTTATAATTTAATGTTTTCCAACTTTTTCTTAAAAGCAATAATATCTCTTCTTTTTTTAAAAAGAAAAAATCTTAGCAACATTGTCTACACTACAAAAATAATTTACCTTGAAATTTAGAATATTTCATGTTTCATTTTAAGGGTTGGAAGAATTTTTTTTAACTTCATAAGTAAGCCTAATTTCAGAATTTTTCATTTTTCTTAAAAGCATGTTTTTTCCCTTTGTTTCAAGAAAAATTCTAATAGCCTTGCCCAGAAAAAATAACTTTTACATTTATCATATTTTGGGCTGTAAATTATTTACTATTTGATATTCTTAAAAAGAAGATATTTTCTCCATTTTAAGTGGGAAAAACAGTGGCGTCATCTTTTAACAACAAAACTTCTCTTTATGTTATTGACTTTTCATGAAAGTTCGGGTCATTAAATGATATAATGCAATTACGAAATAATTTTATTTATACAAAAATAAATTTTTAGAAAAAATGTTCTTAAAGGTAGGGTCTATATGTATGGTATGTATTTAATCTATTTTAAATATTATTGATTTTAGCACTAAATATTTTAATTTAATAATTTACAGGTGGTAAGCTGAAGTAAATTACCAGGAAATAAAAGTGCAGCAAAAACGTAAAGTAGTGATTCTTGGAGGCAGTGACTGTAGAGTGCCCCTTGGGGAGGGGTGAAATCTCCAAAAGTGTATTATAAGGTCGAAAGGGTAATATAAGGTTGTAATTAAGGTCGTGTGGCTTTAGGGTCAAAATACATTAGGTAGCATTTAATACATTGTTATTGTATGAGAGGGGGCGAGATGAAAACTATGATCTAAAATAGGTCACAAGTAATAAAAGTTCAAGAAGCACTGACTTAAAACTTAAGGGTAGTAGGGACTTCAGGGAATTAAAACTGATGAAATACAACTTATTAGCAAACGTTTTTTTTAATAATTGAAATCTACAAAAAATAATCCAATAAATTGCAAATGAATGACTCTTCAAGTATAAAATACAAAGGAAGATACATATTTCTGTATGACACAGCACAGTTCAGAAAAAAGAGAACAGACATGTTGCGTTTCCATCTGAAAATAAAAAGCATAGCATTATTACTATTTGTTTCACAAAAGAATTCTACTGCTATAAAGGAATTATAGATACACGCACAACACATTGCACGTTTTAAACCAAAAAGTTTTCCAAAACTTTTAATAAAATATAACTTACGTTTTTTTTAAAGGCTATATTTCATTACTGGCTAATTTTGCTTACTTTAATGTTTTTATACGGATTAAATTTAGACCACAATTTGAACAGAAACTCCAGGAAAAAAAAATAGTACTTTATAGTTTCCTATTCAAAATTTTATGGTAAAATGCAATGGATTAAGTGATTATGAATAAGTGAATTCTATTTCACATTTGAAAAATGGAAATTGAAGATAATTAATTAAATATAATTTCGTTAGAGTATTTTTTTACAAAAATATTAAATTAATCTTAATTTGCAAAAATTTCAAAACCAGTAAGTTTACCTGTTTATCTTTTAAGGTGCATATCATTTGAAAAGAATGTTGTCTTGCTTGTTAATGTATTTTAAAAGTTATACCTCTCATTTTAGACTCAATTTTTATACACATTCAATACATTTTCGTTGGGAAAATAATTGTCTACTAACTCAAACATTTGTTTTTAGTAGTGTTCTGAAAGCATTCCTTATTTGTTATTATATTCGAAGATAAAACTGTAAATTATTATATTAAAAACTTAAGCAGTACGTATAAAGTAATTTAATGTGAAATCCCAACTTACTTGCTTTAAATTGTTCACAACACGTTTTATACGTAGAACAACAGAAACCATATAAGATAGGGAACCAACAGGTTATACACCCAAAAGCTTCTACCTTAAACACTGATATTAGCAGGATAATAACAAAAGCATACAATCGCATATACATCTTGATGTTATTCCTTACCTGGAAAAAATAAGTTGAAAAGTAGAATCAAAAACAGTGAAATTGCATACTTCATTAAATTATACTATTACCCAATTTCGTTCTAGTTTTTGCTTAATTTATTTTTGTCTTTTTATTTTTCACATTTGGGCAGTAAACTGAGCAAAAGTAAATTTTAATTCTTAATTGAAAATGCTTCTTATTCAATTGAAACTTTGTAATTTTTTAGAAGGAAACAATAAATGCAAAAACTTTTTAACCCTACACAAAATACCATAAAATAAATAACCCGATTCAAGGGCCTCTAGCAACCAAAACGTTCAACGGAATTGAATGAAATTTTGGTGGAAGACATTTTGTTTGAGGGATGCGGACGAGAATGGTAGGGGTGTAACAGTTAAACTTTATCAGTTACGGTTAAAGTGGAAAAATTGAAAATTCCCAATCTACCCCCCCCCCCTTTTTTTTATTCTCGCTATGTGATCCCTGATAAAACACAAATATGGCGTTTGAACGGTACCTCTAAGTTGCAAACCCGCACCTAGAGAGACAAATGAAAACTTGAAAACAGGTATGGAATCGTTGGTTTTGTAGGAGATGGACTAGTGAATAGTTAAGAAAATATGACTAAAACTAAAACCTACAGAAACAACGATATCATAGCTATTTTCATTTGTCTCCCTAGGGGGGTGGGTTTACGACTTAGACACTTAGAGGGTACCGTTCCAACGCCATTTGTTTTTTTAGACATCAGGGATCACTTCAATAAAAAAGGGAGGTTAAATTGGGAATTTTCATTTTTTTTTTCACTTTAACCGTAACTGATAATGTTTAACTGTTCCACCCCCTACCATTCCCTCGTCCGCGTCCCTCAAAATGTCTTCCACCAAAATTTCATCCAATTCCGATGAACTGTTTGGTTGCTAGAGGGAGGCCCTTGAATCGGGTTTGTTATTTTATGGACACCCTGTATTTGGATAGACTCTAAATTATGGTTTTATGTTCCCATAAAAATTTGGTGGTTGTTGAACATAAATTCTACCCTTTAAATTTAACCTGGGTGGGTTTTTTTTCCAATTTTCTCATTACTTTTTTTGAACTTATTCCCTTCTTAAAACTATCTATTCAACTGACAGGGAAATATTTTTCCAAAATTATCTATCCGACATATTTTTAAGTAGAACTTAAAAAAAAAGAATTGACTAGAATAATGTGGTGCAATCACATCAGTTGAAAACTGTTCAAACTGGACTTTTATTAAAAAATATCTTATCATGGAAAAGCAAGTGAAATATAAACAAGTAAGGATTTTCTGGGCATGAGGCAATCTGTTTAATTATTATTGCACCTACCTAAAGACTGACCGTGTGCGTTTAAGAATGAACTACACAATCTATGTCTTACTAAAGAAAACAAATTTATTTAAATTTCACCGACAGTTAATACATTTGTTTTAGAAAAGAATGGATTCAACAACGTTTACGCTCCCTTGTCTACTTCTTATTCCAATTTGGATGACAATAGAAAACGGAAGGCTAAAATCTTTTACGACATCTTCTATGTCCATTTTGCAAATGTGTCACCCAAAACGTTTTATTCCACATTGTTTTACTGCTAGAGTCTTGGAAATCCCAGAATTATCCGAAAGCGAAATTGTGGTTTTGAAAATGTTAGCTATCGAAACAGGTTTTGTCAGTTTTAGTACTACCAGACATAATTCATATTAAGTCCAAAAAATATTGCGACGATTGAAATTTCCGAAATTTTTCTTTTCACTAGTAAGTATTTAAATAAGGAAAATGCATACACACTAAGATAATCGAACATCTATAATTCAAAATCGGGAAGAGCCTGAAATTTTCTCTTGGTCCCTTATACTTTCTATCAAATAATAAATGTCAAAATATCGTAGATAAATCAATGTTTTTCACATAAAATTTTCTAATCATAACCGAATCATAACAAATTTTTGACCTTTCATCGTTAAAGAACGGTGATCGGAATCACAAACGGAACGTCACGGCTTTTCCATGGGAGTTTGGGGTGCAATCACTGTAGCCAACATGGCCAAGTAATTCTTGTTTTTAGTTGTGAGAGTTTTTTTAACGAAGCATTGCATGTCTTGGTGTAAACCACGCGTTTACACAATAATTCAGTGGTCTTGGGATTGATGTTAAAGGAAGGAAATTACATACTTTAATTCGAAGTATTGAATAGTTCGAACTTTTTTAATGGTCTCTATATACAGCTTTGAATTAAATTGCACTGTACATTACTTATCTTTAATACATGTAATGAGTAAAATAAATCTTGGAAAGGAATAACAGGATATAATTCAGGAATTCTTCAGGTTTCTCATTTAGAATGATTTATCATAGTTAAATTGAAACGGTTCCTCTCCTATTAGCGGGATTGCTATTGCAACCGCATCGGAACCGAGGGGTCCCAAAAGGTTCCGGGGTATAGTCAAGGAAAGTCAAACTTTGTCATTTGTCTATAAAAATAAATTTAGAGAAACAAGATTATTGATGTTAAAGCATACCTTAGAGGCATATTTTTGAGCTCTTTGTCAATTTTAATTTTATTATTATTTTTTTTATTTACCCCTTACAAAGAGGTAAAGGAGAAGAAAAAATTCAATGTTTGTATTGTAATTAAACATTTAAAAATATACTACGTATGGTATCTACTATCTTAAGAAGTCAAATCGAAGAATTTTTTTCTATTAGGGGAAAGGTTTTACAGACATTTTTTTTTGTGGACAAAACTTGGGCAAGTTAATAAATATATAGCATTAAAGACTATGAGAAATAACTAGCACACTATTTTTAAAAATCATTCTTATGGTTGTTTATTTTAAATTTGAAGTATATTCTATACTATACTATTACTACTATTAGTAATATACTATTACTATATCATATACTACATGAATTCATACTTAGTACATAAGTGAAAACTTACGTCTGTTTCAATGTACACACCGTTCACACAAACTCAACTGCCACCAGACGATTGCTTCTGCTTCTAGAGAACAATGTCTTTATATACAAGAATTACCATTAGAATCGGCTGTGAAGTAATTCTGACGTACGTCTGGGTGAGATTACATAGTTCCGTTCAAACTTTCGGTCATCTTTTTATAATTCAGATGTTGGAATAAAAATAGAGGCCCAAACAAAAAGAATGTCTCAGAAATTAAAATAAATTTCCATAACTCAAAAAACTTAGAAACTGTTTTATTGTTCTGAAAGAGTGGATAATACAATAAAAAACATTCAGAAAGAAATTTCACATCAAGAAGTTTTTAAAATTACATCAAGTTTAGAAACGTTCTACAAATTTCTTAAATTACATCCATTTCAGAACAAAAAAAACTCTTTTTTTGTGTTATTATTTCTCTATAGCATTTTTAATCCCAATATCTTCTATGGTTTGTTCATATAGGAATAGGTAATTAAAATTTTTTGGACACATTTTCACGAATTAATATTTTGGTCATATTTTTGTAAACAGGTGGACATATTAATAAAATCTCACCCTGGATCACTCACTTTGTTTAATCCTACATAAAACGTAATAATTAATTACTGCATTTAATTCCATTATCCTATAATGATTTAAACATTGAGACAAAATAATTATATATTTTGAAAATCTTTATCAATTGTTTCTTGATTATCAAAATCAAGAAACAATTTTTTCCCAACTTATTTATTTACTTTAAAATCTACACGCAAGCTATCATGTTTTATTCTTTTAAAATTTCTACAACCTACATCACCTATATTACTTTTTTTCCACATCTTTCAAAAAAAATGTTTTCTTATGGAATATAAAAAGACTATAACAAGGCTTGCAAAAGAAGTAATAAAAATTAGAAAAATAAAATTCTGATGAAATTCTTCTTTAAAAAAATTTAACACATATTTTTTTTCAATGTTACACAATGGAATGGGAGATTTTCTTTTTTAAAAAAACACTTCCAAGATTAGGTACTTTATTATCTGCAATTTTAGTAAAATTATTCTTATTTTCATATAAAGTTTATACAATTAGAATAACCATATAACCTGCCAAATAAAATTTAAAAATCTTTAAATTTCTTTTGGTAAAAGGTCTTTAACGAAAAAGCGGTAATTTTCCAACCCATTTTTTACTTCGCCTCTGGCCTAATGACTCCTTTTTTTGTTTCTATGAATCACCTCACATTAGATTTATAGTAAGGTCTCTATGATAACCACTTAACTCATGATAACTCATAAAGATGCCCCCCAAGGTTTATTTCTATCCACAGAATTGTCTTTAAATATACGTATATTTCAACATTTTTTAATTCAACAAACTAGTAAGTTTTTGTTTTCAATGTTTTTTTCACTTGCAGCTTCAAAGAGGAAAGATGGAAAGTAACAGCAAGGCAAGGGTAAGCATAAAAGTTTAAAAAATATGCTTTTATTGAATAAACACTCAAAGAAATGATTCCGTAATTGTGTAATTTTAAATGTTTGAATGAATTAGTTTTTAAATTTTGAATAACATTGAAGAATAATGAAAAATGAAAATCCCTAAGTACCTATTTCATATATACTAGTAAAACTTTTTAAAAATATCTACCTAAATAAAATTTAAAACTTTCGAGTTTATATGAATTAAGAATAGAAATCAAGTTATTTTCATAAATGGTAAGTGTAAAAAAGTGATGTTATTGGAACATAAACACCTGGAGAGTAAATATGCTAAATAATTAATTTTTGTTCTGCATTTATTATGTTAAATGTATTATAAAAACAACAAAAATATTCTTAAATATTGTTATAAAAATGGATTTTAGGAATTGTTTCGAATGGCAACAAGAATTCTAAGGTGATTAAAGAACGTGTCTCGCTGAATATTCTTTTTTGTTTGTATAGAATTCTATTTTTCTGTCTGTCAAACGATTTTGACGTTGAGCCTTTGCAAATTCGCTATGGAGAGTTTACGATCAAAAATGAAATTTCCGGAGAAGTTATGGACTATTATAAACGAATGTACAAGTGGATCGATTGGTTGGGGAATTAGCGGAGATACTATAATGTTAGATTACAGTAAATTTCAAGACGAGTATTTGAATAAGGAGAATGGTGTTTTTAAAACTTCTAACATTGCCAGCTTTGTGAGACAATTAAATCTGTATGGATTTCGTAAATGCAATCGTCACGGTGAAGAATTTCATGAATTCAAGAATCCTTTATTTGTTAAAAATCATCGAGATTTGATTGTGCACATAAAAAGGAAATACTCGGAAAACTTTTTACTGAACTCCTCCTTGCGGACTCCTAGAAAACCAAAGAAAGTTCAAGTAAAGGAAGTAAGTCAGAATTTTTTCATGCTAATTCCGATACTTATTTTACATTTTAATTTTAAAATCCTAAAGAATTAAAATGATTTCTAGCCTTAAACTTTATTTAAGTAATTTTTATAACCTTCATTAATGCTTTCTTATTTTGATTACCATGTTTTTTTTTTGTCGAATTTCTTTGGCGATTTAACTCTTGCAATCAGGAAAGGAAACCAATTTTAGTCATTTGTTTAGGTGCAAATTTAAAAATAAAAAACACAAAGGCACAGTGAACTCCTACTGCGCAGTGTACTATACTGTTATCCCGTTAAAATTGACACTTTTCAAACGCCAAATATATTCATATAATATTCATATATCGCGTAATTTTTATTGTTGTCATTAATACAACTGTGGGTATAGTATTTTGAATGGTTTGTTTACAATTTTTTGCTACGTTTCTAATCTTTGGCGTTTGAAATTATTTAAAAAAATTTCTCTCATCGCTCACATTAATATGACTTGATTATTTTAACTTTAATAAGGAGGTGGTGAAACAATAATTGTGGTTGATAGTTTCTAGAATAGAAAACCGTTTATTATTTTTCTTTAATATAATTGTACTTAGAAAATTTTTGTGTAATATAATTATTTATTGCCTACCTCATTCGAAAATTATATTGGTTGATACAATTTCAGTTAAGTGCAATTAATATATTAAATAGGGAAGTTAAACAAAATAATTACATAAAAGCTTTTTAATTTTGAGCTTAAATAATTTGAATTTTAAAAATGGAAGTTTCGAAAACAATAATCCGTCATTCTTTTTTAAACTAGGAACCGTCAAAAAGTTTAGAACAATATGCAAGACAACTTTTAAAATATCCTCTCCTTGAAGCACAAAATGTAAATGAAAACAGAACAGGAAACTTTTTGTGGAATAGTTTACCATTTGCTCCATTTCCTAGCAACATTTTTGCCTCGAGAAATATAGTGCCACCTGGATGGTTACCAGCAGATGCAGCTTACTATAACTCCCTTTCTCAGACCTCTAGTAACCAGGAATTAGGCGATGTGAATGACGGTGAGGACAGTTCCAAAGATGAAAAACAAGACACTCCAATAAAGGAAGATCCTTCGGTTGCTAATAACAATGGAGCTAACATGTTTGTCTTAATGATGCCAGGATACCTCCCGCATCAAAATCCTAACTTTTATTCCAATAATGCTTTTTACAACGGATTCCAGCAGCTATCTGGGTTGCCTTTTGCATTTCCTAATGAAAAGACTACTTGTGAATCTTATTCTAGAAGAATGTTCATGGATGAACCTGATAGTTCAAACGCTGAATAGCGGGACTGTGTGTTCTCTATTCTGAAAAATAATATATTTTTATTTGTATGTTTTACAAAATTATTTCAGTAATAAAACGTATTTATTTAACTTTCGTTTATAACTACCTTTTATTTTTAAATTGAACGAAATTCAATTATTAAAACTTTAAGTAGAATAATGGGTGTTTACTAATAAATCAACATAGCTTTATTTTTCCATTTATTTTCTTAGACAGCAATTTTAATTCTATCCTTTTAAATTTAATAATCAAGGCTAAAATTCAAAAGTACTGCAAAAAAATTACATTAAGGTTGCTATTTCCCAAAACAATAAACATAAAAGTAAAATTTGATTTCATTACAATTTATTTTTGGACAAACTAGGGAGCTACCACCCAATGCTAGCTAGAGCTCACCAACCTTCGTACATGCTTACGCAGGACCTTTTGGATTGCTTGCAATCCTCACAAAACCCAGCTCACTGAACTTTACTCGCTTTATAAAACACTAGCTGATATGCCCGGCCTTGCACGGGTGTAGTGTATCAATTTATTTTTTTAAAGTTTTCTCAAGTTACATGTCTTAATTTTTCTGAAACCTCAATTACCAATCATCCCGGTGTTCCCGGTAGTTTTTCTTATCCCGGTGTTCCCGATAATTTTTCAGATCCCGGTATTTCCGGTAATTTTTAATATCCCGGTATTCCAGGTAATTTTTAATATCCTTGCGTTCCCGGTGTCTTTTTTCATGTTGGTGTTCCCGGCGACTTTTTCATCCCGGTTCCAACTGTTTATATTTACCCAAACCCATCCAAATCCTATGTTGCACATTTATAGTTTCCCCTAGTAAAATATTTAATTTTAAGGTTTTCATCTCATTAACAATAGTGAGTCAAGCAGATCTACTCTTAGTAGAAAAATAAGCATTAACAATAGTGAATCAAGCAGACCTACTCTAGTAGAAAAATAAGCATTTTTAGCCATAAAAATGTTAATTACAGGTTAATATTCGATTTTCGAACTTGGGAAAATTTTGTATTTATATTCCTCGTCTCTAGATACGTCTATATACCGAGTTTTGTCCATGCCTGCGGCGTAGTTTGAAAGGAAATGTAATTTTCATGTTTTAATCTCATTTGTTACAATAGTGAGTCAAGCAGGTTTACTCTAGTAGAGAAATGGAGAAATAAGCGTTTTTGACCATAAAATCGTTAATTACTCGTAAATATTCGATTTTCGAACTTGGAAAAGTTGATGGTCGTCGTTCCCGCCTCGAGATACGTCTATATACCGAGTTTTGTGTACGCCTGCGGCGTATTTTGGGAGGAGATGTAACACATACATACATAGCCACAAACGTTTTTAGTTATATACTAGCTGATATGCCCGGCCTTGCACGGGTGGAGTGTACTAATTTTTTTTTAAAGTTCTTTCAAGATAAAAATCTAATTTTCTGTATCAAACATTACCAATCATCCCGGTGTTCCCGGTAATTTTTCCTATCTCGATAATTTTTCCTATCTCGGTAATTTTTATATCCCAGTGTTCCCGATAACTTTTAATCCCGGTGTTCCCGGTAGCTTTTCATCCCAGTAATTTTTCATCCTGTTTGTCCCGGTAACTTAATCATCTAAGTTTTTCGGTGCCTTTTTCATCCGGGTGTTCTCGACGTCTTTTTTCTTTCCGCAACAAAATAAATAAAACTAATGTAACATAAGAAATGATAAATCACATAAAAAGTAATTGTTCATTTGGTAACAAACCTCTTTAAAAACTACTATCTAATAAAATCTAGTAAATGTATAAGTCTAGTGAGCCGTGTATTATTTTCAACTCTGTTTTTCCATGAAGACTATTTTCAATTTGCTTTTAATGTATTTATTTTAAACAAAAATTCTTAAAATAAAGGAAAATAATATTTGGAAATTAATTATTTTAATTTATTTGGGTGTTTTTATAACTGATAAAAGTTTTAAAAAGACAATTATCGAGTTTTTCCCATTAAAATATTTAATTTTTGAGGTTTTCATCTTATTAACAATAGTGAGTCAAGCAGGTCTACTCTAGTAGAGAAATGGAGAAATAAGCGTTTTTGACCATAAAATCGTTAATTACTCGTAAATATTCGATTTTCGAACTTGGAAAAGTTGATGGTCGTCGTTCCCGCCTCGAGATACGTCTATATACCGAGTTTTGTGTACGCCTGCGGCGTATTTTGGGAGGAGATGTAACACATACATACATAGCCACAAACGGTTTTATATATATAGAGATAGATTAATAAAAAATATCAGAAGAAACGTCAACCGACTTTCCAAACATGTGTCACAGGTCATCTACATGAATAACACTTTCTTAAAAGCTAGAATATTTATTAACTAACTAATCAATAATTTAATCAAAATAATTTTCCTTGGAAAATATCCAGCACGTCTATTAACTACTACGTATAAATTGTTTAATCAACATTCTTAAAAAAATTTAAAAAATCTTCTCTTGTTTGATAGTTGTTTGCTATGTAACTGCAACCTTAACTGAAATCTAATGGAAATATTTTAAAATTAAAATTTTTTTAGATATAATAAGTTAATAATAATCTTTATTAACAGATTTTAAAGAAAACATAAGATGAACAAAGAAATAATATGTTTTACACCAAGGGGAAAGAAAAAATCCCGTCCAAGTGTAATAAAAATTAATATATAATATTCTGACAGCTTATTCGGAATATTAATATAATTTTTTTCAGATTACAGCTTACTGCAAATCCTAAAAAGAATCCGGAATTTTGATACCAGAAACGTGTCATTCTGTTCAGTAATTAAAAAGTTTTTCTCTGGAAACCGTTCACTTTTTTTTTTAGAATAGAGAAACACTACATTACTAACTACATAGATGTAAGGAAGAAGAGAAAATGAATGCTTGACCCAATTTAAATAAAATTTTAAGTGATCTTTGTACTTGGAAGCTTTTTTTAAAATTAAATTTAAAAATTAAATATCTTGCTATAAATTTTTAATTAGAAATTAATAAATAAAATAGAAAAATACAAAGGAAGAAGCAAAAAGAAGACAAGGTCTGAACAATGCTTTGAGTTGGGAATATCCCGTATTAAAACCACTGGCTTTTCATCTTCCAAGTATGTTTTAAACAATGATAAAGCTAAATGATATTTCTTTTGTGGATTTCCCGTAATAAAATGAAACACCCGTAATAAATTAAGTAGAAGGGTTGGTTGATCAATACAAAGGATATTTTGTTTATGGATGTTTTGTAACCTGGCTCGGGGTTTTTCTCTGAAATACGTGCTGAAGACAAATCACGAACATTTAAAACACTCCCAGGGTAATATCACTGTCTCAGAATGAGAGTTATAATCTAACTATTTTTGGAGTATAGAGAATTAGTTGTACCTAAATAAAGTTTCTCGAGCACAGGGCTATCTAAACTTGGTATCTTTAATTTCTCAAAAAGTTACGTAATTGTAAAAAAGTTCTTAAGATTAGAGTATTCATTTTAGAGTGATTTTTTAAATACAATTTGCCCTATATTCATTGATGCTAATAAAATCTTTTCCGATCCCAAAATGTTCGTCAGTAATGACTTATTACTTGCTTGATATTTGAGGGTTATCAGAAGTTAGGCACAAAAATTGAGAAAGGAAATTCATAAGGCCCCTATTTATCTGTATTGGTTCTGAATATGCTTCTTCATGACATATTACTCTATTTTCCATTACATACTTTTAAAATAATATCTTAAGATTTTGACAGATTACACAAGAGTATAACTATATCTAAATAGAAAGCCTCCGTTAGAGACTATAAAACTATTCAAAATCATAAAATTGCTACATAGATTGATATTAAATTGTGTCATTATCATATCAAAAGTCATTATCATGTCAGATAAATTACTAGAAGAGTTTAAGATTGATTGGTGAAAATATATTAACTTTAGCCTTTTTATATTTTAGAATCTTTTAATCTAACATGAGAAAAATTTTTTATTCAATATTTTACATGTGCCTCACTCTCCCTTAATGCCTTAATCGAAATTATTTTTGTAAAGGGGTCATTCCACGTCAAATCAACACACTTTTTGGCATGACCATCTCGGATTTTCTTGAAATTTGGTACACATGTTCTACTTATAGAAACTCGGAAAAGTACCAACTTTCATCAAAAAATATTAATTGGTTCTGGAATTACAGGTGCGTAAAGTGGTCAAAAATGGGCCAAAAATGGACCAACATAAGTTCTTTAAATTGCTCTAGAGAATCTTCTAATTGGGTTATACAGATGAAATTGGTGTCATTTTAAAGTATTTTAAATGTTCTTTTTAATGGTGTAAAATGTGCAGTACAATTTTGAAAAACAATATATTTTATAAAACAAAATAGAATTAAAAGTTCGATTTCTATCAAATGTACCACATTTAAAATTTTGAAAAAAATTCCAGGAATAGATAATTTTATTCTAAATAATCTGTAAAAATTGTAAGATGGGACAAAAATGGGATCAGTGTCAAAAACTATTTAAACCACAGTTCGATTTTTCTTATATCCCCTTAAAAAATTTTAAAACTATTTTTTCTCCATTAATTGGATGCGAATTGAGATGTATTTGACTGCTGTTGGCAATTAGGGCCCCTCTACAAACTTGGTGTACCCCGGGCTTCGTATTTACAATCTGTATATTAATTCAGGACTTTGTATTGTAACAATGCACATAAAGTAAATATGATGCCCGGGCTACACCAAGTTTGTGCAGGGGCCCTAAT
Organism: Tetragnatha montana; assembly: GCA_963680715.1. NCBI lineage: Eukaryota > Metazoa > Arthropoda > Arachnida > Araneae > Tetragnathidae > Tetragnatha > Tetragnatha montana. The sequence goes on from OY796680.1 coordinate 23,421,835, forward strand.
TGTCAAAAGCAGTCAAATACAACTCAATTAGCATCCAATTAATGAAAAAAAAAATAGTTTTAAAAATTTTTAAGGGGATATAAGAAAAATCGAACTTTGGTTTAAATAGTTTTTGACACTGATCCCCTTTTTGTCCCATCCTATAATTTTACCAGATTATTTAGAATAATATTACCTATTCCTGGAATTTTTTTCAAAATTTTAAAAGTGGTACATTTGATAGAAATCGAACTTTTAATTCTATTTTGTTTTGTAAAATATATTGTTTTTCAAAATTTTACAGCACATTTTACACCATTAAAAAGATCATTTAAAATACTTTAAAATAACACCAATTTCATTTGTATAACCCAATTAGAAGATCCTCTAGAGCAATTTAAAGAACTTATGTTGGTCCATTTTTGGCCCATTTTTGACCATTTTACGCACCTGTAATTCCAGAACCAATTAATATTTTTTGATGAAAGTTGGTACTTTTTGGAGTTTCTATAAGTAGAACATTTGTACCAAATTTCAAGAAAATCCGAGATGGTCATGCCAAAAAGTGTGTTGATTTGACGTGGAATGACATAAAGGTGTATAACATTTTTGATAAAAATGTTTAAAAAAAGAGGGGGGAATCGACGCGGGAGCGCTGGAAGGATACGCTGATTACTAACTAACCACACAGTTACTTGATTTGACTAGAAGTCTAGAAGGATATTTACTATCACGTGAATTCAATTTGGGCACTTGGATTTAAACTTCCAGCGCTCATTCAAAAAAAAAATTAAAGAGAAGAATACAGCTCTTTAGATTCTCCAAAAAAAGGAAAGAAATTTCCTTCAAAAACTAATTTTGTGTAATTAATAAAATTAAATTCCTAAATGAAGCTTTTTCTACTCTGTTGAGGCATTGACGTCATGTGGAAGTAAATATCCAATGATATTTCCATGTTGTAAAAATGATTTCCGCTCCAAAGTGGCCGGTCTATTTCCCCAAAATGAATAATACTAAACACGTGTAGGTCCTCCGCGTCATGCGTACCGTCAAACAACAGTCCACTTCAGGAAGTTAAGCAATTCTTTTATCGCAGTTTCCTGTTTGAAGTGTTGTCCCCACCAAAATACGTCACTCGGGTTCACAACTTTCAAGGTTTGATTCGGACATAAAGCTATCTGCACGATCATGTGGTGGCTGTTCTCTCTAAGCACTATTCTGTTTGGTAAGTAAATCCCGGTTTGACTAATTATAAATGAAAGCCATCGATGGTAAAAAGCCCAAAAAGTATTCCATTTAATTATGGAAAAATCTGCAATATGTTCATTAATAATTAAGCTGACTGATGATTTTAGCAACCAGTTTAGGTTGTTTTGAAGACAAACCTGTTTTAATATTCTTTTAGTTTAAAATCTCGGCGTTAGATTTATTGTTTGAATCAGCTTTATATACAAACTTATATACTTTATACATACTTTACTAACATATACAAAATACTCTTCATTTTCATTTGAAACAACTTTTGTAACTAAATATTGCTCCCATTGTTCCATTCTCATATTCCCCATTTACATTACATTCAATATACCTCTTTACAGATGTTTCGATTCCATTTTCTTGAAAATTTTCTTGTCATATATAAATATTAGACGTGATAAAGTCAAAAAATTGTCTTGCTAGTTTTTCTCTAAATTAAAACAAACCTAAAACATAGAGAAATGAAACATGTAACAATGTAATCTTTGATAGCGGTTCTCTGATAAGGTTACTATTATAATAGTCCAGTACAGATGTACAGATGACATAGTCCAGTGAAATTGAGTACAAAAGAAGATGTTTTGAAGTAGTTGGGATTTTTTGTTTTCTGCATGTTTTTTGGGGTACTGAATCTGAATCCGAGGTTTGCCAACAAAATTTCGTAACACATCATTGAAAAAATAACAACTGTTGCCTACTTAATCAATCGATAATGAAAAAGAAGCTTTGAAATTCTTTTCTAAAGCAAAAGATAAGATAATGTTTTATCTCTGTTTTAAATACCGATTCGACGAATGAAATGTTTCAACATGATATTCTTATTTTATAAACCTGTCATATGAAATACAAAAATAGACTTTCACAATATTCTTAAAAATAAACTAATATCGTTAAAGAGAAATGCTGAACACTTGTAGTGCAATTAAAAGAGGACACTGGAAATGGAAATAAACTTATCAGAAAGGAAAATTACTGGAATACCAGTAAGAATATTTTCCCATGTCTTTATGAGTTTTTAAAAAATTTCGATTATTTTTTTATTTTATTTTTCAAGCTCTCCACGCAAAGGGCGATGAAGATTGTGACGTCGTTAAATATGTAAAATGCATGGAGCCCATTCATAATGCTACTTTTGGACATCCACATGGACTTTTCCAGAACTCTGATGATTTGGATGAAAGCTGCCCGTAAGAAATCATGATCATTTTCTCTTGTCTTATTCGGTGTCTTTATTTCGAAAATAGCGCTATCACATGTTCAAGAAACATATTTTATACTTTTTATTTAAATAAGAAATTTAGTATAAATATTTTACCTAATTATTTGAAAGCATATAAATAAAATAATTGGGTTAAGTTTTTCTATTTTTTTAGTGTAAAATTAAGATCCAAATTTGAATTGAAACTCTCTTATAGAACTTGACTCACAATAAGTTTTACTAAAATGACAAAGGAGACCATTTCCGAGATACGGGATAAAGTCTCCAAACTTATAGCTTAAAATCTTAAAGCTTTAGTTATGTGTATAGGAAATACTATTCTAGCAGGGGTTTTTTTTCATTCCTTTTATTACTTTGAAATATCTGAAATCGGAAAATGTTAAATTCTTGTTATTTTTATGTGTCACTGAACAAAATTTTACCTTAATATTTTATTTTTTTACCAAGTTTGCTTGGGGTATCAACTGGGGGTACAGCGTCAGACTAGCAACTCGGGCTGAAAAAAACTAATAGTACCCTAAATTAATAATTCTAATAGTAATAGTAAACTGAAATAACTAATTAGTACCACAGGCCCAAAAGTTACAGAAACGGAGATGGGCCCGCCTGATGGGCCCATTTATCTAGGCAGATTCATTTGTTTTTTTTAATTAACTAGGGGGCCTGCCCCCTGCTCGCTATCGCTCATACGGCGATAGCGCTATACGGCGGCGGCGGCGGCGGTGACCGTTACTTTTTTTTAATATAGAGAGATATGACAATAACTATAATAACAAGAATTTCAAAGGTGCTTGATTTTATAATTTTAAAATTTAATAAGAACGAAAATTAACTGAAAGTAAAATATATAAAAAAGGTAAAAACTACTTTTTATGCATTTTAAAGGCTTGAAAAATAACTATCTATTACATAAAAATCTGTGTTTAGAAAACGGAACACTACTGAGAAGGTAGTAGTTTTATAAATGTAAGCCTTGCAAATTGAATAGGAGGGTGTATTACAATTTCAAATCCTGAAGTCCTGTACCAATTACTATCGAATGTCGTAAAAATTAATGCTTTAAATAAAAGACATAAGTTATTAACATTAATTTCAAAAATATTTTGAATAATGAGAGTTGTTGTCTTATGCCACTTGGAATATCCAAGCTCCATCCACAAAGCGGATAGGATTTAAGGCAAAGAGGGTGCGGCTCCTGAGAAAGTGAGGCCCATGAAATGGCAGGAGTCCGACTTAAGCCTTAAAATCCGCCTTAAGACTTAAGATAATGAGAGTAACAGAGATATTTGTTTTTTCCCTCATAGTTCATAGTAAAAAAAATTAAAAAAAATATTTGTTATTTCAAAAACACATTTTTTATCAAAATTATTTTCATACGAATTACGAAGAGACAGTAAGAAAGTCTGTTTGGATTTTAGGATTATTAAAAACGGCATTGACTGCATTAAACAATATTCGGAAAAATGTGGAAACGAAATGATTGCAGAAGACTTCCATGAACAATTTGAAAAGCCAGCAGGATTTCTTCTAAAGATTTGCGATCCGGACTCATCTCTTAGAACAGGTAAAACTTGCCATTCATAAATTTAATCTGTATGTATTTTCTGAATTATCTCTTTTCCTCTTTATCTTTCTTCCTGTATCAAAATTTCATGTAACCCCTTTTGATTTTTTAATAAATGAAAAGGTGAGTATTTTTCCCATGAAGGGAATTTTTTTAGAATCATAATTTTTGTGTAGCCGATTAACTTTCTTCATTACGCGCATATTAAAAACATACTGAACTCATACTAATAAGTATTTTAATTGTAGAAATATCTATCTAGTCTGGGTGTATTTTGGTGTAGCATTAATTTTTTTATTGATCATATTAAATTTAATTCATCATGGTTTCACTTTTTATATGATTTAGCACTCTAGTGCTTCTCTTGCTTTAAAATTGTATTTTTCTCATAACCATAAAAGTTTCAAACAGGGAAACAATTTTATGTTCTGACCATTTTAGTCAGAATATTAGGTCAGAACCTCGCTATAAGCATAAGGCTTTTCTATCTTAAGCTTTTTCAGTTTTTTTTTTAATTATTTTCCTCTAAAATCACCCTCTGTTAGTAAATTATGAAGTGTGTGTGAGGAAATCCACGCGAATCCATCTGTAAAATAATCTTTTTTTTTTTGGTGGGGGGGCAGCACTACTCTTCTTCTGAATATTTGTTGCCTCAGCATCTCAACAATATTTAACTTACAATATATATTAGTGACAAATCATTTTATGAAAACGAACCCCATAATAAAATATCCAAATAAATTAATAAATTTCATCACTTATCTTTAATATCACTGTTTGTTTTCATATTCAGTTCCAGTAATTAAGTATCTTTAACTTATAAACAAAAATTTACCTACAAAATTATTAGTAAAAGAAGGTTCGACATTTCACTAACATTCAGATTCAAATGTATTTGAATCAAAACTATTTCCTAAATCAAATGGATTTTTTAAGCTTTTTAATTGTTTAGAAAACTTTATGATTTAAACATTTTAAATTCTGAATTTGTTGTAGAATACTTGAAAGCGGGACCTTGTCTGTCTGAAAGCAGCGAAGATTTAGAAATATGCTCTGTTAAAGTTCAAGAATTTCTTGCATTTTATGAAGCTGACTCAAACGAAAAAGAACTTACAATGGGATGCATGTAAGTGAACTTATCTTTCATTCTTCGAAAGAAAGACCAAACTCTAGAAGAGTCTCTAGAGAAAGTTATGCCAAATTAGTTTCCATTAATATGAAATATCATGTTCCTCAAAAATGAGCATTTCAATCTATTACTAGAAATAAAATATTTACCAAATTTATATGAGTAGAATAAATATGATTTTCAACAGTAGATCTCAAGACGTGAAAATTCAGTCAAATAAATTCATAGATATTTTAGGTAGAAAAGACCGCCAAAAAAGTTCAATGATCCAAAACTTTTAATTATAACAGTATATAAGGTTTATATCATAAGAAACTCATAGGACCAAGAGAAAGTATGTAAGACGTTCTAGTTATCGTACAAGCTGATTTGTATTTTCACGTACTACTATCAAAAATATGTTCTTTTTATGTAATAAATGTAAAATGTTGACTCATATTCCAAACAATTTATGTTAATATTTAATTCCGATTCTCTAAAAGACATTCGTCGATGAATTGTGGATACAACTATATCTACAAATCGATATTTTATCTGGAGATTTCTCCGTTATTTCAGTCCAATGTAAAACATTATAAAAAAAACCTTTTTTAGTATTTTTTCACAAATTTTTATGTAGAAACCTCAAATTATTTCCCTTTTGTAAAAGTTACTTTACATGTCCAGCTTGTACTTTTTAAGTTATCAACATTTCCCTTAACTTTAAAATCCAATATGTAATAATTAAGAAATATTAAACTGTATAACCTTTATGTATTTCAGGTACGAAATGATGCTAAGAGCTTGTCTTATGAGCACTGGCGCTGAGAAATGTGGGTTAGAAACTGCTTCGTTCATTCGAAAAGCCTTGATTTATTCACCTTCTATGGGAATGAAAACATGCTCCAAAGAATAAACTTTTTTACCATCTCAAACCTTAATTTAAAATTCTTAATTATCTAAAACTTTTAAAAATTATAAAACGAAATTCTCAGTCAGAAGACATTAAATTTAAACTTTTATAAAAAATCTTTTATTTATTACTGAACAGTTCCTTATTGTTGCCGCTTTTTTAAGTGACAGTAGTTTTTCAGAGAAACCTAATCGAAAAATTACTTTGAAATTCAGCAATTTAAGGCCATATTAAAGTTTTAACGCCAACTTAAGTACTATTGGAAAAGAAGCAATTGGCAACCTAAAAACAACGATTTTTAAATATTTTTAAATGACCAGCTCGGGTCGGGAAAATATTCTTGATGTACTACAGACAGCTGCATGAAATTTGGTTCACTATGTATCCTTTGACAAAACTCGATAACAAGATAAGAGGTTAATATCCTAGGGCTTTTTTTTTACACAGTAATGTGATTGTTTCCCTCGAGTCATCAGAAAACCGCTATCTCATTTTAAACATTCTAAGACTATTCTTATGGTTTTTCAATAAACTATCTTTAATTCTTAGAACAAAACTACTTTAAATTACATGGATAATTTATAAAATACCTCAAAAACTCAAAACAAAATCACCTCAAAAACTGCATATGATAATTTATGATTTTCATCTGAATATTATATTACTTAAGAAAGTAACAAGTAAATTTCTATTTGTGCTTTTTATGCGAAGTGATCAATGATGATACTGCAAGACACAGGATTACACATAACTTTTTCAAACACAAATAAATATTTTTTTCAAATGCATTTAAATACATTTTTAAAATGTTTAGATTGTGCAAAGTTAAGTTTTATTTGAAAGTTTTAAATTTATAAAGTTCCTGTACAAATTTTTGTATAAAATGTTTAATAAAAGAATTTATATTGTTTTCTTTAATATAATTTATGTATTTCATTAATTTCATGAACATTTCACGGCATTCATAAAATTTTGTAGAGTCCATGTAGAATGTAATATATTATGTCTCTATACGTAAAAATATTGCAGGAATTTGAAATTATTCAACTTTTAGTGCTAATGTTTTATTTAAAAATTTCATACATAATAACTTATGAAAAAAAAAACATTTCATGAGGGTTATAGACTCTACAATATAGCAAAAATACCTTTGAAATTCCCCTACAATAAACGAAAAATCATAGATAAGAGATCATCAAATTTAAACCACCAAAATATTCAAATCTAGGCTTAAAATTATTCAAAGATACATTTTAATCGATGTTTATTATTTATCGAAACTTAACTTATGTATATTTAACAACTTTATTCACACAAACTATGAATTCTTTTTTAAGAAAACAGTAAAAAAAATACAACAAAATATCTAGGTGCAACCATCTTCGTACCAATTAAATATTTTATAGATTTCAATAAAAAAAATAATAGCGCACCTTATAAACTTGTTGATTAACAAACCTTAATGAGATATTAATACTTAGATATTGTTAATTTCATTTTGATATTGTATTGCACTTTTCTGCTCTTATGTGAGCAACAGGTTTTTCTAAAAGTACTTTCAAATAACGTGCACCCTCAGATCCACACTTCAGCTCCACTTCTGATTGCGTGCAGGCTTGAAATAAATCGTAAAACCTGGAAATAAAATTAGAAAGCTCAGTTAAAATTAATTGGTAAAGAAAAGCTAAAATTATTTTATTCGTTCATAACATTAAATTTTTCATTTGAATGTATTACTTGGATAAATTCGAAACTTACCTGCAAAGTCTAGTCATTAGTATGTCGTTGGTGTCTTCCCCTTCAAACACCATATATCCAGCCATTTCTTTGACCGAATTTAGAGTACAGCTCACAAAGAGGGAAGAACTGTTCCTAAAGCATGGGACATGTTGTCTGTAACCTGTCAAACATGTTAGAACTTGTACAAAGCGAATAAACATCTTCAAATAGCTCATCAGTCAAGTCATTAAAATTTTGAGCACCTTACTTGAAACTTTAAATAAAGCTTTCATTTTAAAAAGCATGACGTCAGTTTTTTTTATCTGTACAGTAGGGTGTCCCAAAAAAACGCGACTTTTGAAATGTTTAACTCTCACCCCCCAAAAATGTTCTTTATGTGAATATAAGACACTGTGAATTTTTCTAGAATTTTTGAAAAATATTTAGAGGTCCCCCAAGGTCATTGAATTTTCAAAAAATGGCCAAAAAAGGGTAAAATTTAATATTTTTTCTAATTTTTTTAAAATAACCCTTAATGTTCAAATGGCATTATTTTCATTTATTAGAGCTATTTATATTGTTTTAAACCAATTCGGTATTAATTATCTTGGTAGGAAGTAATACGCGTTATTATTAAAATCAAGAAACGTGCGATATTTTTCGATATTTTTACCTTATGTATTACACTATGCGACAAAAAATGGGTCAAAATGCCACAGAAACTTTAAAAGCAGATTCTTATGTAAAATGACCCCCTGAATCTGAATCCGGCAAACCGTTTTTCTCCATCAGCCTCAGATTTTCGGGGAACAGCCCCTCCCCCTTTTTACGTTTTTCGATGACTTTATAACTTTGAACTCGATTTCCAGGGTCAAAAAGCATTGTTTTAGTCTTCAAATTGCCCCCCAGGAGACAAGAAAGGTTCAAACTAATAAAATATGAAAATTTGTAACAAATGGATAGGTTTAAGGGGTAATTAATCCCCAAAAACGCAAAAAAAATTGCCAAAGATAGCAGGATTTGTTATACCGTATTTATTTCACTTATTTTTGAAGTAATTAATTTTTAAAGGGCCCTAACCGTTCCCCCAAAACCCAAATTCAATAATGATAGGCAGCAATGATTTTTAGGAAAAGCGGTTGAGGAGTTATCACCCCCGAAGCACCCGCGGAAGGGTTCGGAACGCTCTGGCGCATGCGCGCTCAAGAAGCATGGAATACCTCCATAAAACCGGCTAGTTACTAACGAACCAATGAATTTCTACTTAGGAAAGTCTTATAATATACGAAAAATGTTCTTTTTAAAATTTTCAAAGCATTAATATAATTTCTTGAGCACGCGTGCGCCAACGCGATTCAGAGAGTCTTTCGAACCCTTCCGCAGGTGCTTCGGGTGCGATAACCCCTCAACCGCTTTTCCTAAAAATCATTGCTGCATATCATTATTAAATTTGGGTTTTTGGGGAACGGTTAGGACCCTTTAAAAATGAATTGCTTCAAAAATAAGTTAAATAAATACGTTATAACAAATCCTACCATTTTTAGCGATTTTTTGCGTCTTTAGGGGGTTAATTACCCCTTAAACCTATCCATTTGATACAAATTTTCATATTTTATTAATTTGAACCTTTCTTGTCTCCTCGGGGGCAATTTGAAGTCTAAAGCAATGCTTTTTGACCCTGAAAATCGAGTTCAAAGTTATAAAGTCGTCGAAAAACGTAAAAAGGGGGGGAGGGGCTGTTCCCCGAAAATCTGAGGCTGATGGAGAAAAACGGTGGCATGATTCGGATTCAGGGGGTCATTTTACATAAGAATCTGCTTTTAAAGTTTCTGTGGCATTTTGACCCATTTTTTTGTCGCATAGTGTAATACATAAGATAAAAGTATCGAAAAATATCGCACGTTTCTTGATTTTAATAATAATGCGTATTACTTCCTACCCTAATTAATACCGAATTGGTTTAAAACAATATAAATAGCTCTAATAAATGAAAATAATGCCATTTGAACATTAATGGTTATTTAAAAAAATTAGAAAAAATTTTAAATTTTACCCTTTTTTTGGCCATTTTTTGAAAATTCAATGACCTTGGGGGACCTCTAAATATTTTTCAAAAATTCTAAAAAAATTCACAGTGTCTTATATTCACATAAAGAACATTTTTGGGGGGTGAGAGTTAAACATTTCAAAAGTCGCGTTTTTTTGGGACACCCTAATGTACAGTCTTGAAAAAAAAAACGTTGTAACAGTGGACATTGGACATTTGTGAATGAACGACTGGGTTTAGATCAGTGGTTCCCAACAGGTGGTCCGTGAGACCATCGGAGGTGGTCCGTGAGACCATCTGAGGTGGTCCCTGAGAAGGTATATAAACTTATCCAAAAGAAATGTGTTGAAATTAAAAAATAGTTTTTCTTATCACACAATCTAAGTAGTTTAAAAAAAATAGATGTAAAAAAAGCATCTATATAAGAAAAATTTATTGCCTGAAGTTCGAAAGTTTTTGAAAAGTGAAATGTTTTATAAAAGGTATATTTTTTAATAATTGGATATAAAATGCTGTTATTATTAAAGTAATGTTAATTTATCTTTTAAGTTTAATAGATCATTTGTTATTTGATTATAAGTTCCATTAGGAAACATATTTTATACTAGGTTTCCCTTACTTTTCAGAAAAAAAGTAAAATGTCAGACCCTCTGTGGAGGAATTAATGCATTGAAGAAAAGGTTAAATTTTTAAAGAGAAAGTTGGGGATAGAGATGGTCCGCAGGAGGTTCAAATTTAGGTGAAGTGGTCCGTAGACATATTTGAGTTGGGAACCACTGGTTTAGATGGATTCTTTAAATGCCAGTTTTGATTTATTTAACGTTTTCTCGAAAATTTTAACTGGCCGTTTTTCTCTAAGAGACCATCTTAATATATAACGAAACGCAACATATTCCATATATTCTGTGGTGACTCACAATCGTTATTCCATGTTCTGAAAGAGAATCCGGCCCCAAGACACCAAGTGACATTATCCTAGGACATATAAAAAGTAATGAGTCGTAGAAACACAAACATATAACATAGTGAAAAAATGCTTATTTTAGAGAACAGATTTCAGACGGAACACTAAGGTTTATTTTCACATTCTGCATGCATGTAGTTTTAGAATTTCTACGGCTCATAATACTCTTTTATATGATGTCCTGTGCACATGTTACTTGGTGGCTGGGTGGTTTTTTTATGTGTTCTTTCAAAAGATATTAAATAAAATAATCAAAATTTCTTATAGCAGAACTGTTGTTTGAAACAAAATACACATTTTAGGGAGAATCACATTTTCTTTTTTTTTTTCTTTACTTTTTTAACTAGAAATCCAATATTTCAGGGGACGGCGTCCAACCCCAAATCTCAGCACTGCTGCTTAGAGAAAAAATGGTAAATTATAATAAACTTTGCATTTAAAGTATCCTTCTAACCCCAGCTGTTCGCCCTCAATGTCCACTGTAAAGTTGTTTTCAAGGCTGTACATGTACAACACTAATTTCAAAAGCAACCAAACTATTGAATTGAATAAGAAAATACTGATAATATTAAATTTAAAAATGAATTCACATTGTGCGTTACGAATAGAAAGGTCTCATATGTGTAGAAAAATAGAAAATTTATATGCTAGGGTGATTTTAAATAGGAGTAAAACAAATATTTCAGTTTTTAAATAACTTAAGAGGAAGATATATAATATTTTATGAAGAAATCGAATCTTCATTTCTTTAAGAATAGGTAATGTAACTTTATTTTCAATCTCTTAAGTTCTGCACTCTCTACTTTAGAATTTTTTTGACAATTGTCAATTTATAGAATTTACCTGCTCGCATTTCCGAAGTTTCATTGCAAAGTTCGACCATTAGTTCAGCGGCACCCTTTGTTAATTCTACAAATGGCTTGTAGGATTCATTTGAACAAACAAAAAGGTAGTTTTTCTGGCACTCTATAAAATCGGCTAGATCACTGTGGAATTAAATATAAGTTAAGAGCAAGCATGAGTTAAATAGCACATAATTATGCTTCAATTAAAGAATAAACAATTTTTTAAATTTATACAGGGTGTTTCAAAAGTCCGTTTCACGGCTTCTCTTTGGAACCAACGTCTCCTAGGGTCCTGGAAGAAAGGTCTACCCCTAGGTAAGTGACCCTGGAGAATCCATTGAGAAGACTTACAGCGCCCCTAGCGGAGAAATAAAAAAGTTAAAAAAATAATTAAGAAACTAAAGGAGATAGAGCAAACATCTCAGTGAGAGTATTGTTGCCACTGTTATAAGTAACTCATTAAAAAATTTAATGAAAATAAAATGTAAATATTCGCGGAGATATTAGCATGTGAAAATAGCCGCAAATAAGTTCGCAAATTTGCAAGTTTTTCAAAGTTATTATGTAGTTTTGTATCTTTTTAGTAAAATGAAGAAAAATTTTAATAAAAAAAAAAAAAACTTGCAAATTTTTGAACTTTTTCTTTTTTGATGCCTGAAAAAGTGCTATTTTCACATGCTAATACCTCCGCGAATATTCACGATATTTTCATGAAATTGTTTCAGTGAGCTTACTTATACCGGTGGAAACAATACTCTCGCTAAGGAGTTTGCTCTATCTCCTTTAGTTTTTTAATTAATTTTTTTAACTTTTTTATTTCACCGCTAGAGGTCCTAAGGGTAAGTCCTTTTAATGGATTCTCGAGGATCACTTACCTAGGAGTAGACCTTACTTCCAGGACCCTAGGCCTAGGAGACGTTGGTTCTAAATAAAAGCCGTGAAACGGACTTTTGAAACACCCTGTATAGTAATTATGTACTTATTTAATTTGATTTCTTCGCATTTTTAAAATTAAAGAATTTGAAAAGCAAGCACGTGTTTAAAACTAGCATTAAAAAACTATTATTTTACACAAATTTAAAATAATTAATTCCCTAATGCCTTTTTACAATTACTATAAACCCTTAAATGCACGCAAAGGTCTTTAAATTGTCCTAAAACAAACATCAGTTCGTCTAATTATTTTTGTAAAAGAATAGAAGACAGAAAATAATAAAATTGGGCAAAATGTTGGGAAAAGAAGGTTTATTAAACTTAAAGCTATTATTCCCCACACAGTTAACTACTCATATCTAAAACCATTTTTTAAATATTTTTATTAATTAGATTATAGTTTTATCCAATAAAATCCGTACATTTTTGTGGTATAGCTTTCTTCAAGTTGTTTTAAAGTCTTTGGATCTACTGCATAACCTGAATTAATTTTTTATAATTTTTCAGGATAAAAATAGTGGTAAGCAAATTGCTTCAAAATAGCCCCCGTACCATACCAACTAGCCCTGAATAGCCCCCTAACTGTAGGTATAGCCCTGTTGTAACTTTATTTTAAATTATCCCCCATCACCTTATCCTTCCATATTCAAGAAGTTCAACTAATATCAGTTGGATAAATGTAGAAAGTGGGAGCATATTTAAACATTTTAAAGCGCGCTGAATAAGTTGGTAAAAAATTAAAAAAAACTTTAATTGCAGATAAAGTTGCCAAAGAAAATAAAATTGAAATTAATATAAGAAGAATAAGCTTTGAGAATAAGCTTTTTAAACTAACTTGTGAACGCAAAAGCGTTTTTTGATGTTACTCCTATAGATTTTGCCAAATGCCGTTTTGTTCGAAACACCTATAGCCCAGTCAAATGGGGTTCAAAAGTGACGTTTTCAAAACTTTCATATAGAAGTTTTTTTTTCGACGGTTTTATATGTTTTCGAGGTCGCTGATTACGAATATGAAGTTTGCTGCCACGTGGGAGGTCGGCTTCATATCGAAAATCGCAAAAAATCGCAAAATTTTTGCTCTTTTTTCGATCTTTTCCTTATACATCAAAAACTATAAGTTTCTCGAAGATAATCTCAATTATAAAGTTGAAGTTAACAAAATTTCCTACAAAATGCACTGCTCAACATTGATTTTCTGAAGAGTGGTTCTGCCGCTAGAGCGTGCTGAAAAACAGCGATTTTTTGGCCTTTCCGCAAAAAAATGAAAAGCGCGCGCTTCTACCCTCTACAAAAGGAAAACTATTCACGTTACCAACAAAACTTTTATACCACGTGAAAGAGAATTTAATTGCTTAAAAATAACCTACCTTACATTATTTTTTTTTGAGAATGGGGGAGGGAGCGAAGCAAAGATCGGAAATAAAACTTTCGCGCCTTACAGCTAAAATGAACTCTCGCAGTTGTTAATTTCAAATCTGCGCTTTAATTCCGGTATATTACCAATAAAATTGATTGTTTTGGGTGAATTGATGACTAAGCATGTTTAAAAAAATAATTTTTTAAATTTATTTATGAAATATTAGGTATTTTAGGCGAAAATTCAATATTTTTAAAAAAATGATAAATTAAATTATGGGAATTTTTTAATGAACGAATTTATAGGTTTTTTGCATTGCTGAATCCGAATTTCAAGTTCATTTTCATTTCAAAAGTCATCTTCACATCAAAAAATGCAAAAAATCTCAAATTTTCGCTCTTTGGTTCGGTGTTTCATTGATTTTCTCAAAAAATTATTCGTTTTTCGAAAAATAACAGTACACCAAATTAAAGTACATAAAATTTGCTATAAGATACACTGGTTCGTTTTTATTTTACAAAGAGCGGTGTACGCTTTAGAGGGTTTTAAAGAGCAGCGATTTTTTTTCTTTTCTACAAAAAAAGTGAAGAGCGCTTGCTTTCCCCCACTACAGCTCTAAATATATAAACGTAACAGACACATATTTTATACCATAGGAAAGTACATTTAATTTCCTACAAAATGCACTACTCAACTTTCATTTTATAATGAGAGGAATTGACGCTAGAGCGCGCTGAATTACAGCTGTTTCTTGACTTTACACAGAAAAAAGAAAATCATTTTTCTTCAGAACTCTCTAAAGCGTACACCGCTTCTTGCGAAATAAAAACAAACCAGTGAATCTTATAGCAAATTTTACGTACTTTAATTTGGTGTACTGTAATATTTCGAAAAACTAATAATTTTTTGAGAAAATCGGTGAAAAACTGAACCAAAGAGCAAAAATTTGAGATTTTTTGCATTTTTTGATGTGAAGGTGACTTTTGAAATGAAAATGAACTTGAAATTCGGATTTAGCATTGCAAAAAACCTATAAATTCGTTCATTAAAAAATTCCCATAGTTTAATTTATGATTTTTTTTAAAAATATTGAAATTTCGCCTAAAATACCTAATATTTCATAAATAAATTTAAAAAATTATTTTTTTAAACATGCTTAGTCATCAATTCACCCAAAACAACCAATTTTATTGGTAATATACCGGAATTAAAGCGCAGATTGGAAATTAACAACTGCGAGAGTTCATTTTAGCTGTAAGGCGCGAAAGTTTTATTTCCGATCTTTCCTTCGCTCCCTCCCCCATTCTCAAAAAATAATAATGTAAGGTAAGTTATTTTTAGGCAATTAAATTCTCTTTCACGTGGTATAAAAGTTTTGTTGGTAACGTGAATAGGTTTCCTTTTGTAGAGGGTAGAAGCGCGCGCTTTTCATTTTTTTGCGGAAAGGCCAAAAAATCGCTGTTTTTCAGCGCGCTCTAGCGGCAGAACCACTCTTCAGAAAATCAATGATGAGTAGTGCATTTTGTAGGAAATTTTGTTTACTTCAACTTTATAATTGAGATTATCTTCGAGAAACTTATAGTTTTTGATGTATAAGCAAAAGATCGAAAAAAAGAGCAAATATTTTGCGATTTTTTGCGATTTTCGATATGAAGCCGACCTCCCACGTGGCAGCAAACTTCATATTCGTATTCAGCGACCTCGAAAACATATAAAACCGTCGAAAAAAAAACTTCTATATGAAAGTTTTGAAAAAAACCCCATTTGACTGGGCTACTAAACCTGAGTAGTTTCTTGACTCAGTAATAAATGATCTCATTTCCCTTCTCATTCACAACCCCCACCCTACCGGAAGTACCTTTGACTGGGTGGTGGGGTATCAATTGTATCGTCAGTTTGAAAAAGGGAATAATTCCAAAAACCAAGTTTTGAGAAAATCGGGTGGAGGGGAACTGTACCTATAGTTAATTGAATTTTCCCTGTATAACCACCAAATTGAAGGAATTGATCCTACTGGAAATTCAGGACCCTAGTTAGAGTATACAGAATGATCATCGAAAAAAATATAAGAGTACACCTACTACGTAAATTCAAAAATATTTTGAAGTAGGATAAAGTTCATGGACTTATTCCTTTTTTTAACTTTACGAAATTTGAGATGGAAAATTTTTAAAACCACTTTAATCGACAGTTAAATTATATTTCTGCTTAGAACACAGCACAAAAGTGAAAAATAGAAAGACTAAGATGAATAAATTTAAAAATTTATGATGAAACTGACTAAAGATAAGGCGTACTTTTTGCAAGCTAAATCTGGTGTAAAAACCAACGTATAGTATGCACAAATAAAATGAAGGTTAAAGTTTACATACAGCTTTATATCCATACAGCTTTTTGGTATCTCCGAAACAGCTGTATGCCAACTTTAACGTGCATTTTATTTGTGCATATTCCACGTTGGTTTTTAGGACATCAGATTTATGAAACTAAGTCATTAAGGAAGTAGGGGAGATCAGGCTAATACGACATACCACTTTTTCAAAGCAACCGTAAAAGACTTATTAAATAGATTTCCTTTAGTTTTCAAAGCCAATGAAATGTTTATTTAATGCTCTAACACCCCCTAATTGGGTATATCATAATCTTTCTTTTTTCTTTTTCAAAAACTTACTTTTCTAATAAAGTAGAAAATATGTCATTTTACCCAATATAAGGATAAAATGACATAGTAAATATTTATTAGAAAAAAAAGTAGTTTCTTTCGCAAAAGCAATTTTATTTGATCCCAAATAATAACTATATTAATAGTTAAGCACTTTGGCATAATCTATAATTACTTTTTTGGGGAAGATAACCAGCTAATTTAAAAAAAACAACTGTAATGTGCTTATCAAAACAAAATTTTTTTTTTTTTCTTTCATGGAGGCGTTAAAGTTAACAGAGTATGCATTTTTCTGAAGTTAACGTCGCTTAAGATTAAGTTCTGTGGAACATGAGGGATATGACCTATTTCAGCAACTGTGGATTGTCTATGCTCTATACTAGTTATTAGAATGTCAGAAGCCTCTTCTGAAACATGTTCATTGAGCTTCAGTACTTTTGCTGGAGCAAAAAGATGAACTGAGAACACATTGGGTTGGCGCGGAGAAAGGCCAGTGTTTAGGAATCCACTCTTCGCATTAACCATGGTAGCAGCCTTTCCATTTCTTTTTTTTTAAAGCTCTGATATAAAAGGGGTTTTCCCTTAGTTGCCTTTTAACCAAGTCAAAACTTCTTGGTCGTAGAATGTTCTTAGTGGCCCATAAAAGGTCTTATAAACTAATAATATAAATAAGTATTTTAAATATCGACAGTATATGTATGAAAATATTGTGGGGGTAAAATTCATTCAAAAAAAATTCATATATAAAATTCATTTTATACCAATGAGTTCTATGTCATTTTACCCTTAAAGGTCTATTTTTATTTATTTTCAATTTCTCGTAAAACAAAAAGTCTAAGCAACTACTTATCGCATGAAATACAGGCCTGACGAGAGGGGGGCGGGGGGTACGAAACCCCCGGGCCCCGAAGGGGCCCGGCAAGTGGCTAAGGGACATATGACCCATTATTTAAAAAAAATCCAAAAGAAAATTGGTAACAAATGTGAGACGATTAAAGAGCAAGTTGAACAGTTCTCTTCGAATCCCCTCGAATGTTAATGTTATCACCTACTGAGCAGTGCCTAGGGAAGGGGGTTGGCTCTGGTCCGCAAGTAGAAGCTTTAATTAGTGTTCACAAGAGAGATAACACAGTGATAAAAGTGTATGGGGGACAGATGGAAGTTCTTCCCCAAAGTAAACATTTGCTGGGAGTGACTAGATAAAGGGGTCTAGTTGTAAATCACTTGTCACTTGACGAACTCCGCGTCCTTTCAAACCACCCCCTTTTCCCTGAAATTTAACGATTGCACTACAGCTGTGTTTATGTTTTTCTTTTTCTCCCGATTCTCTAATTGGGGAACGAAATATCCCCTAATAGCATGCCCTGGCATGACAAACGAATGAACCCGTTTTCTCCGGTTTATCAGTGCAATGCGACGTCTTGTTGAACACTTCTTCTAGTTTTCCCGATTGGCGCCTGCAGTTAGTTTTAAAATTTTGTGTTGTTTCTTGAATGCGGAATTCCTTTTGTTTCATCATTTGCGTATAAGTCTCTAGGTAAGTAACATCCATTTTTGCTTTATTTATAACCGTCAAATGATTAAATTTTATTTTATGTAATTTTAAGATACTTTTACTTTTTATTTCAAAAAGAACGGCCGAATTTTAAAAGGCTTTTATACGAAAAGTCCTAACGTAAAAAATTAATGTTTTTCATTCGAGTTATTTGCTTTGGGGTTTTCTTTCTTTTTATTTTACATTATTTAATTTTATTATTTTTTTTATTTTCTTTTTTTTTAACAAATAAAGAGAGATGAAAACAGTAAAACTGGACTAACTAACTTACTGGGATATTTTTCATTGAACACTCCTGCAACTAATGATCAGGCCTGATAAGAGGGGGGTTACAATCCCCAGAGATTTTCATATTGGGTACAGAGGAATATAATTTTGAAAATTTTGGAAATTAATTTGTACACCCTGAAGGCCGACTAAAATGAGTAAATTTCAGTTTTCAAGAGGCGTATTTCCAAAAATTTTCTGGGGGGTATCCCCAGACCCCCTAAAAAAATTCATTACGAAATGGAGTTAATTCGCTAAAGTTTCATACTCAAGATAAATCATTATTTCGAAGGATATCCAAGGCTTAACTTCATTTCAGAAAAAGACAATCCCTGGGTATCTTTTAATATTGTGAAAAGTATCCAAGAAAGAGTTTAAAATTTCTTTTTTAAGGGTTGAATTTCCAAATTTCCGGATTCCCCCAGAACCCCTTTAGTGCTTGTTACTCATCCTATAATCAAGAAAACGAAATTTTTAAGTTCACCAAGATTCAAATCTTGCATAGAAATGTTCAAAAACTGCATTAAGCCTATGCCTTTTCTTAAGACAATTTTTGCCCCCCCCACTCAAAATAAGAACTGGGGGGCCCGCTTCTCAACTTCGTCCCCGGGGCCCGGCTTGGCTCTCGGTGGCCCTGATGAAATATACTCTTAATTGAACATACATTCACACAAGAATGTTAGTTTAAGTAAATGAAAGAATTTGTATAAGAGAAATCTCATTATAAAAACACAAAAAAAATATTTTGACACTCAAGTTTTTTATTTTTGTTCACCTCGAGGTAAGAAATGTTTTTCAAACAATAGCGTCTGTTTTTATCGTTTTGGAAGCAATAAAAGAAGAAAAAAGCGCCTGACACGTACTGTCATTCTGCTAAATTTCAAGAAAATCGAAAAAGTCACTTTACCCGAGTATGTCGTATTAGCCTGATTCCCCCTATCAATGAGTGAATAAGAATATCAACGGAGACAAATATTTAAGGGTTAAAAAATGTAAAAACACTTTAAAATTAAAACCAAATTTTATTTTAACTAAGTTTACAGTACAAAGAATAAGAAAATAAAGACAAATTAACTTAGATTTTAAATTTTATCAAAAAATACAAATACGTCTCTAATGAATAACACAGGTCTGTAAAAAATAATCTGAGAGCTGTTTGGGTTATTCCCCCTGATATGTTTTTTTTTGGTGCGCTGAATCCGAAAATGACCTCCGATTTGTCCTGGGGCGTCACGTTTCCAGACAATTTATGCTTTATTAGAAAATCCCTCAAAATTTTAGAAAATGGATTTTTAATTATTTAATTAAAAATTATACGTAAAATCAATTTTTAATGTTTCTTTGGCATGATAAATCTACTAAACCTGATCTTTTTATCAAAGAACATAATTTTTATGACAATTTTATAAAATATAAGACAGTTGTATTTCAAGAAAGAAGTCCTTCTCCCCGAGTTGAGGTGTTCTTTCTTTCGGATCTCTCCGGAAGGGAAGAAGCACAGAGCGTCACTAAGCTTTATGCATGGAGCGGCAAAAGTGGCGGAAGGTCCAACCTTCACATTAATATTAATTTTTGAACTCAAAACTTATCCTTAAAATAATTTTTTGATGTTCTTTTTTGGTTAGCTGAATCTGAAAAAGACCTCTTTCATCTTAAAGCATCCAGTTTTTTTTTAACAGTTTGAGAGTGAATAGGGAAATATTTCACTAAAAATTAGTATCTTAACAAATTAATTGTGTTATTCAAATTTTTTATTAAGGCAATTTTTTGATGATTTTTTGGTGCTGTGAGTCCAAAAATAACTTTAATTTTGCACCAAACAATAACCTCAAAATAAATAAAAATAGCATATGAAATTTATTATTTTTCATGAAAATCAATATTTCTGAAATGGACTCATTTACACACTCTAAAACCTAGTATATTTCTTCCATATGAGGCTCCTTATTTACTCTTGTGAGTAGCAACAAGATCTCTCTTCCACAAAATTCCGTCATTTGCATTATTTATTAAATCTTCGCTGGTATTTCCTATCCATTTGTATAATATGCTGTTGAAATAGTTAACTATGTTTTTCACTCACAGTTCCTAATTTTTTAAAGTTGAAAAGTTATACATGAATCAAAACTTTAAAAAATGGGTAAATTTTAAAATAATTTTGCAATTTTTGTAAAATCCTGAAGTGAAGGAGATTTTTCAAAATTTTTATCATTATCAGCACAGAGCTTTTTCGTTGCAGTCTTGCGCAATTTGGTCTTTTTGAAAATTCCAGCTCATGGAAAGAAACTATTGAATGTACAGTGAAATCTGTTTATAACGAAACCGTAGGGCCCTATAAAAAATATTGTGTTAGATATAGTATAGTTTGCTTTTACTGGCTTTGACTTCACCGGGATAGTGGAGAAATGTCGTTATACCACCTACCTAGTATCGTTATGCACAGGTTTCACTGTAGAATCTGAACGGGGGCATGCCAGTCTCAACTTGAAAAAATGTAAAACTATTTCTTAAAAACACTGTAGTAGTAACTGTAAGCTGTTACCTGCAGTGGTTTTCCAGGAATTCCTCTGAAATAAATGAGCCAGCTTTGTCAATAGCTAGAACCGGTCCTTTGAAGGTGCATTGCTGTTCAAGATCTCTGCACAAGTTGCTCTTTGCAACTGTAATTGACAAAAATTCAGTTAACGAATGCTTAATAGAAAAAAATAAAATAATGGGATGATTTATACTACCTCTTCCTTTTTAAAATTTTATCAGTATAGTTTTACTGCTGTTATTTTCTCGTAAATAAAAAAGCATCTTGTGAAATTTCGACGCGAAGAACCTCACTTAAAATTTTGATTGTGTACCTTGTATTGCTGACTCACCTTCTCTAAAATGAATAATTTTAGAAACGTCACGCTTACTCCTCAAGTTTTTATAAAGTAGAGTAGAACTATTAACTAATGGTTATCCTAACAAAATAATGCTTTTTGTTCGATATTAAATTCCAAAGTGAGTTATATTCCAAAGTGAATTTATATTATTTACTAGATTTTTTAATTGTTTAATTTCTTTGAAATATTAAAGCTATTTAACAGGAAAATATTTTTCCAATAGGATATTATCTAATAGTTGTGATAAGATCCCTATTTTAAGATAAATGAATACTACATATACAATACACGTTTACTTATGTTGTCGATTTCATCAATTTAAACTGTGTTCTTGAGGGTATTGGTTTTTGTACACTAAAGAGAAAACACGTATACGTATACGCCAGATTTTTGAAAATCTGAAAAATCATGACTAATATGACCATCATTGGTTTGCGATGCTAATTTATTTTTAAAATTCTTGCTATCGTAAATTATTTATAATAATAATGGCTTCTACTATATCCAAAGTTTTATGAAGCAAATTTTAACATCATTTTCCATATAAAAATATTTTAAACAGCCTTCCTTGATTCTAAAATCTGTGAAATTAAAAATCTGTATTCCCAACTCACATTTTAACGCTACAAGCGTTTTTCACGAGTTTAACGTTCTCAGAATAATACCATTTTTTTAATAAAAAAAATGACTCCCATACCTGTCAAGTGAAGCGCAACGCCTAAGCAGAGAAGAACACTCAGGAATCCAACCATCTTGCTAGAATCGAGACGAGCTCGGTTCTGCCGTAAGAACACTGTTGCTATATAGTCAATCAGAAAGAGCAGTCAGTGCTTGTTCACTCATGGCATGGATTGACATCCTGCTTGCGATTTGGCAGGAAAGCGGTACTCATGGATTGAGCAATGGAAATCTTTGAAAAATGAACTTAATGATCACATCCTCAGTGATTGCGCAGTATTTTGGGTTTATCTAACTATTACTTCCCAGGGATCCTCGATTTTTTTTGAGGGAATAATTTAGGTGTTTAATGGCATAATTAAGTAACCTTTTATTGAAAGAAATGTGTACACAAAAAAAGAAAATTTCCCTAAGTATAACAGATGATAATTAGGGTAAATAGACTGTTATTAATTTGTAAAAAGGATGATTATGCTAAATGCTTAAATTAAATTATTATTGTGATAAAACATCTTGAAAAGGGGGTAATTGTGATAAGAGGGAGTTGGTGGAAAACTTTCTGAAGGAAAGTTTTAATTGTTTGTTACTGTCAATTTCTAATATATTACGATGGATTTTATATGTCTCAAACTTTGCTAGAGCAAAACCTTTTACCTTTTTCAGGAGTTTGAATGTATACTCAAATGGTTATTTATAAAATTCATGCATAAAAGGATATCCGGAAATTTCTCAAATTAAGGGATATGAAAAAAATTACATAACATATCCCTTTTTATAGAAATATAATCTAGGACCCTTTAGAATCCCTACTAGGTATCTCTAATTAAGTAAAAAATAAATTCAACTACCTATGAAACAGAGATTAAGGGTTTATTTTATTTTTCCAGCGTTAAAATTTTAGACACATTGATTTATGATAATGAACAGTTTGTTCGATACCGTAAAAAGTAATTTGTTGTTAAAAGTATCAAACTAAGACATCCTGGATCAGAATAATACACAATTTTATTCATCTGAAGGGGGGAAATCTCAAAAACAAATGAACTATAAAAACATGACTGAAAGGAAAAGATCAACAATCAGTTCTCTACTTTACCGAAATCGAAGCATATAAACACCACTCAGAATCATACTAGAAATGATACAAGCCGTAGACACGGTCGCTGACATAGAAGCAGTATTTCCTCCATGGAGATATCCTTTGACAAACATAGGATAAGGA
This sequence comes from Tetragnatha montana, assembly GCA_963680715.1. NCBI lineage: Eukaryota > Metazoa > Arthropoda > Arachnida > Araneae > Tetragnathidae > Tetragnatha > Tetragnatha montana. The sequence goes on from OY796680.1 coordinate 23,445,000, forward strand.
GTTGGACCAGGAACCGTCGAGATTTCAGTGTACACCTTCTTTCGCTCCTGGAAAGGATTGCTCTCGGTTGTCCTTTCGAAGTCCTGGAAAAAGTCGTTGCGGTGCGACTTGTGGCAGTAAGCTGAGATGCCCAGTTTTATCACATCCCCAGCTATCTCTTTCACCAAGCTGAAAGGGTGAGACCCACATTCCTGAAGGATCTCTTCGATGCACTGGGTGGTTTCAACGACGATGCTGCAAAAAATAATCAATCATTTTTAAGACGAACAACTAAAACCTAAAACTATAGCATCGTACCACTAACTTTGAAATGTAGTATATAGTTTTGATTTACATTTGTTTAACTTTTAACATAAATATGTCTTTTAATGCAGTGACGGATTAATGCAATTTTGTGGGTGGGGGCGGGTATATGGAATATTCAATTTACAGTGTAGGTCCTCCCTGGGAGATAATCTTTTATAAATAATATATTCAAAACTATAGTACTGTTAAGCTGTTTTGAGACTTAAAACTGGTATAAAATAAGTTTAAAATAGGGGAGAAAGGGGCCAAAAAGTGTTCTGAAACTACCTTTAGGGGATTTTTCTCAATCCGTCCCTACTTTAATGTCATTCTTTTGGAAATTTGAGCACATACTCGAATATATATGTTACGGATAAAGCAAGAATGGAGGATAATTCCCACTTGAACTTGTTAAAGTTGGGTTAAATCCAAGTTTAACCAGTTATAAGAAGGAGAATAAACCTTGGTTTAACCAGTTAAAGTGGGGATTATCCTCCATTCTCAATTTAGTCGTAACATTATTATTATGTATTGCTTTGGTTTAAAATTCAAGTATCATTTTAGCATCAGAATTTTATTAGAAATGGTAGAAAGTATTGATTAACTGTATCAGGGACAAAAATGTTTAGAGTATTGGAATTTTGCAGGGATATAGAGAAGTTTTGTCACCAGTGTTAAAAGAAATTCCTTGTCCATATATCTTCTTTTGGAAAAAAACGCACCTAGTCTGTTTGAAACATTTGAGTGGAATTAATGTGTTTTGGTAGTAAAATATTTTTGGGACATTCAAAAAGGCGATATTTATTTGTGCATAACTACTCCTCAAATAATGTAAAATTTGTAAGAGGATTATCAATTGCGCCAAAATGAAAGTTGAGGAAATTTTACCTGCAAGTGAAGTTAACTCGCTGCTTTTCTGTTTGTTGAACCAAAATCACTTGGGCCAAATCCACCAACCTCTTGCTGCATTGAAGCAATGGCCAAGCCTTTTCATGAACACATTTCGCCAAAGATACAAAACCTTAAATCAAGAAGTTTAGAGAAATTATATTAACTATAAACACATAAACTTTAGGTACGCTCAAGAGATGTTATTGTAAGAATCACTACATTAAATAACTCAATTTTATATTTAATTACACAAGCCTGCAAAATTTAACTTTTTGAAAATAAAAAAAAAAGTTTAAGGTGATTTTTATGTTATTTGGTATGCTGATTTCAAAAATGATCTCCATTTTTCTCAATCTCGTCAGGATTTTTTTGCAAAATAAATTTCGTTATTTTGTGCTAAAATCCTATTAGAAAAGGGATCTTGCTACATATTTTGCATATACTATCCTTAATACATTTAATTTTATATGCAAAGGGGGTAAAAATATTCTTATTTCTCAACTAAGCTGTTTTGAAACACATTCCTGGTGCCTGGTCCAAGATTTGGTCTTTCTACAGTCATTATTTTTTTACCCTAACTGGAGCGACTCTTCTTGTTAACCAAAAATCATGGAGCTAATTTTTTTTCAAATCACAGCAAATGGTCCAAGGGTCCAACAGAGGTCGGCATACATTATTTTGTTGAGGAAAGGATCCAGGTTTTCATAGCGTTCTTTTAAATGCACCGAGAGTCCAAAAGGTGATTGGGCAATTCAGTTGGAGGCAAAAACATAGGATGAAAAACGAGACGTATGTCCGATGGAATATTATAAGGATGTGATACAGCTTTTGATTTTTACGGTTATACCCACGGACATGGGGCATGGTAGGAACAGGAGCAATAATTATCAGAGCGCTTTTTCTGCTTCCTCCATACCATAGGAGTTCCAAATCGTAAAGCAGCCTTCTTTCCTTTGAGCCAAAAGCATAGATTATTGATACCCTGAACACAAACTTTATGAGAGCCCACAATTTGTCATGATCGCCAAGTTTCATGTGCATGTCGAAATACGCAAAATAAGGTTGTCTTACCTTACACAGTCTTACACTTGACACAGTCTTACACAGCTATTCACGCAATTTTTAAAATCGCTATTTCGCTGCTTATGTAACAAAAGTCATCTGGCAAATTTTCACAACGTCTCGAACTCGAAGAAATGTTTCGCGAAACGTACAGAGAAAAGCAACTTTTCAAATTGTTTTGTGATGAGGTTTCCATTTGTCACTATCATTCGCACGTGCCCTGATACAGTGACAAATGGAAATCTCATCACAAAACGTGTACACTTTCTCTGTACACTTTTTCTGCGTGAAACACTATATACACATGACTTCGCATAACTCTATTTGTAGAGAGATTTCGACGTGGAGGGGCTATGACGACGGAGAGATGTCACAGAGTCATGGACTGTATATTTCATCATGGTAGAATGATGGTCAGGCAAGAAGGAAAGAAATTCAATGTGGAAAAGACTATTTTATCGTAAATTTTCATAAAAATCAAAAATTAAATTTTTCAAAAACAACTTGACTTGATAGGAATTTTTTATTATTTTTCAGAAATTAGCAGAAAAAAATACATTAAGTTTAACTGTTACTCCCTTGTATTTTTTTTCATCGCAGGCCTGTGTTATCTTATTTTTACATAGAATGTAATTAGATTAATTGACATTGAATTCATTATCTTCTGAAACTGTTACGAATTTCTGAACAAAACTTCAAGTAGTATACTTACGATTCTTATCAACGCATGCTTCTTTAGAACAGTGTCCAGGTATTCTTTTGGTGATGGCGTAAATGATACTTTGAAAAAATTCGTGAACGACTGGTGGTGTGCATTCCTTGACGCAAAAATTTCCAAGTTCCATTTTTCTAAAAACAACTAATTGAAAATTTGCATGCACAATAAATTAAACATTTTTATTTTGGTAAAAAATTACAAAAATTACAAGAAATATAGCACATTATATATTAATCAAAAAATGTACTAATCAAAAGCTCCTTCTCAATTCACATAAAGCTTTCTTTAAAACATTCATATCATTCAACTTTTTTCACAAAGAAAGAAGAACCAGCTGTGTCCCTTCTAGTAACATCACAATTTTTGCACAATTGCATTTTTAGTTTGTGATTTTATGACGCAAGTCATGCTTTTGCTGTATTCGTATTTTTTTTACTTTAAACATTGTAAAAATTTTATCTACAGAATTATAAAAACATACAAGAAAATATAGCATTCTTCAACATTTCTCTCCTAGTACTCGTATACCTAATAATAGGTGGGTCATTCCCAAAAAAAATCGTACATTTAATAGTTAAAACTAAAAAATATAATTTTTTTTTCAAGTGTACCTGTACACTTTAAAAATTTTCTTTAGCTTCGCGACCTTCACTGAACAAGGTTAAATCTCTCTGAGCCGCCGTTAAAGCCGCTGATTCTAAATTTCTGAGCGCTTTGAACTATCACTAAGCAAAAATTATTTAATGGAATATTGTGAAATTTTTAATAATTGTAGAAAAATGTATGAGGGTCATTTTGTTTTCAAAGAAATCATTGATGGGGAGTTAATATCAATGTCGAAAATAATTTATTTTTCTGTCCCCAGAACTTCGAGCCAGTTCCTGGGGTTCATGAGCGATAGCAAGCAGGGGGACCTAGCAGAACCCTTATTAGTTGCTTAGTTTATAACAAAAAAAATATTTTTCAAAATCCCACAAAAAAATTTAACTACTCTTTAAACTTGAATATTTGTTTTGTGATTTATATTTTATAAAAGACATTCCAAACATTTGAATCCCCGTAATCTATATTAGTAAGCCGTGTCACAAACCTGAAAAGACTGGATAAGCTAAAGCTGTCGAAATTTAAAAGTTCGACTCCACATATCCTAAAATTACATGTTAGCTCCTCTTCCTCTGCACCAGCACCTATGTAAAAAAGGCAAAAGTTTATTTATATAACGTTATCAAGGTAATTTCTATCATTTTGAGTCAGTTTTCTAAAATAATATAGTAGATATTTACTCTTCTTTCATATTTATTCTTCTTACATCTTCTTCATTCAATTAAATATTGAATGATATTGAAATGAATGGTTTCATTCACGGTGTATATAATCCCATTTGAAATATTGAATTATTTAAGCCATAAAAATCATTATGGTAAATATTAACATTTAAAAACATACTAAAACATAAAAATAATGATAAGTACATTAATGTAAAATATCTATCTCTAAAATAATAAATTAGGCCAAAACTTCCTTTAAAAATTAAAAAGTTATCGCTTTCTAAATTTAGATCACGTTACAGGATGTAACACGAGTTTATATGTAATGCATGTTAATTTCGCATACAAACCAATCTATTAGTAAAATAAATTACCCTTTCATCCAAAAGTTAAGGTATACAAACAGTTTTTTATCGTTTCAATAAAGAAATGTTTCTTATTGAGAAAAATCGTACCGTAACATCTTTATTGAAAAATATCCTATTTATTCTAAAAAATTTATAAAAAGGTAATGCACTCAATTAATAGGATTCCCTAAATATTCGGGAAGGTGACAGAAACGTCTAAAGAAAGAGCATTTATCAAAATATATATGATTCCTACATAGAAAATCTAGACCTGAGTTACCTATGAGAGAAGAAAAAATATTTTCGGATAATAGTTGCGGATATCAGTAATTTAATTTTCATGGGAGGGAGAGAAGGTTGGAGGTTGAAATGGCTACTAAGAATTCTACAGTTCCAAAACGGAGGGTACATTACTCTTAAGAAGTAGGCAAATTTAGTTTGTGTGAATATTTCTGTGCGTAAGTTCTAAAAAAAAAGGGATCACTCGAAACCTCACCAACCTCATAAGAATCAGTTATGAAGAGAAGTCGGATTTTTCTAAATTAACAGTAAAGTTTCACCGTCACCAGTAAAAGAAGAACTTATTTTGTTTCAAGCCGAAGCGAACAAGGGTAGTATAACTAACCTAAATTTAAATTTAATTCACACAATAATAATAAATCACAATGAAACAAAAATTAAATTTAAAAAAAAGGCAATGGATGATCTAAAAACCAAATGAACAACTAATTATAAAATAATATTGACATTATTACACAGCCCAACATATTTACACAATGAACACTTCAAAATTAATCGTCGCACATTCTTCGAACAAAACCCTCAAATAGAAATTTGTAAATTAATTTTCCAAAGAAAAACTCTACAATAATTTTCTATGCGTATTTAATAAAGTATACTATGTATTTTACCCTATAAAAATCGTACCTTGAATTAGCTTGAAAAAAGACAAAAGAAGATAGTTACAAGAGAGAAAAATTTAGAGACTAATATAAAAAAGGAAGTAAAAATTATATAAGAAAGTGAAAAAGAGAGAAAAAGGCGAATAATATTCATTATTTTAACATTAATTCCCCTTTATTCATCTTTTTTTTCTCTTTCATACTATCTAATCACATTGACATGCATGTGCTGTGTCAACAACTCAATCTTAGGTCATTATTGGTATCGGTAGTTGACACCGATGCTATGGCCAACGATTTAGACTTTTCTGGTAATTTTTGATAAAAGTACACATTTTGTTTTAACGAACATAAATTCATACGTTTTTACCCAAAATTATTAATTTTTAAAAATGCAGTATTTAGATTTCAACTGAATTCTGAGCACTTGGTATAAGAAACTGAAGGAATGTAATTTGCTATTTCGAATCTCACTATAAAAAATGCTAGGCGGGTTCTCTGCACTGTTTTTTTAATTATTTTTTCTATTTTCTGAAAATCTACATCTACCGACGACTAAACCGTATTATCCTTATTAGCCATTATACTGCAATAGTCTTTTACTGGTGGCCCTCGGGATCTTTTTGTGCGGCCCACGAAGCCCACTTGAAAACACCTCAAAAGAAGCTTCAGAATACTTTTTAGCGTGGCAAAATTTAACAATATTTCGGAGGAGGACCCCCGAACTCCCAAACATTTTCCTATTCCTCAAGTTATAATTTAGTTTTTATGGTGAAAAATTAAATGTTTCGGGGGAGGTATACTCTAAAATTCCCACCCCAGGGCTCAATCTTATTAAAAGGGGTTCCAATATCTAAAAATGAGGTAAAACATTATTTTTTAGGGAAATTTACAAAAATTTTGTGGAGGAAGGCCCCAACTGTTACGTAAAACTCGGTATTAAAAGAGGTAGGGCCCAAGCCTCTGAAATATTTGAATATAGGGTCACTTGGGGTAAGTGGGTCCCTGGGGTAAGTGGGTCACCCCCCTCAAATTAAACTATGTAAAGGACATTTCACACTTATTCACATTGATCATGTTACATTTTGTCACACTGATGGGTTTTGCATACATTAGAGTTTTGTGTCATTTCTTTTTAAGATTATAGAACTATTGTAAAAAAATTTCCATAATTTTTTTTTAGAGAGTTCAAGATGCATTTTTCCAAGAAGAGTTTCCAGGAAAGTTTTCACTATATTTTAATGTTTTTTCAACTGTTGTGCCAGGTTTGATTCAAAATACATACTGCAATTTGAATTTTCACAAAATCTCTTATTTAAAAATTTTTAAGAGAGGGGTCCCACTTACCCCGTTATTTAAGCATAGTAGGGGTAAGTGGGTCCCCTCATTATAGGGTAAGTGGGACACCCTAGACTCACCATTTTAATGTTTATTGAAACATTTATAAGTAATTTATCCAAATTTTATATTAATTTTGCGTTTTAATATAAGCTGTGGTAAGTAAAGTAAACTATTAAGTTGGGGTTTTTTATTCACGTTGCCGAGAAATTAATTAAAACACACAGTGGGGTGGGGGGATAGTTTCGAGTGTTTCTTTATAAGTCTCCCAAACCATTCGAACCTGAAGAAAACATTCTGTAATTGTAGTGTTCCAAAAAGGGGTCCCACTTACCCCAACCAACCCTATTAATTTAAATGTGAGTAGATATCTCGTACATGGATTAAGTTACAATAAAATATTTTGTACCTAAAACTTCTATACTTTATCAAGTAAGACCCACTTACTCCCTCTTAAGTTTTGCTTGCTTTCAATCAAAATAAAGAGGGGGTGACCCAACTTACCCCTTCCAATGGGGTAAGTGGGACACCCGTCTCATTTTTTATAAAAAGACCAGTTAAGAAAAATGTAGAACATTATTTTAGAACCTAATTATAAATATTTATTTATTAATAGTGTCTTAATTAAAATATGTCATTAAGTTCAAATTGAACCTCTTCAAAAAATTTTTATGAAGCTTCAAAAATGTACTGTTCCAAAAAGGGGCCCCACTTACCCCAAGTGACCCTACTAGTAACTAGTATCTTCACAACAAGTAAATTATCTTCGTCCCTCCCTCTATATATCTTAATATTCTTAATTTTGGAGGTCAATTTAGCATAAATTGAAATAAATTAATACTTATTTGGAAACAAACAATAAAACAGAAAAAAAATTAAAATATGCAATGGTTAAATATAAATACTGTAATACCCACCATTGATTTTGTTGCATAGCAAATGTTTTCTTAATTATTTAGAAATCCTAGAAATTTTAAATTAAAAAAAAATAATGATTTTATTCAACTAAGAAAGTTGAATGAAGTTAGTTTTGGGGTTCCAGTAAAAAAATGCCTATTCTTCACCTATAGGTATATTATAAATTTTTCATCGTTCATTTAAATAAAATATTTTACGGGGTGATTAGTTTAACAAAAATATAATACCGCAAAACCAAAAAACAACAAAATTCTTAGAAGTTAATTTAAACATAAAAAATAAGGAGATGTTTTGAAAAAACTGGCTTTCTTCCAATAGATGCACTAAGTCTAAGTCCTTTTTCATTTATGATAAAATCTGTTTCACTGCTTTCATTCCTGACTATCTCCAGCTCAAAGTAAAGTAGTAATAAAACCATTAAGACAAGTGACCATTTGTGCGTGGGTAATTATAATCTTCTAAAACAAAGATACAATGTAGCATAAAATTCATAAAAAGGAATACTTACGAACAAAAACCACCAACAGACAGAGTAAGGCTAGCTTCATTTCTGAGGGAATTTGAGAGTCCTTTCAGCAAATGGGTTGAATTACAGATCACATTCGGCAATGTACAAGAAAGGCTTTCTTAAATTTCACTCTCCAAAGTACTTCAATCGATTATTCACAGGTATTGAAAGGTAAGCAGTTTCCCCCACTCAATTCTATCAGGTATGATCATCCCTTGTATCTGTGTCAACGATACTTCTGCCCGTAGTTCAAAGTGCGCCAGATAAAGATTCTCGATTCAGTTTCAATTGATAAATGTCTATGATCAGAAAAAGCAACAGTGGTTTTTTACAGTCGGTTTTTATATTTTTAAAACACGGTCAGTCAGTCATAAAAAAACGAGAACATGGCAGTATATTTTTCACTGAAAATTCTGCGGCTTACAAAGACCCAATATGGGTTTTCAAAATGAGTTAAAGCACTCCTTTTAAGGGTCAAATTTAAAAAAATTTCTGGGGGAAGAAGCCACCTTAATCCCCATTCACCTCTTCTACCCTCCTCCTAAATTTTAACGTCTATTTTTTATGTTAAGGGCAAAGTGATAAACCAGGCATTATTATTAAGGACTGATGTTGAGGCGGTCAATGTGATAAATACAATGGTATTTATCATTTTAGCCGAAATACGCGGATATTATTAATAATGTCCGGATTTATCACATTGCTTATTTTCCCCTTCATCTTGAATACTGTCGCTGAGGTTGGGTTAACCAAAGGGTGTCAAAATGAGTTATAACACTATTTTTGATGGTAAAATTTCCAAATTATTTCTGTACACAAAATTTTGATAATTTAAATCCTGCTTGTAATAAGTGTTACAAAACTTAGCATATAAAGTATAAAGTACCAGTACGGGGGTACCTAAGAGTCTAGTTACCTAAAGTCTGGTTATGGCCGGTTCAGAATATTCTTTCACATCCTCAATGACTGTCTCAAGCCAATAATGGCATCATCAACGAAATAAGTAAAAAACATTTAAGCTACAAAGCTAAGGCTATCTATAAATAACAACATCAGTATATCGACAGAAGGAAATTAAAGAATGAAGTTGAAGAGCCCCTATAGTATAACATATAACTCACCAAATTGGTAGAATCGTTGAACGGGTAAGGAGTTGGTATAGAACTCGACGTATGTATACTATATCCCCTCGGGTTCTTTTTCTAACCAAACAAGGAATGAAATTTTTAAAAAATACCCTTTTACAGGTGTTATATAATGTGTTTATTATATGTGAGTAAAGGTATAAGAGATGGAAAAAAGTTAGTAATTTGACTTATTTTAACGATAGAAAAGATGTGTCAAACTTTTAAAAGATAACACTGTTCAACAATGAAAAAATTTCTTTGATGAAAATAGTCATTTCTTATAGATTTTGTGTCGCTGAAAACGAAAATCGCCATCAAAATTCTCAATTGGTTCGGGATTTTCGGGGAACGGCCCCTCCCCCTTTTTACGTTTTTTGATGACTTAATGACTTTGAATTCGATTTTCAGTGTCAAAAAGCATTACTGAAGTCTTGAAACTACTCACAAACGGACAAGGAAGGTTTAAATTTATAAAATGTGAATTTTGTAGCAAAAGGATAGGTTTAAGGGGTCATTACCCCCCTAAAAAGGCGAAAAATAGCTAAAAATAATAGAGATTTTTATACGATATTTTTTCCTATTATTTTTTACGCAATTCACCTTTGAAGGGTCCTAACCCATCCCCAAGGACCCAAATTTGATTTCAATATGCAGCAATAATTTTTACTAAAAGCGGTTGAGGTGTTAGCGACCCCAAAAGCCCCCGCGGAAGAGTCCCCCCCCCGAAAGACTCTCTCAATCGCTTTGTCACTCGCGCGCTCTGGAATTAATATTTTTGCTTTGAGAAGTTTAAAATAGACATAAGGGCATATAAATGTATGGTATACTGAACCTTTTAACTTAATTGGCCACTAAATCAGTCAAACAGGGTGTTGGTACTACGCGGGCGGAATAGAACTGATGTAGAGACACTATATATGAAATTTTATCGTCAAGATCAGGATAGTCATTTCTTACAGATTTTGGGTCGCTAAACACAAAAATCACCCTCAAAATGCTTAATTGACTCTGCTTCTTGAGTGATTAATTTTTTTATTACTCTATGGGGCGTTATAGTTACGAAAAAGTTCAAGTAGTGGCAGTAGATAAATAACGGAATATAAAAAAAGTCTGAGTAAATTTTTTATTTTATTTGATCAGTATTTTAATGGTCATATTCGTGTACAGGAACCCAAATTCTATTGAAAATGGGTATTATGGTCTCTGTGTAATTTTCTACTGTTGAACGTGAGTTCCAGAGCGCGCGAGTGACAACGCGATTGAGAGGGTCTTTCGTACTCTTCCGCGGGGGCTTTTGGGGCGCTAACACCTCAACCGCTTTTAGTAATAATTATTGCTGCATATTGACATCAAATTTGGGTCCTTGGGGATGGGTTAGGGCCCTTGAAAGGTTAATTGCGTAAAAAATAATAGGAAAAAATATCGTATAAAAATCTCTATTATTTTTAGCTATTTTTCGCCTTTTTAGGGGGGTAATGACCCCTTAAACCTATCCATTTGCTACAAAATTTCACATTTTATAAATTTAAACCTTCCTTGCCCGTTTGTGAGTAGTTTCAAGACTTCAGTAATGCTTTTTGACACTGAAAATCGAATTCAAAGTCATTAAGTCATCAAAAAACGTAAAAAGGGGGAGGGGCCGTTCCCCGAAAATCCCGAACCAATTGAGAATTTTGATGGCGATTTTCGTTTTCAGCGACACAAAATCTATAAGAAATGACTATTTTCATCAAAGAAAAAATTTTGAAGGTCAAATTTGTTGAACAGTGTAATCTAAAAATTTCAAGTTAGGGTTAGTTAATTTCAAAAAATTCGTACACTTTCAAAATTGTATAGCTCTTGATGTGTAAACTAAATATATCAACCAATTTTAAATTTTTTTTAAACAGGATTTTTTTTTAGCCGTTAAGACTACTTTTGCTCCTTTTGATAAAAAAATAAGAAAAAAGATAATATCTACTTTAGTAACCCATTACCATACTAGAAAAATACATTATTTTTAAACCATATTTTTTGGTTGGTCCTACCCCAACTCCATCATCTTATATATGGCACTGCAAGGATATGAATGTTTTAAATAAGGATTGAAAGAAAAATTCTGTATATTCAGATAACAACTGATTTGACAAGAAATAGTAGGAAACTGATTGGAAAAACATTAAAGGATAAGTCTTCAGGTTTTGTGATAAGCTAAAGTCGCGTGAAGAGGTGCTTGAAAAGGCCGCAAAGGTTTATTTCACAGAATTGGAAATATATATCTTGTATAACTACCATACATTCGGATTTAACCCCTTAAAACAGGACTACACAACTTTACTTGTGGTGCCGTCCTAAATTACTCCGATTTTAAAAACTCCGATTCTTGATATTGTTGGCCAAAATATCGATCGAAATTCACTATTGCTTATTCATGACATACAGAGAAATAATAAATGCTAATTGTGTGCGAATAAAAGTAATGGGGGGTTACAGGGTGTTTTAAAAGCCCTGTCCATGACCTTAATTTTTGAACCCCTACAGATTTATAGATATAAAAGTGGTGCATGGGCGCCCATACATAAGGGCAAAGGGGGGCCCGGGCCCCCCTTGCATCGGAAAAGTTACGTAAAATCTTCCTTTGACTAATAAATCGGTTTTCGTTAAACTTTTTTTTCAATTTTATATTTTGATCTGTATTAATCTTTTTATTATGATTGTAAGCTAATTAAAGAGCAACATGCAAATAGTTTCTAACAATGTTGACCGCTATTTAAATACTAATTTCTTACTTGAAATTTTGCGGCTCGGCGTAGGAGCGATCCTATATTAGAAATCACCCAAATGAGTATAAAATACTACTTTTAAGAATAAAAATACAAAACTATTTTTTTGCAAAAAAAAAATGACTCTTAGAAACACTCCTTTTGCTTGAAACTCCTGTATTTTATACAATTTTTTTTTGCATTAAGTACTCGTGAGGGGCCCCTTTGAAATAACTTTGAACCAAAAAGTTTAAACATTAAAATTTAAATAATATTACTCTATTTTTGTTTGCAAGTTTTTAATACCTTATTACTTCAGTTTTAATTAATTAGTTGAAATAAACAGTTTCACATTTTTCTTTTGCCAATTTAGGCTTTCGCAGTAACAACCAGCTAACTCCAACAGCTTTACTTTGGAGTAACAATTAAGTAGTATAAACTTTTTCCCACTTTGAGAACTAAATTCTCTTACAGCCATATTTATCTCTTGCAAAGAAACTGGTATCAATACTATTTTAACATATTCATTCTCTAATTTTAAGCCAAACATACTTCAAAGGTGATCAAGGGATTTGATTCTCCCTGAATTTTTTTTTGGAAAATCGGACACCTAAAAATGGCATTTTAACACATTTTTTGGGGGAAAAAAACTTACTGGATTAGTTTTAAGATATAGTATATTTCTTGAGCGTGGGCCATAAATATTGCATTGAGGGTCATGTGCGAGCCCACAGGTTGGACCACAAAGTTTTAAAGTATTCTAAAAACTAAGGTTAACTTTACAATTTGCCTTTATGCTGATTATAAAAAAGATCACTGGATTGGAGAAAGATGATTCTGGTCACTTGACAGAAGAATCTTAAAGAGGAATGGTTCCCATGGGTGAAAATTAAAAAATATTTCAGGACAGAACCTTTTTCATTGAAAATAATGTTATCTTCTCATTACAGGCATGTAAATTTTTCCATACCACTCCATCCAGAAAAAAATCCCTAGAATAGATTTCTGTCTTTAGATGGAAAACTTTCATCAAATCAATGGAAATTCCTTTATTTTTTTAAATTGCAATGCCCTTAAAAGAAGGATTTTTCCAAAAGTTATTTATTATTTGTTTCTTTCCTAAGATATATAAGAAATTCTCAACTAGCTTTCTTCAGTAGAACTGAGGTATTAAAACTGTTCAAATACACACCTAACATAGCAAAGAAATGGTTCAACGGGGGATCTCTATATGGGTTAGAATGCTAAGGGAAGAGTTTTTGTTATCCTGAAAAATTTGTAATCGTGTTGTGTTACAGCTTGCAGTTATAAAATCACAAGTTAAATACAGATCCAAGCCTTCAAAGTGGTCTTTTTAAGTTGAGTATAAAACTATAAAACCTTCTCATTAACAAAATATCATAGTAAAACAAGAATGTAGGATCCATATCCTAGACCTAGAGCAATGGTTTGATTTTTAAACAACATTGTGATGAAATTGATTAGGCTTATTACATTTGTGCACTATTACAAAAATTACTTAAATTTCTTCAGCAATACATGTGCCTTAAGAAATTGCTTTCTGAAGTAAGATTTGCAGGCTCATTCTACTCAATTTGATACCTTACATAAACACGAGGATCTAATATATATGTTACGGGCAAAGTGATAAACAGGGCATTATTAATAATGCCTGAGGTTGAGGCAGACAATGTGATAAATTCAATGGCATTTATCAACGAGTATTTCGAGCAAAGTGATTAATACTAATTGATAAATGTCCTTGAATTTATAACATTGCCAGCCGCACTTGAGCATAATTATAATTAATAATGTCCGTTTTATCACTTTTCCCGTAACATATACATAGACACAAGGCTGACTAATCAGGTAAAACCTTAAAAGGCTATAACTTACTTAACAATCAAATATACAGTCCAGCTTAGCAAGATTTCAGTGTTTGAATGTTACATCAAGTTAAAATGGATGATTAGTCACTTAGGAAGCGATGTAACACATTAACATCATAAACGGCTCGTATAAAAATTTTTATTTGATCCACAAGTTATTTTTATGTACACAATGAATTTTCATGGTATAAGATTACATGAAATATTTCATAGATCATGCAATTAGATAATTGAGTTTAACAAAAAAAGGTTACACAAATTAGTCTTACTCAGAAACATGTCATTCTTGGTAATTGTCAAAATGCCCATCTTAATAGTAACAATGTTTTGTACCATGCTATTGCCCAGACTATGAATACTATAGCTAAAAACTAGAAACTTAATTACTTTATTTAAAACTTGAAATACATAGTAATGTGCAGAGGTGACGATTGAAAAGGCGGATGTTGATTGAAAAGGCTAACATGAACAGTATTGGTGTAATCATACAGAAATAAAACAAAGACAATATCTTTTTAGCTGCTTTTTTAAAAAATGATGAAAATACATAAGAATGGAAAAGAATGAAGTTTCCAATGAATTATGACAAACCATTTTAATTATTACAAAATATATGTATATTAAAGATCTGTAAAAAAAGTCTTAACAGACTTTGAGTAACTGTGTAGCATTGCTCAAGAGTACAGTTTAAAACAATAACTATAATTTCCTATGCCATAGACATCACATATCCTGGAATCATTAAAAGCGCATGATGATATATCCAATTCTGAAACAAAAAAACGTGCTTCAAAATACTGTCAAAATATTCACAACACAAAAGTTTAAAATAAACAATAATTTTAGACCCATTTTTTTTTCAAGAAAAATTACAAATTTTCTAAATTTTCAAATATGAACAAAACTATTAATGAAATAACGTATATCTCTAAAATTGTATTTGTTGCCCTTAAGTGACCCCCTAATGTAATGCTATAAATGGAACATGCCCATTTATTTTTTCACTCTTTATGCTAAATTAACAATGCAGCTGGTTTGAAGCAGATGTCACTGTACACCCAGCTTTCAATTTTTAAACAACCCACAGAGATTTGAAAAACCCAAATAAATTTTAATTAACCCAAGGAGCTTTGCAAAACCCTACTTGACTCTTCCGAAGAAGACTAGTTTGACTAATTTCCCAAGAACTTGGAAAAAAGGATGCCCCTCACTAGCCAAATTATTTGTTTGTCAGCTATTGACAATTGATTTTTTTTTTAGTTTTACTTTTTAACTCAGGGGAAATTTCCCCACAGCTGGCTGAATTTCCCCTAAACCTCTTTTGGGGGTGTTTGGACATGTTATGCACCCCTGGGTCTTGTAGCATTTTTTTAATACTGTATTAATGCATTAATCATTGCAATACAGAATAAGGTGCCATTCTGTATAAGTGCTTATAATGATATGACAGAAAAGAATAATGCATAAAAATCATAAATTGTATTGATTGAAAAAATATTTTTTTAAGTAATTTTTCAACTATTTTTCAAAAATTTAAATGAAGAACCTCCATTACTAAATATATTTTTCTACGCTAAAAAGGTCACACTAAATAGTACATTTAGTTTCCCCTTAATCATTTCCTCTTAATTTTAGGAAAAAGTGTATGACTAATTGCTTTCTATATGCTTTTAAACATATTTATTCCAAAACAAGCTATGATAATTTCATTTAAAATTATATAATTTGAAAAAAAATTACTATAATTCTGTGAAGTACATGGTGAAATTTGCCCAAATATTATTAAAGGAGTCATTCCACATAAAAACCAACAAAAAAAAAATACACTTTAAAGATTAACCTCAATCAATTTTTATGAAATGAAGCACAAAAATATTTTTTCAGATTCTTTGGGTCATTTTTTTTTCTGGAGCCCACGTTAAAAATCAAATCCCATAAAAATAATTGAATAAAACTGTGTTTTGAAATTTGATGATTATTTGAATGCCTATTGATTAATGATTTGAAAATATAATAAAAAATATTTCTAAATAAATAGTGGGGTTCACTAAAACTTAAACATTGTAACAAGGGTTCTGAGAGGGGGGAAAAGTTTAGGATTGATGCTCTAACTCAGTGTTTCCCAACGTGGGGCAATATGAATTTCTATGGGGGCAATTTGAAAATTTTTAACCAAATTGCCCCCCAGGTGGGGCATGGACCACCAGGATTTATTTACTTCTCAAGAAGGATTTTCGAAAAAAAAAAAGGACAGGGGGCATAAATGTAGAAAGGCTTTGGTGGGGCATGGGCCGAAAAAGGTTAGGAAACACCACTCTAACCACTTGGCCAGAAGGCCTACGTCATTTTAGTCTTGACAGGTCAAAATTTGCAGTAAACAGAATTATAAACCAGTATTGGACCCATATAAGGACACTTATCAGGTTGTTTTTATCAGTAATAAAAATTATGACCCTTCTTACACAGCTTTGTATGATAGCAAATTGATTTATTAAAAAGTTGGGGGGAAAAGGCACAACTACAACTCAATTGGATCAGCATATATTAAATTTGGTTAAACAATCAAACTATTACTACAGTACAACTTGGGTAGTACAAACATGAAGGGACCACTGAAAATCTATCAGCTATCTTTTGTATTCAGGAATAATTAAATTCTTGTTCTTAATGAGTGATTAGACAGACTTCAGGCAAAATATATAAAGACCCAATGTAGAAAAAAAACTTTAAACTTTGATTATTTCAAATCAAATTTAAATGTATTAATATTACAGTAGGTACTTTAATACAGAGGAGAGTAAAACTTTTCATCAGACTGACCCATTAAAACTGAATTTTCATGCCCTCCCTTAGATGAACATCATACAGTTAACTTACCCACCAACAAAACAAAACGATGAAGATGCGGTGACTTTAAGTTATCATTTGTCAAGAAGCAGTTGTAGTTGGTATTGGAGATGCTTCATCCTGCGCAGCATTGCCATTCACTATATAAGAAGTACCCAATCCATACAAATGTCCACAGTACTTGGCATCATCAATGTTATCTTCGAAGAACATCTAGAAAATTCTTTAATTAACTTAGAGGTAGCAACTTTTTTTTACAAAATGGGAAGTAAGATCTATATTATTAGTTGGCAACTGGTAGTTTGGTGGATCACAGTCCTCATACAGTAGAGCCCCGATTATCTGCGAGCGGATGATCCGCGAGTGCCACGAAATTTTTTTTTCGATTTGAATTTTGAAAATTTTAGTAATTTAGATGTAGAGCAAAGGTTTCTGCTGTACTGTATATAATTTTACATATCATGTTTTTTGTACAATAAAACATAGTTTTTATGCTGAAATATTTTTTTTCGTGCTTTCATCTCATTTTTAGTCTCTTTTCGGGTTATCCGCGATTTTCGCTATCCACGGTACCCTTGCCACCCAATTCCGCAGATAATCGGGGCTCTACTGTACTTACAAACCACATAAGTCCTAGACCACCAAAAATTTCCTATTCGAATAAGTAATCACTTTTATGAAAAGACACAGATGAAGAAGCAGCCGATACTTATGCGGCAGTTCTTTTCTTGCAATAGCGCTGTGCCCTTTTCAACCCCTTACCACCAAATATATCAACAGCTGAAGGATTTCAGATAGCTGGTGTTTATCGGTCCCTTTCTGTATCATCCCACCCCCTGTGTTGGCGACCTTTTTTATCTAGCACGTGGGGTGGAAAACATCACTTTTAAGAGAGAAAATGGGGCTTTAATTACTGTTTATAAACACAAAAAAATTAGAGCCTATACAGAATGGAGGAGGAGGATTTGTGTTCCCATAATATATTCAAATAAATAAATCAAGAAAATCATTTAAAATAGTGTTTTAAATACATTTTTATCCCTAAATGTATCTACATTTATACCAATATATTAAGCAGTAATTAATAAAAGCTGAATTGTGAAAAACCTTAGGGTGATGGAAAAATTCTGATTGCAGGTTCAAAATCAGCATGAAAAGTTACCCTAGAAACACTATACCATGTTTTGGTGCCAAAAACCTTGTTTACCAGTGTAATTTATTATTAACTACACATTTATTATTAGCATCGTTTAAAAAAGTTAAACTATTTTCTTGAAACCTCTAGATTTTTAACTTCTAGGAAGATCTAATATTCAATGAAGGTTTTAATAGTCGGAGGACTGTAGCTTTTATATAAACCCCGTTTTTTGAGCTTTATTTAGAATAATAATCCCCCAAAAAATTTAAAATAGGTTGAAACTAGAACTAATGTTTAGAGGACACCATCCCCAAAATATTTGGTCATCCCTCAGAAATGTTTAGTTTCTAGTAAAAAAGGCATATTTTTGTAACTACAGCACCTGGTTAAAGCATGAAAATTCTCAAATTCAAGTACTAAAATAATTATTATGTTTTGCTGTGTAAACATAGTAAAAATTCATTGATGTTATACACAACCAACATTTATTTATATACACTTAAAATCTTGATATTTTCTACACTCTGCTCTTAAGAAATGCCGGGTAAAGCCATCACAACAATAGTATTAGTATCTGATCTCATTTTCATTCCACATTTTTACTCTTAGCATTCATGCTGTAATTGTTCATTATTTAGTTTTCAATTTTTAATAGTTGATCTTTTCGCCACTGATGATGCTCTCCAAACAGAGCGAAACGTCTGGAAATAAATTCCAACAAACACGGCCATCCCAGGGGTGCAGAATATGTCCGAACGACCGAACATGGTTCGGGGGAAATTCAGACAGTTTTGGGGAAATTTTTCCCTAAGTTTATAAAGAAAAAAACCTCTACAAATCCAAGTTGTAATTATTACCAAATATTTTGGCTGGGGACAATATTATACCCTCCAAATTCTACGGAAATTAGGTGAAAACTACGGATTTACGCGGAAAAAATGAGTTTCCTTGGTGATTACCTGAAGGTTGGCTTTTCCTTCCATTTGGACAGATATGCAGGAAAAACAACGTATCGGTAGCGGAATTAGCGATTTTCACTAAAAACCGCGTTCTTGTTTAATCACAACGATGTTTTTGACAAAGGGCCTCCGCACAGTAAAACTGAAAAATCTTTCAGTGTGAAACTCAATCCAAAACAGGTGCCCAGCACGTGACTCCTCGCAGCCTTCCCAATACAAGAGAGGGGGTTGAGAACGTTAATTATCCTCCTGGACAGTCGTGTAAACTAAGACGCTCTCGACCCCCTCTCTTTGCATTGGGAAGGCTGAGAGGGGAGGTATGGGGCTTCATGGGAGGTATTTTCAGCAAGATTTTTCAGTTTTACTGTGCGGTGGCCCTTAAAGAATATTTTATAGCTTAGATGAATTGTTACAAGAAAGAATAAAAGAATGTATTAAGTCCATAAAAATCAAAACACTTATAGATTATTTGGTAATTATTGAACCTTGCAGAAGTTCAGTAATTAAGTTATTACTCATAACTTTTATTATTTCACAATAAAACCTCTTTGTACTTAAGTATTAACATGAACTAGAATGAAAATATGGGGCATTTTTGGAAACATTTTGATGAAAATTTGGAAACATTTTTGGGGGAAATTTTGAACGAAATTAATCGTGTTCTGGGGAAATATTGGGCCCTGCAACATTTTCTGCACCCCTGGGCCATCCATCCCGGAAAATGGAATAAATAGTTACTCTTCATCAATTTAAATTATAATATTGCCTAGTAGATTAGATTAGTTGTGGCGTGCAACAATATGTATTCTTAGCACACTAATTTATTAGCTTAATCATAAATTTAAATTACTTGATTATAACTTTTATGAAACTTAATTCAAAGTGGTCTCCAAGTTGCATTATTTATGGTTAGTTATGGTTACCATTAGTTCAATATTTTAAGCATCCTTACGATTAAACATCACACCTCCAACTTTAAAAAGCAACAGACTATTATTTTTATCCTATTCCTATCATGTTTTAAGTGAGCTTAATTAAAATAATTAACTGAAAAAAATATTATTAATGAAAACTATTATTATTAGCCTATTATTATTAGAATAATAGGCTTCTTTCTTAGGCATTCAATTGATTTATAAGTAAAGGACTAATGATTAAGATATGAAAAATAAGCAACGCATTCAACAGAAATGTTTTTGCGAACTTAAAAAAAATTCTATATTATACAAATTATAAAAAATTACAGCATTTATAAAAAAGATCATTTTATGATGATCAATAACAATAACAGCTTACATACAGATTTAAAATTTAGGATAAATTTTAAGAAGAAAACTACTCTTGGCTTTTACTAAGAAATATACAGGAATTCCTTAAACTGAGTAGGTAACCCCTACATTTCAGGAACTATAAAAAATGCTTGGATAACTCTCAGGAACTATTAATTAGGCCAGGATTCACATTGCAGGTAATATTATATAAACCATTCAACACTTCAATGCAATTCACACATCAACACTTCTATAGATGTTGTAATACCTCTCTCATTTTGAAAAATGTTGCACCGGTTAGAAGACTGTCACTTCCAGCCTGATGTTGTGGGCCAATCCTTTGCAGCTAGAGGAAAAATATATATAATGCAAAAAAAAATAAGCACAACCACCATGTTTAATGGACTAACTATATAAAGGATAACTATCCAGAAAAATACAAAACTTGAATAATCTAGGTATTAAGCAAATCATATTTTTAAATAATATTGTTTATTTTATTACAATAAAAAAACTGCTTCATATAAAAATTGCATAGAATTACTGCCTGTTACAATTGCAGCATTCTACACAACTATGAAGATAATTACATAATGTGATTATTATAGTTTATATTTCAATTTAAATCATTAGAAAATTCTTGCTTTGGAAATAATTTTGCTTCTATTAAAGATAAATTTACTAATTTTCTTCAAGAAAGATTTAGGACCAGCATCAAACATAAAAAAAAAATTATTGACAGTAGAATCTCAATTATTGACAATTTATCAGAGAAGACAATAAAAAAAATTGTATTTCATAATAAAATTTTGCATTTATAATTAAATACTAAGAATTATAATT
This sequence comes from Tetragnatha montana, assembly GCA_963680715.1. NCBI lineage: Eukaryota > Metazoa > Arthropoda > Arachnida > Araneae > Tetragnathidae > Tetragnatha > Tetragnatha montana. The sequence goes on from OY796680.1 coordinate 23,466,052, forward strand.
AGATTAATTATGTATTAATTTATTTTCTAGATACGTATACTGACAAACAACAAAAAATTATTTGACTTATTTGACTTTATATTGTATATTTTCAGTAATTTGATTTGACTACAAATTCAGTCTACAAATTTTCTAAGATACAACTTTTATTTACCAACGATAATACAGAATTTGTGTATTAAACCTATAAAAGATCATAAAATTTTGGGGAAATATTTATTACTTAATGGGGGAGGTTAGTATTAAGAGTAAAAGTATTTTCTGCACTACTGGGTTAAAGTAACCATACCTCATATACAAGATGGAAAATATCAAAATATTTTACAAATTTTGTGATAAACTCTGATACATTCAAATAAAAAAGACAGAATACATATTATAAGAACTTAAGTAATAAAACAGTTGATACTAACATCTAATTGTTCGGCTACCTCTTGTAAACCACCTTTCAGATTTTTGCAGCTTTTCATTAAATACTTCACATCATAAATGTTTGGGAAATAAATTCTCAAAAGTTCAAAGAATTCTGATTCTTCAGAAGGCAGATTTTGATCCGTTAGTAATTTCAAAAGGTAGCCAAAGTCATAGCCACTAAAAAAGAAAGTTATTACATCAAAAATTTTGTTGGGTTAGTGTAATTAGAGGAATTGAAATACCAAGACCATAAATTTGATTACTATCCTTCGAAACTAGAAAAGGGGCAGGTTTTGTAGGGGATATGGAAAATTTGATAACATTAAAGGATATTTGATCACATAAAAAGATAAATTTTGCGTTAAGTTAAATAGGAATGACCTTGACCTGTAGGTTTGATAAATATATCGGATTGATAACATTAAAAATGATTAAGCGGAGTTGACTGTAAATTTTAAGGTCATTACTTAAAATTGTAACTACTTTATAGTAAATTTCTGGAACTACTATCAAGTATTCACATTCCAAGTGTTTTAATTATTAATTGTGAATAAAAACATAATTTTTAGCAAATGCTTTTGATTAGGAACTTGATTAATCAGTCAGATACAACCTATTGTAACTTACCATACACAAAAAAAAATTAGTGAAATAAAAAACCTTTTAAAAACTCTTTATTTTTAAAATGGATAAAGTATGAAATAGTTTTTCCCCTTACATACTTGATAACTTTTATAAAATGAGATCAGTAAAACTTTTTATTCCAAATAAAAATTTAGATTGATGTATATCTAAAATTTTCATATATAATTGAAGAAAATTTTGAAATTTATTGTTAAAATTTCTAAGTCATACTTGCCAACTTTTGAAAACTGTCATCAGTAATATTTTTCGCGACTCATTCCTCAAAAGTACAATTTGAAAAACTGATTCAAAGTTATATAAAAGGGGTAAAAAAGTATACTAAATGTGAAATTAGAGTATCAAAAATATTCATGAATCAAAGAAATTTGTAATTAAGTTGAAAATAAACAAATGCTTTAATTTCAGGGATGTGATTGGCAAAAAGGCAAAAAAAGAGGAAACCCAATATCTCAATAAAATGAACGTGCAAAGCACAAATTCATACAAAAGGCAACTTACAGAATAGACGATTAAACTACAGCATAATTAAATTGAATCTATTTTTATTCATTTGTGAAAGCAAAGTAAATGATTTTACAATAAAGACAAAAAAGTAAACAATCTAAACAAAATTTCCATGCAGTGAGGACAATATTATGAGGAAACAATTATACCAAATCATTTAATAGTTGTATCGCCTATATTAAAATTATTTTCTCTACATTGAAAGGTTTTCTTGACTAAATAGTTACCAAGGTGTCAATAACTTAAATTACATGTATGACTTTTAATATATTTTGAATATAAGAGGTAATGGTGCCTCAGTGTTGATTGGGTATCAAGGTCCACTTATAATTTATATATATTTATTATAAAAAATTTAAATAATGCTTAAATAATATTATTTACCTTAAACTTTTCATACACCCTATTATCTGCACACCTTGTAATTCTTTGTTTGAACCCTCAAGTTCAAACCATAAATTTCTATTTGCCTTCTTGCAAACAACAAGAAATTCCTCTAATATTTTTTTTTAATTTGCCAGCTAAATATTGGACACATTTGAACTGCAAAAAGTGAACACTTTCTCCCAAAACAAGCATTTAAAGCCTAGGATATTGACCCAAAGTAAAGGTGGACACAAATTAGAGCCGAGCGCCGCAAGCGAACAGCCGCGAACACGCTCTGCGCACGCGCAGCTAGTAGGCGCTACGACCTGCGCGTGCACAGAGCGTGTTCGCGGCTGTTCGCTTTCGGCGCTAACTTGTGTCCACCTTAAGAAAAACGCGATCGCGAACCGTCTGTCAAGTTGTTTTTTCTGCCCGCGTCCACGCCGTCAAAAAGCCAACTTTACAGGCAAACGTCCGGAAGAAAGAGTAAAAATTATTTTTTCTTCGAAAATTTTCGGAATTGCGTAAAAATTAAGCTTCATCCGTAATTCCGCAGAACAAACCGAATTTCCGTAACAATTACGGACATTCCGTAATAGTTGGCAAGTATGCTAAGTATATTAACTTACATTTTTACAAGTTTACAAGCCAGTTTACTGTCTCCTGCCAACCCCTAGAACTGCTTATGTTAACATTAATAAATTGAACACTCTTAATGAAAAGAACAGTATTAAATTGAGTAATGAAAATACTTCTGTAGAAAGATAGCTTAATAAGCTTTTATTAAGTTAGAATTTTTCTTACCTGTGAAAGGAAATCCAGTTAATACTTTCAGACAACACAACTCCTGATGACATCAACACTTCCGCAAATTCATATGGGTCAATGCCCTCTTCCTCATGCTTCTTAAACTGTATACCTGAACTAGTTAGTAGGTCTATGGAATCTTGGGCATACATATCCTCCCTAAAAAATATACCAGTATGTTTTTAAACTAATAATTATAAAAAATATGAATTATGCTTAAAAGTTCTAAGTAGGGGAGAGTGGAGAAAAGGGATGTAGACTCAAAACTTGGTATGGTAAAAGACCTTATGGTGTATGCGTGCACTAAGAAAGAATTTTTCAAAATTCTATTTCATTTGTCTGACCCACAGGGGGGCTTGGAGCATTATCATTGTTTCTGAGCTTAGTGATATCGTATTACAAAGGACCTCAGATCTTCATTAGTTCACAGGAAGGTAGCTACATTATCTAGAAAAGCATTTTTAAAATTTTTTACATTCAATACAAATAAACTTGTTTAAAAATCATATTTTTTTTATAATTGACCTGTTCTTTATGTTTGATTTTAATATTTTAAACGATCAATGCTGCTATACTAGATTGCAACTTAACTTGACCCTACGACGTCACTAATAAACAAAGTAGTTCCCATCGCGGTGTCTGAATTTTGAGTGAAATAAAGAACGTCAATTTAAAAATATGATTATTTTGCTAAACCCATGCATATAGTGCTTTTCAATCACGATTTGCGTACCAAAACTCCTCCTATCAACCCAACAGGCTTCGTGTTTACCGATTTCTCCTTCCGCATTTGTGACGTACTAGGTTCAAGAAACATTGCAACCAAGTATAAAATGGTCAAAATAGATAGACCTTTTATTTAACATATTTTTGATACCGACGATAATTCTGAGTTTTTGTAGGTCTTTATCACTTTTTAAAATTTTGGGGACATTTTTGTAGGGATTGGGGGAAATCTTGGAAGTAAAAACACTTTCTGTATCCCTGAAAGAAAGTAATTTCAGGATTTTTCAATATTCCATTCTGGGGGGAGTGCACGAGGGTTTGAATATTTACTCTTGTTATTAGTTTTTGCATTCAACAACCCACATTATTGTGATCGTTATGAAATTTTAACATGTTGCTCCTCCCACAACCAGACAGATTGGAAAGAATAATTTTTAAATTTCCAAGCAGACTTTTTTAGCCCTTTTCTAAATTCTTATGCAAAGCCTTCAAAATTAAATTGATTAAAGACGTTTTAAATAATTTCATTTCTTTTAAATAATACACCACAGAATACATTTCTACATCCAAAACACGTCAATCAGAAAAGGGATGTAAAATAAGATAATCACTTACGTAAGTTTGAATTTGAAATTAAATTGCCATGTAGTGAAACCTGGTGGAGGTTTTCCACTTTCATCCATAAAAGTTAACCCCAACTGGATAATTTTTAGAAGATCTACATTACACCTTAAAAGCTGATACTGGTAATCTGCAGCACTACGAAAGTCTCCGATAGGGCGAGCTACTACTCCTGGGAATTCAGTATCCTAAAAAATGTGAATCTAGTAAAGCATTTTACAATGACCCAACATCAAAATGACTAATAAGTCTAATAAGAGATTTTGAAAAAACTAACTTATCATCTAAATTGCATTCTAAATCTGACCTAATCTTGATCACACCTGAATCTGGATATTTTCAACAATGTAATCAAAGAAGTTTATAATGTATTAGACTATAACAGAAATCTGCAGATAAATTAAGGTAGTGCAGCTTTTAAAATTGTATACAGGGTTAAACAGAAAGTAACATAGAATGCTGAACTGAAAAAACTTAAATCTTAAATGAAACCTAAAAATATTATTTTTTAAAAGCTCCTTAAATATGTGAATGACTCACAGTTCCAGATTTTAGTGGTTTGAAAACCTCAAAGTAAAGTAAAGTTGATTCAAGTTATATGCTTATTTTAAATAAGCCATTAAAAATATGGATTACATTTTATTCTTCTCATATAAATACAATTTAAAAACACTGATGTTTTCAAAAAAAAATGCTTGGATACATTTAGAACAAGAGTTGTCTCAATCATCATCAAAATATATATATATAGGGGAAAGTAGTGTACCTCGGTCCTACACTGTTTTTAGCTTAATTTTCAGGTATATGGCACCACTCAATATGTAGTTTCCATCTTTACCAACAGAGCACTCAGTCCAGCCAAATTATTTCTAGAAAAGCCGACTATTTTGGAAGATATCCACTAAAAACTGATTTCACCCTTCAACAGTAAATTTTCCAACTTTGCTTTCGTTAGATATCATTAAAAATATAAAGATTTGATTTACAGTGATTTTAATATGTTATAAAGGATTGTTTTAGCATGTGCTTTATATGAACCTAGGGGTAAAATCAACACTGTGGTTAGACATTTTTCCGCAGATGGTCAAGTATTGTATCTTGGACCCATCCAAAATACACTTCTACCTTGAATTACTAAGTAAATCACTATATTGACTTTTATTGCATTGGTATTTTGATTTTAAAAGCAGGGTAGGATTTAACTTCATGACTAACACTAATCTTAAGATAAGGGATATCTATAATTTTGAGACAAAAAGCAATGCTTGAAAACTTTTATGCTAAAAAGTGCTACAACTAAACCTGGAGTCCCATAAATGTTGGATCACACTTCTAGGGGGGGGATAGTAGACACCTAGACGAGTCAGAATCACATAGGATTTGGGGGTCAAAATAATTTAATTTTTTTTACCAATAGTAGTTCTTCTATGATTGAATTTTTTAATATTATTTTGGGGGCGTCGCTCCATTTTTAACTCCCTGGGATTTGGTCTGGGACACCCAAATCCTATGTGATTTTGACTCGTCTAGGTCTCTACTATCCCCCTAGAAGTGTGACCCAACATTTATGGGACACCCTGTATAAGCTTATACATCTGGGAGGTTCAATGAGCACTTGTTCCTTGAGTTTTTCCACAAACATTTTATTAAGTTTAGAGGTGCAATTAAAGTTTTTTGAAATAAGTCCAAGGTACAACACCCTTTGGACCAAGATACAATACCAGTAATGTACCTTGGACTTATTTTCAGTTCTTTTTCTTTCATTATTACTTATTGAAAAAAAATATATGTTGTGTATGAAAGGCTAAAGTACTGAGGGGAAATTGTTTCATTAATTTATTTTTCATAATAAAAAGTTACAGGGTACAAAGTTCAAAAAGGGCCCAGGTACACTACTTTCCCCTATTACTATTCTAGCAAGTTTAAAAGAATTCTTTTTTTATCTGATATTTTTCATAATATTATTTCTTTTGGATATTTATTATACTACTACAACTAGGAGCTGTCATAAATTTGTACAAGTTTATTTCAGTAATTATTTCAAAAGCCAAAAACATTTTTTCAAATTAAATTTCTGCGACTCGCATATCAAATAGGAATCTTTAAGAAAGGTAATTTGAAAATAAAACAGTTTGACAGATGTAATGAATATAAAATAAAACACATGCACATTTTTAGCAATTATTTTTTCTATGAACTAAACTAAACTCATCGGCGCAACAGCCCTATATAGGGCCAAGTCCTACGATGCCCATCTTCGTTTTCTTGACCGTGGGGCCCTGGGGTGCAAGGCATACATAGCTGCCAACCTGATGGAGAAATAAATAGGAGTACTTTCACAGACTACACATGAAAGCACAACCACCTATTTTTCAGTCACGATTTAAAATTTAAGTTGCTTTTTAGTTTACAGTTGAACTACTAAGCACAAATAATTCAGATAAAAAAAATCTAAAATCTATAAAGAAACAAAAAAATCAGCCATAAGTTACAATTAAAGGATCCAAAACTGTTTAAATATTAATTATGGTTCTTGCTCTATTACCATTACGGAAATTAATGCTTTTTCTAGAAAAAAATAACTTTAGAAAAGAAAATATAATATTGAATTCATATATTTACTCATACTTTTAAGAACATTAGTTCTATTCAAATGATAGATTTCCCTCTTAGTTTTCTTTTACTATTTTAATTTTCCAGCTATTAGTGAACACTTTCTCCAAAAACAAGCTTATAAAGCCAAAGACATCAACGCAAAGAAAGAAAAACGTGATCGCGACTGTCAAGTTGTTTTTTCAGCCCGCGAGTAGAAATGCGAAAAGCCAAATTTACAGGGAAAAGTCCGGAAGCATAAATGAAAATTCACTATCTTTCATTGAAGTTTCGGACTGTAATACGATTTCAGGACTTTCACACAATCAGTAGATACCTTGAAATAACAACGCTTTTAGAAATTAAAATTGTCTTTTACGATTGCAACAAAGTATTTTAAAAAAAATCGGAGTTTTTAGGGAAAAATCGGATTATCGGAGAAGAAACCAAAAATAGGAGTAACTCCGATAAAATCGGAGTACTTGGCAGCTATGGGCATATGTCCCGGTTAGGTGGTCAGTCTAACGCAAGACCCCCAGTGTTTAGTTCCCAAGCACGCTTGGTCCTCAATTTATCGACCCACTCAAGGGATGAAAGGTTGAGTGGACCTTGCCCAGCCCGGGAGCCGGGAATCGAACCCCGGACCTGTGGCACGGAAGAGCTATGCGCTACCACTGCGCCACCGGGCTTCTTTTTCTATGAACAGATGGCATTAGTATGAAACTTAATATTTACTTCCAACTGTTTTATTTGATTTTTTTCTAGAAAGTAATTTAATAAAAAATACAAATAAACCTGTTAGGGAAAAAAGGGACCCTTCACAAAATTCCAATCCCCAAAAACGGACTTTCATAAAAGTCCAAAGATCAAAATTGTTTTCAGAATCCGTCTCTATCATTTTGGAATAGAATTTGTATGTTTTGGGCCCATTTCAAAAGTTATAAACGCTATGATTAGACTCTACAGGTCCCTCATTATCACAAAAATCCATTTAATTTTCACAAAATTCCTAAAACAGGTGTGTTAAACACGCTTATTTTTTGGCAAAATGTGAGAGTTTAGTGTTAGTACTGATATTGTGTACTACAAATTGCTGCCGATTGGTCAGTCAATTTTACATTTTGGGGAAACCTGAGACTGAATTCCAGTCACAGAATTTTTAAAGAGACGGAATTTCAAAGGACTGAAGAGTAGTACCCATGCTTAACATTTGTAAACAGAACCCTGCTAATGCATCATTTTTTAAATGATCACACACTATCGGACCATATAATTTAATTAGGCTTTTAAACGGATTTTGAATGATATGAATATGAGGTTATTGTTTGGAAGATAAATCGTTCTCTTGGCAGAACAAAATACAGATGGGCTTAATTTGGAATTCTTATGTTAGGTATGGTTATAAAACATTTGGGAAACCGGCTTAAAGTTTGGTGACATAACTTCAAGGAATATTACCATTGCAATGTACTTGTAGTTTTGTACAATTCGACGGATAGTAATGAACTCTTCTTCCATGTTATGTCGCCACACATCACGAATTCCACAAGCTTCATTGCTAACATAGTGGGAATTCACACTGTTATTACCTGCTCCAGGGCCAGATGCTATTGGCATGGTAGCTATGCATTAATTTTAGATATTCAAGACACAATTGTAATCAGAATTGAAAGCTTCACTCCTCATAACAAGATAATAATTACTTCACAGAATAATTCCTGAAACAGAAAAGACGCATATAAGCATAGTGATAAAGAGTGACAGATAATGTTTCTTACATGCAGTACAATAAACAGATTTTTAAAAATAAATAGATCCTTATGTAGCTTTAACAAATTAGATTAATACAGATAAAATGCATTTTTACAGTTCTCACTCAAAGCCTTTTACATTTCAAACTGAACAACCACTGAACCAATTTATAAGCACTTAAATGATGTCTATAACCAGTGGTCTGTCCAGGACAATTTTACTACCGTTTTGAGGTTTGGTTAGGTACCTTCACAAATACATAATTTTATAAATAGGTACTTTCACAAATTCAGTTAAAGGAAAAAAGATACCTTCACCAAAATACATTTTTGAAATAAAGTTCTCTAGTAAGGGAACACACCCATACTATGTGACCTGTTTAGGGGGGGAGGGGGGTCTTCAAAATACTTGGCTTGGTCACAGGGAGGAAGGGGGGGCTTAGAGTTTTGTCACGTAGTCAAAAATTAAAGAAAAAAAGACTTGGTTTTGTAAATTAAGTTACTGTTACAATAACTTTTACATAAGTTTTTTCTTCTTGATAATATATTTTCCACTTGTATGCACGCACTCTTGGCGCTACGAGGCAAGCGCTGTATTAATAAAGACAACATTAAGCCAAATTAACTTTTTTAACTTTGTTTGCAAAAAAGGATTGAAAACCATATTTATGAACTATGTACTACGTAAAAACTAAAGGGGAAGGGGGGGGGTCATGGCATATACTACGGGTGGGCACCAAGGGGGGGGAAGTTGGGTTGCTGATTTTTTTGATTTTTTTTAAAACAAATAAAAAAAATCGGATTTATTTGATTTAAATCGGATTTTTTTTATTTAAATCAGATTTTTTTTATTTAAATGAATTACTAGTTCTGAACTTACCAAAACTGGTTAATAATTTACTGATATTGTAATATCCATGTTGTATAATAGTTTAGCATTACTTAACATCCCAATATTTATCTATTTTAGGCATTAATTAATTGAATTAATTAAGGGAAGTAGTTTGCTACCATTTCATGGTGAGATGCCCAAACCCATCCTAAAATGGTGAATGAACAATTAATTGTACTATCAGATACTAAAATTTTTTATCCTTCTTTCTATAACTATTTTTACCCAATTGTGAAATCAATTTTTAAAAGAAATGGTGACGATTTCTAAAAAAAATCTATGCATCAATTTTATGTAAAAATTTTAATTTCAATAATTCAGTTGAATTAATTTCACTAAATGTATTGTGCATTTATTTCTTTAAAATAATAATTAATTACTTATACAAACAAAATCAAATAAGCAACTTATTGACAGTCATGTGCCCAGTTTATTCGCTGTAGTTATGTTAAAAAAAAATAATAGTTTGGAAAACATGAGTAAAACTATGAAAGCAAGCTTTCGATTTTCAAAAAGGGGATGTATACCTGAAAAAAATTTAAAGATTTTTAATTCTAGTTTAATTTATCACAATTATTGATTCTAAACGCTGCTATTTACCTCTTTTTATTGTAAATATTTTTGTAATTGGTAGTACAATTTGTTCTTGAAATTACAGGCAATTTTATGTAGATAGAGGAACCTAAACCTATCTCCCAGTTATTTTAAGCAACTGCAACTAGCAGAATATTAAAAAAATTGAAATGCAAATAACCTCGCAAAGCATTTTAAAGCATACAACTATTTTTTTATTTAAATTGGGGCAGTTTAACATTTTTGATTTAAATCAATGATTTTTTTTTTTTTTAAAAATCAAGTGATTTAAATCAAGCAATCAAGCAACCCTGGGGGGAGGAGGGGTCAAAAATAGTAAAAATTAGGTCACATAGTATGGGTACGTTCCCTAAGCTATATTCTCTTAATAGTTAAACTTTTAGCCATTCTACGAGGGTTGTTTTTTTTCAACTTCCGTTTTGCTCCTGAAAAAAAAGTAGTAAGAATTTCAAAATAATTTTGGTACTGATAGTTAGGTACACCCTTCAGGATCAATTTGCATCTTATCTGGAAAAAATCGGACATTTTTTCTGTTAATTATCGAATTTACAAGCGCTGTCCTCGAACTTATTTCCCGCCAGCCCATAGAAAATTTCGCTTTCTTCTTCGCGCGACCGCTCTGTTCGCCCAGCATGTAACATTAAACAAAGGGTGAGCAGGTGAAAATCGCAGGAGGGGAAAGCGAAATTCTCTACGGGTTGGCGGGAAATAAGTTCAAGGATAGCACTTGTAAATTCGATAATTAATAGAAAAAATGTCCGATTTTTTTCAGATAAGATGCAAATTGATCCTGAAGGATGTACCTAACTACCAGTACCAAAATTATTTCGAAATTCCTACTACTTTTTTTTCAGGAATTTCGATAATCAATACCCCTAAAATTAGCGGATTTCCTCCAATTAGTGGAAAAATCACATGCCTGGTCCAAATTTTGGACCCCTCCCTCCCCTATAGTAAGATTTAGCTGGACCCCCCTCCCCCAATACCTCACGTGAGATTTTCTCAATAATTTTTAAAGATAAATAAATTTCTTGATAAGTTCTAGCAATTTCTGTTTCATCTTGTTGCCATGACACTCAACACACACATTTAAGCATTGATACAAATCCATGCAGCACATTGATACAAATCCATGTTGAAATCAAAACTATGGTCTTCAACTAGTAAAATTATCACGAGTGACTGGCTAATGATTCCATGTGAAAACTTATGTGAAACTGTGTGCGATTCCTTATTAGAAAAGTATAGAATTGTTATTCTGTTACAACTACTCCCTGAAAACAATGTTAGTCAAAAAGCAATCAGAATGTAAAAAAGGTTAGATATAATATTCTTGATCTGGTCTGACTTCATCAGACTAGTTTAAGTTTAGAAATTCAGAAAACTACTACTCAAAACTACTCTCAAAATTTACTACATTCGTATATTCTACAGCAAGAAATAGGATTGCAAGTAGTAGCAAGAGAGAGAGCAAGATATAAATCGTTTATAAAACAAAGATATCTTTAACTTGTAAAAGACTTTCTACCCCTAATTCATCAAGTACTGTCTAACCCCCATGAATAATCAAAACTTATTTTTGCTAGTAAGGCATACAATTTTTATTAGTTTTTACCATCTTTAAGAATTCTAGAATCATTACAATCCAAACAAAAATGTTCAATAGGCACATTACTTCTAATTTTTAAAATGGGACATGAAAACATAGTAGGCTTAAAACATAAATGCCATCTTTCATAGTTAAAGATCGGAGACATTTCTTTTCATAAAAGAATTGAGATCAAAAAATGCCAAGTTAAATCTCAAGCTCGCAAGCATTGCTCTTATCTAACTAATAACAAATAACACACCTAATATAGTAATTCAGGAGCTATGAAAAATCGTCAGTTTTCGATTAAATTTCTATTTAATTACATTGATTCGATTTGAATTTTACGTTCTATTCAAGAAATTTGCTAAATCTTTTAAGTGAAATGACTAATTATGTCTTTATGCTTATGAAATGACACGCTGAAAGAGTGCAAAAATAATACGCTCAATTCGATACAATGAAGTCAATAGAGAAGTTAATGTGAAAAATAAAGCAGATATAAGGAATTAAACTTATCGTGGCAATACATTCGCGATTGTTAGGAATGAATAAAGATGAGTATAATTAAAATCGTTGAAAACTAACAAGCATACTCACGTTAAAGTAAACCACAAACAGAAAAAATGGAGCTTTAAATTTTCAGTTGCCAGTCAGCAGACAAATGAGACAAATAAACAAAACAATCTTGCAAAGACACATATGCTTGGAAGTGGAAGTAAGAAAGGGGAATGCACGAATGCACCGAAGCGTCCGAAGCGCGACAGTAGAGGGAGCTACGTGAACAAGCGGGATAGGGACAAGCTTGCCTGATTTTCAATCATGACTCTGATGCCTAACAACGGCCTTAGCAACGTTGTTTTATTCCTCCAGTGACATCATGTGCGAATGCTGCTATTGGATATTTCTATGTCCCGCCCCTAACAACAGCCTTAGCAACGTTGATTTTGTCCTCCAAGTGACGTCATGTGCGAATGCTCTGCTTTGGTGGTAGCTTTTAACAACTTGGCATACGATACGGGCAATGTAAGAGAAAAATCCAAATTAAATTCATTTAAATAAGTGAATATTGAAGTTTCGAAATGAGTACGTGTACGAAACTCCATGTTAACATTGTGCTATGTGTCCACGTCCTAAACATCTTCACGAATCTTCCTACTTCCATGCAAATATGTCAAGGTCACGTGATTGAAAAGGTTACAACTTACAACAACCATTTTACCTGTTAAAGATAAATCTTACAAAATAATAAATTGTAAGGAGGAAAGAACAGTCTCTTTTCCTTTTTTTAAGAGCTTTTTAGTGTAAATAACACAACAAATCAAAAGCCGAATCAGTTGCAAAATGTAACTGAATCTCCGTTTCGTTTTATTTCAGAAAACAATTAAATAAGTTAATCGCTATCAACACCTAACAGTGGCGGATCTACGGGGGGGGGCTTTCGGACTGAAGCCCCCCCCCAGATGAAAAGTTCTACACTATATAATATAGAATTTTATGCACCAAAATGAGTTTAAACCTTATTATTTTAAGGTCAAATTATCGAAAATTTTCTGGGGGAGGACCCCCAGACCTCCTTGGTACTTGTAACTATTATTACTACTCTATTTTATAGAGCATTCGCACATAACGTCACTTGGAGGACAAAAACAACGTTGCTAAGGCCGTTGTTAGGGGCGGGAACTAGAAGCATCCAATAGCAGCATTCGCACATGGTGTCACTGGCGGGCAAAAACAACGTTGCTAAGGCCGTTGTTAGGCCGAGTCATGTGATTGAAAATGCTCTATATTAAGTTTGTCAAAACGCAAAAATTCTACCATAAAATCTATGTCCGAATTTCGATGAGGCGTACCAAAACGAGTTGAAAACCCCCAGACCCCCCTTTTAGTGGTTGGAGCAGGATAATTCACTACCCCTTTTCCATATTAAGATAATCAAGAAGATGTAATTGGATTATGAAAATTCTTAGCCCCCCCCCAAAAAAAACAAATCCTGGATCCCCACTGACACAATGGTACCCCCCCACACAGAATAGGATGACGTTTCTCCCTTCAGATTCAAGGCTTTTCTCAAATACCTGACGTTTACTGCTTGAAGAAAAAATATCCCTTTTGTTATTCTGGAAATCCTCAATTCAATCGAGAATGAGATGGGATGAACATCAAAGATCAAACAGGGGTTTCCAACTTCCAAATACTCGAGGGCCGCAATCGAAATCACAATTTAACAAGTGGCGGGCCGCAAAAGTAATCTGGCTCCTTTTTATCCATGATATATTTTCGGGGGTAGAGTCTTAAATATGGAACTTTTCCGACGAGAGAGGGACGAAGGTTAATTAGATATTGTGAAGGTGCTACTGTATTTTCAAAAATTTCAGAGGATGTATCAATTTTAGACCATATACAAAATATATCTTTTAATACTGAATATTAATTAAAGAAGGGTCTTCCTCCACAAAATGCTTGTAAATTTCCCTAAAAATAATGTTTCACCTAATTTTTGGGTACTCCATTTTGTCCCTCTTCGTGATTAAGGTTGACCTAAGCCTTTATAACCCCTTGCTACACTCGGGATGAATTTCATGGTATACAACCTCCCTCTCTAAACCTCAAACTTTAAATTTTTCACCATAGAAAATGACTGACCAAGGCTACTTACTCCATAATATGAGAGGTAATTAGGTGGTTCGGGTTATGCTAAAACGTTTTCTGAAGCTACTTTTTGGGGCGTTTTTAGGGAGCTTCGAGGGCCGCACAAAATGATCCGCTGGCCCGCCAGTTGGAAACCCCTGTTCTAAAAGGACGATTTTTGTCTAGGAAATCAGAAGAATGGTGGAAAAAAGTATCTTTATTAGATGTTATTTAAAAATATTTGCAATGGTTTCATAAAATGTTATATTACTGGAGGGATTAAAGCTTCAGTCGACAGTCGTATCAGTCTTAGGAATCAACCCCATTTCGAAATTTTGATTACTTTTGCAATGGCTTTTTCCTTGAATTTTTTTAGCATATAGCAAAAAGGTGGTGGTGCATATTGAAGGAGGAAAAATCAAGGAGTTTTCAAAATTTATCATATAAAAAAACTCCTAAAATCTAATTAGACCAAGACAAATCTGTCCTGGATTAAGGTCGCATTGTAACTTAAGTATCAAAATAATATTGCATTGCATACATAAGGGGGTGTGATGAAAATAATTATTGAAAATTGGGTCGACAATATTGAAAGTTTGAGAAGCACTGCCTTAAGGAGTTTTCAAGGAGCATGTGGAAACCCAATTTCTCTATTAAACCCATCATATCAATTATAATTCCTACACCAGGTGGGATTAGTTCTACCTACCTACCTATATAAATTATAAAGGGTTGCATGTACTATGGCATGATCAATACTACTTCCAACTAGGATCCAGATTTGGAAATTAGCTTTCAACAACATTGATGTTAATCAAAATTGTGCTGTATAAGAGCACAAGCATTACAATATAAAGGATTATTGCCAAGGCAGCATGTTTTCATTATGAGAACAATAAAAAAAGAAACAAGTAACTGTGGAAAGCTTTTTGTTTTTATGGTAATTTGGCAGCATAGTTCAGGAAAAATGAAAATTCAGTTTTTTCATGATAAAAATCATATAAAGGGTTAATTCATTATTAAATAACAATTAGCAGCATTAAATGTTCCATGTGAACTAAAATAAACTGTTTTCTTTGCATCAAATAAGTTAACATCCCCCATAAAAATAATATAAATTCTCAGCATTTGAATTTTTAAAATTAAAGGACTGAAAGACTAAGAGGAAGAAAAACATCTATACTTGAGTCATTACAAGGTAAAAAATGCTGTGGTTTTGTTTTATCTTTAATAAATTTGGTACATAATTATATATAGTAGTGTATACTGTAGAAAATGTTTAAAAAATAATAAAGGTTCAAATCAATCATACACAGTATGGTATTTCACTCACTAGCATGAAATACCAATCAAGGATAATAAAATACCCATTGGATTGGTGTAACCAGGAATCTATTTATTTATTTTTATATTGTTTGGATTAAAATGTAACACAGTTTTATTTTAAAAAATTATATAATACACTAATGTTAACTATTTAAAAATATCTATTACAAATTAATAAAGAAAAATATTTTACATTTATAAATTTCAAATGTATGGTAAATTCAGTACCATGAAATGAATGTCTTGATCTGGGAGGTTACTGCCTTTTTGTACACACCCGTGTTGATAGCACAAATTTAAAACTCAATGAAAAATTAATTAACAATGGGATCAATAGTAATTTTTAACAAACCAATAATGTTATTAGATTCTTAAAAAAAAACGCTTTTAATCAGAGAAATGCAAACGAAAAACTATAATCTTATGATAATTTATTTAAGTATGGTCTTCTTCTTCTTCATACACAGATGGATTTAAATTCTTCTTCCTAAAAAACTCTCGCATAGCAACTTGAAATGTTGAGTTTTCATCATACTCAGGCCAAGAAGAAAATTGATTAAAAAGTTGAACTAGTTGATTTGGATCAAGGTCTCCAAACTTTGTAAAAACTTTCATGCCTTGTTTTATTAGCCTTGGGCCACATGATGGAATCCAGCTCCTAAATTGATAAGCATTAAAGCATTTAACACACGGATTTTCTAGGATAGCATCAGAACAATTTAAGGCAAAAAACATTTAAAATGTTTTATGACATATTGCAAATAGTTTTATAAGTTTACATTCATTATGATTAGTATTGATTCAGCAGTACAAATAAATAAAAAAAATTATGCTAAAAAACCATTATTAGAGGTATACTATTAAATGTTTTCATGAAACACCCTGGTTACATGTCAAGCACAAAAATTATAAGTGTACTGCTAACTTAAGCTTTAACAACCAGCCAAGCTTATAACTAACTTAAGCTTTAACAATATCTTATTATTCCCAAAAATATTTCCCTGATCACATGTCAAATAATAAAAATTATAAGTGTTAACCAATCTGAAAATTAAAGTACATTTTTCTGTTTCATACTTTCACATTAAATATTTCACAAAATGTTTAATTTAATGAGTTTATACATAGTTTTGAAAATAATTACTATCCCATATTAGATTTTTACAGCAAAACAATACTAAATGTACTGCAAAAGTTAGCTTACTCTAAAGCAGGAATGACCAGATTCGATCGCTTTGCAAGAAGGTGTCTAATGAAAAAATAAAATTCAACAAGTCTGTTTTCATTTACAACAGATGAAAACAAATTTGGGTTGGGAGTCAATTTCATCAGATAAAAACCTTGTTCTTCATTCTAAAAATGAATAAAATAAGTATCAAAAGTTTTAAATACTAGAAGAGTAAAACAAAAATATAATTCATATACAAAGACTAGCTGAACTCCACTAAACACATTTTCAAAAAGACTGTATATTAACTAAGGCTTTCTGAAATTAATATCCCATTTTAAATATAATTTATAACTAAAAGAGATAAGTAAGTAGTATTTAATTATTTTAGATACAACAAGTATACCACAAATAAAATAATAAAAAATTACCTCAGTTTTATTTTTTCTTGTAGGATATGGAAAGATGATTTCAGATGAAAACTACATAAAAAAGTTAACACAATTAATAAAATGTGAATGTCACATACTTAATTCAAAACAGTAGCGGATCCAGCCTGTACCTATAGGGGGCAACCACATTTTAAGAAAGTTGTGGGTTCTTCCCCAAATGAATTTTGAAAATTTAACCCTAAAAACCAATTTTAGGTACCTACAGGGCCGTACAACCAGACTTTTGTTTTTTGGGAAGGGTTTTGATTACCAATTTTTTTTCCTAAGGTCTCTCCAGCCGAGTATTTTACAGATCAAATGTGAACCTTCATGCAAAAATACCTAAGTTTCATTGACCATGCTCACATGACTTCCCAGGGAAGGAAGGGGGTATGAGGGTTCTCCCCCAGAATTTTTTTAAAATTAGACCTTAAAATGTAGTCTCTCGACTCATTTTTGAACTTTTAAGACAGGATTAAAGATCCCATCCCCCGAGAGAGATACCAGAGATGAGCAGTCATTTCTGCCCTAGATGGTGAAGGGCCCCTAATAGTTTCAATGTAGCTTTTTAATAATACATTTTTATAAAGTATTTGCATATTCTCAATACAAACAGCAGTAAATCATATTGTTACAAACGCAAAAGGGGGGTCCTCCCCCAGAAAATTTTGGAAATTTGTCTCAAAAAGCAGGGTTTTAACTAGTTTTGGTCCGAGCCCAAAGGGGGGGGGGCAATTGTCCAGTTGCCCCCCTGGATCCGTGCTTGATTCAAAATAACTACATTTTTCATACCTACTTTTTCCTATAACTACTATTGAGGTAAAAGTAATAAAATATCTGAATGCATACCTTATCAAGACACTTGATCTCAAAAAATAAATTATAAAGCACTGTTGGCCAACGGTATGTAGAATAACTTAGCTTAGTATCAGCAACCATGTACTAGAAAAGTAATTAAATAACATTTAATTTATCATCTATAAAAATTAAATCATATCAATACAAAATAATCATTGCACGTTTTTCTTACCTTATATTCTTTTTCATTCACAAGAACAATAAACTCACATCGTCCATAAGAAAATATTGAAGATTGATCAGCTATGGCAATAAGCAAAAACCTAAGAAATTTAATACTCTTCCTACTAGAGATAGTAGCAAATACCCTTAAAGGTATACCTGAAAAGGAATTCATTTACATTATAACATATTTTTTTACACTATAACGTATTATCCCGTCGACCATACCTCTGAAAACGAACTGTGTCCTTAAATGTGCACTGAAACTGACAGTCGATGGGATATTACGCAAGAACTCATAATTCAAATGTACAAAACAAAGAAAGATTTTGTTTAATTGAGGGTTTTTTTAATGGACAAAGACATAAAATATTTAGACATTGAAAAACAAAACTAAATGTTTAAAAGTTAGGAAGGAAAAAAAAACATGGTTTTACTAGGCAGTAAAATGTAACTGATAATTAAATGGGCAATTCTCACATTTTTTTTATTTGATAAAGGTATCCAAGAGAGGAATATATGCACAAAATATTTTTCCAATAGAATGCTTATTTTATTTCTTTTCTAATTTAAATTCAAAGTTTGACTTAAAAAGGGTACAAAAACCAGGCGCGGATCCAGCACGGCTCCAAGGGGGGGCACTTTTCCAGACCATCACCTTTACCATTTGAGAAAAATGTCAAAATTTTGGGGATTTTTTAAAAAGTATCACTCAAGATCCCCTTTGGGTACCGCTGAGGGGTATGAGGGTCCTCCCCCTGAAAAAAATTTGAATTTGACCTGTAAAAATAGGGTTTTAACCCATTTTGAGTACTTCTTGAGACATTTTTTGGTACTTATGAGGGATTTTGTGGGTCTAAGGGGGGTCACTTTCCAGAGTGCCACCCCCCTGAATCCGCCACTGACAAAAACAGATCTGACGTCATTCATTCCGAAACAACGGTTTTAGGATTTGAAACGATAGTTGATTTTTATTTTAAAATATTGAATTAACTAAAATTGTTTGAAGCTTTTTATGTCGATTTTTAAAATTATAATGATATTATTTTACTGGAAAATGCTTTTTTTGTGTATTCAAAAAATGTGAGAATTACCCATTAAACAACCTTTTTCTTATAGAAAATTGTTTTTTTGCAGTACCTAAAAAAATTTCTAGAAAACTGGTTTTTATAGTAATTAAACTTTTGGTTTTTAAAGTAGAATGAAACAAAATCCATGATTTTATAAAATTGAGAACTTACTTAGCTTAAAAAGTTTTTTTTAAAAATAACAGTAGTTTTTACAGTCTATATAAATGTTACGGCAATGTGATAAATCTGGGCATTATTAATAATGCCTACGTATTTCGGGCAAAGTGATAAATACCATTGAATTTATCACATTGCCCACCTCACTTTGGGCATTATTAATATGATTCCTGGTTCATCACTTTGCCCATATCATAAATATCGGGTGAGTAATGTCCAAAGTTATTTTCTGAAGAAATATGGATTTAGAGTCATTCAAATACTATGAGTAAGCAACTAAGGTGGGAGGAACAGGCATTTTTCTTATTTTTGCTGACAAAAGGAGAGGGGATCAAAGACTACCTACCAAGAAGGAGCTTATCACAAATCTGCAAGTTTCTTTGACTTTTTAATTGTTGTCTTTATGTAATTAAAAAACACAAAACTACATAACACTATAACAATAAATTATTTAGAAAAGATTTAGGAATTTTAAGGAATGATTTAGGATTTTCAAATTGATCCAATAAAAAATTGTATAAAATCTCAATTTGCCTCTTTATAAAACATTTGGGATATTATATTTTAAAATGCAAATCCTTCCTTCTATTTCTTGAAAAATATTTAATACTTTAAACTAAATTATCACCAGTTTTGTTCTTGGTATCCTATACAATGTCATAGGAATTAATTTATCTACTTCTATACTCAATAACACTGAAAAATTGTATATTTTGTAAACAGTTGTATAGTGGGATGCTTGCAAAAGACTCTTTTGAGTTAATTAATCTATCATATAATGTGTTTTAAGAACAATTTTGGGTATAATAACATGTGGCCGGTCCTTAAGATTACAAGTTATGAATCAATTCTTTTAAATTTTTATCTCGAAGGTCCAAATTATATATTTTAACTATCATCTTCTGATGCCGCATTTACTGCTCCACAACACAATCTTTGAAGTGTTATTCAAACTTGTAAATAAACTAATTTGAGATGAAAGTATTAGAAATGCATGAAAAATGAAGGAATTTATAGCATAGTTTGCTTCTTCAAAGCATAAACCTACTTTGTCAAAATACTTTTGAATAGAGTACAATTTTAAGTAATGTATTAAAAATATATTTGATTTAAATCTCAAAGCTCTAGTTTTTAGAGTTGTTGCATTCATTTACTAACGTCCCATTAAAAAGTTTTATTGAAATAGTCATAATTTTCCTGAAATCCAGAAAAATTTGATTGTCAAAATATATGTAAGCGGTACTGTATATCAAGTGATTCTCAGCCAACCCCATTCCAACCACCTTGGTCGATTTTTCATATAACCCTGGATAGAAAATAATTACCATCATTCCATGGATATTCTTGGACTCCATTGAAGATTATCTCCAGGTCATTACATGCATTGTGCATTGATTTGGTTACTATGTAAGGTAAAGAGAGTAAATCAGTTTCAACTATTTCCAAGTTACCATAGTCATTCTTCAAAGCCTTTAAAATAATAAAATTAATCATTGATGATAAAAGCAAAGATAATAAAGAAATGCAAATAATGTTGATATGGCGACCCCTTACTGGACCAAAATTTAGAGTCATTATAATAAAGGGAGTGTTAAATCAAAGTAGAAAAAAAAAACAATTAGAACAACAAAGAAATAAAATATGGATATACTACCTTGAATAATACATTTAAGGTAGTATAGGTACAAGGTTCATAGGTACAAAATGGGAAGCAATCAATGCGAAGATTCCTAAACATTAAGAATATAATCATTTTGGGTAATTTAGCTATCAGAAATTCTTCCAATTTCCCTTTTTTTCTGTTTTTGCCCCTTAAAATAAGCAGATTTTTACGAATTCTTAAATTTGGAGTCGCTAAATGGAAAATTTCATGTGTTCGGGGTCGCTGTAACGAATTAAAAATAACATTATTCTAATGATACAACAATCGGTACTTAAACAACTGGTAGTTGTAACGAATAAAGAGTTTCAACTGTAGTTTGAAGGTCATTTTCAGATGATGAGTCTGTAATAAACTCAAAGAATTTTCTATAAAATAAAATTAATTTACAAACAACAAACACTTACTTGATCCATAGTCTACAGTAGAGTCTCGATAGTTCAAGGAGATCTCAAACTATTAAAAACTCAAATTTTTAAAAACATTAGATTTAAAAAATAAAAAAATTAAGTAATGCAATTCTTAAATTTGAGTTATGCATATTTAAATGAACTTTCAAGTGAAACTGTCAATAAATGGTCCATTGACTAACAACAATAAAAATATATCATTTCAAGTGTAGATTATTGGGAACTGAATTGATTTTCACTCACTGGAGAACTCAAACAATCAAGACTCTACTGTATGTAAGTTAAATACAAATAAAATAAAAGTATCAGTACTTCCCCTTTAAGTAATGACTGATTTTTTTTTATCATGTCTTTGTCAACACTGATTCTTTTTAGAAGTATATGATACTATCTTATAGTGTTTCTGGTCTCAGATGGCCAGAAAGAACACACAAATGGTGAAAAACCTTATAGTCTGACCATGGAAGGTTTTGCAGCTTAGGCCAGTCAAAACTTTAATTCAGTTGGTCAATAGGGTTGGTTAGCCCACTCATAACAATTCCTCATTCCTCAGAAGAAGTAGGTTCATATCCACCAGGGCTGTAACCATTCTTTTTGTTTTAAGAGGGATTTTGACAACAATTTTAAGGCCTTCTTTTCCAAGTATATTACAGATTAGTTAATTAAATGTACCTTTGTGCATTTAATTTCTGTTTTTGTTGAAAATAGTCAGACCAAAGGAAAGAAAGATGTTTAGATGCCCCCAAGAAAATTCTTTGAAATTTGACCCTAAAAAGTAGTGTTTCAGTTTTAGTCACTAGAACATGACTGCTCATTTCCAAGTCTCCAAAAATACTCAATGATCATAATGACTTCTAACCTGGGCACAAGTGTTTAAGAAGGAATTTACCTTCAATACATTTTTTTGTGATTTTAAAGGATCTTTTGTCTGTGATCTACAAGCTTGTGTGTATTAATATCATTCATTTTTAAAACTTAAATACTCTATAAGCTTACCTGTAATGCTGGCAAAAATTCAGAATGTTTTTCAAATATTCTGAAGTGTGGGACAGAAGTATTCAAAATGGCTTTACTAAGTACTCCTAAGCCTGTAAATATAATAAAGGAACATAATTAAGAAATATGAAAATATGTATAGTATATATTATGTTACGGGAAAGTGATTAATCGGGCATTATTAATAATGCCCGAAGTGGAGTCGGGCAAAGTGATAAATTTCATTGATAAATGCCATTGAATTTATCACATTGCCGGCCTCCCCACATCAGGACTTATTAATAATACCCGGATATATCACATTATATATATATATATATATATATATATAACTAGAAAGTTTAAAAAATTACTAACAGTGTAAGATAGGCATACAATTTTTTTTCTGAATGTAAAAAGGGTACTTGCGCATTAATGCCACCACAGCTATTTTGAAAATGTTTTGATTTTAAAATAAAACAGTTTATTTAAAATTTATCTGTAAAATACCTATTTATCTAAATAACACTTTATCTGTAAAATAAAACACTTTATTTATAATCAAAACACTTTCAAAATAGCTGCAGTGGCATTAATACATAAGTACCGTAAAAAGTTTTTATAAAATGAATCGAATAAACATTTACCTGGATTTGCCTCAAAAATATACCCATCTTTCCAATCATGGGAAATGTGAAATGCAATGGATTCTAGAAAAATAAAATATCAGCTTAAAATTATTAGATTCAGAGGCACCCATCAGATTCAGCGGCAGTCTATGAGATTTGGTAATGCTCTTCATATGGCACAGCTTCGATAAGAGTCCTCAAACTGCTATGTATATCCACAGCTCCTACAACAATATGCTTAAGTGTTGTCATCATTTGAGCTTAAAGGTAAACATGGCGGCTGGAGGACTCTTATTGAAGCTGTGCCCTTCAGATTGAGTGGAATGGTAGACAGAATAATAAGTACCCAATTCTGTTATTTGCCTGGTTAAAAGTCACCAAACTATTTTTGGCATCAAATAATAGAAATATGACACATCGGAACAGCTTTAGAAAGAGTCCTCCCACTGCTCAAATGATGCAACACTTAAGCATGTTGCTGGGTGAGCTGTGATTACAAATGGTGGCATAATATCTGCATTTACAATATCGAAGCTGAGCCTCCATAAAATTTAGGAGGAAATTTGGTGGTAATTGTTATTAATGGTTTACCTGCACATGAAGAATCAGTGATATAAGAATATCCTGTCTGTTTTAACCGAGAGTAAAATGTTTTTTCCTCTTTTGTGCTTGCATTATTCACAGATTTGGATCCATTTCTACTAATGCATACGTTATTCCTTTGGTGGGAACAAACTACTCTCATGTGCGAAGGCACACATTTATGTGTCCAAATATGATTTTGAAATAGTTGGAGAAATTTCTTGGAAGACATATGTGAGGCATGAGTCTTTCTTTATAAAACACTCGTATTTTGATTATAATTCCATTCAAATAATTCCCATGCCCATACATGTGATGTGCACAGTACACGATCCCAACTTGGCTTGTTTATTTACATTTACTGACCACCAGTAAATATTGTTGCCACATCTAAAATAAGAATTTTTTATTCATGCAGCTCTAGAAAATTGGTAGTGCCATCTGTCCAAAAATTTGCGAACTACAGATGCTACAGACTGCATTATTAAAAGTTTTATGGTGAAAAATCTTTTGGTCTAATTTGGTTCCCTAAAAAATGCAGCAAGCGGTCTTAATTGATCTCTTTTTATTTTTTTCCAATAATTTTAAAGTTTGAAATCCTCCTAGAGGACATTTTCTTAATTAAAAGCCTGGCGATCAAGCACAAAGCGAACCTGTAGAAGCGCAAAACGGAAAAACAGAATGATAAGAAAACGAAACTAGAAATATTTCTCTTGAAGACGCATGCGCTAATTTAACAAGCAGTGAGTAGTTTTTTGTTTTAAAAATCGCTGCTTTTTCACGGCTGTTTCTCTGTGCTGATTCTGTACGAGGAATAGTTTCAAGAAGACAGAATTTCTACTCGCAATGAACTGACGCGTATGCTTTATTACAGGTGGTCATCTTGCCGAACAGGTGTTGCTGCAACTAGCTGCAACAGCAGGGTCTCGTCGGGCGTCTCATTTAATTACTGGAAATTTCGCGCATCTGCAGTTATGTATCGTAGAGGTAAACATTCGTTCTAAAAACAATATTTATCGTATAAACTAAATGTTTAGCTATTTGGTTTTCCATCGAACCTACATCGCCTATTCGACAATTCATAAGTTGGTTTTGATTTAACCAACATAAATATTGATTTCTGAAATCCTATTCCATAATTCTTTAAACGATTATAAACGGAACGTTTAATTTACTTCTCTTGAAAGGTTTATAAAATTCAATTCTACGAACTCCTGTTTTAAATATTTTCTTTAACAAAGATTGTTTTGTATAGAACTTGATCAGTGGGTGCTTAAAATATTCTTAAATTGTCATTCTTCTCATGTAAAAAAGCTGTTTTTTTTTTGTATACATAACAGATGTTCTTTATTTTTTAGCATTTTCTAATCTACTGTTAACCACATACCATGCTAGTAAAAGTAAGACCTCAAACTGTTCTGCCTGGGCAGCAACCAAAGTGATTATTGATTCACAATTAGATACAATCAAAGAAGCTAAAACTTATAAAAGTGAAAGGGTTATCGTTTCTAAACAAGGATCTCACATAAATGTTGAAGGTAAAAACACATCTGTAGCCAACTTTTGTGCTAACAACTATTTAGGATTATCAGTAAGTTTATTGAAATATCTTTCAACCAATTATGCAATTGTTATTTACCAAATATTTTGCTTATATGTATTAATATCTAGTTTTGTTGTAAATATATCTTACTTTTTAAGGATTAACTTTACCTTTAAAATCAAAATAGACAATATTTTGCTTTTTTCCTATAAAGAATAAAGATAAAGATTTTCCTCCAGAGCCTCCCATGAAATGTATTTTTGCACCCCCCTGTTTGTTAAACAGTATGAGCAAAGCAATGTTTCTGAACCTATGATCACCATCTGAGCCTTGTAATTGTCTGTTAAGAGTGCATTTTTTTTTAGACGGTGACAAGGTCCTCCCCCAGAAAATTCTAGGGATTTAAACCCTAAATAGATAGTTTTTGATCAGCACTAGTGCTTGATGAATGAGAAAGTTTGAACAATCTGAGGAAACTGACCCCTTGTCCCCAGAGCTAAAAAAAGGGAAATAGAAAAAAAAGGATATAAAGAAAAAAAAAACAGTAAATTTGTTAAATGACTGAAAAATTTTGTTGGGTCTTTCAGAATTTTTCTCTTTTTATGTATCTCTTTTCTTCCTTATTTCAGCCCAAGGAGAGTGTCCCCCTTATATCTGCTGTTTAGTAAACCGATTGTATTTGGGTAATCTAAAGAAATCGGGCCTAGTGCCAAAAATGGCAATAAAATGGTGGATTCTAGCAAACCCAGTTCTATTGAAGTTGAATTGCTTACTTGCCAATAAACAGCTTTGGAAACGTCAAACTTTGCCAAAAATGTCACCCAGGCCTGGTTTCTTTAGATTTATCATTGCATTTTTTACCTAAATCATAATTTATGAAATTTTTTTCAAAATTTGTCGTTGAGAGAAATTAAAATGTTATAAATTTAAAAATGTTTCACTACTACTTCTGTGGTATACTGTCGACCGTTCCAATAAAAGCAAAAATGTATAGCCTAAACCTATTATTAAGCCGAAGCCTGTATACTTATAGGTGTGCCACTGAAACTGACGGTTGACTGGATAATATGCAAGAAGCATAATTTCAAAAAGAAAAAGCTTGTCCTGTCTAAACAACAATTTATGTTCATAAACTACATTTCATTCATCATAGTTAGTTGATGCAATATATTAATTTTATTTTTGATGTTAATGTAATCATTTATTAATTAATTTCTCTTTTCATAATTTATTCAGAGTGATCCCAGTATTATAGAAGCTGGTAAAAAGGCTTTGGATGAATATGGAGCAGGACTGAGCTCTGTCCGATTTATTTGTGGAACTCAAGTAAGAATTTCTATGTCATCCTGCAGTAAATTTTATATTATTATTGACACTAGACTTACTTTCCTCTGTATAAATTATCTTTAAGATTAAAAACAAAAAAAGATTTAAAAAATCTTGAAAAGGTAATTTTTAATGGGAATACTTCACCCTCCAGAGTTTATATTAAAATAACTATTTGATGATGTTAAATTTTAAATTACAGGACTTGCATAAACAGCTGGAACAAAAAATTGCCAAGTTCCATAATCGAGAGGATTGCATTATATACCCCAGTTGCTTTGATGCCAATGCCGGTCTTTTTGAAGTACTATTAACTGCAGAAGATGCTGTATTGTCAGATGAGCTTAACCATGCATCTATTATTGATGGTATTCGTTTGTGTAAAGCTCAGAAATACAGATATAAGCACAGAGATTTGCAAGGTAGTCCAAGTCTAGCATACTGTTATTGAACCAAATCATATTGTCAATCATATAAGGTTTTACTAAATATAAATATTTTGTTTCAATAAAAGCAAATAAAGTAGATTCAGTCATAAAATGAGAATAAACTCTTATTTATTGTTTCACAACTTGAAATTCTTAAATTAGATTGATTCAATCTATTTTATTAAAACAAATTCCCAAGCAGCTGTCAATTCATGTTTTAAATGTTACTAAATACATTCTTCTTCAATGGCCAGACAGCCCAGGATGGGCCCTTGCCTTCCTCAGAATCAAATTCCAAGCTCTTCTATCCTTGGCCTTGGACATCCAGTTGTTAATTCTCAAAATTCCTATGTCTGTTTTCAAACAGTCAAGCCACCTAAGCTTTAGGTCTTCCTCTTTTTCGGGTGCCAAATGGTCTGGCCGAGAAAATATTTTTTGTTATACGATTTTCATCCATTCTGCATAGGTGCCCTGCCCATTTAATTCTCTGAATAATATATTT
The DNA here is from genome assembly GCA_963680715.1 of Tetragnatha montana. Classification (NCBI taxonomy): domain Eukaryota; kingdom Metazoa; phylum Arthropoda; class Arachnida; order Araneae; family Tetragnathidae; genus Tetragnatha; species Tetragnatha montana. The sequence goes on from OY796680.1 coordinate 23,493,430, forward strand.
TACAATATCTGACTTTAAAAGATCTATAGAGTTCAGAGTTTGTTCTTCTTCTCCAGATGTTACATTTTATGCCGCCAAAAATGCTTCTTAAAACTTTCTTTTCAAAAATAGAAATTATACCTTTAGCTTTTTCTGTCATTGTCCAGGTCTCAGCAGAGTATGTATGTATTTTTTGAGACCGAAAAAACATCGGTTAGCATCCGTGACTCTACTACAGATCTCAGGCATTAGATCATTGAGAGTGTTAACTTCTGATCCCAAATATTTTAACCTGCAAACAGTTTCAAATTTGTAATCCCCAATTTCAAAATAGGGGCCGCTGTTATTACCACATGGCATGTACTTAGTTTTATTTTGGTTGATTGCTAGATGCATTTTGCTGGCTGCAGCCTCTAGAGATGATACTAAATACATTGAATGATGCAATTTCTTTTTAATGTGAAATTAAACAGTTTTTAGAGTAGTTTATGCATTGAAAAGAAAACACTCTGCAAAGGCGTAACTACGTGGGTCTGGGTAAAACTGGCGAGCCAGTTGCATCAGATTTCCATGGCAGTTAAGGGGTTAAAAATATGACTGACTTTTCCAGTTAATTCAAAGTGATCACTAGTCATCTTTTGAGGATATTTCTTTTGATTAATACAAACAATTATTGCTTTTAAATACAAAAGAGATATTGACTTGTGAAAATAGGTCATTTTCCAGGTGTTTGGTTCCTGATTCTTTTGAGCAAATATAAATTTTTGGACCTATGAGAATCCTGTTTTTTTTATTAGTACTTCATGCAGTATATTAGTTTACACGAAATACCTCTTATTTTATCTTACTCTTTATGAATTACAATATTTATTCAAACTATAGCTCTAGTTATATTAGTTCCAGAAGTAGAAAAATGATTGTTTTAAAAATTCTAATGAAACATAACCAGTGTTACTATTTCTTTTTACTTATTCTATGAACTATGTCTTCTTTAGATCTAGAAACGAAACTAAAAGAAAGCTCAACAGCACGTATGAGACTCATAGTTACTGATGGGGTTTTTAGTATGGATGGTAACATTGCCCCTTTACCGTAAGTTTATAAAATTTGTATTTGAGCTGTATCTATAAAAGGGGAGTGAAAGAAAAAGGTATGTAACAAAAAAAAATCTTTCACAATATTTATCCTTATAAGTTTTTTGTTCATATCTTTTGAGGCCTCTTAATAATGGTTCTAAAGAAATAGTGTTTGTGTACTAATGTAGGTCTAGACATACCCTATTCATCCCTACAATAACTCATTTTTCTTGGAAAATGTCACATACCTCATTCTTCCACTTATCCCTTCAATTCTAATTAATAGATTTACAATGATATTTAAAAAAATATTTTCATAATTTAAAATTACATTTATGGTATAAAATTAAATAAAATTATTGTACTTATTTTTGAAACACATCAAATAAACTTAAACAATTATGCTCTTATACACTTTAATTTTTTAAGTCTGATAGACCTCTTTCTTTTTAAGGCAAATATGTAATTTGGCGAAAAAATATAATGTTTTGGTATTTATTGATGAATGTCATGCTACTGGAGTTTTAGGAAAAACTGGAAGGTAAGTTATTTTTATTGTGAATTATATACTTTTGTTGTTTAAAAAATTGGTTCCAAAATTACTTAATTACCCACTTTCCAAAATTTATTTATAGACTTTTAAAATTGTTACTTAAAAAGTTATCTAAAAAGAGTAATTTTTTACTTCAAGCCTTAAGGTTTTTTTTTAAATCTACTTTATGATCAATTAAACTTTTTGTTATTATGGATGCAACATTTGTTTTAAAAATTTATTTACTTTTAGAGGCACTGAAGAACATTTCAATTTGAATGGAAAAGTGGACATAATTAACTCAACATTGGGAAAAGCATTAGGTGGTGCAGCTGGTAATAATGTATTTTTAACTATTTTTCTAAATGTGGCCATTCAAATATTATGCATGCACCTAAGGGGGGTTAAGATTTGATGAGAGATGCTTATGCAAGACATTTAAAAATACTTCATGTTAGAAAATCTTATCCTTTTAAAATTGTGGTAAACTAAAAATGTTCTTAACATTACACATGTAAATAATTTGCATATTTTGTAATAATTTAAAATAATGTATTTGGAAATTAGTTATTAGTATATACAACTACAGCTATTGATTTTTAAAAGGAGTAAAGGCTACAAATAAAAGGGGGTGAAATGATAAATATTAATAATCAATAAAAAATATTGATCTTTTTAAAAAAATTTGTTATTAATTTTGGAATGTTTGTGAAAGTGGGTAGGTTTATTATTTCAGCAAAGTTTTGCAACTGGAAGGAATTAAAGTGTGAAGTTTTATAATTTTTAAGATATTATTTAAAGAGTAAAGGGAAACTAATGGCTCTGTCTATTTGGACGTACAATATACAACTAAACTGTACTCTTATTTACACGGTAACAGTTCTGATTGGAGATCACACTAAGCGCAGGTACTGCTACGTAACCGCGAGACCTACTGCCGTTTTTGACGTCCAAATAGACACTTCCAACTTTAATTGCAAAAAAAAAATTAATTAAAATAAAAAACATCTTTAATGCAGTAACTTTGGGTAATACCCCTTCATTTACCTTGGCCAATATTATTTTATGATAATCTTGAGTTATTTAATACATTTCTCCTCAAATATTATATTGTGAGTTATAACTTGATAATGCTGTTTTTTAATGAAATTTTACCCAATTTTTAAAAAAATTCACTTAGGGCTGGGTTTTTTAAGTGGTTTTTTTTTTTGGGGGGGGGGGGTGGATTGCACCCTGGTCCAACCTACCACATTTCAATGTTTTACCAAAATCCAACTAACTATAAAATGGCTGGCTATATGCTGCATCAATATCCAATTTGTGATTATGATAACTATACATGTTTTTTCTCATTTTCAGGTGGGTACACTACAGGAAAAGCTGAGCTAATTGACTTATTAAGGCAGAAGTCTCGGCCTTATTTATTTTCCAATGCACTACCACCACCTGTTGTAGCTTGTGGAATTCAAGTAAGCTTTTATTAATATGCATAAATAAATGTACATGATATATACTTTTTATTTTCAGTATGTCACTTGTTTATCAACCCTTTATTCCTAAACTTTTGCCCATAACAGGAAATTTTACAAATGCCTTCAGGAGGCCATAGATGAAAACTAGAAAATTTGACTGGATTGGATTAAACTTTTTCATTTAAAGATATTTAGACAGCTTATATAATTATGTAATTTCTTGGCATGATCAATCGAAAAGAATTTGTCATATTTAGCTTTTAGACATGATAGACCAAAGAGGCTTCCAATATGTGATATAATGTGAATACAGTATTCAATTATAAAATTATCCATTAAGAAAGAATTTGGTGTTCGATTTTATGATTGTTAAATTTTTACAATGTCAAGATTGACAGTTATTTTCATAAATTCCAATCTATATATTTTTAGGCTATTGACATTTTGGTTGATAACTCTACTCTTGTAAACAGATTGCAAGAAAATACTAAAAAATTTAGATCAGCCATGAAATCTGCAGGAATGCAAGTTATTGTAAGTAGGATGTAAAACTGTTTGTACTTTGTGTTCTATGTTCCTCAGACAATCATTATATTTAAATTATTCAAATTTATTAGGGTGATGATCATCCTATTTGTCCTGTGATGGTTTCAGAAAGTTTAGCCACTGCAGTTGCTAACAAGATGCTTGGTAAGAATATATATATATATATATATTTTTTTTTTGAAATATGAACAATGATATTTTCCAACTTTAATTGCAAAACTGGAAATTAATTTGATATAAAGTGAGTGTATAAATAAAGCTGTCCACTGTTTGAAACAATGTGTATGGTTTTAGATTTAACTAAGCTTTATTTATTTGTATGGGAATATAAAATAAATTTACAAGGTAAATAAATTAATTTTAGAATCTACTTTATTTTTATAAATACAGTTAATGTATTCTTTGAACTGAAAAATCTGTAAGTTATTCTGTTATTTCAGAAAAGGGCATTTATGTGATTGGCTTTACTTATCCAGTTGTTCCAAAAAGTAAGTCTTGAGTTTTAATTTGGATCTTATTTGCTTGATTAGTTTGACTTATTAACTAACTAATTGGTATTTTTAGATCGAGCAAGAGTGAGAGTGCAAATATCCGCATCACACACTGAAGATGATATTATGAAAGCTGTAGAAGCATTCCAAGCTGTAGCATCTGAACTTGGCACTCTTTAATCTATTGTCAAAACATATTTAAATAAAGATCATATTTTACACTCAGTGCTGTATTAATGCATGAAAAACTGTCAGGTTCAAATACTTCAGTGTCAAAAGTACTGGCAACATTTTTTTTACTTGCAATCAGATATACACAAATGTATATAACATATCACTAAAACCAAAAATATATAAATTGTACTACATTAAGGAACATTCAGCGTAAAAAAAAAACAATTAAAGATTCCAAATTCAGGTATAACATTTTATTAAACAACATGCCTAATAATGTTTCAGTGTTAGGCATAATGTAACAGTATTTTTCCTGTGATAATTAGTTTACAGAGCATGACAATGTTTGATAATTTTAAGGCACTTGTAAATATCTAAGAGGTTTGCCTTAAATTTATCAAAGTAAGAGCCCCACTATTAGAGTAGTGGAAATTCAACATGTTTACATTTCTATTCTGAGATAATTGAACACTTCAACAAAACATAATCATATTGTGCGCTAATAACAGCATTATTGCACTCTGCTGCATGTTCATAAAAATAAGATAATGTTTTGGATGGATGAACTAAGTTCAATAGATAATTTTCTTTTCAGCTCTTATTTACATTGAGTTTTGTTCAGATAGATAAAGAATGAAAAAAAAAAGTTCAATTTGAGCATTTTTTATTTCAAATTCATCTAATACAGGGTGTCCTAAGATAAGTGTCCACAGCCTTCAATTTTTAAACACCTACAGATATATAGTCATAAAAATGTTGTCTAGGTATAGTAAAGTGTAGTATACTAAATATTATAAATAATAATATAGTAAATAATAATAGTATAGTAAAGCCCTATTCGATGATCATTTTCAACGCCCCCTGGCAGAATGGTTAGAAATTAGCGTTCCAATCTCAAAAAAAAATTATTTGACGTATGTAAAAAAAGTCAATCACAAAATTGTAGTGCACCATCGTTTTGTTATAAATAGACACCTTATGTACACAAATGCCAAGAATAAAACTCATTAAACGCATTAATTACAATTTGGAACATCTCGTAAAACAATTGGTTGTTTATTTGAGGTTTTGAACACACAACCTCAAGAAACTCCTCTTGTAAATGAGCTACCAGGGAGCACATTGAGGACCAGCAGTAAATGTAAACAGCTCATTTACATAAGGAGTTTTGTGAAGTTAAGTGTTTGAAACCTCAAATAAAAACAATTTTTTATGCATTTCGTGAGATTGAGTGTTCCAAACCACAATAAAAGAAATACGTGTTTAATGAGTTTTATTCTAGGCATCTGTGTGCATAAGGTGTCTATTTATAACAAATTGATAGTGCTCTACAATTTTGTGATTATATTTTCACATACCCCAAATAGTTTTCGAGATTGGAATGCAACTTCTGACCATTCCGTCAGGGGGCGTTGAAAGCAGTCTCATTGAATAGGGCATAGTCACTTTACTACACCAAGACACCACTTTTATGACTATACCTATAGGCTTTCAAAAGTTAAAGGCTGGGGACATTTATCTTGGGACACCCTGTATATGCTTTTGATTTTTTTCAGTATCAAAACTAAATTTGCTCCCATAGTTATAAAAATTCACAAAAAACAAATATTCAAAAACAAGTTTGTAATCGTTAGTTAGAAATTTAGTAACAAGATCAGGAGTAGCCAACCTGTAGCCCGCCTTGAATTTAAATGCTTGGAACATTCGTCACAATTTTACAAAACACATTTTTTAATAGTTTATTTCATACATATTTTCAAAATGATGTTTATGAAATTACTTCTGTTTTTGTATTAACATTTAAGCGGGCAATTTAAATTCATTGTATTCTTCAATTAAAGTCTGACTTTCCTCACTAGGCAGTTAGTGTAACCTCAAACGAGCCAGGCCATTCTCTCCCTAGAGTTGGGGAGGTTTAGAGAGAGCCAAACCGGTTACTTCTTGCCAATAACAACCCCACCTTCTTTCCCTGTTCTTTGAAGAAGGTGCTTAAGTAGCCAAGCTTGCTACCCTAATTTCCTGCACCCCTACTGGAACTTGGATTTCCCCATTTACAACTACCTAGCAAAGAAAGACAATACATTGAAGTGGATTTTCACAACTGTCACAAAAGAAAATTTCTTCAAATTGAGAAAACCAGCACAAAAAGTTGCAAGCCAATTTGGATCAAATTACATTTGTGTGAATGATCTTTACTAAATTGAAGTTTGCCAAACAATGCTAAAATTAACGCTATTAGCAAATCAATGGAAGAAAACCAGTTGGGTCATTCCATGTCAGTTCATCCAGACCATGTCACCCATAGTCACAGATTTCAATGAAAATTTTTCTATAGATAGATTTTAGCTTCCTCATGACTAATATGAAATTTTACTTCCATATCTCAAGTACTTTCTGAGAAAAAAAATGTCAAAATATTGAAAAATTGGAAAAAACGACATTTTGGAGACTGGTTTTTTAGGCCATGTTGTTGTGTGAAAAAAATCATAACTTCGCTAATTATAAAGATATCATGATGGAATTTTCACTAAAATGTTCCCAAGAGTATGGGGATTAAGAAAAAAAATAGCAAAAAAATCCATTTTAAATACAAGCCCCCCAGAAATTTTGCAAAGTGAAAACTTTTGTAAAAAACCCAATGAATTAAAAAACACTCACAAAAAAGGCATAGGAGTTATCTACACCAATTTTTCTTTAAATTACACACAAAAGTATAAACTAAAAGACTAGAAAATAAAAACAGTGGGGTTTTGAGTACTAACGTGTTTAATTTCAGAAAAACCGAAAAATTTTAGCTTTTTTTGGCAAAAAATTGTAGTATGTAGAAATGGAAAAAAAATATCAGAAAAACATTATTTAATTATTGCTAACTAATTTTAAATTTGAATAATTGTTTCTTTCAATATTATAATTTATCTTTTGTGATGAGAATTTTTATGCATTAGTTTAAGTTCAGTGGTTATGGTCCTCTCACGTCACATCATCCAGGCTATCTCACCAATGATATCATTATGATAATTGATTTTTATTAATTGCTGGTTAACCATCCTTAAAAGACCAATGTAAACTTTTCCTAAGAAAGCAAATGGGTAGTGTTTTTCATATTTAAGGTTATATTTAAATATTTTATTAGGACCTATTGATAGGTTTAGATAAGAAGGCAAGTTTTAACAAGCATTTTTTAGTTTATTTTCACTAACACAAGTTTTTAAAAGTAAAGAATGGTTTACATGCTGCCTATAATATTTAAAATATGTGCAGTATTGGGGGAAATTAGTAAAGTTTACAGGTTTGGAAGTTGCCCTTTTAAAAGATATTTTTTAAAATCATAACTTCACTTTTTAAAAACATAAGATAAAATTTTCACAGAAGTATAAAAAGAAAGTTTTCTGACATACTTAACTGTGCATACTACAAAAAATTAATCCAAAGATCAAGGCTTCAGGTATTTTTCTTTTAGCAATGGTTAAACAAATCACTATTTTTTCAACACTTCGTGCTGCTCTTTGAAATGAGACATCTCACGGAACCAAAGAATATGACTACTCCAAATCTCAAATCTCTTTGTGCATGAAAAGGATTTGTTGAATGATGAATCCCAGACATCCGGACCTGGAAAAAGTTGTAACCTTCCCCCGAACCTAATACAATTTACCCGAACCTAATGTATTGCTCCTATGGAGCTGGCAGGGGCTTCCCCCGAACCAGGTTCGTAGGTTGGGCACTTTTTCCAGGTCCGCAGACATCAGAATATATGCAGAAGCAACTAGCATGAATCATTAATTTATTACAGTATATTTTGTACACCAAGACTAGTTAGAAAGAATATAAAGGAGAAACCACTTGAAATGCCAGATGAAAGGGGCACTCACGGGTTTTGTGACTCCTACATACATTAATACATACTTTCAAGCTTTTATAAATCATTTATTTAATTTCTAAGGGATTTTCCATGCTGATACTTTCTTATCTTCCATGTTCCTCCACTTTTAGTTAAATTTATAGTAAATCAATTTAATTGCATTTTTTTAGCTTTAATTTTGGGTAGAACATAACAATATTTTAGCTTATGATTTATACTCATAAAGCCACTGCTATTTTCCAGTTTCTTAGTTTATGTCGTATTTTTAATTTTAAAAGTTAACATGCCTTTGGTGAAGAAAAAGCATCCTAGAAAAAATTTCATAATAATGATGCTTTAAACAATTTTTTGACTCACACATAAATTTAGGTATAGTATATGCAACTATTTCTTCTATATTTAAAATAATTGCTGTACCTTTTTTTCATTGTTTATATATCAAGCATTAAAAATATCATTTTTTTTAAAGTAATGCTTTTTAAATTGAATTGTTCAGATATTTGCATTTTGATAAACTTTATTAATTTTTTCAATACTTTAGCCATTTTCCCCAAAAGTAAAATTTTACATTGGTATTAAGGATGGTTAACCAGCAATTAATAAAAATCAATTAACATGGGTCTATGATATGGGTTTATGATATCATGGGTGAGATAGCCTGGATGATGTGACGTGAGAGGACCATAACCACTGAACTTAAACTAATGCATAAAAATTCTCATCACAAAAGATAAATTATAACATTGAAAGAAACAATTATTCAAATTTAAAATTAGTTAGCAATAATTAAATAATGTTTATCTGATAATTTTTTTTATCATTTCTACATACTATAATTTTTTGCCAAAAAAAGCTAAAATTTTTCGTTTTTTCTGAAATTAAACACATTAGTACTCAAAACCCCACTGTTTTTATTTTCTAGTCTTTTAGTTTATACTTTTGTGTGTAATTTAAAGAAAAATTGGTGTAGATAACTCCTATGCCGTTTTTGTGAGAGAGTTTTTTAATTCATTGGGTTTTTTTACAAAAGTTTTCACTTTGCAAAATTTCTGGGGGGCTTACATTTAAAAAGGATTTTTTTGCTATATTTTTTCTTAATCCCCATACTCTTGGGAACATTTTAGTGAAAATTCCATCATAATATCTTTATAATTAGCGAAGTTATGATTTTTTTCACACAACAACATGGCCTAAAAAACCAGTCTCCAAAATGTCGTTTTTTCCAGTTTTTCAATATTTTGACATTTTTTTTCTCAGAAAGTACTTGAGATATGGAAGTAAAATTTCATATTAGTCATGAGGAAGCTAAAATCTATCTATAGAAAAATTTTCATTGAAATCTGTGACTATGGGTGACAAAATTGTATTTTGCTGGATGATTTGAAATGGAATGACCCAGTTACATCACTCACAATGTGCAAATATACAAATTTAGATCAGCTTGCAAAAGCGAAGAAATGAGAAAAAATATATACATAATTAAATATTATTTAATCTTTGTTTACACATGGAAAAAAATAATAAATATACTAAAGATTCAAAAAAAAAAAAAATTAAGTGACCAGTAAGTTGACCACCCATGAACTACATCAGCACTTAGCATATAAATGAACTTAAGCATAAAATTCATATTAGTTTTTAAAACAATTTTATCCTTATTAAAACTAACAGTGGTTAAAAATTTACCAAATAAGCTACATTCACTAAAATAAAAATGTAGTTATATTATCAGTGTTGTCACAAATAACAAAACCTGGAGGTAAAATAAAATTATAATTTTTAAAATGATGTATAATATATGGTTTGCAAATTGCAAAATATGGCTAATGAAACTTTAACCAATACATTTGAGTCTTCTACAATAACAAAGTAACTTATGAAGTAGGTTAACCCTTGTTCCCTCAGAACATTGGCACTAGAGGATTGGTACAAAATTCAAACTCAAATTCTCTGATATAAGTGGATATATTTCTGGTTCATTCCTATATCAACATAATTCTATTCAAAGAATACTTTTCAAAAGAGGAAGAATTTTTGTCATTCAAATACAGTAATTTCTTGTTAGTATGCCATTTTGAGATGTTAAAAAATGTTGTACTATTCAGTGGTAAGACACTATATGCAGAATTCCTTAAAACACCATTTGGGTGAAATTTACCTTTTTCTCATTTACTGCTTTATAATCTTCAATTTATTATTGAATCTCAAAGCTTTCCTTTTTGTTCAACAATTTCCAGAATAGCTTGCCATTTTTATAAAATCACAAATGAATGAATACAATATCAGAACCTACACAACAGTGGACTGAACACTGAGCTATGGAATGCAGAATTTGAATTAGGGAGAGGTATTTTTCAAGAATTTCAGGGAGGGTAACTGTTTCTGATATGTCACAGGACAAGTGTAATGAGTCATGTGACCTGCACTTGCACAACACTGGTCTGCTCTTGGGAGCACAAAGGCTAAACGGGGGATTCCGTCTGGGGAAAAGGGGACTTGGTGGGAAAAACCAGTCTACCATTGGTCTACTCATCTTTTCTTTTTTTTTTTCAAACATTACTTTAAATGAGCTAGACAACTCAATAACCAGAGAAGAGCATCAAAATATGCGGGAAGTCTTAATGAGCAGGGGAAGAGAAAAGTTTCAAATGATAAAAGGCCTATTGGTCCCAGGGACTGTAGAAAATCATCAAAATATGCGGGATGTCGGATTATGGAAGGTTGCAGTAAACTACAACCTACTAACTGAATATTGTAAAACAAAAAACCCTGTTTTATTAAAAATATAATTTGGTTAAAGTCGACGCACTGGCCTAGTGGTCAGAGCATCTGACTGCGATGCCGTATGTATAGGGTTCGAATCCCCGCTTGGCATGCATGTTAGTTTCAGTCCTTATGTGTGATGAATAAATGTGGCCCCCCTGTAAAAAGGGGATGTGCCTGTGAATGTGTGGCGTGGCTTCGGTCCACAGGTGCCCACTGGGTAACGCAAAGTAAGTACTGCTTCGGCATTATCTGGGTTTATGAACTTAGTGAAGCTGTAACTGTTCAAATTATTTGCCATTAGAAGAAAAATAATTTGGTTAAAAGCAACTACCGATATGTCCTGATTGTAAAAAGTTAAAATCCATCTTTTTAATATTCTCTCAGCCAAAATATTTCATTCACCAGAGCTTCTAATGGTAAACATAAGAATATTTTAAAGCAAACTGTTTCTTGTCATTTTCAATCCTTCTATAAATTTTAGGCGAATTCAGACATTTTATAGCACTACCCTGGGTTCTGAATAGTTGTAAAAAACAACCAATATTTTCTTTGAAATTATGTGCTTGTATAAAGAGAAATTCAGAAATCGGCTAATTCTATCAATAGGTTGAGTACTCATCATTTTAAAACCAATAACAAAGATGTGCACACAACATACTAGTTGATGAGAAGGTTGGCTTAAGGCAGCAATTCAGACCCAAGCTTCAACTCATTTTATGAGAATGTAGAGAACCAAATGTATTGGTTTATTTTCACAAGTCAGCCCACAGTCTACCATCAAGAGGAAATTCTCTCTTGGACTCATATCACTAGAAGAGAGATGCAAATGTCCAGAGTATATATATATATATATAGATTTATTTCTTCATAGCCATGAGATATGAAGAGTTAAACTTGAAGTAAGTCATAAATCCACAAGCACAACATGTTCGTTAGCTGAGTCAGTAAAACAGCAATCTCAGAAACACACAAACCACTTTTCGCTCAGACTCATAGCTACTAAGAGTTTTCTATTTACACAAGCATGCACAACTTTTCAATACTTAGCTCGAAATTATAAAAATAACAGTAAAGCATGTTTTTAATATATCCACTTGTTTTGGTAGGGCCTTCATTACAGTTTCATCACTCACTTTGAAGTTAATGGATTGAGTTGAAGGACATTCTGTAAAAATGGAGCTATTAAAGGTAATCAGGTTTAAAATAAATCAGATAAAGATTTTAAGATTAAGGGAAGAAAAGAAAGTGGAATTAATTCAAAACAATTCATTTTAGAAGCGAAAAACTATTTGACGTTTAGAAAATCCAATTTTAACTAGAGCTACATAAAAAGGTAAAAAATGCTCACCAACATTTTGTACACAGGAATAAGGTCTACAATCCACAACTGTTTGGTTTCTCATTAACCTTGCGTCAGGACTGCTTACAGAAAGACAAACGACTCGAAGCCAATGAGCCAAGTGATTTAAAATGCCTTCGACTTCTGGTGCTTGACTGAGAATTTCTATGAGGTAGAACATCTTGTCTTCGCATAGCTTAGAAGGAAGTAAAACAAAATATTTAAAAGATACCCTCAAAAGATTTTGGCTGTATAATGATTGAAATTAATTCAGTGTTCAAATTGCATTTACTATTAAAAGAAAGAAAAACAAACCACAAAAAGTTAATAAGAGTTGTCTTTCAAGAAAAAGAAAATACTTTATTATTAACATAAATGTTGAGGTTTTAAACAACCAGTACCCACTTGCTGAATACATCTTTTTGGTCTCTTGAAAGACATAAATATGCTGTTTTATTTATTAACATAAATGTCGAGGTTTTAAACAACCAGTACCCACTTGCTTAATATATCTTTTTGGTCTTTTGAAAGACATAAATATGCTGTTTTATTAGATATATGTGTAACCCTTTCAGTCCTGGCTGCCCCAAATTTTTTAGGATTAAATAGAAATCTCGAGAGGTCTGGGATTGAAAGGGTTAGATTTAACCTTTACACAGAAACAAATCAGGAATATTTTAAAAGAAAGACCTTTTCTACCAGAACTATTGCTAATGCAAGTTTAAATCAACTCACCTTGAAGATCATGCTCTGTAATGAACTCTTGTGAGTCACTATCTTCATCATCACTACGAGAATAATGCAGATCTTGAAGATAAGGAAGGACTGTCATACTGCAGTAATCATCTTCATTGGAACGAGGTGGAGGATATGAGTATTCATCAGACTCTTTGAATTTCTTTTTCACCCAGCTGAAATAATATAAAACACACTTCAGACCCAATACAATCACTCAAAAGAACAGTGATAATTTTATGAGAGAAAAGTTAAATTTTAAAGCATTTTCTATTGAATATTTTTACATTTCACTCAACAATTATGATTAAATTTAAGATAAAACCATATTAACTGCTGAAGATGTTATGTTGCTATATTGACCAACTTTAGGGCCTTGAAATGCATTATTGAGATTTTGAAAAAATTATTCCTTAAGATAGACCAATAGTTAGGTTCTGGAATGTTGTCCTTACCAAATGCAAATTTCTTTTTAAAAAGGTATCAAATTTGAGGTTGGTTGGTTGTTTTGGGTTTTATGAAAAATAATTCTGTATCAAATTTGAGATGCAAGTTGCACCCTCAAGGTAAGGTCTATTTGAGAAAACACAAAAATTTAGGTTTATGTTCCTTTGTATATTTGTTTGTGCATTTCCAATAATAAAATAGTATTGTTAAAAAAAACCTAGAACAATCCTTTGAAAAATCTGGGATACCATCAAAACTAGTATTGCAAAATATAATTCAAAACAAATTTTTTCTGATTACTTTATATTGATTATTACCATTGATTTATTTCAATTTATATATTTATAAATACTGGATTAACAGAATTTTATAAAACTGAATAAGACATAAATAATATAATTCAACACACAATAGTAATACAGTACAATTTGGTTTACTCAGAACAAGAATTTAACGATTCCTGAGTAGAAAAGATCGATGATTGAATGAAAGAAATTAATTTTTTCAATCATTCAATAAATCTGGAATTACAAGTGGAAGAAGGAATTTTTTCCATTCCAAGTTTTTCATTGGTTCCTTAAGCCTTGAATTATTCAAGTTGCCCTGTAGTTACAGATTTCTATTTCTCTGCTGATTTAAATTTTTTTGAATATGCTCTTTAAAAACATAAATACAATTCAAATAAATAACTGAATTCAAAAAGAGGTTATGTTAGCTTTGTTTGAACTTTTCATTCTTATTTTATGAATGGTTAATTCAGATATGAAAGATGGTAATTAAAAAAAGGCTGGTATTTCCAAATGAGATATATTTAAATTAATAATACTTATTAAATTACATATTTGTTCCACTTTATCTAATTTCTTTCATTACACATTGTTACCAAAAACACGAATCTGCTATTCTTATACACAAGATTCACGTTTTTGACGTGGTGGTAACGATATCATCTACTTAATAGTGAAAATGTTTAAGAGAAGATAACATACTCATGTTCTCTTATAAGCTTCAAAGTAAATCTTTCAGCTGGTTCTTTTCTAAGCATACCTATTATTGAAGAGTAAAAATAGTAAGTATAATGTATGAAAGAAATGGGGAAATTACACAATCTTAACTTAAAATGTGTCCACATAATAAGCAAATGTATTTGTATCCAAACTATGGTAAAAATAGCCTACCTATGAAATAGAAAACTAACATTACCTAAAAGTAAGTCTTGCAAAAGAGGATCTAGTTCTTCTGGGATTTCAAATTCTCCTTTACCAATATTTTCAAATAACTTGTAAATATTATCCCCCTCAAATGGGTATTTTCCAGTAGTAAAATTGTACCTTTTGAATTAAAAGTAGTCTTATATAAAAATTTCATAGTTACGTAACTTTTAGAAATACAATAATATGAAATTAATTTAAATGTACAATTAATATAAATATTCAATATAGACAAATTTTCAGTAATGAAAAAATATTATAAATTTTTTAATTTTAAGTTAGTAGACAAATTTTTTTTTGTGGCTCTTGCAAATAATTGGGTATGAGAATAAAAATTTATTATTCAAAAAACAAATACTATTTGAAAATTGAGATGTTTGTTATTAAAACACACTTATGAACAAAAATTTCATCAGGCAGATTTAGGAAGAGACCCCTGGGAAGCATGCTGTACTTGATTGCATTGATAATATCTCTTTTACCATTAAAAACAATTTATCTTAATTCTGGTAAAAAAAATTCAATTAACAAATTTGGCTTCAGAGTAAAAGTTATGAACACTTACAATGTTACACCAGAAGACCAAACATCTACTTTAAACCCAGAAAAACATTCTAGACCAATAGCTATCTCAGGAGGCTGAAAGGCTGGAGATCCTTGACTTGTGTAGCATATGTCATCTCTGGCAAAGCGATCTAAAGCCTTTAAATAAAGCTTCAAATTTAGCACTTGATGTTATGATTTAAGAAACAAAAGAAATACAGAGAGCACAAGTTAGATGCATAAGAAATTATTTTTTGTAGCTTTAAATTTACATCTCCTGAATGTTTAGCATGTAATAACTTTAACTAAAAGTTTATTTTTATTAGAAATTTTTTAAAACGAAATACTAGAATGAAATTGGCAAAAAAAAAATAAAAAGGGGCCGTTCAAACATTACGTAAGCATGTTTTTGGTCATTTTTGACCCACCTTCCTTGTCAGCAAAAATAAGCAAACTGCAAACTCCCCTCTCATAATTACGAAAGAAAACTGCCCGACCCCCCCCCTTTGTTTATTTTTTGTAAAAAATCTTAAGTAATAGTTAGATTTCTAAAATTCATTACTCTTCATGAACACAACCTATCATTAAAACTTTATGCAAGAAACAAGATATTTTTTAAAATGCAGTGTTTGTAACATCTTGCGTAAGCATCACTCATACTCCCCCCCTCCCCAGGAAAAATAAGCAAATATAGCAAACACCCTCTCTCCCTTAGGTGCTTACGAAATATTTGAACGGCCTCTAAGTCTGAAATCTGCACAGAATATGGTTCGTGCTAATTATCCCATCGATTGTCAGTTTCAGCGGCACCATCGATGGGATAATACTGAAGTACCCAAAATATTGACATATTTTTTGTCCAAATGTATTTTAATAAATAGGTAATGCATTTGGGCAAAAATTTTTTCAATATTCTGGGTACTTATTTTATTAGTATATGTAAAGAATATTATGGGTTATTTATATGTAAAGAAATTTCATGTACCTACTATATTTAGCCTTAGGTAAAGTTAAAAGCAAATTATTCTTTAGAAGTTTAACAAATATTTATGAAATTAAAAAATAAAAATAAAAATGATTTTTTTTTTTTTGAAGATTGGTCAGTCACAGCATGAAAAAACCGGTTGATGTGTTAATTAAATACAAAGATTATCAAAGTACACTTTGTGTGTATTAGAATAACAAAAAGAAATATATGTGTATATAATAGTTTCAAAATAAAAATTTACCAGGAAAAATTTAGTTTTCTGAAGAAAAAAACAACAACTTTGCTCATTCATTCTCAACTTTGCAAATTCATGCCAATCCTGATAAAAACTATTCACTTAATAAAGTTATTGATGACTATTTCTATTTTAATTTTAAAATATAACCCATTATAAGCAATCAAAGAGAGCCTGTCCTTACCTCTGCTACACCAAGGTCTGATATTTTGAGAGTTTTGCAAGTTGTCAGCAACAGATTTCCTGGTTTTATATCCTTATGAATAATTCCTTGACTATGTAAATATTCCAGGCCATCTAACAGCTGACAAAAATATCTAAAAATGAAACACTTTTTAAAACGTCTTTTGTTTTTTCAAACAATCCTAAGCCATTAGTTCGATAAGAATGTACAAACTTCTCATGCAAATCAAAATATACAAGTCTGAGAAAAATAATAGATCAGTAGATCACAATAGACTTCTTAATTATTTAAACAGGACAGGCAGTTTACCAAAATTCTGATTAAAAAATATAATGAAAGAAAAGTGTAATAAATTGCTGGAAATGTTTTTATTTCAAGTTAAAAGATTGGTTAATTTATCATCTGTGTTACACATAAATAAATAGAGTGACATATATAGAAATTTACTTAGGAGGGACCCATATATTCTCTTAACTATCAGGTCATTGACCTAATATTTTAGAGAATATTTGGGCCTTTGGAGAATATTTGGAACTTTGGACCTGATAAATGATGACAGTCATCATTTATTATCAGGTTCAAAGTTTGAATTTTGCAACAGACGAGAGTTTGAAGTACAAACACTTACTAGGGAGGTCCACCACAAGAAAAATTTTAGAAAATTGACCATAAAAACAGGTTTTCTAACTTGTTTTGGTACACCTAGTCTGAACTTTGGACATACATTTGAGGAAATAATACATTTAAGTATTAATTGCACTTTGATGAACTTAATATAAAAAAGCTGTGGATAATAGAGTTTTAAGTATAACAGAGGGTCTGGGGGTCCTCCCTCATAACATTTTTGGAAATTTATATAAATATTTTCTAGGCTCAGTATCAGGGGCGCAGCGACGGGGGGGGACCAAGGGGACCAAACCCCCCCCAGGGACCGAGAGGTCACCTGATGTTATAAGGAATTTCCAGTATTCGTAAAAAAATTCAAAAAATGTTCGAATCTCTTTCCGAAATTTTTTTTTTTTCATTTTTTAACGAATTGATTTTTTTTATTATTTTTTAATTAATTTAAACTTTTTCAAGTTAAAAATATGTTTGTGTCTGATGTTATTCTACTCTCCAGTGCGCATTCTAGGGATGGAGAGATAAGCACACCTAGGGGAGGGCGTGACGAAGAGGAGCAATTTCCTGTCCTGAACTGGAGAGCTCTCCACTGGAGTATGACCTCCTGTGGTGTGTGTGCACGAGCACCTGTTTTTGTTATTTGTTTAGTGGAACTAGAGGGTCCGAATCGGAACAACTAGATTTCCTCTAACATTCTTTTATTCTTTTTCTCAAGCGTATTTGGATATTGCAATAAATTTTTCAAGAGTTATTAACCAATTTATGTATCAAGGGCCAGACAGGACCGGATTTACAAGTTATGGGGCCCAGGGCAAAAGACCTATTTGTGACCCTCGACATGTCTTAAAATAAAACTTAATTCATTGGACTCAAAATAACAAAATCAATCATCTTTAATCCCAGTTTTAAAAAATGTGTAAATTAAAATATATTTACTTGAAACTTCAAAAACTTATTAAATTGATTTTAAATTCGTTTACTTATTTTACACACTCACATTTTCAAAGCATTTTAGTGAGGCCCTGGGCCCTAAATGCCCTCCCAGAAATCAGGCTCTGGGCCCACAGCCTTACAAAGAACGTAGAAGAAACGAGAATGAAGTATATAAAAGTGATTAAGCTCTAAATATTAATTATTATTCAGAGATAAAGAAAGAAGTTGAGTAAGAAGAATTAGGATTTGAAATCTTAAAACTTAATGAACAGTAATTTATCTTATCGAAATTGCTTACTGTAAACGTTTTTAATAACAAGAGCAATATATAGCAAGCCTTTCTTGTGACAACGAGTTAAATTCATCAATTGTTTAATGTTTCTTTTTAGAGAAATGATCTTTCAAATTCTTTGTTTAAACCTCCTTTCGTTGTAAGGTTTTAATGCCCATAATCATCTTGTTATACAATATACAAATAATATTTAAAATAATAATATAAAAAAATTATACTAATAGTAGTGTTATAAAAGTAGAACAAATGTACACAGGCCCAAAATAGCCCAAATAACCCAAAATAGCATCCTCATTTTTTTTTCAATTTCATTTTGTCTATTAAAAAGTAAGCATTTTTAATCGAAATTTTGTCTCTGTATATGTAGTTTATGTTATTTCCGTATCTCACTCCTCATAATTGAATTTCACTCCTCCTAAAAAAGTCAAGGAGTACTTTTACTCCTCCAAAATAAGTCCTAGGAATAACACTGCCAGTTTTCACATCAAAGAAGCCTCTTAAGTAAGAGTTCCAAGATTCACACTTGCTAGTACTTCTCTTTGCGCGACAGCCCCGGGTGGGCCCTGGGCTTCTCCAAAAAATGCTCTTATAGTCATAGATAAACTAAATTGTAACAGTAGAACTGAGTTAGGTTCTAATACATTCTTACTATTTACTTAAATTTTGTACTATAATAATTAGGAGGTACTAATAAATTTATTAATTAATAGAAGTTCAGCAACAAAGAAATTTTTCGCGTTCATCTTAATAAATTCTACATAAAGCTTCCATCGTTTTTGAAAAACTAAGAAACCCAAATTATTTTTGACTGGTCCCCCCCCAGAAGGAATTTCTGGCTGCGCCACTGCTCAGTATAAATAAAAAAGGGGGAGATTACTGTGATGGAATAAGTCTTTAGTGTTTGGAATAAATTACTTCAATTACTTTCCTGAAATTAAATTTGTAAGTCAATGTTACAGTTATTATGTTATGGAAAATATTTTTTAAAAATTTAAAAGGTAATCTTGAATCAAGTAATGAAAGAGTTAAAATTTTCGTATTAAATAACCATTTATTGAAAATGTTTGAAAGTCTTAATTCTTAATTTAATATTAAGATTTGCTAGAATAAGAGTAGTAATTTAGTAATGTTTCAAATCTTTTGCAAATAAAAAATTTGATAATTTTTATGGGTTCATTAGAAGAATAGTCACATATTAATAAATTTCATCATATTAGTCTAGCTGAACACATTTCTAAAGTATATTATCAAAGTTAAATGTTCAAATAAAAACCAGGGTATAGATAGAAAACACTATAAATTAGAAGACTTCTTAATAGAATTAAATAGACAGAAATAGTAATGATAATTAACAATTTAATAATTAACTAAAAATTATAGTTAAAGTAATCCATACATAATGTCAGCCATTTTAAATAAAACTCAATAATACATAACACAAAAATTATTTGAAGACATCAATAAATATTTATACTCAGTTTTAGGAAAAATACAAAAAAAATAAATATGTATGTTCCATAAATGCTTACCCATGAGCTTCTCCAATGGGAAACTTCTTTTCAGGTAACTTGTCAAGCATTTGTTGGAGTACAGAAACACAATATTCCATAACCATATACATTTTTTGCTTTTCTTCATTATATAAAACATCCACTAACTTTATGACATTTTTATGATCTAACCGTTTCAATAGTAAAATCTCCCTGAAAGAAAAAGCAGTATGTTTTTTATTAAAACCTTTAAACCCATACAGGATTTGTTAAAAACCTTTGCACCAACTCTAGCTAGAAAGCTGATAGCTTATATAGTGGATTCTGCTCATTAGACACGCCAGTTTATTGGGAAATCTGCTTGATTGACAAATCCCTAAGAATGAAAACCAAGCTATTTAAATAATGAATATTTTAGTAGGTTAATAAATAGTACAAATAGACACTTAATCAGCACGAAATGAAACTTGTCAAAATGAATAGGAAGTGCTAAAATAAGCCATAAATTTATATATTCATAAAAAATTGCTTATTCGTCAATAAAAGGTATTGTCAACACCAAATATCGCCAGAAATGTCACCCAGGCGCAGTTTTTTTGGATTTACCAATTTAGGTTACACTTTTAAACAAATCTTCATTTCACAAATTCTAATCCTCATAACATTGGACATTGTTGTTGATTATATCAAATCATCAGCAATTGTGTCGAAGCCGGGTCGAAACCACCCGAAGCAAAGGGCACAAATCCCCCACTCAACTCAATTTGTTCAAAAGTAGACGGATATGACAGTTGCCTAACCACAGCCTTATGATACAAATGATGAACAAATAAGCAAAATCTTTGTTAATGATGATGGGTAATTTTCAATTTTTCCCAAATTTTGCTAATTAGACTTTATTGGTGATATTTTGCAAATCATTCATAAAATAAAATCAATGGAAATATTATCCATACAATATTAATATTTAGCATGTCAATCAAACAAGGATGTATCTAAATAGGCTGATACAGATAATTTCAAATAAGTAGGTACTTCAATTAAAATTAGGATAAATAAGGTTGATTTTTAGACAAATCAAGAATTATCTTTACTTATGTCAATCTAATAATATTTTTAAAGAATTTAATGTTGGCAAGGAATAAATAAAATTTTAACTAATTTTTAAAAATGTTACAAATATTAGGTACTACATAGTTTGGATATGCTTTCATAGGTGATCACTTCAACAACATTCAAAAAACAATTATTATGTATTAAAATAGAAAATACTGCAGGCAAATGCTTTCTTACATTTGTACATTTTGCTCCCCGTTTGGAATTTTTCTTAGCTTTTTCTTCTTCAGTATTTTAACAGCTCTCCTGCATAAAGTCTCAGAGTCCAGCATTTCTTTGACTTTTCCATATGATCCTTCTCCTAAGACATCACCCATTACATATTTACCTATAATTTTTGCTTTCTTTTTACGTGTTTGATAAATAATTTCTTTAGAATTAACACGGTGAAAGACGAGGGGACCGTCATCTTCATGTTCTGTTAACCAGTTATCGAGAGGCCGAGTGTCATCACCCAATTGAAAAAATGATGTGCCTCCAGCTGCCTCTTCTCTTTCCATCCGGCATTAAAAATTCAACAGTAACAGTTTCAAGTATCACAGATCAAGGCATAACAATTGGATTAAAGGTAAGAAATCTACTAAAATGCAAAACAAAAATAAAACTCTTCCAGCAGACCTAGCAGACACTCCCGGGGCCATAGCAAAATTCAGCTCACAGCTGAGAGGACAGTGAAATTGTTGCCACTCAACGGATAAAAACTACATTTAAGGATTTTTGAAGATTTTTCAAAAGATAAGACTCTTTTTCACTAAAGCAGAAACATAAAGTAATGTTTAAAATTTTTCCACATGCATTTAATTCTATTTTGTTTACTTTTTTCTTCCAAAGTATGCAGTTGACTGGTTTCGGTTTATTATTTTTGAGAATTTTCAGTTTAATTATCTTTATGCGGCAACACCCGGTGATGGTTCCCGTTTCCCGTCCGTCGCACGCCAAAACAAATTAAAATTTACTTTTACACCGGCATATTCGAAGATTTCAAATTAATTTTTCATTTCCCAACTAAGAACTTAATCAGCTGTATGAATGATTTCATGTGATTTTCTGAATTTGAGTTAATACGCTCTTAATTTACGCACACTTATGAAGACCCAACCCAGTACGAACTAAATTCTGTCCTACTATGTTTTCCAACCGTACAGTAAATCCTAGTCCCAATCGCACAAGCATCAAAGAAGCTAATGATCATTTGCAATTACTCCATGAACGAGTAATGGAACTCGAGTCCACGACACAAGAACAGTCCGATGCGCTGAAGAAGAAAGACGACCTTCTCCAAGCCACCATTCGGGAGTTAACAGACATGAAAAATGCCGAAATACACGATTTAACATCAATAATTGACCAGCTTAAGGACAGGGTTAAGAAACTAGAGCAGTTGTTGCGGGAAAAGGATCAACAGATTGAAGTCCTCAACCATCGGTTCTCTCTTGCTGAAGATGTTGCATCCTATACACCTAGTGTGGAGAAGCTTTTGAGTGCCATGAAAAAATTGCCTTGCAAGGGTTCAAAGCATGTACCATCCAAGTTGAAAAGCCGGTCGGTGCGTTCTCATAGCCAAAAACTTGAAAGGAAACCATCAACTAATGATGCTAGTCACTCTCTTGATGGTTTCACCAATTCTGTGGATGGACATGCTTCTATTCCAAATCAATCTTTTGCTGATTTGAGGATTGGTAGAAGTTTTAATATTAATAGTAATTTCTCCCTTTCTGAAGATGATGATCCCAGTGAAATATTATGAGTATGATCACAAATTAGATTGATAGATCTTTTGCTCTTTATTAAAGGACTAAAGTGCTAGCAATGTTCTCAGCTAAAAGACCCATCAAAATTTCTTGTTGCATAATATTCATTTATGTGCTGATAATAGTAATGTCTATAAAGTTGGGAAAAGGTCAAAGCACTTTTTTTCTTTTAACTTGCATCTTACAAAGCATATTTTAGTATGCTTTATCTGTAGTTTTATAACTGCCTCCACCCAATCATTGCTATATAGTGCACAATTTGTTAAACTCATATTTTATATTTTTCAAAACAAAGAGTTGACCATAAGTTTCATCTGTTTCATATTCATATAACTTATTTTGATGTATTTATTATTTCATGCTTTTCATCATAATAGAATGTTAGTAGAGTACATATACTAACCTAGTGTCTAAGTCTTATATTAAACTTTATTCCTCCCCTGGAACATAAGTTTAATTGTACTATTGTATCTAAAAATTATAAATTTGAAATTAAGTATGTATAATGCCTGGAACAATTTTGATACCAACTTGTCACTTCTTTACTGTTTATTTTGACAGTAGAAAATCAACTACAAGAAAAAGGCAGAAGCTATTTGTCTTTAGTTGCTGTTATGACAAGCTGTAATATTCTTTGACATTTATCACCTCTTTTTTATCACATGTGACTTGTTGCTCAATTGTAAAACTTAGTACAGCTTGGTTAACTTGGAAAGTCTTTAAATTCAAAATAATTAATAATTTGAAGATTTCACTTAGTCTCTTGAGCATCACCATAATTGAATATTACTTTTTTACTCCTTTGGTAGTCCTTTTAGTGTTGAATCATCCAAGTTATTAAGACTGTTACGAAGCTTCCAAAGATAAAATGAACATTGAGTCAAAATCTTCTTATTATTTTGCAATTTATTGCAGTGCCATCAATTTAAAAGTGTAAGGAGGGTTTTTTTTTTACTATTTATGTTTGAAATACTATTGTAGTATAACAATTTTTGCTTTAACCCTTTTAGTCCTGCCTGACCGCCCCAAAATTTCTATGGGATTCAATGGCAGTGTAGGATAAAAAGGGTTCGGATCAATTCCGTTATTTGTCTCTTTAAATATTGCCAAGCTATTTTGGATGTCAAATATCACCAAAATTTGTGTGGTTGTCATTGGTATTATTGTATATTTTCATAGGTTAGCTTGAAATTTTTTGCAGTATTTCTAATTTTTGACATCTAAAACAGCTTGGCGATAATTAACAGGACAGATAAAGGAATTGAACCACGAATTAAACAAAAAAAATTTATTACCTGGATTGATCACTGTCACTATCTTAACTGTTACAGTATTGTTTTTAAACATAAACCTTATGACCAATTATAAAAAAAATAACCCAGGAAATGCCCAAATAGGATACCTTATATGGTATAATTTTAACCTTTTCTTTCTCAATGCTATAAAATTTACAACAAATCCTTTGCATGTGATGTCTTTAAGCTTTAGTATTAGTTACCTTTGTTCCTTATTTATCTATTTCAATTGTATTTGTCAAAAAAAACTAAAAAAAAAAACTCGCATTTTAACATGCAGGGATTTATAAGTTCTCTGAGACCTGTTGAAGATGAAAAATATTTTTTTTCTACCTTTTTGTTTAAATTGCTTTAGACAATTATTTATGAGCTGTTATTTTTTGAGCTTATTTACAAGTTTACATTGAAAATTATTATTAAATAGCGTGTTTTAAAATGTATGTTATGTTTGATTATATAGTTTTTGTGTACTTTGCCATATACACCCTCTTTTAAAAATTACCAAACTATTTTGGAAGTCAAGCAATAAAAGTATTGCCCAAAAACTGCAAACCAACCAATTATAGTTACTGATGATGTGTATAAATATTGTACAATACTTGAATATTTGGTATCTTAAAATATTTTAGTGATTTTAAAATAAATAAATGATGGAATTGTACCAGTTTTTGTAACTGATTATTTTATTTTGTGCAGTCAATCAGTAGGTATATTGAAAAGTTCTATATGTTCCCAAAACGAATGTAAAAGGATATGTTTCATTTTATGGTTATGTTTTTGATCGCTTCGGAATGCTTACTGATTAATTTCCTATGATGCTAAAAATTCAATTTAGCTCATGATGGTTTGCAATTTCTTTTGTCTTATCAGCTGGAAAGGTAAATGGTATGACCCATAATCACCCTAAAAAATTCAGAAAGAATACAATATTTCATGGTATACTAGGTATGTGGTCATGTTAACTATCTATTGTGAAAAAACTAGCTACAAAAGAGGATACACCCCTTATCCCTCTTCTGTCTAGACCTAAAGGGAATGACACATATTGCTGATATATAAGGAATTGCTGATCAAATCTACCATAAAAAATCAAATTTAAAGTCTTAGTCTTTCATGAAATTAGGAAGTAGTATGTATATTTTCCTTCCATGTTGCATTTATAGGAAATGCTATGCTTAAACTGATTAATGTATCTTCTATGTTTTGTGTCTATGTCAAATCCTTTTAATGTAATTATTTAAATAATTTGATCAGGGTCCAAGACTGTCTGCTGTGAAAAAGTTTTTCATATTTCATTTGTAAACATTTTTGAATTAAGAAAAGCTAAGTTCCTACTACTATACTTTTCAGTCGACACTCGTTTTCACAAACTTGTAGGTTATAATACTCAAATAGGTCTTGAAATTAAAAAAAACATTTATTTGAATAAATGTTAAAGTTTTAAGTATTTTTATCAAAATTTCACTTTTTGCAAAATAGTTTTTTTAAAGATTATAATACATATTTCAAAATTAAGTTGTATTTTTTTATGTATTCCATTTATAATAAATAGAAAATTATCATAATTATGCCAAAATTATAATAATAACTTATGCCAAAAAACCCTTTTATTACTCAAAATTTAATTAGTTACACTGATGCTAATTTCTTACAATATTTTCTAAAAGAAAAAATATCTCAGTGTTGTCATGTCAGTTGAGCTGGGTGATGTGTGAAAAATAGTTTGTAAAAAAACCAGTATAATAATCATTTTGGTTCATAAATAGGAATTAAAATTATCATTATGTATGTAAGGGGCTAAGTGTGGAACTAGCTTTCAGTTTGTAAAAATGTAAATGTCTGTGAAAAAGAGGTTCATAAAAACAGCTTCTATATCTAAAATTTTCTGTATTATTATTTTACGTAAAATAGCCTTAGTATATATATTTTTAGGAATTTTTTTCATAATGAATTATTAAGCTTAAATTATCTAGTATCACAGTGAATTCAAAAAGTAAAAAAAAAATCTAATGTAAATAATGTGATCTTGCAGGAAAGTAAACAGAATTTTAACATTTTTATGTATTAAAACAAAAGCTTCTATTTTTTATAACGTCTAAAAATTATTTGCATGTATCCCCTAGTTTCTATGGTAGTTTGTCACTCTATGTGGATATTTGTGTTAAAAATTGTCAGCTCTATATTTCTTATGAAGTAGTTTTTAAGTGTGTTGAAAATATTAATAAAAATGTAAGGAGCAATTTGTATAGTTGACTCATAGCATAGGTATTTTTGTTTTAGAATTGAAAAGAAACTTTTCTGACTTTTAAAAGCATTGATGCAATAAGAAGCCTATCAAAAGTCATTTCTCGTGAATGAAATGTAATTATATTTTCTAGAAGGGTAGACCAACAAGCTTAGATTATATTTGTTGCAACAGCTAATTAAATATTGTGTATTGAATCATCCGTCCGTTAAAATGGCTGTCCCATAAACCCTGTTATGATATGAAAAAAAATCATGTAACGTTTCACTGTTCTGTGGCAATAGTTAAACTTTTCAAATTGGTACAAAATGATGTGCCAATGTCAGCAATAGTACTTACAGCTTTTCAGTGATAAAGAAAACTGCCAAAATGATCCTTTTATTATTTTCTGTCCATTATACGTATATCCATAAATCACATTGTGCATGGTAATGCTTTTGCAAACTTTTGATGAGAACTGCCATTGAACATCCCTGAATTAAATTAAAGTAGCTAAAAAATTAATTTTAATTATAAAAATTTGAAAGAAATTTTAGAAAAGCAGAAGATTTCAAGTTAAAATCTGTAAAGAAACTCCATAGATGTCTATCTTAAAATTGTTTTATTGCTGCTAGGTATATAGAAATTCTCATTAGCTGGCAACATTTTGTCATGTCTTAAAATTTATTCTCCATATTGCAGTACAAGACGAAATAACCATTTTTATTTGTAAGTGAGAGTTTCATTGCTGTATCCTCATAAATGGCTATGTGTGAGAACTTTTTTTTGTAAGTGATCAAATATAATATATTAACTTGAATTTAATATCACTGTCATTAAATATAGCCTAAAAAATAATCATAAATATGGTATTAAATATAGAGTTGTTTAGAATCATGCTGTAGGAATGTTCATTTTTCTGAATTTTGTATGTAATTCATGATTAAAAAATGGAAAACACAATTAATATTTGTTTTTATTAAACCTAAGGTATTTTTAAATTTTAGACAAGCCTTATCACTTCTAATCTCTGGCTCTTGTTTCAGCATATTATTTAGAAGTATTTTATTATGTCATGTGTAATAATTTAGAACCGGTGGCTGTTTTTTACTGTTTATCAAGATCACTCAGACTCGTCTTTTGTAAAAGAAATCCAATTACGTATGAAAATGATTTTGTGAAAAGAATTTTATCGTTTCGATTTCATCACTATAAAAATTTCATCTAGTAGTGGTATACTGTTTTGTATTTATTGTTTGAATGTGAATGTTAATAGATTTGCATATGTGACAGATTTTGCGTATTTTTTGCAATAAAATGTTACTTGGATTATGAATTCTAGTTTTTTCTTCATGTGCAAATTTGTATTCCTTTATTCCTATAACTTTTATTTCGTAGGGAAATTAAAATATTGGAGGGAGTGATTAGATCAATATTTGAGATCATATAAAACATTTATTTAAAGAAAAATAAATACTCTCTATTATAAATGTCTTTAAACTTGAAGGCAAAAAAATCGTATTTAAGAGTAGAAATACACCACGAAAACTTATCAGTTCTCCTCTATACCCCTCCTAATACCCAGAGGGGGGACTTGGGGATGTATTCTCCTCCGAAAGTCGCATGATTTCTTTTTTTTTGCCATAGAAAAGAACCAAATTTACCCAACATCTTCCCCCCAAAATTCCCTTCCGAAATTTTGTCTCTGGCCACGACACTGCTCTTCTTACAGCCCCATTTAATATTATGTCCATCTCGACAATTTCTATTTCCTTAAAGCATTTAGTCTCCCCATTGGACTAGAAATCGAAGAAATTAAGGTAAACCCTATCGATGAAATGGAACACATGTCGCCGGTTCTCTCTCCACGGAACCCACGTGACATCGATCTACTGTCGACGTCATCTGGTCAACAAAAGAAGTATTCGGAGGAATCACGAGTTCTCCGTAAACCCGCCACCGCCACACAATCGTTTTTCCAGAGCACCGGTGAAAAGCTGATTCAACCTTCGATTGGAAAAATCGGTCGTTTGGTTGTTTTCTCTGCCATGTGCGAGCTTTGAAATTGCGCTCTAAAAAGAATTTGTTTGTACGAGGAAAAGCTGCCTTGGGTAAGGTCGAATATTCTTTAGATTATTCGCTTTTCTTTTTTAGATGATTGTTGAGATAAGTTGTGAAAACTGGAGTTCCTTGATTCATTCTCTGCGTCGTAGATTTTATTGCTCTTAGAAATCGAACATAAACAACCTGCAAAATGAAATAGAATCATATTACTCAATAGAATTGTCTTTTTGTACAGTATTAAACTTTAACTCTAAAGCACATATAAGTAATAAACACATCACATTCCACTTGAGTTTAAATAAAGGAAGTTTTACGAATGATTTCGCATGAATGCTATCGAAATTTTGTTATATTCAATGAAGGGCACCCTTCTGGTAATGTACCAATCTTCTTTTAGCATTCAAATTACTTAAAATAAGGTTAAGGCAAAATACTACAAAAAGGATTGCTTTATATCACTCTTGCTTCAATATTTAATAGATAAGTTTTATAAATGTATTCAATTTTTTACAAAAGATATTTACTTTTTGTATTTTATTTTTGTTTTCATAATTTGTAAAAAATTTCAGTCTAAAATAGTCCATTGTAGGGGCATGAAATACTCTTAGAATGGGCATCTCCAAAAATCGTCCTGGAACTATTCAAGAAAGTACACTAAAGAAAATTTTATTAACTTTATCTTTATACACTCGTCCTTTGGAAATACGAAACATTTAATCATTTGAATATTTCCCCCCCTTAAATTTGAATCCTGTCAATATTTTATTTTAAAAATATGGAAAACTACTTACACTTTCGACTCTATTTTAAAGAAGTTTTGTAATTAATTTGTCTGTTTGTAATTAATTTGGTCTGACAATAAGTTCTCTCTAAACCGTTTATCATAGATTCAAAATGCATACTTTCAATTAAAAATGTTAGAAGAAAAGTAAAGAATCTTTTTTGAGAATGTTTTGGTGAAAAACATTTTTATGTGTAAAAAAAAGGAAATTTCTTCAACATTTATAACTAGGCCAATTTATGTCGAAATTTAAGTATAATAAAACGTGTTGCGGATATTTAATATGAAATTTTAAAAAATAATCATTGAAAGATAGTTAAATTTTAATTGAATTTACTAGCACTTAAATTAAAAATAATTTGTATAAAAGATCTCTTCAAAATTTATTTAAAAAAAACACGGAAAACAAAATGCGAATTTTAAGCATAGAAATGTAAATTATTGAATTAGTATTATATTATGAAATGTTGTAAAACACACCGCTTAATATAATTTGATAACAGTTCTTATATAAATTGTAGTGTAAAATGGAATGTTAGGAGGCTTGTTTCTTTTTTTCTTCGAATGTTGTTGTAAAATACACCTGTTTATATTCTCCCTTCCATTATTTAATATCTCTTTACATAAGTATTGTTTCATCATAAGTTATGAATTTATTTAAAAATAAATAAGGTTTCAATCAAAGAAAATTAAAAGATTTTGTTGTACGTATATATATACAGAAAGGAAAGAAAATAATTTTAATGTCTAAAATTAACCTCTTTTTTTCTAAACCTTTTTTTCATACTAAGGAATTAAAGTAACATATTTTCCTCGAAAAATTGAGACATAGAGACATATTCAATTATGTTTTAAAAGCTTATAAAAGTTAGGATAAGTGTTAGGACTTTATAATAAAAAGTAGATAATGAAAATACATTTTATTTTCTGCTGTAATATTGAAAAACTCTTATGGGCATAATTTTAAGGGTAAATCATGCTTTATAATAAGATTTACTTAACTAATAAATATGCATTAAAAAGTAAACATAAGTTTAATAAATTAATAATTCATTTTACTTGTCTTCCACTCTTTTTTTTATGTATCCTCTTTGCACCAGCTGGGCACATTAGGTCTTGAGTCTCTTTCTCTAAGCACCCCTGTCCAGGGTCAATCCTCTTGCCTCCTCCCATCCAATTAATTTTTCTTTGCACAGATCTTGGTGCATATACCTTTGCCAAGTAAGTGCGATGTTAGCAGGACAATCCAGTTTTAAAGAAGGATATGTCCCGTCCATCTCTTCAAAATTCCCTCATAAATAAATGGGTGATAATTTTGCTTTTTAATATATCTTTATTTAATATGGTGTTAGGACAAAAATTTTTTAAAAATAATTCTTAAAGTATTTGTTCTGGAATGTTTCTAATTTCTCTATTCAGTTTTACGGAGGTTCCAACATTCAGCACCATATAAAAATATAGAGCGAACATTGAGATGTAGCTTTAAAAACACTTAATTTTGTGTTGATTTTTATATTTGAACCCCTTTATTGGCTTAAATTAACGTTTAAAAAAGAAAGGTGAAATGAAAAAAAAATATACAAGAATACAAAAAAAAAAAATTAGAGCAATAAAATATTTTAATAATGGAAAATATTTATAATTTTTCATGGGATTTTTTCTTAATTTAAACCTTTTCTTCTAAGAACATGTCTAAGAAGTACTTTTTAATTTTCCAAGAAGTGACAAAAATGCTGTTCTCCAAAAAATTCCTAAAGCAAAAGATTATTTGAATTCATAGGGTATGGTATGGCACTTTATGCACCACATGGAATCTTTGATGAAGTCCATATTTGAGTTTTTTCTTTATCTGTTCCGGAATCTGATGTCCACTGTGGGTCAGTAGCATCATCCCCACTCACTCGAAACGGTCAAAAGTTTGTTCACCCCATTTTCTTTCAGTTTCACGCCATCGGATGTAGGGAAAAGTGACCCCTTGGCCATCAGAACCAATCCATCGAAATAGTGTTAGTGCACTCTCATTACTGATAATCGTGTTGTGGTTACGGGACGGGCAAGTAAAATACCTCACTGACCCCGTTTCCCAATGATCTAGTGGGGGAGAACTATCAGAGCGGCCCATCCCGGAAGCACCAGATATTTTACGCCAGTGATTGACAAAATGAGAGAAAAAGAAATTCTAATTATCCTGAGTAATTTTCGCACCTTTCATAAAAGGGACTTTAGTCGGTGTAATTTGTTATTGCGAAACAGATGTAAGAGCAAAGAGTAATGGTGAGTGTTTTTATTTTCGTTATATGTTTTAACGCTATGCGGATGAATTTAGGTTGGGCGTGATAAAATGTGTTTGAACAGGTAGGCAGGTGGGTAGTATTTTTTTTTTTTTTTTTTGCAGAAAAATGTCCCACAGTCCAAATGTTACTAAAATGTTTGAGATGGAAGTGTTTTAATGTCTCAATGAAATATGAAACTATTAATTGCAATAAAATATACTGAACAATATTATTTTCAAAAGACATGTCAATTTTACTTTAAAAGTATGAAAGTTACATCTACAACAAGTTAATGGTGCTGGGTGACAAGCTCTAACTTGAAATGACGATTCCTAATCAAGCAGAATTCAGTTTGCATAAATAAAAAAAATTCTACTAACAAATAAAACATCATTAAGTTTTCGACTAAAATACTTTTGTTTTTGCAACAGCATACATCACCATGGGCTTTCAGAGAGACTTAAACTTTATTTTTAATTTTGTATTTAAAGGTGGTTTCTTTCAACTCATATATTATTTTTTCGAAAAGAAATATACTACAACGAATGTTTGTTCATGATTAGGATAAGAATATGAGGATAAATAAAAATATTTTAGTAATTTTCCACGTAGGAAAAATTTATTTTGTTAGAACTCGAAATTTAAAATCAAATGCTTATTTTTATATAGTAACAAAATTGATAACAAGAGTGTAACAAGCCTTTAGATTAAAATAATTTGTACTTATCATTTTTGCTACTACTATACATATATTTTCAGTGGGAACTCTAAATGATCCTTTTGAATACATATGTGTGCACTTCTCACTGGTTCCTCCAACAGCACTACCTTAAAATTAAAAACCACTAAAGGCTCATTCAGCCTTATCACTTTTGATATTCATTTTGGAGGAATCATCCAAAGTGAAAGTATGAATTAGCATTTCACTCATAACTTCTTCACTTTTCTAAATGCAAACTAGCGATTCAAAGGAGTGAACAGTGAAAGTAAAACAGAGAGAATGATACTTTAAACATACGTCATATGTGTACTGTACACTGGTGCTCCCGGGTGCTCCCCCTGTTGATTTTTTTTGCATAATACCTATTTTTTTGTTTAGTAGATGCATTACAGTTCTTATTTTATATCAATTCAAGTGACCCCCTTCTCCCCCTACAGATTCCCCCCTCCCACAGCGATGAACTCTCCCTCCGCCTGAGCCCTCCCGCCATGCTCTCCACCGCTCTGTCCGGCCACTACGGGCTGTTCGAAGCCATCCGCTACAAGCGACACCGCCAGGCCATGCTGCTGGCCGAAGCAGGGGTGGACGTCGACTGCCGCAACGAGCGAGGGCAGACGCCCCTCATCTACTCTGTGGTGGCTGTGGACGATTGCGCCCGGAGCCGAGCCAAGCTGGTCAAGCTGTTTCTGGAGGCAGGGGCTGACCCGAACGCCGCAGACTGGAAGGGGCTCACGGCACTCATGCACGCTGCCCGGCTGGGCCAGTCGGAAACGGTCAAGCCGCTTTTGGAGTGTGTAAGGATGGTTCTGATTTCTTTAGCGTAGATGAAGCCATCTAATCCCCCCCGTAAATCCGCCCATGGTTCAATGGGAGTTGATAAATGCATGTACATTTTATAGGGACTCTATTTAATATCAAAAGAGCATCAAACTTGATTATTTATATTTATTTTAAGTAGTGGTGCCCAACCTATGACCCGCGGGCCATGTGCGACCCGCGAAGCTAATTCATGTGGCCCGCTTATAAAGTTTGTTTTCTTTTGAAGATGCTGAAAGAGTAGAAAAATGTTATGTAGCAATTCATTTTAAAATTTGGTATCTGTTCTGGCCCGTGAGCTTTATCTATCCTCGGGCAGGTTAGGCTATCCTAGGTTATCCTCGGGCTATCCTAAGTTGGACTCCACTGCCCTTAAGTTATAATGATTTTATATCCTGTTTCCAATAGGTCGAATTGTGAGGTAAACCTGAATCGCAGTCCGAAATTAAAAACAAAAAAGGGGGAAGAAGTTTTATTTTTTAATTATGCTGCTAAAATCCAGACCTTTTATGAGTGGAGAAAATAACAAGAACACGAAAAAAATTTTGACAGTGGGAATGCAAATTAGAACAGTAGAAAACACGGAATAGTATTTTGAGAAATCACTTCGAATATTACCCAAACGTTTTGAGAACCATTATAAAAAGCAGTGTTTGGAATTTTATTCACTCACTAACACTTAACTTATTTTTTTTAAAATGTTATCTTTTTGGTTGTATAAACCGCAAGGGGTATCCGATCAAAGAATGGAAAGTCGAGTATGGAAAACCTGTTAATCCGTTATTTTCCTTTCTTTCCTACGTGATCTATTTGAGTTCATGAGGTTGAAGAAATAACATCCAACGTTATTTGAACTAAAGCCCTGGATGAAGACGTTACTTAAAGTTTTAAGTAAAGTCTTCATCCAGGGCTTTAATTTGAACAACCAGGGAATTTAAATATTTTTTTCACTGCATAGCACACAGGAGGAATTCTGATCTGTAAATGTTGCTTTTCCTACATAAGAGGTTTGTAGCGGAAAAGCAATTTTTGAAACCTATAGTAAATGACAGCTAAAATAAACTGATGAGTATAAAATGGTAGATTTTTTCTGTTTAAACTAAGAAATTTAAAAGATTTGTTAATACTTTAAATTGTTTCAATTTATTTATTTCATGAATATTGACAAGTGTTAAAAATTGTCAATTATAAAGTAAAAAAAAATACAGTAACCAAACTCGATTTTAATCAGCTTGGATATAACGAGAACTCGGTTTTGTAGACAAAAATCACACAACATTTTAAAGTATTAATTTATTTTTAAAGTTTGAGTTTATAGTGAATATAACCGTTATTTTATCCAAGTTAATTTTTGTTCTATTGATCGATATTTATTGGGTTTCAAAATTGCTTTTTTGCAACAAGCCTCTTATGCAGGAAAAGCAGCATTTACAGGTTGAACTCCTTCTGAGGTTGTGCGCAGTGAAACAAAGTTTATTTTCCTTAAGTGTTCAAATATAAATCTAATTTCTTACATCATGGCTATTTTGTTTCCATACCGTTTAATATGAATCTTCGAATCAAATTTAAGAGTTAGTCTAGTATTTTAGTGTCATTGATTAATAACCTGAAGAAAGATTTTTAATGACCGATTGTTGTTTTAATTTATTTAATTCATGAAAATATCAACTTAAGTAAAGTCATCAAAGTTAAAGTTAGAAAATTACAGTCGAACGGAGGAATAAAAGTAATGAAAACTTGGCTTTAGCATGTCGGCAAAAAACAAATGGTTGGCAAATTTAAGATTGTACTAATTTAACTCTGCTTATAAAGAGCAATAATATTTTTGACTAACTCGCATTATGCTGAGTAGTTGCTGCTGAGTATTTTGCGAAAAATAATTTTTTTTTCTGTACCAAATGAAAATAAATTAGTGAGTTTTCTTTATTTTCATCTCTAATAGTTAGTACTAATTTGTTTTTTAGAATCAGTTTTTGAAACGTTGATAACTTTAATAAGTTGAAAACCTGTATGAAACACAAAAGAATTTCCAGAACCTGGTAATTTTGGATTAAGTGAGAAAAAGGTGTCTGCCACATCATACTCATAACATGCACTTAACTCGAAAATAAACATTGGATGAAAAGAAGGGCAAAAAATTTCAGTGTCACAAACAAGTGCAGTTGGTTAATTTCGATCGTTTCTCAAGTTTTATGCCGCACGCAATGTCGTTGACCTTCTTTTCGCTACTTTTTCTCATATTTCCATTGATTTGTAAGTAGACGAGGCTTTTAAAAGTGGCAAAAAGACTCTTCTTCAGTAAGTAAAAATACAAAATACATTTAAAAATTTTGGATTAAGATAATATTAATTTTTTATCACTTTATAAAACAGCTGGTTGTAAAACTTCAGTAAAGGAAGACGACAAAAAAAGTAATATTTTAAATTAGTATAATATAAATTTAATGTTCTCGATAAAAGAATGTTGTATTTGTATTGTTTGGGAAAAATATTTTTTTTTGTCAAAAATTCTTCAAATAATAAGGGGTTTTAATTTATTCAATTTCTATAACATGTTTATCCTATTTATTATGTATATTAAATAAGTTTTCGTTATTACATAATTATTTCTTCGTTTTTAACCTTAAATTGCCTTTCCAAGTTTTATTTAAACAAAACACTACACAAATGAAACTGAAAAAAGCTTAACTATCCCATCGAAAGGAGAAAAAATAACCACGAAGATTACATAGATATGAAAGAAAATAGGACGAAACTGTATGAAAAGTCGCATAATCAATGAATCACATTTGATAGATTATCACCTTTCATTTTGTCCTTGTATTGAACGAGACAGTGACCATAGTTTTCCTATCTTTTACCTTTAGGGGATATAAATATAGACTTACGGATAATAATTACCTATGAATATTTTTAAAAGGGATGTCCATTAGCTTTCAGCGGATGAAAATCTTGTCGCCAAGGGTGTGTCTTCACTTAATGTGATATTTGTGGGACTGTTTTCTTATTAAAAAATTATTGGTAGCAGTTCCAGAGTCATTGAATTTAAATGGGACATTATAATTTGCTACTGGAAGATAAGATCACATTTCTATCCATTGGGACGATTTTTTAGTTAGGAATAATTTAATCTTAAATTAAAAATTATAGCACATTTATTTAGATTTTTGGCGGGGTTTAAAATTTTTACTGTGGAAACGATAAATATTATTTGTTAATTTTCAGTTTTAATATTAGTGTTTGAAATCAGATCAGTTAACGATTTATCAAAAACTTTTTTTTAAGTATATCAAAGCTTTTTTGAACTTATTATATGGGAAAAATAATGCCCATGAACTCGTATATCGATATCGATGTAAATATCAAATTTTCTTGGTTCATTTCATTCATACAGATGCTTTTATTTTTGTAATAAAATCGAATTTGTGTGTGTTTTATTATAAAAATCGATACTCATTAACTTTAATCACTTTATAATGGCAAATAATTTAGAATACTAATATAAAATAAAGTATGCTTTAAAATTAAATAATATTAAAAAATAAATATGAATTCCCATTGGAAACTACAAAATGAAAATAAAAAAATAATGTAACCTGTAACTTAACAAAGAAGAACAAAGAGAATTAATCAGCTAACGTGCCACTTTTACTGCTGCTCCACAAGTTATTGCCTATTACTTATTCTCTATCTGTCGTCGAATTTCAAAATATGGCATAAGTCACGAAACGCTTGCGTGTTAGACTCCTTTTGATTCTAAAACCTTTCCGTATTATTTTTTTCTGGGAAAAATTGCTCTTTATCGAGTAATGGTTTCGCTCAACCATGTAAACTTTCATTACAGTTTTAAGCTGATATTTCCCCATGTTTCGAAGAAAAAATATGCTATTCTTCAAAGTTAACATGCATTATTTTTCCAAAGTTTATATTGATATAAATATTCTAGCTATAGATGGTTTTTCAACCATTGAACTATAATAAACTATTCATTCAAATGGATGTACGAGAATGTAAGTTTAATGACCTTTAGATCAATGCTCTTTAAAACATAAATGGGTATTAGATTCTTTTTTAGAATATGAGAATTTATAAAGAACGTTAAAAATGATTTAGACATGATCAAAAATGAATATTTCAATAAAAATTTAGGAAACAGATTTAATGTTATTGATGTACTTTTTGTATTTAAAATAGGAAATGCGAAATGCATTTCATATTTACGTACGAAAAAAAGAACCTACGGTATTAAAAAGAATAAATAGCAGCATGCGTTTCTTCAAAGTTTGGTTCTAATTCATCTTGAAATGAAAAATTCAGAATCCAAAGAGAAATCAAATATTCATAAAGCATTAACTTCAAATACTAATTCTAGTTACCTAAAAATCAAAAATGTATAATTTATCAAACTGGGTGTGTATTTATTTCCCTTCTAGTACATAGACACGGGCTGATTCATTTTGTTAAAAGCTCTACTAATTCCTTCTACATAAAAGATAAAAATAAAAGGTGTCGATCGGTAAACACGCCGCGCCTTTCTCACTAACCAATTGCCCTACATAGGCTCTTCCCTGGTCTTTCTCAAACCACCGACCATTTAGTTGATTGAAAATTTATGGTATCTGTTGGAAACGATATCAGGAAGTGCTCCCGAAAAATGCAGGATTTCCCCAGTGCTTCAGTAACCCACTTTTATGCGATGAGGGTCGTTGATTCATGTTGAGAATTATATTGAGCCGGAATTGTTTTTGTCTTTTATCGCAGGAAAGGTTTTTGGGTGCTGTTTCTGCATTAAATTGGGGAAAGGTCTTTTGAACATTAGGAATCTCCGAATCCCATAACTTTCTGATGGTAGGTTTGATCATTATACCGGGAAAATCATATTTACTAAGAGGGTAATAAAGGGAAACTATTTGACTTTTGACACACATTTTCTGCTATAAGCTATAAGTTATAGCAGAAAATAACAGTTCTTCTATAAGCTAGAAAGAACGTGTGTGAGTATGAACTCACTTACTGTGGTGATATGAATCACTTAACTAAGTTTTAGTTTTATTCTAATTTTCTCATTATTCAAGTTATTGATATATGTGCCAAATTCCTATACGGAATTAATTTTTAAATTTGATTTACTATCTTTTTACAAAAAATATATTACTAAATGATTTTCTTCTGTGAAATTTCCAAAACTCAGTACGTTTCAACAAGCACCTATATCAGAAACTATTTCAGTGGGCTAAAAACCCTAGAATGTCTGGCTCCTTTTCTTTCAACATCACTTAAACAAAGTATTGATCTCTTAATCTCCTACAATTTCCCTACAAATTTCTCACAAACCGAAAGAAAGTTTTGATAAAAAAACATCTGTAGAGAAAGTAAACTTCTCATTTAATCAGCAGCTGGCCCAATACCTTTGAAAAGTAGGGAAACCGTAACAGCTGGAACCTCAGTTCTGTCCTTGAAGAATTGAAATGGATGACGACATTTAAGAAAGAATCACGCGATCTAAACCCCAGAAATTGAAGGGCCACCCACTGAGACGTTTCGTGAGAAATCGTGACATAATTACCTACTTTATTTGTGGCAACACGCTACGGAAAGAAATTATAGGTTAAGTTAAATGCAATGGGGAGATTTATTTTCAATGAGGTTCAGATAAAACTAAATTATACATACGTTCACCATTCATTGCAAACTCGTTAACTATATGGTATAGTATCGATTGTGACGTTTTACAAATGATCTCCATTAAAATTTAAGGGAAATTTATTTTTAGAACTTAAGTTTTACACTTAAAGAGTACAAAGCATTAATGTTGAATTTTACAAATATGTTGTATTAATAAAACGTTTATATATCACGCAGTAGTCATTTCTAGAAAAAAAAATTAGAGGTCACCCAGAGAAATTAAGATATCCGTGCGAACAGCCATACATGAGTTTAAATAGGGAAGTGAACCGAAAGGTCAAAATGCTAAAGAGAAAGCAGATATGTAAGAGCATATAGAGGTTCAAAAGCAAAGAAATGCTGAAGAAAGAGAACTTGGGTGTAGAGAGCAAAGAGAATAAACAGTAAAGGGAAGCTCAACAGTTGAGAGATGCTAAACAGCAAAGGGATTGTAAAGAGTTACTGAAGAGTAAAGGAATGCTCAAAAGTAAAGGGACGGACCTTTTGCGACTATAGTAGTATATGATGGTAAAAAAGCAATCTATAACAGTATGATTTGAACTTTGAAAATCTTTTGTGTTGAAAAATAGTTTAAATAATCAAAAGTTATCAATCTATATTGAGGGGTGACATGGTAACTAAAATACAGTTCTTGAAATAATTAAATTAAAAGATGATACATTTTCGTAAAACATTTTAACATGGTAAACGAACTATTGTCTGTGAATTTTGTCACTGCTAAAGTGTCTAAACTGGGAAAGGGTGGTTCGTGAATGTTGAACTTCCGTTAACTTCTTTGAGTTAGGAACCACTGCTCTGAAAATATAAATTTAGAATTCATTCATTCATGATTTAATTCAATAACCTTCAAGTTCACTAACTGAATTGATTGCCTAGCAATCGATATGTAACTTAAGCTAAAGAAATACAGCTAGGAGAAGTTAAAAACCACCTCCTGAAAAGTTTCGAATGCAAAGAAATTTCGTTTGAAGGGACATTAATCAAAATTTATAATATTTCGGAATACGGTGGTTTTTAGTTGATTATTCTAAAAATAACCCTCTAATTTGTTACAGGTCTGGACAAACCCTTGTCTCACAGACCCCAACGGCAACACCGCCCTGATGTTCGCCGCCTCGCACGGCCACCACGAAGTGATCTCCGTCTTCCTCTCAGTCTTCCGCAACAACCTCAAGAGCCTGCAGCTGCACCGCAGGAACACGGACGGCTTCACGGCGCTGCACTTGGCCGCTCGGAACCGCCACGAAGCCTGCGCCCGACTGCTCACCCGCGAAGGGCAGTTCTTCCCCCCTGCCATCGAGGTGTTCCCGGTCCCGTCCGACCTGGACAGGGAGCCCACGCCGGATAGACCGGCGACCAGCAGCCGCTCCACCGGGACCATGACGCCGATGGAGCCGGACCCCCTCAACGCTTTCAGACTGAGCGTGCTGGAATGCAGCGTCGGGGACCTCCCCGCTTGGAACTACACCCACCCCTTCGGACTGCAGACGACCAAGAGCACGCAGGTGGTGTCGGTGGGGCTCGAGAAACTCCCCGAGGAGTCGGAAGACGCCGTCGTCTCCAAGGAAACGGAAGTTGAGGAAGATGGAACATCCGAAAAGATCGATGATTGGCCTACCATCCCCATGAACCTCAAGACCGTTCCTCAGAAGCTGCTACAACCTCTCATGACAATTGACATTCCCGTGAATAATCCACCCCCTGTCACGCACCCAACCACTAACACGTTCCATAGGAAGTGTCTACTGAAACAGAGCCGAGGGATGTCGGGACTGCGGATTAAGATCCACGAGCAGAAGCCGGAGAAGGACATCATATCGGGGGCTTCCATCAAGTCCGTCCAGCTAAAACGCACAAAGCAGCCGCTGGCGGTGTCGAACGATAACGAATCGACTTGTCCAGTCTCCAGCTTGCTGCCTCTGATTCCGTGCAAGGACAATGCTTCCCTTCCACCTGTGAGGTACGCCATACGCCGAAGTGCCAGTTCCAAGAAGGATAGCATGTGTTTTCCAGCAACCCCCATGATTTCGGTTAGGGCGGATCAGAGCTCAAGAGAAATGGACATGTTTAAGAATATAGCTGCTCTATCTTAAGACTAGAAGTGGTGGAAATATTTGAAAGTACTACCTATCTGTAATCAGTGAATTACTGAACAGTTGCTGACCAGGCCTCAGATTTGCTCGAGTTACCATCTCAAAATCCCATAGCTGTGGGATAACATCCCTTAGATTTTGAAAGTGAATCTCCAGAAAAGGTTGCTTGGCGATTCAAATGCAAATAAAGACAAATATTTGCTCTGGTATAACTGAGTAAATCAGAGCCAAAGAAACTCTTTTGGAATATCGTGAAAAGGTCTTTCCCCCTTACAGACATTCATTAAAATGAAGTTTAAAATATGCCCACAAAATAACTGTATTATCATACTTTTTATTCATGAGGATGTTTGTAAGAGTCTTTTACAAAGAAAATGGGCAATTAATGTAAAAAATTTCTATTACTTGACTTGTGCTACTCATCTTATGAAAACAGTGACAAAAACAATTAAAAAACCCAAGTTCAGAAGATTTACAAGACAGATCAACTTACGAGAGACTTAGCTACAATGAGGATAAATTAGTGCATTTTTTAGTAAAGCATTGTTATAAATACTACAACCTTTTCTCATTTTTACTTACAATATCACTGGGTAGCAAAATTTTAAATCTTAACATAACAATAAGATTGCCCTTCTGAATATTTCACTAAATTTTACCCTATAGATAAAATTTAAAGGAAACAAACTTTAATATTTTGTGTTATTAATTGAAACAGTTATTTATTAAAATAATTTATTACTTTGTATATTATAATTTATTTAATCATTTATTACTTTGATATAAATACTTCCAGGTAAAAAAATCCATATAAATCAATAGCTCCATAAGTGAATATTTAAAAAAAAATTAAAACGTTTTCGAATTGAAAATGCTCAACAGCAACGTTTCTTGAACCCAGTACGTCACAAATGCGGAAGCAGAAAACGGTAAACACAAAGCCTGTTGGATTGTTAGGAAGAGTTTCGATCCGCAAATCGTGATTGAAAAGCACTATATATACATGTGTTTAACAAAATAATTATATTTTTAAATTGATGTTCTTTACTTCACTCAAAATTCTGACACCGCAATGGGAACTACTTTGTTTGTTAGTGACATCGTAGGGTCAACTTAAGTTGCTGTCTAGATAAAATATTCAATTACTTTTTTCTCCTATTAATTTACATATGTAGAGTAAGAATTGAACTGTATTTGAAAATATCTCCAGTGCTACATTTCTGAAAATAATAAAATTTTGTGTTGCATGTAATACATTAATTTTAGTGGATACCCAAACAAAATCTTGAAGAACAAGACTTGATTATCAGTCCATCAATAAAATTAGCTGAATTGGAAACAGTATACTACAATAAAACACAAGGAAGTCAAAATTCATAATTTATTGCTAATTCAACTTCATATTTTTCATGCTAAAATGACTCATTAAGTAAATGCTTGAGAACAATGCACATATTTTCCAGTGAGAGTTTAACTCTCTAATTTTATTGGGTGATTCTTAAAATGTTTAAGAAAATAAACACTAAACCTAAACATTATATACAATATTTCAGTATAAACCAAATAATTTATAATTTTTTGTCTCTGGTCTGAAACATTACAATTAAACAAATAAATAACTCACTCTAACATAAATACTTATGAAATACATTATAAATTAGAAATATTTATGTACACATAGTTTTAAAAAGAAAAACAAATTAATTGAAATTAAATTAAGAGCTTAACAATCCAATTGGTAGTGATAATTTTTAGCAAAAACACAATTAACACTTTATTACATTTAATAAATATATATTTAAATTAATACTGTACACCTAAAAAAAGGCTGAAACTAAAAGTAAAATAGGAGGAGAATACACCAAAGAAAAACTTGGCAGAGAAGAGCACCAATAAAAAATGCAGCTGTATTTTTTCAGTAGTTAAATAGATTGTAAAAGGGAGTATTTTCATCACACATTGCAAGAAAAAATTGGGATAATGACCAAAATACTAACATTAATCCAAAAGAATCGATACAAGACAGTGAGAAAGTGAAACCTATCCCCCCAAAAAGAGTTAACATTTGTCTACAAAAATTTCAGAAATATCACACAATCTGGATTGAGCATGGATGAGCTTAAATGCTTTGATACATATGAATTTTTAAATAAAGTAAAATTTAAAATATTCTAAGAAACTGAGCATTATTTGTTAAAATCTTATCAACTTATTACTTCTAATATAAAGAGTAACAGATTTTCTGCAAAAATGCAAATGTATGACACAAGAAAACAAAATGCAAATGTACATGAAAATAAACTCTCTATCTCTACCCTAGTAAAATTTTATATAAAACTCAAATGAGATAATACAGATTTAATCATTGGATAGGAAAATTATACAGGTATCTAATATATTTAATATAAATAAATGACTTCTATTTTCATAAATACACAATGTTCAAATTCAAATAGTTTGAGCATTATTTTAATCAATACTCAACATTGATGCTAAGTAAAGTAACATGCATAAATTAAAAATTTACCTTAAACATGAAATTTTCTAATCCTTGAAAGACCTTTATAGGGACTTACAGCTAAGTAATGCTTAAAACCAAACACTAACTTAGTATACAACATCAGTGTTGCAACTAAAACCCTGTCAATCGATATATAACAAAATAACTATTCATATATACATAACAAATTTTCAACAATATTTTTGTATAAAATCACCAACAATTTAAAACTTGTTCTTAAGTCAGTGAAGAAAATTTAACATCATATTAAATAGTTGTTTGATAATGGGGTCAGTACTATGATCAAGGTAGAATAAATGTATAAAACAATCCAGCTACCAAAATTAAGTACAGCAATTGTTTACAAAATATAAACATGTTCATTCTTAAAAACACAAGTAAAATGAATTTCATTAGAAATGAAATAGCAATTTGATAATTAATCCTTAAAATAAAAGAGCATGCCATTAAACCTGGTTTCCAATAAAATTACCTGGAAATTCAAGTCAATCTTAATTGCATCCTCATATGCAATTTTGGTTTTCACACAAATAGTACAACCTAGCATACTTCTTAAAATGTTAAGTTTTTGAGGAACTGTGGAATCTGAATGTTATTAATGGCAGGAATTCCTTCTAAACTTTTGAAAGTTTTTAAGTATTAACCATAATTATTAATTTTTTCTAACTACAAATTTCACAAGAAAATAATTTGTATATGCAATTAATTTTATAATTTGGAAATAACCAGATTTTATTTCATTAGAGTACCCATTGCTTAATGCTTACAGAGAAAGACTTCCAAGAAGCACAGTGATATGAATCTAACATTTCAAAAATGGCAACAAACTTTTTTAAGCATTAATAATAAATATTAATAATTTTTACTCTAAGAATATCCCACACTTTAAATTAAAAATATATTCTGTACTGAAAAATAAAATCAAAATTCAAATTTAAGTTGTGCTAGGTCATACTTGGAGTGCCAGCTTAGTTTTGAAAGGGATATAAATAAGGTGAATGTGAAATGAGGTTTAACTTTCTTCCTGTCATACATTCTGCAAATTCGGAGAACCATTCATCATTTGATGTAGACGGACATAGCCATTCTTCTTTGGCACAGCTGGCAGGTATTTCCCAATGACCACTGGGTTATTATCTAAAGAGTCGTACTTCAATAACAAGTTAGTGTCTTTGTTGTCAACATAGGAGGGCAAAGATGTAACTTTGAGTTTTTCTTGGTTTGCATCATATTTAGCCTGAAATATGAAACAAATTTTAAAAATAATTAAAACAGCAAGCACACTTTAATTAATTAAGCACTTTTTAATTAATTACAATCAATCTTTAAATAAGAAAAGGAGTATTTTTCACCATAACCACTGGTTCGGGAAAGGTTTGGAAACTCCAACTCTCAAGCTCTCTTGCGTTACCTTCCTATGCCGTGCTGATGAGTCCTAACAAGGATGAAACCGGTCCATGGCTGGAGGTGACGCTTGAGAGTTGGAGTTTCCAAATCTTTAAATAAGTAATGAATCTATAAATACAAATTGTTTTAGAACTCTATACACTCTATACCAAAGCTGATAATGTGTAGAGGGGACCTAGACAAGCATATTTTGAATAGTGATGGGGGTGGAAATGCAGCATTCAAGTGCTTGGACTTTGGTAATACAAGGGCCATTCAGACAGCAATTTCCTCAAGGCCTGTAAAAATAAACTGAACATAATTGAATGAAAAGATTCAATGCATAAG
This sequence comes from Tetragnatha montana, assembly GCA_963680715.1. Classification (NCBI taxonomy): domain Eukaryota; kingdom Metazoa; phylum Arthropoda; class Arachnida; order Araneae; family Tetragnathidae; genus Tetragnatha; species Tetragnatha montana. The sequence continues at coordinate 23,538,420 of OY796680.1, forward strand.
CTATGGCAGTATGTCAGCTACTTTCTTATGTTTTATCGAAACAAGAAAATTTGTCAACCTTGGGATGAGTTATAAAAGTGCAATATCAAGAGTTCAGCCAAAGAATGGAGTTCCAGGGAAATACCCGCAGTAGTTTATCTCAACTCACTGGTAAATGCTTGATCATCCACACTTCTACCAGGTCTAGCACCTAAAGTAATTCATGTCTGATTATCGTAATACCAACAGACAAATGGAACTATTCTTTGGATGAACTCTTGATTTTGTACTTTTAAAACTCACATCATGGTTTGACAAGTGTTTTAATTTTGATGAAACTTATGGTGAAAGTAGCCAACATACTGCTGTAGCTTGTGCAATGAATCTTTACACTCAATTATGTTTTGTTTAATTTTATGAGCCTTGGGAAACTCACTTTCTGGATGGCTCTCGTACTACATTATGTCCCAGCACTTCAAAGCAGCAGTATGATGAATTAGTTTATATCTTAAAGTTTTCAATTTAATTAATAAGCTAAAACATACACCTTGACAAATAATTCATTGTAATCCTATATGAAAGTTTTAATATTGATAAATTTTAAAACTTTTTCCTTAAAAGATTTAGTCAGTGTATGAAGCTGATGCAGATTGTAAATCATGAGTGTTAAAAATTAAAAAGGATAGCCAAACTGTCTCCAAGATGTTTCTTTAGCCTTTGATGATCAAAGTTCAGTTTCTTTTTCTCGCTTTCTCTAAAAAACTGGTTTGAACCTTTCCCATTTAGCAAAAAGCAGTTAGAACACAGCAAAAGCTATCAGCCATGTATAGAACCAAATTTCTTTTATAAAGAGCTTTAAAAAATACTATTTCCTCAAAAAGAATTGCAAAAAATGCCAAATCCCCACAATAAATTTCTTATTGCACGAGACATAGGAAATATTATAATATAAAAAATATAAAACATTATACAAATTATGCATTAGTTCATGTATGAAAAATGAACTGGTTGATATCCTACCATGATTTTAGATGGATAAACCATGACTTATACAAGTTTAAAATTAACCTTTGTGGCTTACCTGATGAAAGCATCATAAATTTACAAATTATAGGTTTTCAAAGATAAACTTAATTTAATATAATTTAAAAATGAATTCCCAACTTCTTATAAGGTGTTAATTTCACTGTGAAATACTTTCTTCTTCAACATGCAACTGTCTGTATGAAAATTGGAGGGAAGTTAATGAATTAAATGTAATTCACAACAATGCATACTAACCTTATTGTAGAAAAGAACACCAAAGATAGCCAGCATCATACCGAAGAAATTAACAGCAGTCACTGGATTTCCAAGTAACATTAGGGAAACTGCAATAATTGATATCCTTTTGACAGTATTGCACACGGAATATGTGAGAGGCGATACCAATGAAATAATGCTGAAGGCAACAATGTTCTGTGCGAAATTGCAGAGGCCATCTGCAAACAGCAGGAAAAAAACGAAAAACCTGTCTTTCGATTGAAACTGAAAAAGAATGAGACAGTTATACTTTTGTACACTTTAAATAAGTCACAAGAAATGTAAAGGTTCATATCCTTAATTGATATAACAACAAAATTAACAGCTAGTGTCCTTCCCAATTTATTAGTTGCAGTGACCATGCTCAATAGTCAAATAGTCATCAACTGCAGCAGCTGTATATATAAATTAACTGAGAAAAGTTATCCTTTAAGAGATATTCTTAAATGACACTTCTCAGTTATGCTTTCTCCTTTGGTCCCCATAAATGAAAAGAAAAATTAATCACTAATTAATATTCTATTTTAACTTCTGAGGAAAAAAGAGGAACTGTTTTTTGATGACTTTAGAACTAAAATGTTTACTATGGATATAGACTGCATCAAAATTTATGTATTTATAAATAACATTGTTGGTCAGTTTAATACCTACAGATCCTTTAACAAGGCCTGCCCAACTTTAACCATGGATGCATGCTAAATTATGATGAATTAACTTGCCACAGGCCAAAAAATCTATCTGAGCAAAATTAAGTTTTGTGTTTGCTCAGGACATTGAGATTACTTAAATAGATAATTCATTACATAAGAGGAAAAACTAACACATGTGCAATAGATACTGCACATTTGTGCTTATTAACAACTTAAATAAAACTTGTATACTTTTAAAATTTCTGAAACCTTTTGTTTAAATTTGTAATCTACAAACTAAATTGTTTAACATTTTTCCATAGGCAAATTCTTAAAGATTTACAACATAAATACATTTGTTTTATTAAACTTACTTTAAATTTTAAAATCATTCACTATTTATCGGACCGCACAAAAAAGGCTGGCCTGTGACATGTTGTACAGACCTGCTTTGACACTTTTATTGGGTGTTGCAGCTTTTTTTATAACAGTTACCACATAGCAGGATGAGTTAATAAATTTTGAGATAGGGAAATCGTGGAGAGATTATAAGGACTATAAATATTGGAAACTGTTAGATAATTTAAATTTGGGAATTTGTCTTTTGAAGAAGTAGATTAAACAAGGGACTTTCTAAGAATTACTATACTCAACAGCAACATTTCCTGACCCTACAACATCACTACGCAGAAGCAGAAACTGCGTAAACAGAAAGCCAGTAGTGTTGCTAGAAGGAATTTCAATAGGAAAATCTTGATAAAAAGATGCTATATATACATGGGTTTTTTACAAAAGAATCATATTTTTAAATTGACATATTTCTTTTCACTCAAAATTTAAACACTGGGCTAGGAACTACTTTGTAGTTAGACGTGATAGAGTCAGGAAACGTTGCTGTTGAGCAGTCAGAGGTTTTGCTTTGAAACAATTACTAATAATATCTTAAACATAGTGAGAGAATATTCCACTAATTAGGATTCAAAGTCAGTTTGCATGTAAATGTTTTAAGTTGTAATTATTAAGGATTTCAACATCCTGTGCTTGTAAAAAATTGCATTATTAAAAATTGTATAAAATGAAAATTGTAATTTTAAGTATCAAAAAATTGAGTGAAGATTTTAAAATTCAAATACAGAGGTAATACATATTTTGATATAGAAATTGCTTATATTTTAAATGAGTAAACACAGTAGTTCAGAACTCCTAAGAACAGGTTCTTTGGTTAAGACTTACCAAATTGTCATCATGCAAGATAGTTCGGAAGTCATAAATGAGCCACACTGGTATGAAAAACATTAGAGCAAGTCTTGCAAGTATGTGCAGAAGACGGAGGTGATGGATACCAGTTTCACAAAGAACCTGTAAATTTTGTCAAGAAAACATAAATTGGGGTTCTTGCGTATAATACCGTGTACCGTGACGGTGAATTCAAAAACGTTATCAAAGCTTATTGACTGTTCTATGGCTGTGCTGCTGAATTGAACAGCCGCTGAATAAGTCAACGGGATAATACGTAAGTGTACCTAAATTGCTTATGTTTTGAATTTAAACAAATGAGAACTTTTAATAACCAGGTTTAAGGCAGAAGTTGAAATAATGCTTTTAAGTACCTACCATATGAAAAATTATTAGAGATATAATTTGTTTATGAGCAACTAGAAATTCAGGTAATTACAAAATTATAAAAGACATAATTTTTATTTTAGTTCATTTTTGGAACTAAAGCTTTACACCAGAGAATGAAAAAAAAAAAAAACTTAAATAGTATTGAGTTAACATCCAATAAAATACATTTTTAACAATCTTAATATTTAAGAATTAACAGACTAAAAAACTAATGGAATAAAAAATAGTACCATCTTAAACTAACCTTTTTGGAAAATATATGTTGAAGAGAAAACAATATTGTAGCTAACAAAGCACTAATCAAGCCTATGATGTTAAATGAGATTTCTGAAGCTGTTGCAATTAAAACACCAATCACAATTGGTAATAAGGATAAATATACCTGCAATAAAAGAAAAACTTAAAAATCTGAAGCATTTTAATCAGAGTTAAATTTCAATTAAAATATGAATGCTAGGATTCATGCAAGGCAGCATGTGTAAGAATGTATCCTACACAGATGCTAAGACATAAAATGACTTAGTTCAAAACTATTAACATTAATTGACAATGACAAAATGCACAAAGATTCTAAAATGGGATGCATTAATAAATAAAAGAAATTAAATGCTAAATATATGAATGAAATAGCACTTTCATTTGTTTTGAAAATTTTATCTATCTAATAGTGATTTTATGTTTTTATAAGTAGGTTACTAACTACATGGATTGATTCAATAATTCAGCATTCTGCATCAAAATTAATTTAGATGAGATTTTTAAGAATTTAACTTTAAAATAGAAAAACATAATGAAACTTGTAAGCAAAGCATTAAAAAAGTGAATTACTTCCATATCGTTACCACCACGCTAAAAACACAAATCTTTTCGTAAATACGAGTAAAAATCTAGAAGTGGATTTGGGTTGGCGCAGTTTGGTTACACTTTTCTCCCGGCAAAAAAATGCTAGCTGTTTGGTGTGTTTTCTTGTCACCAAGAAGTACAAAAGTTTGAACAGAACTGACTGTGTTTCAAAGGCTTAGGAATGCAAAATATATTTTACATTTCATGTTTTAAAATGGAGTAAAATCTGGAAACGTCTTATCTGAATAGAGATAATTATAATCATAAAGTAATAGATATATTAATTCTGTCGAAAAGAAAATATATCAGTATTAGTGCATTAGATAAATTCAAATAATATCTAAATATAAGAGTCATAATCTTACTTTATAAGTTTGCTTTTCTCTCAAAATAATCCTTGAAAGGATAACTGTAAATAACGGCATAGTAGCTTTCACTGAAAAGATATTTTATCATTTTGATTTGTCAGAACATATAATGATAAAGGAGAACATTGAAAATTAATTTAATAATTCAATTCTTTAAAACAAATTTTGGATCAGCTGGAATAAGAGTCCTCCATTAGGCAATTGAGTCGCGATCGTAAACTATACACTATAACTAATCGTGATATACCACCAACTTGGCGACCGCAACTTAAGTTGCCAAATGGTCTCTTATTCCAGCTGTGCCCAAATTTTATTATAATTTAAACCCTTACTTAGTATGTATTCATTAACTTCTGTATTACGAGAACATATACAATTGGTACAGATTTGAAACAGGTCCTTCATTGCAAAATGGGCGATGTGTAACCACCAAGTTGGTGACTGCTCTACATACAGCAGCCGATTGGATGGGCAAACATTACGTATGAATGATTCCCTTTTTACCAAGGACCTGCTCCAAACAATTATATTTACTTACTTTCCTCAAAACATCTACATCCATTTAAGATTGATTACTATTTTTGAACATCAATTATAAGTTATTTTAAATGGATACAAAGCATACATAAATATGAAACTAACTACACAAATTTTAACACTTAAAGGGTACAAGTGACATGGAAAGATGATGTTTATAAGTTTTGAAATGTGGATAAATTATAAAGAAAACTATCTGCAACAGAAACAGCTATATTTTAAGTTGTTAATTATTTTAAATACATTTAATATAAATAATTTTAAAAGATTTTACCTATTTGAGTGATTTATAAAAGGAATATAAGTTGTTTTAAAAGAAATATATTTGCGGACATGAAAAACATCTGTTAATGACAGATGCACTATGAATGTGTTGACAAACAAATAGTAATGTAAGCAAACCAATAAAAAATCTTACCCGTATGAGCGTAGGACACAGGCACTTTCCATATACTAACATGAGTTGAAACAGATGAAAAAAATTTCCCGAATGCCAAAGGCACAATTAATTTCAAATAGTAGGATTTATTTATGTCAATAGTAGTTCGGATGCCCCATAGGGAAAACAATGGCCCAGATAGCACTGTAGCAGTGAGTAACTGAACCATAGTGACAGTGATAGGGTATGGAAAATCATTCAAAACTGTTTTTAAGATCACCCCGTTTCCAGAGCTGACAGCATACCATATAATGCATAACAAAACAACATGAAGAATCTCCCTAGTTTGGGAATCATTAGCCATTGTTTAGCGTTTATGTTAAATCATATTTTTAAAATATGGTTAAGCAATTGTAGAGCAGATGTAAAGCAAAGGGAAAGCTGAAAAAAGGGATCATTATTGAAAATATTAATTTTTAATATGGGTACCCCACGTCACCATCCCTCACACATCTACCATATTTTCAAAAGACAGTTTCACAGTTTCGTACCAGACGACAACTTGTGCTAAGTTTTGTTATTGAGGTTGAGTTGTTGAAAGCTACTTTTATTACTAGATTTTAAGAATTATGTGATTTTTTTTATCTTTTTTCATGTTTTCAATGCTTATAAATTTCAATTCGGTCTATAATAGTTCATATTAAATTAATTTTTGTAAATTGTGCAGAAAACTATCTGCTTTCATCAGCTTTCATGGCTTTCATTGTATTTAAGCTCTAAAAATACAATGTTTGAAATCTGGCAAAAGCACGAAATGAAATTTCTTGTTTGTAAATAAATAATGAAATGCCAATGTTGCGATTGTGTGGTCCTTTTCTTTTTAATTAAAGCTTTCTTGGGTCTGCAATTTTCCATGTATTTAATGATTAAAAAGTTGATTAAAATATAAACAAGTTTTGATTTTTGTAATTTCCTTTCCTTTTTGACCCTATGACAATGTGTGAGGAGGAAAATATACTTTTCCTCTCTCTGACAGGTATTTCTATTTTAATCTTTCTCACTATTTTGTGCTAAAACAAGCATAAAGAAAGTATTGATTTTCATGAAAAAAATTTTCTGAAATATAATACTAATTTAAAAATAAGTCCGAAGTTTTTTCATTTGTTTTATTACGGAAATTTTCTCATATTTATAGTTTGTGTACTCTCCATGCACTCTCTTTATATTAATGAGAATAATCAATATTATTTTAAAATTGAGAATGATAATTTCAGGAAATTTTAAGTCACCATGGAAGTTGCTTCATTTTTATGTTGTGGATGAATTCTAGACTACAATGTAGTAAGTAAAATTTAGTAGTATAATAGAATATTCAGTGATTTTCCCAAAAAAGGTATACCAAATAGAAATTTGGTTTAATGACCTTTTTGTGTTCCAGAATACTGCAAATTAAGTCTTCTGTAATTGTTTAAATTCATAGTCAAAATAATGGTTCAACTTGTTCAAATTCTATTATTGAGTTATTAATATTTTAAAATATCCCTGTATTTAAATACATGGTTCAATTCCATTATCTATCCCATTAAATATTATTTAGCTCTGTTTTGGTTGCCAACTATTCAAATATCACCAATTTTTTATGGTTGTTATGGATATACAGTCGACTCTTCTTTATGTGATCACTTGTGTCCAAGTGTAGAATAATAACAATATCTGACTGATAGTAATAAGCAATTTGATACTATAAAACCTCTGTATTTACCACTGCTCCATGCTCATCGCTTCCTTACTACCCAAAATAGGGTCATCATTAAGGAAACGATGAGCATGGAGCAGTGGTAAATACAGAGGTTTTATAGTATCAAATTTCTTATTACTATCAGTCAGATAGTGTTATCATTCTACACTTGGACACAAGTGATCACATAAAGAAGAGTCAACTGTATATCCATGACAACCATAAAAAATTGGTGATATTTGAATAGTTGGCGACCAAAACAGAGCAAAATAATATTTAATGGGATAGATAATGGAATTGAACCATGTATTTAAATACAGGAATATTTTAAAATATTAATAACTCAAATCACAACTATGAAGTCCTAACTGATGTATTTAAAACGATTACCTAGTAGCCATACCATGCTACTAGGTAATCGCATTAACCATGATCACAATAAAAGTGGAGTGGACTGTATTTGTTTAGTTTGCTATTTTTGGTGATATTTTTAGTATTCAATAAGCAAAAGAGTGGCTCTATTTTACAGAATTGAACTACATTCTTCCAACTTGATTTTCAAATGAATTTAAATGTCTGAGTCTTAGCTCTTGTACTGCATACTTTAAGCTCAAACCATTTTCTCCCAAGAATGAAGGATAAATTACTAACTCTTCTGTTGATACAATTTTTGTTACAGGTTAAAGTTCAGTATTTTGGAGATGACTAGATCAAAATATTTTTTTAGATTCAAAATGAAAAAATCTAGTCTCCTTTCTCTTGCCTGCTGTTTCAGCATAACTGTTTTAGCCATTCAAGTATTTATATTGAGAACTCTTTTACAAAAGGTAATTATGATCTTAAGTTACTGAGAAATAAAATGTGTTGCATATTTATTTTAATTAACTACAATTTATTTTAAAATTTTATTATTGTGATAAAGTTTTAAAATTTCATATTGTTTTGATTCTTGAAATGTTTTAGGAGAAAAAAGAAGAACAGTTGGATCTTTCTCATGTTAGTTCTCCTGTAAAGTTTAAATATCCTAAGTATCTTGATTTTTGATGATTGCTAACTACTGTATTTTGCATACTTTAATTCAGATTTTTCTTATTATAGATATTTATAGCAAAAGTTTCAAGTCTTTCTTTTAAACACTATGTGCCTTTGTTTCTCATTGATTCTAAAGTCTTAAGATATGTTCATAATGCAAGTTTACAAGATAAGAAGTGCTCTTTCCTTTGTCCGTCTGAGAAAGTTCTTCATTTTGGTAGCATTGGGCCATTGTCCACACAAATTCAAAAGGCAAGTGGTAATTGGTACTGGTTACTTCCACAAAAGTAACAACTAAACTCTACTCTTATCTCGCTATTTCTGAAAAATTACAAGTTAAATTAAAGCAAAATACTCAAAAGTTGCAGCCTGGAATTGAACCGGGGACCATTAGGTTACTAGACCCACACTCTATCACTAGGCCATCGATCCTGATGCCAGGATTGATAAGAACATAATTTTAATGTTTTAAAACACGTAATAACAAACTCCTATTACTGTGCATGCTTCAATCTTCGTGGAAATAATCACTTCAATGGTAATTTTTGTTCAGGACCGTAAAATTTTAATTTTTAACTAATTAAACAATCTGTAGTGACTAGAGCTCTATTAACAACCAATTTTTCAAGACACCTAATATTCCCTATGACAGACCTGGCAACTTCTGTTTGTATCAACTTTTGAAAGTTGTCAACATTTAATTGTGTTTTAATTAAAAGATAATTAGAAAATATACTTTTGAAAATTGAAAAATATGTAAGAACTTTTAACTTTAACCTTGCTTTAAAAAGTTACAGTAACATGTTTTTATGTGTTTATTCCTGCACAAATTAAAACTCTAGAAAAGAACAACTTTAAAACTTTAAGTAAAAAAACTTACTATACTTTGTAATCAAACCTTCACTCCAATCAATAAGTAACTTATGATTAAAATTCAACAGAATATTATCTTTTTGAATCTGACATCTAATATCTGAGAATTTTCTTCTAAAATCCTTCAGTGGCTAGACAAACAAGGTAATAAAGCGAAACATTTGGTGTAATAAATAATGAAATTGAATAAATGGTAGAGTTTTAAAGCCTACTCTTAAATGTTATCATTTCACATTATACAAGATTTTTCTTCATTTATTGCAAATTTCTACAATACGGAAAACATTGCTTACATTAGACAGGATTCTACTTTATTTCACTGATTGTAGTTCAAAAATTATGTAAGATTTTTATAGTGAAATAAGTTGTGTAGGTTTAATTTCGATAGGATGATTCAAAAAGTAAAATTGTCTTTGTTAATTAAAAAAGTATCTATTAAGATGAAGGTATGTGAAAAATATTTTTATGGAAGGAGGATAAGATATTAAGCATAATTAGTATGGGAAAAAATAACATACTTATATTTTTTAAAGATGCTTTTAATAGGCTTTTTATTTAATTTTTTTTATTTCTTGCAGAATTCTTTTATTGAAGCTATAGAAAGAGAAGAATACAAAATTTGGCAGTTTACAGGGTCAGATCCCTTACTTCTTCAACATGATTTAAACTCTCCAATTCCTTTACATTATGTCATTAGTGATTATCGAACCACTATTCATATATCCATTTTCTATGAGAGGCCTGCAAAGTTTTGGTGGTCTGGTGGCTATCACATCAATGACAAAGACCTACATGAATTACTAGAGATAGGTTTCAAAAGTAATGATTTGGCTATGATTACTCAACCTGCAGCATTTGATAAGTAAGTATTGTTAACTGGATTTTTAAAAGAGTTTATTTGGTTAGACAATAAAAAATCTACATATTGTTTAAAAGATAATATTGTGTTAACTGCATGCACACTTATATCTTGCAGTTAATTTTTGAAGCAGTTTTAAATGTCTAGTATTATTTATTTACTGGGTGAAATTTAGCTTTACCATTTCATTTTATAGGGTTGAAATTCATTCAGCTGCCATTAATAAGGTGAAACTGTTTGTGCCTTTACAATTTGAAGCATTTTTGAACTATCCCAACCACACACATTTTATGGAATGCAACTATACCCAAGTTAGAACCTTCCTAGGGAAATATGGTAGAGATGAAAGTGATGAAGCTGAAATATTTCGTTCTAAAGCTTGGAAACTGTTATCAAAAGCCAAGTCTCTTTTAGATAACTTAAAAGTACCTTTTTGGTTGAGCAGTGGAACCTGTTTAGGTGTGTATTTATTAATAACTGCATTCTGAATTATATGCATGAAAGTCAAATATTGGGTGGTGTTTTTTTCATATGGCATCGATATAACCCCGAGTCTATGTAATAAAAAAGTAATTATGCCAAATTTTAACATTATTGAATAGTATTTAGGGATGGCACACTTTTTATAACGATGTACCAATGTAATGAATGGGCAATAGTGTCACTGCCATCTATCACTGCAATGTCACTGCTTTTATAGTGTCACCACAGGGTTGGAATTGAGTACTGCCCTGTCCTCAATTCCAACCCTCTGAATGCAAAAGATGTCAGCCTGTGAGGGTATTTGAAAGACGAGCACAGGCAGTCCCTTAGAGCATTTCATTTTTTCTAAAGGTGTTATTTCCATATAGTATCAATATCGCCCCAAGCATATGTGTATATAACAAGATTGGATAATATTTACGGGTGGCACATTTTTGTCATTTTCATAACACTATACTGTTGTATGCAAACTAAATATTATCTAGTCTTTTTAAATTTCGCATAGACTCAAAGTGACATTGATGCCATTTAAAAATCATACCTTTGAAAAAATGAAACACCCTAATGGACCACCTACGCTCATCTTCCAAATCCCCTGAGTAGCTGATATCTTTAGTGTTCAGGGGTAGAGTACACAGCTGTTGGAGAAAGTGGTGATGCTATAGAAGCCCATTATATTAGTACAATGTTTATAAAAAGTGTGCCACCCCTAAATATTATATAATCTTGTTAAATTTTGGCATATATAAGTTTTTTATCACATAGACTTGGGGCAACTTCAATCTCACATGAAAATCACACCTTTCGGAAAAATAAAACACTCTAACTTACAATTAATTTAAAATATTTAAGAAATGTTATTAAAATATATATTTTAGGTTTTTATCGGGAATGTGGGTTTATATCACACAGCAAAGATGTGGATATTGGAATATGGATTAAGGACTATAAGCCTGAAATTATCTCTGCATTTTCAACACATGACTTACCATTAACACACTTATTCGGCAAGGTTAGCCCTTCTTTGATGCTTATAATTTTAACAATTAGAATTGCATGGTCAATGTTTTACTTTTAACTTTAATAGCAATTTGTTAAGCTATTCTTTAAAACGGCAAGTCCGTTTACTAACTTCTCACTTGTTTCAGGTTGAGGATAGTTTTGAGCTGTCATTTAGAGACAATGACCTCAAATTAGATATATTCTTCTTTTATGATGAAGAAACATATGTATGGAATGGAGGCACACAAGCAAGAACAGGCAAAAAATTCAAGTAATTTCTATGTTGTAACTATTTTAAACCCTTTGTTTTGAAGAGCTTAAGTATGGAACTTGCAACTGTAAAACATGATTTGCCAATTTTAGCTCACTTATTGAAGAATATATATATATTTTTTTTTTCAATTTAGAAATTAGTTAATGAGTGTTCTCTTTATAATTTGGAAAATCTTATTTTCTGTGTATAAATAGAATTAAAACTTGTTATATTAATTCTTATCATACTTTTATCTGTTTCACGAGTTCTTTTATGTCCCATTTTCACCTTTAAAAATTAATCTTAATGTGTAAATTACTTAAACAGCTTGTTGGATCTGATTGAGGAAATTAGTTGATGATGAATTGATGATTGACTGATGGATGAATTTGAAATTTTACTTTTTGAAGAGGAACTTTAAAAAAAATATTTCTCATAACTATTTTATTTTTAGATATATATTTCCAAAGTTTGATTTGTGTTGGACAGAATTTTTAGAACTGAAAGTCAGAGTTCCTTGCCAAACAGAAGATTATATCAAAGCTAACTATGGATCTAATTGGATGGAGCCAATAAAAGTTTGGGATTGGAAAAATAGTCCCCCTAATGTTGTAGAAAATGGTGTTTGGCCATTGGAAGAATGGCCAGAGGTTATACAACTTCTTCCATTACCTGAACAGACATAGATGTTGACATATGAAAATTAATTGTCTACCATTGTTTTAAAATCTCCAAACTAATTTAAAAAAGTCATGTAATTAATTTTATACATGCTATGTATTTCTTAATGGATAATGTTGACATTTTTCCATGATCCATTTCTTAATTCTTAAATTGGTGCCATGTTCTGAACTATGTACAAATACCATTTCATCTCCATCACTTTAATATAGAGTATCTGTATGAAATCTTTTGTTAAATCTATTTATCAATCAAACTGAAATTCAAATAATGAATTTATGAAAAAATTACTAAATTAATTTTTTTAAAAAGTCATATAATTAATTTTATGCATGCTATGTATTTCTTAATGGATAATGTTGACATTTTTCCATGATCCATTTGTAATTTTTGTATCATTTATTAATGTTTGATTTTAATTAGTTTTGATTTATATTTTATTATTTTTTACATGCTTTTAAAATAATTCATTTTCAAAATTATCATTACTTTGTTGAAATATTTATTAATAATTAAGGATATGTCCAGTTCATAAACTAGTCATTTTTATACATTTAAAAGGATATTAGAATGTTTACCTTTGTTTACTTTATTTTCAAAGAAAATTTGCTATTCTCTCTTGATAATATTTGTATGTTAATAATTATTAATCATTGGTGTTTTCCATGTACCCATATATATTGAGTTTTAACAAAGAACATTTATTGCATTAGAAAGCTTACTGTGATCATAGCCTATTGAACTAAAGTAATGAGGTTGTAGCTTTTATGAAGGTACTATTTCAATGCCCATGTTTAGAGAATTGGGGGAAGAAATTATGTACAAAGCTCCAAAGCACTGCAGAAGTAAGTTTTTCTTTGTCAGTAAATAAATATGGTATGCTGAGTTTTAAGATAATTATTTTAAAGCTCATAAAACTAAACTTTTGAGTTTGTTATTCTTTTTATTAATATTTATATTCTTGAAAATTTGATTAAAAACGTCTTGGAACCACTGCTGTATATAACCTTAAGCATGCAATTTTATATTATTTTGACAATGATTACATATTCTTCATAACCTTAGTTTTTATTAATATGTTAAAATTCAGACTCTTAATGTATTTCTAGTTCAGTGTGTGTTTATTTTAAGCTACTTTTTTTATGTGTTGTGTTAATGAATATACAGAACAACAATTGTTTTACTTTTTTTATTCAAATTTCATGAATTTCTTAAAAATGCACTTATTTTGTGTCTTATAATATAATGGTATCGATCTCTAAAGTTTGGTATCATATAATTTGTCCACACTTTTTGTTGATTTCAGTGAGTCATAAAAATTTTCTGTCTCATTTCTGAAAAAAATAATGAAAATATTTAGACAAAAGCATGTATTCTTTTGTATTTCAATTTTATGTCCTTTTTTATAAATAAAATTGATAAAATTTCTTCTTAGCTTTTCATTGTGTCTTCCTTCAAAATATAAAATATAGCTGTGATTTTTTTATTTGTCAAGTATTCTTTACCCAAAATTATAGAATCCTTGTTTTTAAAATTAAAGCTCCTGCATTTTATGTACATTCTCTAGAATATAACTTGTATACAATTGGAAGTTTTTAGTTTCTTTTGGATTATTGAATTAGATTGTATTCCTTAATGTCTTTTTAGGATTTAATTTACATTTTCTAAAGTTTTTAATATAAATCTTAAATGTTTAAACTTTTTGTTTTTTATGTTTTCATGCGACAATTGATTTATGTTTTTATTAAAGTTACCTTTCTCCTTCATCATGAATGCTTTTGGGTGAGGTACTAGTATTTCCCTCATCATCTTCAAACCCTTCATTAAATTCAGGTCTAAGGCGTCGACTCCTAATTCCTGAAAATCTTGAGTTGATAAATTCCCTCATATCACTTGGTTGGTTTGTATGAGAATCTAGTTATACAATTTTTTTACAGTCAGATAAAAACTATACAGCAAATAAATTATTTACCTTATCTGAATAATGATAATCTAATTTATGTTATTGCATTTATGGATGGTTTCCCAGCATTTGGTCAACACAAAAAAAAATATTAAATCTTTGTATCGTACCTGACATTGGATTTTCCGCGTAAGTTAAAAGTGAACTCTCGAAATCCATTGCTAATCTTCCACCTTCAACTCCAGTGACTTGTATGCTGGGTACGGGGAACTGTGAATAATCGTTTTCCTCTGCCGTTTCTGGTGCCATATCTGGTTCACTTTCCTCAATGGACAAGCCTCCTTCCTTCATGAAGCTGTGTAATAATTTTTTTTGAAAATTAGGTGTCATGAAATTTTATGTTCTTTTAGAATTTTTTACAAACCTGTTGTTTTTATATTACTATTCCAAAGCTTTGTTTTTGTGCTTTATCAAGGATGCTTGGACCTTACGTTTAAATTATTATTGTGTTAAAAGAACTGTCGACTTTTTACAGTACAATATTTGAACTA
Source organism: Tetragnatha montana (assembly GCA_963680715.1). Taxonomy (NCBI): domain Eukaryota; kingdom Metazoa; phylum Arthropoda; class Arachnida; order Araneae; family Tetragnathidae; genus Tetragnatha; species Tetragnatha montana. The sequence continues at coordinate 23,553,458 of OY796680.1, forward strand.
CTGAAAATGAATATCTATGTAAATACTGGGATTGTTTACCTAAAATACTTTTATTTTGATAGTTAAGATGAGCAAACCCAAAATAATGATATTTGTTCCTCAAAGTTAAAAAACAAAAAATATTTCACCTAAGACGGTAAAGCAAACTTATTTTGCTATAAAAATAATCAAAATCTCAAAATTCTGCCTTGTATTTTTAATGCAAGATTGCAAATGATATTTTTTATCTTATATTTTAAAAAATAATGAATCTATAAGGTACATTATTTTAAAAGTACCTAATTACCTTATTTAGATGGAATAAACCTCCCTTTATGTTTAGAAATTAGTTCTACTTTTTAATATCTTTATTAGAAATCTTCATGCTAAGATTTAAATTTCATAATTTTTTTTCCATCTCTTGATACTTTTTTGTGTATTTTCTATGTAATATGTTAAGTATGGGGGGGACTTGAAAACTTTTAAAATGATCTCCTATGTTATATAAATCCTTTTAGCCCAGATTTCTTTTAAATTTAAAAAACCAAGTGAAAATACGTACTAACGAGAGAAAGCATTTTGGTTCCAAATCCAAGCAAAGAATATGACAGTACAGAAAATAGGTATCATTGCGTAGAATCCGGAATTGACTGGTGTTCTCTTTGGACATTCACCTATCTGAAATAATTTAATTTAAAATATTTCTAATTAAAATTTCGATTTAAAAACAAATAAAAAAAACAAGTACATTACTTTATGAGCATGGCACTGACTTAAAGGGATTGATTTTATTAATGACTGACAAATTTTGTGACTGAATGATTTTGTTAAATAACAATTTTCAGCTTTTAATTTTAAAAATGATTAGTTCTTGACTTGCAATTCTTAAATTCAATTTTTAGAGGTACATACTCCTCCCTCCATGTCACACTAACCCAAAAGTCTATAGTTTTTTTTTTAATTTCCCAGGTGCCCCCCCCCCCCATGTTACAAATACTGAAACGTCTCTAGGCCAATTTTTGACCCCCGCGCCCCTCAAAGTAGTTTTCCCATGTTAAAGTATAGGGGAAATATTGAAAATATCTCCATTTTTTGATGTTTTTAATTTAATAAGCCTGAACGCTGTCAAAATTGATTTAAAACCTATATATCACCTTTGGGATATCAGTGTCCCGAGATCCTATAGGAAAATCATTCAGTAGCACTTACTGGGGCATGTTCCCTGAGGGTTAAAAGCGCACTACATAATATACAACGGCTTATATTAGGAAACCAGTCAATTTAAGTGGGCGGAAGTCAAAACAAATGAGCTAAAATTTAATATACATTCAAAATTTTTAACTCATAGGAACAGGTTAAAGAAGGGGACACCTTAGGAAAAACGTTCAATAAAACATTCAAGTGGCCTTTATCTAGCTCCCGCCGCAAGCGCCAGCAAGCCGGTTTTTTCTCGTGGAGAGTGCGCTTTTTTAACCCTCGGGGAACATCCCCCCAGTAGGTGTCATTGAATGTTTTTCCTATAGGATCTTGAGACAATGATATCCCAAATATAGGTTTTAAATCAATTTTGACAGGGTTCAGGCTCATTAAATTAAAAACATAAAAAATGGAGATATTTCCAATATTTTCCCCTATACTTTAACATGAAAAAACTACTTTTGAGGGGCGCGGGGGTCAAAAATTAGCCTAGAGACCTGAAAATTTGCAGGTAATAATGTTTCAGTATTTGTAACAACATGAGGGGGGCGCCTGGTAAATTAAAAAAACGTATATATTTGGAATGGGCTAATGTCACACATTTTCACATTTTATAGTGACCTCCTCCTCTCATTGTGATGCTACATTTTGAAACTTAAAAATTTAACTAATGTAAAATATTTCTTTTTTCATTATTTTGGAATTGGATACTACTCTTTTACTGCAAAATTTAACCAAGCAGTTAAAGAAACGCCACAAAATTTGATGTCTCAAAATTTAAACTACCCCTTGTCACATGCAGGACTCCCTCTAAACATGTGATTGAAACACCTTATGGATGTTTTGAGATTCATTAAAATACTCAACATACATAAAAATAGTTTTAAATTAGAAAGATAAAATTTCAGAGGCAACTTTAAATTAGATAGTCAAAGTTGTTCGTAATTAGCAAGTTCCAGTATTAAAAAAGTTAACTCATAAATAAAGGAAATTGCGATTTATGTATTTTTACTTGTTCACTAAAATGTGAAGAGTAAACATTATAAATAGAATCAACACACCTCGTAGCCATCTTCATTTTGAAACCTGCCAAAGGATCTGAAGGCTTTCATTAGAAATTCTCTGTCGAACGCTGCCTTTCCCTTGGAAGAACCTTCTACTTTTAGCATTATGTATAACATTCCATCTCTGTGAATCTTTACGCTTTTGTCTATTGCTGATAAGCGATAGAAACTGATTTGAGAAGAACTGCGGTACACAAAAAAAAAAAAAAAAAAAACGTGTGAATTCTCTGCAAGATATTTAACCAACTCTTATTATTTTATATTAATCAAATTCATATTTTTGATGTAATAAACCGTAGAGTTATTTTTATCGACTTGAGAAACATGTAAAGGATATTATTTTTCGTTCATGGAAGCGGATATACTTAACGCAGCGTGGATCTATGTTTATTTAATTTAGAAATTATAGTTACTTAGAAAATTTGTAAAAAAGTTTTGAATAAAGATTTAAATACTTAAAAAAATTCTCTGACAACTTTCCAATTTTCTAGCTTATCTCTTCCCCCAAGTTTTGAATTTGAAGAAATTTCTAAGCAACTATTTCTTGTTTAAAAATGTACAAAGCTCGGTTCTGTTTAAATAAAACGACTGCAAAAAGTAAAGATTTTTTCTCTTTCACACGTTCCATTTTATTTTATTTCAAAAAATAGAAATGATTGTCCTAAGTTTCAAACTAAAATACTTATAAAAGAATAAGAGCTTTTCAGAAGGTTAAATTTTAAGGAAAAATTATCTAAAATCAAGCATTTGATTGGACTTACCTAATATTTGATAAAGGATCTTTCATACTGCTCAGAAACTCATTACTCTTTCTAGCCAATTCTTCTTTAAAGGGTTTGAACTGCTCTGTTTTAGGTTTTTTAAGCTGAAAAATAAAACAAATATTTCTTCTTATAATTAATTATCATTAAGTTTTACTAGTCAACCTAGAGGCAGTACTAAAAGAGGGTTGTATGTTCACTCCCCTCCTCTAAAATTTTGATTACTATACTATTTATTTGTTTTCCCTTGGAAATATTTCGACGTAAGGAGCTATTTTCTTCGGGTGTCACCCAAAGGGCCCCAAATGAGTTAAGCCACTACTTTTAAGGGTTAAATTACAAAAAAAAAAAATACTGAAGGAGGACCTCCCAGATCCCCTTTTTTGCTTGGAGCACAGTATTATGTCCCCAAAATTTTTACATTAAGTGCACTAAAATTAAAAAAAAGTGTTCTAACAAGATTAAAAAGTGCACAAAGTGTTCGCAAAACGCTACACTTAATCACGTGCGCTTGACGAGGCCCCTTGATCCTTAGAAATTATTTTGATTCAACACCCTTACGGAAACAGGTCTAGTTACAGATCTGTAATCGTTCTTAAGCAAATTCTTAAAATGGAATATTTTGCTTGATTGGGAAAACCATTTTTTGTTCTATTTTCCAAACATATTTTCGGGTTTTTTAATTTTTTATAAAAGTCTTATAAAACTGAATAATTTTTCATTGTATCTCTTAATAAAGCAAATAATCGTGAGATATTACACTATGAAGTATTACATATTGCATAGGATTTGTTATAAGTTAGGTATACGAGTTCAATAGCTGTAGAGAACTAGCAATAATAATCTTTTAAACTGTGACTCAAGATTATATTATTAAATTAGATCACTAACTTCTTCAAGGCCTGCTGTGATGTTGTAAATGCATACTTGTATGGACTGCAAAACATCATCTTTTACAAGATCGTCCACTTCATCTACAGTAATTTTCGATCCTGTAAAGAATTCCTTAATTGTTACATATTTTATTTAATTTTCTCCTTTTGTTAATTAATTTTCCAATTTTTTAAAATTAATTTTCTCCTTTTTTAATTAATTTAATTCATTAATTTAAATTTAATTTTTAACAATTTTAAAAAACAGATAATACTATTTATCGTTTTAGGTCAATTTTATTTTTCCAACGGCATTTTCTCTTTTCATTACATGCATGTCAAAAAATTAAATATAATTAAAAACATTGCGTATCAAAGTTACTTCGATTTCTAATTCCACGTCCAACACAGATGTAAAACAAAAACACAGAAATAATAGAACACAGAAATAATAGAACACAGAAATAATAGAACACAGAAATAAAATGTGAAATTACCCCTGTGTTTCCACCTGATGCTGAAGACCTGTGAAGATTTTTTCTTTAAACTTGAAGTAGCAACGTATACGATGTAGGCGTTTTCGTCATTGACCTGAAATTTCCTTTCATTTTGATCATTAGCTATGAACAAAGGAAGGGGTCCATGGAAAGGAATAGCACCTAAAAGGAAAATGTCAAGCAAATATAAAAAAGTGGACTAAAGGGAAAATATGTTTACAAGAAAATGTAGAGGGGGAACATGGAGCAAGGTAAACCTCGAGGCAGAACGAAAAAATGCTGCCAATTTTCGCCCAAGACCCACATGTTACAGGGTAAGTTTGATTTTATTGAAGTTTTCGGTTTCTGGTTCATTACTACTATTTGCAGGTTTTGATTAATTTGAAACTAAAGTATTATGATAATATACAACAATGGTTAGCGTATTCTTTAGCGGTACTTGTAATATGGTCTTTGGTTTCATAAATTGAAAGGTTTTTGTATCTTTTTCAAGATCTTCCTAAAATGAATGTCTGGGGAAGAATGGGATACCTTATTTTCCCCCTTAACGTGTTAAATTGAGATTTTTTTTAATTAATAGCTATTAATTCTTAATTTTATTCTTCTGATTATGAATGATTTGAGTCAATTAATACAAATTGACATTTGTGATGATAGAATACCTACCTTAGTCTATTTTTTTTTAAAAAATGAGATTAAGAATAGAGTACAATTAATAAAAGTATCTCTTAAAAGAGATAAAACATGTTTTTCTGCATTTTGACCAGTTTTATATTCAGTTACTTTTCCTTTCCACCTCCTTTTGCCCCATGTATGGGACTGAAGGAGGTGAAGAATTAAACTTTTGTTTATTATTTTTTTTACCTTTCTTGCAGAATTATTGGGATTAACATGGGCCCAAGTGTTTTTATAAATAGCTTCAGCTCTCTCAATGAACCCTTTAGTACTTTTAAACCATATATGATCCAAACTTAGGTGTTCTGCTCCATGTACCTACCCTAAATGATTATTTCAAATAACGAATTTTTAAACTATACTCTTAAGACGTAGAGTTTTCATTTAAATCCTTTGTTAAAATAATTTTTAATTGATAGATTTAAATTTCTGTATTTTTACCAGATCCAATTAACAGGTATTCTCCAATTCCTTCATTAATATCAAAATTCAAAGTCAAGGATATGCTGCTTGCGTTTATGTTACGAGTCTTGAGGATTTGAAATATATAAGCACTATTAGGAGGATGGTACGAGTCTTGAAAATTCTCTTCAAAGCTTGTCAAAGAAATTTCTCCTAATTCTTTGCTTGTTTTACTCTTGAAAACATCTGAAAGTAAAATTCATAGGTAAGGAAACTATATAGCATATAAATTACATCTCCAAGTTTATTATATTAGTTTTATTATTTTTTGTAGGTTTATGGTTTACCTATACAAAGATTTTCTATTTAAGAAGTTACTACTATCACGCCTGTTTTCAGTTTAGAGTTGAAGAAAGTACCCATATTAGTCAAAATAAATTTAAAATTTTGCCTTCATTTTTATACTTAAATAATAAAGATATTTCATTTGGGTAAATGAAATACAAGAGTAGAAGAATCTCTCCCACCATCATTTTTAAATGATACTAAGACTCTTAAGCAATTTCATAAACATTCGTAATTTATTTTCTTATAGAGGGTGATTCAAAATTCACTATCAAAAATGCTAGAGGTTGTAGCGTATCCAAAGACAATTCAGAAAAAACCCTGGAAAGGGGGAGCCGAGGCAATCTTGAGGCGCTGGAGTGCGGACAAAAGTTGCCAAAAGCAATGAAAATTAACTACTGTGGCTAAACGGTTGGGGGTAGAAATAAAAATCCAGTGCCTATTATCATATTTTGACTTATTTATAAAACGTGTATGAAGTTTTTGTCCTTAAAAGAACGTCTTTCAAAATGCGCCAATAATAAATTTTTTATTATCACATTTTTCATTGTCAGATTTTAAAAATGTCTCTTTAGGAAAAAATATACAAAGTTTTTATTAGTAAGTTAAAACATGATAATTGGATCTGGAATTTTATTTCTACCGTCTACCGTTCGCAATCTTTCATTTTTGACAACTTTTGTCTGCACTCTAGCGCCTTGGGATTACCCCCTTTCTAGGGTCTTTTCTGAATTATATTTGGATAATCTACAACCTCTAGCATTTTATTCCGTGAGTTTTGAACCACCCTGATTAATTTATTTTTTACTCGGTTTCCAACAGTTTTTTGGCACCTCTATTGCCGCATTTTTGGGATTTTTCTTTTATTTAAAACTAAAAAAAATATTTTCCCAAACCGTGAAAATTCCAAAATGCAAGTGCATCCTAGATTTAAATGAAAGTTCCAAGAAGAATTATTTATTTAATATATTTTTAGCCAAAACATGGTTTGCTTACTGAATTTGACTTCCTTGTAAGAAATCCTAATTCCATTTCCAGACCAATTTCCAGTCACCTTTACATGGATCCGAAGTAAAGGAGTACGGCTTAAATATTGTCTATGCACTGTGAAGTTTTTATTTGTGAAGTACCACATATCCATAACAACTGTAGAATTCTCTCCATTGCTTAGAAACGATAGCTCTTCAAACTGTACAGAAACCTTTTCTGTTGCTTGATTTTGTATAATAAATGTATCTGCATCATGTAAATATTCTGGAGTTGCTGAGCTATCGTTTAAATATGTTGAAGAGGTTGAGCTATTAGTATCGTTTAAAAAATATGTTGGGGTTGTTGAGCTAGTGCTATCATTGAAATATGATGATGATGTAATATAGATAATGCTAGATTCCTTAGATGCTGTGATTTCGTAGAAAACTATCTGTAAAATAACGAAGTAATAAGAAAGTCATTTTTATAAAAAAATAATTAAATACAGGTTAGAAATATTTCTAGTGGTTTTAAGTTTATAATTTTTATATTCAATATTGGTTAAATAATTAAAGATAGAATTTAATCAATTTATATTTTTATATTATGTTTTAAAAATGACAAGTCGTGCCTACATGATATTTTTGCAATCCTGTATTGTGCAATCCTGTAAATAGTCATCAAATAAAAAAATTTGGCCAATTTTCACTTTTAAGGTATACATAAACAAAAAGTGTAAAAAAATCACAATATGAGTTTTTATGTCTTACCTCACAGTCATCATCTTGGTTTAGTAAGACGGATTCTGGAGTAAGTGCTGAGTTAATACGAATGGTGCAATCGTCGACTAATGGGAATTGTACGAAATTCATTATAGGAAATGTAAGATAGTTGGATATTATCGTTACAAAAAAAGCAGTTACTGTAAACTTCAGTACAAAAATTACCTTTATAATGAAAATCAAAGTGGAGTAACATGTGACAAATTTTTGAGATTAATTAAGAGTATTTTTTAGTTACTTATGTTTATCTTTAAAAAAAATCATATAATTAACATTTTTATTTAGAATGCAAAAACTTACCTTCCTGATTACATTTGATGCATGATATTTGAAATAATAAATATACGAGAAGAAAAAGAGCAACTTTCAAAAGATTTTTTGAGGACATGCTTTATTATATTAATTTTAATTAGATCCGATTAAAGAAACATTAATGTTCCACATAGCTCTTAGAAGCCATAACCTGACCACACTGTATCCAAATCCTCTTTGACACTAAATTAGATAGTGGTTTTGTTTTCATGGCTATGATGGAATGTCAAAGAGAGACAATATCTAAACATTCACTTTGCAATTTTTTTTTAATTTATCAGTTTTGATAAGGATAAGTATATCAGAATGCTGTCATAGCAACTATCTAAAGGGGAATTGTTTCTTTACACAAAATATGGGAATGCGATTAACACATGCACAGGAAAGTGAAACTAACTTCATTTGTGCATAGCATAAATTATCCAAAGAGATTTAATTCTCAACATTAAATACAGAAAAGCTATTTTGATTTGATTTTGAATTCAATCTGCTAAATCCTTTATTATATATATATATATATATATATATATATATATATATATATATATATATATATATATATATATATATATATATTTATTTTTAATTTTATATACCCTGATGTTATATTTCTTCCAATAAAATACTAAAGATAAAAAATTTAAACCGAAAATTTAAGTTTGAAATCTTTTTAAACGTGCGCAGTTTTTAACATTCATCTGTTTTGTTTAACCAAGGTTTAACTGTTTCACAAATTAATATGATATCTTTCACTTATTAATGAAAATGTTTAACGTGTATAAATAATAATCATAATTTCGTGCAAGTTTTAAATGCATGACATAAATTTGTAGTGCTATTAAATTAATAAATGAATTTATACGACTAATTGATACATTATGAAAAATAAAATTTAAATTTGCAATAACACAACAATTACGTGTATTCTGGAATAATTATGGGAAAATGTTGAAAAAAACTCAGCATCAGTTTAAAACAGGCGTTATAAACAAAAGAAAAGAAAGCTGAGCTCTTAAGTTTTAGATGGGAGAGGGGGCTATGAGCATTAATTATCATTTCAAGCTACTTGTAGTGCTTTCTGCATATTAATTCAGATGTAAGTGGAAATCACTTGTTTCAGCCAAACTATTTTTATTTAATTTATTAGTTCATTTAAAGGTTTTTCAAATGTAACGGTATGCAACGGTATTCTCAGATGATTCAATCAACTTTTATGAACATAATAAAAATTTCATTGTTTTAAGAATGAAACTCCTCAAATAAACCTATTAAACCCTTTAATGCTGTTTTGAAAGCACTTCATACCCTCGAGTGAGTTTTTTAATGTTAAAACAAGTATAACTTTTGATAAATTGAAAAAATTTAAATCAGTGGACATTGACGTTTTAAATAGTAAAAATTCTTAAAAGTTAAGAATTTTTACGAATCATACAACAAAGTTAACTTAATTTTTTGTATAAGTACTGTGCATGGTTTTCTCAGCATATGTAATGGGGAATACAAATTTATCTCATGAGTTTAAAAGTAATAAGACTTCACAAAGAATAATAAACATATTTTAAAGAAACTTTTATTTTAACAAACTTATAATCAAGCAGCTCAAGACTGAATCAAAGAATTTTCTGCTTTAAATCTGAGGTAAAGAAATTAAACATAAGAAAATTTATGGATAACAAAAATAAAAAAACAATTCCTTAAATAGTCTACCTACAACAAATTATTGAGCATTTCTAAATCTATCACACAGTGCTTTTGTCACAGTTTATGTTTCTGAAAGTGAAAATTACACAAAAAAGATCTGTACATGATTATTATAATATGTGCGTCTTCTTATTACCATTCAAGTTAGAAATTAAGTATCTTAAAAACAACAGATTGGAAATGTCGAAAATAATCACGGAGTTCGTCATGACATGACTGAAAGACTTGTTTAAATAAGTTACAGATAATAATTCCTAGATCTCTTGAAGTAGTTCCACTTGTTTTTCAGGCACGAATCTGGCTTAGGATCCTGGAAGAAATAAAGAATTTTTGTAATTCCAATAATTAAAGAGTGTATTAAAAATCTTGGGGGTAAGCAAAGCATACTTACGGTAATTTCGTCGCAGATCACACCCATCAAGTTATCGATGGCCTTGTTATTTATCTCTGTTCCTCCGACCTGCAAAAGGAATACTAACTTTATTAATATCCGAAAAAGAAGGCTAAAAATTTAAATAACCATGACCTAGAGATGGGGGTTTCAATTTACAAATGCTCGAGGTTTACAATAAAAAAAACCCTGCCGAGTGGTGGGCAGCAAAAAAGCAGCGCCAAAAGTTTGATTTAGAAAAAATATATATCGATTTCAACTGAACCTCATTTAAAACCAACTTGGTTTTTTACAAAAAAAAAAAAAAAATGTTAGGTTTCCCTGAAAAAAGAGCATTTAATTTGATGTAGCAAATTGTTTTCCTTGAAGGCCTTTGAGGGCTGTCTGGTGAAATCCCCTGATCTGGTCCCCATCAATCATCCCTATCAATTAAATTCTACTTAGACTTTGATGTATATTAAAATTTTGATTTATTATAATTTGAAGTTTCTCCAAAGCTAGAAATCCCACACTTTATCAATTATTTAAAAATTCCGATAAATTGTGTAAATTTTTATCCTGTTTTATAGGCGTTTTTAATTTTACAAAAAAAACTTGAGTAAATTAATTATTTGTTTAGTTCGAAAAACTTAAAATCGTTTTTTTTTTTTCAATTTTAGTCTAATTAAAAAGACCTTATTAAATTTACCAAGGGGAGTAGGGAGTAGAACTCAAGAATTCAATACCAACAACTGAAAAAATGTAAACCATTTATCATCACAAAGTTTACTCTATTCGGAAAAAATAACAGCACCGGTTAAAGTTCCTGTTAAATAAATCATTCAAAATCTAGTGGAAATATCCATTGCACTTTATAAGAATTATTGCATTTAAAAAATACGTGGACTTTAAAATAAAATAAAAAAAACTTATGAAATGGGTTCTTCTTCATTTACGTAATTTTAGAGAAGTCTTTTATATTGCAAAGCTTTTTAATGAGGATTTCCGTTAAATGTATCTACTGCATAAGAATGTACGCATTACTTAAAAAAAAAAAAACTCTCTACTACTTTTCTTGAATTCATATTGGATAACAAGAGCTCTTTTTGAAAATGTTTTTCCAGATGGACGGATTTTTAATCCGTAATTTTATTTAAATATACTATACTATTAGTATAGTATAAATAAATATACTATACTAATAAATAATACTATTTAGTAATTCTATTAAAATATATCGATCACTTTTTAAAAACACAAAAAATATTTTATTTTTTTAGTGTGATGATTATACTCCGCATACTTACTCCGTTAACTGTGATCCACGGAATGAAGTTATGAGGAGGCTGAAGAGCATCTGTTTTCTTCGCCATTTCATACTCTAAATTTTTTCCCAAAGATCCCGTGGCGCACTTTTTGATCTGTCGACGCAAGTCTGCATCTTTGATACACTGAAAAATCATATGTATCTGTTATTAAATTTTATAAAAAATTCAGTTTACTCCTTACAATCTAGGGTTAATTTTACATTATGAAATCAATGGTTTTTTTTACTACTAATATAGTAATATTAACAAAAGTAAGTTATTAATACATCGTATCCATATAGTAACAATTTAATAATCTTTGAAATAATTTGAATGGGAAGGAAATATTAACCTTTTTCCGATAGACATTTATACATATTCATTGATCTTACTCGTATTCTAAATGTGACTTAAGTGGGAAAAAAATATAGCTATATAAGTAGTATAATGAAGCATTTTAACTATTATATGAAATTTATTTAACGTTTAAATTGAAAATTCAACATATATCGATGAACTCTACAAATGATCAATCTGATTGAAATTATATATCGAAATCCTTACGCTTTCTAATCCATAAAATATTTTTTCTGATAAAATTAATAATGTAATTTTAGAGTTTTATTATGTGAAAATTAGTTTTACGAAATTCAGTTTGTAATAGCATTCTTTTTACAAATATTTTCAATGCCCAAAAAGGTAATTCATTACACATAAATCTAAAAAAGAAGACGAAAGACGGTGCCTTAAAATGGGGTAACTTTGGCCCAAATGGAGTGTTTTTTTTTTCGCATTAAGAGCAAATAAAAGTAGTTAGTCAAAACAAATTTGACAAAGCCAGAGGTTAATATTATTTTTAACATGTTCAACTGTAATATAAACCGTTTTCAAAATGTGGATTTAAGTTTTAAATAAGATTTAAATAGATTTACCATAAGAAATTTTTAATGAAAAGGTATAAATGAACAGTAAACAGTATTTTAACCTCCTTGGTATAATTTTGATGAATTGACTGTCTAAATTGAAAATCCCACTTTTGGAACAAAAAACTGATATTTCTTTGAACACCATCGATTTCACAATAATATCATCTACACCATACACCATACAGTCTTTAAGGTTTATTTGCTTATAATTTGAATTTTTTTTTAGTTAAGAATTAATTTCTCTTCCATATTAGTTCACTTTTTCACTTATTGTTCAATGATTATTTCACTTATTTTACCAGATACCATTGGGCCAAAGTTACCCCCCACACACACACAACGTAATAAAAATTTATTAATTGCCTAACCACAAAGTGAAACAAAATAATGACATTGAAAATAATTAGAAGGCTTTATAATTGATTGAAAAATATGAACTAGAAGTTTTTTATCATGTTCTTTATCTCCTTTCCAAAGTAAAGTTGTAAGGTTAAAAAAATCAAAATTTTTATACTACCTAAATTGGAAGTGATTGTATTTTAGGAATTTCAAGACACCACTTTGAGGATGACATGACAAAAATAATTCTACCTGTTTTCCCTAGCATTGAACAAGTGATAGTCACATTCTTTTATATAGATACGACTCGTAGAATCTCTTTCCGATGCTTGGGCCAAAGTTTCCCTTAAGGGCCAAAGTTACCCCATTTTACGGTATCTATCATTACTCTTTTTATTACAACATTTTTGGAAATCTCTTGGGTTAGTAATTAGACAACTATAAACAAAGTACGAGTAAAATTTACTAGAAATTGTAAATTTACAACCAGCTGGAATAAAAAAAGAAGAATCCTTACTTTTTCCACAGATTTTCTTTGTATTCTTGTGTTGAAGGCACAGTTGATGAATTTAATACTGGATTCAGTATTGTTTACTAATTCAATATAGCAAGTCTAAAAAGAACGGAGAATTGAATCAAACTAGTTATAATGAATAAAATAAGATCTAAAACATAAGTGTTAACAAAATATAAAGTAGTATACCTTTAAACAAACTATTGTATATTCATATAGTTTGAAATATGTCTTTACGATCAATCACAAAATCGTAGAAATACAATTTTTAATATTTAAGTTTTTGGATTTCATTCATCATTTTGTCCAATTATCTTAAAGTTAGGGCTAGACGTAGTTGTTTGCTGCAGATATTAAATATTTTTTTTTGGGGGGGGGACTTTTTTCTAATTTTAATGTGTATGTTTAGTTCCGTTTTGTAAAGTAGAATAGATCAATCTAATTAAAGCTATGAAAGTTCAATTAATCATCTTTTAAAAGAGAAATTCATTTTTTAAAGTACTTAATGTATTGTGTTATGGGCAAAGTGATTAATCGGGCATTATTAATAATGCCCGAAGTGGAGGCGGGCAAAGTGATAAATTTCATTCATAAATTCCACTGAATTTATCACATTGCCCGTAACATATGTACTCAAGTGAGGTTAATAATTCGTTTGATTTACTTTCATTTCCTATTTTTTTATACACGGTATAGTAGAAGATCATTTATTTCTACTCACTTGAACCATGTTTCCATAACATTCCTCTGATCCATGCTGACATGTAAATGAATACTCATCCGGTTTCCCTCGGTACTAAAAGGTAAAATTATTTATTGAAATGAGATTTATGTAGAAAAAATAAATATATTATAAAAGTAATTATAGTTCAAAGTAAAATTTGACTAAATACACAAACATAATAGAAAAATTAAAATCATGTTAAATTTTGTTGGCAAAGAAAACATAAAATAGTAAGTATAAATACACAATTGTAAGTTTTTCCACATAAATGAGGAATAAACACGTAGGGGATAAACAACATTTAAAATCAAAACCACCGTTATTTTTAGAAATTCATGTGTATTTTATTTTTATAAACTGTCTTGACATTTTCTTTAAATTTATTTTGCGTTTTATCCTTATAGGTATTTTTTCAATTTCATTTCATACCTCCCTTTCGAGCATCTGCTTTGAATAAGATTATATCCTATTACTAATAATAATAATACAGAGTAGATTTCATTATCATATCTGCTACTTTCTATAAGTTATCTTGTGTTAATCGTTATGATCCTGGATTGAGACGAACATTCATGTTTAATGAAGAAAATATGTATTTAATTACTTACGTTGGCATTTCCGTATGGTATAAGGTCCACTGTCATATAATCGGGAAGTTTTTCAAAAGTTGGGACCAACTGGTTAGAGAAAAATGATGCACTATCTGGACACATTGACTCATAATAAACACCGATCTGGACAGGAGTATCTGCCTAAAATATAAAAAAATGATACAAATGATAAGAAATTTCTTACAAATTTATTTACTTTATTTCAAAGAGAAAATTAATAACTAACATATTTCAATAGCCTATCTGCTATTTTCTATTCCACTACGTTCGGCACTAAATAGACCAGGAGAAGTGTTTTATAAAATGAAATCTATTTTTCATAAAACAAAGAAAAACAGTTGTTTAAAAATTTCTGTAGACCAGGGTTGGGTAAATATCGTAATATTCATGCATCAAAATATCGGATATTTTTTTATGCATATACCTAGGATATACATATATATGTCAATTTTTTTTTGTATTTATCCGATATATTTAGATTTAAACAAGAAAAAGTTGTTTTTTTAGGAAATAGAAGTCTAAACTAAAATATTACTAATTTGAGCATTTTTAATCAAATCTTAATCATCCAGAGCATATTTTCTAATAATTTAAAGAAAACATCAATGGATCAAGAACTAAATACATGTTTATTAGAACATAATTTCTGCTTCAGAAAACGTAAAAATTTAGCTTCACTGTAATATAATAAATTGAATACAATATTTTCATTCGTGATTTGAGACACATCATTGATTTACTTAATTATTTTGCAATTAAAAAAAGATGATTGTAGCAATCATTACAAATAAAAAATTTAAAATAGTTAGGTTCAAAACAAAAGATGAAAATAAAAACTTGCAAAGCATTTTTGAATGGAATGTGCTAAAGAGAAAATCAAAACTGCTTTTACTTCCTATACCATTTTATTATGTTGCTAATATATAATTAAGTTTGGATAAAATATGATAGGACTTTAACTTGATGATTTAAAAATATTATAAATGTAAAATTATAAATGTAAAATTGTAAATATAAGGTTATTTTTTTTTTATTTATTAAAATTATCATGTCAACAAAACACTCAACGATGAAATTTAGGAGGCACTAGATTGAAAAATGTTAATTTTTACTAGAAACTGGTGGAGGGGAGAGTTGGGCACCTTGAGACATGACCCACCTTGGGATACTCCACTTTTCAGACGTAATTTTATAGTTATGAACTCGTGCTTATAGGTACTAATAAAGGATCCTAAAATCTACTCTTTAACGTGTTTTGGAATCTTTGGTGCGTCTGGGTCACTATTTATATTAGTTTTCTTGTTTTGCTTAATGCAAAGTTACAATCACTTGTAGTTTCAAAATAAATTTTTTAATAAAAGAGGTTTATTTATATTATTATAATTATTTTGGAGATTAAAATATGTGTAGCCATTAATATTTTAGAAAAGAAAAATAATTTTTTTTTTTTGCTAAACCTAAAAGAGTAATTAAGTTTAATATCCAAAGTACTTTGGACACTTAGGTGTGGGGCACCTTGGGATATGTTAAAAGATTCCCCAAAATTTTCAAAAATAAAACAGAATGGTTTTTTATTAAAAAATTGAATAATTTAAGAATTTAGAGGATGATAATTTAGAAATTAGTGCAAAAAAGTTTCTGGATAGAAACAAAAAAATCCGTGATTTATGTCATGACAAAAATGAGGGAATTAGTGAAAAAATTTTAATGTAAAATATAATGGATGGCCAATTTAAGATTCTTAAGAGTAGCTTTATCATAATTTAATGTGCTATTTTCATATTTTTCAAAATAACATAAGTTTTTATGTTTTTATTAGAAATGTCCCAAAGTGGGCCACTAGTGGGGAACCTTGGGACATTAAAAGAGGTTTTTTAAATTTGTTATTATGAATTCCCTAAAAGAGATAGTTGGTCGGGAAAATTTTTATTAGAAGCGCAAAGGAGTATATTTAATATATTAGCTGCGTTTGAATAAATATAATGGTATAAATCAATTTTAAAAAATTATTTAGTAAAAGTGTCCCAAGGTGCACCACTCTCCCCTATATCATGATATTTACCCAATAAATTGGATTATATTGGATAAATATCATGATGCATACGTATATCGTGACTAATCCTGCTGTAAAGTAATCAGAATAATATAGTAACACAATAAAAGCTGTTTAAAAGTTAGGTTTTGAGTACATATATATCTAATATGTTTTATTTTTAAAACCATATACTAATTACATTTTCATGGGTACCCAATATTTTAATAACTTTTAAAAAATGTGTTTTGTAAATAATTTTCATGTCTTTTTTTTCACTTTACCAAATGTCATGTATACATTTTTATAATTTGTATACAACTTATCCTTACTTTTTTGTGATTAGCTCATAACTAACAAATTTAATTTTTTAAAAAGATGTCCTCATAACCATTGAATTCCGATTATTATTGTAAAATGTCTTAATAATTCTACGAAAATAACCCTAACAGAAATCAATACCGAAAAAGCTCACCAAACTCGAAAAATGGCGGCCGAATGATAGAAGAAAAATTAAAAGAGAATCCAAATTGTCCTTCTCTATTCGCCCAACCAAAACGGGAAGGCCCTCATTATATTGATATTACCTTGAGCATCAGAAACCCGTACTTGAGACGCTTCATGACACTTAAGGAGACAACCATTATGAGGGAAGACTGGAGTTGCTTTTGATAGAATGGAAAAGGAATAATGAAACTGAAGTATATTCATCACCTTATTCGTATCGAACACTTGGTGTTAATGTGGTACCCACCATTTTAAAATTAATTTTCATTTCGAAACCATATTATAACGCAGTTTTAATATTTCGGCTTTGATTTTGTCATTGTTTTTTTTTTAAATTCAATGTTAGTTGATTTACATTTATTTCACAAAACTCATAAACGTTGTGCCTTATGTAAAGTTTTTAGAACATATGCAACGCAATGATTTTTTAAAGGTTCCGAAAGCTTGTTAAGTATATTATATTATAGTATCTATACTAATTATTACATAAAATATTGCAATGTTATTTTAATTATATTATAATATTATTAAACTTCCACTAACAACAACCACAAATTTTGATGTTGTTCTTATAATTAAATATGTGTTTTGAATTTAACTTTGTACAAATACACAAATTGAATTTTTTTCTTAATTCTATCCTTTGAACAAATAGAGGGATAAATATCTACTCATAAAGGCTATTAATTGAATATGAGTTGATGACCATGAAATAAACATTATAAAAAGGGTCCTTCTAACCTACATAATTCTAAAATTAGTTTTTATACATTCGGTGCTTCTTTTTCACTTAATTGACACAGATCTAAAAAGCTTCCCATGGATTCATTAGCTATAATAAAGAATGAAACAGGAAAGAGAATAGTGCGGTTCGCTCTTTGTTTCACGCAACGGAAGCTTTTGGCACGTTCTACAGGAACCGGTATTTTCCAAGGTAAAAAGCATGGCTGCGCACATGTCGAGACGGGTCACAGAATAAGGAGGACTCGGGAGTACCCAAACGAAAGTAAATTCTCCCATCACTCAAACTCGAGGGTCAAAGAAATTTATGATTCTTCAACGCAGAATGTTTTTTTTTTATGAATGCAGAAAATATTTGCTTGTGATATAGTGTCGTTTTTATTGTGTAAACAGGTATAAATCAGGCATGAATCAGTCAGTCAGTCATTGCTTAAAATCTTAAAAATACATTTACTCATATGATAATTGAATTGCTGATTAAAAAATGGTTTGAATATACCACCAATATTTGACATTTTGATTTTGGTATGTTTAAATTTAAAATGTTGAAAATTATTGGCTTGATTACCCCTAATATTTGATTGTACTATCGCATTTGAGAAAATGAAATGATATAACAACAAAATTTAAGTAGTTTGATAGTTTTAGAAAACCAAAAAACTGTCATTATACTTTAAAAAGTTGCTATAAAGAAATTTTTAATATTTTTGGATGTGTTTAAAAAATAAACTTCCATCAAGCCTAAACATACTTGTTAATTAAAGTTATTTTTGAAAGCAAAGTTTAGGAACGTGTTTAGAAGTGCGAAATTTTTCATTGTAAAAAATACAAGTTAGTTTAACACTAAAATAGAACTTTCATGAAGGGCTTTAAACTTGGTTCTTATGAAAAGGAATGAGTAAAATCTGATAAGAGATAGGATATCAGATGGTAAACAAAAAAAATCAGATATTAATTGAATAACATTCTGCTCTGCACCTCCTTATACAGATAACATATATTTCTGGAAACCTTTCAAATCAATATATAAACAAGGAATAACATTTACAATTTCTACAACATTCAGCATTTGTCTTGTTTTCAAAAATATGGATTGATAGTGCTAATGGTAAATATTAAAAAAAACCCTGTAATTTGGCATGGGATAGTTTACATTTTTAACATTCATAAAAAAAAATAAAAAAATTAATAAAATAATTAACTTCTATGTAATAAATTAACATTGGTGTAAAGTTAAATTTGTAATTACAGAAATCTCCATTAACCGGGATGGCGAATGAATGCAAATTTTATAAAAAAAATTTAAAAGCAATGATATAAAAAGTAAATTTATTATTCAATAGAACATTAAAACTTTTAATTAATAAGAAATAAGAACAACAAGTTAGATTAACAATTAGCACAGTACAAAAAAAAATGGAAATGTCATTTACATGATTTCTTAAATAATGAAATTATATAAGTCTATGTTTTTAATACATTTTTCGACAATTTTATTTTGTGAATTTCTAAATATTCATTTTTTAGAGGGTGTGCTTTATCTTATTGCAGTTTAATAAGTGAAAGTTTGTAGATAATGTGCCCCTACCCACCTTCTATCTCATATAGCTACATTATCTTTTTCATTCTTGTTCAAAGAATGAATTTGTATGAAAAAGCTATAAAAGAATAATATATAATTTATATTTTCTAATATTGATAAATTAGGTTGAAAATGTTCCCAAGTATCATCAATATATCTCAATACAGCAATCATTATTTAAAATATTTATTACAAATTAAATTAATTTAAGAAATTTAAGAAACATTAAATTTAGTTGTTTTAAGGAATAGCTGGGAAATTATTAATATTTGTACGATTAAATTTGATTGATTACACAAAAATAAATCTTTAAGAAATAAAAAATATCCATTTTCTGTGTTTTTAATCAGATTACATAATTTGATGCCAATAAAAGTTTTCATACCCGTGTTAATTTTTGCATCGTATTTATTTAAAACTGTTTGCGTATTATTAAATTAAAATGCGTATTATTGAGTATTATTACTGGTTTGCGTTATTTAAGATTGTTTTAACAGGCTTATAAAGCAGTCGCAATCCGTTGATAAAACTAAATGACATGGAAGAAAGATACTGATTACACCGAGAAATGAATGATACAAGAAGATAAATATACACTGAGGTAGAAACATGGAGAATGTTTCACTAATAATAATAATTAAAAGAAAGAGAAATGTTAAAAATATTTTTAGCTATCAAAAAATTGACACGTTGAAGTATTTTTTGGATGTATATCTAGAACTAAGTTCTCTGTGTTTATAATTTATTTCAAATAAATAGCATGCAAATTATTAATAGATGATAAGTCAAATAGGTGAAAGGGGGTCTCAATTAAAAATGATTCCCAGGCTCAAAAACCAAGGATAACTATGATTAAGTGTTTGATATTTATATAACCTAAATTTTAAAGTAATGGAACTTTTTTTTTGATTGAACACACTTTATCTAAAAAATCTACGTAATGCTGTAAAAAAAATCTAAAAGGTAACGAAACAGTAGTAATTAATCACACTACCTACCATTGCATCGGCCAACAGTTTCGATAATCCGAGAACCACCATCGTTACACCCACCATGTTGTCACCCAAAACAGAACCAACTTATCGATCTCTTTTTCCACTGAGGCGGGAAGGCGTTCGGGTGCCTCTCCGAAAAAAAAAAACGTTCCAAAACTCGGAAAAGAACGAAAGAGATGACTCCTGGACTTATCTCTGCGATGGCATCACTCTTAATCGCTCACTTCCTTTCTGAACTCGTTCGTTTGCGGACTTTGGAACGCCACAACACCACGTGGTTTCGAATTCGGGCAGCTGTCGGTTCACAATGGACGCTCGCGAGAAGGAGGGGGTGGGAGGGAGAAGGGGAGGGGAATCGATTTCCATAGGCAGGCGCGTTGTGCGGACCGTTTGAATTAAGACAATGAACCAGATTTGGGGTTACCTCTGGGTGGGTTTTGGGGAGGGTTGTAGGGGGAGAATATAAGGGGGAGCGAAGGATCCTGTTTCCATTTCGATGTGAAAAAGTACTATTTGTGCTACTCAGAGATTTGTTTAGAAGTAAATGCTTAACGGGAACACACTTTTGAAGACTGCTTCCCTCCCCTTCATGGCAAAATTGTGGAGGTGGCGATAGATGGGGGAGGCATCTATTAACTGAGGTTTAAGTCGGACTCCTGCCATTCATGGGTCTCACTTTCTCAGGAGCCGCATCCCCTTTGCCTTAACTTAAAAAATCATTTACGCTTTGCGGATGGAGCTTGGAAACAGCATACTAAACATTAAGAAACAACAACACTTTTTCAGTTTTAGTGTTTCTTTGTGGATTTATTGTTCAGGTCTGAATCAAACATAACCACATCGATTACTGTTGTTTTTATTAAATTCCTTGAAACTTAGCTTTGGAATGAAAGATTCAAGAAAAAATGAGACATAATATAAGGGTTTTCTCTTGCACTGATAAAAAAAGATAGAAAAAGAACAGAATGGGAAAGGGAAAGAGAGGTAAGAGGAGAAAAAAGGAAAATTATCACAGGAGAAATCTTGCACACAGTACTACTTCCTTCACTGTTTTCGTTTCTGAAATTGAAAATTTAAAAAAAGGTCTATTCAGCAATATAACATTACGTGCATCTTCTTTTTAACTATGAAAAGTCACTATTCCCAATAAAGTCACTTGTTAACTATAAAAGCACATATTGTCAGAAAAGAAATATGAAAGAGAGGAGAAATGGGGAAGGAAAAATAATCACAAGAGAGATCATTCCCACAGTCCTTTCGTCACAGTTTTTGTTTCTGAAACTGAAAATTAATCAAAGAAAGTCTGTACATCAACATTACAACATGTGCGTCTTCTTATTAAGATTAGAATTAGAAATTAAGTATCTTAAAAACAACAGATTGGAATTGTTAAAAATAATCACGAAGTACGTCATGACTGAGACTTGTTTTACATAAGTTACAGATAAGAATTGCTGAATCTTTCGAAGTAAGTCTACTTGTTTTTCAAGCACGAGTCTGGTTTAGGATCCTGAAAGATATAAATAATTCTTGTATTTCAAATAACTGAAGAGTCTATTAAAAATACTGGGGTAAGCAAAGCACACTTACGGAAATTTCGTTGCAGATCACACTCATCAAGTTATCACTGGCTTTATAATTTATGTCTGTCCCTCCAACCTACAAAAGGAATAATTTTCATCAATATCTCTCTATATATAATGAAGGTGTCCCTGGGTTCCTGGGTTTGTCCGGAACAGATTTGGCTCAATTTCTCCAAAACTACCCGTCCGAATCGAACCAAACTTGGTACACATACGTATGGGGACGGGGGAAAGACAATGACATCATTTCCAAATTTCTAAAACCACCCCTTCACCCCCTTTTAGGCCTTTTTGTAAAAATCGCCTTACTTCTCCACTAAAGAAGATCTGTTTAGCTCGCATTGTTGCAAATAATACAACAAAAACAATTTTAAACATAAAACAAAGTTTTCAAAGATAAAACTTGGCTAAAATTGTTTTAAATGTTTTAAAAAGGTTATTAATAATTTAAAAAATTAAAAACGGCCCTTATAAAAAACTTTATGACAGTATTTTCTTATTAAAAACTTCATTTTCCATGAAACTTTAAGTTGAAATAGAAAGTTTTAAGAATGGGCAATACCACTATTTTTTAAATTTGAATAATAAATATCGTTACCCTATGAAGAAAGATGTTCTGAATTCGATTTTTTGCATGAAAACAACCAAAAAAATTTATTTTCTTAATTATTTAAGATTTAAAAGCGCGGAATTAGAGCCGTCCTCAAATCGTTCTCCCATTGGCTGATGCGATTGTGACGTACTTCCATCCTATAGAGCATTTTCAATCACATGACTCTGCCTAACAACGGCCTTAGCAACGTTGTTTTATTCCTCCAGTGACATCATGTACGAATGCTGCTATTGGATACTTCTATGTCCCGCCCCTAACAACAGCCTTAGCAACGTTGATTTTGTCCTCCAAGTGACGTCATGTGCGAATGCTCTATACAAACAACCTCGTTTTGACTGCTTGGGCTTGTTAGAAAATAAAAGGCTAAAAATTTAAGTAACCCATCATCTAGAGCTAGGTTTTTCTCTTTAAAAATGCTCGAGGGCCACCATTAAAAACACCTTTCTGTATCTAGGTGGACAGTAATGTAATCAAGACTGTACTCTGGATTTTTTTTGGAGGGGGGGGTTGAAAAAATATATTTTAATAATGCTATATATTATAAGTAGAGATTTCACTCTGCTTGTATAATCTTGGATCTTAAAGGGTTAAAAGGGATGTGATTCTTTTCAGTTTAAAAAGGGGGTGCAAGGACAAAAGTTAAAAACCGCTGATCACAGAAAATGATTTAGATTTTGAAGGAACGGTTTTTAAAACTAAGAGTTCATACAAGAAAATTAAATTCCTAAGACTAAAATATCGAATTGTTTTTCTTTACTTTATATTGGATAAAGAGAGTAGCCAAGTGGAAGCCCCTTAACTAGAGCTAAAATGTTCACCTTTTCCACGGATATAAAGCTAATTGGATTTCTATTGAAACAAATCTATCTACATCCTTTATAAAACACAATATATTTTTTGTTTTTTAATGTCATTAGTAAACTTACTCCGTTGACAGTAATCCACGGAACGAAGTCTTTGGGAGGCTGAAGAGATTCTGTTTTCTTTGCCATTTCATACTCTAAATTTTTTCCCAAAGTTCCTGTGGCGCACTTTTTGATCTGTCGACGCAAGTCTATATCTTTGATACACTGAAAATTCATAGATGCATCTATGAATAGATTAAATTAAAAGATTTTCAGCTTACTCCTAACAATCTAGGATAAATTTTACATTATGTAAGCGATGATATGGAATCATTGGTTTTGTATAGGAGTGAATCGTTAAGAAAATTACTTGAACCTACAGAGGCGATGATTCATAGCTGTTTTCATTTGTCTCATTAGGGGCGGGTTTACAACTTAGAGGTACCGTTTCAACGCCATTTGTGTTTTTAGACATCAGGGATCACATGGGTTCACAAGAATAAAAAAGGGGGGTTAGATTGGGAATTTTTAAAAGAAAATTCACCGTACTGATAAAGTTTAACTTCTCCACCCCCAACCTTTCTCTTCCGCGTCCCTCAAAATGTCTTCAACCAAAATTTCATTAATTCCGATGAACGGTTTGGTTGCTAGAGGCCCTTGAATGAGGGAATTGCATAGGTTAGGGACTTGCTTAATTTTACACTTTTTTGATACGTTTTAGTTTAAAACTCTCAAATATCAGATTTTAAAGTTCAAAAATATGTTTTAAATAACTTAAAATTCGATTTTATTTTTGCCAAAACACTAGTAAAGTCATGTGATCAAAAAACGGGATTTGACGTCACAGCGCCGTCAAAACTAGTGAATTGTTGAAAATAAAAGAAATCAGACTTATGGACTTATCATAAAACCAAAACACGCATAAAACTCGTCTGTTTCTCTAGTGAACGGCCAGAAAAAGAAAAAATTAAAACTTTGAATCCTAATAATTCCAAAACCAATTAATATTTTTTGAAAAACAAAATGCCAATCTTTTTATAACAAATATTTGTATGTGTCTTTAAAATATCATAGTTTTTTAGTTAAAACTTTGTGAAGAATAGCAGAACGAAGCAAGCTAAGCATACAATAACATAGCGGGTCCAAGTGGGTCCAAGCGCGTTGACGTCACTCAGCAGCCGTAACGAAATTACTGTTTTTCCCGCCAATACTGGAAACGACATTTTAAAAATTAATATCTTGGGGAATAGTTTTCCGATTTCAATAATTTTCACGTCATTTTTCATGGATTTTCATCCTCTATCATAATAAAATTTAAAAAAAAAACGTGCAATTCCCTCATTACTTATTTTATGGACACCAACTTAACTCTCTATGTATAACATAAATAACAGGGGGTTGGATCTTGGTTTTATAAATGTTGTCTGTAATACGAAATTTAGGCAAAAGGGGGATCTGGGGGTTTCTCCCCAAGAAAACCTTTAGAAATTTCCCTTCAAAAATAGTGTTTGTATTTATTTTTTGATAAATGAGACCTCTTTAATGACACTCAGGGTGAATTGCCCCTACCCTATTTCAGAATATAACTACAGAACTCAGATATTTCCATTTTTCACAATAGAAAATAATAAAACAACACAATATCCTAAGCTGTGTAGACAAACCGAGGTATGTTGATCCTCCCCCGGAACATTTTTGCATTTTAGTATGCCAAAAGAGTGCTTGCGGATCCAGGGTGGGGGGGGGCTAGGGGGCTTGAGCCCCCCCCCCCCCAAAAAAAAAAATGAAAAGTTTTACACTATATAATATGGAATTTATGCACCAAAATGAGTTAAAACCCTGTTATTTTAAGGTCAAAATTTTTTTTACTTAAATTTTCACAATAAATTTTCTAGGAGAGGACCCCCAGACCCCCTTAGTACTTGTAACTGTATTATTAAAACTCAATTTTATATAAAGTTTGTCAAAACAGAAAAATTCTACCATAAATTCTATGTCCGAAAATCGGATGAGGCGTATACCAAAACGAGTTAAAAAAGTTGGCTTTTTTTTACTTAAATTTTCTAAATATTCTAGGGGAGGACTCCCAGACCCCCTTAGTACTTGTAACTCTATTATGACGACTCTATTTTATTTATATTAAATTTGTTAAAACGCCAAAATTCTACTATAAAATCTACATATATCCGAAATTCGGATGGCGTATGGCGTACCAAAACAAGTTGAAAAAGTGGGGTTTTTTTTACTTAAATTTTCAGAAATTTTCTAGGGGAAGACCTCTAGAGCCCCTTAGTACTAGTAACTCTATTATTACAACTCTGTTTTATATTAAGTTTGTCAAAACACAAAAATTCTACCATAAAATCTATATCCGAAATCGGATGAGGCGTACCAAAACAAAATGAAAAGTGGGGTTTTTTGAGTTAAATTTCCAAAAAAATTCTGTGGGAGGACCCTCAGACCCCCCTTTTAGTGGTTGGAGCAGGATAATTCACTACCTTTTCCATATTAGGATAATCAAGAAGATACAATTGGAAAATGAAAATTCTTAGCCCTCCCCCCAAAAAAAAAAACAAATCCTGGATCCGCCCCGGCAAAATAGTGTTTATATGTTAATTGTTAGAATTTTATATCATTATTTCTGACTGTTTTGGCGGCCACCAAAAAACTCTCGGCGCGGCGGTTTGCTATTTGCCCACCGTGGTTATAAGGGTCAAATTTAGGGGGTTGAACCCCTCAACCCTTATCTAAAAGAAACCCTCATGCTTTTAATCCTTAAAGAGATTTCTTCACAATACATCTTTAATAAGGTATAATTTTAAGGTTTACTGAACTTTGTATGAATTTTTAATAAATTCAGTTTATAATACTCATTTTATATAATGCACTAAAAGGTTATCCATCATAAACAAAAAAAAAAGAAATGATAAACGGTATGCATCATTAAAAGACAAATCTTCAGGGCTTAAAAGCGCACTAATGATCCACTGATGATGTCAAACGCAGTTTTTGGCGAAACGTCTAGAGATTTTATTCCAACTAGACCACGGCTTTTAAGCCCGGAAGATTTGTCTTTTAATAGTAGTTACTCCGGTCGTGAAAGCCTACATAGTATTTACATAACGCGCCACTATAGTATATATATATCATTACTCAGAACTGCATACTTTGAAATCTTGTGGGTTAGTAGGTATTTAGGCAAAGATGTTATGTACGAGTAAAATATACGAGAAAAAATTTAAATTTACAATCACTTCCAAAAGATCCTTACTTTTTTTTCTACACATTTTCCAAGTTGTCTATGTTTTCTTTTGTTGAAGATACAGTTGATGAATTTTATACTGGATTCAGTGTTGTTCACTAAGTTAATATAACAAGTCTAAAAACAAGGAGAATTAAATCAAACTAGTTATATAAGGAATAAAATAAAAACTAAAAATGTTAACTACATAATAAGATAAGGTGCATAAAATTGAAATTGAAAAACATTAACTATCATAAAAAATAAGTTCATAAACTAAATAAATTGTACACACTTACATTTTGAAATTCGTATTTTCTGCTCGATCCTTTACAAAATCACGAAATTACAATTTTAAATATTTAAATAATTTTGTTTTTAGTATTTTGTAATTGCTTGCTGGGTAAAAGAAAAAATTTTCCAAATAAATTACAATAAGTATTAAGTTACATGTTACAAATACTATAAATTGATCTCCGTTAAATCATAAAATCTCTATCATTCAAATTTAAAAAATAATAGTTTGTATTATTACAATGATAATAATGCAAACATTATCCTTTATCAAACTATTTTTCTTAAACAGGAATTCTACTCACTTGAACCATATTTCCATGACATTCCTCTGGTCCATGCTCACATGTGAATGTGTATTCATCATGCTTTCCTTGGTACTACAGGGTAAAATTAGTGACTCAAATGAGATTTATAAAGCAAAATAACTAAAATATTAGGTATAAAATTATAATCTAAAATAAATAGGGGAGAAAACGTAGCTATTTAATAAATGGAACACATTGATACACCTTCAATATTTCAAAATCTGTCCTTCTTAATTAGGTTGTATGTATTTTTGTAAAATTTGCCTTTATGTGCATAAACATTACATATGAATTACATTATAAACACCATGGATTAAGATGAACATTTACGTTTAATGAAGAAAATATGTCGTTACTTACTTCGGCAATTCCATATGGTATAAGGTTGACTGTCATATAATCGGAGAGTTTTTCAAAAGTTGGGACCAATTGGTTGGAGAAAAACGATCCACTATCTAGACACATTGATTCATAATAAACATCGATCTTAACAGGAGTATCTGCCTATAATATAACAAATAACACAAGTGTGAAAAACTTCTTAAATTGTGATTCACTGTGGGATTCAGGCCATAAAATGTGTGAAATAAAATAGAGTCGATTCTTCATAAAACGAAAGAAAAAAAAGTTGTTTTTAAACTAAGCAGAATAACGACACACATTAAAAATAAAAACTGTTTAAAAGTTTAGTTTTGAGAATTTTATGAGTATCATGCAATACATTTTCTCTTTAATAAAAATTCTAGGTGTTTTTTTTTATGAATTTGATTTTACAAATTTCTCAACATCCTTTTTTTCAGCAGGTGGGCTTTATTTTATTTCGCCATTTAATAAGTTAGCCACAGGGTGTAAGAGTGTGTCACCATCAAAATATATATGATATATCATATTTTTTTTACTTTTGTTTGATCCTATTACTTACTCAAAACTTCAAGTAATAATAACTGAGCCATTCATTCATATGCAGATAATTCTTACACCACAAAACAATAACCAAACCAATCATATGCAGATAATGTTCATGTGCGAAAAAACTATCAAAGAATAAAGTTTATTGATAATACAAAAAAATTCTTTGAAATATCCTTTTTCTGTATTTTCAATCGGATGACATAATTTAATCACACCAATAGTTTTAATTTTATTATTAATTTTTACTTCCTATTCATGTGTATTAATTTTTAGAATTCGTTGTATCCTGTTTATGCAGCAGTCGTTATCCATGGATGGACGTATACGATACAGAAAATTTCTACTTTGAGGTAGAAACAACATTAAATGGAAAATGTTTCACTAATAATAATAATAGAAAATTTCAAAATAACTTCTAATAAAAATATTCACACGACGTATTTTTTTATGTTTCTGAAACTGAGATTATAAATTTATTTCAAATAAAAAATCCAAGGATTAAAACAACTGATATGTCCATTAAGTAAAACACATTCAGCTTAATTAAATAAAATTCCTAAGCTCAAAAACAAATGATAATTTAGTGTTTGATGTTTGTATACTACCTAAATTCTGAAGTAAATACCTAGATAATTTCAAGTAGGAGCTATTAAGCTTATACAATATATATTTGATTTAACACAGTTCATTAAAAAAATATCTGAATTTAGTTAGATTAGAATTAGTTAGCAGAATGTATTGCGGCAAAAAAAATCTTAAAGGGAAAAAACAGTAGAAAACATCCCACTACCTACCTGAGATGAAGAAATCAGTCCCAAAACTCCCAATACCAACACAACTGCACTCATGGTATCACCCCAAAACAGAACCAACTGACCGATCTCTCTCTACTCAGGAGGTAAGGCGTTCGGGATCGGATGCCTCTCCGAAAAAAACGTTCCAAAACACAAGAAAATAAGGAAAGAGAAGGGGCGAAAGAGATTATTTATCCCTGCGATGAACTGGGAGGTGTTCGATGGGTGTTCATCGCGCTTTCTTTCATTGGTTGCTTCCCATTGACGGAGGAGGTCCTGCGCTTCTTGGCCAACAAAAGGAAGTGTTTCAATGCGCTGAGCATTGCCCCACGTGGTTTCAAACAATGCTACAGGATGTAATTAAGTGAGAATTTGTTGTGTGAATAGTTAAAACTGGGAATTCATGGTTAAAAATTCAATAGCATGATAAACAGAACGTTCTAATTGTTTCAATGAGGTAGGTACCCTTACAGCTAAATGCAGAAGATTTTTTTTATTCTGTAAATAAAGGGGTGAAAGCTGCCCGTAAAAAATTTTTTAGATTAAAAAATATATTATATAATAAATTTGCAATGTTGTAGATTTAAATAGTGCATTTTTATAAGTCATCCCACGGTTTGACAAGTATTTTAATTTCGATGAAACATTTGAAGAAGGTACCTGACATAGTGTTAAGTGTTGTACCTTTTGCAATGACTCTTTCAAATCAATTATTATGTTTGTTTCAGTTTTTCGGGCCTCGGGAAACTCTCTTTCTGGATGGCCCTATTACTACATTACCTCAAAGCTGCATCTTCGCCCACTCATTATGTTTCGAAATATGCTGGTCTAGGTTCCCTCTACACACCCTATCATTTTTGACATAGAGTTCTGAAACACCCTCTATAATCGAATTCACGTTTTCCATCATGAAAACCTTTTTTAGTGTCAACCGGATGTGACACATTATACCTTAATTTACGTAATTAATGAAAATTAAAAATATTTAACGAATATAATTATTCATTAAAGATCATATTGTAAAACGTAAAATTTCATCTCGATAAGACAATTTTCCTGCACCCTAAAATGAAAAGTCAGCAAAAATTTTCTTTCAGACATCAGACACTAGCTTGACTAAAGAAGATCATTCAACATTCAAATTAGTGTTTCTCAGCTTTTTTCACTCCATGCACCCAGTTTTAGTCCATCTACCCAACTATTTTTCTTAAAAATCACATGCATAATCACATGCACGTTAAGCTTTTCAGAAATAGCGTATCAGCTTGATCAGTGGCGGAGCAAGACCTTAAGAAGGCGTCGGCGAAATATTCTTGCGAGGCCCTTCATACCAAAATTTTTTCAAAGGGCACTTGTATTTTAATATAGTTTGATACATTTTGTAAAATAATATAATTTAGGGCCAGATTCAACTTGACAATAATTTTATCCCAAACAATGAATTCATGTGAATTTTGAACTCACTAGAGATTGTCAATTTTAACTTAAAGATTTTGAACTGACTACTTTTTTTAAACTTTAAACGTCGATATTTAGAACCATTATTATTGTGTACTAAGAAATACACTTTTTCTGGTTTTAAAAAACGAGGGGATTGTCCATTACAAAAACTAAATAAATCAGTGGCGTATATAGAAATTTATTTTGGTTTTGTAATGGACAATTCCCTCGTTTTTTAAAACCAGAAAAAGGTTTTGGGGGGAGGCTAAGAATTTTCATAATCCAATTTATCTTCTTGATTATCTTTATATTGAAAAAGTAGTAAATTATCCTGCTCCAACCACTAAAAGGGGGGTCTGGGGGTCCTCCCCAGAATTTTTTTTGGAAATTTAAGTAAAAAAAAACACTTTTCATTTTGTTTTGGTACGCCTCATCCGAAATTCGAACATAGATTTTATGGTAGAATTTTTGCGTTTTGACAAACTTAATATAAAATAGAGTTGTAATAATAGTTACAAGTACCAAGGGGGTCTGGGGGTCCTCCCCCAGAAAATTTTTGAAAATTTGACCTTAAAATAACAAGGTTTTTAAAACAAGGTTAACAAACATTTTGCTGCATAAAATTCCATATTATATAGTGTAGAACTTTTCATTTTTTTTTTTTTTGGGGGGGGGGCTTCAGCCCGATAGACCCCCCGTAGATCCGCCACTGCCTCGCCTAGAAGTTATGAAACACTTATCTGAATCCCCCGGTATTTGAGTACTGATGATTTATTTGGACCCAAATATCCTCTAAAAAATTTAGTCATTATCAGACCCAAATCTAGATTCTTGCACCACGAGAGAGGACTCAAAATTATACCTAAGGCCCCTCCCATGCATATTTTAGGGACCATCCATTAATGGTGTACTTTTTTTGCCTAATTTTGCCCCCCCCCCATGTCACACACTTGCATCTTTTGAAGAACTTAATATAAAAAGTGGTACATAATAATGTTATTACAGTTCCAATGATCAATGTATGATCATTGAAAATTCCTTCCCCGATCATCATTTTTCTAAGTACCATTACACTAATGTAAGGGAACTCCATTCTTTGGCTAAAAGATGAATATTGCACGTTTTAAAACTCACCCCACGGTTTAGCAAGTGGTCCAATTTCTGTCACATTGAGGATTTAAGTAGTACGGATATTCCTGTGCCTCATGCAAAATAATGTTTTTCATTTTATTATGATTTGTTTCGTCACACGGGCCTTCTAAAAACGGCCTTTTGAAACGCACTTGCACTACATTAGGTCCTAGCTCTTTAACGGCGTATCTGCGACCCCCCTTCCTATACCAATTCTTGTTCGTCTAGGTGTACTCTAACACCCCTAGAAGTTTGTATCATGAATTAAGGACCACCACCAAGAATGATTATCACACACTAATACTTTAAAATATAAAAACAAACTTCCTAATTAAATAAAACTATTTAAAACTTAAAAAAAAAACCCTAAGGCATATCACCTAACAAAAATTTGTAATTGAACAAAATTTTTTAAGTATCCTAAAAGTAGCTTCTCACCCAAATGGAAAATTTTGTCACCAGGGTCCAGGGCCGTAACCAGACTTTTGTTTCGAGGGGTTGACTCAAATATTTTCTGAGGTACCTCCTTACGGGTAAGTTTTAGATGACAGCACTGGATTGAAATTTTGATGCACTAAATTTCAAAATTGTATAAACAATATGAATTCGAAGTAAAAGGGGGGTCTGGGGGTCCTCCCTCAGAAAAGTTTTGGAAATTTGCCCCTCAAAAGAGTGTTTTAGCTCATTTCTGAGACCCTTTTGATTACACCCATATAGCATCATCTCATTGTAATCGCCCGAATTTTCAAGGTAAAAAGAAGGTATATTGTAATAAATGGCGAAATGTTAAGGGGGTTTTTAGGTTCCTACTCCAGAAAATGTTTTGAATTTTTCCCCTAGAAGTGCCATTTTAAATCATTTTGAGACACTTTAGGTTACATTAAAGAGGACCACTCCTTTTAAATCCCACAAGTTTGAAGGAAAAACCGTATACTTAATAGATTTCAAAATTTCGAGGGGGTTTGGGGGTCCTCCCCCAGAAAAATTTTGGAAATTTTACCCTTAAAAGTAGGTTTTTGACTCATTTTGAGACCCTTTGGGTTATACCCGAAGAGGATATCGCTCCTTGTGAGACATAATTTTCAAGAAAAATAGCAGTATAAAAATTGATGTCAAAATTTCGGGGTTGGGGGGGGGGTTGAACCCCTAAACCCCCCCTTGGATACGGCCCTGCCAGGGTCCTTCAAATAGAGTCCAACCCGTGACTTGTAGCTCAATTTGACAACACTGTCAAGCAGAAAATTTTTTAATGTTAAGGAACAATTAAAATGTCTTTCATATTTTACCCATCCTTTCAGAATTATGCGCAAAATTGTTAGCACAGCGGTTGGTTAAAATGATGTCACAGCAGCTGATCTACACAGATACGGAGCATTTATCTACGAAGAGCTAAAAGTTGTTGAAATTGACATGCGCTTTTACAAAAAAGGCGAATTTAGGCTAATGTTTCGATTCAGATAAAAAAATAAACGCTTTGGTATTCGAATATATTTTACTATACTGCTACCTGCTACCAATTGTAGATTTCTCATCATATATACAATAAAAGTCCTTAAAAGTTCTCGTGTTTGATATCATCGATTACATAAACTTTGGAATATTCGACTCACCCAAAGTAAATAATATATTTTCTAGAACTGTTTATTGCCAATTCCGAAAACTATTAAATGTTGTGACAAGAATCCAATTCATTCATTGTAGAATTCTCATCATATATGCAATAATCGTGCCTCAAGGTATTTGGTACCATCAATTACATAAACTTTGTGATGCCTGTGACACGTAACTGTTTAATACCTTTTCCTGAAAACTGTTGAATGTTGTGACATGAATCCAATTTCCTCTTTAGTCATAAGGGCAAGAAATCTACAATGAAAACTATTTAGGAAAATAACAATAAAAAATTTAAACTTACAAGTTTTAATTCATTGATTTATTTTGGGATGGAAAGATTAATTCTTGAAGGGGTTTACGATAAAAAAAACATGGGATAGATAAACGTTTAAGAATTAAACATTAAACCATAATTTTTAAAGTGAGTATTTAATGTTAAAAAT
Source organism: Tetragnatha montana (assembly GCA_963680715.1). Classification (NCBI taxonomy): domain Eukaryota; kingdom Metazoa; phylum Arthropoda; class Arachnida; order Araneae; family Tetragnathidae; genus Tetragnatha; species Tetragnatha montana. Next base: position 23,586,880 of record OY796680.1, read on the forward strand.
ATAGCTTTTAAATAATTTTATGATTTCACGTCGTGGGAAGGTAAAGAACAATTGCAGAAGACTATTAATTTAAATTAGATTCGTGCATTTTCAAAACCTTCTTTCATTCAAAGAACAATGTTTTTATCCAATTGTCTTCATAAACGTACGGGTTTTTATTGCAGGACAAAAGTTATCATATATTAAGAACAAACATAAAAACGTCGTTATTTTTGTTGTTTACACAGCTGATTAAAAAGTTTTCCACACAAAACAAAACCCTATGAATAAAAATAGATTTGCAACGATAACCTAATGATAAAACATGTTTATTTTTATTCCTCTTTTTATGCTACCTTCCCCTAAGGATTTGTTAGCAGGTTAGCAGCGGAAGTACGTGGAGAGATGAATACTGTCTTAAATGTCACGAATATCTCATGTTTCGTCTTGCGTAAGAAATATTCCTTGGTATGTATGTAAACCAAGTGAAAGCCTTTTAATGCTATGTGTTTATAGTTCTTCAAAAATTATTCACAAAATTCCTATTCTGATCTTTTAGTCTTATATTAAGAAGATATAAAAAATGTACTACTGAAAGGAAGCCATTTAAAAATTAATCGAAAAATTTAAGTTAGGTTAGGTAAAGTGCTTAGGTAGAGTAGGTTGCTTAAAAGGTAGTTGAGTCGGTTGAATATTTAGCTCTTTAATCGTCACATTTAACATTGATGAATTTGTTCTGTGGGCTTATTAAATTATCCAGTGAAATTAATCCTTAATAACTAGATATTATATTTATGAAATAATTTATTTTGTTTTAGTATGTATATACTTAACTATAGACTTAGATATATAAAACTATATTTTTATATATCTTATAAGAGTTGTATGTTCAAAAATAAGGTTTTTTTAAACGTTTCTAGCATTTTTCTTCATATAGCTCCCTTTGTGTACTATTTATACATTTATATTAATAACCTTTAAAAATTTTGATCCTTCTAAAAATTTGAAGAAAAATATTAATCAGAATTAACAAGAATGTTCACAGGCGCGAATCCAGAACGGCTACAAGGAGGGGTACTATTCCAGACCATTACCTTTACCTTTTGAGAAAAATGTCAAAATGTTGGGGATTTTCTAAAAAGTATCACTCAAAATCCCCTTTTGGTACCGTTGGGAGGTATAAGGTCCTTTCCCAGAAAAAGTTTTGTAATTTGACCTGTAATAAGAGTAGGGCTTTAACTCATTTTGAGTACTTTATTTTGGGTCCAAGGAGGGCACTGTCCAGAATTCCCCTCCCCTATTAGATCGCCTCTGAATGTTCATGAAGATAATCTTTTCATGAGAAGCAATACATTTTCTCTCAAGCATGCCTCAAATATTCGGTTTGGAAATTCTTAGAATTTCTTGATGATTCGCTTTGTATCTTCTAATACTTAAGATAACAAACCTTAAAACTTAATACTTAACAAATTTAACCCATATTTTTTCTCTTTCTTAACTTCAACTACGACCTTAGTATAATAAAATAGCACATTGGTGAAGAAACAATAAATTAAATAAAAGTAGTAACAACAGTTTATTTGTTTTTTAAACAAATGAAGAAAAATTCTAAATAGTCATACACTTCCTTAAAACATAATCGAAATAATTGAAAATAATAAACTAATTAGAATTACAGGTTTTTTTATTTTGTGCTGCCATCTATAACATTTGTCAAGATTTAAAACTTTCTTATAAATGTTTGTTAATCAGCAGAAAATAACAAATTTAAGATTATTTAAAACACATGTGATTTATTGTAAGAAACATAATTAAGACTATTGAAAGTCCTTACCCAGTGTAAAATTATTAAAAATGAACAAGCTGGTTACTGGTATAAAAATTAAGAATCTTCTACTAAAGAAAAAAAAATCTCTGTTACTTGCATGGTTACTTGAGATTTCAATTTGGAGAGTTTCAAATATTTTTTTTTACTAAAAGTTGTAAATAATGTTTTAGACATAATACATATTCAAAGTTATTTATTACGAAAATTTGAACTCTTTAGTTTGAAACCCTATCGGATTGCTTTACCTACTAATTACGGATTCAATACATTATTCATAATAATCTTTTCGTTGGCTTAGTTTTTTCTTATTTGGGAATGAGTCTATGCAATCGCACTATCTCAATCGCAGTCAAATAAGTATAACAGAGTTGTTTAATGTTTGTTTTTCTGCACACTAACTCTTATGAAGGAAAAACAGGTTTTACAGAAATCAAACTGTGGTTCCGCGGAGGAGTTTTCCACAAAACTTTCCTAAAATTTTGACAAAATGTTGTCCTTGTAGAGAAAAATGTAAGACGCAAAAAGCTTTAGGTTTCTCAAAAGTTTTGAAATTGGGTGTAAAAATTCTACATACCCCCCACACTAACATTATTATGTTCTGTTCCCGTTAGCATTTTTAAAATAAAGTATTAAATAAACATAAGGAAATACAATTTTGAACAATATTTCATCCAAATTTTAAGTTAAATAGGAAAAACAAAGTTTTTCTTATGAGTAAGTAACAAGAGTCACAGTAGATACAACCCTGTCGTTTTTAGACATTAAAAACTTCTTAAATGTTTTAACTATTATAATATCATAAGAAGCAATCCCGAAATATTTTAAACTATATTTGAAAGCACTAAAAAATTAATTTAAAACTCCCCCCCCCTTAAGAAGTATAAATAAAGAATAAAAATTTACCATGTCGGGTACGGGTGTCTTTTATTCACCGAGATTTTCTGAATGAAAAAGAAATATTCTCTCGTGTATTTTTCACTGACAGATCACGGTAAAGCTCTGATCTTTGCTAGTGTGGCATGTATTTATTTATTTCAAGAAAGGAAATGTTAGAAGGAAAGAAACAAAATCTGGAACGTTCAATTCTGTCGTGTAAGGGTGTATTTTTCCCCTCAAAATAATGCACCTCTAAACATTCTGCAATAAAAGTAGCTCAGAACACTGACCAAATTTCTTAAAATATTTTAATATAATGAAAATAGAATAGGGTTTTATTGTACTACTATGATTTCATTATCAATACATCTCATCAAAGTTATATATTACAATTAAACAATATTAAAATTTTTAAATTTTTATGCATTGATGAGTTACGGACCATTTTAACATTTTACACTACCTACTGTTACAATGCCTTTTAACTCAATATTAAAAAACAATGATTGAAAATGATTTATGCAGGATAGTATTAACATCTTTTAAAAGTTCGAGACGCGTTAGTTCTTTTGTTTACATATCCAAGAGATAATTGCTAAAGAATTGGAGTAATAAAGTGATATCCAATCCTAAGCTAATCTAAATGTTAGGTATATCAAAAAATGTTGATCTGTAAAACTAAACGCCATTTTTTTAATTCGTTAAAATAAATTAAACGAAATAATGTTTATTTAAATATCAATGTTAAAGAAAAAAAGATGGAAACCTGTATTTTAGTTTTAAATTAAAATGTTTTACGCATGTAAAATTATCCCTGATGAAAGAACAGGGATTTCAAAGGTGAAGAAACTGAAAATAAAAAAAAAACATCTTAAAACATTAAAGGCTGCTTTTAAAGGGGAATTCATTTGATCAGCGAGTAAACTGATAATGTCACTCTTTTTCGATAAGATAGCGAACTCGTGTTAAGCCTGCCAGTGAAAAGCTAGTCAATGTACTCAACGGAGAAATCACATGTCGGAGTATCCTGGCTAGTGGTTTTACCATCAACAGATGGTGCTACTGATTGCTCTGTTTGCTGTTTGATTTTCAATTAGTAAGTTTGGGTGATAGTGAAAATGAGCATGCACAAAATATGCTTACCTTTAAGAAGAAGCTAAAGCGTCTTTTTAGTTATTAAGTTATGGAAGAAACTGAATTGAAGGAATCTCTAAATGCCCACAGGTATGACTTCGACTATCGTATTATTCCATTGAGTTAATAGGAATTAATGGTACATAAGTCGCCCAACATAGATAGTTATAAGTAACTGAAAGTGTTTGAAACGGCGCAAAAAAAAATTAAAAACAAAAGTGGACAAAAAATTTTAAAGAAAACTACATTGAAAATCATAATTGCTGGAATTTTATAGCATTCTTCACAACATACAATTTGACCATATGAATAAATTTGTTTCTGGACATTTTTATTTTGAAATTTCTCATTTAAGAAAACTCCTAAAAACTTAAATAAATGTTTCTAAGAGAAGATAGCTGTAGGTATTGACCCGCAGATTTTAAGGAAGATGTTTAATTGGCTCTTTGGCCAAAACATTTGGACACCCTTACCCTACTATATTATAAAAAACATCATTGTTCTCACTATCATACAAAACTAAAATATTTGACTTCAACTGTTTTAAATCAGACAAAAAAAATTAAATACTCGAAACAATGGAAAGCCAATTAGTACCATTTTTGAAATCCGTATGACTCAAAAATGATAGTCTGTTACCATAAATAAAGTATGGATAGTAACGGGACTTGACATTTCATGAAATATTTGTTGGGGATATATATAGATATCTTTTTAATATCACTAGTTAACAATATTTCCGAGCTTAAAATATCTAAAAAGAAGGTTTTATTTAATTTTTAAAATTGCGGTAAAGGGGCTTAAAAAGGATATTAAATAAAAATACCTTATCTAGAAGATAGATTAATCTTCTAAAAATAAAATATTATCTGTGCAGCAGAATAAAAGAAATTCTAAAGTAATAGATTCTAAAGTAGATAAAATAATTTTTTAAAAGTTTAGTTGCTATTTTCAAAGCAGAATTATGGTTACATTTTTATTTATATGATGTGATGGTTATACGGGAGTTGACAAAAAGTGAGCAACTAAATATTTTAATAATTTGTAAAAAAAAAACATTCCAGAAATAAAGTATCACAATTATCACAACATATTAATTACACAGTTGTTAGTAAATACACAGTTAAAGTTATTAGTTCACACAGTTAATTAGATGTAACTTCGTGTGTTTAATATTAATAATTTTTTATTCAAAAAGGTAAAATTAAATTACGAATAAAAAGAACACAATATCGTAAAACTCGTTAAGGACAAGCATTTTTGGCTAGTTTCATGTTTTACGGCTTTTTAATACTAGCTAGATAGATTTCGTTTAGTATTCTTTACTTAATTAAATCATAACTCACAAATAAAAATTTAAATAAAGATTTATGGTATTATTTTATGGTTTTCCTTCGGAACAGCATATGTAATATTGTAAAATACGACATTAATATTGTATTATTTAAGATCATTCATTAAATTTTAAAATTTCTCAAACTGTTTTAATTTTTATATGCAGGTTCCTTTCTCAAACAAGATAACTTCTTTATGAATCTCTTAATATAACTTCTTTTTACTTTTACCTTTTTGTTAAAATATTACACTTTTTAAATCACTGATATAAAGGTACCGTACTTATTTTTAAATAATTTAAAAATTTTAACTATAACAATATTTCAGTTTTTGGTACGATTGGTATGTTTTTATTATCACCCAAAGAACTACTTCATAAAAAGATTGAGAATAAGAAGGATCCCTTTAAGCAAAATGTTTAATTTAACAGTTTAAAGGAAATAAAAAGCTTAAAGGTAGGATAAAGTTTCAAAAGTAAGGTATTAAGTAGTTCAAATATCCCGCTTTAGTTTCAGCCCAGTAGATTTTGCGTTTTATTGATTTCTTCTATTTACTCGCCAAAATTAAGCATTCAGAGAATTGAAAACTCGCCAATGGAAATGGCTGGTATAATCTTTAGTGCGCTCGGGATTTGGATTGAGAAAGGTTCCAAAAGAATCTAAATTTTAGTCTTTTAGAGCATAAAACCTCACATGTTTGAAGAAAAACGCAAGTAAGAAAACATTTTGATTTTTTACCTATTAAAAGTAGTAACCCTTATTTATACAACGTTATAAAATTTTTAAAGTATTTCATACAATACTAACGCTCAAAAGTATTTTGAAAAACGCAATTTTCTCAATTTAGGAGATTTTTACCTTTTTCACAATTATTTTTCTTTAAAGGGTTAGTAAATGAATATAATAATAGTACAAGTCTTTTCAAACATAAATTTAAAATTTTTATACTACGTAGAATTAAACACGCATCAACGTGTGAATCCATTGTTTTTATTTTATTTTTTTTTTATTTTTAATTTTTTTTAAATATTTGAAATAGTTTATAAAGTTTTATAATTAAACAACCATCCCTAGCTTTAGAAAAAACTCGAAAACGTTATAATTTGTATTCCTTTGGGATATGGTGCCAAAACTTGTAGGTAGGATTGTTTCCAATGTGGCATCCTTTCCTAAATTAAACCTATTATAAAAATAATGTAAAATATTTATTCGTCTTTTCATAAGACATTAAGGGATTTCCAACAAGAAAACGCAAATGCATCCTCCAGTTTCTTAAAAAGTATTAAATACTTTAAACCTAACTGTAACGAGTTTCACTCGAGATATCCTACTAGATTATCCTAGAGATATCCTACTAGTTAAGGAAATGTGGGATATATTATAATATTAAGGGATAATGTTATAGGAATCAATTTATGGGTATACTCTTTTGTATTCAAAAACAATGAAAAACTGTACATTTTAACAGTTGTAAAGTGTCATGCTTTCAAAAAGACACTTTTAAGTGAATTAATTGATCATATAATGTGTTTCTAGAGCTATTTTGGGTATTATAACATGCGGTTAAGGGACAATTCCCTAACATTTTTGTCTTAAAGGTCCAATTTTGACTTTTGAACGATCTCCATCCGATGCTGCACTTACTGCTCCACAAACAGTATTAGACATTGAAATGTTATTCAAACTAGTATATAAACTAATTTGAAATGAAAGCATTAGAAATATACACAAAGAAATTCGTAACATATATTTATAACTTACTTTTTTTCACAACAAAAAACCTACTTTTCCAAAATACTTTTGAACGTAATGGAGTACGATTTACATTAATGGAGTACGCATTACGAACGCAATGGAGTACAAAAAAAATATATTCATTAACTGTTACAGAACATGTGACTGAAAGTCATGGTCAGCTGAGTGGCTAGCTTGATGCTAACCCCCTCTTGATTTCCCCAAGTGAGCTCTGTACTCATTTTGTCGACTCCGGAGGGATGAGTCTGCCATGCCAGTACCCCTTACCTACCCTACATAACATTACTTAATAAATGAAAATGATTTCAAATTACTATACTGAATTTCTGGACTAACTTTACAGCTTAAGATTTAAATCAAAAGAAGACTAAAATAATCAAGTTTAACTTTATATTTTTAAATCTAAAATATTGATTGCAATTTTATGTTTTTAAAGAAATAAAGGATGTGGTTTTATTTCAGATCCTCCGTGGATGATGATGATGATGGAGGTATCGAAATACCAACTTTCAAGCATGAGAAGCAAAAGGCCGCTGAAAATGCTGGAAGGATAATATGGAGAGGAGCGAATGCTATGATGACTGCCTTCTTTTTAATGGCGGCAGGAGTTCAGGCAATTGAAATTATGCTAACATTATTATAAGTTTTAAATAGAATGACATTTACCACTTCACTGCATGTTCTTTCATAACATTTAAAGAAAAAACATCTAAACTTTTATTTAATGTTACCTAACACCTTGTTTAACTTGAGATGTGTAATAATCACATTATATCTTCTATCTATACATGTAGCAAACTTAATTTCTTGTTGCATTAGAATCTTTGAATAGATATACATTAATTTAACAGTTTTTAATAAATTAGTCGATACCTTTCATACCAAACAACAATTTTCTTAAAATTTTAAGTGACATAAGAATTTAAAAATTAGGCTCAATCTTGAGCTTAAATTCCAAAATAATAAGTTACTAATAAGTTATTGCGATATACTTTTTTATTTTTGAATTAAAGATCTTATTTTTCTGCCCCTTTTAGTTCAATGATCCAGACCCGTTCTTATGGGTGGTAAGTACACTAATTCATATTCATAAGTATTTAAAAACATTATCATGTTTCGTAAAAAGTTTCAAAACAAAAACTTTTTTACGAAAATGTGTGTTTCATCTACTTTTTTTTAAATTTGTCTTATAATAAATAGATATTATAAATAGATATTTATGTTCTTCAGCGGTTATTCAAATTCATTTTAAGCATTTATTCAGATTAATTTTCAGATCAGATAAATTTAGACTTAGAATATTTTTAAGATATAATGTAGCATTAATAAATATAATTATGAAATGTTTACGAAATTAGCTTGGATGAATACTTTATCAACATTGCAAGATTTTTCAAGATAGCGAAGTTCGAGATATTGAGAGCATTTACACCCATTGTGTGTAACATTATTACATGCTTTAAATTGATAAATTTAATGAATACAAGTGACCATTCTAGTTTTTAAGTAATTTATACTATTTTTTATCGTAGAATTTAGATAAACTTTAATGACGCTTTCAATTGTTGAACTGAAAAAAATATCAAATCAAAGTTTTCAAAAGGATTTTTTAAAATTATATTGAAACTTATAATAAGAACTATATAAAGATACATTTTCCAGCCCTTGTATGGAACAGCAGGAGTTTTGACAGTTCTTTTAACGATCTCACCATCATTTATAGGTAAGAGAAACTTGTAGGAGTCATTCGTATATCTGATAAAAGTTAAATAGATTATATTTTTTTAACGTTGTCAATATTTCACTTTAGTAACATTTTTCTACAAACAAATGTTTTTTTCTGGGTAGTACAACAGTGGGAAAGCCAATTCCTGTAAATCCGTTTCACTGTGAGGACGCTCTTGTTGCAGGAAAGCAAATAAATTTTCAACAGACATCATGCATGGAATTCCACACACAAGTTTTCTGTCCCATACGTTTCGGATTAAATTATTATATAAGAAAAGAGATTACATCTGAGTTTTTAAAAGTGAAAATATTAGTAACCCCATAAAATGATTGAAATTTATATAAAACCCCTTTTACATTGAGAATTGTACTATGGGGTAATTATAAATATGGATTATGATTATATCATAAGGGTTAATTTATAAATAAACTTTCCCGCTTATTACAAACAAAAGGGGATGCATATGATATATAAATATAATTATGGGGAAAAAATTGAGTGAAATTTTCAGCTACATAGATCTCAATTTCATAAAATATTAGGTTTAGAACACAAAACATTTTTAATCAAAATGATATATAATACAGCTAAGTTCACCAGTTATTTCTTCTTATTAGATTTTAAAATCTGGAACTGGATTTACTGGATTCATGCTACATACTGCATTGGGATGTTCTTCTACGTTTTGGTTGATTTAGTGATCGTTGCCACTAATCCTCAATCCGACGGATCTCTGAATCCTCTTACCTATGAAGAAGGAAGGTAAGATACTCATTTGTTTCAAATACTGATATAAGTTGGGGGGGTTATAAAAGTGCTACATAATTAAATTTTACTCGCATCACTTAATAAATTGTAACTGTAAATTTCAGTAGAAAAATTACTTATATAACTTAATTCAATGTGAAAATTTAATTCATATCATTGTAATAAGCAACTCTTTGTATGGTAAACATTTTGCATCACTTAAGTTATTTTGAGAGTATGATATTAAAAGTGAAGCAGATTATCAATAAAAGTAAAAATTATCACTATTAAATTCAATTTATATTTCATTTGTAAATGGATGAATAGGGAATCGTATTAAATATAAATCAGATTATAATATCCCAATAAATACTGTATAATATTATCTGTACTTGGCTAATATCGTGTTTCATTTTGTTATACAGATACATACAATTAAATAAATTAAGCTTATTTTAAATATGTATTTTATTTTTGTAATGAACAGAGAGATGGCTGGAATTATGATTACGATAGTCTGGCTATTTGCATGTAAACAAACTCCACACATAAGGTAAGCTGATGATTTATTCATATTAAAAATATTTAAATAATAAGTTAAAATTGAACATAAAAACTTTGTATAGAAAATAGAATATGTAGATATATACAAGAATTTATTCTATTTAAACCTTTGATGCTCTTAATACTAATCCGCTCTGCTGTAATGGTTACTCATATAGCCACTAACTACTTTTTCGTCGTTGACTTCATTGATTTGTGGCTTAAGCGTTTAAAAACTATATAACAGTCCAACCACTTCTACACAAATTTCTTTCTATATCCTTTTCTTCTTATACACATTTCCAAACAACCTAATAAAACCCATCCTAGTTATTTAAATTGAAACTGACCTTTCTTCTATCAATACATTGGTTTTGCATACTTGAATTCCGGCAAAGAAGCATTATTGCCGTGATTAACTTAAAGCATTCCCCATGTATAACATATTCCACACCCTAAACAGGCAAACTCGTATATAGGAATGAAGTCTTCTAAATTTTAGGTTCACCCTCCCCTCGTGGTGCCGGAGGCGAAATCCTCGACCTGGCACCCGAATCGAAGCGAATATCAGTGAGGAAGTGGGATACGCTTCTCTGCTAGACTCCGTCTCGCGTATCTAGGTGCGCACACTTCTGTTTTGTGCATGCGGTTTCTTAGAATAGAGTGTCCGTGTCCTCCTTGTATGAAGTACAAACTAAAGTACTTGAAAAATGCAAAGGGGAAGGGATAAAGTTTTTATATAAAGTTTGGGAAAATATCTGCCGTTAAAATGGTTCTTTGTGCACCTAGGATCCATTTATTTCTACTTTTTCTTCAATTTTTTCAGTAAATATTTCTTACAGGTCCAAAACTCAAAAATCAACCAACAAAGCACCAGCTCTTGTAATGTCTGCTATTATCATCTTAAGTATTTCGCCCATTTTGCTGTGGATTTTGTGTTACAGTGATGTCATGAACTCAACTTATTTCTCCTTGTGCTCTGACTTTTACATTGATGAGTTTTCATTTTAGTCATATGTATTAAGTAACGATTTATTCAATATCCGAATAAAAAGTACTAATTGACGAATTACTTACTTTTATTCTTTGGGGTTTTGATATTTTTAACTTAATCAGTTTTAGGCTTTAGTTGACACATCATTTTATAGTACATACTTCAGTTCTTTAATTTTGAATACATCTATTTCATAAATAAATAATTTCATTCATAAACAATTTTTTTAACAACCCAACCATACCCCTGATAGGTTTATTTTTAAAATTACATTTAATGAAATAAACTTAATTAAATAAACTAAATCTACAGTCCTAGTAGATTTAGATACCATTAAGTAAGCGTACAATTAGGAATGCAAAAGCCATCACACATGTGTTCCATTGTCTGAGAACATTTTTACTTTGAAAATTTAAATGTATTTGCAGTGAATTTCGTATAATTAATCGTGACGTGCCTCATGGTTCTATTCTAGGACCAATATTGTTTATTATTTTCATAAATGATTTCTGTAAATTAGATCTTTTAGGTGAAATAATTACATACGAGGATGATTTAGTATTGCTTTATTCTTGTCATGATTTAAATGAATTGAAAGGACAAATTGAATTAGACCTTATTATAGTTAGAAAATGGTTTTCATCTAATGACTTAACTCTGAATTTAAATAAAACTAAACATTTATACTTCAATTTACAACAAAGTTATAGTATGTTAAATATTAAATTTCATTCAAATACCTGAAACTCTATTCAAAATTGTAAATGCTACGCGTTAGAACGGGAAAATACCATTAAATATTTAGGGATTAGCATCGATTTCAATTTAAAATGGAAAAGTCTTATAAGTGAATTATTCAAAAAACTTCGTTTTATTTTAATTAGATTTTATTATTTAAAGAACAAGGTAAATAGCTCATTTTTAAATGCATTATATTATCCCTGGTTTCATTCTTTGCGCTTTTAATCTCAACGCCCTTATAATTATCAAGATTTAAAATTTCTACCTTTACGGCACAACGCTTTTTTTTAATGATTCTCTTTTTAAACAGTAACAAAAATATCTGTGTACTTAAAAAAGAAATTTCCAATAGAAGACCAAACGAAATACTTCAAATCCCCCGTTTTAAAAAAGAAATTTTCCGTAAATATTTTTATTATCTAGCTCCTAAGTTATTTAATTCCTTTCCTCTTAATTTACAAAATGTTCCACTTAAGCTAAAATTTAAGAACTTATTATTTAATTTTTCTTTTGAAATCGATGATTTAGATTATTTTTTTTAAATTATAGAAGCAAAGATTCTTTTATTTTCAAGCAAGAGCTATTTTATGCCTAGCTGCTGTGCCAATTTTTCTTTTCAATTTCATTTTTTTTCTCATTGTACGTTTGTGTTCTATCTATTTTGTATGTTATTATCATTATTGTTTTTTGTGTGTGTGTGTGAGTGGTTCATTTTTTTTCTTGTTCCGTTATCACTTTGTATGTTTTTATCATCAATATCAGTGGAAATTTTTTTGGGCATCTAAATGGGTTTTAACACCCGACTCATATGTTTTCCTCTTGTTAAATTTTCCATATGTACCGTCAGAAATTGAATTAAATAAGTAATTATTTTTAAAGATAATCTATCTATAACTATAATTTTATCAAGTAAAATGAACTACTGGGAGAGAGCTCTATCAGAACCAACTTCTTTCACTAAAAGCATTAGCATCATTAGGAACAATAAATGCTGCAATGTTCAACTCTTGGATATAAACTTTATAACTGACGTTGCAAACGCGCAATCGTGGGAAATGAATAAGAGTAAGAGAATGCGACTCCTTAATGCTACTAATTAAACTGAGTTTATTTTAAAAAATCCGAGGGATTAAGAGTCATTAAAAGTTTGGAACTACAAGTGCCGTTCAATAAGTATTGAGGGGAGTTTCCATTTCCTTAACAAGAGTCTTAAGATTTATTTAAAGTTTAGGCCAATCCTTAAAATAAAATAATCATACGAAATTTGAAAGATAAATGCTGTTACAATAAGAGGTATAACTAAGTAAAAATATGAAAACTTTGATAACAATGGAATTTGCATTCAATAAAAATATAAAAATACCTATTCGATTAATGCATTCCAAATATTTCAGAACCAAACGATCTTCTCTACTTAAAACATCAATTAAATATAGATGTCATAGATAAAAACAACCATCAACAACCACTTTCAACTTAGCAATAATGCATTTTTTGTATTCCGCAATTTGACAGAAAATATATATATATATATAAAACAAAAAGGAAACTTCAAATAATTGAATTGACTCTAACTTTATGTGCCTCGGTTTAAAAATGTATAGCTTTTTATATTCCTTCTTTACCTAAAAGATAAAAAATATATACCCTCGGGACCACAAAACCATTTAACCTATTAAAAGATACATTGATGGGAGGATGTCTAATTGATTCGCTGTTGGAATAAAAACAAATATTGACTTTTCCGTATATTGAATTACACTCAAAAATGTGTAATTACTCAAACACAAAGTTATTTTTAAATACCGACTTTAACATAAATAGGTAGTATTCACAAAGAAATTTGTTTAGAAGGGAAAATAAAATATTAATGTAAAACAAAAAAAAATTCCTACAATACGATTTAAACATAATAAAAATTTAGTTTCAGTTAATTTCTTAAAAATTAAAGAAATACAAGACCATTTATTTTAAAACAAAAGATATTAATTAAAAATAACTTAAGTCTTTCTAAGATATTGAAACTGTTTTCTAATATAATGACCCTGAAAGAGATAAAATGTTCATAAAAGTTTGGGTAGCACTCATAAAAAGTATTAAGATTGAAAGTGGAATTCTAGTCTATACGATATTAACATAACATTATTACATAGATATAACATACTATTATTATGTTAATATACAGCAAAAGTAATTTGAAATAATTTTATTTTAAATTCATGAAATAATAAATATTAATTGCAATAAATATTTTCGGACCAAGCGTAATCATACCAAAGCGAAAGTCAATTCTCATACTATAGTATGCCAAATAGTCATACTATAGTATGCCAAAAGTTCTTGTTTAATTATCACAGGAAAATGAGATATGAGATGATATGACCTCCATGTAAAGTAAACAATTGAAACATGATAAGAGTTGATAAAAACGTCTGCACATAAAGCTCCTCTTATTTCCGCAGTCAATTTACTCATACATTGTTCAAAACAAACTTTTCAAATTCACTTCAAAATGGAAGCACCGACGAATGTTACTGGAAGCGTCACCGAACTGTCAAAAGATGAGGTAAATTGCAATAAATATTTTTACTTGTTGACTGACTTAGAAAAATATCTGTACGAATTTGAAAAGCTTGAAAACTTTGTTCAACGTTGTCAGAACATTAATTACATAAGTCAATCTATGGACAGCACGATACCTAAAATATTTCGCAGTGAGATTAAGCAGCCTTTTCAGGATACGAATTTAGTGATACTGGCATGCAAGTTTCATCTCATCGATGTTTTGCAATACATTCTTTCTGAAGAAAACCTTTTGTATAACGTGTCAGAGCGAATAGGAAGAAATGCAATCCAACTTGACGATTGTGATTCTGCAGGTCACAATGCTTTCTACTATGCTATGCAATCTAACCACACAGAACTTCTAAAGCCTTTGGTTGAGAAGTGGCCATCACAAAATTTCGTCAAAAACCCAGATCTCCTGGATATGATCCTTTCTACAGCTTATAAGGAAATCAAACTCAGGAACGTACCTATTTCTGATCAAATGTCTGTATACGTTGAAGGTATTTTAGTAGAGGTACGATTCTTCGACAAAAAACAAATAGAGACTGACTTTAAAAAGTCTAATCAAGGGAAAAAGAAGAGGACTTTTAATCCAGAACCTGTTCTTCAACGCATAGAGTTAGTACTGGAGAAGATAAAATTCATCTTCTCAGAAATGGCATCGGTAGATCACACATTTTTATGTACTTTGAAACAAATAGTCAAGTGTGTTCATGTGCTTAAACGACAACTAAGGCCTACGTATGACAGAATTCCATGGGAAGAAATAGAATTCATTTTAGTAGCATTCCTCACCTCCAGTGGGAAACAAAGAGAAGTAAAAATGCTTCACGGATCAGTCCTCAACCGTAAGAAAGTCCAAAGAATATTAGAAAACTTGGCAGAGTGTCTTCATAGTGTGAAAAACAACATGTCACAGTTTCAGGGGAGTTTTCTATTCCCGAAAATGAAGCGACACGAAATGATGGCACAGATAATTTCCGAGACGTCATTTTCCAGAGACTTTTATGACGATTTCGAACAGATACGTGACTTTTTCACCATGGAGACAATCAATCGGTGTCTCTCTTTGGCTTCATCGGCTAATGCTAGAGACCCTCACGGGCAGCTAGTCATCACGAGGTGCCTCCAAGTTGTAGGCGAACACCTCAAGGACACAGTTGAATCCCCAAAGCTCTCCGTGGCTACAGGAGAACTGCTCTTGTCCGCTTTGCCCGTTGCGGCCGCTGAAGTTCTTAAGAAACTGAGGGATTCCCTTTCTCACGATGATTCTCTAAAAGTGAGGATGGACATTGAAGAAAACGCCCATTCTTTTTTCCTTCAGATACAGGAAGATTTAAAGAACCTCGTAGCCACGGTGTCTTCAGTCGTATACGGGAAAAAGATTTCTCTCATTCTAAAGCTGCTAGAGGGTATAATGGAGTGTCAAAGTGTGGGAGAGATGAAGGAAATATTGGGCACGTCCGATGTTGCGACCATAGACGCAGATTTCGAGCAGGGGTATTTGACTGGAGGAGTGGAAAAATTGGAAAGTCTTTTGCTGAAGTTGTTCAAAGAGATGGGAGATCTGACAAAAGAGGAAGCTTCCTCATTTGCCAAAATAAACAGCGTTATTCAAAGTGAAAAGATGAAGTTGAAAACAGTTCAGCAGGATTTTGTAAAAGGGTACGCCTTTCTTTCGATTACAATGCAGATGGTGGTTTCGGGAGATGAAGTTTCTGGCATTAAGGGATACGCAAATCAAGCTCATATTTTTCTCACAAGGCCAAAAGATACATCTAACTTGAAAATGATTCTCAATCCTTGCAAAGAACTTTTAAAAAATGCTTTCTCAAGGGTGAAAGAAGAAGGGGACATTAAAATTCGAATTCTGAATGATATATTGCATGTTCTTCAATACGAAGTGGATAACACAAAATGGATTCAAGAGCTTAGAAGTCAGTTGACAAAAGATCACGCCCCGACAAAAAAGAAAAGAGTCGTTAAGCCGTCTAATCAATACAGTGATATGTTACAGAAAAAAGTGAGGATGCTCCATAAGGTTTTAAACAGCAATCGTTTAAGCAACAATCGGTTACACGAAAGTATTACCCTCTACCACTCAAACCAAACCTTGCAGGCGTTAGTAGAGATGCTACTTTTGGATATAATGTCCATCCTTCAATCAAATTCTCGCTTGTCTGAAAATCCATATTTCCTAGATCACGCCTATCCAGTTCTATTAGGACAGAATTTACGAAAACACCTTGCCCACGAAAATCCGATAGTAAGAGTACTGACAAATGTGGATCTGGATGTACTGCTGACTGCAAATGCAGTTGCTAACGGCATAATTGAAGGATGTGAGGATCAAACTGATAAAGTATTGAAAAATGAACCAATGCTGGTAAAATCAAAGTGTGATGCGGATCTTAAGCACTTGATGGCCCAACAGAGACTGTTCGACTCCCTCACAAAGGGCGATATTGCCTCAGTTAAAAACTGTGTTGCAGAAGGGGCAGACATTAGGGGAAGAGATCCTTCTCTTCAAACAGCTTTACATTTTGCGGCAATGTCATCGAATACTGAATCAATTCGTTTACTAGTAGTTGAATACGGGTTGGATATCAACTCAACAGACATACAAGGAAGAAACGCATTACATGTATCATCTGAATTTGGAATTTTAACCACTGTCAAGTTCCTTGTAGAAGAACTGAAGGTGAATGTCAATTGTGTCGACAACAACGAAAGAACCCCACTCCTCTTATCCGCAGAGAACGGTCACTTGGACGTAGTCGAAGCTTTGCTCTTGAAAGGAGCAGACGCTTCTATAAGTGACAGTTCAGGGTCGACACCTCTGCAGAAGTCGGTGGAGAACAACCACCTGAATGTTCTGAAAGTCCTATTGAAAGACGAGTCGAACGTTGACGAAGGGTACGGAGTGTTCACCCCTCTACACGTCGCAGCTCTGAAGGGGTACGTGGACGTGGCAGACTACCTGTTATCCTGGGGAGCGGATGTGAAGAAAAGAACGGACGGAGGACTCACGGCACTCCATTCGGCGGCTCTGGGGGGTCACTGGGAAGTCGCCGAGCTGCTGATTTTGAAGGGGGCTGAAGTCAACGCGAGGGGAGTTCGCGACGAGACGCCTTTGCTCCACGCTGCGCAGAACGGGCACCAGGCCGTCGTTCGGGTTCTTGTCGACCACGGAGCTGATTTGGATCCTCCCGAGAAGATGACCCTTGCGACTCCTCTGCACACGGCCGCGGGATACGGTCACCTGGAGGTGGTCAATTTGCTGGTGAGGAAGGGAGCGAACATCGACGCCCGTCGCTTCTACGGCGAAACTGCCTTGCATCAGTCCATAATGCACCAGCACTTCGAAGTCGCCGAGTTTCTCATAGAAAATGGGGCCTCGCTGGATATTCAGGACAGCGAGGATCTCACGCCTCTGCACATAAGCGCCACAGCTGGTCATGAGGGTATTTTGCGTTCCTTAATCCGCAAAGGGGCGGGAGTGGACATGAAGAACAAAGAACACTTCACGGCGCTTCACATTGCCGCCATGTACGGACATGAAAACATCGCAGAGATACTGCTGAAGAATGGAGCTGAAGTCAATGCCAAGGATGACACCGACTCTACTCCTTTGCACATTTGCGCCCATAACGGGTGCAGTGCGGTAGCTGAAGTTCTGGTGGAACACCAAGGGAACGTCAATGCTGTCAATTCCATGGGGGTCTCACCAGCGATGGCCGCTGCGTCTAGAGGAGACGCAAAAATCCTGAAGTTGCTCGTCTCAAACGGAGCAAAAGTTGATTCTCACGTCTTATCCTTGGCTTGCTTCAGAGGGAATACTGATGCTGTCCAGTATTTAATAGATACGGGCTCAGACGTGAATGAGGTTCACAACGGAAGCACTCCATTGCACGAAGCTGTGAGAGGGAATCGAAAGGAAGTCGTGCAAATGCTGATTAGAAAAGGGGCAAACGTAACAGTAAAGAACGAAGAGGGCGATTCTCCACTGATGAGCGCGGTGAAGCTCAATTTTAAGGACATCGTCACTCTTTTAGTTCCCACCACAGACGAAGTAGATTTCGACATGTTGCGCGTCGCACTGTTCTTCGGAACGGACATACTGAACATTCTCTTGAAAAAATCGAAATTCGATTTTAAAGATCCCAACAGCCAAGATGCTGCAGCTGTCTTGTTACATACTGCAGTCATTACAGGCCAGAAGAGCGTGACGGAAATCGTCCTCGAAAAGGGCGTTTCAGTCGACGCGTGCATCAACGCTGGCATGACGCCTCTGTTCACAGCGGCGACGGCGGGACATTCCGATGTCGTCAACTACCTCCTGTCCAAAAACGCCAGTGTCAATTTTCAGAGGAAGGATGGAGCCACTCCGCTGCATCCAGCATCCCTGTACGGGTTCGGGAAAATAGTTGAAGCGCTGCTCAAAGCGGGAGCAGACGCACAGGTTAGGGACAGCAAGAACAGAACAGCCATAGAAATGGCGGTATTGAACGACCATTTTCAAGTGGTTCAAATGCTGTTGGAGAAAACAACCAACATCGATATAAATTCTGTCGGTCATCGTGGTATGTCGTTGCTGCACGTCGCTTCAGAGCGAGGTCGGTTGAACACGGTCAAGTTTCTGATCAGCCGCAACGCCGATGTGCACTCTTGTGATTCTTCCGGCTCAAAGCCCATCCATCTATCTGCAATGCAAGGGCAAACGGAGGTGGTTGAGTTCTTCCTTTCAAATGGACTCAACACGATAGATGAGTTGAGTTCTTCTGGTGAAACCCCACTTCAATACGCCATATACGGAAGAAATTTGCAAATGGTGAGGTATTTAGTCGACAAAGGTGCAGAGGTGGACATCCGAGACGCTCTCGGATCAAGCCCTGCTCACGTATCCGCTTCCATAGGCCAAATAGAAATATTACGCTTCTTGCTAGAACATGGCTCTTGTTATGACGGTAGGAATGTTAGGAACATGACTCCGTTACAGATAGCTAGTGCTTATGGAAGAGAAGACATTGTTCGGTTGCTCTCAAAGATCGACGAGCTGTTTGAGGCTGTAAAACGACACGATATTCAGAAATTAAAATTGCTAGTGGCAGAAAACTGTGCCGTCATAAATGCGAAAAACGAATACCGTGCATCTGCTTTGCATTTGGCTGCATTAAATGGCTATGCGGATATCTCGGAGCGTTTGTTGCATAATCAAGCGTATCCAGATGCTGTCGGCAACAACGACTACAGACCCTTGCATTTTGCTTCTAGTTACTCTCATGTGGATGTAGCAATATCTTTATTAAAGAAGGGGGCCACTTACAATGCTCTAACTAAGAACAGAAAACTTCCACTGGTGTTATCTCCAAAACAGTCACCAGTTTCTAATTTATTAGAGTTTATAGATACGTTTTTCAAAGCAGTTCAAAACGGAGACTGTGGAATATTAGAAGAACTGAAAAGTATGCCATTAGATGTCATGAAAGCTGTCTTCAAGACTCAAGATACTGATGGAAAGCCATTGTTGGCCGTTGCTATTCGAAACGATTTTCCCCGTATACGAACATTAAAGAAAATATATGAGAATGTGTTTAAAGATTCCCTTCCTATGGATAAAAATGACGATGAAAATCTGGAAGCTTTCTTTATAGCTGTAACTCAAAAGAAATCGGGAGAGTTTGGATTGGACAACCCAAGTGCTTTAGATATGCGGGAAGATATTGCTTTGATGTTTTTTCGGAGGCAAATGTTCAACGAATCATTGGGAGAATTGCAAAGTATATTTTTGAAGAGAATAGAAACAGTTGGAATGGGTATGGAACAGTTGTTAACACTGAGAAACATAGCCCTCGTGCTTTTCAATCAGGGTAATTTTCAAAAAGCTTTGGAGATTTTCAGAAAGGTCTATAAGAAACAAAAGGTCATTCTTGGAGAAAATAATACTGAAGTAATAGAAACACGGTCTACCATGGCCATGGCTTTAGACTCAGTGGGTGAGTTTGACGAAGCATTGGTATTTAATTTAGAAATCCTTGAAACATTGAGAGAAATTAAGGACGCACAGTTTCCTTTGTATTTCAAAGTAATGAAAAATACAGGAATTGTGTTGATGCACTTGAAGCGGTATTACGAAGCTTTAGAAATATTTCAAAATGTTAACAAAGAAGGCGAAAGTCATTCTTTTATTGATCATCCAGATGTTTTCCAAGTGCTTCACCATGTTGGTACTGCCTTCTACGAACTAGGAAACTATAAAGAGGCTTTAGTTTTATTCAGCAAAACTTTAGAAAAACAAAAGAATTGCCTTGGTTTGAATCACCTGGATGCATTAAGAACTTATAAAAGCATAGGGTTACTTTTCTTAACTCGTGGTCAACGTTTAAATGCCTACAAAGTATTTAAAATAATTATTGGTCCATTGGCAATCATTCTTGGACCGAATAATCCAGAGGTTAACTTTATAATACAAAAACTGCATTTCATTGAAATTCAGATTGATATCATGGATAATAAGAGTTATAACAATTTTAAGAGCTTTTTCCCAACAAATTTAAAGAAAAATTAACTTTTTAAATAAACTAATCAATCACCCAGCTACATTTTATAAAATGTAAAACTTGTGGCATATTTTGTATTTGTGTATAGATTAAATTTAGAAAGAGTATGTAAGGTGTGAGTATATAATTGAAATAAATTTAAAAGTTATTTTAAATTTAAGGATCTTCTACCCACATATTGCATTAAACTTTTCTGAAAAAAAAAATGAATTGCGTTTGATTACGATATTTTTGTATCAAATATATATTCCATACATTGTTTGCATTTTTAAGGGGGATGTTTCTCTACCATATTTTCTTTTTAAGAACCATTAATTTTTTAATAAATGAAAGGCAAATTCAAATGTCCAACTTTATACGTCGCTATAAAAAGGAGATAGGACTCAAACCAGATGTATCAATTGAAAATTATATACATGTAGACGTATTCAAGCTTTTACTTTTCATATCTAAAAACAATAACCTTATCACTTGCGTAGGCGTAAGAGAAGGTAAAGAGTTCATGTCAACTTTTGCTTTCAGTGAGATACAGGTAAATTTCTGTTTTATGGCACAAGGCTAATTTCTGTAAGAGAATGAAATCAATCGCCCCAACCAAGAGCATTCACAAATTTGTATCGTAAATAATTTTGGAGACATCGAATGTGAATATAAGTGTGAATGAATTTAGTGTTTGTGAGACGTCGATATTTAAAGATGCTACACTTAGGAATGGTTATTGGACAGTACACGAGAACAAGATTGAGTACATGCGCTTCTGATGCAAGATAATGTACCTACTGACAGCAGAATTAAATCGTGAAAATTCTCTGCAACAAGGAACGGTTTAACTAGATTTCCTAAAACACCCATCGTGGACATGATCATACTCACGAAAACGTTTTTGGTGATTGAAATACTCTGGATGATCGTTATTCTAACAAACAATTTGTCTACTTTAATAATAGTTCTACTTCACCAGAACTTGCGCAGTTCTATCAGCCCTTTTCTTATGAGCCTTTTCATAGGTAACGTACTCTATGGAATATCTATCGGATTCGGTGTACTGGAGTTTCACAACCCCACTCTTCTCCCCTCTTGCCCTTATTGCTGTATTTTATACATAGCTTTTGTCCTCATTGCTGCTCTTGTGATTTTGTATAGCTTGATCGCCATGACACTTGAAAGGTACATAGCTGTCTTTTATTCCCTGAAATACTCCCAAATAATGAATCCCTGCACCGTAAAAACTGCCATCGCTGTCATATGGGGTGTATCTTTGTTGACGGGTAGTTTTCCTACAGCGTGGAATAATATGAATGTCGGAGGAAACTACAAATGTTCTTTCACTAATGTTATTCCAAACTTGTATATTTGGTGTTTCATAATTCCCCCGGCGATTGTAACCGATGTAGTGATATTGTGCGTGTATTTAAAAATCTGCTGTTTGAAAAATAGACGATCGAGGAGAGTCTCTGCTATACATTTGATCCAGAACACCAAAAATTCCAATCGTGATTCTAAAACAGCAGTTATAACCGGTATTATAATTTTCAGCAGCGTTTTCGCGCTAACTCCTTTCCTCATAGCCATAATTCTAATAACAACGGGAGTGGTGATAGCAAATGCTCCTCTCCTATATACCGTAACATATGAGCTCAGCTTGATCAACCCCATGTTCACGCCGATCATTTTTGCATGGAGAAACGAGAATTTTAAAAATACGTTGAAGGCAATGCTTTGTAAAGAAACCGTACCAAAAATAGAGGCGCGATCTGGTAAGAGAAAACCAGAACTCAATGGCGCCATACCGTTTGAGTCCACTACAACCACCCAATGTTATCCTTGACAATTTTTGACACTACGAGAAAGAAACAAGATTCGATTATTAAAAGACTGTTTTTCATTTATGCAAATCTGGTAGGAAAACTGGATATTTCGTAATGGTTGGTTTTTAGTTTTATGACACTAGATCAAACTTTTCAAAAGGGTCTAAGTATCCTCCCCACAAATACAACTTATTTTAGCTTAATTAAATATTTCTACTGTAGCCTTACTTTTTTACAGAAACATTTGAAGCTGAGAGAGAAACTAGTTTCATTAAAATTTTATGGAGTTGATATTTTTCGTATTAATTTTATGCTTGAAGCTAATTATCATAACACATTAAATAAAGGGAATTTCTTAATCAAAAAGTTACACCTATTATTGACTGTAAATAAAAACTTCAAAGAAAACTTTATTTTCATTGATAAGATGGCAAATTCAAACTAGAATGCTCCACTATTTTCAATTATGCAAAAAATGAATTAAAATCTAATACTATTTTTAAAATAACCTTACAAGTAATATAATTTATTATTCTTTAGAATAATTCAACCACCAATATTCTTTAGAATTTGTCAAAGGTTGCAAAATATGGGTTTATTTCATGTAAATAAGTGCTATGTTGTATCTATATGAAAAATTGGACAATTAATGAAAATAATCTGCTATTGTAAATTAAGGAAAATAATCTGCTATTGTAAATTAATGAAAATAAATTGTTTATATCTTAATAAAAGAATGAATTCTAGAATCTTACTTTAAAATCAAGATTTAGACCTGACAGATTATTTATATTGTGAATTAGGGAATAATTTTATTTTTAAGGATATAAATTTATTATTTGTGAATTACTTCTCTTTGATTTTACAAGCTAAAATTTTCCTTTTTAACTTTTAGAAATAATAAAAATAATCCCCAACATCAACAAGATAAAAGTATTCTAGTATAAAGCATGACATATTGTATAAACTGCTTTTACATAGGTTTTTTGGAAAACATCTCAGTTAGGTCTTTTCAGGAGTAAAGGAAAATCACTAAACTATTCTTTTAACATGAAATAGGGATTGATTCAATAGAATGTCTAACATATTGCCAAACCTTTCTACAACTTTCAACAATTAGCAGGAAGTTAAAGTATGGAGAGTTAATAATATTACTTTTTAAAACCTGTCAGATAAAAAATACAGGTAAACATAAAATTAACTTTGATACTGATCAATAAAAAATAGATTCTAACCCCATCTATTCAATTAATTTAACCATGGGTGAAAGTGGAAAATTTTTCCAGGATGGAATCTGATTAAACCTCTTTACTAAAAATAATGTCTAACCTATGTTAGTTTTTCCCCATACTATTTCATCTTGAAGAAAATCGCTAGGACTTTTCCATTTCAAGACAGGGAAAACTTTCACCCATGCTTTTAACTAACAAAAAAAGTTACAAGAGTAACAATAAAATAATTGCAAAAACTTTACGATTATATCAGCAATTTTACAAAGGTAGGAATGATTATATCAAGCAGTTATTGTTAAAAGTATACAGATAATTTTTTTTTTGAAACACTTAATTTAATAAAATCAGAAAACTAATTAAATATAACTACTTTACCACCTCAAACTTGGCAAAGTATTATTCTTTTAACCTTCAAAAAATTTGTGCACAAATATAATTTTGCATCCATAAAAGAACAGTTTAGGAACTATACTAGAACCTCTATAAAATGACCCCTCCTGGGACAACCAGTATACATGCATTTTAATGGAAGGACTTTATAATAAATACATTTGCTGTTGTGATAAAACTATCATATTTTAAGTAATGGTCATAGTAAAGAGGTTCTACAGCAGCTATTGGTTCATTATTGTATGAACTCACTGTATTAGACACTCAGTATACTCCTGACTGTAACATTTAGTTCGTTATAGTAGATTAAATGGAAGTAATAAGATGTATACAACATTTTGTGTAAGAAAAGTTACTTTATTTAAACTCAAACTATGATTGTTTAAAATTCATGTGTGATGCTACAAAGTCCATTATAAAGTATGTATTTTTTCACTTCATAAGAGTCAAGATGGATGGCATTAGATGATTGCTATCACAGCAAGTTGAGCACCACAGGACTTACTTCTTTATACAATACACAATTAATTAGAAAAATAAATCAAGCAAAAAGATGAAAAAGAAAAAAATAAATCTTAAATGAAACTGGTGAGCACTATTTGGTAGGATATTATCCTTGTTACAAGTACATAAAATAAGAAAATCCAATTTTACAAAATGAATATCTCAAAAAAAAAATATGCACACATAACCATAACATATAAACTAAGATTTTTAACATGTTAATAGTAAACTAACCAGAATCTTTTATGATTTGTTAAGGTGCTTCATTGACAAATTTAAAAATTAAGGACTTTTTCAAAACATTTATACTTCAAAAGATCAGTTACACCAAAGTAAACACATCAAACTATCTTCTCTGCAAATACAAAAAACGGATGAGAAATTGTACATTTCTCAATTAATATTACATATAAAATATTTAACTAGTGGTTACTAACTGTTCACTGTGATAGACAACTAGTTTTTAAAGCACATTCCATTTTATATTTCAAGGGATTTTCACATTTCCTAAAAAATTGGACATTGAAGAAAAGATTACATTCTGTCACATTGGTCATTGAACACAAAAGATTGGATAGTTATCAGATAACTACTGATCATTCTAATGGCACATATACAGGAAATAAATAAAATATAAAATAAACACTTGAATACATAATATAGTCATATTTAAAGTTAAAAAAACTAACAAATTAGAATTGCTTTTGAAATATTGGTAGGAGATTTACTTTTTTGGGTTGATAATAGAAACCTAGCATAAGTACAGTAAAAATTCTATTTCACACATTCCTAGATATTTTATTTATTCCAAAACACCTATTATGAAAATAATATTCTAAACCCCCAAGTTGGTTTTTGGTCATCATGACATCATGCCTATAAAATTTCCAGTCCTTATGCTAAAAATAAAAATTTATAGTAAATGAAACATTAGTAGTTCAGGTTAAGTCAATAAGAGAAATTAATTTCATATTTTGAAGGGGAGAAAAGTACATCATGCAATCAACAGTATTTTAAGTACAAAAATTTAGGACTATCAAACATGGCTTATATCACATACACAGACTTTGCAGCAATGGTATTTTTGCTTTAGACAATAACACTATAGCTTTTAAGACTCGTGTGTCAAATGGCAGTCTTAATTATATGTTAAACACATAGTTCATCTAAATCATTAATTGAATGAAGAGCCAATTTCTTAACTAATTGTAAAATTTAGCATTTTTTGTAAAACCTAAAAACTTAATAGTCCTTAACTTTGTAATATACATTATATCTTTATTATCTAAGTGAATATTTTAAGCAATGAAAAAAAATTTTAACTATAAGCATAAACTAATAGGCTCAATAGATTTCTTGAATTCATCAGATCATTTAGAAAGTTTCATAATTATAAAAATCACAGCAAATACAAGCATTCTTCATTTGTATATCAATATTATTCTACAATTTGAAAGTTCCAAGTCAACTTCTAAATTGGAAATAGTTCACACCAAGATGAAATAAAAGAAATACAAAATGTTAAAAAAAAAACTTAGTGAGTTAGGGGTTATCCTGTGCTAAAATTAATTGATGTTATTACACAAAAGCACTTGATGTGCTCATTTATGTACATTATGAACTATACAATGTAACAAAATTGTTAACTAATTCTCAACAAGTACCAAAGCGGCAAGAGAATTTGAATGGCACTTTTGACTGTTTAAAAAGCAGAAATATTCAGCTAAGTATCCAGAAAAACAATAAAAAAGAAAGGCCACATCAATATCACAAGCAGAAAGTTTTCACTCAATTTAATTCAGTCTTTTTTTACACCTGTAAGTTGTTTCCTATAATAAATTACATTCGATTAAATTCTGTACACAGCATTGAGAGGAGCTCTCTGAATGATTGGCCTAGTTTCCCTTGCATAGTCTGTCGCTTCAAAATAAATGACTGGATGGCTAGTAGCTGCTCATGACAATATTTGCACTTAGTAACCCTGCAGAAGAGAGTAAACCAATTTAGTCATCATACATCAGGTAGTAAAGTCATTTATAGACTGATACATGGCAAAATGCTTGACAAATAAATTATTTTAAATAATAAATATGAAGTATTTATAAGTGAAATTCTACAAAGTGGAAGTAAATTAAAAGGGAAAGTTAAAAATTAAATTAATTTTTTAAACACATTATATTGCATCCCAATAGATTTAATGGGGCAAAAATTCAGTGATTGCAAACAGAAAGACAACCATATTAATGGTTATTAGTAGGCTTTAGTACCTTAAAAGAGTAAGTTGTCACATGTTTTACTTACAATGCTGTTTATTTTATATCTTCTAATGTTTAATATTGTACTTGTTCAAAAACGCAGATATAAAAAAAAAGATAACTTAAGATAGTCCAATAGTGATAAACTATCCCAGACAAATTTTGGAAAGAAAACAGAGTATAATAAATCTTTTCTTAAAAGGAAAAGAGAGAACCAATTAAGCCCTAAGTATACAAAAATGTATTGCAATGTCAAAATGAAAATTATGGGTTATATACGTTTAATACAAATCTTAATAAAAAAAAGAGGGAACTAACCTTTCTTCTCCACTAAGATCTACTCCAATGCGTGGTGGTGCATCGATATTACTTTTTATGAGGTTTCCAAACTTTTGAAGAACTAGCTTTACAGCTGAGCAACCTACTGACATATACCTGAAAAATTTTTTCTATGAAAATCCAAAATATAGAAATACTTCTAGATTATTTTCAAGGCCACAGATCAATTGGAATATATTCATTAAAATTACTTTTACATTACAATAATGGATTATAATTATAAAATATTCTATTTTTGTTTAACTTCTATAAGAATTGCCCTATTTTAATATAAATGTACTCCTCTAACAACTTGCATTCACAGAAATAATTATTTACTGTTGCTATATTACTTAAAAATCTTTTCAAAAACTTTCTATCATAAAAGAAAATTAACTATTCATTCTTAAACCATTTTTGAAAGTTTATTTGCCTTACATATTAAGATTCAACCTCTTTGGATAACATATGAAGCAAAATAAAAAGTTTCAAAGTGATTGAGAGAATATTAAGATTGATAAAGGGGAAATATTAAAATTTATGAAGTGTATAATGGTCAAACATACGTTTCATATTTGCTTTGTACTAGATCTTGGATTGAAGGTAGTAAGGATTGGCACAAATCTAAATTCCATAAGTCTCTGAAAAAAATAAAAACTTGTGATGACAGCAAAACAAAAATTATATAAAACAGCACAAATAGTTCTCAAAAAAATATTTCAGGTATAAATAAGAAACAAATTAATTCTTACTGTCTTCGATTTAAAACAGATAAGAAATCTACTAGTATTCCAGGATCATTCATACTGACAGCAGTTTCGGCAGCAATCTAAAAAAAGGATATAATCCTATTAGTAAAATCATACACAAAAAGTTGTTAACAGCTTTTTTAACCAAGCAGTTTAAAAGGAATTAGTTCTATCCTGATTTACTTATAAGTCTTATAAAATATTGTATTTATTCACAGATCAACTGAAATATTATATATATTCCTATAAAAGGTTAGGAGATGCATTTAGGTTTCTGATTTATTATGGGTAGCGTCTTTTTAAATCTGACACTCATCATAACAATTCAAGAAAAAATATTCAACCACAACTTTACTAACATAGTAGTACACATAAAATGAATCTTAATACTGTTTGAATAAAACTCTTAAGCTGAAGTTGGTTACACTGGAGTGAACCCACAAAAATATCTTACTTTATGGCCTTTGGACTTCATAACAGCCAATATGATTTGGAGTTTCTTCGCTCTGCTGTCAAAAACCATCAAAAGAGGTTGATGCTCTCTACAAATGACATTCATGGCTTCAGCTTCGGAAACTTCAGGTTGAACTGTATGACTGATCCCAAGACACTGCTGCATAGATTTCTGATTTAAAAGAAATTTTATAAAAACCTAGTCAAGCTAAAATTTTTTACACTACTCTAAAATAAGATAAAATGGTTAGAAAACAGAATAAGTGAAACAATGAAATAACTTTTAACAAAATCGTAACCCGAGTCTTTAATTACAAAAACTAAAAAAAGTATATTTATGTGTAATGAAACATTGTTTACTTTACTTTATAGAGTTAAGAGGATTACACTTGAACTCATTCATAGTTAACTCAGACATAACAAGAACTTAGTTTAAGCAAGTAGAAAAGAATGAAATAATTGGTGCAAAAAACTACATCAATAATTTTCAAAACCAGGTTACAATGTGGAGTATTACTTTTCAACAAGCAAAAAGTAGCAGCCCATTGTGCTCATTATTAAAGATGATGATGTCTGTGAGAGTATATTCTATGGGGACAGGTTATAAACAGTTTGACCTTATAAAGAATTCTGACTAATGCATTACAGTTTATAAAAATTATACATAGGACATTAAATACTACCAAATAAAATAAATCTAAACAAATATTTTAATTTAGCCTTTTCATTTTCTTAATTTCAAGAAAACCCTACTTTATTTTAAAATCTCCTTCATGCAAATTAGTTTGGTTGAAAATCTCTAGATATAATTAAAAACCTTTCAATCACAACTTAAAAATGTAACTTTTTCTTAAAGCAAGCTCAAAATTTCTTACTGGCAAAAAATCGTCCACATCCAGTCCAGCTGGCTTATCCCTTTGCTCAGGTACATAATCAGGCACAATAGACACCGGCTTCACTTTCGCATGGTCCGCATACATATTCCCTCGGTGCATGAAAGCGTCCTTGTCCGAGTGGAAGGTCGTCGGCCTGACCAC
The DNA here is from genome assembly GCA_963680715.1 of Tetragnatha montana. Taxonomy (NCBI): domain Eukaryota; kingdom Metazoa; phylum Arthropoda; class Arachnida; order Araneae; family Tetragnathidae; genus Tetragnatha; species Tetragnatha montana. The sequence continues at coordinate 23,616,414 of OY796680.1, forward strand.
CGACACAGCCTCCGGAGGGTATCCAGACCACCGGATGGCCGTTGCCTTCTCACAAGGCTTTTTCACTGCCTGAGAGTTCTTATCACTGGGGAAAGCAGGCTTGGAATTGAAAGTTGTTTCAGGAACATTACCAAATGTTGGTGCAGAATATGGTAGAGGACGCACAGTGACTGCAGAAGGCGCTGGAGGTGGTGGCGGAACACAGTAGTTTTTAACGGGAGATCCTATTCGCACAGGAGAGGACGCGGGAGATCGCGAGAGCTTTTCTGGAATTTCCGTGTATGAGTAGGAGGACTGTACAGATATTGATTTGGTTTCCTTCTCGAGGCTTTGAATGTAGAATTCTCCCTTGACGGGATCAGGCACTAAAAAAATAAAGGAGGTTAAAATACATGCATAAGCAGTTATACTAATCCAAGAAGAATGTAATAAAAACTTGTAACTATTGGGAACAATAATGTAGAAAGAGTACAAAAATGCTTTAGAGAAGCTATTTTTAAAAAATAACATACATAATCTGTCGGTTATTATATTTCTTTTACCATGAGGTTGTTTATTTCTTTGTCCATTGGTTAGACAGATATATTTCTAAAATATTAAGAAGAAACTTTATTTTTCAAAAATAAAGTTCATTATGGTTCACTAATACTGTGGAAGAAAGCTCAACCAAGATTTCAGTTTTAAGAAAATTCAAATATTTTATTTCATTGATCACTATTTATAGGGTTGGGTAAAGCTATGGGTAGCTTGAAAAGAATTATTCAAGTGATATCTTAATACCTGAAATTTGTGATTAAATGACAAACATGAAAGAAAGGATGATTTAAAAATTTAGTAGTGTTTAAAAAATTTTCTAATAAGTATATATATAATATATCAAAAACTTTCAGGAATTGCACTTGAAATTTTTGATTAGAGAAAACTTACTTGCTTGCAGACCTGGAAAAAGTGGCCGAACGTACGAACCTGGTTCGGGGGAAGCCCCTGCCAGCTCCATAGGAGCAATACATAAGGTTCGGGTAAATTTTATTAGGTTGGGGGGAAGGTTACAACTTTTCCAGGTCCGCTTGCTTGGCTGGTTTTAACAATATTAACGAGAAAGAAACAAACCAGAACAATACAAATAGTACACTATACTAAATCTAATATCAAGATTTCATACAACAAAAAGTGTTTTTAACATAAATTAGTCAAAATTAAACAAGACTTACAGAAGTCTCAGAAATATAGGGACAAACTTTTAGGTGAGGTAGGGCACATCATAAGGATTGAGCATTGCATAGCAAACCATGACCAAAAGTGTGAGGGGAAAGTGATAAGGGGTGACAGAAATAAAAGATTAGAAAGGATGCGAAAGATCAATTGATTAGAAGTACTACATGATAGACATTAGTACTAATGGCTTACATAATGTCCCAACAGATGCATAAAATTTATGCCATTTGATACCAAGCATGCCTGACACTGACAGAGTATTTATTGTTGGGGGACATAGTAGAACTAACAGGGAGTTTTAATGATGATTGCAGTAGCACAGCTAAGTTTTGCCTGACATTCACAGCTGACTCCACAAGCTCAAGACCACAACAGCTTCGAGAAGATCCCACTAAATGAAATCAAGTTTCTAAACAAAAGAGTATATTTTCCTGTTCCCTTCCTCTGCCACCATAATATTTGTTGAGAATTGCTTTGTAATGCTCAATTCTTAAGACATGGCCTCCCCTACAAATGTAACTATATATTGAGATACAATGTACAGTATTTATAGAAAAGTATGTTTCTTTTTTTTTTTAATTTACACCCAAAGACATTTCACCTCAAATATAATACTGTAAAAATAAATAGCTATTAATAAAATATAAATTAAGGACTAAAAATACTATTTAAAAACAGGGTCAAAAAACACTTTCTAATTAAAAAAGACTAAGATCTAATCAAATACAAAAAAGAAAATATACCATCCAAAGGTATTGGAAAAGGGTCGCTCTTAGGAGGGGTACGGCACACTATCAAAGAGCAGAAAAAATTCATGTAAGAATAGATGTTCAAAGTACACCAAAAACCAGAAAAACATGATGTGAAAAAGTAGACAAACAATAGAAAAGCATATAGGTTGCATAAAGAATTCATTAATTTATTTTTCATACCACAAGGAATAAAATAAAGGTAACTAAAGCTGAAATCAAGTTCCCAGATTCAAGCTAGCTAAACAAGCAAATTTATTTAACTGAATTGAGAATAAAACGAGAAAAAGTAAATAAATGAAAGGGAAAAGTTTAACTTAAAGAGAAATCTGTAAAACACTTACATTCACTTTTAGGGTGAAACCCTTTTTCTGCTTCAACTTCTTCATCAAGGCTCAAGTTGTCATTCTCCAAATCATAATCTTGATTGCCAGTTTCAACTTTCATATCAATGGAACTGGAAAAAATACTTGTAATTACAGAAACATTTTAAGATGCTTAATGAATACATCCCTAATTATAAAAATATCGGCAAAAGATTTGAAAAAACGATGCAGGATGTAAATCTCAAATATAATTTTAAAAAATAATGATAGGCATACTTAACTGACTTTACAAACAAGCAAGATGTAAGTTAGGTTAGAATTCAAACATTTTTAATCTAAGGAGGAATTATAATGACAAAGCTAAAAAAAAATTACCTTAATCTCTGATTTTCAGATTCTTTTTCAAAACTCTTTCTAAAATGTGTCCTGAAAATTTTTAAATATTGTTTGATTCAATAACTAACACAAACGTCCTCCAAAAATATAAAGTAAATGTAAAATTTAAGAAAAATATCGTAAGAGAGCATGTTTCAAAATGGAGGTAGCACCCCTATTTCAAGCAGAATAGAGTTTTATCTCTTAATTCATGAATAAAGTTAGCATAAACTGAACATTCTTGAATTCCACAAAAGACAAAACTGTATTTTAACTTGTGTTAGAGGATATGGATATTTGATGTTTTAAAAAATTGAAAAAGAGTGCTACCTCCTTCTTGCAAAAACGCCTCTTTATTTTTAAATCAACTTACCCAGGTATAGAGTTGATGCATTGATTAGGAATATAAGAAATATTACTATTGTCCATACTGCAAAGGGGTTTGATTGTGTCTAACTGTACTACATATACTGATACACTATTCATTGAAAAACTACCACCAATCTGCAAAGGAAACAAACAGATTACTATGATAGGTACAACTCAGAAGAATGATTTAATACGGATGTTTCTAAATTATGATGCAGTACTAAACCAATTAATTTAACATCCAATATGCAACATTTTTATTATCTTTTCTAAATTTACAAATTTTGTGCCTGATTAGGAATACGAAGAATTTAAAATTGCTTCTTTTTAACACATTCTGTATATCAGATATTCTACAATGAAATTGAGTAAAAATTAAAATGAAATTTGAAATCTTTTTTATAAAAAAATTAAGACTTATTGATCTTGCTTAAATGAAGCTTCAAATATGGAACCTTATAGACAGACACCAGACTGATTAAGTTACAATCTAGAAAAACAAATTGCATTCATAGTCAAATCAGTCTTACCAGCTGGTTTTGAGTCATTGTCATATCACAAACTTTCCCCCAGCCAGTAAGAACAGAATCGTATGTACATCCAGGTTCCCATCCATACACCCTGAGAATATCTTGAGAACCACTGAACATGCAAAGTCCACTTGAGTGGAAATAAACAGACCTGAAATTGAATTTTGACTTATTAAATGGGAAAAAAGGCAATTCCTTAGCAGAACATATAATACCTTTTTTTTACTTTGTGAGAAGTAAATTTTGATGTTTTAAGAATGTAATGAGCATTTCAAGCAAATTACAAATCTGACATTGAAATTAATCAAATGTTTTAATAATATATTCTAAAAACGAAATTACCTCACAGGTGGACCATCTCCACCAGTAGTAGAGACTAACTGAAAGGATTCTAAATCCCAAAACTTCACAGTTCTGAAAAAGAAACCAAAGAATATAATGAGCAAAAATTGTTTAATGAACCACATTGGGAAAAATAGTAAAATCTTAAAAAAAAATCCTAACTTTAAAATTATATCATTCATACCTATCTGCACTACCACTTGCTAAGAGGAATTCATTTGGATGGAACTCAACTCCTGATACAGAAGCAGAGTGTCCATGGAATTCAGTCAATAATTTACCAGCACTAAGGTCCCAGAGCTAAAAGATAATTCGAGAAGAGCATTTAGAGGGGGAACACAAGGTTGACAAAAAAACTAAACACACTTGAGAGAATAATTGTTATTAAAACTTTAAATTTTTAATGTATTATAGTTTTACTTCTGTGATCAGAGTTCCATGGTAATAAGAGTCTCAACCTCAATTAAATTAAATGGATATACTATACAGTAAGTAAAAAAAACTACTTTAATAACAGCTATGTTCCCGTCAGGTTTTCAATACTTCCGTTGGCAGCATCTAGCCACAATGAAATGGGAGATGTTACTGCGTGAGGAGAAAATGGAAGGGAGGAATGTTTGGATGTTTTCATTTTGCTTTGAAATGGGTGATGTGGTTGACTCCAGTGGAGTTAATTTAAATTGGTTTCTAGGTAATAGATGTGCTCTTTGATTCAGAGCTTTGTAATGAATGTTGTTTTCAGTGTAATAAATGTGTTTAGAAGTAAGGTTTTGTTTAAGGCATGTTCCTACCCACAAACAAGCACAATAGTAGTAATATATTAAATCTAAAATTGCTACTGAAGCATAATTACCTTCACAGAACCATCTTCAGCACCTGAAGCAACCCATTTCCCATCAGGGCTAAACTTTAAGGTATTTACAGTTTTATTATGGCCCTAAAAAAGCAGACATGTTCAGTATAGAGATTTAAAAACCACAAACATACCATCTAATTTAACTCTTAAGAATGGGTAATGTATCAAAATAAGCATTGATATCAATAATAATATATTGAATAAAAGGAATGTCTAGATTTACAAAGAAACTTTACCTTATAAGTGTATATACATCCTTTTTTTCTAGCATCCCATAGCTGTAAAAATAATTCCACACTTAATACTCTTGAAATAATAAAATATTATCCTTACTAGCTAGTAATACTTACTAGCCTTATTTTAAAAAATTGATAATAAAGAAGATTAGCAAGTATAACCACAATGTTTATCTAATATGAAAGATTAAAATATGAAAATTCATTTATCTAACATATTATGAGACTTACTAATTTAGCTAAAAAGAAAATTTGTTACCTTTATATTTGTATCAACAGAGCCTGACACAATGTAATCACCATAGGGATGAAAGTCTAAGCATTTTATGCCTGCTTTATGACCAGTAAGTGTTCTAATCACTAAAAAAATAACCATAAGTATGTAGAGATTAGCTTTATGAAGCTTAAATTTAAAAATTTAGATATGTATAAATTGGTAATACAGTAATACCCTATTACTGTACCCTACCTATACCCTATACCTACCTATACCCTATTTATTAATACAGTAATAAACTATTTTACCCAAGTTTAACTCCACTGTAGTTAAACTAGTAAAAAAATAAGTTTTTCTAGAGTGCATTTGGTGGGATAAAGTTTAAAATGGTATAAATTTAGATAGGGAAGTCCAGGCATTACTGTATTATAAAGAAAATAAAAGATGTGTCAGTTATAAATGCAACAGTTTGATATTAAAATACTGTTTTAATTTTGAAAACACTGTACAACAATTAAGATCTGACAAGCTTACCTTTGGATGCTTCTAAATCACACACTTTTAAAGCACCGGACATTGATCCAGCACACACCATAATTTCCCTGGGATCAAAACGAACACATTCAACAGATGTAGTGTGACCAGTTATGCTCTGGAAAAAAGTTTCAATTATTATAGCTGTTAATACAAGTTTAGTACTACAAGATTGTTAGCTTGATTTTTATAAATAAAGCGTGATTTTTTACATAGAATAAAAAGCGTTATCTACACAAAATTAATAACGTTTTACTAAAGTTTTATACATCACTAATAAAAATTAGTGTAAGCACTAAATATGTCTGTTATTTATGGAATATACAACCTGAGAAAAAAATGTTACAGTTTACATTGTAGGTGAACAGCTAGGGTTAGAAGGATACTTTAAATACCAATTTTCATGATTTTAACATATTCTGGAAATACTGTATTAGACCATTTTTATCCTAGATGCATCTTCATACATAAAGAAATGCTTTTTTCTATGAGAGGAACCAATTTTTATTCCTCAACCATCCTGAAAGGTCACACCAAAACAGTGGCATAGCCAAAAAAATGTTTTGAAGGAGGATATTGGAATTTGGGGGATATGGGGTAAATTTAATTCTTTTCTATAGTCAAAAAATGAAAATTTCTGACTATCCTCAAATCCTGTCTTGGCTATACCCCATCACTGAAAAAATCCCCAAGATACCAAGCGACATTTTTTAGGACATTGAATAAAAAGTAAAGCAGTAGAAATACAATATACAACATAGGAAATGAAAAAATTTCATGTTCCATCTAAATTCTGGTTTTTGAAGCTAGACAATTTTTTCACTTTGCTGTATTAATTTTTTGAATTTCTACAACTACCTATTCAACAAACAATTATAATCTCTTTGGAATTCTACAATTACGCAAATTTATGCATAGAGCCCATCAGACAACCTTAAGTCTGAATGTGAGGTAATATGCTATGGCTTTATCCCTTAAAAGAGTACTATTTCAAAAAAAAAATATTAAAAAATTGGAATTTTTATTTTAATTTAATCAAAATATTTCAAACAGAAATCTTGTAAAAATCTCCATCCTCCATTTTGCATATCTTCTCCGATTTCTAATAACCATCCATATCCCATTATTTTCCGATAAATAACTATGCTTTCTATGAAAAACTAATGCTATGGCGCATCATCGATTGTGTCACACAAGTCTAGGAAAATGTCAAAAAAAAATAATTATTGGAAATACACAACTTGGAGCGTTAAACACCGAAACCCGCAACCCCGGCAAGTCGATGCTCGTTATAACTAGCAAGCGACAAAAGGGGTTAAAGAACGGGATGACCTTGAAATAATGAGAGTCTGTGCGCACGAAGTGGAACGGCAACATCACGAGGACAATTTGATTGCCAGGTGAGAATGAAAACAACCGTGACACAGAACCAAAACAATAAAAAAGTGCGAGAGAAGCCCGTGAATCGACGTTAAAGGACGCTCAGGAAGCATCGCTAATTATATTTTTTCCAGCGTGGTCAACGTGCCAAATATGAAAATCATGGAAAAGAAGTTCCACGTTATGAAAGGATGTCAAGGAACCCGCCTTTCCACCATCTGGATCGGCGGATTCGATTTTGATGCCCGGTTCTCTACTTTCGCTCTCTTTGCATTTGGGCTTGCGAAAACTCTCAAGCGATTGCATTTAATCTCCGTGGTCGGTTCATAAGGTTCGAAGACGCCCAGGCAGGCGAAATAAGTTTTAAAACTAGAAAACACAACTGGCTGAAAACAAGTTTTAAAAAGCTAGCGATTCCGTGATTAGCAGCGGAGATAATGTAAATGGGCTGCAAATTATATCTGAAACCTTAATGGAGTGCTTAGTTGAATGATCTTGCTTTGAAACATACGAGCACGTATAGCTTACAAATAAATCAACTACAAGGTTATCGTAAATAAGGAATCACACATTCATTGTCTTACCTAAAGATTAAAATTAGTAAAGAGAAAACATCAAAACATTCCTTATGATTGTACGACGAAAAACTACTTTCTTAACAAACAGATTTCAATTAAAAAGAAAAATAAAAGCAAGAAATCAAGAGTAGCAGATTGAATATGGTAATTCAGTAAGTTTTTCCTCAGCCCTAACAAAAGAATCAAGTCTAAATTTATTTCACGACACAAGTGAATGGCTTTCACTATAAACAAAGGAACAGTGATGAAACAGAGAAATCCGAGCCCCGACCTTGATGATGGTCGGAAAAGGGGAAAAGAAAGCAGCTAATGATGCATAGGGTCGGCAACCTGAGTGATTAAAGTTTATTATTAATGCGTCTCGTGCAAGAAGCTTAGTCGAAGAGATGTCATTTACACCAGGAAAATTGCAAGGAACAGAGTGAAATTCTCGTTAAGCAGAATTTGCATGAGAGTTCTGTGATAAAGTAATTCAAAGGCGGAATGACATCATTCCGTCAATTTCTCGTAAAAAAAATGAAACTATTTAATGTTTCGTATGCATAAAATCATGTCAGTTGCGAACAGTTTTAGTACCTTTGTTTGAATATCAGTGGGCAGATATGATTTTCGTGTTTCTTAAACAATCTTTTAAGAGAAAATTAAATTCATTACTTGTGCACCTTAATGTCCCAATGGAAAGATATTCCTTTCAATCCTGAAGAAATGTCGTAACAGATCACACGCTAAATGACATGAATAGTTTAGACCGCTTAAAAAACAAAAGATTTTCATAGTTTTTATACAAAGGATATGCACAATGCAGTTCTTACGCAACTCATAGTCATTGTCTCCTTCACTGATAGTTGTCAATGTCATAGGAATATTTTTATATTAAAAGTTTCAAAACGGGATCGTTAAATCAAAAATATTTCAATCATAGTTCAAGTCTATGTTGAAATTTTTTCCACTAAAATATATAGGTAATTATTTTATGCAAATTTATACAGGAATATCAAGCAGAAAGTAAAGTTCAACCGACACGAAATAGTTTTGAAAACTTTTTCAGATTCAATTGATTGTGGATGAAGCTTATCCCAAACTCCACACATTCCGTACATACATCCCCTTGATCATTGGGTCCTCTTTTCTGAGAATCATCGTCGAGTCATTGGCTCTATTGTTTATCAGAAAGACAATCAGCTTCCACGACGGGTGGAAAAACACAGGAAAGTGATAAAAGGGAATAGAAGCCCACAGAAGAGCTGGTGCGTAAGTCCGTAATTCCTGAGTTTTCTCTTCAGAACTGGTGATGTGAATGATGTACGAACGACCTTGCCCATGCCTGGCTGGATCCAGCGAGTGCCATGTTGAAATTTTAGTGGTAGTTATCAAAAAGCCATTGGTCTCGCACCATCAAACACGGGTCTGAGATTTTCACACCAACCGAGATAATGAAGTGAAGAAGTCCTAATCATTTACGCGGATCTTCAAGTTTCGGAAATGAGAAAGCACAAATGCACTCTTCCAATCAAAGCAAAGGCTTAAGATATGTAATCCCTTGTGTTTCCGAGTAAATCGGGATCATCTCTAGCAAACAAGACTCATGGTCAAACGACTTCATGGTAATAATATGAAGTGCTAAAAATACGGCCGTGAGGTTAGCTTCGTTATCAGTTAAATTTTAAGTTTAGCATTCATTTGTATAACTGATAACAGATCGATCTGTAACTAAAAATAAACTGTGCTATATTCCAACCAAGCATAAATATTACACTTATTAGAGCGAGAGGTAAATAACTGTCAAAACAAGTATAGAAATGGTGAAGAGATAGTTAACAAAGGACATTGAAAATAGTTTTGAATTTTCACTTTATTTTAAAACTAGTTACAAATACTCCGCATGTTTGGATTAGTTTAATTACTACGCCGTTACGGTTTGCTTAGACTTAGAGCATCGTCGAGACTCAAGTGTTCCAATCCATCCATGTAACAACTCAAGTGCTTAACAAATCTGCAAAATGTAGGTATCTATTCAATATGAATTACGAATGGTTAACTGTAAGACAAAGTTAAGAAGTCTGCTGAGAGATTTAATAGTAAAAGAGAAGTTCTAATTTGTGCGGTCCTCCTGCGTACTGATATGCAGAACTTGATACTACACAGTTTAACTGAAAAGATTGGTAATTAAAAAAGAGATACGAATACACCCAGAAAAACCCCTATATTTTCAGTCAGCAAGCCGTACTAAGGGAACCGTTGAAAAATAAACATTTAATCCATTTATCGTTGCTTCCGCCTCACAAATCTGCTCGAGCACCAGCACCCAACATACGAAAGTGGTCAAGACAGAATCCACAAAGCCAGATTAGGTAATGACCGAACGAAAGCGAGATTTCGTGAGTGATAATTGCGAGAACCACAACTGTATCGCCGAAAAGAATCGCTGACCCCACCAAACGGATGTGACGTGACTCGAAGACAATCGACAGGCAATTAAGCCAGGCCGGTTGGTTGAAATACGAAGGGCAACACACTCACTAAGCAGTCGTTTCTATTGAGCGAACCCACCTGGACGATAATTACACTTTCTCTTTTGAATGAGAGATAGAAAAAAATGCTGGTATATTTTATTGAGAACTTTTCGATGACATTTCATTTACTCGTACCATCAACTCCGACAACCCCATTTCTCATACTTCCTTACTATTTCAAGCATCACTTACTTCAGATCAACAATTAAAATAAATAAATAATTAATTAAAATTATTAATTAACTCCCTAAAAAGGCAGTAATTCTCAAACTGCTACGAGGAGCATTTCCAACTGCTCCATTACGATAGCATCTTCTTCTCTAAATTCCTTCCAAAAAGACATAGGTTATTCCCTTAATTGAACATTATCTTACATACTACATCCCAGGTGAATCAAGTATCCTCTCAAGGCCATCCGCTTCGGACCACCAAGAATGTAACACATCAAAACAAGAAAAATCGAGCATATAAATGCGCGACAGGAAAGCGATAGATTTGAGAGAGAGATTCCGTTTTTTTTTTCTCCAACCAACGATGTTGGCAAAACAATTTTACTTACAGTTCTCTAGCCGTAAAATCCAGTGGTGCCCAATCTGCAGCCCGCGAAGCTGATTCATGTGGCCCGTTTATATGTTTGTTCCTTTCTTTTAAAGCTGCTGAAGAACTAGAAAAATTTTAAATAACTGCTTCTTTTTAAATTTGGTATCTGTTCTGACCCGCGACAATTACCCTAAAATGGAAGAGCGGCACGCAGGGCAGAAGAGGTTGGTTGGGCTCCAAAGGTACAGCCCATTACGAAAATAATATTCTACAGATTTAGCGTTAGAAAAAATTTATTTCCACTCAGCCCAGAGAATTCTATTAATTTTAAGTACCTAGTACCTAGTATCGTTCTGTCAATAATGTATTGAAAACGCGATGAACGCGATGGAAAAAGGACCATAAACGCTCTTATATGCTATAGTTTCGCATACGTCATTCAGTATAAAAAAGGGACATCCCTGTTATCTGGTAAACAAAGAGTGAAAAGTCTCTATTCTATAAAGCAGTTGTAATAAAAGCTTTCGTTCCTTGGGTACAGGAAATGCAGGACAGGACTTTATTTCCGACAATTTAAACGAGCCCCATGTGTTTTAAAAAGAACATTTCGGCGATCTCCAATGTATGCGCGAGTACAAGCAGAATAAACAGATGGTCATTGTTGGGATAAACACGAGCGATGACAATGCCTATACGCTGAAAACTCATTTATGCATGGATCACTGGTCATCTCTCCAAACATTACATCCCTGAATAATAGAGAAAAACGGAACAGCCACTGACCTACAAGTAATAAAGTGCACAAAAAATTCTTAACGAGATGATAAACTGCAAAAACATGGATGAAAGCAAACGGCAGTTCAAAAAATTTAAAAAAAGATGCATTTATGGGGTATCTAAATTTCTTCTCTTCGGTGAGGCATGAACGAATTAACGGCTGTAATAAGTATAAACCAGCGTTAGAAATTGAGAAAAAAAAACACTGGTCCGGCGGACCAGTGCTTTGCCAATCTTACTGGTCCGCAACAAAAATCACTGGTCTGACAAATTAAAAAGGACCAGTTTAAATATTATACAGTAACTATTGCACTGAATCTGAGTACCAAATAGTAATTTAATGTTAAAAATGAATTCATTATTTCTATCGTATTTTTTTTTTTCGCCGGGGGCTCCCTTATCCCATATCGCCACATTTTGGGTTCTGTCAAAAATATGTACTTGCTTCACCAAATGCAATCATCAAAAACGCATTTAAAATACCACTATCACTGAATAAATCGTCTAAAAAGGATTACGTGCTCGAAAAATCACTGGTCCGGCGGACCAGTGGTTTTCGGATTCCACTGGTCCGAACCGTTTTTCAGTTGTCCCGGACCAGCAAAACACCCCAATTTCGAACGCTGGTATAAACACTAACTTAAACCTAAGGTTAACCTGGAATCAAGTTTTTTCGACAACTACCAATAAGTTAACCTATAAGTTAGGTTAATAGTGAATACGGCTATAAAACACTTTAAACTAGCGATATATTATATCAACCTAAAAGAAAAGTTAAACGTTAAACATTTTGTTCTTACAGATTCTGAAAGAATTTGACTGAAACTTGAATTTGCTGACGCTTTAATCAAGTTGGACAGGACAGTACATAAGGGTTATCACGTCATCAGTTATCAATCTTTTCTGCAGACGCTAGACAGGTTCTTTTGTAACTTCACTTTTGACTGAAGTAAATGTCACTAATATGACCGAGAAGAAGGGTTTAAAAAATAAACCATATTTAGATCACATCGCAGAAAAGGATGAATAGGGTCTCATTTGATCCTTCAACTTTTTTTAGAACGCATGAAAGCGAACGGCCTTAATTTAAAATAAAAAATAACAAGTTAAGAGAGAAAATTCAATTCATTTATTGATGACTCCACATGTCAATATATACCAGGAGAGATGGTTAGCAAATTTGCTCAAAGTTCAAAAACAAGCCAGCCCAGTTTGACATGGTGCCTTTTATCTAAATATGTATAATGATACAATTAGAAAATGTTATACAGCACAATCCGACTCAAATTTAGTTACCTTTTCTGTGGTTCCTGGATAAAAAAAATTAACCCGAGTTCTCCCTCAAAGGTTGAAATAAAATTCAGAGACCTTAGACTAATTTTTCAAGGAGAATGCCATTTACTCTTGAACTTTTGTGAAGTAGAAAAAGTATTGAAAATTAAGTCTTAGCGATTACACTTTTTGAATGCCCCCATTCGGAAATAAAATAATCACATTCATGCATGATTTCAAATTAAAAACTATTGGTCAGTAAGCTATATAGTATAGTAATGGTAGGTATTACAAACAATTACGAAGTAAAATTCAATACCGCATTGACCACAAATGTGAGTTTATCAAACCTCAGTTCTATTTCTTCTTATATAGAATTTGATCGACCACTATTGGGGATTTGGAGTTGGCACTAATGACTGAATGCCGAAAATGTGGGTAAGCGGTTTAGAAGAGCATAAAAGAGTTGTTCATCCACAGCAGCATGGCCAGAGGAAGCGAAATGAACAAAAGGCCACACCGAATAAGAGTGAGGCCAATGTGATGTGTGACCCACATATTAAAGGTAACGAACGGTTCGATACCACAGTATGAACTTGTAATACGGGCCTAACGATTAATAATTCGGTATAAACAGAGACTTTCAAAGAAAAAACATAGATTGGAACTCAAGACGGGTAAATTACACTGAACTTTATTTTTGAATTTCAATTTTTAACAAGGATTGAATTTGTACGCTAAAAAATTTTGAAGCTATACCTAATTAGTTTATTTGGTCGCAAAAAAACTATTTTTTAAGAATTAAAATAAAATGTGCTGTTAAGAAATATTTACCATCTTCATCAATAACCTTTTTTAACACATTTTTAAAGATTATTCAAGAAAACTAGGTCTTCTCTAAATGAATTTATGTAAAATCATATATGCTATCTGTTTGAATCATTTTCCTTCACTTTTAGACCGATCATCCATCCATAACAAGATAAACCCTTTTGCCAATGGGGCTGATTTGTTTTGATCGATATAAGAAGGGTAATCAAACTTTGTCACAGTTTTCTCATATTGAACAAATAGAAAAAAGTCGCTAGACCAAATTATACACATAACAATAAAGGTTTATGGGTTTTTTCCCTGCAACAAGTCCATAGAATAAGCTGCTCGTTATTTCGAGAAATTATATCCAAGTTATTCATGAGAAGGGTATTGTTATAGAACATAATAAACATATATTCCCTACAAACTTATTTACCAAAGAAACACTTTTTAGCTTAATAAACTCATCTTGTTTTCCATCTAAATATATCTATCAACTAGTCTTTAGCTTAATAATCTCATCTTGTTTTCCATCTAAATATATCTATCAACTAGTCTTTAAACCGGAAGGAGCTAAGGTTGTGGACAAGTTATATCAACATTTTTTAGCTTTGATCAAGGACAGGAAACTAATAACACTTATCATAACTCAAAATAGATGTAGGACACAATTGTAATGAAACAAATTAGAAAATCCAGAAACTAATCTACAAAGACGAAATACAAGAGACATTTCTAAAAACAACATTTTGAAAAATTCCACTTGGAAATTTATTTTAACGAGCACGTTCTATATTGTGCAGAGACGTTTTTTGCAATTAAACAGTAAGTACTCGATTAACCGCCTTATCACTGATTGTTATAGTTCGGTAAACGATAAAGGTAACTGAAGAACAAATCAAAGATATATCGTTTGTAACGCGGCACACAGACCTGAAGTTCAAGGATAATAAAATAATGATTTATAGCTTAAGATATGCCGAGAAAAACAGCAGCTTTCTTCCACGTGTCGCAAGAGTTGTTCTTTTATCACAATATAGCTTTCATGGTTTCGAAAAAAAAAGGCGAAAATTTACAGCAGCAATTTTCTAAATACGCGGTACAGGTAGAGAGACCATCCGTCCCAATTTTTTACTTTACTTTATCTCGCCCTAAAATCTCCACAATCCGATTAATAAGACATTTTTTAATTTTATGTATGCCATTAATAAGTCACTAGCTATAGAAATAAGATCATCGTTTGATATATAAAATGTAATAAAGCAAAACAATGAATTAGTAGTTTATCCACTTAATACAGCCTTGTTGAGAAATTAACAGAAAAAAAACGTCCTTTTTTACTAACTAAATCTCCTTTTTATTAGTATTGCTGTATGCTGAGGGAAGATATTAGTAAGTAAATTCAGATATTAATTTCTAGAAACGTGGTTCCGGAACTGTAACCTTCTGTGGGGGGGGAGGGGTACTGTAATTAAGACAGATATCAAAACGGCGTTTCGGTTCAAATCAAGCTCTGGGTAAAACTATGAATACATCATACTACTTTCTGCCATCTTCACAACACGGAACATAATTTTGCGCTTGACTTGATTGATTAAAGTTACATAGTAGTTTTTCCCTTGGCGGAGGATTCTCGGAGTTTCATTACACGAACGTTTAAAGAATATGATCAATATCAAAACTCTTGACACCTAACCTATGAACAGAACACTGCCGTCTTTTCAAAAGCACAGTAAACAAAAAACGACAGACAAAATAATTTCCTTGACCGATATACTGCTGACAAGTTTTAAGTCTACGATACGCGCTGTTTTATTCAGAGCAAAACTCAAGGGAGACGTTCTTTCCCGTTTTGAGAGCAAATGACCACTACAACGGTCGGGGAAAAAAGGGGGAATCTGAACATAAATCATTTTGAGTGCTACCGTGTTCCACCGTCCTAAGGAACAAGAGACTGTTATTCTTGATCATTTGGCGGACGAGAGAGAGATTTCTGCATTGTATTTTTCGAACAATGAGCGACAGGAATAGGAAGAATGAGACGTCACGCATCGATGCGGAAATGTACAATCTAGTTCTGGAAATGATTTCATAAAAATCTCATTGCGTGAGAGGGCGAGTATCGTAAGACACCACTCGAGAAATCATCATTCATTTTGCCCATCGTTTTTTTTTTACACCGACCGTCTCGTTGCTTTAGCATCTCACAAGAACGTAAATGTGGAGGGCCCAGTTAAAATTTCCAACTTAATTAATTAAAAAATTGTTCTATAGTTTATATAGCTAAATTATGTTCACTAAAAGTAAAGCCACCAGAGGAAACACACCAGATCTCTCATTATGCAAAATAAAATTCCACAAGCTTTCTTTTTTAGAACAAATTTTTTCTCATAAAAAACAAGCAACCGATTCTACTGAAGCTCAGCGAAGAAGTATTAAATGCAGATTTACTCTAAGGATTAAAGAGAACAAACGTTTTTAAGAACACGTCTTTCTCTAATCAAAACAAACTCAATCTCTTTATACCTCGCTCCTCTAAAGTGATGAGCTTCTTCAATTGAAGTCAGAGAAGCTTTACTAAAAGTAATCTAGTTTTTTAAAAAAAACTTTTGCTTGTTAAAAGAAAGCATGCAAATAAAAATGGCTAATATGGGGGAAGGGGGAGATGTTCATTCAATCGGGCCCTAGTTCCAATCCTACGACGCACTTTCTACAACATTCTTTCCCTCGAAAAAGCCTTCAAGAAACCTTATATAAATCTAGAGAGGGCACAACTGATCGATAAAAATACCACGCAGATGAAAACAGACTAATAAAAACTGCCTTGAGATTCAATCGTGGGTATAAGGGGAGCAATCAGACACGTCTGCAGCGCAAAGGAAAACACAATCGCAACAGCGACACGCCTTCGACAGCCCTGAGGCCGTTTCGCACATCTCTTGCTCAATGGCGTATGACCAAGTGTAGGCGAACTAGTCTTCAGGCTGGAAATCACTTCTCCCACACGTGAACTTCAGGTCTAAAGTCGTTCCAACCAACGCTTCTGGTCCAAAATCACTTTGCTTTCATCCAACGGTTTCTCTGCTTATGTAAATGGAGTGGACGACCTAAGCTCTTCACTGGAATTCTTGATGGAGAGCTTGATACTACGTCGTCTACTACTACCACCTTTAGTCCTTCGGAGGATACATCGCGAAATAGCCTCCTTTAGTTGATTTGTAACATTGGCTTTCAACAAAAAAATTATAAAAAGTACAATCCAAATTCTTTATTCATTGTAGACAAAGGTTATTATTGGGAGCTAGAGGGGGTCATTGCAAACCCCAGGGCAATGTGAGGACATGAAATAAATAGAAAAATTTCTTTGATGGAAAAGTAAATGAAACAGACTACTTAGTTTTTAAAAAATACTTTATATAATGTCCTCATGTCCTTACTTTATAACAAGAAAAACACTATTCCAAACATATACTAACTACTCACTCCCTCTCTCAGAGGGACTCGCCTTTACAAACAAATCCCAACATTACCAAGAACTTTGAAATGGTTTAAACAATTAGCGGTTTAGTAAAAGAAAGAGACTAACGTACAGTGTGATTCAAAACCAATGGGCAAAAATACTAATGGGTGGTGTAGACCACTACTCAAAGACAATTCAGAATTATCCTGTTTTAGGGGGGTCCAAGGAGCAATCCTGAGGAGCTATGGCAGTGGTGGCCAACCTATTCGGAAGAGTACCACTACTTGAAAAACAAAAATTATGCGTGCCACTTCAAATTTCCTTAACTACCCCCAAAGTATAAAAAGGTGAACAATATCCATAGCTGATAATTGGATTTTTACACAAATGAAACATTATTTCCATGGAAGTCTGAGAAGTAGTAATTTAAAAGGTAATAATACCTTGAAACCTTTTTTAGAATTCTGCCTTAAAACGCATTTTGCAACTTTGAAGGCTCCAACTCAATTTTGGAAACAAAATTTCCCGATTTTTCCAGGTTAATTTTGAAGTTTTACTATCGAAAATTTACTTACATACGACATTTTTTAAACATTTTCTCTTCAAAACATGCATTTTTCTTCTTCAGGGACAAATCGTTAACTTCAGGACATAACTCGATTTCCCCAAC
Source organism: Tetragnatha montana (assembly GCA_963680715.1). Classification (NCBI taxonomy): domain Eukaryota; kingdom Metazoa; phylum Arthropoda; class Arachnida; order Araneae; family Tetragnathidae; genus Tetragnatha; species Tetragnatha montana. The sequence continues at coordinate 23,634,166 of OY796680.1, forward strand.
TTTTAAGAGAGGAGAAAAACTCCCCCCATCTATGGATATGGAAGCAATAACAAAACTGGCAATTGCTGCGCTTGGGGAGGGATTTTTCAAAAACCGTTTGCTTTGGTCAACCCGACGTCAAATTTTGAAATAAGATAGGTACTTAACTCAAAATGGCCACAAATTGAGTTACATCATGTTGCTCCTTAAGTGACGAAATATAGGTAGCGGATAATTGGTCATTTTTCAGGTGTTCAGTAAATTTTCTAGGCTCTATAAAAAATAATTATTTCTCCTCGTCTTTTTTGGTCAAATTTATAAATTCCTTGAGAATTCCAGGTTTTCTAGATACTTTCTGACCCGTGGAAACCGTCGAAGAAAGTCGAAGTTGTCAAATACTAATAAAAATAAGTCCAATAAAATAAATGATTAAATGCTAGCTGTAAAAGTTAACACAAATCTCAACTGTAAGGAGGTCAATACAAAGGTATTCATATTCGCTTCGATTTCAAGAAACCAGTATAAATGAACTATGTAATCGAAAAAACCGGAAGATGTTGAAGAAAAAAAGGCGTCATAGAGAGAACGATAAGGAGCATTCATACGGAACGAACGGACACAAGAAAAATCTTTTGTTATCATTAACTGGGACCAGGATAAAGAATTAATTTTATGCTTCAGAATTCGTAATAGCTCGTATCAAAAAAAAAAGAGAACATAATGCATTGAAGTTAAAATAAAACCATCAAAGCAAAGACGACTTAAAACAAAGAACCCTATCAGTCTGATAAGCTTTTTACAGTCAGAGAGCAACCACTTTTCCTGGTTAACAGTCAATAGAGCTAACGTAGACGAAAGTGTAGTTCTTTTGGACGGTTTCTTCCGGAACAGAAAGAAAAGTCAATGCAATTATAGAGATTTATTAATAAAAAGTAAAAAATACAATTAGAAAAAAGATCTCATAAAATTTTTTTCAGAGTGGGATGCGACGGAAACATTTGGCAGTCTCTTGGCAACCATGAGGGGTTCACTATATTTTTCATCATTCAGGAAGCATGGAAGGAAGTTAAATGTTGGACAATCGATTTTTGAAGCATCGAAAGAACAGTTTTCTAAGTTTATACACTTTACTTTATTTATAGGAGCGTATATAAGGGGAGAGGCGAGGCGAGGCCCCCCACCCGAAATTAAGACAAGATGTAACAATAGTTAAAACCTTGTTTTTAGGGTCAAACTTCCAAAAAATTTAAGTACGGAGGGCCTTATAAGGCTAATTTTGTGTCCTCCTTCTTAGTGAGCAAATCTAGCTTTGGGCCTAATAATGACTTAATTTTTTAGAGAATATTTGAGTCCAAAGGTGTTCCAAAATATTTTCTGGGGGAGGACTCCCTTTACCCCTTTTTTATTTGGAATTCTATCAGTCACAATTATTTTCACATGAAGTTCACCAAGAGGCAAATTCTACCTAAAATACATTACCCTGCATTTTGATCCTATGAAATATGTATGGGGGGCTTAAGAATAATTCTGGGTTCTCTCAATCGGTCCGAAAATCTAGATTTGGACCTGATTATGACATTTTTTGAATGGTATTTGGGCCCCTTCCAAAATAAGTTTCTATGTACAACACCGTTATTACAGAAGGAAGTTTTTGCAATGCAATATACTCATTTAGAAGCTTAATATTACCAGAAATTATTTCTAAATATTAAAAGGGTAGTAAGATTTCCTACAAAAAACTTGTTTACTCTAAGTTTTATTTTATTAAATTGCACGTTGTTCTCGAATTTTCTTTTAAGTTTATAGACCCTGTAAGAGCGGGGTAGAGCAAACAAAGAGTGGGAGAAAAAGTTCTCTATATTTTCCTATAACATTCCAACATGAAATAAAATATAAAACTTCTCAAGCAAAATAATAAAATAGAATTACTAAGTTTCTTCTAAAATAAATACGTAATTATATCATCGTACGCAAATAAAACACCGCCCGAAGAAAAAAAGAACAAGTCAACATCCCGTGATAATTTTTTAAAAATACAACACAGGTAGGAATCGTCAGTAAGCAAAGCAAGAAAAGAGGACGTGCCTTCGACCCAAAACCCCCACACCTGTTGCGCGTTGCCCAAGCTTCTCCGTCCATCGTAAAATCGCTCGTCGCTCTTTTGCGAAACCCATCAAGGTCGCGCACTCTTCCTTTTACGGAGTACGTCAAGGCAACTGCAGCGTATATGCACACCCCGAATCGCACAACATGTGTTCCAGGACGACACACAAGCGAGCGTAGGCGTATCGGTCGGTCTCCACCTGTTGTAAAAGAATATTCAACGCCCGATTAACGAGTTCGATTGTCTCGAGGGAAACGTGCGCGTGAGTTCAGAGGCGATTGTACCAACGGGTCCGGGTTGAAGAGTGCAATGGGCCGAAATATGAGCCGAAACTGCGAGCAAAGCCTCTTCCTAATAGGTCCCTGTGGTCCAAGGTCTTCCCAGCGAGATATGTTTGTCAAGTGCAGAAGAAATTGCTCAGCAAATAAGGAAATGGAACTGGCTATGCCACATTGCTTCTCACCTACGATCTGCGGTTTATGGCAATGCGGGGAAAATTCTCTTCGGTACCTGTAATCTTCATTAGTTTATGATTCAACAGTGAAAGTAATACTCAGACAATTACAGCGTTAGCTCAGCCCTAAACAGTCTACATATATGGGAGTAATAAATTTAGATAGACAAGTGGTCTAAACTTTCCGGACACCCCCCCCCCCACTGCTGGGATTGTTTCAAATAAATTTAGATATTGTGTTCCTAATTGTTTTAGAACGATTGTGAAATAAGTAGTGAGAAAAGAAATAAGAAATAAGCATATCAAATATGGTGTACTATGTACTCTATGCACGTTTCTGATAATTTAGTAAAATTTGTTCGAAACAAAATTACAAAACGAAAAAATGTCCTTGTTTTCGCAGTGGACAAGTTTTACCATATCATCATATCATTACCACGACTCAAAAACCGACGATCAGCTTTTTCCGAGGTTCCAGAAAAACGCAAAGTCGAGAATAGGCGAAACTGATTGCTTAATTTACAACCTATATTTCACGATATTACGATTGTGGGACTCATCATGCACACAGCATTACTCTACTCATTAACTACAAAAATGCAATTAATGGAAAAATGACAGTAAAACAAATTGGGGTTTTCAACGTGGTTCAAGGTAGGCTAGGAGAATTAATATTTTTACACAAATTGCTAATAAAGATACTTACCATTATACAATTAGGCTTTCCTACAGCCCAGAGATTGACTTTCTTGTCATCTCCGCCGGTCACCAACACTCGCCCAGACTTGCGACCAAAGGCTAGGCAGTTGACATTGGCCGCATGAGCCACAAACTCCTCTGAAACAGATATTACTTAGATTAAATTAATTTATCGTTGGTAATATACTTCTTTGTTGTTTATTTGCAAACGCCAGTTTTCCAAACATTTCAAAGAATTGACTGCTCCTCACTACGAGATAACTTAAATTTTTCAACCATCAAAACCATTTCATTGGCAACCATTGCTTTTTTTGCCGTGAAGGACCTGTATCAAATCTGTTTCATTGTTTTTTAAAATATCTACTTGCGACAAAAAATTTCAGGTTAGGAAGTATTTAGGGTTGATGGTTTACACCTTTTTTTTTACAGAGATCAAATGGGTTAGAAAGGTCATGTTTTTTTTTCTCTCTAAGGAAGAGCTAAACCCGGACCTGGAAAAAGCTGTACTTCCCCTGAACCTAATGTATTGCTCCTATGGAGCTGGCAGGGGCTTCCCCCGAACCAGGTTCGTAGGTTCGGGCACTTTTTCCAGGTCCAGCTAAACCTATCTTATACTATATTAAATTTTCTTCAACTGCCTGCTAAAAAAAGTATTAATTGTACTTTGGTTACACTCAGAAGTTTCAAGTATTTCTCCCTCAAAAAGAAACCTAGGGTTAATCTCCAAAGAATCTGGGCTGAAAGGGGCAATAAAATTGTGGATCCTGGTAATCCTCTTGTGAAGAAGTTGAACAGTGTTTTTGCCAAAGAAATAGCATTGGTAAAACAAAATTTCGCCAAGGCTCAAATTGTTTGGATTAACCTAAATCTACTTTAAATGCAAGTGTGATTATTATTTACTTAGCCATTACCAGGGGGTCTGTCTAGAATTTTTGTGAAGGGTCCTGTTTTCGTAAAAATTGTGAAACTTCCACTCATAGTTTTGTGAATTTGAGGTTAGCATTAAATTAAGTTGTTGTTTTTTCAGCCAGGACAGGAGCCTGTTTTTGTGATAATAGGGATCCATATTTGTAGCATTGTGAAAAATCACAAAATTGTGTTTTTCAAAGACTACGGGATTAGCTAGTAGGAACAGCAGAAGTAAAACATTTAGTAAAGTGTCCATTTAAAGGCTAAAATACTTTGGGAAGAGTCCGTTTTTAAGGTAAAATATTTTGTAAAGTGTCTGAAAATAGACCCAAATTTCTTCTAAACAGACCTTTGATTGCATAACTAATAACATTTTTGAAAGTTTAATTAAATCGTAGACTGTAAATAGGAAAAGCAATTATCATGACGAATAAAACCTTATATTATGGGATGGATAAAGAAACTGAAACAATAACTCAAAATTCTTTTTTAAATGCCTGGTTTTGTGTGTTACAAACCAGGGGTCTGTCTAGGTTTTATTGAAAGGTAGTACCCATTTTGTGTGAAAATTTAGAGCTAACTTGTGAAAATTTAAGTGCAAAATCGTGATAAAAACATGCCCATCATTTTTCAAACATTAAAAGAAAAGAAAATTTAGTCTAGAATGGCTAAAAATTTCACTATTAAGGGAATATAGCTAACTGGATAACTTTCTTTTGAAAACGTATTTTGTGAAGGTACCCTTTTCCTAAAACTGAATTTGTGAAAGTACTTATTTATCAAAAGGTGAATTTGTGAAGGTGCCGCAAAAAGGTAGTAAAATTGCCCTGGACAGACAGGGCTTAAATTCTAACCAAAGAAGTACCGGAGCGTTACTATTTCAACATTCCGCTTAATTGGGACATCTCCACTTAATAGAGAAAGAATGGGACCAGGACATTTTGTACCACCTATTCAATTTATTTCCATATAAGGGGAAAATCCATGTTATTAATTATTTTTGGGTTCTTTTACCTATTAGTTCAACAAATAAACCCTCCTATCATGTAAATAGGACGTATGTAGTGTTTAGATTTGGTTGGGGGGGGGGCAAATAAGTTTTTAGTGGGGCTGGGGGTCACCCCCAGATAAATTTCGAAACTTAGCCTCTTTTTTACAACATTTAAGGTACATCCAAAGAGAAGGTACACTGTATAACATATATATGTAAAAATTTTAAAGGGGGGTCTGGGGGTTCTCCCCAGAAATTTTTTTGAAATTTGCCTCTTAAAGTAGTGTTTCAGCTCATTTTGAGGCCATTTGACTCTGTGATTTGGGTTACATACAAAAAGAACAGTTCCTCGTAAAGCATAGAATTTTCTAGGTAAAAAAAGAAATAATGAACATCAAATTTTCAAGGGGGGGGGGTGGAGATCCTCCAGTAAAATTTTTTGAAAATTCCCGTTTAAACCGGTGTTTTACCTCCTCTTCAAACTCTTTGGTGTTTCATGCTCTTTGGTTCCCAAAAGGAACCGCTTCTTGCAAGTGGTAATAATTTTCAAGGGAGAAACATTGTATCAAAGGTCAGGAGAGAGTTTGGGGGTTCTTCCCCAAATAATTTTGAAATTTGACCCTCAAAAGTAGTGTTTTATCTCCTTTTGGGACTTTTTGAGTTAAATCCGATGCTCCTTGTTGATTTTCAAGGGAGCAGCAATTTTTCACTAAACAGTGGAAACCTTGGGGGGGGGGCACTCTTGTCTCGGAATTAGTCGCCCTTTGAGGGTGGGGAAAACAAGGTCGTTTGGTCATTGTTGACCGGTAGTCGTTGGGGGTAGTGAGGTGAAAGGCGCTTGTAATTTTCGTTAATGTTTCACGAATGTTTCGAAGTTTTCGTTCTAAGTAAATTTTGGTCTTTCCGAAAGGGTTCGGAACGCGATTTTATGCGCTCCGGTGCGTTCCGGTTAAAATGTAAATATTTATTGAAAACCAAGAAGTACCGGAGCTCCGCTCCGGTGCAATTTAAGCCCTGTGGACAGACCGCTGCAAACTGACCGATAAAAATATACAATGAATCTCAATGACAACCTCCAATAAAAATTTGGCAATATTTGGTATCTAAAGAAGCTTGGCGATATTTATTGGGACAGTTATAATGGAATTGAACCAAAGCCTATTATATTTCTTGTGAACAGTTTTTTGGCACAGCTAGAATAAGAGTCCTCCATTTGGCGATTTGCATCGCGGTCGCCAAGTTGGCAGTATCATATCACGGCTGATCTCCCATTCCGGACGCCATGTTTTACCACAGCTCAAATTAAGGTTAACCCTAGAAAGATTTAATTATAAGTTAATACGATCTCTGCATATATATATCCCACTATCTCTGGGGTAAGGGGCACTCTCTGCATGCGGCAGATCCATAGTTCAATCCTGGGTAGTTATTTTATTAAAAGTATTTCCAAAATTATATTTTGGACGTGAAGACTTGACGGATGCGCATTTCCGAGGGTTTGTTGGATCCGATATCAAGGAAGAATAAATATTATAATTGCTAATAACAATTTAATTAATATAATTATTAATAATATAATTTTTTAATTTATAACCGTTCGTTTTAGTCTTTCTTTTTATTTTAATAATCCCGGAATAGTGACAATGTCCTGGTTGTTAAAAGTACTACTACATAGTTTATTGTGAAAATGCTGGTATTATAAGTAAGGAGCGTAGAAATGGGTGAGTGAAACGTTTTTTCTCAGAATTTATGGTTCACTTGTTGTTATTCTTTCTTGCTGTAATTTACATTTATGTGCTTATATTATCAAAAATTAAGCTTACTTAGTCATTTTAAAAATGTATGATGCGTAGTTTATTTATTGTTTTGATACCACGCTTAATACGCTCAGCGAAAATCTTGATTACATGCTTATTGCATTTCTTGTTTTTATTCTATCTTTAAACGCAGTCATCGTTACACACTTGTGTAATTATTTGAGCTATGGTAAAACATGGCTGCCCGAATGGAAGATCAGCTGTGATATACCGCCAAATGGAGGACTCTTATTCCAGCTGTGCCAGTTTTTTTAAAATAGAAGAAACTTGCCAACCCTGTTTTAAAGCCAAAATATTTTGTGAAGCTCCTTAAATTCAGGGTCCTAATGAAGTTTGGGGGATGGATTTTATGGCACAAGGTCCCTATATCGGACATCTGAATGAAGTTTGAGGGATATTGTAATAGCTGTGCGGAAATTTTTGCCCAATTTTACATGGGAAAAACTCTACAAATTCATTTGTCCTTCATTAGTGATAATCAAAATTATTTTTGGCTAGTGACCATCCTAAGGGTGCAGAATATGTCCGAACGCCCGAATGATGTTCGGGGGAAATTCAGAGAGCTCTGGGGAAATTTTTGCCCAAGTTTATTGAGAAAAAAAAATCTACAAATCCAAGTTGTTATTAGTAGTGTAGCAAATATTTTGGCTGGTAAAAATATCATACCCTCCAAATTCTATGGAAATTTTGAGGTAATTATGGATGATAGCGCAAAGCTACGGATCTTCACCGCAAAAAAGGACTTTTCCTAGTGAATACCTGAAAGTCGGCTTTTCCTTGTGTTTCGATTGATATGCAGGAAAAACAACGTAACCGTGATGGGATCAGTGAGTTGCACTAAAAATCGAATCTTGTTTGATCACAACAATATTCTTTGACTTTTAAAGTTTAGTTAAAGAGGAGAGTTTTACTGAATTGTCAAATTTGAGAGTTTATAATTCAGATTTTTAACTAGATATATTTTAAGCAAAGGTGACATGTATATAAGAAGGTATAAAGTCCATAAAAATTGAAACTAAAATAAAATTTTTATTTAATTAAGTTCAGCAAATAAGACACTATATTTTTTAATAAAAACTCTTTGTACTTTAGTAGTAACATGAGCTGGAATGAAAATATGGGGACATTTTTGGGGAAATTTCAGACATAGTTAGTTGTGTTCTGGGGAAATATTAGGCCTTAACACATTTTCTGCGCCCCTGGACTATCCTAATACCCTCTAACTTCTATGGAAATTAGGTTTAAACTACAGAGTTATGGATGAGTGTGAAAAACTGCAAACAAAAATAAATTAATTAGAAAGCATATAAAGGTACAGTAAACTCCTGTTAGTACGCCGTTCAAGGGGATTTGTGAAAACGTCGTTATAAGCGGGACGACGCTATATGTGGAATTCCATAAAACACCGTTTCGGCGACATAGCTACTTAGAACCTGTAATACATAATCTTACCTAAAAACCTTTTTAAGCAGGATTTTATCACTAAAATAGAAACGAAAGAACAATGTGCGGTATTTTTAATTTTCTATCTGATTAAAAAACTTTCCATAAGGAGTTGCTTCTGTTTTTATTTTCCATAATTCTGAACTTACACAACAGTGGACTGAATACTGAGCTATGGAATGCAGAAGTCGAATTGGAGGATCGAGAGGGGGAGAATTTCCAAGAAATTCAGGGAGGGTTCTGATTTGTCACAGGACAACCCACATGCCCTACAAAACACTGGTCATCCTTGTTTTTGAGGGCGCAACAGGGGGCCATTCGGGGAAAAAGGGGAGCGGTTGGGAAAAACCAGTTCTACCATACTGTTCTACTTGCGTTTTCAACGGTTCTGTAGCTCATACATTATTTAAAAGGAACTCAACGACGCAATAACCGGGATTTTTCTTTGGAGGACTGGAGAAAAACGTCGTAATATGCGGGACGTCACAATTTAAGCGGGGGCGTACTAAAGAGAGTTTACTGTACTTAAATAGTTCAATGAGTTAAAATTTGAAATTAGACTGGTTGTAAATTGTAAGAAATTTTAACTTAGCCACTAATCAGAGTTAAGTACAGGCATGAGTATTTAATAATGATACCAAATACCAATGGGCAAATTATATAGGCCATAGTATTTCAAATTAAATTAATTTTCGGAAGGAATTATTCTGCTGGAGACAGAGTCATATCTGTTTTAAAGGCGGACTGGTTTGATTAAAAATAATTTTTAGCATGCATAATAGGTTAAATATAAACCTATTAAACCAACCATTAACCTATTTAAAAGGTTATTTTAACCATTTTCTAAATTTTATGGGTGTAGTCGAGTTTAACACAAAAAGTGGTTCCTTCCCCGGACAATTTTTGAATCTTACCATGCCTAAAAAGTGTTTTTAAGCTTCATTTCGGGGATTTTCTAAGGGGCAAGGCCCCCCATAACCCACTCCCTGGAGCTGCCACCTGAATGATATCAGTTCATTTAACTTTACTGTGTTTTTAAAATAACTTGCTGATTTAATAGTCAGGGCGGGCCACATCTGACCCACAAAATGGAGGTTGCCCTTATGTGGTTTTATACTTTTTTTAATCTTCAGCATTAAGTTCATACTAAACATTTTAACACTGAAGGTGATATTAAGAACATTTAACATTAAGAAAAAAAATAACATAAAGTAAAGTTTAACTTAAACTTATAATTGATCTCTATCATTTTTCACTAATTTGACTTCGACGATAGCAGTTAAGGATATTTTTATACCTAATTGTTTAACCAAAGGTAATTGCAGGAAAATACCCAACAATACACACATCTTATGTTTTTAGTATTTTTTTCATAATTCAGATCCTTAGATTTGATTCAATTTTAAATAAATAAGGCTAAATAAAGAATGAAAGAAACACTTACGAAGTTTCCAATGCTTCTTCGATGACAAAGACATTTTTGAATTTAGCACAATATAAGGCAATATCCTATACAGAAATTCTTGAAATGCGTTTAATGAATATTTTCATGGTTCAACATGGCTTGATTAAAATAAATGAAATGCACTATATTCCTGGTACTGGAGTGACTGCTGAGGCTCTAATGATTAGATAAATTATCCACTGACACACACCTGAAGACACCTGAAGTAACCATAATTTTGACTCGCTAAATTTGACTGACTGAGAAACTGACTGACTTGAAAGAATCAAATAGATTTATCCATCTGTCCTGTGATAAGTGATTGTAAAGCACGTTACACATTCATAGCGAGCACATTTCAATAACCGAAAATTACATTTTGTTTTGAGATCCGATTTGTGATTGTATTGTTAGCAACTGTGAAAGAAGAACTGAACTGAAATTGGAAATTACCGAGTAAATATTTTTGGTTACAGTTACTAGGCTGTTTTAATCATTTGACTGAATATGAGTTATAATATAATTAATTTCTTCTAAGAAATGTACTGTTCACAGAGTATAGAGCTTAACAGAGGGTCCATCTCCATAGACGCTAATGGCAACTTTTAAAGCATGGTTTTTCCCATAGAACGTGGCGCCCCTATGCGATAACGGTGGAACTAACCAGAGAACAGGACGACAGTGCAGGACGAACGTTATTGACTCTCTTCAATTCGCATGCAATATCTCTCTCTGCAACCTCCTCTTTCTCTATTAACCCCGCCCACCTGGCCAGCTATCATCCCTCACCTGTCACTCAAATCGCTAGAAAGGGAAAAAGATTTCTTCTGTTTTCCCAGTTTTCAAACAGCTACGTGTGTCTTTTGAGCATGCGCTGGGGAAAGAGGAAATTTCTAACTTCGGCTTTTGAATTGGAAATCGCCTTTTACAGCGATTGATCTGAATAATTTCTAGACTTAAAAATTGAATTATCTTTGTAATTTTACTTTCACCAATTGAAGTTTTTGTTATCTATTTCTATCGCGAGTTTATCTTTTTTCATTAAACTAAAACAATGAGTTGATTAACTGAGTGATTATGATTTAAGTGCATTTTTTAGCATTTTGCAAACAAAATGCTATTTTTTTTTGGTTATTCAAAAGTAGTAAATTTATTAAACTTATTTCACATTAGATTATGCTATAGTATATTCAAAAACTGAACTGGATTGCAGGTGAGGTAGAATGAATATATGGTGATTTATAATATAAACAATTCTATTATCCATAAATAAAACAACACCATAAATTATACCCAAATATAATTTTTCTTAGGTGAAAAGATTGGAAGAAACATAGAAAATAATTACTTCATATTAATTTCAACACAGTGAATACAAGTAGTAATAAAAAATAGTTTATTGAACAGATATTTACAGATATTACAAAAAACTAGACAAATTTTATGTAAAGCATTTCTGATATCTTAAGAACCAATTAGTTGAAGGGATGTATGCAAAAATATAAGACAAATTGAAATTAAATAAAATGACACAAGTGGGAAAAATCCCAGTTACAATATAACAGAATTTGACTAAGAAAAATGATTAGTAGTGATTTCTAAGTCATTGCAAATAAAGCATTTTTCCTTTTAAAAAATTAACAGGAAATTTCAATGATTTAGACATAGAAGTGCCTTGACTTCCTTCAGGGATTTTGCCAACCTATTCCACAATAGAATTTGAGATAGTAGATAATTTCTATATTTTTAAATGTTTTATCAGATTATTGTTTATTTTAGTATCTGACTTATGTAAAAGCTTTTGCTTTCACAGGCACACAATACTCAACCTAAGCTTAAAACCTCTTACATAAAAAACATAACTTTGAATAACAATAACTCAATAACAATTTTGACACTGCAGGGTAATATAATGCAATCATTCTTGATAGCTTTGAATTCGACCAATGCAGATTCAAAAGCCCCTGAAAATTGATGAATTTATCAGATTTTTTTCAAAATAAGTATTTTAAAGTGATTGCCTGCATTCCCAAACCATGCTTTGTTATAGTTTTTATTAAAACATATTTCAAAATTTCAACCATTACTTAGATTATACTACTTGAGAAAGGTAATTTAAACCTATTCAAATAATTAAAAACTGCAAAAAAGTTTATCATGGCTTCATTTAATATAGTTATCAATAAACTGAAGAATATACATACAATAAGGGAAAAGGATACAGACTTGATTTACAAGTAACAGTAATTACCAGAGAAGCATAGTTCCAAATTAATTATAAAAACATGACTCAAAAAGCACGAATATAAGATTAAATAACATTTTCACAAATAAAGTAACTCATCAAAACTCAGTGATAAAGTAAATAATCAAAAGGTAAGAATAGCATTGAAACGTACTTGCAATTTATTAGCTATTGGAAAGTTGCTTTATAAAAATAATAAACTGCATACTAATAAAAACTCAAGGAATGAATTCAGGAAACAAAGTAGTACTCGCAAACCATTTATAACATTAAATAACATATAATTGATCTTCAAATATATATGTATTACCAGACGATATTTAGTAAAAAAAATAAAGATTTCATTTACAGTTCTAAATAACTTTCGGATCATTGTAATGGAAATTCACCCATTTTTACTTTTTTTCATTTGATAATTGGCAAATTTTTACTATAGTAATGTCTTAATCCTTTGCTTTTTTTATTTGATAAACAAATATTCTTAACATAATCTTGCTTTTTAAAACATTGATTTGAAAATTATTAAAAAGTCATTACCCACTTACAGTTTATCCTTTCCCAAACGAAAATCATCAAAACTGGAGGAAGTTGTTTACAATTCAACATAAACGTGCTCTAAAAGCAAAAGAAAGACATTTTTAGAAAAGAAGCATTTTTATAATTAATCATAGGATTTAAGTTATTGAATAAAACAATGTTAAATGAGACTTACTTGGAGAATGATGCAAAATAATAATATCTGCTAGAGCAATCACTGATGAGACCGAGACACTACAAATCATCCATGTTTATTTATGGGGAAATTTTACTACCGGCAGGGAAAGTTTAGGGAAAAGTTCCTTGATCTGGGGAAAAATAACAGTGATTGCGAAATTCCCATAAAAAGTTCCATATCCAATCAGAATCACTCGTTCCGACTTGTTCCCTCCCACTTGATATTGATATGATATCGATTGACAACTGGGACCATCAGCGCCACTATGCGATAACGGTGGAACTATTGTCTCCGAAAGAGTAAAATCGCCGCTTGGACCCTCTGTTAGAATCTATACTCTGTGGTACTGTTATTATCTTATCATGAAACAAAATGGTAAGGATTTTTTTCCAGCTTTTGATTCATTATGGCTAATTTTTCTAGAGAGGGGAAAACTACTGTGAGAAAAAATAATTAAATTTTTACTTCTACTTCGACTTTACACTTTAGTAAACAGCAGATGTTTTGAAATGTTTTGGTTTCGTTCTTCGAGGATTTGCACTCACTTTTTACCCCGTTCTGGGCTGTTTTGCTACTGATCAGCTAAACACTCTAATAATTTGTTCTATTAAGATGCTCAGGCATATTTTAAGACGTAACATACTTCAAAAATTGTTTTATTCTAACCGCTGTATTTCATATATTCAAGGACAAAGTCCAGAACCCAACACAAGGGAGTATTTCTATTTTATTGATCATCAAGGAATGGTAATCTCTATTTTATGTTTTTATTTACTTATTCAGTGATATATAGCAGCTTTTAATTTTTTAAATTCTTGGTAAATCCAAACAAACCCGGCCTGAGTTGACTTTCAACTTTCTGTGACAAGGTGAAGGTTTTTAGATGTTACATTTCATTTACCTCGTCTTCCCCTAAACCTCACTTTCAAAGCCCTCTTATATTAATTGATAAAATACCTACAAAATCAAGATTAATTTGACCGAGCCTCAATCACAAATTTAAGTATCTTAACTTCACTTTAAATTTTTGATATTTCACCCAGTAGATAGTTATAGATATATATAGTTATAGCAGTAGTTATTTTACTTCTAGAAGAATTTATTTAAAAATAATTTAACTAAAGCTAAATATTTTACATTGTGCTGGAAATGTACTTATATTAGTGTAATTTACAATTTAAATGGAGAAAATTCATCAATTAGTTTCCTAGCCTACTTTTAGTTTTTTAAAAATAAGTGGGTATAGGGATGAATGAAACAAGAGTTGTGGGGATGAATGGGACAGTTCCATCATTGCTTCATTTCCAGGTTTCAAAACTTTCCATCTGTAGCCTGCTATATTCATCTAATAAGGTATCTAAAATGGGAGTGCAAAAACTTAAGTATTATGTTTCAAACTTGTTGTCCAACGAAAATTGGTCCATACAGGAAAAAGAAATCTACGCATAATTGAAAAATGAAGGGTTTAGGTGGTTAGGCTGGCGAATTGTCTGACACAAAACAGGCATGCATAATAGAACTACAGGCCATTTTAAATAATTTCCGTATAAAGTTTCAAATTTAGCCACAAACTTGATGAAAGTTTAGGATCTGTTTCCTCCTGTGTATGGTATTTTTCTAGGTGCATAGCTCCATATTGCTTATTACTAAAAAATTGTTGCCAGTAAATTCTAAGGTTTGTACCTTTTAAACTGAAACCCTAAGCTTATGTCCAGTGCACACACAAAATTTCTGATTGCCAATCTTACATTTTTAAGGTACTAGTTTTTAAAGCCTCCTAAATATTTAAGGCTGGCAAAGTAAATTTTATCTTTGAAATTATGTGTTTCAGATCTATCTTACTAATTGATACTGAAGAATTATTGATCAGGAGTTTTACTGTGTATTACATAACTGAAATTAGCCTAATTAGAGGAAAATCATCCAACTATTTTTGTCAACTACACATTTTTCTTTTAGCTTTTTATGGATGATACACTTATGAAGAACTTCACATCATGTTTTAAAGGTAGTTATATTACAAAATATTTCATTTTAACAAGTCCTCAAGACCTTTAAGGGTTTTTTTCCTTCTTTCTTTCTCTAGAATCATTTACCTATTCTTAACTTTTAAAACTGCTATTAGATAATATTGTAAACTCTTTTTTTAACATTAATAAAATTTTAATTGTTTGAATTTTTAAGAACTTTTCAATGTCTCAAGATATTACTTTAAACTAGTTGCCTAATTTATGAAATGGGAGTATCATTTCATTTACTCCACTTAACTGTTTATTGTCGTTAAATAAAACACTTTGAAAAGAGGCAATAAGAGTACTATCAGGTAAAAGGTATAATAAGTTAAACTGTTAAACTCTTATAATAATGAGGGAATTGCATAGGTGAGGGATTTGCTTAATTTTACACTTTTTTGATACGTTATAGTTTAAAACTCTCAAATATCAGATTTTAAAGTTCAAAAATATGTTTTAAATAACTTAAAATTCGATTTTATTTTTGCCAAAACACTAGTAAAGTCATGTGATCAAAAAACGGGATTTGACGTCACAGCGCCGTCGAAACTAGTGAACTGTTGAAAATAAAAGAAATCAGACTTATCATAAAACCAAAACACGCATAAAACTCGTCTGTTTCTCTAGTGAACGGCCAGAAAAAATAAAAATTAAAACTTTGAATCCTAATAATTCCTAAACCAATTAATATTTTTTGAAAAACAAAACGCCAATCTTTTTATAAAAAATATTTGTATGTGTCTTTAAAATATCATAGTTTTTTAGTTAAAACTTTATGAAGAATAACAGAATGAAGCAAGCTAAACATACAATAACATGGCGAAACCAGTGGGTCCAAGCGCTGTGACGTCACACAGCAGCCATAACGAAATTACTGTTTTTTCCGCCAATACTGGAAACGACATTTTAAAAATTAACATCTTGGGGAATAGTTTTCCGATTTCAATAATTTTTACGTCATTTTTCATGGATTTTCATCCTCTATTATAATAAAATTTTTAAAAAAATCGTGCAATTCCCTCATTAGATATTAACCTGCAGAATCTATAGGAACCGGTTTGAAGCTTAACTGAGTGGAGTTATTCAAAAGATATCTTTAATACCTTCTCAGTTGGCTTACATACAGCAGGTTGTATTGCTAACTATTTTACTAGTGAGCATGGGTAATCACAAACCTTTGAATATTTAAGAGTTATAATGCTTAAACTTGCATACATATGATAGTACATTGATTTAAAACAGGGATTCTCAAAGTGGCTGATATTGACCCCTAGGGGTTGATGAAGCTCAAGAGACTGATAAAAGTTTAGAGTTCTATTAGATTTTAATCAAACTTAACCCGGGAAAGACTAGCGGGACCATATGGTACCGGCAGACAGCACTTCGTAAAAACGGCTTTTTCGGATCAAAATACTTTTATTTTTTTGTTCTGACGGTAGATATCACCACCTAATGGACCAAACTTTGTTAAACAGCAGTCAAAAAACAAATTATTTTTCTGCATTCCTGTTTAAAGGCTTAATGAAAATCGTGTTTTCAAGATAGGTGAAAAAATGGCCCGTCCGAAAAACTAAGTCCAATTTATTCATACTTAAAATTTGTAAATTGATTAATTAAAAGTGAATTATTATTTATGTTTGCATTATGCAATTATAACCCAAATTTGGAAAAGATTGTATTATTTTAAGGTAGAAAATTTTGGTTAAGAAATCTTGCGGTACCATATGGTACCGCTAGGCTTCTACGTTAACTTTTTGCACGTTAATTCTTGTTTATGCGTTTCATATTTTATTCTCATTCTATGAGCAAAGTATCGCTAGTGAAAACGGTTTTAATTTGTTTTTTGAAGAAAAGTCATAAAAATATGATGTACAGACAATTTTTTTTTACTCGTAATTTAATTTTTGCAAATTGAATCAGCATTAGAATATATTTATAATTTTAAGTATGTATTCTAATGCTTATTTAATGTTTTTTAAATATTAATAATAATTAATTATTTTTAGTTAATTTTAATTATTTATTGTGATTATTTTTTTAATTATTTTTGTAATTATTTAATTATTTCAAAATATTTTTTAATTATTTCAATAGAAATTTGACTCTTGAAGAGGCCTTTCGGACGCTTTTTACGCTTTAAAACCAATTAACTTTTAATGTAAAACTATTAGAATATTCTTTTATGCTAGAAATCAATTGAATTTATAGTTTATTTCCCATAAATTTAATTTTTGATGCCATTAATTTTAAATTTTATAAGAAAAATATCATAATGTAAGTGATTGAGTGGAATATCTACATACACAATGGTAGTATTTCATGCAAATCATCAATATAATGTTCATAGCCTTTGACTACACTATAGATGCAATAGATAAACTATGGTTTATGGAATATTTTAGCCATATAAAACATAGATTTTCTAAGAAAATATATAATTGTAACACCCAGAATGAGGGAAAAATTTACGAAAATCTCAATTTCTCGTCATATCAGCTTTCTTCATGACATAAAAAGTTTATCAATAACCCTTTGATTATTATGTACAAAATTTATTTCTAGAAATGACTTTGATAATAGAATTTCAAGGGCAAAACAGAACTACTAATTGGTATAATAAGAGTAATATCGATTATTTATTAATTAATTATTGAATCATCATGGACTAAATTGTAATTTTACTTATTGATTTAGTTAAATATGATAAATGAAGTGATAAAAGTGTGATAAATTTCTTATTTTGCCTTTGAAATCCCAAACTTTGAAGAAAAGGTAAGATGCACAAAATGGTAGTGTAAGAGCCTAGCGGTACCATATGGTACCACCCTATTCTGACTAAAATAATTAATTTTTTTTTGAAAAAATGGTTTTATGCTACTTCAAGACACACTATAAGCATACAATAAAGAGGAAAACTAAATTTGAGAAAAAAAATTAATTCCGTCTTTCCCGGGTTAAGGCCTAAAAAATGCCTTGAAGTAACACTGCCACAATAATTTCAGATACTATTTACAAAAATAGTTTTTAAGGACTATTTTACCTTCAAAATATATGGATTTGATTGATATATGAAAATGTGAGACCCTTCAACATTATTTCTTTTAGAATGGATAGATAATAGAAGTATTGGGGGTCGATGGCAAATACAAAATTTGTGTAGGCGATTGATGATAAGAAAAGTTTTTTAAACCCTGATTTAAAACTTAATATTCCAAGAGCAGATTTACATAGATTGGTAAATGCTATGCAAATGCAACGGCGACTGCAAAACTTTTCTCCGTGATGTTTCTTTTTCTCACCATTCCCAATGAGCAGAAGTTGCAGTAGTGCTAGCTAAGAACCATTGGCAAGACTAATCCTGTGACACATACAGTTAGTCATGATTAATGTTACCAGATTTTTCAATCTAAAAAGCGGAACATTTCACCAACTTAGGGAGGAGGTTATAATTTTTTTCAGATTTTCAATATTTTAATGAAACGAAAGATTTTAAATCTCACATAAGAATAAATTTTGCAAGAACCCCCCTATACTAATTATAGGGTATTATCTTTAATCTGTCAAGTAGGGGGGGGGAGCTGGGGGTCCTCCCCCAGAAAATTTCGTAAATTTAACTCTGAAAGAGTGTTTCAACTCATTTTCTGACAATTGGGATGGACTGACGTTTACCTACACAACAGAATTTTTGAAGGGTAAAAAATTGTACATAACTTCTAGAAGGGGTTGAACTTTATGAGCACCCTGAACGCACACCCTTCTGTAATATTTAAATTGAATCCATTTTTATTAATTTTTAAATACCAACTTATGACCAACTTATGACCTGACCCTAACTTGGCCTACCAAGATTTGAAAGATTACCCCTCGAAAAAATGAATAAATCCAGGTTTTTCCTTACATTTTTCTCACTTGATGAAATTTAGTAGGAAAAGCGGGACTTTAATGGAAAAGCAGGACATTTAGGAAGGACATCCGGTCAGCAAGGCAAAAAGCGGGACTGTCCCGCCAAAAACGGGACGTCTGGTCACATTAGTCATGATAGGAAATTTCCCGCATGTTGTTACACTTGCATTGTGTTTACTTAGCCATAAAAATCTGCTTTTCTATTTCTGCAATGCAATGGTGAGGATGAAAAAATGTCTAATGTTGAAGCTATTACATACTAGCACCAAATACCACTGACCATATTTTCCCATCAGGCATATCATAAGAGTTCTGGTAGAGAACCAATAGGAATTTTCTCTGCATAGTTAAGATAACTTATGTTGTAACAATCTCCTCTCATGGGAGGGAAAATTTAAATTTCACATTATGAGACTGTTACAAAACAAAAAATGTCTTATCTTATTCTACAAGCTATCTCAATGATGAGAGTGTGACAAGAAAATCAGAAGACCTTCCATTGGTCCTACTTCGTTCTACTACATAGTTCATACACTGTAGAAAGAATTTCTCACTATTATTGATTATGATAATGATTACCAATCCTTGTAAATCAATCTTAATACATACATTTCCATTTCAGATAAGAAATTTTTGCAGTTCTTTTTTAAAAGAATGAAAATTAATAAAAGTGGTAAATATGAAAAAGAATTTCCATTTTTATCACCCTGTGGTAGAGAAAACAATTTTGTTAGGTGCGATGATTTGCCAATAGTCTTCACTCACATCCTAGAAAAGGATGGTGATTTTCTATCCTATGGACATGCTGGGGAATTGTTGAAAGTTAAATTCGAGCCAGAAAGAATATGTATGCTTCCAGAAAGTGGACGGGTTTACCATCCTGGACCAGAATCAACAGGTGGTGTAGGTCTTGTGAAATCATCATTAGCTATACAACTAAGTCAAAATTTTGTTTACCGAGACAAAGAAAATACTGAAACAGTACCTGTTAAATTTATATGGAAAGGAAAAACACATATGCTTTCAAATGATATAATAGAAAAACTTCAAGAAGTTAAAAGTTTGTAAACTTTTATTATGAATAGATAACTACTAATAGTACTTGGGAATTTTTCATTTAAAAGATTTCATATTTCACTCAGTTGTATCATATTTTTCTATGTTAAGATGATTTAATATCTTTACCTTCTGTACAAATAAATAATGAAAAATAAAATCAATACACACATCAGAAATAGGTTTTTACTCTGTATTGTAAAATGCATTAAATTTTATTACATTGGATGAATTTAAATTATGTTGATAAAATTAACCTATTAGGGGGATGGATAATCAATAACTTTTATTGGACTAAAGAAACATTTGGAAAACACAGGCAAAGACAAAAAATTACAGTAAAGCTAGAAAATTAAAATATATAATTAACCTAAAAAAAGGGGGAACCTACAAGAGGATCAGGAGACCATCTGCATACGTCCTCTTTGCAAGCTGGGTATACCTCTGAGTATACCTACGAGTTAGACCAAGTAGATAATTCCTATACTAATAATTTGTATTTCTTTGAAAACAATTGCTACAATATATGAATGATAGGGCCCGTCCCTCTAAGAGAGAAAACACATGGATTCTTAGAGATATGGCAACAAAAAAGGAGAAAATAAAACAAGGCTGCTATTTATCAAAGAGTGAATCAAACTTAAAAGGAAATCAGATTGAAAAACTTAATCAGGGAATAAGTTAATGATGGCATAATAACTGAATCAAATATATTACAAAAATATACACTGTTTCAAGAAGTATGTTCCTTAAGTCAGACTCCTGCAATTTAAAGGCCTCACTTTCTCAGGAGCTGCTCCCCTTAGCCTTAACTCCTGTAAGCCTTTGCGGATGGAGCTTGAATATATTTCAAGTGGCATTTGAAACAACACATGTAGATTTTTAAAAAGAGAATAATTTAAGATTTCCTTTAATTTTTTATATACATACCTTTTTAAAAGGGTTATGAGAAAGGCATTATCTGAGGGTTTGTTCTGATTTTAAAACAAAAATTAAGAAATGTAACATTTTTTAGTATTAAAGGAGTTGAAAGATAACTATTTTCTAGGGGTAAAAATGAAAAGATATAAACAGTATTTAGTTTTTTTTTTTTTTAGAACTTAATGACTTTTATACACAACTCAAATTCTGCTGATTCCAAAATATTAAACATTTCTACTTGTACCGTCTACATAAATATATGTTTGTTGGGCTTATTAATATCTTTCTTTGAGCATTTTAAGAAGTGCAATGTCAGGCCAAAAATGAATTAAGTTTTAAAGAAGCATATCAATCCCATTAAGCTATAAAACATTTATTAATGTAATATAAAAAATTCAAGTCATCACAATGAAAAACAAACTGTCTGAAAGTACAATTGTGAAAAATCAGTACGAGTTAAGAAACAGTTTTGGAGAATATTTGCAGACTACCAGGCTGCATCCAAGACAGACCATTTTGGGAACCTTTAGAAGTTTCTTGATCTTCTTTCTACAGTTAAAAACATAGAACACATTCAAAATGGATAGCAATTGTGAGGTGCAGGAAGATATTAATATACAAGAACACTATTTTTTTAAATTTAAGATTATTTTGACTTTCAATACAATACCATTTGTTACAGATTACATTGGAGTAAAAAAAGGGAGAGGGGTAATGAATTGAACATGGGGTAGAAAAAGTATCCAAATCATTACCATTCTCTTTTAATAGTGAAGTGAACACTAGTTTTTTATTCTGTATTTTACAAAAAAAATCCTGAAAATTTAGTTTACCATTACTGTCTTAACCCTTCGACCGCCTGAGATTGTCATTGAATCGTATGGACTGAAAGGGCTAGGACTGGAAAGGTTAAATAATATAGCACTTAGTAACAAACATTGTACATATAAAAGAAAATAAAAATTATGCTTTTATAAAGAGTGGTTTATGGCAAAAAAAAATTTTTTTTGAGAAAAAGTTAATAGAATGCTTAATCTTAGGGAAGGAAAAAAAGACTTTTAAATTAAGTTTGGTTCTCGAGTATTATCTCATTGACCATCTGTTTCAGGGTCACAGTCAATGGGCTTTGGCTAGGCATTTTCGTTTTTAGCTTTACAGTTCACAGGTTAATACTCAAGTACCTTAAGTTTTTAACAGGAGTATATTACTCTGTTGAGACACCATTACCTGATGTGGACGAGAATGATATGTGGTGGAGCAGTTAAACTTTATTAGTTACTGTTAAAGTGAAATAAAATTTGAAAATTCCCTATCTCACCCCCTTTTTTATTCTCACAATGTGATCTCTGATATGAAAAAACACAAATGGGACTGGAACGGTACCTCTAAGTTGTAAACCTGCCCCTAGAAGACAAATGAAAACAGGTATGTGAGCGATGGTTTTGTAGGAGCTGAACTAGTGAATCGTTAAGAAAATAAGACTAGAACCTACAGAAGCAACTATTCCATAGCTGTTTTCATTTGTCTCCCTAGGGGTGGGTTTACAAATAAGAGTTACCGTTCTAATGCCATTTGTGTTCACATCAGAGATCACATTGCAAGAATAAAAAAGGGGGTTAGATTGGGAATTTTTAAATTTTTCCACTTTAATCGTAATTGTTAAAGTTTAACTGCTTCACGCCCGCCATATCATCCTCATCCGCATCCCTCAAAATGTCTTCCATCAAAATTTCATTCAATTCCGATGAACGGTTAGGTTGTTAGAGACCCTTGAATAGGGTAAGTTATTTTATGGATACCCTGTATATTAAAACCAAACCTTGTAAGTGAAAAGCTTTTTTCTAAAATCATCATGAACAGATGGATCCCAAGGAGTGAAATGAAGAGCATGAGGATCATCAGAAGTTGGCTTTTCATACACTTTGTCATTGCATATGCTTATACTTTCAGCTGATTTAACTTTATATAGCTCTAAATCTTTTACATACCTAAAAAAATATGTTTGTTATCAATGAAAAATATTTATGACTTTCTTGAAAAATAATTTTAATTTGTGCAATTGATAATGTGTTACCCATTCAAAATAAAAGCACATGGACATTAAAAAAAATCTTGTATTGAGTAGTTTAACTCAGCGTTAGAAATTGGGGGGGATACACTGGCATCAGTGTAAGGACCGGTGCACAGATGAATCCGGCGGACCAGTGAATTGCAAATCTTACTGGTCCGCAACAAAAATCACTGGTCGGACAAATTATAAAGGACCAGTTTATATATTATTATACAGTAACTATTGCACTGAATGTGAATACCAAATAGTAATGTTAAAAATTAATACATATTCAATAATACTTTTTTGAACAGGAGTATTATTATAAGTTTAAGTGATTAGTATCTGCACTGCACATAAGATAAGTTTTCTAGCAGCATAATTTAATGGTCACAATATTTCCCTCACCTATTTTGAAATTGCCTTATTTAGAAGTCTACTGTATTTTGAATTTTTAAAAGAAACTTACAGTTCAGCTGCTTCATGGTTTAAAGGAGACTCTGTTTCAATCTTATAAAATATTCTTTTTGCAAATTGAATAACTTGCCACAGATGGTTTACATTTCTCCTGTAAAAAGTTTATCCAAATGAAAATTAAAATAAATTTATTTTATTACTTAAAATTTGAATTAACAAGTTAAATTCTTACCTCCATTTAGGAAATGCTCTTTTCACATCTAGTTCCCCAGTTTCATGGTTTATTAAAGGGTTGAATACTGGTGGGTCAAATACCAAAATCTTAAAATAAAATACACTAATTAGTTGTCATTTGAATAATAATGTGGAAATTATATTGTGCAGCTACAAAAGATTACTTTGAAAAATCCTCAAAAATATAAAAGTTTTTAAAATACTTATTTCACAGAATATTTCTCATTTATGTAACTGTAAAAGCTACACAAAATAAAAAATAAACAACCAAATATCTTACTGGGCAATCACAATCAGGATAATTGTCTGGCACATATAAAGTGAATCGAAAAACTCCTCCTTGATAAAGTCCTTGGCGAATAAATATAACACCAAACCATTCTAAAGTAAAAAATAAGAAAGAGTACAATCAAAAGTTTCAACAGTTAATCTCTAAATCAACTTTACTGCACATTACACACAGGATGTATTTTTTACTCACTTAGTGGTGATCCAGCTGATGGAATGACATAAACACCAGAGAGAAATTGTTTTTGCAGTAACAGACTAAAAAATATAAAAATCATACCTTTAAAATTCAAAACAAGTTCAACCATCAACTGTTATTTACAAGTTTTTATGTTACTGATTAAATTGTGTGTAACATTATGGTGTACATGTATCATTAGGGTGGTCCTAATTTTTCAAACTCGGAATTTCTTTGGTCGCACCCCCCAATTTTTTTTCTTTAGGTATGAAATGAAAGTATACCAAATATTGTCCCGAAATTTTAATATTAACACGTGCCGCATCGCGATTGAAATTATACTACGGTAAAGGCGCAAGACTCCGTAACACTCAAAGAGGAAAGCCGGCTACCCTCGCTTTTTCTCCCGCATAACAGTAGACCTTACGGACGGTGCTCGGGCGTTTTAAAAAAGACGCCGAATCTTCATGGATTTCATAATAAACTTGAATGCATCATACACTATGGTTATTTAGGGTAAGAAAAAGTAAACAAAGTGCAATTCATTATTATAAGTGGACTCCAATGGAGGATTTAAGGTAAAGTGGAGGATCTTCCAATGAGGGTTGTGAGAAGACATGGCAGCTGCTATTTATGGTTTACTCATTGATTATGACATAATTGGCACAATCAAAGTCTTGTTCTGTGACACCAGTGCATCCAGTACGGGAATTAAGAACAGTGCATGTGTTCTGCTGGAACGAAAACTGAAGAAATATTTGTTCTATCTTCCTTGCAGACATCTTATTTAAGAAGTCTTTTTCAAAAATCTTGGGATGTTATCGATAAACCAAAGTACTCATTTGGCATTAAAGATGAAGTTGTAAAAAATCACCATTGGAAGAGACAAAGAAGCAATTCTTAAATTTGCTAAAAAAAACTTGAAGAACACCAACCGAGAGATAACTACCGAGAGCTCCGACAGTTGACAATAGCATTTTTAGATGACTAAGAAGTAAAACTGATTAAATTTAGACAACCTAGTGCTTTCCATCATTCGAGGTGGATGTATAAAACAATTTATTGCTTGAAGATGTTTATTTTTAGAAACTAGTTTAATTTGGATAATCAAAAACTGCAAGGATTAAAATATATGAGTATATTTATCGTTAAGTTATACATTAGGGCTTGGTTTGATGCACAAATTGGCTCACAATACCCCCTTTTAAGATTTGAAATTCTTGAGGGGCCGGTTTTCTACAGAGAAATAAATAAAAATATATCTACAGCAATAATAAAGAAAATGATTAGTCATGGATGGTATCTTACCGAGGAGACAGTTGCCTTAGTAAAAGATCTTAGTTAAGAAAAATCTAGCCGATTTTGTGTTAAAACGAGCCTCAAACTGTTTTCAAAGGTTTAAGTTATTTTCAAAGTTTATTTTTAGGGATCCTTTAACGTGGAGATCGTGTGAAGATTCAGGAAGGGTTTATAAAGTCGTCAGTAATGATGCTGCAGAGAGGGGAATCAAGCTCGTTGAAGAATATAACAACACTTTAACGCATAATGATGAGCAAAAGCAATACCTTTTAAAAATTTTCAAAGACTAAAGAGGCCATTATTCTTCATGTCCGAAGCATTCTCCGTCAAAAAAGCACTGAAATATATTTTTTTAATAAATTTTGTGATTTTTCAAAGTTTTCAGAATTTTGCTGTTTTTTCAGATTTTTACCCCTTTTGCGGCACGTGTTAATATTTTCCGATTCGGATAAAATTTTTACCAGTTATTTATTACCCCATAAGAAAAAAAGTTAGGGGGTGCGACTTAAGAAATTCCGAAAAAAAATTTTTACCATTATGCTTAGGACCACCCTAATGTATCATGTTGCTACATCTGGTAAGATTTAGAAAATACAGTGCCTTTTAGTCTTGTGAAATTTAACTGAAGTTCAACTACTGAACAGAACAAAATTTTACTGTATTAGGCCTGTTTAAGTTCAACTATTGAATGCTTAGAGCAGTGTTTCTCAACCAAGGGTATGCGTACCCCTATGAGTACGCCGAGAGCTTTGAAGGGGTACGCCACAAATTATTTATTTTTTAAATTTCAATTTCAATGAATTTTCAATTCTTTTTGTGGCATTTTCTTTTTACTATCATAAATTCCCAGACCATGGACAACCAGGTTTTATTTACTTTTTAAGAAGTATTTTTGAAAAAATAGGACATGGGGGGCATGGAAAATTTAGAAAGGCTTTGGTGGGGCATGGACCGAAAACGATTGGGAAACACTGGTTTAGAGTATGAATAAACTGAAACAAGTTTTCCATTACAGAACCTAAATATTTTACTTTTATTTATTTAGTGAGTTTATATCGTCGGCTTACAGTCGAAAAGCACTAAGTCACTCTTTGCTCAACTACTCCGTACGAGGTTATGCCAAATTTGGTGATCATTTTACCGTTGCCATTCTAGTTATAGAGTATGAAAAAGAAAATAATATTGTAAAATCTTTGAGAAATCGAGTTATAAAATCTTTTAATCCCTAAAATAACTCAATTACATGACCAAATAATTTCAATTTAATAAATTATTAATGGCAAACCAACATTTAAGCTTTTTACTGTATGAATTCTTTCTGTTTTAAAACAAACCAACATCTATGCTAGGTTACTAGCTTTTCAGTTTGACGAGATTTTAGAGATGCGCCAAGCTTCCACCGCTTTCAAAATATCTTCCAAAAGTGACTTAGTGCCTTTCGACCAGGGCCGTGTTGTGGAAAAATCACGCCCGGGGCAGATAGCTTTTTTGGCGCCCCCCCTGGCTTTTTTGCGCCCCCTCCCAAATATAATTTCGTTACATTATTCTCAGATAGATTCGCAAAAAAAAATTTGGCGCCCCCTGAACACGTTCATCGTGGTTCCATTGGAAAGTATTGAAGAATCTACGAAGTCCAATGCTAAAATAATTTTAAATTGCAAAATACTAAAATAATAAATTGCAAAAAAAAAAATTCGGACACAAATTCAGCGCCTCTCTTGAATACCTGAATACTGCGCCCGGGGCGGACGCCCCCTTCGCCCCTCCCTTAACACGGCCCTGCTTTCGACTGTAAGCCGACGATATGATGAATACAAAAGAGGCCTCACAAAATAATTTGCTGACACTACTGTTAAGTTATGTAAAAAAAATTATACTTACTATTCGGATATCAAAGAATACTCCAAAAAGAAAGCACTGTAAGCCTGAGTTTGCTTTGTGTTGGTATTTCTGTCCAAAATTGACACTGATGTAGATGTAAGTTCAGGTACAGGTGTTGCAGGAAGGACTTTTTTGGTAGTCTTATTAATATTACTTGATTTGCCACTGATATTTTCCATCCTTTTAAATTAAGCTGTCAAAAGAATTAGGGTAGAAATCAAATCAGAGGTGTATATTCCTAATAATTTGTTTGATCAGAATGAAAATGACCTCACATAATTTTCCTAAAAGACTGCTTAGGATTTTAAGATATTTTTCAATCCTAAGAACTGATTAAAGTTAAAAATTTAGGAATGCTCTTTAAAATTATTTAGGATTGTGGAATAAGGATTCACGGTGATATTTGGAAATCCTATTCTAACATTAAATTTTAAATGCTAACCATAAAATAATTTCTGGATAAGTAGCAAAGGCCTTTTCAGTATTTAAGGTTTCTTATAGTTTTGCAATTAACACTGGATTATTTTTTACAATATTGGTACTTACGTATTATCCCGTCGACAGTGACGCTTAATCCGAAAACGTTATTAAATCCCATTGACTTTACTATTACTGTGCCGCTGAACTAGACGGCCGCTGAACGGTCGACGGGATAATACGTAAGTACCACAATATTTAATAATTTATTGTATCCTATACATAGTACCCTTGTGACTTTTTCTCCTTTTGAAAGGATTATTAAGGGAGTTCTGTTCTTCAATTAGTATTCTCAAATTATAATTTCAAAATTAGTATTCTCTCAATCTTAATCTCTACCTTATTTTCGGAAAAGAATGACGCTAGGTTCATAAAGGTGAATATATTTTTATAGAAACATCCCCCTGGAAGACTTTAGCTTCTTGTGTGTGGGATTTGGTCCTCAACTATTTTGTAACAATAATAAATTATATGCATGTATTATAGGTAGGTTAAATTAACTTAATAAAAAATTAACAATTTGGCTTTTAATCTGAGCATATCAAATTGTGGAAGGAACAATGAGCTCCACAATATAAAGGGGGTCTGGGGTCCTTCCCCAGAGATTTTAGATTTGATTCTTAAAAACTGGGTTTTAAGTCATTTTTTTTTGTTATCTGGGATAAATTGCAGTTATGTCATCTCCCAAGAAAATTCTAAACATTTGTATTGCTATCCTCCGGTGGGGGCCTTAGATTTAGAATGGCTGATCTTTTTTTTTTTGTCAAATCTTACTTGAATAACTGACAAATTTTGCATTATCAGCACATCAAAGTGACACAGGTATGTATTTTAATTTAATTGTCTGTTGCATTTGACACCAAGAAGGGTATTTTTTTTTCTTAATGCTCTTTTTCAATTTAGTATATGGTAATTTGATAAATTTCAAAAGCTAACAAAAATTATAAAAATATACTTTATTTTAAGACAAATTCAAAATCTTGTCATGACCCACCAATGGGTCACAACCCACAGTTTAAGAACCTCTGTTATAGTTCATCTCTAGGCCTTTTTTTTGTATAAATTCACAACTCAACAAAATTTAGAAAGTTGTTGTTAAATTTAAAACATTTTTAAAATAGATAATATTAAATAATTCAAAATTAAGCAAGTTTAAAAATTCTACTTTTACATAATTATTATTAGAAGCCGTGATTTTCAAACAAATCTAGAACAAAAATTAAAAATTTACAATAACTTTATTAAGGGGAATTTTGATAAATAGCTTTTAAATTCAAAATTCGCTCAGATATTAAATAAAGTGATGAGGATTTTAATTAGCATGAATCGAGAGCAAATCCAGGGAGAGGAGCTATTAGGGCTGCAGCCCCCATAGAATTAAAACATTCTTTCAATTTTAGAACAAATTCTTTCAATAATTTAAAACTTCACCCTATTTTTCCTTAAAAACAGGTAGTAGAAGGGATATAATGATGTTTCAAAAAAAATCCTTAAAAATTTGAAAATAAAATCCTTTAAAACAAGAACGTCATAGCAATACATTACACGTTTTTAGGTACCTCAGCCCTATAGACAAAAATCCTGGATTCACTACTGGTATGAATAAAAGTAACGCGGTTTATATTTGCATGGAGGTTTCAAAATTTTAATACATTTGCCGACATCTTTCCTTAATCCTCATGGGAAAACTTAGGTACGTCATAGTTTCACATGAAATCACATAATAAGAATTTTCTCTAATATAGAAACTCATTTAAAAACTACTAGAATTAAATTTTTTATAAGGAGAGGATAAACCGATGAAACTCCTGCATTAAACTCATATTACAATGCAATCAAAAACCGAAAATACAATTCCCAGAGCTATCATACCGATTGGTTTTAGTTTGAAGGGTTGAATACAAACTCTATGAATTAGGTATTTTAGTTGATATTTAATAAAAAATATGCTCTATCATGATTTTTATTTACACGACATCACCCCTTTGACAGACGAGCTAGCTCTAGCAACCATTGTTATTTAATGTTTACAAATACAAAAAATTTAGTTGTCAGTAAGTCAGTTTCCCCTTTTTTTTCTTTTTCGTTAAAAAAACTTTTCTATCGTTTTCATTTTACAGCGATAAATTTTCATTGATTTTTGGAATATTTAGCACAAAAAATTTTAGTAATGTCTATTTTCTTAATACTTTCGTGTTTTGAATAAATAAACTTTGGTATTTAATTTGGCAACTTGGCAACTCTCTTTCTTTGTTGTGTAAACCACGCACGACGACCATGCGCTTTTGTTAACTTTTGTTAAAGTTTATGCAAAAGTGTTTGAAATCCCAATTATACTTGTTAAATTTAACTTTAGCCTGATCTAAAAACCCTAGTGAGTAAAATTTTTCAATATGGTTTTGAGCTATAGTTTAGTTCCAACTGTAACTAGCTTGCCGCATTTTAGTATGTTTTTTTATCATATGAGATCTATAATGATGATAAATTAACTCCGTATGAAGTATCCTCTATACATTATATTTGTTTAAAGTTCGTTTTTCTTTTTATGATGACTTAAAAATTGGGCACAGCTTCCATAAGAGTCCTCCAGCCGCCATGCCAGCCCACAGCTCAAATGCATATTGCTGTGTGTTAACATAGCAGCTGGAGGACTCTTATCGAACCTGTGCCATAATTCAGCCCTGAAAAGGTCTAGACAAGGTATTATGTTAAATCTGCTTGTGTTCATTTAATTTTCTACACACGCCGTGAGTCCTGAAGATTCTAGGTGCTATGTTAATATTGGGTGCCACTCTTCTTGGTTACTATTTTGTAGATTATAATGATGAATAACATGATATATTTAGGATTTAATTTTTGTTCAAATTTTGCTCGTGGAATTTCATAATAATACTTAAAGTGCAAATTTGTTGTGTGTACAAACGGCAAGCCTGGGCTACATTTTTGGCAAAATTTGGTATTGCCAATGCTGTTTATTGGCGTTTAAGCAATTCTACTTCTATAAAACTGGGTTGCCAGAGTTCACTATTTTATTGCCATTTTGGCACCAGGCCCGACGTTCTTGGATGAACCCTAATACTTTCTGGAGTGACTGTAGGTGAATGTCCAGAGTTGCCTTTTTAAGGCATGACTTCTTTAATTTAGAAAAATATTTTCAGATTTTGCATCATAATGGCTAAAAGTATTAGAAGCAAAAGGAAAAGAAAAATGAGAGCTATTAAAAGGGAGAGGTATGCTGTAAAAGAGCTACAGCAACTGAAAAGTGTGTTAGAAAGTGCAGAAAACAAGGATGTAGATATGTCTGATATCTGTACAGGTAAGAAAATTACCATCTCTTTAAATTTTTATAACAACATATAAAACAATGGGGTAAAATGGGACTGTTTTAAGATATTTTCACTTTCTAAAATTTGTGGTACTATTAAAACCTAACCATCTTACTTGTTACTGTTTTCTTTCAATTGGATCAATCTTGGATTCAATCTTGACAATACATTCCTTCAGAACATTTTCATCCAAGAGTTTATCAATTATTTTTTATTTATAAGTTGGTTAAACTTAGCTTAATAAGTAATATCCAATTTTACGTGGAATATTATATACCTAAATAATACATCTAAATGTTTCTAACTAATACTAATGTTCTTGACTAATAAATGTTTAAAGCCAACATCATATTTGTAGGAATTATGAAAAGACATATATTTAGACACATTCTCAAAACCCATCAAAAATTGACTCGCAACCCACAGTTTGAAAGTGGGGCGATACCTGGTTCTTGGACCAAAGGCCTCAATTGTTTTGCCTGTTTTAAAATCCTCTGAGCTGTTTTATTCCATTAAATTATGCAGCTCAATGTCATATTGAAGAGCTTTTACAGAACACAATATTAGCACTCCTTTTCTCTTTAAATATATTTATTTAACTTTAAGTGATTGCCTTTACTGGATAAGATACCTTCTACTTCTGCTGTTGACAGTCCAAGAATTTATTAAACCCAAACCCTTTTGCTAGGGGGAAAAGTCTTCACTTATTGAACCTGTCCATTAGTTTATAAGTATATAATATAAATTTATCTATGAGACTGTTTAAAACCAGCTTAGAGTTTATAAAATAAGCTCTATTTATATTTCATATCATGCATGTGTAAACTTTGATCTTCTATTAAGTTCATAGCTTTTAATTCTATATCCAAAAATTCCAGTTTTACCTGCTGGAACATTGTCTAAAAGAGCAAATGAAACTGAAGAGAAGAATTCTGGAACTCCTAATGAGGGTAAGAATTTATGCATCGCATCTTAACAATTATTCTTAACCACTGTCCTAGATTATGTGCCTACTTTAATTTTAAAGGCTATAAAACCAGTGGTCTGTGCAAGGCAATTTTACTACCGTTTTGTGGTACCTTCACAATTTCACCAATTGATAAATAGGTAGTTTCACAAATTCAGTTTTAGTAAAAAGGTACCTTCACAAATTAAATTTTTGAAAGACATTTCTATATAGGAAGCTATATTCTCTTAATATTTAACTTTTTAGCCATTCTAGACTGAATTATCTTTTGTTTTTAATGTTTAATAATTATTTACATGATATTTTGAACATATTTTCACAAATTCACTGAAAAAGTTTCACAAATTACCACTAAATTTTCACAAAATAGGTACCTCTTGAAAAAACCTTGACAGACCCCTGAAAACTAATTGCTATACAAGTTTGGCAACAGAGCAGTGGTTCCCAAACTTTTCCTTCTTGCAAACTCCTTAATTAATTATGAAAGGAATTGCTTAATCTCTGTGTCCTCATCTAGTACCCAGTGGTACAAAAGGCCCCAAGACTTGCCTTCCACCTTGCCCTGTCTGCTGCTGTCACCCTCGCCTCCTGTCAGCTGGTCTATACTGCTTTTTCTGTTACTCTCTCCATTTTTCTTTGCCATGTCAATTTAGCGTGACGTCCTCTGCACCTTCCTTCTGGTGTCCACTCTAGGGGAACATTTAGGATTTCATTTCTATTCATTCTTAAAATATGACCAGTGAAACCTCATCTCCTTATTTAATTTCTTGGTTGATTGATTTAATTTTTGTTTCTTTAAATAATTTGTAATGGTATTGGGCCAAAAAATCATTATTATTCTTTAACAGTTGTTTTGAAATGCATTTAGCCTGTTAGTTTGGACAATTGTCAACTTCAATGTTTCAGAGTTATACAAAAAGACTGATCTGATTAGTGATTAGGTTAACCTCTGTGTAGTTAGCTTCTTAATGACAGGTAGAGCAGAGAAAGACTGAAATCCATTGGAATGGAACTATAGGGCGCTGGCCGTTTCGGCACGAAACCAATTTTTTTTTGTGTGTTAAGATCTTTTTTAAGTTTTGCATTTTTTTTTATGGTGCCGAATAGTAGCAGACCAGACACCCATATTCTGTGAAAAGTATAGTTATTAATATTCTGGTTTAAAAGGGGCAGGGTTGGCTAGTTTTTGCCTCTAGCATAAAACACCACAGTAAGATTAACAAAATTATTTAGCCATGGTTACCATTTCAATAAAATTCAATCTGAAAGAGTAACTTTAAATTTTGAACACATTTAATTTCTACTTCCATTATTACATTAAAGTACTGCTGTTTAACTTTATATTTATTTCATAAAGTTTAATGGTTCACTTAAAATTAAAATTGTAGTATAAATAATTAAAAAGCACATTTTTTTGTAAGCCCTATATTTTTCATTACAAAGTCCTATATTATTTTTCTTTGACTTTACTGTCATCACATCATAAAACTTTTTCTTTTGTATAGGTGGTATGGAAATTGACTCTAAGCCCTCCAAGTATCATCCCAAAAAACTGACTGACGAGCATGGTACTTACCCTGTTTGGATGAATCAACGAAAAATAAAAAAGCTCAAAGCTCGTGTAAAAAGAAAGGGAAGGAAAAATAATAAAAAGTAAAAGTGTCGAATACATGTGTTTTGTTTTAATTTTAAACAGGTTATAGTGGCTAGAAGGAAATAGTGTGTTTATCGCCATAGAACCGTGTGCAAATTTCTGTTTCCAAAAAGGAGGAAACCACCAGAGGGCAATAGGATCCTGTTGTCCCGTGTTTACTATCGAGTTTACATTGAAGTCACATTGTGAGTTTGAAAACATATTATTACTTTGATAGGAGGTTTAAGCATTTGTTTGTTTGTTTGTTTCTGGACAAGTAGAGAATTTAATTTTTTTTAAATTCTTTTAATCATTTGAAAGAGTTTATTTTTGCAGAAAATAGATGGTGCTAGCTTTCTAGTCGCCCCGATGCCATTAACTTTTTCCCTCCCTTTCTAAAACATTTTTTATAGCAGTCACGACACTACTTCTTCTAGTCACTATAACAGGGTTGTTGCGTTTAAAACACATCCATGTTTTTAGCAATGGACAACTTGCACCTGTTAGGAAAAATCCCAATTTTGTACTATATCAATAGATTGTCTTCTCAACTGTTGGAAAACATCAGTTTTTATTCATTTTATTTTTTAAATATTTTATCATTTAAGTTTAAAATTGCCTAAAAATCACGTGATCTCAAAACGCTGTTTGACGTCACTGGGCCTGATGCAGAAGTTCATCGCTAATTCACAAGAGCTTTGGTATCACACGAGTTTTGACAAGTGATCAAGGTAAGTTGAAATGATTGGTTTAAGAACTTAAAAAGTTTTCTGTGAAGAAAAATGCTTCAAAAAATGGTTTTTCGAAGCGACGATCTATGCAGTGATGTCACAGGGCCCCGGCGTAGGAAAAATAGCGTTTTGGTATAGAAGTAAATAGTGTGCAATTTAAACCCTTTTATTGTATCTGTTCAAGGCTAAAAATTTAAAAAAGAAGATGCTTTCCGTCATAATTTGAGTTTTTCTACATAATAAAATCAAAATTAAAAACGTGCAAGTTGTCCATTCTGTGTTCTATGAATAGATGACATTAGTATCAAACTTGGTATTAACTTTCAACTTGATATTTTTTTCTAAAAAGTAATTTAATAAATAGTACCACTAAACTTGTTTTAAAATCATATTTTATAATTATTTAACTGGCCTGTTCCTTATTTATAATTTTAATGTTTTAAACTGACAATTCTGCTAATTTCAAAATGTGCAATGAACTGAAAAGGGTTGAAAGGAATATGAATATTAACTTATGGGGATGTTCAGCTTATATCTTAAACCATTTAGCAAAATATATCAAAATCTCTAATGTTAAAGCTGAAGTTGTAGACAGAGTGACATTTCTGAAACAATCATTTTGCTTCAGCCAAGCTTCGAGAAACAGGTGCTTAAAAGTTCGAGATGCCATCTGATATCATGAGAAACTATGTTAATCCAATTTCAATTTTAACAACCTAATTCAACTTTTAAAAAAACATGTTTTTTTTCCAACCCCGATTTTAAAGATACTAATGTATTCCAAGAGAATTTTATAAAAATACATTAAATTTGATACTGTTAACCTTTTTTATACAGCTTTCTGTCTCCCTAGACACCAAAAGAAATGATAATAAAACCTTTTAAGTATACTTTATCTAAATTAGGGGGCTCTGATATTGCTAACCTACCTAGGAACTGCTTTGTAGGTTTTTTTAGATGACTTTGCAATCTCGGGGAGCGAAACTCGTTTCATCTCATCAATCCAGCAAAACCCACTTGTCAGCTCAATTAATACTTCTTTAAAACTGAAACTACTTATCACACTACTGCTTGTAAATAATTCAATTCAAATCATTCCCCCCTAATAAAACTTGCTGAAATACTCCTTTTCTATACTTGGTTGCAACGTTTCCTGAACCCAGTAAGTCACAAATGCGGAAGGAGAAATCTGTAAACACGAAGCCTGTTGGGTTGATAGGAGGAGATTTGGTACGCAAATCGTGATTGAAAAGCACTATATATATATGGGTTTAACCATATTTTTAAATTGACGTTCTTTATTTCACTCAAAATTCAGACACCGCGATGGGAACTACTTTGTTTATTAGTGACATCGTAGGGTCAAGTTAAGTTGCAGTCTAGTATAGCTCACCAGTATTTTAATCAAAATGTTTTCCTCAATAAAATTATCCAGCAAGTTTACTTAGAACTATTGTCAACAAACTTGGTGAAAAAACATGTACTTAAAGAAACTTATAAATTTAAAATAAGCCTTTGTGTATCTAATGAGTCATCAAGAATAAAAGAAATCAGGTACATAAACCTCGTCTTTTACCCTAGTAAATGTTTTTTTTTTTAGTTTTGAAATTGAGTCTTTTAAAAATCAAAATGCCAATATTTTTTTAATAAGTGTATGTGTGTTTAAAATATAGTTTTACTGTGATTAGCTTTTTTTTCAAAACCGAAAAAGTGTCAAAAATTTCGAAATTTTAAAGTTTAATTACTCTAAAACTAATATGAAAAAAGGCCACACAGTGTGCAAAACTTCATTTTTGAGATTATATGACTGCAAAAAAATTTAATTTTGCTGTTAATAGATTTTGCTGGGGGCAAACTTTCAGCAGAAAAAAATATCTTTTGACTTTGATGTTAAATAACTCCAGAACAAATTATCTCATCAATTAGCTTTTGAAACTAAAAAGATCTGATCAGCATGCATTTTTATGCAAATATTCAAAATTTAATAATATTCCATCGAATAGTTTTGGGGGGACATGAGAGTACAAACCTCTCATAGGTATTTTTTTTAAATACATAGCAGCGGCTGTTACTTTTTAGAGATAACTTGATGTAAAGTCAAAAAATTGTTTTACAAGCTTATGGTTTAGATTTATTGAATCAGGAGTGTAGGGACATATTATCTGGTTAAGTTTGGTATATTTCTCTACTTTTCACTTTATAACCCATAGTGTTCAGAATTATTTAAAAATTTATTCAGTATCAGATAAAAAAACTTGATTTTTTTGATAATTTTATTAAATGGATAGGCATTGAAGCTGAGTACTAATGATGGTATTGTTTCTGGTTGGGAATTAGTTTTAAAATTCTAGAAATTTGATTCTTTGTTTAATAATTCTTTTATGCAATGTTTTGACTTTGCTGAGCAAAAAAGAGGGAGAAAAACATTTGTAGAATGAACTAAAAATTATGTCAGTTTCTGGCTAAAATTATTTGTTTTTGTTTTTTTTTTCTCCCGAAAGGGAACATAGGATCATAAGTAGAAAAATCTGATATTTTACTACATTTTTCTAATTTTTTAACATTGAAAAAATAATAAAAACTGGGACTACCTGTTTAGGTAGCCAAAAAGTGCTCCTAAGCTATAACCTAAAAGCCTTTTAGTTCAGAAGGCTGGTTGTTTGGGTGATAGACATGTACCTAAATTGTTATAGTTCAAGTCTAATAATTATCATTAATTTAGTCTTTTATAAATTAAAATATATGACCTGGACTGGATTAAAAGAGAATCCAGTCCAGGTTATGGACTTTTCGAGGGTGTGGAATCTTTTTCTAAATCTAGATCAGGGAGAATAAGTAACAACAACAACATATATATATATATGTAATGAAAATTTTCTTTTTAAACAGAAAAATTAAATAAGTAAAAACTGTGTGTTTAAATATGAAAAGCTGATGTTAGTAAAAAAATCAGAATTTCTTTATTCGATTTAAAAATTTAGGTCCAGTCCAGGCAATCTGTGATTTAACCGGTAAAAAATTACTTTTGTTTTTTAAAATTACTTTGGGTTACATAGAAAGAGAACAAACCCCTTGTCAACCCCATACTTTTCAAGGGAAAAAAAAACATTTTAATAGACGTCTAAATTTCTAAGGGGGATGGGGTCCTCCCCCAGAAATGTTTTTAAATGTTCCCCTTTAAACTAGTGTTCTTATATCATTTTGGGAAACACCCGAAGGGAACCACTTCTTGTAAAAGGCAAAATTTTCAAGGGAAAAACACTGTCAACAGATGTCTAAGTTTTGGAGGGGTGGTCTGGAGGTTCTCCCCCTCGAAAATTTTTGAAATTTGATCTTAAAAAGTATTGTTTTTACTCTTTTTGAGACCCTTTGGGTGAATTTACCCAAAGAGGATTTTTCCTTATAAGTTGCAGAATTTTCAAGGGAAAAACAATATAAAAATTGATGTCAAAATTATGGCCCTGAACTATGAAGCCATGATACCCTCAAAAACTATTACTTATTCTTCTTCACTATGAATTACTACTTAAATTTCATTTTTGAAAATGATAGTCGCTATCAATAAATACCATGGAGGTAGGAAGGGTGTTCCACACCCTTCCTACCTCCATGATAAATACCAAAACACCGTTAACAGACGTCGAAGTTTTGGTAGGGGGTCTGGGGGTTCTCCCCCAGGAAAATTTTTGAAATTTGACTCTAAATTTGACCTCTTTGAGCCATTTTATGCCGTGTATTTTTTAGTCCTCTGGGGGATGATCCGCAACTGCATTTGAGGGGAGGGGGGTAATTACTCCTTAAACTTATCCATTTTCTACAAATTTTCATATTTTAGAAACTTTAATCTTTCTTGTCCACTCGAGTGTAATTTAAAGACTATGGATTAAGTAATGGTTTTTGACCCTGAAAATCAAATTCAAAATAATTTATTTTGCTTTTATGCACATTTTGGGGGTACCAAGTTGATGTGACAGAGACAAAAACTACAGTTACTTTTGGATTCAGGGGCTAAAGTGATTCAAAAATAAGTCACAGTTCTAACTTCTAAGACAACAAATTTGCTGTTCCCCAGTGTAATCTAACGAAAATATTTAAACTAAAACTCTTTACCCCCATTACTTTCTCTATCTCATAATAAATACTTTTAATTATAATGATACCTTTATATACGACAATGGCATTCTTCCGATATTGTTCGCATTGTGTAATAGTAGCTTTTTATTTTTGTATGAAGTTTTTGAGCTTGTATACATGCGGTGGTGCCGGTGGTTTCTTCACTCCATTTTCAGAAAGGGGCCGCAATCGCGGCTAGCGGAGATGACTGTCCATCTGCGACCCCACATATCCCCTAGTTTAGAAGTTAGATTTTTGATGGTTTTGAAGAAAGCGAGGGTTTATTTTGGTTAAGACCTCATTTAAAAAAATGTTTAGAGAGAAGATTTTCTGGAACGTGCTGCCGTGCTGCGCATCCATACTAAAATTATGGGGGGGGGTGCTCGAATACCCCGCAGTAAGTATCCCCTGTATAACGTACTAAAAGCGGCCTCAAGCTTGGACTCTAAAAAGGCCTCGCGCTTGAGCTCCAAAAAAAACCTTCGCACCTCGGCTCCACAAAAAGCCTCGCGCACGGGCTCCAGAAACATGAAAAAACGTTATTGAACAGACATTTTATCTTCGTATAGTTAAACATGGAACCAAATAGTTAAAATTCTTGCGAGGCCCTTAAAGTGCGAGGCCGTCGGCGGGGGCCGACGTCGCCGACGCCTAGTTACGCCTCTGATCGGCGTGGCTCAGCCCCACTTAAAAAAAAAATCCTTGCCCCCCCAACCAAAAACTGAAATGACGCCCCTGTTTTCTTTTTAATGTAACTAAAATCATATTAGTTGAATAGGGGAGAATAACAACCACACAATGGGTGATAGGGAGTCAGTGCAACTAAACAACTCTAGCCAGAGTTGGCTCTGCTGAAATGACTACACATATTAGGGAAAGTACCCATACTACGTGACCTGTTTAGGGGGGGAGGGGGGTCTTCAAAATACCACGCTTGGTCGGAGGGGGGGGGGCTTAGAGTTTCGTCACGTAGTCAAAAAATAAAGAAAAAAATACTTGTTTTTGTAAATTAAGTTACTGTTACAATAACTTTTACATAAGTGTTTTCTTGATAATATAGTTTCCACTTGTATGCACGTACCCTTGGCGTTACGAGGAAAGCGCTGTATTAATAAAGACAAATTAAGCCAAATTAACTTTTTTTTAACTTTCTGTTTGCTAAAAATGATTTAAAACCGTATTTATGTACTACTACGTGAAAATTTGAGGGGGAGGGGGGGGGTCTTGGCATATACTACGGGTGGTCACCAAGGGGGGGAGGGGGGTCAAAACTAGTAAAAAATAGGTCACGTAGCATGGGTACGTTCCCTTACTTTTATAGATAGACAAATTAATCGTCAGTTACAAGAAGGGAATAAGTCCAAAAACGAAGTTTTGAGAAAATCGAAAAAAAAAACCTATAAGTAGAAATTCATGACACTGTTAAGAATACAGAACAATAATCGAAAAAAAAATTATAAGTGTATTTTAAAATGTTTACAGATTAAAAAAGAGATTCCCATTATTCCCATCCATTTCCATTATTATTTCCATTATTTCCATTAGAAAGATTATTCCCATCTTCAACCTTATGAAATTTCAGCTGAACAAAAATCTTACAAATCACTATAATTGACAATTAAATTATATTTCTGCTTAGTTCACAGTACAAAAGTGAAAGATAGCAACACGAGTGACCAGTCCAAAATACCTTAACTCTAGAGCAGTGGTTCCCAAAGTGGGTTCCACGAAAAGATTTAGGGGTTCCACGTGACAAATTTTATTTCCTTAAAGAAAATAAGAATGGTGGTTCTTTTTTATATTAAGTTCATCAAAATGCAAATCCTACTCCTACCAAAAATGTGTATTAAATTCTTAAAAATGTATGTCCGAAATTCGGATTAGGTGTTCCAAAACAAGTTAAAACCATCTTTTTACAGTCAAAGTTCCAAACATTTTCTGGGGGAGGTCCCCCAGACCCCCCTGATCGTTTATGGAACTAGCTTAATCACAACTTTTTTAACGTTAAGTTGGCTTGTTTCATTAAATATCAGATATTAAATTTTGAGAGTCGTTGATCAAAAAACATTCAGGGGGCCGCGATCATTGGTAACAAATTGGGGGGGGGGGGTTCCACGAGCAAAATAGTTTGGGAACCACTGCTCTAGAGTGAAAAACAGCACTGAACTTCTCCCCAATTTTCCCGAGTTAGTCTCGAGTTTACAAAAACAAATTAAAATTAAATTTTATTTTGGCTAAGTTTAACAGGCCAAAGAATGAGAAAGAGGTCAGAATTCGGATTCTGAAGGTCATTTTACATAAGTATCAGCCGAAGTTGTGCCATTGGCATTTTGACTATATTTTTTGCCGTCCAGTACCTATTCTTTTTTTATAACATCACAAAATTTTTAGGGGATTTTTGGGATACAAAATTTGTACTTTTCAAGTTAGTTTAAAGTCTTATTTTTATCTTAAGTTTCAGGGAATTAAATGGGGTGTAAAGATACCTTCCAACCTTCCCATAAAAATTTCGGACACGCTGCCCCCGCTGCCCTCGGACAGCTGAGAATGTGTTCCGGGGTGAGTTCTTCCCCAAAAACTAAAATTGAGGAAAAAAGTTACTGTGAGTTGAATTGGCTAAGTTAGTGATATTTTTTTTTAAGGAGTGTAAGAATCTAATTTTGTCTCGATTCAGTTGAGAATTTAAATTTAAATAACTTTTTCCCAAACATTTTCTGGGGAAATTTCAAAATTTCTCTTGAAAAAGTTTTGGAAATTTGACTCTAAAAAACAGGGTGTAAACTAGTTTTGGATTTGGTTTTTATATAAAATTCAACATACATTTTAGGAATTTAATATATTTTTGGTAGGATTTGCATTTCCTGAACTTTATATAAAAAAATTTGTGAACAATAGATTTCCAAATACCGACGTGTGGTCCTCCCCCAGGAAATTTCTGCCTCATCGCCCCCAATTATATTATATATGCGCCAGTGACGGATTAATCAATTGTGCCCTGGGAGATAATTTTTTAAAAAATAATATAGAGGAGAAGGCGGCACATTGATTTTAAAAATTTTGACGTAAAAAATTTGTACGCAGT
Source organism: Tetragnatha montana (assembly GCA_963680715.1). Taxonomy (NCBI): domain Eukaryota; kingdom Metazoa; phylum Arthropoda; class Arachnida; order Araneae; family Tetragnathidae; genus Tetragnatha; species Tetragnatha montana. The sequence continues at coordinate 23,675,534 of OY796680.1, forward strand.
ATAGAAATCCAAGTAAAAAAAGGGGGTTGGGGGGTTCTCCCCCAGAAAATTTTTGGAAATTTTACCCTTAAAAACAGCATTTTAACTCGTTTTCATCTCAGGGGATTTCCCCCTAAAATCTTTTTTCAGTTTAACAAGCAAAAAAGTGTTTTTCAGACACTTTTAAAGGGGTATAGCGTCCTCTGTTGAGTGGTTAGATCAGGCCCAACGTCCAATGGGGGGGGGGGTCCGAACTCAGGACCACTCCTTCCTTGACTGAATGGAAACTTCTCTGCTTATCATCATAAAAAACGACTTAAAATGCGGGGGACGGATCCGGATGGCCCGTTGGGTTTGCTCTCTGCCTTTCACGCCAGCAGTCTGCGCACTGCTCCGTTGTCAGTTCGATTCTGACCCGTTCTGACCTCGCCCCTGGGTGTAATTTCCTTCTTTGTGTCAGTAAAAATTCTGTTGTGTCTGTTGTCTTACTTGACGAAGGTGTACGGATCCTTGAAATCAAGCACACATGACGGAAAATATATGTAACCACAAACCAAACCAGACTTAAAATGCTTAATAGCCAAACAAAGAAGAGGGGGGTCCTGCCCTGAAAATTTTTCATTTCAGCATGCGTAAAAGTATTCTGAAACTACAATTTTCTCGTGGGGGGGGAGGCGGTCGCCCCCTCCTTTATTCTGTCTTTGCCCTGAGAGTCCCGATATCCCTTCCTTCTCACTGCAGTTCTTGGAAAAGCAAAAAGCTCGAAAAAACAACTTGAAAATCTTCTGAAGAGGTGTGGAATTTTAAATTTTTGTGAGAAGGCTTGGACCCAAAAGGAAGCCATTTTAGTTCACAATCATGTGGCATTTTTTATCCAATCACACATCTGCTTTAAATTGCCAATCCTTGTTGCAACAACTTGTGATAACTAGTTACTACCGGTAAAAACTAGTGACTTCAGTGGTAACCAGTTGTAACTAGTTGTAACCGGTAACCAGTTGCAAGGCTAAACTGGATCGGTTAACTGTGTTATATCAGGCTTGGACAATGAGTGAAAAGATCAAAGAAGCCGACGTTACTGGAAGTTTTCAGATCTTACCGCTTGAAAGCGCTGGCCACGTATAGGGAAATTTGGTTGATTGATTGGGTTGGGTTCTTGGTGCTTTTTGCCTCGGCTCTTTGGCCGGCATATACCTCGCATGGATGAGAGTTGAGAATCAGCCACCCGGAGATAAAATCTTGGGAGAGAAGGAATCTTTTGGTTTGAAGAGGGAAACAAATTCGATTTGTCAGCTCTGTTTGATCGCTAATTTTTTGTAGGTTTCTAATGATCTATAGTCTGTGTAAATAAAATTGGAGGTTCACTACTAGTCATTTTCCACTAGTCACAATACACTGCCACATCGTTGGTCATGCGCGAGTCTCAATTCAAGCGTGACGAGTCGGCAATTTTATTAAAAAATGCCATGAATGACAGATAGATGGCTCTGGCCACGTATGGCTCACTAGAGACATAATCCGTAACATCGCTTTTCACTCATTGTCCAAGCCTGATATAACACAGTTAACCGATCCAGTTTAGCCTTGCCAGTTGTGACAAACTTTCTCTTATTTGAACAGACGTCTTTTTTTTTATTGGTATCGGGGTAAAAAAGCAACAAGCACACTCCAAACCTCCAAACAAACCATTCTGAAGATTCTGAACCAATGAAACTGAACTCTGTATTTCTTTGAAGAATGTACTACTACTATCTCTATTCTGCAAAGTTGAAAATGTAAATGCTGCAAATGTTATGGATCTTGGTTATTAGATAAATCAAAATAAAGATCCTATGTAAGCATTGTATTCTTAATAGGTAAGTTTTAAACCTTTTTGGGATTTGTATTTTTTAAAACTGTATGTTTTAGTTCAGTAAGAAGTTTTTACATTTGGATTATCATTTGCTGCACTTAGGAGTTGAAAGCACGGTACAGCTTGATCATTTGAAGTATTTTTCATTGTTGGTTTTAGCTGTCATTGCATATTGTGTTGAATTTTATGGATTTTGGTTCACTCAACTCACCAATCATCAAAAACCTAAAAGTTATAATGCTTGATCACAGTAATTATGCGCTTCTTTTCTTCATCAGTTGTCCGTTTTTAGTTATCATCGTGTGTTGGATTTTCTTTTCAATTTAAGTTGGTGGTAAGGTGGATTTGGCGATCTTTGAAGTCACATTCGGGAGGGTTTATTGCTTTTATTTATTTCTATTAAATATTAATTTTATTGCGTTTTAGTCATTTTGCATTTTAGAATTCATGCTGTTGATTGGTGATATTTTTCAAAATACTAGCACCCTAAAATGTTACCCTATTGGGAATTAGGTATTTTCTAAGTTAACATCCACTTTTTTTTAGCGTGACACCTATTTTTAATTGTTAAGTGGTCAGGAGTGACTTTAATACCTTCATGTAGGTACTTTTATGTAAAGAAAATGTAGCCCATTGTTACATATCACAAAGGATCAAAATACTGGTGGCTATATTAAAACCGTATGCCACTACTCTTAGCATCATAATCCACCATGCAGTATAGTGTCCGCCGTACAGTGTCCGTCCATACGGTTTTAATATAGCCACCAGTATTTTGATCCTTTGTGATATGTAACAATGGGCTACATTTTCTTTACATAAAAGTACCTACATGAAGGTGTTAAAGTCACTCCTGACCACTTAACATTTAAGAATAGGTGTCACGCTAAAAAAAAGTGGATGTTAACTTAGAAAAGCCAAAAAAAAAACGTAGTGGCACCCAGTTGTAGTATGAATCCAAAATACTCAATCATAGTGGTATGTAGGGATTTCTAAACCATTTCTTAGTTATTTTTTCGGTTTTGCTAACACCATCCTATAGGTCAGGTCGGGTACTTTTGGGACTACCCTCGTGTATTCAAATGTGTCCCAAGTTTCTATTGTTAATAAAACTGTATATTATAATCAGTTTTTGGCTATAGTTCTATATTTAGTCATTAAGTAATACAGCTTGGCAATTTTTAATAGAACAGATCAACAGTACTAAACAGAATCTTAATTGGTTAAACCCATAGACCTTGGAATAGCTATCAGCAAACCAGATTCCTCTTAGGTGCTTACCTACATAATATTTGAATGGCCCCACAAAAATAGTCTTTGATTTAATTTAATTTGTATCTTTTATATACCTATAAAGCTGTATTTTTACTTATTTTTCCCAGATCATCTACTGAGTCTGAGTGACCATGTTTGGAAATAATAAACCATTTGGAACAGCATCCACTTTTGGGACAAGTAAGTGTTTAATTAAACTTAGAATATTAATATGGTGCATTTCTTATATGGTTCAATTCCGTTAGAGTCCTCGCTAAATATCGCCCGGTTCTTTTAGAGGACAAAAAGTAGAAATATTCATAAATAATTTCAAACTCTTAAATTAAAATATTTAATTATATCAATAACTATTCAGTTTATTAATAAAAGTCTGAAAAATTTGTTGATATTTGGATATTGGAGATATTTAGCGGGGACTCTTAACAGAATTGTACTATATTACAGTTGGTTTTCAAATGGGCAACATCTTCAGGTGTTTTGGAACAGATCAGGGCTGCACAGCTTTAACTGAGATGTGGGCCAAATTGTAACAACTTAGCTAGCAGCAGTCCAAAAATATCTGTATCTAGTCTAATCTGGCTATGCTTACCATACGGACATGTCCTGGGTTGCAAAAATCTCCAGGGTTTCATACAATTAAGATTTGTGAGACATTTTTATTAAAAAATTCTGACCAAGATGTTTGAAATTGCGTTGTTTTACTTTTATGATTTAATTTCATCATAAAATTCAAATAAAAGTAAGTCAAACAAAACATTTTTGAAAAACGTTATGCCAAATAAAAAATAAACTTAAATATTTCTGTTCAATGTTTTTAGTTTGAATGTTTTTCACCTAGTTTTTAATTTTTGAGGAATCAATATGGTACTTATTTAAGTAATAATTTCAAAAATATGTCCTGGGTTGGACCCAAGAAAATATGGTAAGCCTAAATCAGGCAGACCAAAATATTAGTCAAAATCAGTATTATTTGCTCATGACACTGAGTTTAATTATAAAAAAATTCATAATGGAGAAAGAGGATCACATAATAATTAGGGCTTATTAACTTCACTAACATTTGTATAGTTTCGAAATTTTTTTATTTGTTTGCGTTTGTGAATTGTTAAATATAATTCAATATTTTTCTATAAGCAAATTCTTCTGCAAATCCTTGAATATTTAAAAAACAAATACATATTTTTAATTAAACTCCCTCAATCATAATAATTCTTGGAATTATTCATGAGATGGCCAAGAAAAGAGGGCTGGTTGCTATATTTTGTGCTGGCCTGCAATAGATAGTATTTGCTATGCTATGCTAAACTTGTCTCTTAAATCTAAATTTCTTTCCCGAAGAAATGAGTTCTGGGGATACTGTCCTGAAGAGAGCTACAAACTAAAAAGTGAAAATCACTGATATACCTACTGAAAAAACCTATTTAGTACTCACTTACTAAGTTAGTACTTCAAGTTTAAAGTATAAAAAGTTACAATTTCTTTGAATTTCTTAATACTAAATGTGATGAAGGTATAGAAAATGTTTTAAAGATTTTAAATCACTTTATAAGTATATTAAACCCATTTTTTCTCATTGTCTTTGATGTTTTTTTGAGGGTTGATCTGTTATTATTGTTAAATCAAGAATTATCCAAGATCTTATGCTAGAATAAGGAGAAACTGACTTTTAATGAGCATGAGAGGACTAATATACCTCGTTTTGTTCAGTTCATGCTCATTAGAATTGGGTTATAAAAATATTAAGCACAGTGTTTTTAACTTTTACAAAAGTTACCAACATTCTGAAACCTGATAAAAATAAAGAAGAAATATATGAAATGAATATAAATTGCCAGATTATGTTTAAAATGTTCTTTATTTAATTTTAAAAATTGATTTAAGGTTCCTTTGGAGGTACTTCTACCCCATTTGGGCAAAGTAAGTTTTTTAAAATTGTTTTTTCTAAGTCAAATTTTAATAAGCATTTAAACAAATCTATTCTATTATTACCTCTGAAATAAGGTCATCCCTGTTATTCTTTCTGTTTTCAGTGTTTCTCGTAGTTTGAGTTTTCTTTTGTAGAAAATACTTTTGGTGCTGTTAAATTGAATCACTTATTATAATTTTTTAATTTTTTCGTAGATACCACAGCCTTTGGTGCCAAACCATCTACTAGCAACGTATTTGGAACTTCTGGCTTTGGAATGTCTTCACTTAATCTAACTAGTGGTCAATTTGGTACTAGCACTCCAGCATCTGGTACTGGGCTGTTTGGGCAACCATCTACAGGATTTGGAGCACCTGCATCTACAAGTACACAAGGATTTGGTAAATATAATATTATTTGGTACTTAAATATTATCCCGTCAACCGTTCAGTGGCCGTTCAATTCAGCGGCACAGCTATATATCAGTCAATGGGCTTTGATAAAGTTTTCGGATTCAGCGTCACGGTCGACGGTATAATACGCAAGAACCAAATTTTCTAATAGTTAAGAATCATCACAGGGTAGTCTTTTAACAAATTACATTGTTATTTTATTACAATAACATAATGAAAAAATTAGTTTTGGTGTCTTATAAAGTTTACAAATGTTTTGATATTAACTGCCAATCTTATGCAAATGTCTCATTTGTGATATGAATTGTTAAATTTTATTAGTTGCAACATAACAGTTAGTATACTTTCCATAACTTATTTAGTTAAAGACATTGTCCAACAGTTTAAAGATAATTTAATTTTAAGCATTCATGTAACGTTTAGCAAGCTATACTATACTTCAACTCAGTAGTTAACTGTTTCATTTTAGATTCAGTAAGATCTTGTAATGATCTAAAATTCAAACTCAGTGAGCTGAAAATTTAATGTAAATTTGATTTTTAGGATTTGGAACAACTTCAACATCAGGTGGTGGTCTCTTTGGAAGTTCTACTCCTTCAACTCAACAGAGCTCTAGTGGACTCTTTGGAAATACTAGTACATCAGCTTTTGGTAACCCACGTCCTGCATTTAGTGGATTTGGATCAACTACTACTCCTGGAACTGGTTTGTTTGGACAAACAGCAAACACAGGGACTAGCCTCTTTGGATCCACTGGTAATTCTTTGTTTTCTTTATAGTTATTTTCATTTTTACTCTTATTTACTTATTACTCAGATAAAAAATTATTATTTATAATTTTCTATACATACAATTCTTTTTATAATTACAACTCTGATATTTTATTACGTGATTTATACACTGCATTGCCTAATAAAAACGATAATGTAGGTGGATTCACTGGGACAGCCCCTGCTGGAACTACAATTAAATTTAATCCTCCCAGTGGAACCGACACTATGATGAAAGGAGGTGTTTCTACTAGTATTGGTACAAGACATCAATGTATTACTTGCATGAAGGAGTATGAGAATAAGAGTTTAGAGGTAAAATATAAAATCTTGGCTATTTTTAACTATATTCTATAAACTTTAAATCTAGCGGATGTTAAGTATTTTAATTTCACATCTTACAAATTAATTAAAAAAGCCTCCAGTTAATCAATTAATTTGCTTTTTGCAGGAATTGAGAGTTGAGGATTATGCTGCCAATAGGAAGGGTGGCACATCTTCAGTTGGTATGGGCTTTGGAGCCCAGCCTCAACAAACTGGTCTGTTTGGCGCTCCTGCTGCTGCTTCCACATCAGCCTTTTCGTTTGGAGGGACTACGCAAGCTAAACCACTGTTTGGAACCACAGGGGCTACAAGTGAGTCAAAATATTAATGCTTTAACATTGATGAGTTTTTATGTGATGTGACAAAACTATTTTGCCTAAAAGTGAAATAGCCTAAACTGAGGGGTGGGTATGTTATCAGTTTTTTGGCACATTTGAATAGTATATCATTTATCATCATCATCACATTTGAAAAGTATTTGGAAATATATTAAAATGCCATCATTGTTGATTTACTTTTTTAGCACTGCAGTTTGTGACTTTTTTACATCAGTGTAGGGATTTGCTTTCATTTAGGAAATGTTTGTTCTAAGCCAGTTCATGTGCGCAAAATGTTTTTTTGTTCATTTTTCAATTCAAAGCTTATAATTTATTTTTGTTTCAAAGATTCTTTTGGGTCCACAAGCCTTTTTGGTCAACCTGCACAAACTCAAAATAGTGGAATGTTTGGAAAGACTGTAGGGTTTGGCACACCTGCAACCTCAGCTGCCCCTGCTTTCAATTTTGGAGCAGCCACTACTGGAAATTCTCTCTTTGGTCAAAATAACCAAGCTAAGGTAGGTTAAATAATTAATTGTTCATATGAGGCTTTTTACTTTTAGTTGTTAAGTTTATATATTTTTTCCTGTTTGTTAATTGTTTTGGACTCAAAAGCTTAAAACCGTGTAACAAAAAAAAATTAACAAATTTAAGTCTTATTTATCTAAACCTTGTATGGGCTTTCCGTAGATATTTGAACCAATTAAGAAAAGGTCGATTCACATATTTTACATGTCCTATCTTGCAAAAGCACCAATAACTGGAAATGACACTTGATTCTGACTAATTTCAAATGCATACAAATTAAATAGTTGTATTTACTTATGTATGTGTGTTACTGGTAGTACATGCTTATATATGTTATGGACGATGTGATAAATCCGGGCGTTTTTTAATAATGCCCTGTTTATCACTTTGCCCATAGTATATAATATAACTTAATATCTGCAACCTTTGTGTAAGCAAAATTGTATAATTCAGTTAGTCAGAACAGAACTCAGAAATTGCTGCAGATAACAAAGTTTGTATGCTTCCAGGAAAATCAAAATAAGCTTTTATTTTTTAAAGGATTTTAAAGGTGATGTTTTTTCTCCTTAAAAATGTTGATCAATAGGGTAAAAAATGAAACACATTTTTATAGTATCAACAGAGTAAAATTCTATTGGAATTTGCTTTTTAACTTAACTTTCATATTTTCATTCCAAAAAAGTGTTTGTAAATGTGCAGTAACCACACAAGCCTTTTAAAAAGTGTTGAAATTAATAACATTTTGTTATTCTATATTATGTGTTTTTGATGTTGTAAATTTAATTATATTGTCATTATTTTTATACTGTAGGGAAATTAAAATTATACAATGCATTTAATTTTTCCTCTTTCCCTGTAGATACTGTACTCCTTAAAAACTTCTGAAGTTTACTATCTTAGAGTATGAACCCTAAAGTAGTTGGTTCTCAACTTGATAATCTTTTTTAATTTCTATACTTATAGCCTTTATTTGGACAAACATCTGGTACCACTGGTCTTTTTGGTAACACTGCAACTACTCAAGCTTCTGCATTTGGCACCAATACTAGTTTTGGTAGCTTTGGTGCAACCAATCAACCAACAGTGAGTATTGACGAATTCTAACCTTTAGAACTTTTAAGTACTATTTTGCTTTTAAAGGTAAACTATTCTAAAATAAACTAACTAAAATAGTCCAAAATTGAAAGTAAGGCCTTTACTGTCTAGCATGTAGTGATCTATCTTATTATTAAACTTTTTTTTTGCAGAATAAAATTTTTATAGTTCTATGTTAAATATTAATTTTCAGACTGGACTATTCGGAACAAAGCCTACTGGATTTGGAACTACAAATACCACTACAACTAATACATTTAGTTTTGGAAACACTAATAATGTGAGTGGTGGATTGTTTGGACAAAAACCTGCTGCTCCAGCTTTTGGTACAGGAGCAGGTTTTGGAACCCAAGCAAGTGGCTTTGGTAATACTCTTTTCATATTTCATTTATAGATTCATTTTAAAAGTTGTTTTTAGTTAGATACATCTTTAAGAAATTTTTAATGTTTAAAAATTTGTCCTAGTTTATAAATAAAAATATAAATAGATATATTATAAATAAAAATACAATAGTTTATATAATAAATTATAAAAATATGTTTGAGTTCCAGATTAATTTCTCTTGATCCTTTAAATTTTTGCACATTTTTAAGTTTTTTAAAGAAATATATTTCATAATTTAAAAATTATGCTCAAAAATGCACTTAGAATGTGCTCTTTTTTCTGTTTTATGAATGAGAATTCATTTTGATATTTAGAAATGATTGGTCTGTTTTCTTCTCTAAGGTTCTTTTGGCACTACTCCTGCTGCAGGCACCAGTTTGTTTGGTCAAAATAAGCCTGCTACTTCTGGGTTTGGAAACACTGGAAGTATGTTTGGTGGAGGCTTAGGTTCAAGTTTTGGCAATTCTTCATTTTCTATGGGTCTAGGAACTAACACTGGAACAGGATTATTTGGTGCCGCCAATACTAGCAAAGCTCCTGGTTTTAGCTTTGGCAACACTGGATCCACAGGATTTAGTAAGTGTATTTTTATTTATTTTGATATTTGACATTTAATAAACTATAGATTACTAAGAGATGTGTTGAAATCCTATCTTTAAGTGTCAAATTTCAATAACTTTCTGTGGGAGGACCCCCTAGTATATAGTACCCCCTTTGATAGTAGACTTGGTTTTAAGGCCACCCCCCCCACATACACACACATAAGGGGGACAACCCCAACCAATATTGGGCCCTTGGGGGCTCGAGCCCCAAGTTTGATGTTTGTTGATATCAATGCTTCATTTTGGGGTTATTTTCCAAATTCAACAAAAAAGTTAAATAATAAATATTTTTAGTCTTGAAAATGGCCACTCAGTTTAATCCTTAAATGGCCTCTGAAATTGACCTTCCAAAAGAGTGTCAAATTGAGAAAAAAAAATGAATGTGAATTTGGGACTTTATTAAGAAAATAAGGAAAATAAACTAACTTTCTAATGACAAGGATTAATAATGTCTATTAAGAGGATGATGTACCTTAAACTTCCCTGAATAGTCGACATCTCTGTGTTTCTGAAGAATTTAAATTAAAATGTTTGCAATAAAAACAATTATTTATCATCCTGTGTGTAAATCAATTGCAAAAAAGCTTATGCAATTGCATATATGTTAGATAGTACCTTCCTTGACTTGGCATGCGTTTTGCTGTCGGGGTCTGATTTCTTGGAAACCTTTTCATGCAATATATAAAAGTCAATTAATATTTCTAGATTTTGGGGGAACCAATCCAAGTACTTCTACTTTCAACTTTGGCCCTTCTCCTTCAATGCCTACCAAGTAAGTCCCACTTCATTTATCAAATCATTCAAAGTATCGAGATTTAATTAATTACATATTTTATAAAATACCTTTAAATTTTTTAGTGATCAAAATGCTGCTGCTCTCCAACAAGCTCATCAGCAGATTCTTGCTATGACTGTCAATCCTTTTGGAGATTCCCCTTTATTCAGGAATCCCATCAAAGTAAGTTGTATTAAATTCAACTACAGTGGATTCCACTTAATAGAAAGTTTGAATCTGGGCATTTTGTGGTAATTAACTGTATATCCTTATTACTGCAAGTGCTCATAATATCAAACAACTTCAAAATTATTAAAAATGTACATTATTTAAATCAACTTTTACCTTTACTTTTTCAACTTATACTTCAACATTATTTAAAATGTAATCAATAACTCACTCCCTTATGCAAATGATGGTAAAGAAATAAAACATGTCATCATAGTAATAACTTACAAATTAACAAAAAAGTAACACTTCTTGAAAAAAGTCACAACTCATATATTTTTCTGCTTTCTCATCATAAAACTTTTTTTTGTCATTTTTATATATCTCTCTGGTGCCATATAATTGGACTATCTAAGCAAAATGAAAAACGATTTTGCCATGAATATGAGTGTATTGATTATTCTTAACGGTTTCTGTTCAGATGAGTTTCATTTTGTACAGTTTAAGTGGCTTTTTGTCTATTAAGCGGTTTAAAATGTTATGCATTATTTTTAAAAAGATTTCTCAATTATTCAGCATGTCTAATAAGTGGAATCCACTGTACTAATTACTAAGCCTATGATTCAAAGAGAAAAAGAGACAATGTATTAAATATTTTACTGTAATGTTTTACAGGATTCTCCACGGGAAGCAGAACTCTTGAAGCCCACTAATCCATCTGCTCAAAAAGCATTGCTTAATGATAGCCACTACAAAGTAGCATTACTCCCTACTGCAAAGATAAAGCCAAAACCATGGTCTCCAGCACCAACTGGGAAGGTATTGTTTTATCTTTACTTACTTAATCTTAAGAATGTACCAACAAGTATCTACTGATTTACTGCTTATACTAATTCTAACTCCTTGTAAAAAATGGTTGGGCAAATGCAGTTAATGACAGTTATGCACATGACAGTTAATTTGTCAGCATACTTGTATAATATACACGAACGCGCGAACAGCGTTCGCAGAAAATTTTTCCCTCTGAAGAAAGTTTTCTGCAGGAAAAACTACAAAAAAGAAATTTTTTTTTAGAAATTTTTCTGCAGAATTTATTTTTGATCAATAAATTTTGCTCTGCTAATCCCTTTCCTTAGGATTTTCTCAATTTTGGCCATTTTATTGAGTGAAATTTGGCTTTTTTGTAAGTCTTTTTTGGATTCGCTAGTGAGTCTTGACGCGCACTCACCCGGGAAGTTTGCTTCTTCTCAAGTTCCGATCGCAATGCGGAGAAAACAACTTTACAGTGATCGGACCTGTGATTCATCATCCCGTCTCCCCCAATTTTTGCTGACTGAAAAGCTTCTCCTAGCGTTTCAATCGTAGCAACTCAAGCTTATTTCAATTCAGCTTTATCACATCCTGCTGAAAATGTTGATTGATGGAAATTTAGAAATATTTTTTTAAAGCTAGAATCAAAATATTAGATCTGAAATTGATTCCAAACATAAAATTTAAATAAAATAGTTAGGGAAAAGGGTACAAGATAGTCAGGTAGCACACAGATAAAAATGATTATGGAATTATGGTACCAATTTGAGTATTTAAGAAAGAATGCTATGATTAAAAAATAATTAAATTCTTGCATAAAATTTCTTGGAAAAAATTAAAAGTTCGCAGAAAGGTTTTCATTTTATACAAGTATGTTTGTCAGCAACTCTTGCAATCTTAATTAACTTCTCCTATCTATTGCATAGTATTTAGAATGTATTAATTCATAATTTTAAGTTTGTTTTTACACATAATTTTTATAAAGTGTTATATATCATTAATTATTTTCTGCCTTTTTGTCTTGTGTATGAAGTTTTGCAATTAACTCAAAATGATTCTCAATGATTATATTCATTTTTCTTATTATGAATACTAAAAAACAATTTTTTTCTGAGAAAAAAAAAGTAGTACTGTTGATTTTTGAATTACACATAATTTTTACAAATTACACAAAACAATTAAAAAACTTGAAGGCAACACTGCTAGTGAAAATGTTTTTTTTTAAATTGTTTAATCCTAAAGAGTGCATTATAATTTAACAATGAGTTATCTTATTTATGTTTTCTAATCAAATATAGATGCTCCTGTTTGATGGCTTAGAAGATGAAGAACCTAGTCTTGGATCTGCTGCCTTTTTACCTAAAAAAAGTGTGAAAAAATTAGTTTTGAGAAACATAAATTCCAATCAATCAACAGTAACTCTCACATCTTTGTCACCTAGTCAAGCTACTAGAATTGATGTTTCAATTTCACTAAAGAATACAAATCAAAGTAACGAAAGAACTTCCCAAGAAACATCAACTACAGATGTTTCACAAGTGTAAGTAATTGTTTGATTAATTTACCCTGACAAAGTTTTCTTCATATTTGATTGTATAACTTGTAAATTATGAAATTGAATTTTTAATTCTTATAGTTAAGGATTCATTAAAAAGTTACAGTAGCAAATTTAACATTCAACTCTTTAATGTCATCTGTCCACTTTAATATGCTGTCCTTAAAATATATCTTTCAGTAGAAAAGAAAAGTCAAAGTAGATAAGGTTACTACTTACTATCCTTTTCTTTTTAAATGATATTCAATGAGTAGTTAAGTTTAAAATCTTAAAGTAATTACTTTACGTAAACTAAGATTAAGTGTTCAATGTGATTCCTATTATACTGGGTTGGGCCAAAATATGCTGAAATCAAAAGATCGAAATAACTTAAGAGAGTATCACATAAATTGATAAAAACTATTACAAGTCTAATGTAAACAACTAAATCGAAATCAGACATGATATGACCCTTATGCATCAGTAAAGAAATTTGTTTAGAAAATTTGGTTAGTGTTGGGGAAAAAATAGTTGAAAATCTCTCGATTATGTCCTCTGACTTGGTTCACAGTTTTTCTAAAGTGGTACTTTGATCAAATAGGTTCAGAGTTTCAAAATTCATTCACTGTTCATTTTATAAATTTGTAAAGATTTTATTCCATGTTTTCCCGGGTTATTTATTCCATTCCATATACATACTTTTTTTTTAACTAATTTCTACTTATAGCTTCTTTACATATTGACCTTTCCTATACTGATTTATCATGTTGGGTTCAATTTTGTTTTACAGATCCCCAGTCAATAAGGATATTCAAGCACTCAAGGATGTCAGACCTATATCTAGTCCTTTATCCAGTAAAACGTCTCCAGAAAATGCTACACCAAAGCTGAGAGTCAAGTAATATTTTATAAGCTTTAAAACTATATTCCCTTAAAGGATTTACCCAAATGCTCAGTATATATTTTCTCCTTCTAGGTTTAATAGTAGTATGGATGACAGTATTGCAGCTCTTCACACCAATCGCCAACCTTCCAGTCAAACCTATAACGTGTGGAGTGATTCTGAAAGTAGCATTGGAGAAAAAACATCGCCTGTCAGGGACACTTCTAAACACCCTATAGATTTGGCAGATGGACCTGAATCACCCAATGGTCATCCTACAGGGATTGTTTTGACCAAAGAAGGGTACTATACAGTTCCTTCCCTAGATGATTTGATTCCCATGATGGAAGGTGCTCAGAAGTGTATGGTGCAAGACTTCACCATTGGAAGGAAAGAATATGGTGAAGTCATCTTTCCAGATTGCATAAATGTTGCTGGCCTAAACCTGGATGAAATTAGTGAGTATTTCTCGTGGCACATTTGTTTATGCAGGGTTGTTACGTTTAAACTTAATGTTAAAAGTGGGAAATAATTTATCCATAAGTGATTTTTCATCATTCAGCAATTAAATTTACGACACATTATATTAATTACTTCTCTTCTTAATCGTTCTTTCTTAGTATCTTTTGGCAAGAAAGAAATTACAGTGTATCCTGATGAAGATAAGAAACCACCCAATGGAGAAGAGTTAAACAGAAGAGCCAGGGTAACCTTAGAAAAAGTGTGGCCCATGGATAAAACTAACCATACGTATATTACTGTGAGTTAATTTTGTTTTGGTAAATTTTCATTGTGTGTATTTTTAGTCCTAATATAAAGGCTATTATTATTTTGTATCTTTGTAATTGAAAGCTGTTTACATTGTGGCAAACAGAGAGCAATTTACAAATATTTTTGAATGAGAAGAGAAGTTATAATTTCTTGTCCAATGTTATTTTGCTCATTAGGGGCATTCCAACAAAACATTATTTTTTCTTAGGGAAAATGTGTTATTAATATTGTTAATTAAATGCTGTTTTGCCATGAAGTTAAATAGGGAGATCAATTGCCTCCCTCCCCTTGGTGGGCAACCTGGCCCCCTAATTGGCTGTCCCTGGCTGATCTAATTTGCAATTATAAATGGAAAATTCTTGGTTTTTAGGTTTTCATTTAATATTATAAAATTTATGACATTATTAAATGTTTAATGAAAATTTATGACTTTTAATTAATTCTACAATTTATGTAATGAAATAATCCTAAGTAAATTAACTAATTAATTGGTTCCATAAAAAGCTTTTATTTTTTAAAGTATCTAGAGGGCCCTCCTCGCTATCGCTCACCGACCCCTGTAACTGCTTTGCAGTTCTTTTCAGATCGCTTCACGATCTTAGCGAGCAGAGCTTGCTTGTTCATTTCATCATTCCAGCACAACCCTCTTCTCGGCTTAATTAAGCCTCAATTAAATTACTCTCCTAATTATTGAATTAAATACCTCTCTCTTGCTTATAAATAATTTAATTCGCATCATTCCCCCAAATTAACAAAAACAAATGTGAAATATATTCTTTTTCTAGCTTATCAATAATTAAATCAAAATGTTAAAAAAATATCCAGCAAGTCTACTAATAATCTTCAACCATCTTGTAGAAAAAAACATATCATTAAGAAATATTTCAATTTATAATATCACGTGTGTATCTAGTGAATTGTTGAAAATAAAAGAAATCAGACTCATCATAAAACGCATTAAACTTGTCTGTTTCTCTAGTGAACGCCCAGAAAGAGAAGAAAAAATTAAAACTTTGAATCTCCTATCAACAACAATTCCAATACTAATTAGAATTTTTTAAAAACAAAAAGAAAATCTTTTTATAAAAAATAATTATATGGGTGTTTAAAATATCATAGTTCTACTGTGATTAGTTTTTCTTTTATAACGAAAAAAACTCAAAAATTTTGAAACTTTAAAACTTAATTACTTAAAAACTAATTCGAAATTCAAAAATAGGGTGACGAGGGGCAAAACTTCATATCTAAGAGTATGCGGCTGCAAAAAATCATATTTCTGATGCGAATAGATTTTGCTAGGGGCGAACTTGCAGTCGAAAAAAATAATTTTCGACTTTGACATTAAATAACTCTAGAACTAATTATCTCAATTATTAGCTATTGGAACGAAAATGACCCTCATACAGTTGTTAACCAATGGTCAAAATTTACATTTAATAGTTTTTGTGTAGTGAGAGATTTAAGTGTTCAAAAATAAAATTTTCAAAATCAGCAGCGACAGCAGTCACTGTTACTTTTTTTAATATAGAGATATTTGTAACAGATGTTACATTGAAATTATAACGCCCATTACAACAGGCATGTAACACCTGTTACAAACCTGTATTTACAGATAATTTACTTTATTCTGATAAATTTTGGTGTTTTTAGTTTCATTACCTTAAAATTAAAGTAGAAAGTGTCAAGAAAATTTTAAAAATATTTTTGAAAATGTGAGAGAAACTTTTGTAAATTTTGTACCAGACGTTATATGCTCAACCTGGTATAACAAATGGACCCCTAGCTAGGTAGTCTCTACTTAAATCAATAATAAACATACATTTATTTTATATTTAAAGATCCAACATTAATAATAAACTCTGGAACAATTTTGATGGCATAATTTACAGATATAACAAGGTAAAATATATCAATAATTATTTCAGTAGCAACAAAATATTTATGCATACATTTTGATGACTTCCTCTACAAAATTGAGGTAATATTTGTAAAAAACAATGTTTCTTATTCTGTAATTTAATACAGACTTAAAGCTTTCTAATGATGTATAACACTTGGGGTTTTGATAAAGTTTATTTTTTTCCACATGTGTGACTAATTAGGTGGAATTACCCATTATTGGTTGAATTGATTTAATTATGAACTGTATGTTCGGTGATACCTTTTTTTTAGTACTTTTAAAAAAGTATAACTTGCTTTTAATAACTTTTTACTTTTATTTATTTAGGATTCTAAAAGATTGAGTCAAATGCATTATGTTGAGAAAATAAAAAGATGTACAAATCATCTTGGAGCAACTTTTATTGATTATATTCCTGAATCAGGATCTTGGATTTTTGAGGTAACTTTTTAAGTGAATTTTTTTTCAATATACACACATCCATGTTTCCCCTACTGTGGTTAGTAAGCATTTATGAACATTATTTTCTAAGATGAGCTGTGATATAACCGACCGATTAAAAATATGCAGTTTTTATTGATTTAATCTTGATATTAGTATCAAAATGTCTTGTTTTCAGGTTGAACACTTTTCTAAGTATGGGTTAGAAGATTCTGATGAAGAAATGGATGTTACCAAGCCCCCTGAAAAACAACTCAATGGTGCTAAATTACCTGTGAGTGATTTATTTTAATGAGCATACAAAGTTTATAACTCTTTACTGTTTGTTTTTGAAAGCTACAGAACCCATTTGTCTCCTACATTAATTTTGAGATTTTGTTGCTTTCAAATTTGAAAAAGTGTGGATAGTTTTGAGCTATGCAATTTTATTTTTATGTAATTTGTATTATTTTACTTGTTTCCCCAATTAGTTCAGAATCTCCCCTTTTTTTATTTTAAAATTAATGTTTAATCTTACACCTTTAATATTGATACCTGAGTGTAAGCAGTATGAAAGTTCTATTTGTTGTTCAATTGTCCCTCAATATAATTCCTAAATTATATTGTGTTTTGAAAATGAAAATTAATGCTTTTTAGGTTGAAAAACAATTTAATGGCAAATTTTCATCTGGTGATGGTGAGAAAAATCCAGAATTAGGGAAAAAGCCTATTGGACCTTATCCTTCTCAAGATCAAGAAATGGAAACCTCTCAACTGATTGGTAATCCTTTAGAAATGTTACAGGGTAAATATTTTGTTATTCAATTCCATTGGTTCTTAATTAATATCTTTGTATTACTTGATGCATTATCTAATTATGCCGGGTGTTTCAAAAGTCTGTTTCACAGCTTTTATTTGGAACCAACGTCTCCTAGGGTCCTGGAAGTAAGGTCTAACCCTAGGTAAGTGACCCTGGAGAATCCCTTGAGATGACTTACAGCACCCCTAGCGGTGAAATAAAAATATTTTTAAAACTAAGGGAGATAGACCTAACACCTCAGTGAGAGAATTGTTGCCACTGTTATAAGTAACTCGCTGAAAAAAAAATCATGAAAATATTGTGAATATTCATGGAGATATTAGCATGTGAAAATAGCTGTTTTTTAGGCCTCAAAAAGGGAAAAATTCGCAAATTTGCAAGTTTTTCAGAGTTTTTATTTAGTTTTGTATCTTTTAAGTTAAATGAAGTAAAATTTTAATCAAAAAATTAAAAATACTTGCAAAATTTTGAACTTGTTCTTTTTTGATGACAGAAAAAGTGCTATTTTCACATGCAAATATCTGTGCGAATATTCACAATATTTTCATGAAATTTTTTTCAGTGAGTTACTTATAACAGTGGCAACAATTCTCTCACTGAGATGTTTGCTCTATCTTTAGTTTTTTAAATATTTTTTTTTAACTTTCTTATTTTGCCGCTAGGGGTGCTGTAAGTCCTCTCAATGGATTCTCCAGGGCCATTTACCTAGGTGTAGACCTTACTTCCAGGACCCTAGGAGACATCGGTTCCAAATAAAAGCAGTGAAGCGGACTTTTGAAACACCCTGTATGAAATGGCTTATTTTGGTCTTTTCACCATAGAATATTACCTACCTATCTTACTAAAAAACCATTAGATGTTTATGTTTTTGTTATACATGCTATAATACGCAAATATGTACCTATAAAAATTGAACTTAGAGAAATAGTATCCCCATGTCTTTTTTATATATTATCTATTTATCTCCCATCAACTTATGGTTCTAAGACCATATATTTTTAAAACAAATAATAAGAAATAATATAATAACTTCTAATTTACACAATTTTGAAGTAAAATTTATAAAAAAAAATAGTGAAAATAGATAATCTTTTTACTAAGTTCTTTACAAAACACAACTGAGCTTTACACACACTTAGGATAACATGTATGAATGAGCTTTGATCTGTTCATATTTATTTTTAGGGGTACTATTTAGCAATTTGTATTTTTTATGGTATAACTCTTTCTTTTTTTTGTTTTACTTAATGTAAATTTTCAATGTAGATGAAAGTCTAGCTGTTGGCTTTAAAAGCAAAGAAAGACCTATTTTAAGGAGTGAAGTTGATGTCGAAAGAATTCATGGAATGAAAATGTCCTTTTTCCATGAAGATGAAGAAAACTGGGGTAAAAAGAACTCTATGATCATTTTGTAATTATAGAATTATTGAAACAGTTGTATTGTGAAAATTTTGTACTGAATAAACTAACTTCTTAATTGTAATTTTAAAATGAAATTTTGATTAGATGTATAAATCTTTTCAATACTTAAACAAAATTCTAGTTTTGTTCTTGTAGCTATTTTTTATTTGAATACTTTGAAAAGAAATAAAAAAAAGGATAAAAATTCATTGTTTGGTTAACCCTTTCGGGACTACTGTCTCACGGGTGAGACGCCAGCGTAGTGCTTCCACCGGCCTACCGTCTCACGGGTGAGACGCCTGCTTTGAAAGGACCAGGCCAGGGGACGGGCGTCTCATATATGATACAAGCTTAAAACTTTATTTTAGTAATTTTTATTCTCATTAGATATCGCTCTTTATCTGTTACAACGAAATTATTCGAAGGCGAACATCTTGACTTTCATTCCCATAAAGTATTTTATATTTTTGATAATTTGTTTCCGAAAAATGCCGAGATGTATTTATAATCCATTGTGAAGATGAATAATGTGAATTTAGAGTGCTTTCTTTCACCATCTCAGCTAATATAAACCTTACCATGTGTTCTAAAAGCTTGGAAATACTTTTTATTTTCATTTGATGGATAAATGGGAGTTTTGATGTGTTTATTGCGACAGTTATGAGTATTTATTTCTTTTAGATTTCGATTGCTTTTAGGTGGAATTATTTATTGGTTAAACATAAATAATCGATATGTTTGGGTATCTAGTTGAAAATGAAGATTGATGAAATAGATAAATTATTTGGCATATTTCTTAGAATTAACAGTGTTTCAACGATTTCCGAGTGGTTTGACTAGCTGCTAGCTGCGCTGGTTGCACGTTTTCAGTAAAAAAGAAATTAAGTAGTTTTTTTCCAAGATATGTTTAATGTATCTTTATGAATGAGTTTCTAGAGATAAAATCTCCATTTTGGAATATTTTTCCCAGTTATATGAATCTCAGGTTTGTGAAAAAGTTTATTGTTCACAAATTACTTGTTTTCAAAAATTATCTAAGAAATTAATGGGATAGTGTTTTATATTTTTTAGCAGTAACGTCTAAGGGGTTCCACTAATCGTATGCCGAAAATTAGATATTTTGGACCACAATTTTAATTTTTGGGAATTTTTTTCCGAAGTTCGACTTAGACGCGTAAAACGCCCATCCCGTGAGGAAAGTTCTTTCTACTCGGGTGCCGTCCTGTGAGAGAGGTTCAGTGGCTGAGGCACCCGTCGCGAAAGGGTTAACTTAACATCCAGTGGCGGATCCAGGATTTGGTTTTTGGGGGGGGCTGAGAATTTTCATAATGCAATTGTATCATCTTGATTATCTTAGTATGGAAAAGGTAGTGAATTATCCTGCTACAACCACTAATAGGGGGGTCTGTGGGTCCTCCCCCAGAAATTTTTTGGAAATTTAAGTAAAAAAAACTCACTTTTCATTTTGTTTTGGTACGCCTCGTCCAATTTCGGATATAGATTTCATGGTAGAATTTTTGTGTTTTGAAAAACTTAATATAAAACAAAGTTGTAATAATAGAATTACAAGTACTAAGGGGCTCTAGGGGTCCTCCCCTAGAAAATTTCAGTAAAGAAACCCCACTTTTTCAACTCGTTTTGGTACACCTCATACGAATTTCGGATATATAGATTTTATGGTAGAATTTTGCGTTTTAACAAATTTAATATAAAATAGAGTTGTAATAATAGAGTTACTATGGGGGTCTGGGGGTCCTCCCCTAGAAAATTTCAGTAAAGAAACCCCACTTTTTCAACTCGTTTTGGTACACCTCATACGAATTTCGGATATATAGATTTTATGGTAGAATTTTTGCGTTTTGACAAACTTAATATAAGTAGAGTTGTAATAATAGTTACAAGTACCAAGGGTGTCTGGGGGTCCTCCCCCAGAAATTTTTTGAAAATTTGACCTTAAAATAACCTGTTTTAACTCATTTTGGTGCATAAAATTCCATATTATGTAGTGTAAAATTTCTCATTTTGGGGGGGGGGGCTCAAGCCCCCTAGCCCCCCCTGGATCCGCTAGTGTTAACATCAATGTTCTCATCCAGAGTTGCCTGAAGTAAGGCCATGGTCTAAAATACAGGCTTCTTGTTAAAAGTGGAAGGAAGGGATTTTTTTTGCTGCAGCCATGTAGACATTAAAGAGAAGATCAGAGAGTTGGAAAAGAGTTATAAGATTATCTTGGTCCTCGATCCATGTAAACAAAGCAAAAAAACCCATTTTTTGAAACACATTTATTTTTTAGGAAATTGCTCACTTAATTTATGCAATAAACTCACCATTATCATGTGTGGATCACCCTGAGTTTAAAAAGTTAATGTCCCGGTTAGTTAGGCTTGGGTACAAACCACCAAATCACCATGACAGGTGGTACATTGCTTGAGAAAGAGCATTATTCTGTGATAAAAACTTACGAAAAACATTTGAAAGCAGACTATTTTCACTGTATTTAGAAAATACAGCTTTGTTTATCTAATTTCAATTCTAAAAATAATTTTTTTTAGCATTTCTGTGTCAAGTGTGAAAAAACAAATAAAACATGTTTTAACAAAAAAAAAAAACCCACAACTAACACATTTTTTTTTATTGGAAACACCCTTTTTTGTTTTTTATGAAAAAAAAAACATTTGAGGCCGTTGGTGCAAGAACCAGGTATCTCCACTTTCAATTAAAATTTACCATAGATTATTTTTGGTGTGCTTTAGGGTTGCTATATAAACTGCGTAGGATAAGATAAATACGGGAGTCAAAACAGCAACCCTTGTATTTGTACTATAATTCCTCTGTTTAAAAAAAGTTTAAGTTTGCTAATGTGTTTTAAAAATTTCAAGCAGACGATGTAGACCTCCTTAGATTTTTTTCAAAATCTACCTACTTATTGATTACCCTCTATCTTAAAGATCTGTTACAACACTGCTATTTTAACTCATTTAAGTCTCTAAGATAGTTAAAATGAAGCCCAGGTTTTTTTTTGGCGGACTTGCAGCTTAAAAACCTATATCTGGCAACAGGCAAAGATCTGCATTTTAAGACAACAACAATTGAAAGGGTATCACTAAATTGACGAATATTACTTGGTTTGAAAGTGGAGATATCTGATTCCCAACGGCACCCAAGTGGTGATACCCCAACGGCCTTTTTTTTTTCAACCCTGTAAAAATCCATTTTTGAAAATTCAAAAGAATTGAATTTCTTTCTCTCTTACAATTAGTAGATTAAGTTGATTTTACTTCATCTTGGAATATATGAGATGAGCAATGAGCTTAGTAGTATTATGATTTGTAATGGGTGAAGTGACTAACAACTTTTTAAAAACCTTTGACTCTTCGAAAAGGATAATTTCTTTGGCTTACAGGAGAAAAAGTCAGAAATGGCCTTAACTTTTTATCTGAGGTGATGCTAAGTTAGTCAATTTTTTTTAATGATACAGTCGACTGCTTAATGTGATCACAGTTAATGTTATCAAAATTGAATGGTCCCAATCATTCCTACTAAATGTAATGCAAAATGTATCGTTTATGTGATCAGTATATGGTTTAATGTTATTGAAATTTGGTGAAATTACCTAAAAATATCTTTTCTCATTTTGATGGCTGATTTCAATTACCTAAACATACAAAATGAGACATTAATTTAAGAGTAATAATATATGTTCCACTACATTTTTCTTAAAAAATGTTTAAGTTCCAAAATACGTACTAGGAAATAGTTTTAAGTACTTCCACTGTTACATCTCTAAAAAATCGCCAAATTTAATGTAGCCTCGCCTCATATACAAAAATTGGGTCATTTCTGACTTGATACCTTTCTTCTGTAGTCTTAGTCTATGTTCTGTCTTCTTAGTCTAAAAGTTCCGAAAGAAAAGTGTTCGTGTGTGTTTGGATTTTTTCCCCTATACTAGTTAAAAAATCTAATAAAGCTTGTTAAAACTTTAGCTTGTAAAAATATATTGCATAACTATATATTTTTATAAAAAAAAAACATTTGGAATTAAGGAATTAAAAGTTATGAAGTTAAAAGTTTTTATGGGGACAGATTCCATAATCGAGGTTTTCGCCAAATTTGGCGAGATCGGATCTCGCCAAGCTACTACTAAAGTCTGTCTGCCCTAGCACACGAGTGGCAAACCTAAAATCAGTACCCACAGCAGAAAAAGCAGTGGCGAGTGCAGGGTATTGGGTATCTAATAGAAGTGAGATAACCATCTTTATGGCTTTTTCGCCACTGTTTTTTCTGCTGTGGGTACTGATTTTAGGTTTGCCACTCGTGCCTTGCTAGGACAGACAGACTTTAACACTACATCTAAATCCCTGGTTATCGCTCAAATTTGGCGACATTTGGCAAAAACCTCGATTACGGAATATTACCCTTTTTATGGAATTAAAAGTTAAATAAAAGTAAAATAAGTATTTTTTTTTCAAGACAAAACTTAAATGGAAGTTATATAAAATATACTTATAAGTTTATATTGAATTTGAAAATGTGAAAAAAAGTAAGCTATATTGTTTATGAATACTACATGAACCAGAATACTTTAAGTTAACCTTATTTGTTTGATTAAGAATTTTTTGGTTGTAGAAGTTTCCCAAAATTAGATTCTTATAAATAGTTATTTCTTTCAATAGGATCATCATTGCTTCAAAATGAAAGTTTTCTTCCACTCAAAGACAATTTGATGGCTGATGATTTTTTTCACTTAAGAAAACAAGAGAGTTCCAAAAAGCAGAGATTTCTTGATGTTAGGAATGATCAGTCTTACTTAACTTCCCCGGTTGCATCTAAGTACAGTGAAATAGGTACCTAAATTTTTTAGATAAAAGTTTTTAAATATTCATATTTATAAATGAGGTTTTAAGTTTTCTATTTTTTTCCCAGGCTTTCAGAAATCATTTTCTTCCTTATCATTGTCTACACAACATCAGGATAGCTGGCTAACTGATTTAGTAAAAAGTTCTAATAAACTTGGTTCTGCCAAACCTGTTCAAGGTGTTTCGAATCAGATTTACTTGAAGCCATTTGAAGAATCTGTGTTGTATGGAAAGCAGCATCTTATATGTGATTCTGGATATTTCATGGGTCGCAGTTTTCGTGTTGGGTGGAGTGCTGATGGAATCTTTTCTTTCCCACATAATTCTCATGATGTCAGCCAAAATGCCAGTAATTATTTTTTCATTTATTATACTTAAATAAAAAACTGAATTTCAATTATTCAATAGACATTTAAAAGTTAAGTGTGTTGTGAAGTTAAGTTTAATTAATAAAGTTATACAAAATTATATTCGTTGTTTGAATAGAAAAATAAAGTATGTTGTGTAGATACACATGTGTATTAAGCTGTCAATCATTTGCCTAATCCTAAAACTGTTTCCAAACATTATAGAAAGCTCTGTATTTAGTTATAGTCATTTTGATTTATTATTAATTGGAGTTGGCAAAATAGCTGATGGCTTAAGTAACAAACCTTTTTTTTTAAATCAATGCTCAACATTTTAATATAAGCAATAGAAAAAACATTCCCACATTGTTGAATACATTGTCTTGAGTTTTTGAATCTTGATATGTTTGTTGGTATCCATTAAGCACATCTTTCTAAAGTTATTTTTATTTTTAGTGTATCTTTGTGAAGCACCCAAAACATCCAGCAAATCAATTCATAGCTCCAGTTTTACCATTAGAATGCAAAAGTTGAATTGCCTGGACATTGTTGAAGATAATAGAGAGGTAATTAAGTATTTTAGCATTAGTAGCTGATTACTAATGATGATTCTTAAGGAGTTTTTTACTTTTAAATGTTAAAAAACTAAGTAAAAAAAGTTAAGTAATAAATATTAATGATGAAGTTAAAAGAAATTAAGGTAACCTTAATTTCTGGTTCACCAAAAGTAACACTTAAGTGATGTAACATGGATAGAATATAGATAATAACATAATTATAACAACAGAATAACATTGTTCATAATAACAAGTGACTTGATTTTTTTTTAAAAATTTTACAGAAAACACTAGTTGCTGTATTAGAGCTTCAACTGGAGCAATCAGAATCTGTGTTGATGGATGGAATTCCACAATTCGTGACTAACACAGGCTCAAAACTGATTCATCAACTGGCTGATCACTTTGAGAAACTTGTAAAAGAATCTGGTTAGTATGTCTAAAGAATAGTGTACTTCAATAGTTTCTCCCAAACATTCATGTGATTTATATAGAAATATATCTAAAGAAAAGTGAAAGAAAGTTAATTATAATCAACCACGGCTTACTAGATACTTATACAGGCTAGCCGAGTTTTAAACAATGAAAACCATTTGATAACTTTTCCCGCTTGGAGCGCTACAAGACCTACCTATATCACCCACCGCCTTTAACACTGTGGATATGCTTTGCCAGTTGGTCCAGTATTGCCATCTGGATTTGCAATGATTTCCGTACTCGGCTAGCCTGTATAAGTATCTAGTAAGCCGTGAATTAACTAAGCAATTTTAATGTTAAAATTTGTTTGTTTCAAAGTTAACTATTAGAATTTTTAATATTACAATGTAATTTGAATAATTCAAAGCTTATGGAAAAGTTTTCAAGAATGTTTTGGTATTGCTCAGTTCTATTTTAGGCTCTATTTAACTTCTTTTCCATTGTTGTTATAAGATTATATTAAATCTTCTTTGCATTATTATAGATGTAAACCATATGACATCACTGATATTAATTAAAATACAAGCCTTTCTGACAAAAAAATTAAATGTGGACTTATAATTATGTGATGCATAATAGGATCTCAATTTATGATCACCACTGTTCATGCATGTAATATATTTAAATTACCATCATCAAAGAATTTTGTCTGGATTTATATTTCTGTGCCACAGTGAAGTGCCATCTGTACGATAGAAGAAAACCAAATATAAATATAAGGATATTTAAAATGGCTCAGCAAGAAAAAAAAATGTGTGTTTTAATTTATTTGCTAGCATTAGAAGAATCTAAATTCACTATGTGGATAATATAGACAAGGCTGTTAAAAATATTTCTGAAAAAAGAACTTTGATTTTTAGGTTGTAAAGAAAGATACCAACCAACCTTTTATCTGTGTTGATTGTATTTATTTCCTATTTAATTTTCATTTTTCTCTGTTATAGTTCTTCCTGAAGCTGAAAAAGATTTCCTCAAGCAGTGTTCGACTGTATGGGATCTTTTTGTATCTTTATGGGGAGATATCAAAAGCTTAGAAAATGCTGAAAGTAAGAATGACCATTTTTTCATTTTGTAAATAATGGCTACAATCAGTGCATTTAATTAGTTTAACCTCTTTAGTGTCATTAATTTTTTGAAACATTTATACATTTGTTTATACACATAATTTCTGGGCCATTTTTAAATATACATATGTTTCAGGTGTATCTAGTTACTCCATTCAATTGGCTCGAAGAGAAGCTTTATCCCAATGGCTTATCAATACAACTAAAGAAAACATATCGAGAAGTTTAACCAGTGTAAGTAATATAATATGAATTTTAGGTAAAATTTATATTTGAGAAGTATTTCTGAAAATATGATGAAGTATTACTTTTTACAAGTTCTATTATAAACCAAACCATTCTGTACCATGTCACATCGAAATGGTGCAGCTAATATAAGAAGCAATGACATTTTTGGTTTTAATTAGCATTATGGCCATATGAGACCATTTTGTGCTTAGGGTCTAGAATGTGTCAATGTACACAACTTTTATGAATCACTAAAAACCTGTTATAAATCTGTTTCCATCAAAATTACTTCATTTGCTAAATTATGTAGTAAACCTTTTATTATCTTCAATGCTATATAATAGTTGAGAAGCCAGTCTAAAGAACTAATAAAATATTTGTGACTAAAATGGATTTTGATTACTAATTGATATTATAATTTATTATTATTTGTATTAATTTGTATTCTAGTTTTATTGTAAATAAATTCTTGTTAAACCTCCTGCCGGCCAGCCCGAGAATACTCGGCTTTCTCCCATGTTAAACCAATCACAAGTGAAAACGCTGGCCGCCAAGAGGGTTAAGTGTTAATTTTCTCACACACATATTTCTTCTATCTTACTTATCTCTTCATTTATTGAAATTTCCTTTGCAGACAAATGATTATTTTAAAAAGATTTTTCTTCATATGAATGGTCGCCAGATAGCTGAAGCTGCAAATCTAGCTCTAAGAACTAGTAATCATCGACTCTCTATACTTCTGTCTCAGGCTCAAAGTACTTTTGTTGTTCGTAAACTTATAGCTAAACAACTTCTGATCTGGAAACAAAATGGGGTTTGTATAATTTTAATATTATTCTAACTTAGAGATGTGAGTCGAGAATATTCTCTGGAGAATATTCTCGGAGAACGAAAATATTCTGAGAATATTCTCCAGGGGCGAGAATTTTGAGAATAATCGAGAATATTCTATTTTTTGATTAATAAATGTAAAAATGTTTGATAATATGAAATGGTCATATAGTATTAGTGTTGGAAACCTGAAAACAATAACAAATTCAATGAAATTTACCATTTAAAAGTCACCCTACAGTTCAGAGAATATTCTCTGAACTGTAATTTCATTATTTCGCAAGATTTTTTTTAAAATAAGTAAATTTATTTAATACAAAATAAAATATTTTTTAAAATATTCAAAGCAAGTTTTACTGGGAGAAAATACTCATACAATTAAAAGAGGAGTCTTAATTATTTTTATATAGTTGTTAAAAGCAAAGGTAATACCAATAGTTGTCAAACTGAAGGACCTTTAAAATCTGACATTTAGCTAAAATTATGGTAGAACTTTGTAAAATTAGGAGAATATTCTTAAAAGAAGGGGATATCACATTAGAATTATCTGTTAAGAAAAATATTTGAAATAATTTTATAATATTTATTTTACATTTACAGAGAATAATTTATCGGGAGAATATTCTCAAAGAACTCTAAATTACTATCAGATGCAGTTTAATTTACTGTCTACTTAAAAATACTATTTGTGAATGAATAGTTTGTCTTAACTTTTTGTTTGCGTTATGGGGTATTTGCATAAGGGAGTGATTTGCTTAATTTTACACTTTTTTGATACGTTATAGTTTAAAACTCTCAAATATCAGATTTTTATAAGTTCAAAAATATGTTTTAAATAATTCAATTTTATTTTTGCCAAAACACTAGTAAAGTCACGTAATCAAAAAACGTGATTTGACATCACAGCAGCCTCGAAACTAGTGTTTTACTATTTTTCAATGATAACTGGATACTATTGGATGTGACGTCATAGCGCTTGTAAACAATAGTGTTTCTGTTTTTGTGCCAAAACGAAATTTCAAAAATTTATATCTCAGAAACTGGGAAACTCAGGAACTTCATTTAAACGTCATTCTTCATGGGTTTTTTATCTACTATTTTAATAAAATTTAATCTCAAATCGTGAAAATACCTCATTTTAATTCAGATTCATTAATATTTTCCTTTATGAGAATATTATCAAAGTTACAATTAAATTTATATCTTACTCATCTTGTGTTCGTGAAATAATTAAATCTTCAAATTTTCATTCACTAGATAGATATCTTATAATTTTAAGTGTGTCTCATCATTTTTTCCTCAAGAAAATATTCTCATTAAGATTCAACAAAATAAATTCCAGAAAAGCATTTCTCATATGCATAATTTATTTCAAAAAAGCTATTTAAAAGTTGGAAAATCTTAAATTAATAGAATGTAACTGGCTTACTCTGCCTTACCTATCAAACATGTCGTCTTATCAATTAAGTAGAGATTTTAAAATATTTTTCAATTTAATTTGTCTTTCTTTTATTTATGATGACTTCTCATTGTAAAACTTTTAATATTCTTTGAATTTAAAGTTAATATATACCTTATAAAAAATTTTTTTTCAAAAAAAATTATTTAATAGCTTCTAGGAGAATATTCTCGAAAATTCTCCTCTTGGAGAATATTTTCGAGAATATTCTCAAGAATATTCTCCAAAAGATTATTACCGAGAATTTTACATCTCTATTCTAACTTAATGTTATTACTGAAAAAAAATATCTATCAAAACATATTATACTCATTTTTCTCAAGTAACAATTTATTTTAAAGGCATATGAAAACATCCAACCGAATCTGATAATACTATATGTCTTGCTATCTGGAATGCTGGTGTATGAAGATGTTAACTGTTGTGAAAATCTTGATTGGAAACATGCCATGGCTCTACAGTTTTGGTATGCACCTTTTTGATATATGCTTAATTAACTATCTACCAGGTTTTGCATGGTTTTAACTTTGCATTGGTTACTAAAAAGAATTTAATTCCTGCTGCTGACTTAAACAAGTATAAATTACTTTATTGCTTAAGGAATTTTCCTTTAACATTCATGACTTTTTTATTTTCATTCTATAAATAATCTTGGCCACAGGCGTCGATCCTAGGGGAGACACGCCCCCTCCCAATAATTAAGAAAATTGTTAAAAACAGACCCCTCCTTTTTAGTGAAAAGTTACAAACAATTCACAAAATCTTGGAACAAAAGTTAATTAGTTGATTCAAAACCTCCTTAAAATCATTGAATGGAGGCTTAAGCGAAAAAAGATTAATTTTGGGGTAGTTAATCACGGTTTTGTAAAAACCTTCTGGGGAGGAATCCCAAATCCTTGGGTCGCCCCCCCCCTAATTTTCGGGAGCTGACAACCCTGATAATCTTTGCTATGAAATTCAATTTCTTATTGTTGCACATTGCCTTGATGCATTAGTCAGAATGAGTCACTTGAGGCTACACAATCCAAACAGTTAAAAATTTTCAAATGTAGGGTATCTCAACAAACATTTTACAACATAAATGTGCAAAACCATTTTCTTTCTCTAATACCACTGATCTGAGGAATTTTTTTTATCTTTGATTATGGTGTGGTCTAATCTCACAATAATTCAAACTCAAACTGCTATAGACACTCATTTTGCCTGACACATTCTTAGAAGTCATTAGTTAAAAATTAGTACAAACTACTGAATCCCCACTTGGCTGGAATTAAAATCAAGGGTTTGTAACATAAATGTGTTTGAGATAATGGAATGCAAGGTATCTATAGTATACTGTTATTTATCTATATGTTTTTAAAATTTCAGGTATTTGTGTAATCCAAATGCAAGTGTTCAAGATTTAGTAAAAGAATATGATCAGTCTTTTAAGGTAAATTTATTTTCTAGCTTCCCTTATAACTATTTTTATTTACCTACTTTTTTTATTAAATTAACAAATATGCTAATAAGGCAGTCTTCAAATAAAAATCAACAGATTACAAGCAAAGCTGTTTGTGCACTCAATATTCAAAATATCATGAGGCAATTGGTTCAAAACTTAAAATTAGTCTGGGGGAAAAGTTTACACACACTTTTTAAAATACTGTTATTTTTAACACTGTTTAAATGCTCTAAAAAAGGTATTTCTTTTATTCCTAGTTAATGATTTCACTAGAGCTACTAATTTTCATATCATGTACTTAGTGAAATTGCTTTACTAAATTAAGAGCAAATTTTAAAGTAAAACCCATGGAATTATGTAAAATGATTTATGAATAGCCATGATGATTTGGAATAACTGCATCATTTAACTCCTTCTCTGTTGCCGTCACATGTCATACATCCAACCAACGAAGTGGCCCATTTTAGTAGAGGTTGCATGTCATGCTACGGGAAGAAATGTCGCTGAGCTGTGGGTTATTTTGCTGCTGTAGTTGTTCCAATACACTTTCTAAGTTCTTTCCCCATTCAATAATAAAAGCAAAGAATGTAAGGGACTGGGGACACTGATCTGGAGATTTACAAGTCATAAAACTGTCCTGGGCTTTCTATTGAGAGTTCTTACGCCTGTTTCTTCCTTTGCTGATCCCCTGAAATTCAACAAACCCCCTAGCAGTTCCTTGATATTTTGTACACAGATGTTCTGGACCCCTATGTATGGTCTGAGTAGAGGTCAATGAAGCATCAAGGTCAAGGGCAATTTTCTAATGCAGGTGTATTCAGGAGAAAAGGTTGAATAGTGTCTCATTCTCCACCATAAGCTTGAATGTGCTCAATTTAAAATTGTAACAACATAAATGTGTGCAATCTAATGTCTGTAATTTTAATTGTCAGGAAAACCAAGAAGTTAACTGTTTTTTTTTTCCTTCAGGGAACTGGTCCTTATGGAAAATATGCTTCTCCTCCCTTTGCACCATACTTTGCAAATGAACCTGATGATACAGTATATGACACTTGTTACCATATCTTGAAACTTTACTGTGACCGAAGTCATAGATTCGATTTACTCCTGATGCCTGAAACATATTCACCTGATCATTTAGATTTTCGTCTCAGGTATGATTCTATTAATATTCTTCACTCAAATTTTGATTTTAGAATTCTTAATATTAATACATCCTTCTTGTTTGTATCTATAATTGCAAGTTTTTAAAAATAATTTTTACTATTTTCAAGTAATTTATATTTTGCTGTAAAACTAGTGTTTATCAATTGATTTACGTTAGTCATACATATTTTGACTATTAATACATACCATTATAATGCCATGCATTTGCATGTTTTAATCTTGTTTTGGAAATAGAGATTTATACATTTGATTTTAATTTTTTACTTTTTAAGTTGGTTTTTGCAAGAAGCTCTATTTTCTGTGGGCTACAACATTCCTGAAGATATATCATGCACTTTGCATATGAATTTTGCGTCTCAGTTGGAATCTATGAATTTGTGGGAGTGGTCTATTTTTGTACTGCTTCATCATCCTGACAAAATATGGTAAGTTTCTTTTTTCTTTATTTTTTAAAAATATTTCAGTTTGGCTATGCCTCAGTACAAATATTAAAATTAGTTTTATGTTCTAAAATGAATAAAAATGTTAAATCATGCTGAATTTTAGTTAATAGTGTTGATTTTGTATACAAATAATATTAATACCAATGGTATATGAATACAAACAAGAGTTGCATTGCCACTGACCACTTGAAATCATTCCTCACCCCTCTTGTAGTTTGTTTTGGTTCTTACATATTATTCTGTCGACCATTAGTTTCAATGGCACAGTTAATAGGCTTTGGCTATGCATTTTAGTTTTCAGCAGCAGTCTATGGGATAATAAAAGTTACTTTTGTTTTAAAATTCAGGCCTGATTTTTGAAAATATACGAGAACCTTACATTACAACAGCCAGTAATAAAAGTACCAATTGTTTCATCTTATGAATAATTTTATTTGTTAGTTATAATATTCTTTTGTTGAAACGGCCTTGTGTTTTTGGTCCCAGAAGCGATCACTCTATTGTAATGAGGTTTTACTGTATTATGTTTATTATTTAGGATTATTATATTTCGTCGGCTTACAGTCGAAAGGCACTAAGTCACTCTTTGCTCAACTACTCCGTACGAGGTTATGCCAAGTTTGGCGATCATTTTACCGTTGCCATTCTAGTCATAGTGTATGAAAAATAAAATATTATAAAAACTTTGAAAAATTAAATTATAAAATATTTTATAATCCCTAAATTTATTCAATTACATGATAAAATTTCAATTTAATAATTCATTAATCGCGAACCAACATTTACGCTTTTTACTGTATGTCTTTCTGGTTTAAAACAAAATCGCAATCTATTTTATTTAAGACAGGCAACTGTGGCAACATCAGCAAACCAACCATCTATGCTAGGTTACTAGCTTTCCCCAGTTTGACGAGATTTTAGAGATGCGCCAAGACTAGGCTTACCATATTTTCCTGAGCTCAACCCAGGACACTTTGTGGACCTTTCGGTCCATCAAAGATTAAATACTAAATGAACACCCAAGCTAAAAAAAAATTAAACATTTAAAATGAAATAACATACTTTATTTAATCATTTATACTTTTCACTTGACATCACTTTTTCAAAAATTCTTTGTTAGATTTAATTAAATCATAAAATTCACAACAATTAAGTTCAGAGTTAGTTTTCACATTTAAAAGGTGTTAGACAGTACAAATAGAGAGTCTGACCCTTTCAGCAGTCTAAATATGAGTAAAGTGAATCCGTAGAAGTAGGTAAAAAAATGCCTTTCAAAAATTTTTATCGAAAATTTCACAAAAAGTTTTGTACAGTCTTAAAATTACGAAAATCCAGGACACATTTTGGGACCCAGGACAGCCTACGAAACCCAGGACTGTCCTGGGTAAACCAGGACGTATGGTAAGCCTAGCCAAGACACCGCTTGTTCGTTGGCGACGTTCCACCAATTTCAAAATATCTTCCATAAGTGACTTAGTGCCTTTCAATTGTATGCCGACGATTTATAGAATTTTTATTCTCATAACTCTTATTTAAATATTAACAGGAGAGAGAAACAAGTTAAAGATGTTCTTTTACGTTGTGTATCATTGGAACAAAATGAAGCAATAGCTGCCAAGGAAAACTTTCTAGAGAAATTACTCATACCTCAACCTTGGATTTATGAAGCTAAAGTAAGTCTCAATTTAGTCTTCAATTGTTACATTGGATTTTCTATACTATATTGCTCTTCAATGAAAACAAAAACTTTGATAATTCCTAGGCAATAAAAGCAAATACATTTGGTAGAAGATCTGAAGAAGCTTGGTATTTAATCAAAGCTATGTCCTGGAGTAAAAGTCACAATGTTGTCATTAAGTATTTAGCATCAGATGCTGTAATCAATGGTAAGGGCTGAAACTTTTAAAACCTTTTTGTCTTATTTATTATTTTTTCAAAAATAATAATTGCTTCCTAAAAATTATCATGAAAAAAATGCAAGACTTGTTATTTTCGAGTTAAGTGCTGAGAAGTGCTAATTAAATTGTTGTACATTTACATTAATTGATTAATGTGGATATATAGTTTGTAGTGAGTTTCTATGGCTAAGATATCAAAGCAGTGGACATTTCCATTTGTCAGTGATGTGATAAATGCAACTTAATTCAAAGAAATGGAATATTATCACTGTTTTATAAACTTTTAAGTAGGATTAACCAAATGCATTGTCTGATAATTTTTTTTTTTTTGCTTATGAACGAAATTTAAAATTTCAGAGGATTATGATTATCTCTTGAAGTATTTGAAAGAGCTGTCCCTTCCTGATAGAAGCTGTACTATATTAGACTGGGCTAGTGGTGGTCAAGTATACTTAGACTACATCAACATGTGTAAAGGTGTCCAAGACGTTCTCTCGGTATGCATGAAATTTTAAAATATGTTTCTTTTTAAACTTGTTATGCTCACTGTCTTGACCATTGCCATCTTCTACTTAAACTGTTGTTAAAAATAAACATTTTTAACAATAGTTATTTTTGAGGTGACTTATTTCTAAGAATATAATAGATAGGTAAACTATTGTACCTTGGACCTATTTTAACATTTTCAACTGCCTGATGTGAGGTGAAATAAAACCTTATTACTTTTACAAATCACTATGTCATCTAGGCCAACTCATATTTTTTTCAACATCTTTACTTAACATTTTCTAATTACCCCCCCCATTTTTTAATAAGTTAACAAAAGGACCTAAGATACAACAAGTTGCACTGTATTTAAATACTTAGGAGAAAGAACATATTTTTTCACAATTTTATTTAAAGTTTTAAACCAATAAAGAAATTTAGACATTTATTTGATGTAAATTACTACACTTGCAAATAAATTTAAAAATTGGTAAAAGCATGACATGTTTTTAAAATAGTGGTTTTGTATTATTGGTGTCTGAAATTATGATTTTAGTGGTATTTAAGATTCAAAGTAAATGCCATTTTAAGCTTAATCATGTAAATATGCTTTTATACTAAATTTTGTAATTGCTTTTGCACAGCAAGAGGCAAGTGCATATGAATTGGGGAACCTACGACCTCAAGTAGTGTCTATTTGTGAACGTCTATCAAGTTTACCATCCAATTCTTTGAAAGATAGGTAATTATATTTATATAGTTTTTGTTCTAATTTTCTATTTTAACTGGAAATACTTGTGAAATATTTATGATTTCTCACTTCCCTCCTTGTTACTTTCTAAAATTGATTGATGAAAAACTATTATATATATCAAATGTTTGAGTTAAGAAACCCTTTTAAAACTTTCTGTATGACTGCTGTTAAAGGTAGATGGTAGCAATGATTGTCCTAACTTGTGTAACTTTCTTCACATAGGCTCAGCATTGCAGAAATGGCCAAGAAAACTGCTACTATACTTCGATCTATACTCATTTTGGAAGCTACTAGGAATAATAACAATGCAGTGTTGGCTATGCTTGCTTCTTCCATACAACACTTACCTATGCCTTATGATTACGCAGTATCAGACTATAGATTTGTTACTCACACTTTTTTAGAAGAAAAAGCTAGCGAAATTTAAATAAAATTTCAATATTGTGTATAAAGATAACACGGTGAACAGTTTTGTCCTCATTTTTCATCATTTGTTGTATTATTTTTTAAAAATTTAACTGTGATACATAAGCATGCATTTTTCACTTGGCTGTATTTAATTAAGTCACCAATATTCATTTTATTTTTAAAATACATCATGGTTTTAAAAGATAGGGTTTCCTTATTACCACAATTTAGGTATTAGACTTTGGTAAATCAGTTTTTAATTATTAGTATTGTGCCTTAAAATAATTTTTGTTGTGTTTGTAAATGTTGTTTTGTTAGTATAAAAGTTAAGGAACATTCTTTAGTTTCAAGACAACAGCAACTTTGCTACTCTAGTTAATGATTGAATATAACTAATATTTTCTTTTATACTTAAAACATTATTGAATTTCTTCATAAAAATAATTTTATTTGTGCTAAAAGTGTAAAATAGCAACCCTAAATATGTAACAGATGATTTATTTTGAATGTGTGATGTGCATTGTTTGGTGTCTTCAATTTTGGTTAATATTGCTAGTTTACAGAAGAATGGCTGTATGTCAGATCTTCTATCTAAGGTTACACTAAATTTTGCGATTCTTTTTAGCTGTCCCTGTTAAAAATATCATCACTAACAGGAACAAATTTGGTGTAATATACTTTGTTAATTTCTGACTTAAGTCATGCTACTGTATCAAAGATATGATGTGCTTGATGATTTGAAGGGTATATTTTGATTTTTAGTTTGATATAATTTTAATTGTATGTGAGAAAGTTGTCCAAGTATGCTTTTAAAAATCAATTTTGTAAATCATTTTTTGAAGTTTCTTTCCTCCACTTGTAGTGAATTTTTTTTGGAGATTTCAACTGTTGTAAGTTCCTTGTACAAAGTGTTCAAATAAACGCATTAAAGTTTTTTTGCTTTGATTGTTTTGTTTATGGATTTATTCTCATATTCCACTTACTTGAATTTTCACAAAAGCAGAATTAGCTATTAGTCATAAAACGAGAAACCTTGAAAAAAATATCTTTAAGAAGGCAATATTTCATGTTGTAATCAATGTAATCTGCCAAATTGAAAATTTTCAAATCTATAACTATGGCAATTAATTTTCCATGACTTATATACACTTGAATAAAGCTAAATATTAATTTAATTTTTAACATGCACAGGAGTTTAATCAAGTACAGGAAATTTGTGATAAAAAATATTTTATAAAAACAAATACAAAAATTAGTCATCGCTTGCTAAAAACAAAAGCATATAAAAGGAAGGGAAACTTGTTGGATGATTTCCGAGAAAAATTATATTTGTCATTTTTTGATATTGGAATTTAAAGTCCATGACTCACTGTGGGAAGACCAAGATATTGTATAAATTATGGAAAATTTGAGGCCCTTGTTAGTAGTGTGGATTTTTTAGGGTATGTATATTGATGATTACGCATCATTTGAAAATTTAAGATATTTTAGGGTATGTATATTGATGATTACGCATCATTTGAAAATTTAGTGCTTGATGTTTATAGGAACTCAACTTACTGCATTCCTCTTCCTAATATTATAAAAAAAAGTGGTTGGATAACAACAGAAATTATAAGTTTGATTAATGAAAAAGAAAAACTATAATAAATTTTAAAAAATTATAAAAATTGTTACAAGGATGCTACTAATAAACTAAAAAAACAAATCAAATTAACTAAAAAGACATATTAGAGCAATGATTCTAAAATGCAATAAAAAGGCAAAAGGAATGGAATCTTATAAATATTTTGGGCAAAAATAGCAACTACAAATAGGTACTACAAATTTTAAAATCTTGGCTGATTTCTTTGTTAACGTTGCTAACTCTAAAAGAGATCTTCATACCTTTTCAAATACTATTGCTTATTTTAATGTGAATTAATTTTATCTTTATGATACCAGTATACAAGAAATCAATAATGTTTTAAATTCAATCTGTGAAAACAGCAGCATAGCAGAAACAAACTGGGATGGGCATAATATTATTTAAGTTATTTATTTGGAAAGTTTAACAAAATTACATTCTTCCAACTGGTTTCAAACCTAGTATGTGAAATCCTGTTGTCATAATATTTGCAGTAGCTTCACACAAAAGAAGACGACTCCAGTTTATTAGTTTTTTCTCATCTAGAAAAAAGTAAAATTTGAGCTTATTAAAAATAGATTATTCAAGGATGACAACCATTCTCAAAAACTACGAAAAACTTGCTTATTATATTTTGAAGAAAATTAATTAAAATTTTCTTATTTCTGTTTTTAGCTTTGATTCTTTCAATACATATATTTTTACTTAGTTCAAAACGATAATGCTTGTGATTAGTAATAGGAGGAGAAAGTGGAATCCATAGATAATTCTAAGCTATTGTATTTTTTTTTTTGTTATTTCTCAAGTGCCCCCTCTCATGTTGTTACAATAGGTATAGGTTTTAAGTCAATATAGACAGTTTAGGTTTATTAAACTAAAAACAATAAAATAAGATATTTACAATATTTTCGGTAAGCAATAACACAGGAAAACTACTACTTATAAAGTGTGCGGGGGTCAAAAAATGGCCTAGAGGCTTAAAAATTTGCAGGTAATGATGTTTCAGTAACTGTAACAACATGAGTGGTAGGGTGGTGCACTTGA
The DNA here is from genome assembly GCA_963680715.1 of Tetragnatha montana. NCBI lineage: Eukaryota > Metazoa > Arthropoda > Arachnida > Araneae > Tetragnathidae > Tetragnatha > Tetragnatha montana. The sequence continues at coordinate 23,713,549 of OY796680.1, forward strand.
CAAATTCGAAAAAAAAAAAAAATCCAGACTTATTTTACAATGGCCTTCTCATCAAAGAAGGGTAAAAGGTTTTCTTTTTGCTTCGATTTTGTTTACTTTAAGTTTCATTTTGTAACTTATCGGAATAGCTTTTGCATTTCCCTTGGTCATTATTGTATCTTTATTTTCTCCCTTCTTAGAAGGTTCAATCTTTTCCTTTGCTTTACCAAAATCCAGAAAAAAAATACTAGATCTAATTGTGAAGAAATCTGAATTTTAGCGGTAGACCACAGATATTGTTCTATGATGGTCAGGAGAGCTGCCAGGTCCTCATGAATTATTTCCAAATATTTGCATTTTCAGGACTTAAAACTAGATTTTATCAAAAGATTGGAATACTTCATCATGTAAGACGATGGTCATTGACCAGCCATACGCAGGCTGAATTTCAAAAATCAACAAGTTGTGGGATGTTATTTGGGAGGGAGATGCGGAGGGAAGCTTTATTATGGATGGGCAATGCCACAGGTTAGCAAGCATCCCTGACGATTTCATCATATTCAGACACAGAAGATAAAGTCAAGTTTAGGTGGTTAATTTATCTTAGATAAGTAAATTTTTTGTTATGAGTTTATCAGATATTTCACTATTTCTCAAATTTTAATTCAATTTTTTAAAATTTTAACATGATTTTAGCTTTTAAAATGATTAAAAATCACTTTCCAGGTGGAACAAGGGGTAAAATTTAGCAATTTTAAAGTATGGCAAAGTCTAACATGAAATATGTGCTGCCTAAATAAATTAACTACCCATCACAGATTCTGACAAATTAATTTCAGCTTAAAGGCAAAGAATTTTTTTTATGGAATAAATAAGACCTAAAAACTTACCCGAGTCCTTAGAAATGATGTAACAATTATCATAAAATTCAGAGAAGACAACAGATAATTCATATAAATAGTCACAGAGAGTATGTAAAGAAATATCTTCAATAACATTGATGATTATTTCCTGGAACCTAGAAATAGTTTTTGCAAGTTTCAATTCTTTGGGATGTTCTAACAGTATCTTCACAGTACTTGCAGCATTTTTCAATTCCTTTGCATCTACTTCAACATTTCGAATGATTGATCTGTAAAATTGTAATCAAAGATTTTGAAGTTTTCTTTATCTCTTGAAGTTACATAAAATGATAAAAACATCTAGTAAGTACTTGACTCTTACCTAATCCTAACTAAGGAATAGAGCAAATAGACAGCAGAATTTCCTCTATCATCTAACATCTAGAAAAATTATGAAAAGAAAGGATTAAAGCAACATTGAAGCATATAGAGAATTTAGATACAGGGATAGCAGAAAAGATGCAAAACAGTACTCGATCAAAAGAGAAGACATAATCATGAATCCTGTTGTGGGATAAATCAGCGTATTTGATACAACCATAAGCCACAGCTTCTTGGGCAGCTTTCAACTCTTCAGTAGTGAGTACCTAAAACCAGAACCAATTTAGAAAATAAAATGAAATGATAAATAATAAAGATTATAAACTTCCTCCTTTGCACTTTTACATCAAAATAAAAAATCAGGCCTTTTTAATGCTTATATACCAATATATTCCTTAAAATAATGCTATGTCACATAATCAGGGGGAAAAAAACATGCCATAACACAAGGCAATCAGAATTTTAGTAGCCAGTCTATGTTCCGAACTTCAGGTTTTCTTTTTTGTTCATGTGTTCCATAGTTTGAAAAACTGAGGTTAAGTAATTATTTTAAAATATTCAAAATGAGTGAAAAATTTTACATGATGAAAATGCGTAAAACTTAAAAAGAAAATACATTATGAAAATTCCTTTATTCATTATTAGGAGCACATCTTGCTTACTTCATCCCTTTTTTTGTCTTTTAATTTCAGCAAACTCTTTTGAAGACCTTCATCTAAAAGATTTGCAAGTTTTACGGTATCTCCAGATCGTGTTTTAAACTTTTTCCTAAAAGAGATATTACAAAAATCTTCATTAGTCATAATTAGAGAAAATTTTTGAAATAGCTTTAAGTTATATAAAATTAGTAAACAATTCTTGATTTTGTGAAGATTTTTTAAAAACCATACAAAGTTTTGATAAACAAACAAACCTACTTTTCTTTAAAATAAAAGAACAGTAGGTTTATTTATTAGTTGAAGATGAGGATGTATATATATAGAGATAGAAATGATAAGAAGGAGCAGATGGTTCTTTTTAAGTACCATTATCTAAAGAAGAATTATTAATGATTCATTGCTTTGGCAAATAAGGAGTTTGCCATTAAGTTTAAAATAAAAATTTTAAAGACTAGGAGGCCCTTAATTAATTTGAGGAAAATATTTGAAGAAAGTTTATTAAGCAGAAAGTTTTGTTATATCCTGGTCTTGCCTTCAAACACCCTAGTGTTTTAGCCTCCCATTTTTTTTGTGAAAAGAAACTTTGTTCCTTAAAGTTTTGTTAATTTGAGTTCCCCCACCCACTTTTCCAAATTTCTTATTTTATGTAAATTAATAGCAGCAATGCAATGGTTGACTTGTCACTCTACCTTTTAGGTATAGACTCTCAAATAAGATGTGTGTAGCTTATAAATATACATAGAACATTGTAATATAAGAAATGCATGAAGCTATTCCTTACTTGTCTTCACCCAGCACCAAACCAAATGCAGCATGATCTGTTCTCACTTCAGAAGGACAATACCCGAGATCTCTGGCAGCTTTGAAAATTGTCTCCAAATGCAAGGACTGTGTGTTAACAGAAAATACAAATTAAACTCAACAAAATATTCACAGACACTATTTTTAGTTGATAGCCAACAGGAAAACAACCCAAGTCATACAGAACATGAATAGAAACTTACTTGTCCAGCATCAACAACATAAATTAACCAATCTCCCTTTTCTTCATGCACTCTTTGCTTTATTGCAGCAAGATCAGAAGTATCATAAGTATAGCCGCCATCTGATTTTACTATAGTTAAAGGAACTTTGATTCCTTCTACAAAGAAGACTTTTCTTCCCTCATCTTCTATTAATACACCTGAAAGGAATGATTTTAATGAATAAAAATTTTTGCAGAAGATAAGGTTATATTGTTTCAATTTTTCTTTAATAACATGTTTCATAAAATACCCTTGTCTTCTAATTCCTTGACTAAAGTTTTCATTCTTTCCTGATAAAATGATTCCCCTCTCTCAGTAATGGTGATATCCAGCCTTTCATATATTTTGTTAATTTCTAAAAAAAAACCAAAAAGTGCTCACAATTAGAGAAAATATGATCGGTAAGTAAAACTTTTAGGAAGAAAAAGTGTCAAAATTAATGAATTACCATTTCTAGAAACATCACATATTTGAGTCCATGCCTTGATGATATCTGGATCATATTGTTGAAGTTTGACAACACAAGAATAAGCTTTCTTCTTGAATTCTTCATCAGAATCAAATCTTTTTTTGGACTCCTTTTAAAAATACAAGAGATTGAGTTACATTGATTTTATACTGCTGTGTGATTACAAATTATAAGGTGTGTAATAGAAGAACATATCATCAGCTCACAGGAGAAAGGCACTAAGTCACTTCTGACTCAACTACTTTGTATGAGGCTATACTAAATTTGGCAATATCTGATTATTTCCATTTGATACCACTGATACCATTTTGCCTTGGCGAGATTTGGGGATCTACTTGTTCTTTATAATCATTCTAAGACTTTCAAAAAATTCACCAAAGGTGACTTAGTGCCTTTTTTTTTCCCTATAAGCCGACAATAGAGTCTACTATTTGATGGTTAAACTTTTTTTGAGTAGTGGGTCAGTTTTTGTTCAATATTGTGGACTGTTCTAGCTTCCGAGTCATTTGGATAATTGCTTCCCTTTTTAAAAGGATGAAGTAAAAAAGGGAACTAAGGGGCTATTCACAAAGAACATTTTATTATATTTCAGAATAAGGAGTGGATTGGTCTACTACTATTTGGCACGGGCCGTTTTGGCACTAGAAAAAAAATGAAAGGAATAAAAATCCAATAAGATCAAGATCTCTAATAAGATCCAAAAACTAAAAAATATTTTTTTTTGTTTGGCGCCAAAACAGCCGCACCGAATCGTCCCATTCCGGGAGTGGATTCATATGTGTTTTCTTTTAATGCTGTTACAATGCAAAAAGAGGCATTTCTTTCACTTCTATTTATAATTTAACACTAATAAAATAGTTGTTAATTCCCAAGTAATGGAAAAAAGAGAAACTTGTAATTAAAGTTTTAAAATAATGACAACACAAGGTAGAGTCCTTGAATAGTGAAAATTTGTAACATTAGGGTAAAGTAGGGTATAAAACCCATGAAAATTGTGTGATTTCAGTTTTGAATAACCCTTAATATATTAATGTGTCATAGGTTCAGAACAATTGGTAAATGGATATTAGATTTTAAAGGCTATAGTATATGACAAATTAACTTCTTACAAGATTATGCTTTTTAAATTGGCTCACATATTGATAGAAAGATACAATAGATATCAGAAGACTGCCACTCAGTTTGAGAAATGAAAAGAAGATAAAAATGAAAATCCCCTATTTGGTAAGAATTCCAGTTCAAGGGCTAAAAATAGTACTGTTTACCTTATAAAATTCTTGAAGATTTTGAATTGGTGGGGACTTTTTGATGTAGTCAGGGAATTTTTCTTGAAGGTGAGCAATAAGCATTCCAAATTGAGTTCCCCAATCACCAATATGATTCAGTCGCAAAACTTCATTTCCTGAATACTCAAGAAGTCGACATATACTTTCTCCAATAATAGTAGATCTGTAATTAAGATTAAAATTTCATAATTGATTAGTTAGATAGTAGAATACAGATAATATTTTGATTACACTTGGCAAAAATTAAGTAATTAACTATGTATGCAACACATGCTTTATGAGTATGAATTTAAGTTTTGTAATTGAACATTCAAAATAAACCATAATATGTTGTTTATTATATTTAAAAATTGCTTTACAAGACCCTCATTTTCCCTGTCCTGACTTATGCAACAAAGACTTGGACTTACGACCATGAAGAAGGAACGAAATTTGGATACTTTTTGAAGAAAATATATTAAGAACTATCTTCAGATGAATTTGCTGTAGAAGAATAAAAACTGAAATTTCTCAAAAAGTTGGGGGGCGGGCATTGTCCCCCTATGACCCCCATAAATCTGCCTATATTCAGAAGGCCTTGGAACTGGCTGTTGTATCCCACCCTGGGCATCATGGACGTGATGGCTTAGAATGTTATCATATAAAAATAAAGAAGAAAGTTTGTTTCATTCACAGATTTTTACATGAGAAAATAACTTACCTCAAGTGCCCCACATGCATTTCTTTAGCAACATTAGGTGAAGAGAAATCCACAATAACTTTTCTCTTTTTCATGGGAGGAGGCTTAACACCTTCGTTTAATAAGTAAGACATACGTTGACTGTAAAAAGTAGTCTTAATAGTAATATTTATAAATCCAGGTTTAGCAATGTCAAGAGATTCAATGATTTTAGGACATGGTGGCATGCTTTCCACAATCTTTTGTGCACAGTCCATTGGAGCCATCTTCGCACCTTTTTGACGCAACAGCTGAAGGATATATTAATTTTTACTAAATATTTTTACACCATATATAAAGTGGAAAAACTCATATTAAAAGAACTTCTTATAGTTTTAAAAGGGGAAACTCTTATTAGTACATTTCAACAAATTTAGATTAGATTACATCTGAAGAACTATCATTACTCATAATATTTTAATTGATAATACAATACACTTTATTAATGCATAAAGGTTAAAAGTTGCTGGTTATTTAACGAAAATGTTGAACAGAAGAACTTCTATGAATTTTCATTGGCAGATTTATAAAAACACAATAGAGATAGAAACAAAAATGCAGATTCCCTGACTGCTAAGGTAAAGATTTGAGAATGTTAAAGTTACCAAATTGGCTTGAAAGAAATCTTGGAAAAATGCTATACCAATGATTATTGACGTAGGATAATGAAAATATGATAATTTGATCTATGTTAGTTTTACTTTTGAATAAGGTACTCCTTGGCCTTATTTCTTGTTAAATTCAGGACAAAAACTTACCAACAGATTTTAAAATTAGATGTCTTATTAACAAATGTGCATAACTTAAATAATAACTCGATTTTGTTGGAATAAGATTTAAAACTAATGATTTAATTGATGAATCAAGGAAACAAGTATTTTTGTAATTTTTCTAGTAGTAGCTGTAGCCTCAATTTTTATAACTTAGGAATGGTTATATTATGTCCCTTTTTTGATTATAAGTCAAAAGTCATGTAATTTATTATTGAGTACTATTAAAATAAACTATTAGTATAAGTACTGATAAATTATCTTTATTCTTTACTCACTTGAGCTATATTCATCGCACTGTTACATTGATAGTCACCAAATTTTTCAGATGTAGACCTGGTAACACTACACTGGAAATTTTCAAGATCTGGAAAACACTTGCCAATATATGAGGTGAATAGATTTTGCAAAAACTCCATAATTGACCCTTGAAGAGCAACATCTTCAGATAAATCTTCTGCATACTAAAATAAATTGCCATTGTATTGAATGAAAAAATGTGGACATTTGAGATTTTCTTGAATAAATAAGGAAAAAAAAATTGAATTTATTTACTCTTTTTAGAATGTTTATTCTATATTCAAGTTTCTCATTCTCAGTTTCCAAAGCAGCAACACTGGATGGAATGGAATCTTTAGGGGCTTTAAAATTTTCAATGTCTTCTACTTCCTTTGCAATAGTGTTATAAGAAGTTTCCTAGTAGAAATTTCATAAGTGACAAAAACTAATTTGAAAACATAAGTGGTACATTGAACATATTTATTGGTACTTTAGGATTAGCAGGGCTCAAGCAGGGGTGCAGAATATGTCCGAACGCCCGAACATGGTTCGGGGGAAATTCAGACAGTTTTGGGGAAATTTTTCCCTGAGTTTATAAAGCAAAAAAAAATCTACAAATCCAAGTTGTAATTAATAACAAATATTTTGGCTGGGGACAATATTATACCCTCCAACTTCTGAGGAAATTAGGAGAAAACTACGGATTTACGCCAAAAAAACGAGTTTCCTTCGTGAATACCTGAAAGTTGGCTTTTCCTTCCATTTGGACAGATATGCAAAAAAACCAACGTATCCGAAGCGGAATTAGCAATTTTCACTAAAAACCGCGTTCTTGAATGATATTTTTGGCTTGAAGAACATTTTATAGCCAAGATGACTTGTATACAAGAAAGAATAAAAGAATTATTGAGTCCATAAAAATTAAAACTTATGGATTATTTGGTAATTATTGAACCTTGCAGAAGTTCAGTAATTAAGTTTATTATTCATAATTTTTATTGTCTATATTAATAAAATAGAAATCCGTTGTTTGTTTGTGAATTGTGAGTCTGTGCCGATAACATGTGATTGGTAGAAAAATCTTTCTCCTACTCTCTGAGGCGCAGAAGTGGCTGAAGGGCGAAGGCCTTTTTTATCGTGTTTATTTTATGAGTGTTTCTTACTATTCTGATTTATTACTTTTATTCCGTTTTTCGTACATAAATTTCCTTTTTATTCATTTAACGCCGTCTGTTTTTTATGTTTCGCTCTTGATGATGTTGAACTTTTTGTATAGTTCACGATTACATTTGTTTGTAGATTTCTTACCAGAGCAAATCTATACTTCATTTATTTACTTTTTTATTATAGTTTCTGGACTTCTAAATGGTATGAAATTTTTATGGTTGTCATTGATAGATATGTTTTAATTTCTTAATCATTAGCTACCTAAAGTTTTTATACGCTTACTGATTTTTGTTTAATTCTTTTAACTGTTTGAATCCATTTTTATGGATGGTAAAGCAGCGGGCCTCTTTGTCCTGCAGTCTGGGTAATGCTATATTGCTTTAACAAATAAGACTTCCCAACTATTTCAAAGTGTATGAGATTCTGTCAAAGGAACTAAGTACGGGCCCAGCCCGTCAATAATGACCGAGCAACGCCGGGATACGCCTGCGCTATAGGTATAAAGTTTTACTGCGCCCGGGCAACGCCGGGTCTAGCGCTGAAAGCGCTAGTTTCATAATAAAACCTCTTTGTACTTTAGTATTAACATGAACTAGAATGAAAATATGTGGCATTTTTTGAAAAATTTTGATGAAAGTTTGGAAACATTTTTGGGGGAAATCTTGAACGAAATTAACTGTGTTCTGGGGAAATATTGGGCTCTAGAACATTATCTGCACCCCTGGGCTCAAGTGCCAAGTTTTACGGTAAATCGCCAAACAAACCACATTTTGTTGGAAAAATCCAAGTATCTCAACTGGCAGTGTTACTTTTAACTTTTTATATTTATCCAATTAAGTCCTATTGGCTAAATTTGCGCGCGGCTAATCCTAAATAATACCTACTGATTTATATTGATAGAGGCGATGTTGACATTATGAGATAGATGCAATGGTATAAACACAATTTAGAGAAAATACAAGAATATAAAAAAATTCAAGATGTTATAGAAACAGGCAAACCGAAAATATTGAAGAAATGTCAAGTGTGGTTACTTAGTGGGGTAGGTATAAGACTAGACTTTAGTAATAAACTTAAGGTTTTATCCATGAAAAATATGAAGAAAAATTACGACGACAATTTACTCACCAACTTTTTCACTTTTTCAATATGCTCCATTCTGGTAAAGATCGTGCGATTTCAGAAAAATGACCGATCAAAACTTCTATCACATGCTGGTTGGTTGGTTGGTTGGGGGTATAGAGGCCTACTGCTTGCTCTCAACGAGCCGCTTATGCCTTCTTCTTCCGTATTATTTTAGTTTTTTTTTTTTTATATTTAATCCTATGCTTCTGAGTCTTGATCTGCTATGTCTTCCGTATCAGTTTCAGATTCAGAATCTCTCGATTTTCCTGTCCCATGTTCGACGAACCAGCGATGATTGTCTCCGAGGATTTCCGATATTTTATCGCAAAGAGCTTCTAATATCCCCTTGAGTCTAATATTGCTGTCCTCTAGATTTTTCTTCTGGGATTCTGCAAGATTTCTTTGTTCTTCTAGTATTATTTTTAAGGGTACTTCGATCGCAGTTGAAATCGTGTTGTTTATTTTTGCTTCTAGATCGTTGGAATACCGGTCGTGTGTGGTTTCCTTTTCTGAATTCTTTATGTTCTTGATCTCAGTTTTGAGATCAGTAATTTCTTTGGTGAGGGTTGTAACTACATCATTAAGATTTTTTATCGCTTCTGTTAAATCATTTTCATTTTCTTTTACTTGATAATTTTCATTTCTTTTAAGGTTCTTGTTTTCTCTTGTTATTTCTGGTTTGACCACTTCGGAGTAAGTTTTCTTTCTTGTCAGTAATCGTTCTGCTTCCTTGAAGGTTATATTTTCCGCTTTTGCCTCTTTGATGATTTCACATTCTTTCTTGATAATCGGACAACTCAGGTCTAGTGCCGAATGATCGCTACCGCATCGGAAGCAAACTTGATTTGTCTTGTCACACTCTGAAGATTCGTGATCATTTCCACATCTTGGGCATTTTGCCTTGGATTCTCTACACTTAGCTTTGAAATGCCCAAATTTTAGACAATTGTAACAGATCTTCGGTTTTTCGATGAACTCTTGTGCTTTGTAATTCACGTGTCCGTACTTTACGTTTTCTCTTTGTCTTTTCCCAAGTTCTTGGATTAAGATCGTGGGTGATGCTTCGTCTAAGCCTTTTTTAGTAAAGCGAATTATTTTGTTCACTTTGATGTCTTGTATCAGAAGTTGCTCATTGATTTCGTTTAAAGAATCTTTCGGGTCTATACCTTTGATAATATACTGAGTGGTTATGGAACTTTCAAATACGTAGCTTTCTATTTTTTCACCTTTGATCGATCTTAGATTTAACACTTTGATTGCCGATTCCAAGCTGTATGCCGTTATGATGATGGTTTTACTTCTTGTGAGGTAAACTTCATCTGTTTGATTTAAGATTCCTTTAAATTCTCTATTCAGGTCTTGGTATCTGATTGAAAGTACTTCTTCTGAGTTGACGCTTTTCAATCCTACTTTTATTTTCGTTGCTCCATTTTCAAAGGCTATCTTAACTTTTTCTTCTGTGGGTGCATTACTAGTATAAGTTCTATTTTCTCTCGCTTTCTTTTCTCTGTTGTTCTCTAGTCCTTTCTCTTCATCCAAGTGGCTCGCCGAGCGCTTACTGTTGCTTACATTCTCCACTTGCATGGCTTCATTCTGGGCTCTGTCTCCTTCCACCTTGGAAGTCGACAACATAAACTTTCCTATTTCCTGCTTGCTAACTTCCAAGCAGTTTGCAAAAATAAACAATTCAAAAGAAGTAGAAAAAACTTCAAAATAAATTAAACTCAAGGCAAAAAACTCAGTTGATGTTCCAGACACAACAACGCATCACACCACCTGCTTCAATGTTCCACCTCTTCAAATTCAAATTCAAATCCTATCACATGCGGTGCGGTGCAATGATGAAAGAAAAACAAAACGTGGTGAAAAAATAAACAAAAAAACCGTTGCTGTGTGGATATCGATGGATATCGATCATAGAGTTCGATATGTAGGATTTTTTTTATGTAGGATTCAAATAATTTAAATACTATTATTTGGCTTCATATATAGGAAGGAGTGGATAGATATATGGATTACAACTTTAGAATTCTATTTTAAATTTATTGAATGATAAAAAAAATGGAATTTAAGATTTTACTTTATCTTTGGCAACTCTCGTAATAACGAAAGTAAACAGAAACTAGCGCGGCTGAAGATGATGGCGAAATGAAGCCGGTGAAGATTGTTCGAATTCGAATATAAGAATTGTGACGCGTTGTGGTGATACTGAAATTTTTTCAGAGTCAGAGGTCGACTCGAAGCATAATTTGTTCCTGTTACTTATTATTTGACGAATTCAAAGCGTGAATAATAGTTTGTCTTAGTGCAACGTGTTTTTTTGGAGATTGTTCGGTCACACCAACAAGCTGGAGGTGGAGGGCGACGAGGGCGTGAGCGCGCATGGGGAAAGAGGCGGAAAAGAACTCAAACGGTCTGCTGACCACTTTGAAGAAGACAACGATGTAGAGTTTAGCAAAGACAAAAGGGCCAAGGAAGACAGAATTTACACAAATAAGCTACCGATTGAAGAAAAAGTTAGAATTGCCTTTGAAAATGGCGCCACGTGTATAAAGCTGGGCTTGAAGAGTGCCAACTCCGAAGAGCTTCCTATTAAGAATGAGGACCTAAACAAAGAGTTTGCTGACTTATTAAACCCAGATGATGAAGTCTTTCTTACAAGAAATAAAACAATTATTGTAACTGCAAACAGCTTGAAATCGGCAATCAACGTACTAAACAAAAGAGAAATAGTGGGAAGAGACATTGCAAGCTTCGTATTCGAAAGCTCAATCACAGTACAGTATATCATAAACGGAATAGATCCGAAAGCTTCTGTAAGCCATATAAACGAAAGGCTCCAGGCACACGGAGTAAGAGTGAACAAAATAGTTCGTTTCACCAAAAAAGGTGACAATGCGGCTTCTCCCACGATCTTATTACAAGAACTTGGAAGAACACAAAGGGATCAAGTCAAGTATGAATACGTAATTTACAACGCCCAAAAATTTATAGAGAAACCTAAAATCTGCCACAAGTGTCTGCAATTCGGACACTTTAAAGGTAATTGCAAAGAGCGAAACATAAAGTGCTCAAGATGTGGAGAAAACCACGAAGCTTCCGACTGTGATAAAGCAAGCCAACGTTGCTTCAGATGTGGGAGTAGTGACCACGCAGCACTAGATATAAGATGTCCGATCGTAAAGAGAGAAGGTGAAATCATAAACAAAGCAAAATCCGAAAATATTTCCATTAGGGAAGCCAAGAAATCCTTGCCTCCAAGGAAAAGTTATTCCGAAATCGTGAAGTCAAACGAAAATTCAAACCAAAGGAAAGCACCTACGATCGCGGGAAGGGAGCAAGGACACATAGAAAGCCTAAATAGAAGAATCGATCGACTAGAAGAGGCGGTTGAAAACCTCACAAAAATCATATCTGAGCTGCTACCTGGAAAGGTGTCTGATCAGTCAAAAGTTCAAGCTGATCACGCAAAGCTATTCGAAGAACTAGAAATAAGACTAATTAAAACGATATCTACCAAAGTAGAAGAAATTTTAGATCGGGCATTAGCTCAAACTCTGATTAAAGCCTCAAATGCAGGAAATCCATCCGATCCGGAAGAACATAGGAAAGAAAACCATAAGGAAGGAAAAGGCAGTGCAGTAAGACTAGAACAATTGAATGAAAAAATTGCTAACGTAGTATACCTACATAAAATTAAGGACTCGACCAAAAGTGAATCTAGCTTGAAGAGCTCACTCAGAAGGGATGAAAATCCAGGGAATATAAGTCAAGATGAAGACGATATACACAAAATCAAAGACTCAACCAAAAGTGAATCTAGTTTGAGTGGCCCATCCCGGGGGGATGAAGACCCAGAGTACATAAGCCAAGACGAAGATGAAGAGGAATTAGTCCCAGAATCATTGAAATCGAGATTGGAAAAGCTGGATAGGAACTGCCGGAACATAATCAATACCTATGGCCAACAATTGGAAGACATCATGGAAAAAACTATCTCGGAAAAGCTTTACGGGAAACAATATTAAACCAAAGACAAAAAGCTTACACTTGTTGAGTTTTCACGCCTGAGAAAGAAGAAAACTATAATAAAATAAAAATCGGAAGAAAAAGACACGGACAAATCACAGAGTAGAGACAAACTTGCTCGGTAACAAAAACTAAAAACAACAAATTACAAAAAAAAGGATACCTGGTATAAGCGCATAGCAAAAACCAGAGCAACTAAACCAACCAACCAACCAACTAGCGCGGCTAAAAAGGTAAAAAAAGCTGGCAGAAATAGTGATGGGTAACTCAGAAATTTTAAGTGAGGTGAGTGAGGTACTCATTTTGTCATAGTGAGGTGTGACGTTGTACCACCTCAATTTGTCCCATACAAACAAACTACGTCCCAACACCTCAATTTGTCCCATACAAACAAACTACGTCACGGTGTGTGTTTTCGTCCCACCACCTCAATTTGTCCCATACAAACAAACTACAATGTCATGTCACGCACGTCACGGTGTGTGTTTTCGTCCCCATCCAATGGGACTGGGACGTCCCCCAAGGGATCTTTTGTTCATATCTCATTTTTATGATGGAGTGCACATACTTAAAAAATTATTCGGATTTTGTATTCTTAGGATCCTTAGCTTCAAGCTAACCTAAATTATTCAGAAATTCAAATTAATATTTCGACGATTAAAAAAGATTGCAATAATGAGAATTTCGTTAAACGAGCTGCCAGGATAGAAAGTACGTAATTTGAGGGGGCATTATATTATTACTTTTATGATGGATGACTAATAAAATGTAGTGTACATACTTAAACAATTATGGGGATTTTATATTCTTAGGATCCTAAGCTTCAAGTAAACCTAAATTATTCAGAAATTCTAATTAATATTTCGACGATTAAAAAAGATTGCAATATTGAGAATTTCGTTTAACGAGTAGCCAGGATCGAAAGTACGTGATTTGAGGGGGCTTTATATTATTACATATTGGTTGATAATATGAAATACTTGATCTAAAGCAAAATTTATGTTGTTAAGATTTATATTTTATTGGTTAATCAGTGTTTTGCATAATTAATGAAGCGATTGATTTGGATTTAAAAAGTATCTTTTCAACTGTTTTGAGGATCGAAACGCCAGTCCTCTAGTACTATTATAAGCAATTTATTTGCTGTTGGATTATTTGATTAAAATTCTTAATCCCCTTTAAAAATCATACTGTACTTATGTTCTTACAGCCTTTATTTTCAATTATGCCTAAAAAAGTTACAACTCACATTACAAATTTCGACGATTAATTAAGATTGCTGAAACGTAAAATAAATTCCGAATGCCTCCCCTGTTGGTCGGCCTCGGCCAGAGGATGGGAGGGAGAGGAGAGACGAAAAGAGAAAGGAGATCACATGACCCTAGCCTACTCCGCACTCCTCCCTGCTACTCCGGGCCGATGCCGATGGAGTGGCATGGAGGGTATTGTATTCATTGCACTGCGCATGGGACAGTGCGCAGTCCCATGGGACGTTTTGTCACACAGGGCGCCTTCACCTCAGTTTGTCCCACTACTCCAAAAGAAGTGTGTGAGTATCTTGAGGTGTGTGAGTGGTTTGAGGTGTGTGAGTGGCTTGAGGTGTGTGAGGTGGTACAATGTTTGGTTCTGAGGTGTCATGACAAAACGAGGAGGTGAGGTACTCAAGTGAGGTACCTCACACCTCATTTACCCAACACTAGGCAGAAACTATTAAAACTGATAGGTAAGTAAAAATGTGTTTTTTTTGCGAAACTATTAATTTAAACTAATGTAACAAGTGGAATTTATGAAATAAGGTTGCAAGCTTTTTATGAGAATAATTGAATTTCGAATTATAATTGAGTACAATGTGCTTTAAAAATTTGAGGAGATGTCTATGGTTTTTATCTGAATGTAATGTGTTAAGTCTAAAAGATATTTTTGAGCTAAGGTGTCATGTATGTAAGAAAGCATAAAATCCATAAAAAGTGAAATTCGTGGAATATTTGTGTACTTTAGTAGCAACATAAACTAGAATGAAAATATGGAGACATTTTTGAGGAAAATTGTGGACAAAATAAATTTTGTTCTGGGGAAATATTGGGCTTTGGAAACATTTTCTGCACCCCTGCTGTACTAAGGGTACGGTCATCCTATTTTTCAGGATGGTATCTGTTCAAAAAATATGCTGTTTCTGGTTATCGGACAATAGGAAAATCGCAAACAACCCCCTTCAATGGTCCCTCCAACAAAAGAGCGGCCCCGGGCAGGAGAGAGAAGTCACTCTGGGGCCTGCTAATTAGGTGACTTCGGTCTCCTTTGCTATTGTTGGAGGGGTCATGAATGGGGAGGGCAGATTTTCTGAACTGATACCATCCTGAAAAATAGGATGACCGTACCCTAACAACACATAATCATGTTGTAGGAGCTATGGTTAAACATGGCGGCTAGCGGACCTTTTCTAAAGCTGTTCCAAAATAATTTTTTAAGGTTGATGTGATGTCATATTTCATTTTAAATTCCTTCTATTCATTCAAATGGGCCCTTCTTCCTTTTTAACATAAGATTTATTTTGTGAGTGTGGCCTTGTAATTTATTTACTAATTTCTTCAATTCAGGTGTCATTTTAATTCAGAAAGTTAAAAACCTTTGTGAAGAAGTTTCCTTCTATCTGAAATACTTTAATTATGAGTTCAGATGAAAGTAGTGATAGTGAAGATATTCCTCCAGTTGAAGAATGTCAACGTTTATGTGAAAAGTTTGCTGAAATCACTGGGACTGATGAAGCTTGTGCACAGTTTTATCTTCAAGACAGAAAGTGGGATTTAGATGCAAGTATCACTCCTACTCCTACACTCAATTTTTATTGTATATTTTAATTGTATTATTCAGTGACATTTATGATAAATTATATGAATTTTGGGGTAATATTCCGTAATCAAGGTTTTTGCCAAATGTCGCCAAACTTGGGCAATAACCAGGGATTTCGATCAGGGGTTCATCTAGAGAGAAAATGGGTCCGTTTAAGGACCCTTCACAAAATTCCAATTCCCAAAAACGCTGGCGCGGAATGGCCGAATAGGGCCCTTGCGCCATAAAACCCCACCAACCAACCAACCAATTCCCAAAAATGGAACCTTCACAAAATTCATAAGATAAAAAATAGTTTGAAAATTGTACTTAAAATGTGTTTATCATTTTAGAATGGAATTGCACAGAATTTGGGCTCATTTCAGAAGTTATGAATGCTGTGCTGTACTACTAGTCGTTTGTTTACACAAAACTACATTTGATTTTTCACAAAATTCCATTTAAATTTTCACAAAATTCCTAAAACAGGACCCTGGCAGAAAAACCTGGATGAACCCCTGTAGATGTAGTGTTAGTAGTAGCTTGGCAAGATCCAATCTCGCCAAATTTGGCAAAAACCTTGATTATGGAATCTGTCCCGAATTTTGAACTAAAAAAATCAAACAAATCTGACTATCACATTTTTAGTCTTGTGTTTAACATGGTTAACTGTTTTGGGTCTTTACAGTTATCTGGATCATACTTAAACTGGATCACTGAACCGCATTCCTCATCACTGTTTTTGAGTTCTTACTTTTTAACAAGATTTAAATGGAGTTGATTTTTTAACCACTTTACTTTTTACTTAACTTTCACTTAGAAAGAAATTGAGCTATGATTTGTGATGAGTGTAAGTTTTAAGATATCGTACCCAAGCAAAAAAGTTATAGCTCAAAACTTTAACTGCTTTAGTATAAATTAACCTTGAGAATCTCATCTGGGGATATTAAACAGTCTTAGTTTGACTTACTTTAAAGTTTAAAATATAAAATGGTATAGTTTTGTTGTCAGAGTACCTGTAAAAAGTTATAAAAAAGTTATAAAGTTTAGTTCTTCGTAAGGTATTTTTCAACAATTTTTTATTTTATTACTTACTATAGGTTTCAGTCAATGATTTTTTTGAAGACAGAAATAATAAAGGAGCTCTTCGTGTTACTTCTAAGAATGAAGCCCAGGTTGTTTTGGTTGTTGAGTAAGTGATAATTTAATAAGATTATTTCCCTATAGCATTTCAGAAAAATAAAATAATCTTTTATAAGTATAATATAATCACATGTAGATCTTTAAGTAAAAATTAGTGTTATACTGCTGCTGTAAATTGAGATTTGATTTTTGACTTGTTCCATATACCCTGCAGCCTACACAACTTTGAGAGTATTATGGGCTAAATTATACCAGAACCTAAATTTTTGTGGACTGAAAAATTGATCTTGATGTATCTCATAAAAGATCAATGGAAATTCAATACTGCTTGTTCATGACATAAAAATAAGTTATAAATAATTAAATAATAGAGAAAGTGGGATCTCATATTATATGGTCAAAATATAACAGGCAGTTCTTTCCATTATGTAGTACAGTTATATAGAGTAGACAGTTTATGTATGCATTAAAAACTTTTTTAAAAGGTTAAAAATATTAGTTATTGACAAGCATTTGTAATGCATATTTTTAGGTTTTGTTAATGTTAACTACAGATATTTTATTAAAAAAAAATTAAGTTTCTTAATTAATTCTCTAAACCAGCGGTTCTTAAACTGTGGTCCGCGGACCCCCGGGGGTCTTTAGCGCCTTCCTAGGGGGTCCACGAGTTACCTTGAGGAACACTCAAGTTACCTTTGAGAGTTCCCCAAAAGTTTCGAAATGAGATAAAACACTAGTTTAAAGGGGCAAATTTCAAAACATTGTCTGGGGGAGGACCCCCAGCCCCCTCGAAATTTTGACTTCTATTTATAATGTTTTCCCCTGAAAATTCTGTGGTTTACAAGGAGCTGTTCTCTTCGGATGTAACCAAAAATGTTTCAAAATGATCTAAAACACTACGTTTTGATGTAAATTTTCAAAATTATTCTGGGGGGAACCCCCAGACCCCTATTATTACTAGGAGTAATAGTACAATTTTAACATAATAAGGAATATATTTTAAATACTACTTTTAAGTAATCTAAAACTTAACATATAAATTTACTCGTTGGGGAGTACCTTAGGAATGACGTTGAGTTAACCCCCCCCGAAACAAAAGTCTGATTATGGCTGTGAGTGTTCAAAATGTTGGGGGGCCGCGATGTCTGGCTGTTACACAAAGGGGGGCCGCGACGATCAAAAGTTTAAGAACCGCTGCTTTAAACCCTAATAAACTAAGCAAAAAAACCCCAGAAACAGTTTTAACTATTTTCTATTTTAAATAATTCAAAATGGATTAAAATTATTATAAAAAATTAAAAAATAATACTGGTTTACAAATGTAATTTCTTAAGTTTAAAATCTTAGATACTTCACTCAGATTTGTTTTGGGGTTTTACTGAAAATATGTGATTAGAAAACTAGGAAAAATTCCACATTTTATGTAATTTAATTTAATAATAATTTCTATGCTCAAGAGGGCAGCAATGTAATACAGCTTTTTAAGCTTTTATGCTGAAATTATGATCTTTCAGAATATGGTCTAATTAGATTTTCATCAAGTCTGTTTTTGCTTGTTTTCTAGTGGCAGTAGTGAAAGTCTTGCTGCAGCTGCCACAGCTGTGATTGCTGAATCTGCTTTGAGCAGATCCTCAGGACCATCTGTGGCTGAACCCAAAGCAACTTCATCACAATTAAAGTTTATTACTTGGAACATAGATGGACTTAATGAAAAGAATCTTTTGCTAAGGATTAAAGCTGTTTGTAAAACAGCTAAAATGTAAGTAAAATTTTTAAAATAATATTGTGGATAAAATTTTTGCAAAAGTTGTCTAATGTTTCCAGTTAATGATTTATATAAGTTGAATAACTATAAACTGGAAACTAAATAATTATTATAAACTAATATGCGATTGATTTTTAAAAATCGAGGACAGAAAAAGGTTTATTTAGTCCTGTTTCATTTCAGACATTAAGTACAGCAAAACACAATACAAATTTTATTTCTTGTATAATACATTTGATTGTTATTTTAACAATTAAAAAAAATCTGTTCATGATGCATGAGATGAACTTAAATATAATGCAATTCAATTTTTAAAATGCCACCAGGGTTCTCCAAAATCAGGGGTGTGTTCAGAAGAAATTTGGGTCAATTTTTGGACCTTTCACAAAATACTTTACCTTAAAAACAAAACCTTCAAAAAATATTTTACCTTAAAAATGGCCCTTAACACTAGAACCGCCAAGGGCCCTTTTTTGTCCCCTCGCAAAGTTCAAAGTTTTGCTAATTCTATATTTTTTGTCAGATCACTCTGAAACTCGGTGACTTTTATTTATTTCATGCCCTCTACATAACACAGAAAAAAAAATTCCCGATCGGTTGTGAATTTTAGAAGAAAAATGCGGATTATACTAGAACCGCCAAAGGGGACATTTTTGTCCCCTACTGCAAAATTATTCTTTCAGGCGCCAGGCATGCCCATCTCTCCTCCCCTCTGCTTGCTAGACGTTGTTCCCTCGTTGAATGCAATGAAATATTCGAAGATATTTCCCCCTTGATATATACTACTTAAAAAATGTGATGTTATGACGTTTCCTTGCTTTGCTTTGGAGGTGGCTTACCGATTTATCTACAAGTATATCTACATTTTACCAAGTCTCTGTGTGGTTATTTATGGAAAACTCCTCCCACACTTTAACCAGACATTCATTTGTCTACCCAATATTCAAAATTTCACAAGGTTTCCCTTAAAAGCACCTCTTAATCGCGAGAAAAAATGCTATCCTTTGGCTGGAACCATGTGTGGAACCATGGTAAAGAAAGAATGTAAAAAGTTAAATGCTATATTTTTTTATATTGCTTATAAACTTTAAAGATCTTCATGCAATAAAGTAAACTTGATAATAATAATTATTATTATTTGATTTAGTGAACAAGCAGATATTGTGTTTCTGCAAGAAGTTGTTCCTGAATCTGCTGCATATATTTTAAAACACCTCAGTGATGATTACCTGTGTTATTTTGGTGGAGAAGTTGGATATTTTATAGGAACTTTAATAAAGAAGTCTACTGTAAGCTACAAAAAACATGAAATAATAGATATTGGTGAAACTAGAATGATGAGAAATGCATTGGAAGTAGATGTAAGTTGGAAATAATTCAAACTTTAAAATAATTGACGAGAAGTTGCTGTAATTTTTATATTCAACTCTAAAGTCTTGTAGTTTAATATAAAATAGTATGAATAACTTTAATCTGAGTATAATTCGTTTTGTAATTATTTGAATTTAAATCTATAGGGTCTATTCACTTCAGATTTCTTATTTAAAAAGTTCTAGATGTGTGCAAATTAAATTAGGGATGCATGTTTTGAACTCCTTTCTGGAATTTTTAAAACTTACTTGAGTGGGGGAAGAAGCCAAATGGTAAAAGTGACAATGTGTGGTAAGTTTACTATGCATGGTAGATAAGAATGTAAGTACTAAGAATTTAATTTAAGAAACTACTGGTTTGATACTAGGTACTGATATATTTCCGCCCTGATTTTTTTTTAAAGCCAAGTGAAACTTCTTAATATACACATGTTGGAAAAAAATCTTCAAGTTTACCAACCCATCTCATATACAGTATGCCATAGTGTCACTTGTAACCTTTGGCTTCTAACCCACCGATTTGTCCTCATATGAAAATTGTTTCATTACAAATTGTCATTCTGTTTTGTAGGTAGTGCATAATAATGTTCCTCTATGTCTATTTAATACTCATCTTGAAAGTACTGCCGAAGGATCAGAAGATCGAAAGAAACAGTTAAAATTTATGTTTAAGAAAATTCTAGATGTACCTGATGATAAAACTGTGATATTTGCTGGTGATATGAATCTTAGAGACAAAGAGGTAAATATGTTTAAAATGATTCGCCTTTAAAAAAGCTTCATTCTTTTCTTAAAAGTATACACAGTCTGTTTTATTGCTGTAGGAAAATATCATTTAGTTACTTTTCTTAAATCCTGAATAATATTGTTCATGAAATAATCAAGAGCTCGTGCTATATAATTGCTATTTTGATAATGCTTGTATAAAAATTAAACTGAATAAACTAAGTTGATTACAGAAATATGTTTAATGAAATTATAAAAATGAGTATTGAGCATGGATAAGGTTTTTAAGCATTTTTGATTCTGACATTTAAAGCTAGTTTAATAGCTACAATTCTTTTACCTATCTTGTTAAAAATTGCCAAGTTGTTTTGTATCCCAAATATTTAAATATCACCGAATTTTAATGTTGCCATCAACTAAACTGTATATTTTATTCAGTTTATTTGCAACTTTTGGTGATGTTTATGACCTTCAGTATTTAAAACAGCTTTGCTATTTTTAGTGTTAGATCATGGAAAAATGTAAAATAACGTACAAAAAAAACTTATTCTAGGTGTTTTTGTACTAACTATTTCATTGATGCAAACATGACTAGATTTACTAAAGAATTTTTGCAACTTGTCTATTTTATTTACATTACAAGTTTAAGATTGTTTTTTATGAATCTTCTCTCTTAGCTAAAAGAGTTAGCTGGTCTCCCAGCTGGCATTGAGGATTTATGGGTAACCTGTGGCAGCCGTAAAGAATGTGCTTATACTTTTGACATGACTCGAAATGATAATCTAGTGTGGAATGCCAAGTTCAAACCCCGATGTCGATTTGATAGAGCTTACATTCGTCATTCTTCTCCTTGCAAATTGAAGCCAGTTTATTTTGGACTGATTGGACTCGAACGGCTGTTACCTCACAGATGCTTTCCCAGTGACCATTGGGGTATTTTGTGTCATTTTGAAAAAGAAAAGTGATTGCATTTTGAAATCAAAATTTTATTCCTTTTTTCTGGGTTATTTACTTTTTATATAATTACCATTTTGTTATTTCTTGCTGTATGCTTTGAAATTTTCTTGATTTGCTAATTGATTTAACATTTTCAATCAATAACATTATCCATTTATCTTAAAGGAGGATTTGATGTTTAGTTTACACAATTTTTTTACTTCAATTGTTCTTTTTAAATTTTCGAGTTTTTAGAAAATAAATTGTTTAATAAAGTTTTGTTTGTTATTTCTTCAAATGATGAAACTTAAAGTCCTCATGCAATAACATGTTCCACAAAAGTTTGGTATGTTCATATTTATAAATTTCTTAAGTATTAGTAATTGATAACTTTACCTTACAGAAAATAAATCCTTCCAGTTGTCTTCTAAATAACTTCAAAAAGCCTTAAATTTTCTTTCTTTTAATACATTTGATGTTTATAGTAGTGGAAAATAATAAGAATTATTGTAATGCGATAAATAAAAAATAAAGCAAAAGGTGAGTTGGAAGTGAATTTTCTATGTGAAATTAGAGGAATTTTTCCCAAGAATATACATTTTTTATTTAAAAGCTAGTTTAATAAATAATCTTCATGTGAATTCCAAGTGAAGGTGAGTTGGAAGTGAATTTTCTATGTGAAATTAGAGGAATTTTTCCCAAGAATATACATTTTTTATTTAAAAGCTAGTTTAATAAATAATCAGGTTTGTTAGTTCAAAGAAAAGTGAGTAAAATTGATTAATAAAATTTATTTTAATATTTTAGTTGACAATAATCTTTAAAGAGTGAAGAGCTTCCAAAAATCATTGTAAACAATGCTTCTTAATTAGATCAAAATAAAATGTAACTTAAAATGATATTCTGAATTAAGTTCCCTCTGGAGGTCTGATAAATTGTGGTAAATCACCTGGGAACTTAGATAAAATGTGTTAAGAGTTGGTCTTGAATAATCATGCTGTGGAAGAAATTACTAAAAGAGATCTAATCAACTTTAAAGGTTGTTAACAAGAATATGCCTTACGAAGACCAAGGGGGAAGAACTGTTCAATGTATACATGCACATGAAAGTTGATTCTGAGAAAAAAGAAATTAAATATGAGAGAAAAATATGAGATTTTTCGTTTTTTCTCAGTGCAGCCCATTTTTACAAGTTCAAATTGAAATATATTTTTCACGTCTTCAAATATTAGGTTTTAAAGTAGATATAAATATTGAAAAGCAGATATATGGCAAGAAAATGCCATCATTTTGGAGAGTGCAAATGAATTAAAAAAATCCCCCTTTGTTTCAAAACTTTGAAACCACCAAACACATTCATAAAAAAACATTTAAAAAAATTTAGAATTTCAATAAGAGTTCTTGAAAACATTTGGAACACAGACTCCAAAATTTGAGTTGTAAAAAGGTTTTAGATTATATAAATGGGATGTTCTAAATAAGAAGATGATGTGAATAGACAATAGACTGTTATACCTAGTATAATAAATGGAAAAATTTCATGAGGCGTTTGAGGGTCCTCCTCCTCAAAAGTTTTGGAAATTCGCCCTTCAAAGTAGTGTTTTAACTCATTGGAATCGTCAGTTTGAAAAGGGAATAATACCAAAAAATGGCAAATTGACTTTTTGTGTGCAAAAAAACATCCAAGCTTTTTTCTATACATAAGTGGAAAGAGGGGAAAATTTCTACCCCCTTACAGCAGATATATCACCTTGAATTTGGCAAAATCAATGTCCATTGTACATTCATTGTATTTTTTTGATTAAATTAAATTTAATTGCCCTTTCTTTTCTGTTATCTGCAATTATCATCCCTTAAAGTAAAATTGTCAACATTTTCTCCTACGTGAGGGTCTACCAGAGTTGTAAGGATATTGACCTTATAACTCTGGACCGCCGAGGGGTCTTTATTCCATTGATAGAGATGCTGCTCTGTACCATAACTCCACCCCTCCAAATCTGATTTCTCTCGTTTCTCAGTTCATCCTGATAACAGCTGATTTTTGTCTGGAGGAACCAGTGAACACAAAATAATCAAAATTTTGTGCATGAAGGAGTCAGATTTGACAAATTAGGAATTTATGTAGATTAAAATTATCTGATCATGGAACACGGGTAACTAACCGCTTTGGCCAGATGTCATAGTTGTCGAGTTTTTCTGGTTGAAAAATCGTAAGGAGGCTAGGGGCAAAAGTGGAGGGAAAAATTTCCTATATTAGAAACATGTTTTTGGCATGTTTTATAATGTGAATAAGTGCAGTGAGCTGGGTTTGGGGAGGATTGCGAAGTAATACGTAAGGTTCTGCGTAAGCAGTTTGTGGGGGTTGGTGAGGTATTTAAAATATATAAAATCTAAAATATTTAAGAGTTACATATTCATACCATCTGTACAATTGTTAAAACAATTTGATGTTCACATGACAATTGGATTTTTCTTGTTAAAAGGACTTTTTCATGAGTTAAACTAGCTGCAGGATTTCAATGTGTTAAATTTTGCGATAGGTTTAAGGCACTTTTTAACTTTGTTATTTAAAACCTTCTTAATATCTTTGGTCTGAATTTTGATTTACCAATGTGCCTCAAGTGGTCTAACTTACTTTTCCCTCCTTCTTCGATTAAACGGACGGGTGAAAAAAAATCACTAAATTGCCATGTCTAATCTGATCGGGGATAAACCGGATAAAGGAAGTTTTACCCTAACATCGAAATACGCTCCATCGTGACCATAAATAGTATCGGAATTTTTCCTTACCCAAATAAAATACATTTGAAACACCATTGGAGAGAAGTACGTGACTTATCGAAGCAAATGTTTTCTTTGCTGCCTTGTATCAGAGGGTCGCTGTAATGAAGTTACAACCGGTGATAGCAATCAATAGGAGCGTGCATGTCTCTTAACAAAAGAACCTCAGTCCTTACCAATAGAAAATTCGCAAGATCTCTTGAAAACCTCTTGAAACCGGAGAGCGCAGTCAGGGCTCTCTCCAGCTGGAGGCATGTGTATGAAAAATCATCGTCTCGCTACGCGTTTCATTTATTTTTCAAATCAATAACGAGAGGACGTTGCTGTGCGTCCAGCGTTATCAACGGGATTTTGCTTCCGCACCAGAAGAGCATGTGCTTGATGAGTTTTTTCTTGAAAAGAACCTTGCTCGGGCTTATTTCTAGCTGTTCAGGTTAATATGAAGCAAAAATGATGGGAAATTTTATTTATAAAAATACTTTTTAACGTTCTTCGGGGACTCGGAGTCCCATTGGTGGATGAAAGTACTTGGGTGATTTTTTCCCGAATGAAAGAAACTGAATATGTAACGAACGTTACATTTAGGCGTTAGTAAATAAAAGATACAGATTCTAATTATGAATATCTTTATCTTGCTCAGTTGTAAGAAAAACTGTGGTTTTTCTGTTTAAACTAGATTTATTAAAAAAAAAAGATATGTATAGCCTTGTTTAAACTCACCAGTAAGATGTCATGATTTTACTCCCGGCATAATGAGACTGAGAGTTGGTAATTAAGATTTTATTCAAAATTTCCCACCATTCATACCAATTAGATAATTTTTTTCGGTGTTTTTTTTAAAGGGGATAATTGGTTAGAAGAGTGATAAGGGTATTACTAAAACACATACAGCTGAATCGTATATAAAAAGAAATTAGAGTACAAGATGTAAATAGTGGCACCCTCTTTTGTTTTTGACTTTAAGTTTCTTTTATTTGAACAAAAAAAAAAAAATATTCTGTCGCATATGTAAAAAAAGCCATGCGGTATAAAGGTGTGCTCATAAAAGTAGCTTAGGATCTCTACTTTCCTTATAATATATCAATGTGAAATTATTTAAAACTAACAATAAGAACACATAATATATGAGGATTTCAGACACCAGTCAAAGTTTGTTGTCGAGAACTAACACGAATTGTCACAGAAATTCCTGCTGCATTCATTCTGCTTGAAAGAATGACCCCCAACTGCTCTCTATTAGTTTATACGTATTATCAAGAAGTCGAACATTTACATCCCTAACCCTCAGTCTTCAGCACCAGCACCACCAATAGCCAGGTCATTAGCGTATTTTTCCGCGTATAATTTATGAACACTTTGTTAAAATGCGACATGCATTAAAAGTGGATTTTTCGTTGTTGATAACATTGCCAAAATATACATTTAACCCTTATAATTTAAGTTAATCATTTGTAGGTAATAATTAGAATTTTTCAAAATACAACCACTTAAGTTGTATTCTATAATGGAAGTGCATGTCTAAATTATTATTTTTAAACTAAATTCAGAATTGTTCATCAAGCATTTTATGCTAAAGATTGATAATATTATAGTGTAGTACGGTAACCGAAAAAGTAATAACAGCAATGGAAAGTAATTATAAAAACAAACTGATTATGTCTCCAAAAGTATAACATGTTAATAATTTTTGTATTATATGAGCTATATCTGATTTTAGTTGATGGTTCTATGATTTCCGAGTTAATCAAAAACAAGACGTAACGTAAGTGAGAACAATCCACTGAATTACATGGATTTTAAATAAATTTCCTTTATCTTGGATGGTGATTTAATTGCTCAATGGTGTATAAGCTTACATACAACATTACTTATAAAAACTGAAAATGTCCTTTCTAATTTTTATTAACAGGAAAAATTGTCACTTACCTGTAAAGCTACTCCAAATGTATCAAAAAGCACCCCCATTCATTTTGTGTATTCTAAACACGTCCTTATAAACCCATTACTAAGCTATGATAATTTCTTCGCCACTTTTGTTAATTCTTAAAAAGGAAACAAAAATAAAACCTTTTCAAATGGGAAACGTGATAGTTATTTTCTTTGTAAGAGTTTTACTGCAAATACGGCATTAGAAGTAATTGCAACCTGAAATGGGGGAAAAAAAGCCTCAAATCCCGAGAAAAAAACTGAAAATAGGAAAAGAGTAATTCTAGAATGACTGATTAAGCGTGAGATTACTTTACACGATACTTTACACTGAATGAAAATACAATTAAAAGCAAATACACGTGATTGCTCACGTTCTTCCAAAAGACATTTTAAAAGGTGTATGTTCTATAAGCGAAACTTCCTGCGTACTAAGCCTGAATACAAATACATTCTTTCACTCGCTAAAGGTCTGTTTATTGTTATCATTTAATTATCTATATTAAATTTGAAGGGACGATTTAATTCGAATCATTTGTCAACTGCCTCGCTTCTCATTAATGGCATAGAGGGAACTCATGATGGATAAATCCAAATTCACCAAAAAGATGTAAATTTTAGGCCAGTAACATTTCATGGAAAATTATTTATGATTTTATGGAAAATTATCTTTGAGATGAAAACCCTGTCGAGGTAAGAAAAAAGTTTAATTGTAAAATCCAGTACTATTACCACTATTAAACATTCCATAGATAGTGGTACATTGTTAATGGATTAGCCCCAATAAAGTAACTAAAATATAGGAAAGGGTGTTAATTGGTTAAGAGTACTTTTAGTTTTTTCTGAAGCAAGATGAATGTAAACTTGATTTTATGAAAATAAAACAATAATTCAGATAATTAAGTTTTTATATGTAACTTTTATTTACATTTCTGAAGGAAATAAGTAATAAGTTGTAACCTAAGCCAAACTCATAAATTTAAAGTTTTAGGTTTAGAATCATTTTCCCTTTTGCTTTTTTAAAGAGAATAAATACATAAAATATGAAATCAGCGTTTTGTTTAGGAAGCAGCATTTAAAACCTTTAACGTGTTTTCATTGCAATACGAATGTAAACTGTAAAACGTGGTTTTCCTTTGACCTTCTTACTATGCAAAGAAACAAACTTCAAAACGGAGTCCATTTTACAGTGAGTTGGGCTGTGGTCGTTGTGTAGTTTGTTTCTTTGCATAGTAAGAAGGTCAAAGGAAAACCCCGTTTTACAGATTATATTCGTATTGCAAAGAAAACGCGTTAAAGGTTTTAAATGTTAGAACGAAATTAAAGAACAAAATTTATAAAATATGTCCTTTTGGAGGTTTCATTTAAAATTTTATTTTATGTACAATTTAAAGATAAAAAATTTTGATAATAACAAATAATTGTAACTTATTTCTAGGAAATAGGAAAGTTTTTAGTTTTTTTTTACCGGAGTGGACATGGAAGTTAACTCTATAAAGATTTCATTTTGGTTTCTATTGACAACTTAATGCATATGTGCCAAGTTCGGTAATTTTTCATCTGCGCGAGCGTTGTTTCAGGAAAAAGGAAACTAACTTAAGACATCTTCATTATCCATATAATTTATTACTATCAAGAGTATAAAATATTCAGTTCTTTATTGATCCTCTATTAAAGCCTCTCTATAGAGAGGGTCACTGCTGTGATAGATAAAACAATTACAATTTAATCAAAATAAGAACGATTGATGACAAGTAGTGTCGTGTCTGAAATAATAAAACAGCCTTGACTGATTTTATTTCTTATCGATATCTGATGATTTCTGGGAAAAACATGATCTTATTAACCTATAAAGTTTGGATACCCTTAAAGATAACTATGTCGTAATTTAATACTTCATAATAAAAAAAATTTTATTCAGTGGGGGAAAGAGTCAGCCCATTGAAGAAATAGTTAGTGAATGGCTCAAAATATTTAATGAAATTAGGAATTAATATTAGGATATACTACAACTAAAGCTTAAAAGCTAAAGCTAATTAACATGAAAATTATGATATAAGATGAGAAAAAATTAGAGTCGTTTTAAGTTTACTAAACATTTTGTAAAAATCTGTAAAAAAATCTGCCTGTTTTTAAATTTTAATGAAAAATTATTTAACATTTCATCGTGATAATGTCTTGAAACAAACTCTAAAACAAAATTGTCTTCCTTGCTACTTATTAGTTCTGTGCTTTACATTCTATGGTAGATAAAATTCCCCTTACTCAACATCTTAACACATTATTTGTCATTTTTGTCGAAAAAAAAAGGGGGTGAAAAGCCACTGCGAAATTTCTCTTGGGGGACAAGTAATAGAAAATGTCCAGACTTTAAGAAAATAAGACGTTTCTTTCTTTCTACTATTTATATACAAAGATTAACTACATAAGGTGAGGAGACCAGAAGTGTGACTTCTTTTGATAGACTTACGTTTTTTTTTTTAAATACTTATTACGGTTTTATTAATAAAATCTATTATTTCATGGATTTATATATCTTTTTGTTTTGTATACAAAAGTTGCATTTGAAGTTTTATTTCTAAATTTGATGCATTTTAGGACCCAAATTGCTGTAAATCTGTTTTTTTTTTTTTTTTTTGGTAGACAAGAACTCTTATTTTCCTAAAATAGTTTTTGTCTATATAAATGTATTTTTCGGTGATTTTGACTGGAAAATTTTAAAGCGCTTAAAAAGTTAGAGTTAGATATCTTTTAGATAATTTTTATGTAATTTTCGGTACAAAATTCCTGTTCTGTTAAATATTATTTAGTTGTTTTGGATGCCAAATATTAGAAACACCGCCAAAAAGTTTCAAACTATACTAGACTGCCACGTTTCTTGACCCTATGACGTCATTACAAGGAAGGAAAAACTGAGTAAACAGAGAGTCTGTTGGGTTGCTAGGAGGATTTTCGGCACACAAATCGTGATAAAAATACGCTATAAATACAATACATGGGTTTAACAAACTAATCATATTTCTAAATTGAAGTTCTTAATTCCACTCAAAATTCATGCACCACGCTGGGAACTACTTTCTTTGTTTTGTTTCACCAGGGTCAAATAACGTTGCAGTCTAGTATAACCGATAAATATGTGTATAGTTATATTTCAATGACAACTATAAAAATAAGCGAAATTTGAATATTTGGTATCCAAAACAACTTGGCGATATTTAAAGGGACAATTAACGGAATTGTACGTAATTTAGATTGATTGATTTATCTAGATAGATCCTTTTAAGTATTAAATAATTTTGTTGTAAAATTTAAGGTACATTATAATGTAATGAATACTTATATACCAAAAAATGTGTTTAGTTGGCAAGTTTTTCAAAATACCGTCACATAAAATCTATTCTCAACAAAATCAGATTTGAGAACCGACGTAAAATTTAGTTCCTTTTTCTATACATTGGTGAGATTGTTACTCTCCCAAAAAAAGTCTCCACGTGAAAATTTAAAAACAAAAACGAATTTATTCTGCCCTTTTTTTTGGTACAATCAAGTTTCTTGCCCACAAAACTCGGTCCATGGAATCGAATGTAAAAAAAATTATATCTGCGCCCAGAAAAGGTATAAAATACCGTCACAATCACTCGCATCGATTCTTGGAATATCGATACTTCATATTTGATTCGACGCATCGAGTTTTTGCGGGCATGAAACAGCAAAGTGCAGTTTTTTCTATACCTCTTTGAATTTTGCGCCGAGCGAAACTAGTTTCCGGCACCAAATGACATGAGGTTTGATGCTTTTCCGAAAGACGAATTTCGTTCTCGGAAAATTCGGTGGGAGTTATAAAATGAAAGCCAGCTCGTAATATCTGCAGCTGGGTTGCATTGTTCTCCTTCGTTTCCCTGCCACGGAACAAAGGAAGGGAAGGTAGTTTCGCAAAGAGGTGCCATGGATGCTACTGGGAAACTCTCAGGAGAAGCAGGAGAACGGGAGTCACGCCCTGAGTTGCCCCATTGAGGGGTGCACTCCAGTAAATTGAAGGGGGAGCATTCATACAGTGCATTCTGGTCTCTACTTGCGTCTCATTAGTCTTCTCACGTCTCTCAAGTCCGGATATTAATTACGACAAGTGATCCTTAGCAATGTGCCTTACCCAAAATGTTGGAAATCGGACTAGTAGCAGCTATCTATTTGTTTATCTTTAGTTAGAAATCTTTTGGCAACCAGGAAGTGACGCGTGATATTATTTTGTGAGCTGTAGAAATTTAAATGAAAAAATGTTTTAGATCAATAGAAAATATGGAAGAAATGTAGTTCTTTGTGTAAATAGTTAATTTTTGGCCCGTAATAAATTTATTGTGCTGTACCCATCAAGTTTCACTCCTCTCAGATGTTTATGTTTGGTACTGCTGCCCATATGCATGAATTTGAAACCACATTTGGCGCCCCCGGGTGGGCGGCCTCGTACTGAACATTGACTCTCAGGTGAGTGAAACAGACCGATTTCCATCTTGAAGTTTTTGAAACGTATTTATTTTATTATATGAACCGATCAGTATTTTGTTCGGTATTTTGATTTTAAGAAGATAGTAAAGATGGAAAGTTTTAAACAGAATTGATTTCCATCTTGAAGATATTTTGTTATATATTTTTGAATTTAAGAAGACAGTAAAGATGGAAACTATTAAACTAAATAAAACAGCGCAACGAAAGGCTTTTGGTAAGGCGTACACTCAGCTTGAAAAATTATTAATTGAGGATAATATTGATTTAGAAGAAATAGAAACTTGTTTACAATGGTTCAGACTAAAGGCAAAATCTCTAAAATTGGCTCATACAGAATATTTAAATGCTTTAACTAATGACGACGAATACATGACTGAATTTGACGTAGTTGAGGATTACCAAGAAATAGCTGTAAGAATAGAACTGAAATCCAAACGGATATTAACTGATGCTTCGAAAAAACAAAGAGCTGTTAAGCTGAAGACAACAGGGGAGAAAGAGGTTAAAGAATGTCCAGAGATTCCTGTCACCTCTTCACCT
This sequence comes from Tetragnatha montana, assembly GCA_963680715.1. NCBI lineage: Eukaryota > Metazoa > Arthropoda > Arachnida > Araneae > Tetragnathidae > Tetragnatha > Tetragnatha montana. The sequence goes on from OY796680.1 coordinate 23,744,797, forward strand.
GTTGAGACAGAGATCTTCAAGACGTCATCACCTTTGATGAAGATAGGATGTCGGAAAGATGAAGACCTGATAGTATTGAAGCAACAGGTCGACGATGATGAAAAAGAAACCAGTGAGGTTATAAAGAATGTGACTATTGAATCCAAGTCGTCCTCAAAAGACAAGAAACCAACAGAGTTGTGGCAAGATGAAGAGAAAGAGAGAATAGGAAAGCGGGTAGATAGATGGAATAAGAAACCACCAGAATTTGTTGATGAAGAAACCGAGAAGTTCAAGACCGTAAAGATGTTTGGAAGAAAGAAGGGAGATGAATCCATGCCGGTAAAAGATGGAGAAAGAACTGAAAAGGGAAAAGAAAAGATAGACGGTGAAAAAGACGAAGAGAACCATCCTATGAAGATGTTGGTGAGAAGATTAAAGGATTCTAGAATAAGACAGACTGATGAGAAACAGAACAAGAAAGAAGTTAACCTGGACAAAACTATAGAGAAAGAACTGGAGAACTTAAAGGAGGAAGATGATTCTGTTGATAGAGCTGAAAATCTGATTAAAAAGAAGAGAGGGAAGACTCAGGAAGAAGTGATGATTTCTAAAGGTAGAGAAGAAGATGATGAAGGTACACTAGAATGCAAAATATATGGAAGAGAAAAGGAAAAAATTGAGGTGAAAAGATTTGAACAAGTAAAAATTGGACGAAAATTTATCAAATGGAAAACAACTCAATGATTTGGAGCTCCCCCCCAAGAAGTTTTACAAGGAAGAACATGGGGTTTGAGTTTGAATTGACATTCTCAAACTCAAAGTGGGGAGAATGTTGGAAATCGGACTAGTAGCAGCTATCTATTTGTTTATCTTTAGTTAGAAATCTTTTGGCAACCAGGAAGTGACGCGTGATATTATTTTGTGAGCTGTAGAAATTTAAATGAAAAAATGTTTTAGATCAATAGAAAATATGGAAGAAATGTAGTTCTTTGTGTAATAGTTAATTTTTGGCCGGAATAAAATTTATTGTGCTGTACCCATCAAGTTTCGCTCCTCTCAGATGTTAAGTGTTCGTACAGCTGCCCATATTATGAATTTGAAACCACACAAACATTCCTAAGTTGTCAATGACGCTAGTATCTTAAGTTCTGTCCTGTGCATTTGTTAATATGGAATACAAATAAACGGAAGAGGAATTTGATTGTAGGTGGTGCACACAATAGGCGTATATCTTCAGATGGGAGATATAGAGTCAAGATATTATGTTAAATATACAGTTTGATCGATATAGATTTTCCGAATGATTCAAAATTATTCAAAATATCTTCTATGAAAACAAGCACTATATTTGAGCTTGAAATACGCAGTTGAATTTATACAGCATGCAAGCACATCCTTTTGAAATTTCATAGGTTCAGGACTTATATTTTTTTAAAGCTTAGGAATAGAAAGTTATATGCTGTTTAAGTTTGTCATATAATTTAAGAATTAGTTATTTTTTGAAACTTTAAGAAAAAACAATTTCAACAAAACAAAATTTCTTGAACTTTTGCAGTTTCAGAATTCTCATTCAGAAAATAAGGATGTCAGTTGAGATGCTTTGAGTGAAACTTAATTCCATAAACAGGGTCTCATTCAATGTGGGAAAATGCAATTGAAAAAGAATGCAATAGCCGATTTACGTAATAGCAATCAGTTTATTAAAGCAAATGTATTCATAATAATCTATTATTCGGAAAGTTCACTTGATTAGAGACAACGAATATACAGCTTTTCTTACTTTGTTTAACGTAAGAGCATCACCGTATATCACCCTACGGCATTCTACGCTAAAGGAAATCGCAGTTTAATAGTTCCTTTACTAAAAGGTGTTTTAATTATCGTCATTTGAGAGGTTTATTATCCTTTTGATGCTTTTAGTCAGACTCCTGATTGTGAAACTTTATGGATTATGCTACATAATTAAAATGTCGAAACTTCAGTTTTCTATGAAGTGTATTGCATTTAAAACATGTTTTGGATTTCAGCTCAGGCTACTATACGTCAAATTATAAAATGAATAATTTTACTATAAAATTTGTAATTTCGACAAATATGGTAATTTTGTATTTGAAGTAATGCTTTAATAAAAATTTACTAAAAACATTGACACAATATTTTGTTATTAATGCTTAGGTAGGTGAGAGTTTGCAATCTCTGTATGCTGAATTAATTTATAGAAATAAACAGTTTTATAGTTTAAAAGCAAAAGACTAAAGATTATAAATTCAGTATTCCCCTCAAAATTTTATACGAGTGTATATACAATTTAGAAGCAAATTTTGAAAAAAGGGCAAAGTAACATCTGAAGATGGCACTTTTCTGATGTCCTGAACTGAAAGAAAATTGAAGGAAGAGTTTTTAGTGAATAATTCTATGAATAGGGTTAGATTTTTAAGCAGAATAAAAAAATAATTGCAATGAAAAGTCGTGATGGGATAGAGGATAATGAATTAATTAAAAATATATACAATGGATGTTTTAAGTCTGAATCCATGATTGTATTTGCTAATTATTTAGCCTCAATAGTACCTGAATCGCGTACTAAACCTTTCTCCTCCTTTGTATAAATTAAGTTCAGATTCTGTCCACGTCCTGGTCTCTTATCGCACGCAATGGTGTATTATGTAACGGATCCCCTTTAGCTACGTCAAGCAAAATGACTCTGAATAGGGAACAGTTCCATTACGCCTGAAATGCCTGTTGTAAATTTCATCGTTATGGAACAAGGGCTAAAAGCTACTAGATCGAATGAATGTCTTCCAGTGGAGCATGGGAAAGCACCTGTTTTCTTTTCAAGAAAGAGGGATTCTGCATTAGCGAGGAAAAAAAGTGGCTCGTTTGGACTGGATGATGACGACAAAGGACAGTAAATAAAAGATGTAATTGGGATGTGTATATCTTATGGGTTTTTTTGAGAGAGAAGGGGAATGGTCGTTTCGCATGGGAATAATAAGCTGATTCGGTATGGTGTAGGGAAACTCAAAATTAGATGAGTAAAAATGTTGAATGAACTACAAGGTTTTGCGTGATTCAAGTTGAATAAATTAGAGTTGTTAGAAACCTTTTTCGAGCTTTAAAAATAAAACGTGAAAATTAAACTTTTAAAAAAAATTATAGATCAATTTTTTTAGGTAACCTAACTTCTAAAAGGTTTTTTGTGTTAAAGGTATGTGTACAATGTAAATAAATGTTCTTAGAATTTTCTCACAAAGACACAATTGTATTGAATAGTTGCAACCATATTTTTTTGTGTATCGTAATATCTTTAAAAAACACCCCAAGTGTATCGCACTATTTTTCTTAAAAATAAATTTTATTTACAAAAAAATTAATCGTACTTTTTTTAGTACTTCAATAATACTTCAATATAGTCAAAATTAAAAATTTTGAATCCTCCCATTGATATGAAAGTTGTATTTTTATTTATACGGAGTAAAAAAAAGGCTTCCATGATTCTTACACCCCGTGACTTTTTAACAGTAACTTTAAAAATATTCTTATTTCAGAGGGAAGGTACATGCATTTCACACCATCAGATCATATGCAAATTTATCAAAAAAGCTTTAGATAAATTCGTTTATTATACCAATATAATAAACGAATTTGTTAGATATAAATAAACGTTCATTGTGAAACTTCTTCATTAATGTTGTTATTGACTTGACATATGTTGATGATAATAATGTGATTTCAAATAAAAAAGGAAATAGTACTTCAATACAGGTATTCTTATTGATTATGAGAGTTTAAGATAAACATTCAACACAACCGGTTTTACTGTGGAAACTAACTATCGAATAAATCTTTTGAAAACTATTTTTTAGGTAGTAAGCTGTCCTATATTTCCTAATACTTCCAGTATGTACCACAAAAAAATATAATCAGAACATTTTTCTGTGTAATGTTCGTTCTCCGTGCAATAACAAATCGTTCTAGCAGATATTGATTGAATGCTTGTCTTTTTTTTTTCAATGATTGGTATCAGTCACGGATTGAAGGCTGCTTTTATTCTTTTCCGTATAAATAGCAGAAGATGTTTTATGTTATTTTTATTGGCATGGTCAATTAAGCACTATGCTCATCCTTTCTGGGAAAGTAATGATTTTCACCCTTAATGCTTGCGGAATTTTTTTTATGATACTCAGTTTTGCCTCTATTCTTCTGTACATGTACCTCTACTTTCATAAATATTTAAAGTAGATTCATTTATGTATAAACTTGAAAACATTTGTGAAATATTACAATAGGTTTTTATTTTTATGTAAAAAGCTTTATTTTTAACGTAAAAGGGGTTTTAACATTAAAACACAGGAAACAGTTATGTTCAAAATACGATGGAAAAGAAAAAAAAACGATTGGATGTTAATGTTAAATACTATTTTATATTATGTTATTGATGCTATTTTAGCGTTTTACATTCGATTGGTTTGTAAAGAAAAAAATCAAAATATCTGTTTAAAATGAAAAGACAGTTATTTTATTTGATTAAAGAGAAAATACAAACGTAAAAATACTTTTGAGATTTATTATTGTATGTTTTAAGAAGTTTTGAGCAGTATCAGGTATTAAAATGAATCAAAACACTGATGCTTATAAGCAAAACAAGAAATTTAATGATTCTGACAAAAATTAGAGCTTTAACTAAACTAACAATCAATTCAATAAGTATTCGGACACCTGCGAATTCAAAGAAAAATCCATTTAATTTTTAATTTTCAGAACTTGGTTGGGTTCCACGTGCTGAAAATACAGAATTAACTCTCTGATACATCCTTTCATCTAATCATTGTAATTTTTCACGCGATTTTTTTTGCCTTTCATCCTGGAGAAGACTACTCAATAATTGTAATACTTATATAACCCTTGTTTCACCTCGTCCCAAAAAGGTTCAGTAGGTTGTCCGGACTCTGAGCAGGCTAGTCCATTCTTTGAATCTCATTTTCTTCATGCCAAGCCATGGCAACCCTTGCAACATATCAAGTGGCTTGTGGTTCTGATTTGGGCACCCATGCAAATAGCTATTTCTGTGGTCATGTAACAGGAACTCTTTGCGATCCGGGGCCCCTCTTAGCCCTGGTAGACCAAATGAAGAGAACTGCATTACAGTTTTGTTCAACTCTGCCCTTTCTATGCTTTAAGGATGACAATCCTATTTGGACTATCATCACGCTACCATGGCGTGGAATAAAGAAAATGGGGTTCAACTCTGGATTGGCATGCTCCAAGTCCGGACCATAAATTTTGTGAACATCTTTGGAATGAGTAGGAACGCCGAATCTCTCATATAAAAGCCCACGTCACTCACTGACTCACTGACTGATTCTGGAACGCTCGCACACTATGATGCCATCTCGCAATAATAATCATAATCATCAGAAAAATATAAAAGCCCACGTCACTCACTGACTCGATGCCATCTCGCAATAATCAGAAAAATAAATAAATAAAAGTAATTAAAATTTTAAAATAATATAATAGCTTTTAAATAAATATCTTTCAAGAAAGTTGGTTTACTTAATAAAGGTTAAAAAGTTACTTTTAGGGAAGTTGGTTTCTAATTCAACAATAATAAATTATTAAAGTTAAACTTCTTATTTAATGTATAATTAATAGGAACTTGAAGTAGTAACGAGCGAAGCTCGCATAAAAGGCTAGCCTAGCTGTAAGACCCGGCTTTGCCGGGTCGTAACAGCTAGTCTCTCATATAAAAGCCCACGTCACTCACTGATTCTGGAACGCTCGCACACTATGATGCCATCTCGCAATAATAATCATAATCATAATCAGAAAAATATAAAAGCCCACGTCACTCACTGACTCGATGCCATCTCGCAATAATCAGAAAAATAAATAAATAAAAGTAATTAAAATTTTAAAATAATATAATAGCTTTTAAATAAATATCTTTCAAGAAAGTTGGTTTACTTAATAAAGGTTAAAAAGTTACTTTTAGGGAAGTTGGTTTCTAATTCAACAATAATAAATTATTAAAGTTAAACTTCTTATTTAATGTATAATTAATAGGAACTTGAAGTAGTAACGAGCGAAGCTCGCATAAAAGGCTAGCCTAGCTGTAAGACCCGGCTTTGCCGGGTCGTAACAGCTAGTAACGAAATACCAGAACAGTCAGGTCGAGTGCTCCGATCCAAATCGGTGATGGAATTGACTAGTCTCCAGGAAGAATGGTAAAAAAATTTCTCATGAAAAACTAAAACGAGACATTTTAAAAAATAATAGTCTACTTACATTTTTAAGAAAGAAAATTTACAATTAAATTTACCATGTGTGACAAGAACTAGAATATTATAGGTTTGATGTTCAGTAATTACGTAATCAAATTATTAATTGATCTTAAAAACTAGTCCAAGTACACTTTTGAGACATAAATTTACAAACTTTACAATTATGATTTTTTAAAACAAGACTTCTAGAAAACTTCTATTTTACTTGGGAACTCTCACTTTACGGAAAATAATAGAGAATAATCTTTGGGGGAGTTCCCTCCCTCACAATGGCAGATGTTGGAACAAGTGTCCACGAACGAAACAGTTGGACGCATTCCTCCCCGAATCTGTGATGAACGACACTTTTGCGTGTCCCGTTAGCAGGGGAAAAGGTCGATCTTTCCACCTTTCGATTTCCAGCCATAATTTGATGCGAACGCCATCGTCAAACATCTGTCTTGAGAACAAATGACAAGAAAAAGTACAATAAAAATTCTTTAATGGTTCTTTTTATACTCTGGATGATGTTCTGGGTTCTCTTAACTTGTAAGAAGAAAGAGTGTTTAGTTGAGATATTTTAAAGTTCTGTAACGTGCTGAAAATTTATAAAAGAATTGAATTTAGTTGATAGCACGTTATGTGTGATTTTGATGTGTTACATATAAAATACTTTAGTATATAATGAACTAATATAGTATTTATTGTATCGAAAATTCACGATGATCTTTGATTTTGTTTTTAAATCGAGAATGTAAGTATTAAAAGTATTTAAGAATTAAGTAACAGTTATTTTTGACTCAGAGGAGTTTCACTCATGTAGAATTCGTATAATGTTTACAGATTATGGTGTATTACACACAGGTTCTTTATATTTAGTATTGTTGATGTTTTGATAATCACTAAACAATTTTTTTTCTGTGTTCCTAATGAAGTTATAAGTATATTTTTGTTAATAATTGACCGTTGTTAAGAAGTAAGCATTAAAAATAATGTAAAACAACCAAGTATGAATTCATATAAAACCTATTCACATGTAACCATTTAAGTCCATGATCTTGAGAAATCAGAATTTTCCTTCATTTATTAATGTTTTTAAAAATAGAGTCCTTTAGGTTGTAAGCGATCCAATAATCTTCCAGAAAATTTCAAAGAATATCTCTCCTTATTCATTCTATCCTTCTAAATTCTAAATCCTTCAAATGTTAGAAACTGGATCAAACTTCCAATAAAGATCTTAAAAAGCTTAAGGCAATTAATGCATGCTTCTTCCAGCCTTTCAATTTTCAGGCTTTATATTCAGCGTTTTATAACAATGGCATTTAAGAATGATTAGCCATTGGATAATTGATCTGAAAACCATTTCGGAGCTCAGACCAGATAATTCTAAATATTTATTCCTTTTGAATCTTTCATGATAAGAAAGATAACTTTCTATTATTCCTTAATTGCTTAAGGTGTGTAGTTTTATTTCATGCGTTTCTTCAAATTTTGAATTATGACTATCTGGGAATTTGGGAGATAAAAGATTCAAGGTTCAAGTCTACAGATTAAATATTTCATTTTTATTCTAAAATTGTCTAGAAAGTTGGAAGGAGTTTAACATTTGATATAAAAATAAGATAATAATAGGATATAAGATAAAAAATTTGATAAAATATCAGTTTTGAGAACAATTTAATGGAAAAAAGTTTATTATGATCCCTTATTTAAATATAGTACTTCAAAATAAAACAAATGTTAATTACGAATTATAAACTTTTCAAACACACGTATTAAAAATTTATACTTATAAAACATCTGCAACACACTCTTCTTTATATATGAAGCTTAAACTTTTCATCTAATTCAAAACAAAACAAGAATTTTTATAGATTTACCTCTTCCCGATAGTGTTTTCAGAGTTAATTGGAATATTTGTAATTTTTTTATATTTTTAATACTTTATTTTTAATTTAATTAAAAATGCTTTAAGGGGACTCAGTACCAAAATTTATATTTTCTTTAATTTACAAATTTTTTGAAGTTCTTTAGTGTCAAAACACTTGTAATGACCATTTAAACATAACCCAAGCAAAGAATTTACTTTTAAAAAAGCAGTTTTTGAGAAATTTTAAAATTATCAAAAATTTAAACCAATTTTTAAAACCCTACTTCTTATTCAATTTTGATAATTTTGGTATGAAATTTTTACCCAATGTATACTAAGTCATTGTCTATAGAACTATGCATTCCGATTTTTGATACTTATAATACTTTTTAATAAAAAATATTTTTTCTCAAACAACTCTAAAATATCACTAAAAAATCACAAAAATAAACACTTTTTTTCACTTATATTTTTTTCTGTACTCTAAATCCCTTATTTGAATGCACCCTTTTATTGAAAGCACTGCATCTAAATCTAATATATATGCAAAATTTCAAGTGAAATAGTCCAGTAGAAAAAAAGCCTTAGGGTTTTAAATGCCAAAAAAGTAGTTTTGGAAAAAAATTATTTAAAAAATTATTGGGTAACTAAGCTCAAGGAAAATTGAAGAATTATTATAATTAGAATTCGCGCATTACTCTGAAACTTTACAGAATCAATTTAAGAGAAAAACATCACTTTGAGAGCAAAATCTCTAAATCGTTACTTTGACGGATTTGAGGGTACTGAGTCCCCTTAACCAATACGTATTCATTTATGTTAAAAATTCGATTTCTAGGTAAATAGTAGTTTTGTTTAAGAATTTTAACATCAATACAACATGTGATTTCTGAAATGAAGAAAGCTTAACTATACTTATGGAAATTACAACTTCTAGTTAGAACTAGTGTTATTTTGTGTAATTTAGTAACAAATAATTTTCCTTAGTTTTTATAAATTCCAACCAGTTATTTTCAAGGTCTAAAAATGAAACAATTTAACTTCCCCTATTTCCTAAAATACGTTAAAATACACTTGAAAAGTCTTTAAAATACAACCCCAATATATTCTTTTCATATTATACTGCACGTGCGATTGAAATGAATAATTAATAAATGTTTTGCAATCACAATACTTCAAATTCAGGTTTTCTCTTACAAGGAGCATCCTAATCTTCTAAGAATGAATAATCTGGGTTGAGTTTTAAAATATTCATGATTTTTCCTCTCCTTCCTCACGTAATTTGATTTTCGTGATACCTTGGCCCAGGTTTGAGTTTCTAAGGTAGTAAATTTTTAATTCGATAATATTAAAACTAATATTCCTATTTTAGGTCTAAGCGAAAGAGTGCTTCTTTCAGTAAAATTTTTCCCGAGGTGTTTGTTTACAAAATCAAATTACAGTTCATTTGCTATAAGCTTAGTTAATGCAGACTGGAAAACTCATTGGAAATGATTTCAAATAAATGGAGTTAACTTTCAAAGAAATATAATATTTTTAATGTCAGAAAAATAAGTTGATTCACTTGTATGTGGAGTAATTTAGTTCGATGTGTTTTCGATATCACAAGATGATTTAAATAAATTATTCTTATTTGGGATAATATTTTTTTAGGTGATATCTTTTTATAGATGGAAATAGTTCAATTATTTTTGTTTTAAAAAAAAGTACTTGATTTTATTTTGATAATTCAAAGTGAAACAAATGGTAGAAATATATTCTACGAAAGTATTTATGTAGCTTATTCTGAATTAAAACGAGAAATTACCGGGTTATACCAAGCTTCCTACAATAGGTCATATATCTAAAACAAACGCTGTATTCCTTATTCAGTTATTTTTCATAATATATAAAGTTTACTCTCTGACGAATTACAAAACACTGTTTCAAGTTTTCTCTGTGAATAAAGGGTAAAAATACGTACCCCTAAAAAGTTATATAAAAAAAGAACTTAAGGATAATATAAATAACATCAAGGCCTGATGCGTATCATCATCAAGGCGCATGCGTAGCGCTGCCACCTACTACGCCTCAGGTTCCTGATTCAAACGGGCTGGGGGAGGTCGAAGGGAGTCTTTCATCCCTTCAGTGGGCTTTCAACTGAGAGAACCAAGAATGCCTGGGAACTAAACACTGGGGGTCTGGACCCTCCAGCCGTGGCACCTCAGTGCCCTCGGTCGCAAAAACTAATACACGGGCATTGTAATGAATGGCCTCCGGCGCAAATGAGTTTAGTTTTAAATGGCATATCTAACAATATCCTACATAATCTAAAAATTTTAGATGCATAAGCATTTAGTTCATAGAAGAATTAAATGTAAAGACTCCAAAATAATTCTACTTAGGGGACATCCATAAATCCCGTGAGGTGTTTTTTTTTCCAAAATCTGGACCCCCCTCCCCCTTGGTGAGATTTAGTGAGATTTTGCTGGACCCCCCCCCTCCCCCCCACGTGAGATTTACCTACAACTTTTTAAAAATTATTTTCCTTTCTCAAACTTAAAAAACAAAAAAAAAATCGTATAATTTCTAACTTAAAAAGTTGACGTGAAATTTTAACCGACTCCCCCTCCCCCTTTGGTGAGATATTTCCAAACCCCTCCCCCCTTTTTGACCTCACATAATTTATGGATGTATGGATGTCCCCTTAGCAATTCACAAAGTAACTTGGAATAATTATGGGAAAAATAGTCATCATAATAAATTTACATATTCATGTTTTAAATTTTAAGACTTATAGCTACTATACTAGACTGCACCGTTACTTGACCCTGCAGAAAAAAAAAAACAAAAAGAAAAAAAAAACCAAAGTAGTTCCCAGCGCGGGGTCTGAGTTTTGAGTGAAATTAAAAGTTTCAATTTAAAAATATGATTATTTTGTTAAATCATGTATATATATAGCGTCTTTTTAAACGCTTTTATTAGACTTGCTCTGGGCCAAGGTCACGGGTGAAATCTTACAACTCGATTTTCGGGCACTTCCTGATATGTCAGGGCCCTGAAACTTTACACAACGATGTAACCCTCATGACACTCCAATATCCAATTATTATCTAATCAATAACCAAAAAATTAAGTTAATTATCGAGTATTTTTAATTATCAGAAAAACTGACATTTGAGACCCTTCCAAAGAGATTTTAGCTCCCAAAAAAAGAACAATACTGTAATGGGCATAGTACTATTATATTCAATCATCAAAACGACAATTCTCAAGTAATTAAATTAATTAACGGCAAATTATCGCAAAAAATTTAGATTCTTGCACATAAAATTTCAGATACTTCTAAACGTTATTAAGCCTTGAAACTTTGCAGCATAGTGTAATATTCATGACAATGCAATATTCAAATGTCAGCTAGTCAAAATCTCCGTAATTAGGGTAATTAAAGAGTATTTTCGATTATCCGATTAACTCGATTTTGAGACCCTTAAAAAATATTTTAGCTCCCAAAAAAAGGAACAATAGTGTAATAGGCATAGTACTACTATATTCAATCATCAAAACGGCAATTTTAAAATAATTAAAGAAATTAAAGACAAATTTATGCAAATTTTAAGGTTGTCATTTAGATTCTTGCACATAAAATTTCAGGTACTTCTAACTAATATTAAGCCTTGAAACTTTGCAGCATAGTGTAATATTCATGACAATGCAATATTCAATTGTCAGCTAGTCAAAATCTCCGTAATTAGGGTAATTAAAGAGTATTTTCGATTATCCGATTAACTCGATTTTGAGACCCTTAAAAAATATTTTAGCTCCCAAAAAAAGGAACAATAGTGTAATAGGCATAGTACTACTATATTCAATCATCAAAACGGCAATTTTAAAATAATTAAAGAAATTAAAGACAAATTTATGCAAATTTTAAGGTTGTCATTTAGATTCTTGCACATAAAATTTCAGGTACTTCTAAATGATATTAAGCCTTGAAACTTTGCAGCATGGTGTAATATTCATGACAATGCAATATTCAATTGTCAGCTAGTCAAAACTTCCGTAATTAAGGTAATTAAAGAGTATTTTTGATTATCCGATTAAATCGAATTTAAGACGCTCTAAAAGGAATATGACCCCCAAAACTTTTACAACGGCGTATTATATATATTTGAACTATATTCAATCTTTAAACCTTGAATTATTACCTTTCAATTAAGATAATTAACGAAGATAGTAATGTGAATTTAAACATATACCACTTGTTCTAAAAGCTTGGAAATACTTTTTATTTTCATTTGATGGATAAATGGGAGTTTCGATGCTTTTATTATGACAGTTATTGCTATTCATTTCTTTTAGATTTCGCTTTCGTTCAGATGGAATTATTTATAGCTTAAAGAAATACTGAATATGTTTGCATGGGGTGTTGCGCTTTTTCAGTAAAAAAGAAATTATAAAATCTCTTTCATTTGGAATATTTTTTTTTTGTAAATTCTTCACTGGTGTTTGGAAAAGTTTATTTCTTACAAATGACTTGCTTTGAAAAATTTTATAAGTACCTAAATAGAGGGGTAATGTTTTAAATTTTTAGCATTAAATTCTAAGGGGTTTTACTAATTACTTACCAACAATTGGAATAAAAATTAAGATTTTAGGCAAAATTCTAAGACTAAAAAGTAGAAAATAAAATAAGTAAAAAAAATCTTTTTTAAAAAAACGCTTTTATTAAGATGTCCTAAAAATTCAAAAATAATTTTTTGGGTTTTGTGAAATAATTTATTGGGGAGTAGAAAATAACCTTCCGGTAAGTAAAAATTAACTAATTTTCTGATCACTAAAAATAAAAGCGTGGGCGCTAGTAATTATCTATTCACTATTTATTCTAAGTTCTCTTTTCTCATTTTCTTTTATATAAAATTATAAATTACTAGCGCCCACGCTTTTATTTTTAGTGATCAGAAAATTAGTTAATTTTTACTTACCGGAAGGTTATTTTCTACTCCCCAATAAATTATTTCACAAAACCCAAAAAATTATTTTTGAATTTTTAGGACATCTTAATAAAAGCGTTTTTTTAAAAAAGATTTTTTTTACTTATTATCACCTATTTGCGTACCGAAACTCCTCCTAGGAACCCAACAGACTTTCTGTTTTCGCAGTTTTTCTTTCCGCGAAGTGACGCCATAGGGTCTGGAAACGTTGCAGTCTAGTATAAGCTATTTGAGAATCATCTCTGAGAGAAAAACTGCATTATTCCATAAGCAGTTTCAATAAACCCTAGAAGATTATTAATTTTTGTATTTCTGTCCACAGTTAACAATTAATGTCTTCTCCAGATTCCTCCCCTCTAATCCTTCAGTCAAAAGGAACGGATTCCATCAACCGTTGGAAAAAGAATATTGGACGTTAGCTTTACTTAAAAAGAACCGCCCAAATGAGCATCCCAATTTGATTTCCCACGATCCTACAAAAACATTCCCTCAGAAACCCAATCCAATCGCGTTTCCAGTGAGCTTGATTCCGATCTCTCCCTCCAGATTTCTTCGATTCGGGACTACCAGAGAGAGAGAGGGAGAAGAGAGCACGAATTGGAGATTAGGATTGTAATTCCCTTTGCTTCAGATGCGGCCGGACTTCCTTTCAGCTGCGGAGAAAAGAACACGTGAACCTCATCAGCGATCGGAAAAAGAGAGAGGATGTTGTCTTTATTTGAAACTAAATAAGAACCCGGGATTACGCGGGAGATAAGGAGAGAGATGATTGATATGGAGGGAGGGAATAATCACGTAACTATATGGTTGAGGGATTTTTGAGATTAGGGGATGAACTAAAAATTGAAATGATTCAAAAAAAAAGTTTGGATCCTAAGTGCGATACGATATTTATTATAATTTTTTTTTGGTTAAATTCAGATATAGGTATCCTCATCCTCGCTAATGCCCTGATTCTGATTTGGGAGCACTGCTGAGTGAACGCCCGAATTAATGTTGTTAGATTTACTGATGTCAATTTTTCGTTTATGTTTCACATTCTATGCATACTTGTCGTGTTTTTTATGTAATCAGTTATATAATAAGTTGCCATTAGAAATAAAAATATTTGAAATAAATTTCTTTTTGTTCCGTAAATGAACGTTTTTAAATCTGACTTAAAACCTCTAGGTGTTCCAGGGCAGAATTTTAAAGATTACTCTACACATGATTTGTTTTTCCATCTTATTTTTGAAATAATAGGAGAAAGTAAACATTCAACTATGATTTCTTGAAATTAAGCTACTTATATTAAAATGAATGGTACTTTTCCGTTGTGTATCTCACTTTAGGTCACAAGCACTTTTTAACGCCAAACATAAGAAATAACACCAAAAATTGCAAATCTACCCAAGGTTTTTAGTTTCTACAAACTCTTTCCACTTTACTCTGCTGTCAACCTTGAAACCAATCGATTAAAATATATAATGATGAGAAAAATAAAAATTCAGTGATACATATATTATTCAAACATTTGGCTACCAAAATAGCTTAGCAAATTTTAATGGGGTAGATTACGGAATGGTACCAAATGAACTAATGTGCTGTGACCTGTGTTCGTATAGTTTGTAATATTTTTTGATATTACCTATGTATTATAAATTGTAGAAAGAGGCACGGATAATTTTCAAAGGTTCAATGTAATGAGAAATTTTTGACTTGCTGTATACATTCTAAAAACAAATTAAAGTAAAAATATGATATTTAAAAAAATCGTAAAAGAACTTTATTTGTGCAAAAGTAGAATAAATGTACAGTGCCGAATACATACAATATGATAGTATGTTCTGATCAGATGACATAAAATATGAATGGCTATAAAACAAATTTTCTCACTGTTGGAAGAGAGATTGTAGATTCCTAGATATGTCATTGTTATACCATGTTAGAACCGCAATAACATATCCAGTCCTCGGCAAATTGGCAAACGCTCTTTCGAGGCCTTTTGTTCCACTTTAAAAAACTTTCGTCCATTAGTAGTTTATCTGAAATAGAGACGATATAGAGTGAAATGGTATATAAAAGCTTCAACTGGGAACGAAAACGACGCCAGTATACATTTTATTTACAAGGCTATTCTCGATGTAAATTACGTCCATGCATTGCATAAATTCTATTTTAATGGGAAAACTTTTAGATAAATGTATTTATGCGTTTCGAGGCCTCCATGTAGTAAAGAAAATTGCCAATGAATGTGGAATCACACCTTTTCTTTCTCTCTTGATGACCGAATAAAAGTTATTAATGCCACGTAAAGAATATTAAATATTTTTAAACAACTTATTTTTTAATAAAAGGATGAAAACTTACATGGCCGAAATCGTTCATATTTATGAAAAAAAAATCCGGGTGTTTTATTTTCTTTTGTAAGTGTTTTTTTTTTACTTTATATTATATCATTTGGGGAGCGTGGGGCACCTTGAAACATGGTCCAACTTGGGACACCCCACTTTTTGGACGGACTTTTATAGTTATGAATTCGTGATTATATAGATACTAATAAATGACACTAAAATCGTGCTTTGGAATTTTTGGTGCTTCTAAAAAATTATTATTTACATCAGTTTCGTTGTTTTGTATGGTGAAAAATTACTCTTACGTTTGATTTGAAAAACATTATTTAAGTTATGTTAAGAATGTTGAGTTTAAAATAAATACGTGTATTCATTAATATTTTAGGAAAGAAAATTTTTTGCTTAACCTAACAGAGTAATTAAGTTTAATATAGGAAGCGTCATGTCTGGCACCCTGGGACATATACCAAGATTCCTCACACCTCTCATGAGTAAAAAATATAGTTTTTATTAAAAAAATAAATAATTTAAAGATTTAGAGTATTTTAAGTTAGAAATTTGCGCAACAGAGTGTCTGGAAGAAAATAAATATAAGGTATGTTATGACAGAAATTAGGAAACAAGAGAAGAATTTTAAATGTAAAATATGTTTCATGTCCAATTTAATATTATTAAACATAGCTTTTTCATTAATTAATGTGTCATTTTTGTATTTTCTAAAATATCGTTTAATTTTTTGTTAATACCTACTAAAAATGTTCCAAGGTGGGCTACCTAGTAGGGCACCTTGGGACACCATTCGAGGTTTTTAAAATTGTTATTATGAATTCCCTAAAAGATGATAGAATTGGTCGGAATTTTTTTCATTTGATACGCAAATGAGTATGGTCAATATAGGAGTTGTGTTTGAAAAAAATTAATTTATAAAAAATTAAATTAGAAAAATAATTTAATTAAAAGTGACTCAAGATGCCTAACCCTCCCCTTTACCTCTTAAACCTTTAGGGTTATGCTAATAAATACAGCATTTGGTGATCATCAGGCTCGTAAAATAGTATAACCTTTTGAAGGTATTCAAAATATTTCATATATTCTAATGCTTTAGGAAATTTTGAGAAAGAAAAATTTTATTTTATCGTTCCTTTCTATTAAATGGATGTTGTAATGTATAAATTTTCGATGCACTAAACCTTGTCAGTTTGAATTTAGAAATGAAGACACATGAAGTCTGAAGTACTCTTTTACACATGAAGTCTGAAGAACCTACTCTTTTGTATTTTGCTTAAATGTTCATAAATATTTAATCACATTGCCAAAGAATTCAAGTTATTTACGCTTTTCTATTTTTTTCTCAAGAGACATATTTTATTCATGTAAAAATTAAATGCGTATCTTCTGGACCTTACCCAACTAAACTTATTTACAGTCAGCTTGATATAATATTATCCACGTTTCATAGGTGATAAAATAAAAGCAGCTTAACTTTTAAATGTTGTGCTATTATTTCTAAAAACATTGGATCTACCAAAATAAAGAATTACATATCAGTATGTCGTAATTTCAGTAGCTTAATACTTTAATATTTTGTAATGGAATCTGTGGATATAACGGCTAGTGACATAAAAAAGTGGAGGAAAACAAACAATTGCTTTATTGCCATAAGAGAGGGGTTTATTCCTACTTAACCTTTCTGTTATGACACAGATTATCTCTTAAGATATTTTACGTTATGAGAGATATAAAGTGAAGATTAATATCTCTTGTATTGGCTTATAAATGACTAAATTCCTTTCAGCTGCATAGCACTAAAATTTAAAGTGTAACAGAATTATTTTGTTGTAAAAATATTTCATAAACAGGCAAAGGTTAGAAACTGGTTTTTATATATAAATTAAAGCAATAGATGTCCTAAACTAGCATGGGCAGTTCAAAAAATGAAAAATATTGCAAATAATGAACTATGAATAAATTAAAAGTGTGTTGTTAAGTGTTCGACGGAGTAAACTATCTCAAAGATTATGACCTCCGAAATAGTATGAATTAATGGAATCGATATTAAACATGAAGATGAAATTAAATGTCTGTATATAAGCCAATTACTTTTTAAAATGTGGACTTGGGGCTGTAATAAAATAAACTGTGAAGATAAATTGAAATGCTTTGCAGCAATAAAAACTTTTTCATTTCATTGGGATAAAAAAGTTCTATATCTTAACAGTTCCTAAAGTAAATAAATAATTCTGAAATAAGGGAATTAAAATGCTCCTTTTTTATGATTGCTTAAATTTTTGCCAAATGATACTCCATAATTTGATTCGTTCCCGAAGGGCCCAAGAGATGATAATAATGCTTTGCTTCTGGCTATTAATATGAACTACATCATTGATGATTAAATTCAAAAATGAAATATTTAGAAATTATTAAATATAATTTAATTGTATTTATATGCAATAAAATTTTATGAAAAATGATTTGATTTTAGACTCTAAAGGTCTGCTTTCATGAAGATAATCATGAATGAGGACTTATTTAAGGTTAATTTCCTTCGACTACATTCTCAAAGGAGGTTCTCTTTAATTAACGCGATAGAATTCGATGCTGGAATCTGCACGCTTGCGAACGCAGTACGTCCCTTTTGAGCCCAGAAAACTTTTGCGAACGCTCGTACTAGAGTGTTTGAAATAGTTGATTTGATGCTATTCACTGACGGTAATCGATTTTCTAACCGGATAATTTGAATTTTGAAATATTTGTAAAAGACTGACAAGCACTGTGATTACAATTAAAAGTTTTAGAGAAAACAGATTTTAAAGAATAGATGAGGAATTATGCGAATAGTTTACATTGTATACATCAATGCGTTGCAGTATAATTTTCTTACACTTTAGTATAATATATGTGTATTAACTGTATTTGTTTATAATTTATACATGTTAAATGCATTATGCACTAAAAAAAGTAAAATGCATGTGTTTACAAAAAGATAGTTCAAATAAGTTTTTACAGGAACATTTATGAGTAATAAAAATGAAAGAGGAAAATTATCAAATTTTTATTACTGAGCCTAAAAATACACTTTTTGTCTTTAATTTTAGCTGTGAACCAATAAAATTGTCACAAAAAGTTGTTGCCATGAATTTAGATTGAATATTACCTTTAACTCCCGATATAAAACTGAATGAAGTGAAAGACTTTTAAAGCGAAAGATAAAGGAATATGTCACAAAGTGTTTCATCAATCTATACAAAGTCTTTTGTCATTTTAATAAACCTTCAACTCATAATATTACTTTCATTTTGGAAGATTATGGATGAAGTTTTTTCAAGTTAGAAAGTTTTACGAAATTAATCTTGAACGTCTTAAGAGAAGTGATTGAATCAATTGATCATAAAAATCAATTGAACCATGCAATCTACTCACCATTGCTTTCACAAGGCATAAATTCTTTCATCTCTTGAAGTATCCTGATTGTCTCTTCCATGTCTCTAGTTAAGATACATTTAAAAAAAATATAAATTCTAATATTGTTATTACTATTGTGTACTACTTAGCATTGCAAATACTACAATATGTATTGTAAAACTTTTTTACTGCATTTTGCGTTCATTCAAGCTGAAAAAATTGACCAAAAGATAGTTGTAAAAGGGTTTTTTCTATCTTATAATTTTTTTGACTCTTTAGTTTTATGTGTTGAGTAACAGTAGCTGCGCTAAGACAAAGATATTTCATGTATAATAACTAAAAGAGCTAGAAAATAGGAAAACCCCTAAAATGTGTACAAAATTACAAATCCCTGTTATTAATATAAAATCTTATAAAGAAACTTCTAGCAGAGAGAGTATTTATGAAAAATAATAAAATAAAATCATTATTCTTCCGTATAATTGCTTATGTTCTACTAAACAAAGAATTTATTAGAAATTATTTATTGTAAAAATTCTAGACTTTGGGGAAAGATTCAAAATAAAATAATTTTCTTATGGAAGTTATCAAAATATAATACTGTAAACTTAGGTTTACACACTTTAAATATTTTGCACGTAAATACACTACTCTTTGTTAGTAATAATCCCGTTCAGAATTTTGTTTATTTAGGTACTTAAGTAAAATAAGTATAAAGAGATAAGTATTCTCAACAATATTCCTATATAGAGTTTGTTTTTCTAAATATTCTATTTAGATAGAAACCTCAAAGAAATATGATTATTAGGATGGCGTTTCTTCTCTATGACTGATAGAAAAAACAAGTTACATAAAAATATATATTATATGCTAACAAGGAGTTTTGAAGACACGCACGTGATTATGCCTTTAGGCAATATAAGCTTATAAGAAAAGTAAAAAAAAAAAATACTGTATTTTGTGTTCGTTCAAAAAACGTTGCGGAAAAACTGATCAGAAGATAGATGTAAAGATTTTTTTCCATCTTATAAATTTTTTCAATTCGTTAGTTTTTATGTGTTAATAAATAACAGTAACTGTGCTAAAACAAAGAAATATCACGAATATTGAATATGAAAGAGCTAGAAATTAGGAAAAAATCTTCTACCTAACATATACAAAATTTACGCTTCTTATTATTAATAAAAATAAAGAAACTCCAAGCAGACGTTTTGCTCGGAGAGATTAAGCTGAAAAAGATCAATTGATTTTACCCTGGAGAAAATGAAGAATTTTTGAATAAATATTAATAAGGGATATTAATAAGTAAGTGTTCATCTACCTTAAATCATACCTAATTATGCTTTGTAGTTCTTCCTTGTGATAATCTCTTGGAGGAATTTTAAATAAAACTAGTCGATCTAAAACTGAAACTCCTGATGACTTCGGCCTTTTTTCTAAAAAAAAAAGTAGAATAAAGGAAACGTTTTAAATTGCTTAAATATTTCATCTTACAGCATGAAATCAAAGAAAACCAAATTAAATAATTATGTTCCAAATTTAGGTATGCTGAGTATCTCATTGAAATGTTTAAATAGTATTACAATTTCATAAATAGGTGAAAACGGGCCGATTTGACACAAGGGGGCCATTGAGACGCTTTTTATACCTCAAAAACTATCAAGGTTATTTAAGCCAAATTTTTCTAAAAGTTTCCTTTACATGCATAAACGTTACATCTGAAAAAGTCTCTGCAGTAAGTCTATAAATTTTAATGAATAAAACTAAATTTAATTAAAACCAAAAGCAAACTTTTGAGTAAAATGTAAAATCTTCTGACGGTATTCTACATTGAATACAGAAATATGTAAATTTCAAAAGCAAGTTAATTCTTGTTACCAAAAGAGGATATAAGTTTTTTAAAATAAAGGGGTTTGTTTAAATAATCGTTGGAGGCAAATTGATACTCGTTAATATGGGGGACTTTTATACACTCGAGCGGCACATTGATACATATCAAAGTTCCCATATGGGGAGAAGAATATCTCTCAGCAATTAAAAAAATAAATTGCGGGTAAGTTAGATTTATGTGAAGGATATTTATGTCAATTTTCGAGTATTCGGAAACTGCTTGTATTGTAGCTATGTGTATTTCTAAATTTTTTAAAAAAAGATAGTTGATAAATACATGACCAAACGATTAAATCAGGTAGTAGGTACTCTGAAACATCTGAAAAAATCTTAATACTTCCATAGGAAACAAAGAACAAAATAATAGTTAATTAGGCCACAATAATAGTTAAAACTAGTGCCAAAAATAAATATTCGATAAATGAACAAAACAAACCAGTTAACCAATGCGCATTTTTAAATTTCTGAAGGATTTTCGACAAAGATATCGTTGAATTTTACTCAACTAAATTCAGATGCAACTTTCCTCATGAAAATTGCATCTTATTCCCTTAATTAGATATTTACATATTAAAAATACTAAGACCATTTGTTAAGTTCTTTTATTTTTTATCCTTGAATGCTGAATGGAAAATTTGTGATTTATATTAAAAAAATGTTATGTTAAAGTGCTTTTTTTCGAGCGTTTATTATTTTCCTAAATGTTTGTTATTAATTACTATTTTTGAGAAAGTTAATAATTGTATCAATGTGTCCAAGCAATGTGATCCACCGGTGGTGTTTCAAAATTGATTTTTTTACAAAATTAGTTATCTTTTAATTTTTATGAAACTTATATTTTTTATAAATGGTTTCATAAAATTGGGTTATTCTTAGAAAAAAAGTATCTGAATAAGTCATTTTTTTCTACTCAAAAGATGGGTTTAAATTTTGGTGCATCAAATAGACCTGCTTTCTCCTACTTATAAGATATCAATTTATTTGAAATAATCGTTTGGAATTTTTCTATAAATACGAGATAGTTTTTTTATTGTAATTTATCATAGGTAACACGCGTAATACGGATTAATATTTTGTATATGAAATGCAGTTTATTACCATAAAAGTCGGTCATATCCATGGGATTTCCTTGGATGAGATTATGACACTTTTTTAATTCACGGAGGAACAGTTGAGTGCAACAAACTAAGTTAACTAGCTGTTGACTGTCAATTAATATTCCATCGGCTACATCACTGAAATACAGAGATTAAAAAAAATATATTTAAATTTATTTCTCTATATCAAAATAAGTTTTATTATAACAATAATAATTTTATTACAGTAAATACTTATTACTAATATGATATTGATAGCCACCATCCATTACTGATAACTTTTAAAGTTAATATGAAAATAACATCAAAAAGTTAAATTTAATAATGCTTTATATTTTATCATAATAGGGATGATAAAATGATTTCATTATTATTTATCTCATTTACCAAAGAGACTATAAGTTGAGTTTTGAAAAAAAAAAAGGACTGTTAGTGTTAAAAGCGTAACTACCAATTACAAAAGTCACTTCATCACAAATATATATATAGTATAGGTAGATATTAAAAAAGAGAAGGAGGCTAAGCAGTTGTTTATTAAAATACAACACAATATTTTTAAATATTGGTCTATTTCTAGTTACAATTACTTTTTCCTTAATTTCCTTAAAAAAATTATTGACATTTACAACACAGTTTTGTTCTATTCTTTATTCTAAACCGCACACCCTAACTTTTCCAGGTTCTTATTTTGAGTTCTGTGTAAACTACATACATAAATGTCATAAAATTAGAAGTTAGTTGAACAATTAATATCAACTTACCTCCTTATTTGTGGCATAATAATTTCATTAGCAGATATGCATAAATCTAGGCACTTTTTACGAGCTTCTTTTATACGATCTCTTATTTCTGGACAGTCCTGAGGTTTAGCGATGTGAACTAGGTGGTCACGGAACACAGCAAGAACGGCATTTAATTCTTCTATTATCTGAAAAGAAGGAAATTAATAATGTTTAAATTGGAACAAGTAAAATAAATTATTATTTTGTAATAGTATTAATGGTTTTCAGTTACTGATGTATTTCAAAATTGATCTACTCTATAAATTATTAAATTAAATTTAATTAAATTATTAAATTATTAAATAATTAATATTATAATTAATTATAATTATAATTAAATAATTAAATTATTAAATTTTTTTGCTTCAAATAAAGTACAAAAATTAAATTCAAATAAAGCAAAGTTCAAAAGGGACAATTATGGTTTTCCTAATATACATAGTAACTATAATCCCATTACGAACAAAAGTACGCATTTCCTTTCTAAGATCCTGCTTATGACATTTCTGACACTGATGTTCAAAAATTTTATCTTTTTTTCTGTCAAATATTTTAAGACATTATTATAAATAACAAATATTACTGTCACGAAAATAAAAACTTATATCTACGAAAATATGACTTAAAACCTCATTATTAAATAAATTTTTCACACAGAAATTACTCATAAAAACATATTTGCTAATACACAGTATTTATACCCGATATTATTCGAGTAAAGTTCTACGAGTTAGTTTGAAACCTCATTTAATTGGAAAAACCGTAAACCAAGCATGCAGATAAAGAGCTAAATGCTTATATTTGAAAAGGGTTTCCTCATTTTTCATATGCTTAATAAATAAGCACCTAATTCAAAGCTTGTAAAGGTTTCAATTAAAAGAACTTCCAATCTATGTTTCCACCGGTTTTTACTGGATTCTATTCAAATATTTCAGGATTGATCTGACAAAAAAGTTTTGCGTTTGACTGCAGATAATTAGGTAATTTTTTAATATTTAGAATGCTTGTCTCATTATTGGCTGTGCTTGACAAATTACATGCTGGAAAGAAGTTTTTCCATTCATATGTTTTACTCAAACTATTTTATTTTATGAGAGTTCCGATTAATAGCATTTGGTATGGTGGACCGATATCAGTACTTATTTTCCGTATTAGTTTATTGCTTTGTTAAAGTTTAAAAATAATCAAAAGATTCTTTAATCTATAAAGTCTTTGAAAGAACTAAAGAGTCCAATAAATTACTAGAAAGTTATTTACAGTGTGTATAAAAAAAATGTGAAAATTTTTAAATAAAAATATTTATTAATGAACGCAAAAAATATACCAAGATTCTTCTTTCTTTGCTTATACTTTTGAAAACTATAAACAACGGACTTTTTCTATTTTTAAAAACGGCCTTTTAAGTATTCAATGAAGAATTCCAAAATATACTTTTTTATCACCCATTTTTTTTTATTAGTTTTTAATATTTTTTTCACATAATCTGAAAATCTCAATTTATTCCCTTTATGAATTAAAACTTTAATCGACTTCAACCAAAAAAAAAAAAAAGATACAGTTAAATAGTTTTTAAAAATTCGGTTTATATAATCACACAAACATTTTAAAAGGCGTGTGCTTTAAAGTAAGCTATACTATTTTTTAATTTCCCAAAAGGAATTATACCTATTCATTCTTTCTAGGGCTTTTACCATAAAAAAGCAAGTAAAAACTTTATTTACAGAGCAGAGTCTACAATGAGATAAACATCTCAGACTTTTTATGAAAAGATTTTCTATTACCCTAAAATACTTTATTATTATGAATTTTGAGATACTTCTTTCACCAGTAAATTAAGTAAGGCTTCTCGAGAATAAATATCTTTTCTACAAAACCTTCCCAACAGCTTGCCTTAACTGAGATATATTTATTACTGAGTCTTTCCTGGTAACTCGGAGTACTTTTATGAGGCTATTTATCATTACCTAGAGTTCTCTTGTATCATGGCGGTGCTATATTAAGATAATGGTTGGGCAAATTAACAAAGTATATAAATACGTGATTAAGAAAGAGGCGTATCGTGGAAAATGACCAGTTCTGCACCCAGAAAAAATAATGTGCAAGTAGGTGTTTAGTTTTTTTTTTTTTTTAAAGAAGAGAAGCATTAGGATGTTGGTAATTAAACGGAATCTCTGAGAAAAATGGGAAGGAAAAGAGAAATGGGTTTTGATGGTATGGTGGTATGGTTTTTATGTTAATAGATACCTAGGTCTAGATGGGATTTTTAATTTTTAACGTACCTAAAAAACTAAAATTATAAATATTTTAACTACGTACTTTAATTTTTTATACATAAAAGTAAAAAAAGTCCATTTAAAAAATAAATAGCTAAAATGATTTACATTTTTTATGATATAAATTATACCAGTATCTAAGAAAATGCATGTCCTTGATAATTTATTTTTCATGGATCATAATTAATAATTTTACTGATAATTCTTATACTTTAACCTTTTTATAAAATTCTATTCTTCCAAAAACTAACATAGAAAATAACTAAACTGCTTACTCCTATTCATGTATACCTACATTGTTTTTTAATCCTTGTAATATTCCTTCTAATTTAATACTAAAACTAACATAGAAAATAACCAAACTGCTTTGTCCTATTCATGTCTACCTACATTGTTTTTTAATCCTTATAATAGTCTATTTAATTTAATAAACCGCCTGTTTATACAAAATAATTTGCCCCCCCCCTTATTAAAACCGATAATTTTTTTTCTACATTAAATAGGATGTGAAGATTTCATTCCGAAAATTGACATTTGCAACTTCAGGGAGATAGCCTCCGAAAATACTATAGTCAAGTTTGAAAAAAAAATAATGCTATATTATTAAAAAAGAAACTGTACTACAAAAGATTCTTCCGTAACGACAGTTCATATTGTTTTACACAGTTCATAATGAAGTTTTGACTTTGGGAATTAGAAATTATCACACGAATTATTTTTTCATCAGTATGTAGTATACATGACATTTTCCTCAACAATAGCTTTTCTTCTTTTTGGTGTAATTATGTGTTAAGTTTTTACACATGCCAAAAACTGGAAGTAAACACACAATCTGGGAACCCATCTTTACACAAAAGATGCTCCAACTTCAGCGTGTTTGCTGAGCTTTCTGAAGATTCCCCATCTTCTGCTAAAAGCATAAATATGTATTCGTGACTCATCTTCCAGCATGGCGCCCAGAGAATAGCAATGATGTCTTACAAAAATATTCCATACTTCAGATTACCTATAAGCTGAGAAACAGGAGAAAGAAGGATTGGCGCAAAGCTGATTGATGATGTTGAGGATAGATTATGAGAAGGTACTGTGATGGAGATAGAAGTCTTTTAAGAGGAGTGAACGTGATTTTGAGGATCTTTAAATGAGACTAGTTTCCTGAATATACCAAGTATATTCTATAATAAGGAATAGGTTTTGCATCGGAAATTTTCACCGTTTGAATTTTTTTTTTCAAACCAGAAACTCAAAAATTATCTGTATTTTTATACTATTAATGTTGTGTGGTTAAAAGAATTATGGCTGTTAAACCTAAAAAAAATATTCGACATTCAAACAAACACTATTTTTTTTGCATATTTTATGTCAAAGTCATATTTCGGTATAAAAAAAAACCTAACTATACATTTAAAACATAAAGTAGTAAACAAAAGTATGAAAAGCGAATATCCCATGTTTAAAAAAATTATCACTCAATTTTATTTTATCGTATTTATTATTTATTGCTCAATATAGAGATTGGAAGTATCTTGTGTTTCATTTAGACGATACCTAAAGTTAAGGTTTAATATTTAACCAACCACAAAAGGGACTATCGATGTAATGAAAGAAAAAAGAATTTAGTCACTCGTGTTCAGGCAGTTTCGCAGTAAATAATTAATGTGATTCACTTCAGTGTTGGGAGAGTTCTCTGTAGGTATAACGATGCTATCAAAGGGAATAATGTGAATCAATGAATCATGTGTTTTCTGTCGTATTTATAACAGTAAAAATGTAAGTGGTCATGAATTTATAAGCTTTGATTTTATATGGAAGCTTCTGATATTTCTTGAGATCAGGTTTACAATAGTAAAAAGGGATTATATTTTTATTTTTATATGAATTTATTCTTTTAAAGATATTTTGTAACAAATTTAAGAAATTAGTTAGTAGTGTATTATACGTAAAATAATTTTTTATTTATAAGTAAAAGAAAAAAAAGGGGAATAATTTTATAATTAAATGAATTCATTCAAATATGATGTCTAAAAATAAGTTTGCACTTTACCTTATGTAGTTACCACGTTAATGTAGACGTCATTACAAATCGCATGATACCACTCACTAAGCTTCTGCCAATAGTTTTTAGGAACATGACATAAGCGACTTCACTACTTTAAATTATCAAATAATTCGTTAGTTTGAAACAAACCGTTATTACCTACGTTAAGCGTTTTTCAGATAATATAGTTTCTTGAAATGCAATAATAAAAACGCATTCACAAATAATTTCAATGAGGTACCATATCGTATACAACTTTAATGATTTATTCAATAATAACTTTTACAAGTTAATTTATGATATACTTGAGGTTCATAATTAAAAAATATGCCAAAAACTATTTGTTGATCAAGATATAAATTTTTCATTTAAAATAAGAAAACTAATTTTAAACAATGTTATTTTGATTCACAAAAATTATAAACATGGGGCGGAAATAATATAAAATTGACTTTCGTTTGAAAATATACAAAACAAAAAATAGGACCCCCCCTTTGTAGTATGCATACATTTTGATATATAAGTTAGAAAATAAAACAGAAATCACTTTTTCACCTTAATATTTCTTTATTTGCTACTACAGAAAATTCTATTCTAAAGTTGCAAAATTAAAATTTAAGAATGTTCCAGAGATAGAAAATACTGTTAAAAATAATTTATTTAGGTTTGCTAGCATGAAAAATTGAACATGAAAGCCCCACAATCTGCACCTAAAAAAACTTTCTTGTGAACTCGAAAAAACTCGTTTTTTAATAAAATTAGTCGGAAAGCAATATTTTTGACTGTGTGTTTCTCAAAGACATCAAAAAGATTTTTTCTCAGAGAAATCCTCGCCTTCTTCAAAAGATTCAGTTGAAGGGTTTCTAATGTTACACAGAAGACATTGCTAGTGACTAAAATAAAAGCAGATATTTTTTATTTGTTCATTTGAAAACATATAAACAAAGTTGGTACCACTCTACTTTAGAGCATTATTTTTATTTTTGATACGCCTTGGTTATCTTTTTGTTCTGACATTATGCAAGCGATAAAATAGAATTAACCACCCAAAGAATGTAAAGATCAAATCAAGTTTTTGTGTCTGCAAGGAAACTTAATTATAAGATAGATGGTTTCTTTCTTTTTTTTATCTTGATTTAACTTAAATTCCGGAATACAAATAAGGCTTAGTAAAAGATTGTTTTATTCTACTTTAAAAGAAAAGCAAGTCTATATTAGAATGTCATTTACAAAATGTGAAATTTGTATTTACTAAAACAAATGCATTAAGTTACAAAGAATTGTTGGGTTATCTGATGTATGAAAATTTTTCCTTTTAGGTTTTATTTTAATTTTTACATTTTTAAGTTCTTTTTATTAATTTTCATTTATTTAGTTACTCTTATGCAGAACTGATATAATCATTAAATCGTTTTTATTTTTAATACTATGAAGTAGGAAAGAATTGTGTACATAAAGAGGTAATTTCCTGTTATCAATCTCACTAAAAATCGTCAAATATTTGTTAAAGATTAGAAATATTGGGAATAATGTAAACTAAGTGATAAAAATGTGCAATTATTTTGATTGCAACTTTAAAAGTAAACTATAAAAATTTAGCTATATTTAAATATTAAGCATCCAAAACAGCTTGGGAAATTTTTAAAGGGATAGATAAGAGAAATGTATAATTGTACATGTAGTATTATAGTTGTACATATAGAAGTGGTATAGAATGAAGAGTTTACTTTTATTATAAATAAAAAATAGGGATATAATATTAAAATTATACTTACTTAAATATAATTATATCATTAAATAATATTAAAAGTGCGATTATTTGTAGTTGGTGTTTAAAAAGTATAACTGAGGAATCCCCAAGTTTCCGCGTTATATTTCTTGGCAAAGCTCATTTAATATACTTTGAAACCATTATAAATATTAAACCATAACTTTCCTCAATTTGATTTAGAATAGACATTTTCTCATATCTAGTATTTACTCAAAGGTAAGCGTGTCCTCAGTATATAGACGCTATAATCGTTTTCCTTCCTGCAGACGCATAATCGTATATACACTTCATGCGCCTCAAAGCATAAATCTATTCAATCTTCCTTTAAAAATTGCTGTAAAGCATGAAAATACGTATGCGTTGTCTGGATACAAC
This sequence comes from Tetragnatha montana, assembly GCA_963680715.1. Classification (NCBI taxonomy): domain Eukaryota; kingdom Metazoa; phylum Arthropoda; class Arachnida; order Araneae; family Tetragnathidae; genus Tetragnatha; species Tetragnatha montana. The sequence continues at coordinate 23,773,846 of OY796680.1, forward strand.
ATTAGGCTTTCAGAGCTCTATTCTCAAATTGGTATACTAGACTAGAGATTTTTTTTGTCGTGAAATTCAGACGCAGAATAACTCGGTCGTTTCCAGACTTAAGCTTTTCTTCCTATGAGGGGAACATCTATGAGATGAGGGGAATTCCTTTCTTTTTTTTTCTCGCTGGAACTCATTAGGTGCACAAAGTAGCGACTCTGAATGGGAACCGAAGTTTGCCTCCCCAAAAAAGCAAAAGAACTCCGGGAAGAAAATGTTGTACAAAAAGCCGATAAAAACAAATGTTTCCTGACGCTAAGGGAAGGAGAGGGTGCATGGAGAACCCTTTTTATTCTTGGGTGATAAACTTTGTTTCTCCGTCTCCGCTAGGAATAAATACTGCATGGGTAGTTCGATCCAACAAAATATTAAACATAAACGAGAGGGATTGCCATGGACAGAGTGAAGAATCAATTATTAACCGGCTCCTCCGAACGATAAAGTGTTCCTCAGGAGGGTTTCAGATTCGGGGAGGATAGAGGGGAAGACGCGGTGAACTTTGAAAACGGGCGGAGATTTTGCTGAATGCATGGCGGCATTCTATGGAGATCGGTGAAGTTTATCTTATTAAAGTTTTTTAAGGAGTGGAATATGGAAGTATTTTTTATCCTTGAGATGTTTATGAAATCCATCACCATTTTTGGTTTTTATCTCGAGATTTCGCTGAAAAGGTATTTTGCATAGAGCCTTTATCTGAAATGGTAAATACAGTTCTTTATTTGACGGGAGATATGTTTTGAATTTATTCATTTGATGCATAAATTTTGAACGAAAAACTTTGTAAAATGGGGATAAAAACTCGCACGCTTAGAGATTTATATTCAGGGTTTTTTTTTTTTGTAATAGCACATTGTGTCAAAAATTCTGGTTGATTTAAATTTGATGGAAATTATTTTAATCTGTTCTTTATGATAGACTTAATCACAATCAACTGAGTTGTTGTTGTTGTGTCTTATGCCACTTGGAATATCCAAGCTCCATCCGCAAAGCGTCAACTGAGTGATGGACCTTGTCTGACTTCATCAGACAAGTTAAGGGTTACCAAAATTCACTTTGACGGATTGGATAAAAACATTAGATTAAAAAGGATTTAATGTGAAATAGCTATGCTTACTGTGCACAATTAATTGAAGACTGCTTTGATTTTTTTTTACGTTCATTACTAAAAGATCTGGGATGCCCATTGAAAACTACCATTAATATCTTCCATTAATATTAATATCTACCATTAACTACCATTAATATTGCAAGATTATATTATTAGTATTGTTACGTAAAACATACTAAACTTGTTAGTGAAATTACTACGCATATTAGGCTTTTTTAAGTTATGAAACATAAAAAAACCACATTAAATTTCGCGATTCCTTTCATAGGTAAAGAGGTAAGCAGATAAATAAAATTAGTTTCAAATTATAGTGTAAGTTATTAAAAGCAAATTTCACTTAATGATTTTAAAATTTTAAAATCTTTTCTAAAATGTAGGCACAATTTTACGTTGACCTACATTTCTATAATGGGAAATTCATAGAAAAATTTATATTAGTAAATGTAATTACATCAGTCGGTCTGCGTCTAACAAATTGATGCACCCGTTATTTATGACTGATTAGTAAATTCTTATTTTATGATAAAAACTAGACTACTTATCTAGTTCGGATAGTTCAGTTCAGATGATAACTAGTTTTCTTACATCAGAGGAAAGACACAAAAATAATTTTTTTATGAAGGTCCAACGACGACCTAGGTACTCACTCATATATCCTTTATAAAATACGTTCTAAAGCAGTTTTTAAGAGCTAGAAATATTCTTCTCCTTTTTCTCTCTCGTCTATAACGAAAGCTTGAGTCAGTAAAGGAAAACTTTAGATAGTTCAAACTATCTAACAGAAGCTTCCTGCATAGAAAAGTTTACCAAAAGTAATTTGATTTCCTCCGTTTTGCAGATCCTGGAAACTCCGGATATGTCTAGAAGGAAAAATCGATTTCATTCCGGGAGAGTAGCATTCAAGTTTAAATAATTTAGCCACTTATGTTTTCTTCGGAATTTAGCAAACGTTTCTAGAGATGTTTTTTCACATTAGTCGGAAGGAAGCTTCCTTTTCACTCAATTGTCTTTCTAATGTCCAATAAATCATTTTTACACGATTTAGAGCAGTTTAAGGATTTATACATCCTTTAAAACTGTATACATAAAAAATGGGACCCTTTACAACGATCTACAACATGCTACAAACTTTTAAATTAAAGCTTTTTATTAAAAAACTACCTATATAAAAGAACCACAAAATAACTCTTTGTCGTGCTCAATAGTGTGTTCCCGAATTTCTCCACAGCTAACTAACAATAGTGTTAGGAATAAGTGAAAAGGATACTTACTCGATAGAATATGTTACTGTATAATGTCTATAAATACTTTAGCCAGTAACTATTGCATTAACATTTCCTTTTCAAGAAACTATCTTTAGAATGCTTTTTAAAAGTTTTTCTAAATATTAGGTAAATTTAATTTTTTAGGTGTATGGAACGTTTTAGAAAAGTTGTTCACCTTTGTGACCTTTTAAAAAATTGTATTCAATGGCATACATTACTTAAAAGATTCTAAAGAAAGAAACGCAATTTCAAATAAAAAAATTCCCTTTATAAAACTTTACGAATACAGATTAGGTACTTGAAAGGTACACACATTTTTTAAAACAAAATACCGCTACTTATACACAGTTGCGTGTGCAGTTAAAGAACCACTTTTCTTTCCGACTAAAAGTAAATTTATCCGATATTTATGAAAACTATTTCAACGCTTTTCCTCTTTCAAGGGGCTTCATATCTCAAATATATTACTTTTGAATAATAATAATATAGTTATATAAACGCGTTTCATGAAAGTTTAATTCAAATTTAGATAGTTCTAACTTTCTAAAACTAATATGCATAATGTTCCAAAATATGTTTAAAATAAATCAATACGTTTCGATTGTTTTAATATTCATTGTCATCTTTTTTTTATCCCTGAGTGATAGGTTTTTCTATTCAAAGTCAAGGAAGAAAATTTTACTTTTTTTTTCGATATTTAAACCTAATATTCCATTGAGAATCCGATGTAAGAATCGATAGAATCAATGTTTATTAACGATTTGAACTATTTGAATTTTAAAATCAGATAAAAACTTTATCAAATAAATTACTGAATAACAAGGGCAGGAACATTCTAACTTTCATGGAAATTAGGATTGCTAATTTTGATTATTTTTAAAGTAGAAAACGTTTTGCTAGTTAGTCTTTGGAATCAAATGTAATAATATAAATATTGTTGGAAATACACGACTTATACTCACTTGAGGATGGAAGGATAAATTTCAAGGACTTGGTCTGTATGAACATGAACCGTTAGGCATAGAAAGTATTTATTCAAGCAATGCAGTTCCCCAAGCAAATCACGATAGCCTCAGTCCCGTATAAACACGTTTTTGAATTACCTTCAGAACCTGGGCTGAGTCCAAGCGGAATAGAAGGAGTGTTTCTCGACATTTTAGCGAGAATCTTGAAATTCGAATACAGCCTGGTGCAACCCGCAGACGGCGAGTGGGGCAATTTCCGCAACAGCAGCTGGACGGGGGTCATCGGCATGCTCGCGAGGGGAGAGGCGGATTTGGCAGTAACGAGTCTCGGAGTCAATTACGACCGACAACAAGTCATTGATTTCTCAGCACCTTACACCAGCACGGATACCACATTTGTGACGTTTTTCCCGAAGGACTTGCCGAGAACGTACGCATACATCTACCCTTTCGACGCGTCCACATGGATCGTTCTTTTCGCACTCCTGGTGGTGATTCCTCCGCTGTTGCACGCGTTTGGAAGGAACCCTTACCCGCTGCTTTTGCTGGAGACATTCGGAAATCTTGTTGGGAAGTCCGTCGTTCGAACAAGAGATAGGAGAGGCTTCGTCGCGTTCTGGTTGCTAGCGGCGATGATCGTCTCCCAAAGCTACGTCTCCGTTCTCCCCTCTTTCCTGTTTGCCCCTTTGCGAGAGCAGCCCGTAACCACTTTCAAGATCTTGTCGGAGAGAGTATCTAGAGGCGAGTACGCAGTCTGCATCTTGAAGGGAACGCAAAGCCTCAGAAATATGCTGTTGTCGAAGTCGGAACATGTAGTGAAGCTTGGCAGGGAAATAGAAAGAAGACAATGGTTTTGCAGAGAAGATGGAAGTTGCTCAGACACCTGTGGTCACAAGATGGCGTTTATTGGTGTAAGAATATGGTTAGAACTAGAATATGGTCAGCCACCTGATTCTAGTATGCTTTTCGGAACTGATGAACCGCACCATTACCCGTATCTCGCAATTGGTGTGAATAAAAGGTTTTGCTGCAAGAAACCGATCGACAGAACTGTTCGGCGAATTTTTGAGAGTGGTGTTTTGCAACATATTTTTAAGCAAGAATTTTATAAGACAAGGAATAAAATATTTAAAGATCCTCGTGAGCGAATTATCCAAATGAAAATCGATGACATACGAGGTCCGCTCTTCATACTTTTCATAGGTCATGCCATTTCAGCTTTCATTTTGACATTTGAGTTATTTTACAAGAGATTTTTATCCTAAATATGTATTTTCTATGGGAGTTTGTGCTTTGATTTTTCTTGAATGAGATTTGTTTAGTGCTTTCAGAAACACTTCCTAAGAAATGATTTTTTTTGTATACAGGTCAACTATTGTTTACATAACTAGCTAATTCTATCTTCGCATTCTTATTTCGCACCACAACTTAAAAGCCAACCACCTTCGTTAGCTCTTCGACTCTCTATACTCAACCTTCCCCTATGCTGGTTAGGACGACGATGATAAGCCATACACACATGTATCTGTCTTGTTCATCTTCTTTCTCTCACGACCCATGCCTAGAGGTTTAGTCCTGTTGGTTAAGACTCGGACGATCGCTCTTTAAGGAAGGACAGCGTCACAATCTGAGCGTTTCGTATGCGGGTCTATTCATTCATTCTCATCATCTTAGTATCCAGAGTGTTCATTTAAACATCCATGAGGAGGTTTTCTTAAAAAAAATATAGAGAGTATATAGAGAAAGAAATACAGGATTCAATATAAAGGAAATAATGTACATTTTCATATATCTAAGAAGTGTGTCCATTTTTGTATGAATGAATCCTTTTTTTAAATGAAGAATAAAACACATTGGAGGAGCTAGGGTTCATATTAAGGAAATAATATAAATTTTTAATTTAGTGGGACGTTTAAATATTAAGTAAGCAAGTTTTTGGTCATTTTTGAGACCCCCCTCCCCCCTTGTCCCTCTCATAATTATGTAAGAAAACTGCTTGACCCCTCCTTTTGTTCTTTTTTGGTATGAAATCTTTAGTAATGCTTAGATTTCTAAAATTCATTGTTCTCCATGATTTTACCTAGTTCAATTTTTTGTGAAATTTATTTTTGGTATAATTTTGAAGTTATGTATGCAAGAAATATCTTACGTAAGCATCACTTATACTCCCCCTCCCCCCTCAGGTGCCTACGTTATATTTGAACGGTCCCTAACCTTTTTTTATTTTGATGTAACCTTTTTATCATTCTTTTATTACTTCATAAATTTATCCAATATTTATGAAAACTATTTCAATGCTTTTCCTCTTTCAAGGGGCTTCGTATCTCAAGCATATTACTTTTGAATAATAATAATAACATAATTAAACACGTTTTATGAAAGTATAATTCAAATTTAGATAGTTAGGTTCAAACTTTCTAAAACTAATATGCATAATGTTCCAAAATATGTTTAAAATAAATCAATACGGTTCGATTGTTAAAATATTCACAGTAATCTTTTTTCTCTTCTTCACTTTTTTCTCTTCTTCACTTCTTTTCTTCACTCTTTGGGTAATAGGTATTTCTATTCAAAGGGCAGGAACGAATTACCCTGGCATTGTGGAAGCTAATTATGATTCATTTTTAAAGTAGAAAACTTTCTGATAGTTCGTCTTTGGAATTAAATGTAATAGTCTAAATATTGCAGGAAATACACGATTTACTCATTTGAGAATGTAAGGATGTAATTTAAAGTATTCATTCAAGCAATGCAGTTCCCCGAGGAAATCAAGATAGCCTCAGTCCCCTATAAACACATTTTTGAATTTCCTTCAGAACATGGGCAGAGTCCAAGCGGAATAGAAGGAGTGTTTCTCGACATTTTAGCGAGAATCTTGAAATTCGAATACAGTCTGTTGCAACCCGCAGACGGCGAGTGGGGCAATTTCCGCTACGGCAGCTGGACGGGGGTCATCGGCATGCTCGCGAGGGGAGAGGCAGATTTGGCAGTAACGAGTCTCGGAGTCAATTACGACCGACAACAAGTCATTGATTTCTCAACACCTTACACCAGCACGGATACCACATTTGTGACGTTTTTCCCGAAGGACTTGCCGAGAACGTACGCATACATCTACCCTTTCGACGCGTCCACATGGATAGTTCTTTTCGCACTCCTGGTGGTGATTCCTCCGCTGTTGCACGCGTTTGGAAGGAACTCTTACCCGCTTCTTTTGCTGGAGACAGTCGGAAACCTTATTGGGAAGTCCGTCGTTCGAACAAGAGATAGGAGGGGCTTCATCGCGTTCTGGTTGCTAGCGGCGATGATCGTCTCCCAAAGCTACGTCTCCGTTCTCCCCTCTTTCTTGTTTGCCCCTTTGCGAGAGCAGCCCGTAACCACTTTCAAGATCTTGTCGGAGAGAGTATCTAGAGGCGAGTACGCAGTCTGTGTCTGAAAAGGAACGCAATTGCTCAGGAATATGCTGTTGTCGAAATCGGAAGATCTAGTAAAGCTCGGCAGGGAAATAGATAGAAGACAATGGTTTCGCAGAGAAGATGGAAGTTGCTCAGACACCTTTGGTCGCAAGATTGCGTTTATTGGTGGAAGAATATGGTTAGAATTAGAATTTGGACAGCCACCTGATTCTAATATGCTTTTCGCAACTGATGAACTGTACTCTTACCCGTATGTAGCAATCGGTGTAAGTAAAAAGTTTTGCTGCATGAAACCGATTGACCGAACTGTTCGGAAAATTTTTGAGAGTGGTGTTTTGCATCATATTATAAAGCAAGAGATCTATAAGACAAGGAATAAAATCTTTAAAGATCCTCGAGAGACATACGAGGACCGCTCTTCATACTTTTCATAGGTCATGTCATTCCAGCTTTCATTTGGATGTTGGAGTTATTTTACAAGAGATTTTTGTCCTAAAAATATTTATTAACCAAATAATGCTTGTGAAAAGAATGTTTTATTCTATTTTAAAAGAAAAGCAAGATGTAAAAATTTTATTTACTAAAACTATTGCATTAAATTTCAAATAATTGTTATGCTATCTGATTTATACAAATTTTTCCTTTCAGTTTTTACTTGAAATTTTACATTTTAGAAGTATTTTTATGAATTTTTATTTGTTTAGTTACTTATATTAGTCCAGGGAATCGGTGACTTAACCGGTAGCAAATTGATACATTTTGTTTTTCAACGGTTTTCATTGGGAATGACCTCTATAATGACATACTAAAAATCGGACAAAATCGGTCCGCGGTAAGTTAATTTTTTTTTAAATTTAAAAATAATAGCCGCAAAAATTTTCAAAAAATCAATTAATAGTAATTGAGACTTATGATACATGTTTATAGGCTAATTTTCAGTAATGAATACGAATATACCATTTAAAATTTAAAAAAAATTAAAGTATCAATTTTTTAAAATTATTTCAAAAATTAGATATTTGAAAAAAAAAAAAAAACTTTCCCAAGTGAAAACCGTTGAAAAACCAAATGTATCAATTTGTTACCGGTTTGACGCTTTTTTTCAGTAAATTTACTGCACTACATGCAGGAATGATTTAATCATTAAATCATTTTTATTATTAATACTTCGAAGCAGGAAAGAACTGTGTACATAAAGAGGTAATTTTTCGTTATCAATCCCACTAAAAATCGTTAATCCAAAGTTTAAAAGTTTTGCCAATTATATAAACTAACTGAAAAAATATGCAATTATTTTGATCACAACTTTCAAATTTAACTATAAAATTTATCTATATTTGAATATTTGGCATCCAAAACAACTTGACAATTTTTAATGGGATAGATAAGGGAAATATATTGGCAGAAGGTATAGAGCATTTTCAATCACATGACTCGGACCTAACAACGGCCTTAGCAACAAAAGATGTTACAGTTTTTTGCCCTACAGAGGTTAACAGTTACAGAAAATGATTAGCTGTGGAATTCTTCTATTGGAGCATTTGCAATCACGTGATCTCATACCTAAAAACAGCCTTAGCAACAGTTAAAAGCCCTACAGAAGGTACACAGTTAAAACAAAATAACCGGTTGTGACGTCACCTGAAAACACTCTATACAGATTTGAATAAAAAATATACGGATAGAGATCTATAAACATATAATATTTAAAATAAACTTACTTAAATAACATGATATCATTAAATAAGATTAAAAGTGCGATTATTTATAGTTGGTGTTTAAAAAGTATAACTGAGGAATCCCCATAGATATAAATACTAACGCTAGTTACGCTAGTATGTATATCTATTGGAATCCCCTAGTTACCTCGTTATATTTATAGGGAAAGCTAATTTAATACGCTTTGAAAAATTATAAGTATTGAACCATAAGTTTCCTAAATTTGATTTAGAAGAGAGATATTATCTGAAACCCGCTATTTCCTCAAAGGTAAGGGTGTCTTCAGTATATAGACACTGTAATCATTTTAATTCCTCCACACGCATAATCGTATTCACTTCATGCGCCTAAAAGCATAAATTTAATTCAAAAGATACTATCAAATAATAAATATCTATTCAGCCTTCCTTTTAAAATTGCTGTAATACATGAAAATACATATGCGTTGTCTGGATACAACATTAAGCTTTTAGAGCTATTCGCAAATTGGTTGGCAAATGCTTCTTGACGCTAAGGGGAGAGGGTGTAGGAACAACCCTTTTAATTCTTGGGTGATAAACTTCGTTTCTCCTATACTGCATGGGATTCAACAAAATGTTAAACATAAACGAGAGGGATTGCCATGGACAGAGTGAAGAGTCAATTATTAACCGGCTCCTCTGAACGATAAAGTGTTCCTCAGGAGGGTTTCAGATTCAGGAAGATAGTGGGGAAGACGCGGTGAACTTTGAAAATGGACGGAGATGCTGAATGCCATGGCGGCTTTCAATCAGTGAAGTTTATCTTTAAGTTTTTTATGGATAATAACAAATTATTTTTTTATCGTTGAGATGTTATGAAATCCATCATAGTTTTTTATTTTTATACGAAAATTTCGATGAAAGTGTGTTTTGCATAGAACCTTTTTTTGAAATAGTAAATACAGTTGTTCTTGATTTAATGGGAGATATAATTTGAATTTACATGAAGCCTTATAGCGTAGTGGAAGCACTTCGCTCCAACCCCACAGCCCCGAGGATCTAATCCCGGTCTGCGGGCAAAGCAGACTCATCTCTTCGGGGCCGATCAGATGAGTACCAAAAGTTTACTTGAGGGAATCAAGAGAGAAAAGCATCAAGCTAGCCACTCACTTGACCGTGACTTTCAGCCACACGTTCTGTAAGAGCTCTGCTCATGTCATGGCTCAACCCAAAGAGGCTGGTTATACTGGAGTTTGAAGGTCCAACGACCTAGTACTCCTTCAAGTATCCCCTTGATTTTTTTACAAAAAATACTTCCTAAATAAAGAACTTAAACCTTTTTTTAAATAAAATATATTCTAAAACGGTTTTTAAGAGCTAGAAATATTCTTCTCCTTTTCCCTCCCGTCTATAACGAAAGCTTAAGAGAGTCGATAAAGGAAAACTTATTCAAACTATCTAACAGAAGCTTCCTGCATAGAAAAGTTTACCAAAAGTAATTTGATTTCCTCCGTTTTGCAGATCCTGGAAACTCCGGATATGTCTAGCGGGAAAAATCGATTTCAGTCCGGGAGAGTAGCATGCAAGTTTAAATAATTTAGCCACTTATGTTTTCTTCGGAATTTAGGAAACGTTTCTAGAGATTTTGTTCCACTTTTCCTCTTAATTTAGCATTAGTTTGAAGGATGAATCATATTCATCCTTCATATTCTTCCATATTCATCTATTGCCTTTCTAATGTTCCATAAATATTTTTTACAGGATTTAGTGCAGTTTGAGCATTTAAACATCGTTTAAAAATGGAACACTTTACCACAATATCCAAAATGCTACAAAACATTAAATTAATGCTTTTTAGTGTTCCTGAATTTCTTCACAGTGTACTAAGATAGTGATGAATACACATTATAGCCAGTAAATCTTGCATTATCATTTCAATATCAAGGAAATCTCTTTAGCATGTTTTTTAAAAATTTCTTCTCAATAAATTTTATAAGTTAATTCTTTAGGTGTATGGAAAGTTTCAGAATAGGTGTTCACAAGTGGCCATTTAAAAAATCGACTTCATTGGCATACATTACTTTTAAAGATTCTAAAGAAAGAAACGTAATATCAAATAAAAAATTACCTTTATAAAACTTTCTGGATACAGATTAGGTAATTGAAAGATACACGCATTTTTTAAAACAAAATACCGCTACTTATACACAGTTGCTTGTGCAGTTAAAGAACAACTTTTCTTTTCAACTAAAAGTAAAGAACACTCAACCGATGTGATCATGCAAAATAATCCGTTCCAGTATTCTTTCCTCTTTTACATCACAGTCTGTTAATTAATCACGCCAAATAGAAGACCAAACCGCATATCTCCTGGGTATGTTCACGATAAAAGGATTATTTAAAAAGGCGGAAACTGCCTGCCTCTTTCTTGGCCAGAGTTGAAGATTTATAATTTTTAAACCTCATCGAATAAAGGGCGCCTAGTGCTTTATAATCACGCAAGAGGAGTCCTGCTGTTAGTTTAATTGGTTACTTTTTTAATTAGTTATTTGCACAAAAAGGTTTCTAATGCAACGCAATACCCGAAAGAAGTTGAGTTACCGTTAAGTGTTTTCACTGACAACTGGGAAAGTAATTAGGGTTTTCTGGTTGCTTCTCAGACTGAGAGAATATTTTCATGTAGAGTTCACTGTGTTATTCAATTAAAGGTTATAAATGAGCGTATGGATCCTGGGAGTACTGAAAAACTGCTGTCTCTAAGAAGCGAACTTCAATAAATTAGATGTAAGGCAACCAAATGTAGATTGTTGACAGGATTTCGAAAAAATGTTCTTGATTTTTGAAAAGAAAAATTACTTACATTTAATGAGTATTTTCCATGAATTTGTGCTTTGAGTTTTCTTGAATGAGATTTGGGTAGTCCTTTTAGAAACTCTTCCTAACAAATGATTTATTGCACTACAGTTAAAGTATTTTTTATACATAATTAATGAAAAAAAAAAGTAATTGGTAAAAGAGTGAATCTAAGTAAAATAAGTATAACTATTCATCATAAAATCCTCATTAGGTATCATATTTTTTTTCGATACAGTTTGGAAAATATATAATTGGGATAACAAATTGGGTCCGTCCATCTCTTGATGTCTAGGATATTGTAAAAATCCCTAAGTTATGAAATCCAAAGACTTTGTAATGATGGAGGATTTGAGTCTAATTAAAATAATTTTTGAGAAAATATTTTTTTGGTCAAAATTAAATTTATTTTGTAATTTGATTGCTGTTTAAATTTTTTTAGCTAAGTATATTTGCATTCAATTTAAAAAAATAAACACAGAAATTGTGAATTCGAAACGGTACAGGATGACTCAGATACTTCCTCAATATTGCTTATAATTATACAAAATTCATTTTACAAGTAACATACTTTTAATAACAAGTGAACCCTAGTAATTCCGAATCAATCATTTGTCAAAGTAAAAAAAAATTATAAAAATTATCACAAAAGTTACTTCGTAAAATATCAAAATATAAAGAGAATCTTTAACAATCATAGCCATAAAAACTCAGAAAACGATACAGCGTCCTTATTAAGTGACGTGGCATCTATTCTTATATAAAAGTTATTTGCTGAAGTAATGATTTATTTAAAAAAAAAATTCACGTGGATTTGAAAATTCTAAGCTAAAAGTTTTCATTCTTTTCTTAAGTTCATATGTGTTTGATGAAGCATGGCCGTAAAGATACACCTCCGCACATTGTGAACTAATGGCCAATGTTTCCAAGGGCAACCGCTTTTTCGTGCTCGTAAAAATCTAAAGCTTTAAATAAAATATCGAAAGAAAGAGAGCAATTTTCAGAGTTCGAAACGGCGAAATATCAGAATTTAGATGAACTCAATGTTCCAGGCAATGAAGCATTGGATGGAGTATAACTTGTGGATTTTATATAGTTTCTGTTACAAATAAGTACGGAAAGATATTTCTTTATAGGATTTTGTCTGGTAGAAAATATGAAAAATCAAAACTTATATTTTTCAAACTACTAATTTTTTTAAATGAAATAGTTTACATTTATGAAATATAATATTTGAAATTGAATTGAAAAACATAGTTGAATAGTAGTTCAATTATAAAAGGTGAATTAGTTAACTATTAGTTCAAAAATTTTCAAAGTTTGTAGAAATCATGAACATTTTTAATTCGGTAACCAAAAATTTCAAAACTAACAAAGTAAGAATATAATTAATTATAAATCTAACGTTGCTTAGTTATTCTTTGCCACTAATCAACCTTATTTTTATTCCTTTTTTGTCGTACCTAAGCAGGATTTTTTGGGAGTGTTTACAGTTGATAGGTTGTACATTTTTTAAAGGATCTTCGTATTTTAGGTTATTATGGTTAAACTAGTGAATATACCTAATCAGAATTAAAACACATTAAGGATAAGGAGTAAACATATTTTCAACTGTGATTTTCTGGTATAATATTTAGTCAAATTAATATCAATGTATATTTAGGTATTAAAATTAAGTTCAAATTTGATTGTCTTGCTATCTGATTACCCAAAAATTGATAAATTAACTTTTTTAGTGTTTCTGAAGTTCCGCAAGTGTGAACTAAGAAATAAGTTGTCTTTTTAACTATTTACCACTTTAGCAAAAATGAAAGGATAAATAAAGTTCATAGTGTTCTTAGTGTTTCTAAAGTGGCAAAAGTGTGAACCAATCCTAGTAGCACAATTCATACCAAATATGTCAAATTTACTTAACTGCAACTAGAAGTAAACGAAATGGGGCCATGCATGATAAAAATTGGGCGAATCTGGAACGTTTGAGCTGTTTGGAAAAAGCAGATGTCGCTAATTTTTTTCTTAAGATAATGGAAAGAATTTCTAAACTATATCCTTATTTTAAAAAAAGTTAAATGCGTAAGAAATGTGTCCATTATGTATAACATCTAAAAACCCTACTAAAATAAAAGCTGAATGATACTACACATTTGATAGGATAACTATAAGTTTTTGAATATAAAAATTCAATACTTAAGTACTAAATTAATAAAAATATATCATCGCATAAAAGTTTAATAATTTTCCTACTTAATAAATTAAAAAAAAACTTATGAAATAAACTAAAATTATTAATAAATCAAACTCTGCATCAGATAAGCTTGCTTAAAAATATACTATAGCAGCATTCAGGAGGTTATTCTAATTTAGTGGTAAAAATTTTAAGGAAAGTGAGATAAAAAACATTATTATAAAAATTCTTTGTTTTACAGTAATATCAAAAATAAGATTCTGAAGATTAAAAGCCTTTTGAAAAGTGGTCACCATTAAAAGTATTCTGAAAGAATTATTTAGTTAAGGGATATTTTAAGCTGAAACCTTAATAAAGTGGTAAAAATGCTGAGAAGGATAGAAAAATAAACATTTAACCCTCCAGATAAAAGTTAAAAGAAACACTCTTCTCTTAGTTGATACGAGTTTTAAAAAAAAAATCTTGAAGTACCATCCGAAGAAACTATTTTTTGAGTTCTATTTTCACTGAAGCTTAATTCGGTGAAAGCCAAACCTTCAATGACTCTTTTTCAAATTTGATTTTTTCAAAAGATAAATCAAGAATAAAAAAAGTTTAATCAAGTTTTTTAAAGTTTTATTTCTGCGTAGTCTCTAAGATATTTTTTTCTTCACCGCATAAGTTTTTTTTAACCCAATAGAAGGTTGACTTATAACTTAATTTAATTATTAAATTTCTCTCTATATAAGCTTATTTCTTCTTGAATTGTGGATCTGCGTAATATATACATGAATATAATATTTTTTGTATAATAACTAAAGTAACTCAAAGTATATTTTTTTTGTTCGAAGAAATACAGAAAAACTTAATTACATAATTAAAATTTTCGATACTTTCCATTGAATTTTCTGTTAACAAACTACTTTAATAACTGGAATTTGTAGTTTCTTGTATATTGTATATCCTAATAATTAATGTATCTGAATCTAAACCCTTTACATAAAAAAGTAAGGGAAAGGCGGGCAAGAGTGTCCCAGATAGCAGAATTAGGTAAGAGAATGCAGTGGTTGAAGTGGATGCAAGTTGGGTCATTCGTCATAATACGTGCATTTTTAGCTTTTTTAAAAGACTGTTTCTATTATATTTTCATTTTTTTGTACTTTATTTATAAGGAAAAATGTGGTGTAGTTGTGTTAGAATTTAATTTAATTTTTTTTTGTAAAATTAACTTATGTGCACTATCAAAGTATAAATATAAATATGAGATATGTTTCCTTACGAACAACCGTTACATCGTTTGAACTTAACTGTAGTGAGTTTTAGGCAAATTTATGGAAAATTTAGAGAATTAGTACATCACAAGAGTAAGCACAGAAAAGTTTTATGAGAACTTTGTCGGAGATAATCATAAAACTCGTCTCTTATTTTCTACCACATGCGAGTAATATGCTACAGCTGTTACATTAGCTTTAGTTAGATGTTAGTGTTGATATAGCTTAAAAATACTCCTCTGAAGCAGAAAACTGATATCCAGAAAAAGACGCTGTGCTATTTTCACGGATTTTTCAAGAAAATGAATATAGTGTGGATTATATACTACAAGGGATGGTGACTCGGTCAGTTTAGAAGGCGGTAGAACAATTTATTGCTATTATTGGTAATTTTTGTGTTATGCGTACTTTTAACCGCGAGGTCGACTAAGGGGGCTCATTCAATTTTTTAATTTTCTTTGCAATTTTTAGCGTATTTTATTAAATATAAAAAACTTTTCTGTTTTTGTAACTTGATTTGTAAGTCGCTAAACTTATGTTCTTTAAATGTTTGAGGGTCTGGCGTTTGAATTCTCTATTTCTATTCAAAATAATTTTTGTTTGTACTCTTATCCTCTTTTTCTCATTACAGAGTTCTACAGTATGTTCTACGCCATTTCAATAACAGAAATAAGTTAAAGGTTATTTAAATGGAGCATATAATTATTTCATATAAATTATACGTAAAAATTGATTGTGTACCTAAAGAGAGCTTAAAAGAATAAGAATTTCATTGATATTCAAATACATTTCTTTTTACAATTTCTAATGCAAATCACTTTTATACTATATCCTCTTTAGACAATGCCTTTTATGATATGTTATTATTCATTCTTGGAACTCTTTTAAAATTTTATGAACACTCAACCATATATACTCCAACTAATAACATATATAACTCACCCACCAATAACATTTACTCGAACAAGGCGTGTATTTAAAAAAGCTGTCATTTTTAGAAATAAGTACCAAATTCAAGTTTTGGATAAAAAAAGAAACTGAAAAGGAAGACTTACCTTCATGCATTCAGAATTCTGAACTTCCAAACTCTTCGAACTCTCCACAAATCCCGATATGATTCTCTTATGCCGCCTTTTCCCACAGAGTATGCTCATGCACCAAGAACTAGCTTCCTTTTCTCGAACTTCAACGCGACTCTTGGGCAGCGGAGGATTCAAATGAGGTTTGGGCTGTTGATCTATCGACGGCTCATTAATTGCATCTTGGGAGAGACTTCTCCAATCGTTGCTGGTTGAAGCCATGTTCCGAGGTGGTTCCTTGCAAATGATACGACTTTTCAAATGTTTCTTTTTTCTTTCTTTATAAATAGGGGTTTGGTATGCGATGTTTTCTGCTCTTGGGTAATTCTTGTTCAGAAAACATTTTACTTGAAAAGAGGCTTAGCTCTATATTTTGAAGCGAGATTTCTTCAAATATTTATTCGACAAGCTCGCTGTGCTTTGTAAAACAATGTTTAGGATGATTGTATTCATGCATAAAATGTATGTTAAAAGTTATTTTGGGGGAACAATGTTACTCTTAGTAAATTGTATTAGTAAAAATCTAGAGCTATTATAAACATTATTGCTTTCTTACTCTTCTAAGAATATTAATACTAGCTAATTCTATCGAGATTACGAATTAATAACTGATAAAAGTCATAGATGTATATATTTCACAGTGTTATTATTAGCTACTAAAAGTCTCTCTTCCTTAAAAATGGTTACAAAATCCAGGAAAAAAATTTATATCAGTGTGAAAAAGTGTAAAAATTCCCATCTTTGATCATTGTTATCCACATTTATTGGTGTCAGATAAGATTGATATTCATATAATTGGCATCACTAACTCTTGCTTAGGTATAAATGGGTTAAAACTCCACAAAATATTCTAAAATCTCTCTCAAGTTTGCGACAGTTTTCTCCATATTTCAGAAACAGTTGTCTCACCTGTTTAGCATATAAACATCAGTTTCTAACAGTAAAAGAAAGAACGCCAGGAACAATTATATTTACGTCAAGATTGTTAATGAAGGTTTCACATCTAAAATATTGATTCCAACCGCAAAGATAAAAGAGGAAATGCTCGCAAAAGCATTTAAATCCTCACTTTTAACCTAGTTAAAATACTGACAACAACCATATACTTTTGAAAACAATCGAAAAACTAAGCAATCTAACATTAAACAACAAAACCATGCAGTGTTCACATGAGTATTTCAGTAGCTTACATTTGGAGTTCTTTTCTCGGGCACAAACTATCCAAATGCGATTCTTGAAATTCAAAACACAACAACAGGTAAACAGCCCGAGGTCCACAATGCATCTTCTACCGCATTACCATGTTGCATCTCCTCGGATTAATCCTTCCAATGCACGGTCAAACCCCACCATGGTCCTCCCGACGGTCAATCCGAGCCTCCCTCCACAGAGGCGATGGATCTGGTGGCCCATAAGCGTTTATCGCCACGAGTGAGGAGCCTGGAGAATAGGTTTCGGTTGAAATTCGGAAAATGCGCTAACCAGATGGCTCTCTCGGAACGGACAGGTAAGGCGGAAGGGGTTGCCGGATTTGGCTCGATATCGCCCGCTCTTTCGGATGATGGGAAATGGGACAGGTGTGAGGTTTGAGTGTGGGAAGCGGGGGATGAGCGAAGAGAGTAGTGATCAGGTAAGAAAAACGGAGCTGGTTTTTAAAAAAGGAGGTTCCTTAATGGGTGGGGTTCGATTACTCGTGGTGTGAAGCTTTGCAGTTTGTTTGGTCTTTGGGGGAATTAAGAGATGCTTTGAACTCTGGATTTAGAGAGAAAAAGAAAAATTGGTAAAGACGGCGGGGTTTATTTATTCATAGTGGATGGACTTTTTGTTGTTGATGTTGAAGAAACTTCATTTAGACTTTGCATATGTTTATATTCATGCATATTCCTTAAAGTATATGTTTCCCTACAGATATCGGAATTTCTAAGTAAACTTTTATTCATATATTCCTGAATCATATGAAAGGAGATTAAAAGTTTTGATAGAGTTTTTATGTAAACAAAGTAAATGTGTTTTAATCTTTTTATTCCTGCTTTAATAATCTTATCTGGGATAAGTATTGTTTCAACTTAACTCTAATTTCTGCACAAGTATTTAGAAAATGTTGCGCCAAACTAACTATTTTATTAATCTTATTTTATAATACAATTTATTAAAGAAAAATAATGCATGATATAAAAAAATGTTTTGCCCCTCCAAAACCTTCCCTATAGGTAGATAGCATTGGTCTTATTTTTCCAGATAATAATGTTAATAATGGTAATAATGATAACATTAATAATGATGATAACAAAACTAATGATAATAACAATTAGCTATATTAATGATTAAAACATGAAAAGTAATAATAAGGCTAATAAGGCTACTAATAATAAATATATTTAGGATTTTAGTACTTATTATTCATTATTTTATTCAGAGAACGCATTAGGTTCCATGATATAGTCAGTATAGGACAAAATTGTTGCAATCTAAATACTACGTTTTAATTAAACGCTGAAGCAGATCATTGCAGCAAATATCACTTGATATAATTAGTTCCGACATTGCGGTTATGAAGCAGTTATTGATTTATTTGGAAAGAGCATGCAAAATTCTCATCATTAACGACACGCAAAAAGAGTGATTGCATTATTTTTATCTTACGTAACGATAGCGCAATCAAATAAAACATCGTTTTGGAGCAGTACAAAGTAGCGTGCTTCACTCATTTAATAGCTTAGAGTAAAGCTAAGAATAATATAAATACATTAGTTTCTGGATAAAATCTGTAGCTAAATCAATACAACAAATATTTGATTGCCTGTAATTTTTATCCGAAAAGTTGATTTAAAAACACAAAGAGAAATGGTAGGTACTATTTGAATAATTAAAAATATATTTGAGGCTATTTACATTACAATGCAATTAAGTTTTTAATAGCGTGGTAACAATTAAGTTACCTCGTTACTTTACTTTTAATTTCAAATTTTACGTGTAGAGTTTTCATTTTCCATAAATACTTTTTTTTGCTCAAGAAAGAGGAGTACTATCACTTTCTCCATGCAATCTAATTTACTCAAATAACATGCTTTTACAACACATTTAACTTGATAAAAATTTCAGATATCAGATATTTGTTCATCTAAAGATAATTTAACATCGTAAAATAATTCAAGCCCATTAGCAAAACATTATACCTTGAATTCCACTTAAAATTATGCAAAAGTACAGATTTTATGGTCCTTTGAAAATTATAGAATCATGCGGGGAGTAAGTAATAAAGAAAAATATAAATATAATTTATTTATTTTTTTTAGAAACTTTATTCCTTTCTTGTAATTTTAAAATTTCTTAGAAAATCCAATTATTAGAATAGAAATGTATTTACCTAACAAAAACATGTAAAATAATTTTATAAGAATTATACATCTTTGGATTTTGAAATAATTATTCAATCATCTCGAATGAATATCATCCAATCTCATTCAAATTGCAGTAGGTATATGATATTTGTTACTTCAGCAATTTGATGTATTAAGGCATTTTTAAGAAAGTTACCTTAAAGTTAAGATTATTTTCACCACATTTAAAGAAACTTCAAAATTTTAACTATTAAATTTTAAATTCAAGTTCACAAAATTAATTTATATAATATAAAATTCAAGTGAAGCGTGGCCAATTCGTGTACAATATGCGATACAAAATATAAAATGAACTTCATAGCATTCAGTATTATATTTATAAAATTTCTATACTTACTGTAAAACAGTACAATGTGCTTTGTACCTATTATCACAGAATATTTTTATGTCACAAAATTTGCCCCTAAAATTTACAATTACAAACCTTGACTGCGCTAGAGCCATGCAGTACAAAGCCATGTAAATGAAATTTTTGTAAATGAAATGGTAAATGAATGTTTTGAAAATGGTAAATGAAATTTTCGTGAAGCTGATAAGTTAAAAGTTTTTCTGTGTTTAAAATATTATGGTAAAAGAAACTGCTATTCTTTTTAATTCACAAAGTAGTTTATTTTAGATTTTGTTACACCAACCAATTTATTTTTTAAACATTTATCATAAAATTATTACTTTAATACTCACCTTTTTTTATGTGACTGTGACCAAAAAGAGTCTTAGTATCTTGAAACATAATAAAATAAGTAATATTGCTTAGTTATAATTCAAATTATTTCATTATGTATGTAAATGCATCATTCCATCGAGGAATTAAAATTTAAAAGCAATTAAAAAACCGAAACATCTTACACATGCCTCGGTGTGTTGAAGTCTCTTGCTTTTGTGTATGGCAGCTGGCCCGATTATCTACTTCAAAGCTATTACATTGGATAGGAGTCAAGGACACGGATTACCAGAGTGATATGGATGATGACCACCTCAACCACTCCCTCAAGACAGTCTCATGGTTTTAAAGTTTATTTCCAACAACTCTATATAGGCTATTTTTTTATTTCTCTCCATTTTATTCGGCTGCTCGTCGATTAAGGGTAGAGATGCCACAGACGGGCGTAGGATAAAAAAAAAACCTTTTCAATGTTACAAACAAATAAATCACACATTTTTATTCTATGTCAACAAAAAAGATCTTGTAAATTCTGTAACAATTATTTTTTATCGCTAATAAAAAGTTTGATATTAGATAAGGGGTTTATTCGAGGTACATATTTGTTCCCTTTATTGCTACAATTTTTACTCGTAAAAACCCTTCTATAACGAATAAAGTTTTAAACATTTGATGAATTCCGCGTCTTACTAGCAAGTCTTTCTACAAAGATAACCAGAGGCATGTTATTTTATGGAAATATACTAAGCGTTTAACATAATTCGAGAAATCTCAGGTAAAATAATATACTATGTATCTCACTTGAGGTTACCCTAGCTATACATTGTACATCAGCCATAAATGAAGATAAATCAATGTTCAACCTCCGACACGAAAGTTTCATCACCCAATAACTCAGGTATCCTAGTTTAAAACCACTAAAACTCCGTAGATAGCTATTTGATTACTTCGTAAACTGCTTCCCGGTAAAAAATAAACTCAAAACAAAAAATTCAGTTTTGTTCGGTAACCCTGAATTCCATTCGTAATTGGACTTGAGAGGTTGTCATAGAAACCAACCGAACCTGGCCCTTGTCGTCTTTAATTCCTTCTCTAAGAAGATCTATCTCGGTTAGGGGTTTCCTTCGCATCTTTCTTAGTTTTGTAAACAAATTTCGCGTGGTTGCTTTGCATAGTTATGGCAGTATTCAATTTCGCAGGGAAGATATCTCTTTTCCTATCAACGTTACTTTTGGGAGAGGAAATTTTGAAGGGGCGTTGTGCCAATCTTGGTTAAGTTTGAATTTTGGATTAAATAAATTTCAATTTTTCATAAAAGCGGGGCGGGATTTTTTTTTTTTCAATTTTGATTCTCGCGGAGCTGCTTTCGTAATTTGAGTTTTGGAAAGTTGAGCCAAAAACTTTAATTTACCCTTCAGTATCACTTAATAAGTAGATAATTGGATTCTGAGTCCAACCATCTTTCCGTGTGGAGTGAGTTATCCTACGATTCTTTGTTAGAGGGAAGTATAAAAGTACGACATTTTGAAATTTTTAATACAGATATGGTCAAATTACTTTAAGAAAGAGATGATAAGGGGTATAATTGAAATAAAGGAATATTTACAAGAAAATATGAAAGAAAATTAACAATCAATGATGGATAAAAACGTTATTGTTGAAGTAACTGAAATGCCCTATTTTTTGAACGATGAATGTAAATATTTTAAATTAGTTCAGTCGGTTGAACCTACCTTAAAAACTATTTTATATTCAAAATATAGTCTGAATAAAAACTTATCGGACAAATAAAGACCTGAATTTATTAAGTGAGGTTGATCAAGAGAAAAAAGAACAGCCGATCTTTCTAAGGTGGAAAGGGAAGTCTAGTTACTCTTTGTGCAATTCCAATCCATGTTTTCGAAATTGAAATGTACTATATGTAACTTGCATAAAAGATTTTTATCAGACAATGTAATTATTACTGATATTGAAAATTTCTTTCAACAAAATTTTTTTCTAGAAAAAAAATTTCAGGTGTTTCATGTGTTTTAATCCCTATTTTCTGAAAGTAAAAGAACTAAAAATATTAAAGAATGGACACAATCGTTTATAAAAAAGTTCTTTATACTTATAAAAGCATACGCTGCTGATTATACATATATATATCTTTGTTACTTCTTATATAAAACAAAAATGAATATCATAAAAATGAAACATGTTATGCATTTTATACTGAAATTTTGCACAGCTCTATTTTGTATTAAATACTCCAGAAAATTATATTTATGTGATGAATACCATCACATTCTTGTAATTTTTAAAGCACCCCCAAATTGCAAAGAGATAGTATTTCTATGTAACAGTCCCTCTCTTATTATCTGCTTTTTTTCAGTGCTTGTTTTGCCAGCTTTGTTCCATTTATAGCAACCAAAATGATTGATTCCCCTTTGGCAGCATATGTATCTTACGCATCGACAGCAAAGTCAGGCTTCTACCTGGCTTTATGTATTTGATATCGTCTACAACCACAAATGTCACTCTTAGAAAACAAGTAAAGGAGGTTTCTTTGCAGCTTTTTTCCTGTTCCTTTTAACTTAATACGCTGTAATAAAAACAAGCTAATCGATTATGTTGGGGAAATCATTTCCCATTAAACATTCAAGAATAAAAAAAAAAAACAAATAATTTAATGAATGGTCGTTTTTGATAAATAATTTTGATTAAAGAAGTAAGATGGAATTTTCATGAAGATAATTGCCCCATGAATTAGTTAAATAAAGTTCAAAGGTATTGGTGTACTATTTTGTACACTTGTTTAACTAATATTTTTGAAAATACAGTTCTTTGTTACTTATAAAAGTGATAATGTAAGAAATTGTCCGATGCTTCAAAGTTCTTGATTTAATGATCATGTGTTCTTGATTTAATGATCGTATGATCATGTGTTTACCAACTGCCATCAGTATAGATAAATGCTTCGTAATTTCTTCATTTATAGAAAATTATTTAACTTCATCTTTATGAATATAAATGTATTATTTTATTACTTTTATTTATTTTCTATTTATTTATTAAAGGTTGTTTTGAGTTTGAAATTTGATACTTTTCATGAAAATTTGGAATAATTAGGTATTAATTTCTGTCAATCTTTTTTTTAAACACAAAATTTAGAAATACACATACCTACAATAGAAGCAGTTTCCAATCTCAAACACTTGATAAGAAGCAAAAGTTACAAAATTCTCATAAATAACCTTCCTTTTTGCCGTAACTTTCATCCAATTGATTTTTTTAAAAGTTACCAAGAGATGTTCTCCACCATACGAATAATGTAGGCACTTTTATATAGATTTACTGCAGAAGAGCCAGTTAAATTTTCTTTAGGTTGCAAAATCAGCCAAATACGTTTTCTTATTACTTATGACCAAGTTTCTATACTCGTTTTCCCACTTTAGGGAACTGTAATCTATTATTCGGGGGGAAAACAGGTTTCCATCTCTTTCAGTTCTTAAAAGAAAAGGGTTTCCTATAATAATTAAATATAGACAAGAACATTTAGGTTTTGCAAATGGGCAACTCTTTTTTATCAATACAAATTTATTTTAGAATCTATTCCAAATACATCTTTTAGCTGCAAAACTATCTCAACCTATAAAGCTTGTTACTTTAAACTCTTCAATTAAGTCATTTTTTCAACTTAAATTAATATAAGTTAAAATGCGCCGTCGTTTTTACTTAAATCAATGATTTCCAAACAACCTTTTTTCCCCATTTAGAACTTCTCTCTCTATTTTATAAAATCCTACAGAAATTGTAATAGATTCCCTTGAGAAGTTACGGAAAAAGGCTTTTAACATTAACTTTCGTATTATTAACAAGCAAATTAATGATTGTAAATTTATTATTTCGATAATTTTCACTTGAATTCTTAAATTCTACCATTAAATTTTTTTATTTTCTTATTACAAACCCCTTTAAAACCTCGTGAACCCCCAGGGGTTGGCATACATGATAAACGCTTACTATTAAAAAAAACTAAACAAACTTAAACCAAATTTTTCGAAAATAGTTCAATATAAGGAAAAAAGAATGCATAGTACATTCAAAAATAGGTTAGAAAAGTTACTGTTAGAACTGTTTAGAAAATATCTAATTAACTGTTTCCTTTAAAAGTCCATACGGCGAATTTAAAATATACTTACCTAATACAAAGAGAATTTTCCGAAAAAAATTTAGTAATGCTTTTTGTAGTTATTGTAGTTATTATTTTAAAGGATTTAGCATTTGGGGGCATTTAAAGGGCATTTTGATATTTATCGGTGTTTTGGGTTAGTATTTATTTCTACATAACTATAAATACTGTAGTATTTTAGTTTAAGCATAACATATGATACGTGCATCATAATATTTCCCTTCTTCTTTACCTATTGAAAACGAAAATATCTTTTTTTAGAATTAAACTATTTTGTTTGCTCACAGTTAATATTAAAACAGAGATGGTTAAATAAAGAGTAAAACATAAAACCAAGCCCGAAAATAAAGCTTTCATTCTTAAGTTCATTTTTAAATTATAAGAATAGTTTCCTTTTCTAACTCGTAGAGGTTTAAACTTTGATGTTAAGTAATATAAGTTACGTAAAGTAGGAACTTAAAGGGAAATTAGCTGATGTATACAATAACTTACACAAAGAGAAAATGAAAGTTTTATTAAGACTATCAGACTCTTACCTTACTTGAAGAGAAATGAAGACAGACAAAATAATTAATAAGCTTATGAAATTTTTTGTAAGTGAAACTCGATGAAAATATTGCTAAACTCTCTTTTAAGAGAGGAAAATGTAAATGATAGTAAAAATTATTGTTTTCATATAATTTTATTTTCAATTTATCAACAATCCTTTTAAATATAAATTTAAAAGGCGTATGAGGCATTTAAAAGTATCAAAATCATTAAAGAAACACATTTCTTTAAATATATTACGAAAGTTTATGTTTTTGTACGTTTAATTGGGAGGGGAATATAATTTTATGAAAAAAAATATTTGAATTATTTTATGATCAATCAGGTTAATCCTAAATAGTGAAGATCATTATGAAAATATAATTTCGAAATCTTAAAAATAAATATGCTATAAATAATGTACCTACACAATAATTCATACCTAATCCTTTTTGAAACATGAGTAGGAGAAGGAAAAATGTAAAAGACATTTTAATTCTTCTGTATCCTATATATTCTAATATTCCCAAAAAATGTCCTAAATAGTGTCTGCTTGTTATACTATCTTTGATTTAAAGTGTAGATTTATCTAAGTGAAACTGTTTAAATGTGTTAGAAGGGAAAAATCCTAGTATTGATTAAAACATACAGATAATGCAATATAAAAACACACCAATGTTCAAATTTATTCACAAACGTTAAAAATGAACACAATTTATACAACGAGATCTATTATAATTGAACAACTGTTGGGAAGCGCCTTATTACTGTATACAATAAGAGCTGCATACGGCTAACACAGCTTTTAATAGGATTTATAAAAGAATGACAAATATAAATATTGTTGTCTACTCTATAAATTTCAGGAACATTGTATCCAAACTAGAATATATAAATGCGTCAACCTTTTCAATAAAGTATTAAAGAGTAGTTGAACGATTCATTTGAAATCAAGCTATTGTACATTTTTTAAATGGCACTAAAATTTAGCATCAAAAATAGGATGAACTCGCTTCATATTTTTTATAAACATACCTATATTTTGATAAACAGTTAAAAAACATATGTTTTTTTTTTAATGTAATAGTAATTTTCCAAATGTTATACACAACATGTAGGTATATAATGATTACAATTTAAAACAAAATCAATATAGTATATGTGTAAAGTAATGAAAAATGAATATTCTTCCTCAAAGAAATTATCTAAACTTGTGGGAAGAATTTTAAATGTAACTCAAAGTAAAATAGTTTACCTAAATAAAATACTTTGTTCTTTGTTAATTGAATAGGTTAAAAATGTTTCAATGTTTTATTGAAAAATATATAAATAAAAATTTGACTAGAATTAGTATTTTACTACACAAATTTCACACGTCAATGTAAAAGTTTGATCAAAATTTAAATGACTCTTTTTAACGTGATTAATGCTGCAAGAACATATTCTAGCGACAAGTTATAAAATACATGTCAATTACTTTCAAATTAAAATTTCTAAAATGAGCTATGATGATTATATAATAGTATATAAATTTCTTTTATTAAAATTTATCATTAGGAGGATAAATTTTGCCTTTAATGCTGTATGTTAAAATATTTTACAAGCATTGGATAGAAAAAATTTTTTTGTTGATGAAACAATATATACCCAAAATTTTCTACACAGTAAAAACTTCTATTCATCCCAAACTGTCAATAAGGGGGAAAGATCAAGGTATATGCTTTATAAATTAATACATAGTTCACATACATAGATTCAAGATAAGTAGATAAGTTTGAAATTATTATACTAATTACACAACACATACTAAATATTGATGAAAAAGATATTCTATCACCTTCTCACACACAAATTTGTACAATGCTGCTTACCCTCCCAATGATGAGGTATTCACGTGTAAAAATACTTGTTTTATGATTTGATACGACTTGTTTGAAGAAGAGGCTTAAAGCTGTCTTTTCATAGAGAACTTCATCACAAAATATCATCAACTAGTAGAAGCAAACTCTCGAAGTTTTTAACAGTTCTGTATATTTTAAGGTTCCATTGATTTAAAAACACTTTTATGTTTATGTGTATCCATGGGTGCTCTCTGGATGTTACTGAAGTTCCTCAACACGATGAGGAGGATCTACAGAAACAATTCAAGTATCCACATTTTCGATAGAGTGCTCTTTTTCGTCGTCTTCGCCATTTATGAAAACTGTCTTCCAGTGTTTTTCCTAAAAAAAATTACGAGATAATGCAATCAAAGATAAATATTAAATGTCTCGTATTAAAAAAAAATTACTATAAAGGTGGTTAAAAATTAAGAAAACATTTGTAAGGTTAATACTTAAGGATATTTTTATTATTTTTAAAGAAAAACAAATGAGAATTACTGGAACAAACTGGTTAGCCAATTTTTCTTTAAGATTTATACCAAGTACAAGTTCTATATACCTCCAGCTTCTTGAGGCATGAAATCCAACATCTCATTTAACATGTTGTTCACAGTGTCCAGATCCCTATGAAAGTTTAGTAGTTAACAAAGATACAAAAATATTAAATAAATTACATAGTATATCTACGTAAAAATTAACAAAAATTTCTGAAGAAATTGAAAATTCATGCTTCTATGCGATATTCATTCGTAAAAGTAGTACAAAGTAACTATCTATGATTAATTGTAAAAATGTAGTCTTTAATCGCTATTTAAGAAAAAACGCGGTTTCTTAAGATATATTTAACGGATCCAAGAAACTCATTAATATGAATGTTAGACGTTTTTGTGAAAATAATTACTTGAGATTAGAAGATTAGAGTGTCAGAGCAAATTTATCTTCCGATATATCTACTGGAGGAAAATACTACCGATTCATGTTCAAGAATAATTAATAACCTCTTGACAAGATATGTTATTTCTTTAATCTTCCTTTTTCTCAAATTCTTCTCTCTAATGTTTTAATTATTTTATTTTATGAATACTTTAATACTTTATAATTACTATTTTGAATCCCCAGATATTCCATCTAATTAAATCATTGTTTTTTAATGGGTTTATGGAAAAAAGTATTAATTTTTTAGTTTCACTTTATGCCTTAAAATGTATCATTCGTAGTTCAACTTTGTTAATCATAGTAGTAACCAGGTATATCTTATTTATAGTATTAGTAGTATTATAGACTGTTCATTTAGAATTGGCACCTGAGACGAAATGTATTAGAAGCAGTTACTATTGTAATTATCATCGAAAGCATTTTCTTCTGCAATAACAAGTCAGCCGAAACAGAAGTAGTTAAAATACTGTAAAAAAATGGGTCACTGAAGTTGTGTGATGACCGTTATGAAGCATTATTGAGCTTTTTTGATCCTGTTTCAGGCGCCAATTCTAAATGAACAGACTATAGTAGAAGTATTGATTTATTAATAATATTTAAGTTTTTAAAAATCAATCTGAAAAGTAGTAGTTTTTTTAAACAGCTATTTAGCTCACACAGTTTTAAGTTTTGCAAACTATTTATGCAGAATGGTTGTTATTTAAATAAATTATATATTTTCGTATTAATTATTACAATAAACTTCAAAAATCTTCTTTTACTAAGTTTTCATTTTAAAATTAAAGAAACAATTTATTAGGTTTTTATACCAAATACATTTGTTGTAGTTGTTCGAACTATGTAGTTACATTAATAGATAAAACTTATTGCCTCAACACACACGTATAAGAAAATATAATCAAGATATTTTTAAAAGATGCACACTTATACTTATAAATTTACTAAAAAAATGTAACCAAAGTGTTTTAAGTGTTGAATTTGTTTTTGTTTCAAATTTCCATCTCACCTTTGAATAGAAATAAGTTCTTCTTGATGGTAATCATGAAGTGGAGCTCGCCATAGAATAAGCTTATCCAGGACAGCTACACCAGATGAGCGAGGCCTTCTTTCTTTAAGGTAAGAAAAAGAGCTTAAAGATTTCATGTTATAAGTTCTACTAAAAGTTAAGCATCAAATCTAAAGTGAATCAAATGCCTTTAGCTAGAATGAATTACTATTAAGAATAAAATATAAATTTCTAAACGATATCTGAAATACTTTTTTTTTGTAAATCAGGTTAACATTTTAACAAAATATAATTAAGATAAGGTATATTCCCAATGATGATTTTCTTGTCAAAGGGGAATGACAAATTTATAAAAAAAGATGAAAATAATGGTTGAAGTTGATACAAAGAAGAATTTAAGTTCATATTATTATGCCAAGCATTATGAACTTTATACAACAAAACTACACTGATTTTTTCTCATTAATGACTCATTTATGTGATTGAAGAATTATACATATATGAGATCAAAACGTTTTACTTAAAATTTTTAAAAGTACTGAAGAATTAATTCTACTTAAAAAGTATGTTGTATTTAGGGTTCTTCAAACATTTACCTGGCGCTTTAAACCAACTAAGAATAAATCAATATAAGTTTTTGAAACTGGTGTAACTAATGCGTTTGATATTAAAAGGTGAAAACTCTTATTTTTAAAATAAACAGTACATTTGGTGAAGCGAAAACACTGATCAATATAAAATACGGTCGGTAAATTCCGGTAAAAAAAAAAAAAAAAAAAAAAAAAAAAAAAAATTATAGCTTTAGCTTTTCTATTCTCTTTTTATTTCTTTCACTGACCAGAATTTACCGACCAGTTTTTACATTGACCGGATTTTTGTTAACCGTACATTCATGAGCCCAAAGCTATTGTTTTTAACTTTAGATTATATTCAATATTCTTTGTACACTCCAAAAGAGAAAAATATTGATTTTACAAAGAAAACCTGTCAGCTATGTTACCAGGAAACCCCTGTAATTTCTGCAGGGAAATCCTGTCATATTTACACAGAGTCTATAGTCAGACAACAGAGAATACGCAATAAATACAGGTTTTCTCTGTACGTGATACGATTTCTCTGTAGTCTGACTAGAGAATTTGTACAAAAACAATAGGATTTCCCTATACAAATTACAGTTATTTGTTAAATCAACCAGTTTTCAGAGTGTAATAAAACAAGAAACACTTCTTACCATAAAAACTCGTCATATCCATAGGATGTGCTATTACTAGCAACCTGCACTTCTGTATTTCTCTGAGCAAAAGTTGAGTACAGCATACAAGATTCACTAAATGCTGACTATCAACTGGAATCCCATCTGCTACGTCACTGAAAGAAGGTATGAAATGATGCAAGGTAACACATCTCTAAACATTTTACAATTATTACTGAAGTTTTATATGATTTTTTGAGGTAAAAATAAAAAGTTTGGAAAAAAAGATGGAGAGTTTTATACTTTTTTTTAAAGATTATTCGGTATTAAAGTTTTAACAACTTGGAACAAATTATGAGGTTTTGGGATAAATGTGAAAGTAAGTTTATTCTTACAAGTAGTTATGATGAAATAGGAAAACAAATTGATTTATTTTCAATTAAAAATGTATTTTGCTAATTGTTTGAAAAATGAAATGGTATATCATGGTAAAATTGAAACCCTAAAGATGGCAGCACAGACATGATAAAGTACTTATTTCAGATCGAAATGGTTCTTCATTAAGAAACCAATAATATTCCTTAAGTAGGAATTGGCGTAAATAAAAATTTACTCGTATTCCTCCCTAAAAAGTTCCTTATTTTATTTAGAAAAATGCAAATTTAATTTAGCTCAGACTTTTATGATCACAAAAGGGATTTAAAGTCATTCTCAAAAGTTGGGTCATACAAGTTTTAAAATGTAATTTTTACAGTAAATATAAATTTAAACAATCTAAGTTCAATTAATTGCTAGATCAATCTCAACTAAAAAAATGCAATTACATTCGTCCCTTTTTTTTTTTTTTTTTGGATGCGAAGTATAAAATTTTACGGGAAATCAACTAAAGTTTCGTTCACCTGATAATGTGATTCGACGGTATCTCAACTCGGCAAATGCAAATAGAAAAATAGGGAAGGATCTGGGAAAATCTCTCTTCCCGTATTTCGATTAACTTTCCTATCAACTGAGTAGTAATGGTGAGGAGACCGAGAAATAAATGAAACTAGCTCTTCCCAGATTCAGCTTCGTTCATCACGTATAAGAGTAACTACTTCCCTTTAGGAATTTCTTCGAGGAACGATGAATGAGAAATTTTGTTTAAAGAGAAATAGTTTGAGAGACCAGAGAAAACAGGCTTAGGTTTAAATTGGAATGACTAAAAGACTAAAAAGGGATAAAGGAAAATAAATTCATGCTCTATGTGAGTTAATTTAAATTTAACTGTTTTCCCCGATTGATTATACGGTTCTTTTCAGGTGAGTATAACCTCAATGCACTTTTATCAAGAGGATGTCAAAATTTAGACAAGTTGAGAGTTCGAGATAGAAAACGTGTTAAAACCATAAAATGAAATATATTATGGTGGATATCTTTAGATTGCCAATGTTTCAGATGCACCGAATTTTGAATTAACCGTTTAAAACATTTTTTTTACCTTTTAGAAAAAGTTATAAGGATAAATGGTAGCATTAGTAGCTTTTTAAACTGCTGTCTCAATTAAAAAATTAATTTGTTTAAAATAAGAAGGGTTTCTGTGGTATCTTAAAAAGTTTAAAGATATACATCCAACTGATTATAACAGAAATCAGTCTTATTTTTTTTTGTATTGTATATTTGTGATACTATAGTTTTTAATAAAATTATAGTTGTAATAAAAATAACGTAGCACAAACATTTCTTTTCCAAACAACGAAGTATTTTATTCTTAGATAAACAGGTGGATCGAATCTTTTCTTAGAATTTCCAAAAGTAACTTCAGGTGAAAGTTTGTTATGTAATTAGAAAGATTTTTTTTAACTCTTTTACTGTTATTGTCTGCTCATTTAGAATTGGCGCCTGAAACAGGATCAAAAACGCTCAATAATGCTTCATAACGGTCATCACACAACTTCAGTGACCAATTTTTTTTACAGTATTTTAACTACTTCTGTTTCGGCTGCCTTGTCATCGCAGAAGAAAATGCATTTCGATGATAATTACAATAGTAACTGCTTCTAATACATTTCGTCTCAGGCGCCAGTTCTAAATGAACAGACTATAATAACTACAATTCATGCATCGAGCTTAAAGTTTTTAAATATTCTTTAAAATGAGCCTCCTAAAAAATTAATGCTACTTTGGGTGAAAACATTAATACTTTATGGCTTAACACGTTTTATTAAAATAATAAATACTCAAATAAAAATAAAATTTTGTTTCAATATTTTCCCTTCTCTCAACAAGTAAAACTGGAAATTTTCAGCGCCTTTAAAGCTACTTTTTTGAAGATACCCCCTTTTGAATCTCTTTTAGGTTATCTATTTACTCTTTGACTGCTGATTAAAAGCTGGTAAGGTAGCA
The DNA here is from genome assembly GCA_963680715.1 of Tetragnatha montana. Taxonomy (NCBI): domain Eukaryota; kingdom Metazoa; phylum Arthropoda; class Arachnida; order Araneae; family Tetragnathidae; genus Tetragnatha; species Tetragnatha montana. The sequence continues at coordinate 23,805,848 of OY796680.1, forward strand.
AAATACTTATAATACGAGTAGATAGCCGCAAGTTTGTACTATGAATTTAAAATCACCTGGAATAAGGTTTTGCACCTCAAAACAGATAGTATAGAATTTAAAAATTCAGAAATCGGTTAATCCAATAATTCGCAATCTTCTGTTTTTGCCCCTTTGATAATGTTAGAAATTCGTTTTACCTCCATTGTTTTTTAATGTAAAATGTAGGATCGGAAGTCCAGAGTCCTTTATGATTTTATTAATGCAATTTCAATATTTATACTATATTTTAATAAAATTGGAGTGATGGGTTTAAACTGTGCCTATATGATATGCCCAAACATTTTAGTTTCTAAGTAGGTATTGTCGTATTTATTTAACATTCTCTCATTTACTGATATATTGTTTTTAATATTTAATATCCTCAAATGGTATTTTTATATATTTTACTGAAGTACTTATTACCTTAGACAGGAAACGGTGGCATGATATCTAAACTTTAACGCTCAATGCAATAAGTTCAAGAAATAATTTTATAACCTCAACAAAAAATTCTAATTCTCAAAAAGTTTCATGTTAAAAAGAACAGAAGGGTATTTCAAAAGAGTTCAAGGTTAAAAAACCAACCAGAGGTTAATATAACCCAGAATTGATTTTCAAAGCAAAACCAAAAATAATTACACATACCCACCATGAAATCCTCTGAAAAGAATCTTATTTAAAAGGCTGTCGAAATCAGGCTATTTAGTAAATTCATCAGAGCTTTAGCTAGAGTCGAGAGCAGACTCTTAGAAAAAAACTCGCTACCTCAAAACTTCCTACCAAGAGTAACCTTCAAAATCCCACCTTCACAACACAGAGCAAAAACCTAACCTTCCTCAAAAATCATTACCTTCTCATCATGTCCTTGTGGTGAATAAGTTAATTTATATCTGTAAAAGGGGTCGAGCACAGACTCGTCGAACAATCTCCTGGAACAAAAGAACCAGCTTCTTCTTCCCTGCCTTCGGCAACAACCAAAGAATAATCGCATCGCATCTCTTAATTTAGTTTACGCCGATAATTACCAAACAAATCCGGAGGAAGGGGAGGTGTTTAGGCCTAAGGGAAAGTTACGTCACCGATTCTATTAATTGAATAAAGGCTCTTTAGAAAGTTCTTTCTCTGCTGAGCTTGGCAGTTAAAGGCACTTTTGAGAAGAACAATAGATGTAAGTGTCCCCGGGTCGTGAAATTAATTTATATTATATGAAAGAAGGAAAAACGTTTTGTACATGAATTTGATGGCTTCGAGGTCAGGCGGGGTCTTTGGAGATGGGCATGGGACAATAAACTACGATGGCCAAAAATTTGAAGTATTTTATATTTTTATCGCATGTTGATAAAAATGATGATTCTTTTTATGTAGGAGAAGAAGCAGACAGTCACTCCAGGAAGTATTCGTACACCCAACAAACTTGCACTAGTATACCTCCTATTAAAAATTACACGAGCAAAATCCAAGAAAAAAATACACAAGAAAACACATAATGTTATTCTTCATTATAATCTACCAAAAAAGAGTTATAAAATATCAGAACAGTTAGAAAAAGATTATTTGAAAAATGAAGCGATTTGAAAGCTATTGGTATTATGGACCTCAAGAAAAAAAAATTAAATTATGGATTTACAGGCTATCAATACTTTTGATAAAAGTAAGTTCCTCATCATGCTTAGTGAAATAAAACAGTAATATACTGCCTGAAATATTTAAAAATAACCATTCATCAGTTTTCTGCCTTAATTAGATTATTAAACAGAACCGATGAGAATATTACAAATCCGGACTAAATTAAGGAATAATGTAAAAGTTTTATAAGTCTGTCTGTTGTAACCCCTTTTTTATTATCCCCCATTATATCATCTCCCCTTCTAAAGAAAGGTTTAAAAGGGGATAAGGCCCATTTTTTTACATCCTAGTTAATTCTAATTCGTTAATTGAATAATAAGCTATTCAATTAAAATTAAACTAGGTAGCCTTCCCTTAATCTACTCTCCCGACTGATCCTGGCGATCGTGTTTAATATTTAAGTACTCTTTGCGATTGCGAAGGGAACCTCTTTGGGGATTAAATTCTTTTTCCGCAGAGCCGAAACGGCTGATGTACAATTCCATTATTCCAGCGGAATTGTTCCCAAAGGGGACATCATTTCCGAGGAAATGTTTTAGCTTTAAGCACTTTTTGTTTTTCGGGATCCGTTTTAAGGCCTGGTGAACCAACACATTTCTTTTAATGGGTTGTTTACTTCAATCATTGAGGAAAGAAAATTATCAATCCTAATGATGTAAGGGGAATTGAAGTAGGAAGCCAGATAAGGATTTGGATGGCTTTGTTAAATCAGGGGGGAAACTTTTTTTTTCTCTCCAGGAAAGTGCTTTGATACAAATTTGGTCATTACTATTTTCGTCTGGCCATTTTTTTAAGGATATGACAATTATTATTACTTTGAGAGGGTTTAAATGCTCGTTAAATAAGAGACATTTACCCCACTTTGTATTTAGAACAAGGTTTTTTTTTCACGATAGAAAATAAGCAAAAATGCAATTTTTCAAAAATAGACTGATTTATTTTAATACGTACTACTTCTTACTTTAAAATTTTATTAATTATTTTAAGAAATTCCAAATGAAGTTGGAACATTTTCAAAGGAAATAATTGTTATGTTTTATGTAAACGTTTCCTTATTTCCTTATCATGTATAAAAATCTAATATTAATTAAAAATTAAAAAATAAATTTAAATGGAGTTTTTTTTTATTTGAAATTTTATTAAACAGATGATTGTTTCCCTTTATTCTACTAAATTACCAATTCCCGTAACTCTTTTAAGCCTACACTGCCCCGAGATTGCTATTGAATCCTATGGAGAATTTGGGGAGGGGGGGGGGTCCTAGGACTGAAAAGGTTAATCCAATTTAAAACGAACAAGAATACATTACAAAAGACAAAACTGCTAGTAAAAACTGTTTTCTTTGGAGACATGAAATATAATGCCTCCGTGGCTACTACAAAACTACCAAGATTAACTAAAAATTTTTCAATAAATTTATAAACTGTATTTTTATTGGTGGATCCAAGCCATTAGAGTAATATTTCAGAAACCAATTTTCGATAAGAAAAGTCAAATATAAATGCCCTACTTAAGTACTATTTTAAATTCATCCCTTTGATGTTTATTTAGGTAATCATAAATATAAGAGGTAAGATTCGCATTTCTATTTTAATTAAAAACCAAAATTAAGTCTCTCATAATTAAAAGTTTCCCTTCCAGAGTTATTAATTCATCCATTGCAGTGAGAATTCTTTTCCGCATTTGCATTTGGGAAGAAGATCCCCCTTGCAAGCTCCTAATCTCCTTCCCATTACCTCGAATAAATGAACTTGAAATTTTTATGAAGGAGGAAAATGGCGGAACAAACGGAGATGTTTGGGGCAAGGGATTCTTAAAAGCGGGGCCACGCCAGATTTTTGTTTCTAAGCTGTGGCTCACTGACGCTGAAGCTTTGATGATGAAGGTAAAAATGACTTGCGTTGAGAATGATTAATTAACGAATTCAACAGTCTTTGATGTTCCCATCTTAGTCTGTTTCAAAGCAGAGTGCTGCTAGTATTTGCTGACTTAAGTTATGACTTCTTAATGTTCCGGTTATGAGATGCACAAGTGATCAAAGGGAATACTAAGTTAACGAGTTAATGCCGCTGGTATGATTTGTGGTTAGGCTTTTAAGCATGCTTCAATCAAGACTTTTATGCAAATAGTTTCGGGAAGGATTCATCAAATAACATACTTTGTTTTTAAACCACCAATAACCACGAATAGTTATAATTTAGAAACTCCTTAAATGATGAGAGGTAAAAATTGTACTACTTAATATTGGTATAATAAATAATTATACTTAATAAGTATTATAATTGATAATTATACTACTTATAGTTATAATTAGTACCTTTAGTTTCCATACAAGTTTTAAATACTTAATGCAATAAAAAATAAGGTGTTTTTTGAGTTTAATACAGTAGAATCTCTTATAAAAACCAGCTTCTCACCTTTTGAAAGAGTTTGCTTTTTCGAAAGTTCCTAGTGGTAGCCAAATTGGCGCTGTTTTATTACCAATGAAGATTTGAAATTTGTTTTGTTTGAACAACACATTGGCTGTAAAATAGCGCCAAAGTTAACTCTTTCAAAAGGTGAGACAGCTGGTTTTTATTAGAGGTTCTAATGTATTATTATTATTATTATTATGCAATCAATCTAGTTTTTTTTTCTTAGTAAACTGCATTGATGATTTCAAAATTAGAACAACAGGGGAATATACCTTTAAATCAAGAATCTTATCATAAAAAATATAGCTGCCCGTTCTTTGTAAGGTTGAAATTGGAATGAAGGAATATTTTTAATGTGACCCAAGGTTGAGTTTTTCCAGAGCATTTGGGAATCTTCAAATATGATTATGAATATGATCGATTTAAATTATTCCTTCAAGTTGTAAAGATAAATAAGATTCTTAATATAGTTTTGTAACGTTTTTTATCATGATTTTCTTCAATTGGTATTCTTAAATTATTACCAAATGCAAAATTTATTTTTGGAGGGATTATAAATAAAAAATATTAGGAATCAAAATTTAAGATAAATATATATAGGGTAAAATTCATTAAGTAACTAATATTCATAGTTAATAAATAAAAAATATTTGCTTACCCTATAAACATTTTATACTTCTGTTACCCAAAATAATATTCATATACCTTTTCATATTGCATTGATACATGCATTTCCAAAAAATACATTAATCCATTATGGAATAGTTTCTCTTTCTCTAGTAACAATTTTTGAAACTTTAATTTCTTTAATTTTAATAAAAGTAGTCGCGTAAACGATTTAAAGCAAAAATGTGAAGAGGAAACACTTTAAAGTCATGAAAAGTATTAAAAGATACTATTTTTCCAGGTAGTTAAGCTTACCCTTTTACTCAAACCACAATCTATATTTTGAAAGGCAAGGCGTAACTGATATCACAACCGAAAAATTCTATTAAAATTTGCTTTCGCGGTCGACTAAAGGTAAAAGGTTCTATCGCAAAAATATGCAACATAAAAAAAAAATCTGTGAAATTAGTTGCATCGGATAACACCCGCTATCTTGAAAAATATCACCAGCAAGGAAAGCTCACCCTTTCTCATCCATCAAAAGATACACGTTATCAAACTCCAACCCAGGCTATCTATAATAATTGAAAATTCCTCGAATTTTCCATTCTTCCGCATGCAAAGGAATCAATAAAGATAGGCGGAAACAGCCCTATTTCATCAAAGCTCAATCGCTTTAAGAAAACTTAAACCACACTCGAGTGAAACATTTTAAAAACCCCCCTTCTGATATTTCTCGAAGGGGTCCTCTTTTTCATCAGCTTAACTCTTCGTTAAATAGATTACGCTTGAGAGACGTCTTCCTAAAAGCCAAGAGCGAGGTAAATTTTACCTCTTCGGCAATTTACGACCCGAAGATGATTGCCAAACAGTGTTGGGAGTCAATCGATCTTTTCTTTTCCCCTCGCTCGATTTTCGGCACAAATATTTGAAAGAGGGGAAGTCGTAAAAGTTAGACACTCTCGACTGTGCTTCCCTCTGTGCGTTTCATCATGAGAAACGTGACTACAATTTCGGGAAACTGTCTGAATAGCCCCTGTGGGCGCTTGTGTTTTTGTGCCCGCCGCCTTTTTTATGTGCGCAAGTGCGTGAAGTATTTCTTAAGAGCGATTTTTTATTGATGGAAGTGTTCAGAGGGTTTATTGCAAATGCATACATCGAACTGGAATTTATTAGTCAGCACGACCAGGGAAGGATTTGTTGCTTTTTATAACCGTTGGGTTCACTGAGTTCCGGCGTTATAATATTTTATATGCCATATAGAGATAAACAGAGACTGCGTTTCTTTCGAAGAATTGGATAAAGGTTATGATATCAAAGCGATCCATTCTGCTCGTTTAGCACAATTAATAGTAGGGGAAGGTAGTGTACTTCGGTCCTATTTTTACTTTTTACTCTGTAACTTTTTATTGATTGAAAATAAATTAATGAAATAATTTCCCCTCGATACTTTAGCCTTTCATATACAACACATATTTTTTTTCAGAATTTCAATTGAAGTATTTCCATACGTAATTAATGAAAGGAAAAAATGAAAATAGGTCCAAGGTACAACACCGGTATTCTGTTCTTGATTGCCAATTGGTGATCAACTCTCTGATTGAAAGTGGTCGCAATGTCACATTGCAGTGGATACCAAGTCACTGTGGAATCGTGGGTAACGAGTTGGCAGACACTCTGGCCAAGGCTGGATCAGACCTTCCCCAGCCTGATCTTCCTGTCTGCTTCCACAGTGCTAAGAGAATCATTAATGCAAGGTTTAAGACCCACCATCGTGAAACTATTAGAAATGCTACGAAGGGGAAGATTTGGGGTACCTTAATGAAAAATCCCATCCCTCGCGACCTCCCTAGGCCAGTCGGGGTCGCCAACTTTAGAGTTAAGACTGGTCATGACTACCTTAGGAAGCACCTCCACAGATTTGGTCTGGCGGACTCTCCAACTTGCCTACTTTGCATGACTGCTGACATGAGTGGGGACCACTTGCACTCCTGTATTGGACTTATAGACGTAGCAGATGTTAATGCTGCTAATGATCATTGTTGTGTGTGTCTCTGAACTGTATTGGGCTGCCCGTGATAGACTAATGGCGGAAAAGCCAAGGTCTGGCGTAGGTTAAAAAAAAAAAAACAACACCGGTATTGTACTTTGTTGGACATATGTCAAAAAACTTTAGCTGCACCTCTAAACTTAATAAAAATGTTTTTGAAAACTCAAGGAACAAGTGCTTATTGAACCACCCAGATGTGTACAGATAATAGATTTAGCTGGAGCACTTTTCAGCATAAAAGTTTTATAGCCCTGTTTTCAGTCACAAAATTGTAGATTTCCCTTAAAATTAAACTCAAGGTAGTTACTTGCATCTTGGGTAAGTCAAGTTTAAGGAATACAATGCTCTCCTTAGGTCCATGGTACAATACTTGATCATCTTCTGAAAAATGTCTAACGTGTTGATTTTACGCCTAGCTTCATTTAAAGCACATGTTATAATAGCTAAAACAATCCATTATATAGCAGCTTCAAGAAAAGTTCTTGTTCCCGTAATTAGGATATTTTAAAATTGAAAATATCTTTTATCCTAAAAATAAGCGAGGATCTGACTCTCTAATTAACATATTATTCCTTTATCAGACAACAAGGAACAATATGAAGAAAAGCCTGAACTACACATATTTTATGGATATTAAATTTAAAAAAAAAAATAGTATGACAAGTGATTAAACAACCTCAGTGGTATATAAAACTTTGATATTACCTTGAAATAGTACAATTTGTCGTTTGTAAATTGAAAAATAAACCGTTTAATTATTTTGGCAATTCTTTAAGAATAGTCATATTAAAATTATTTAAAAAATTTAAATAACCTACGTGGAACAAATATTACATACATTCAAAATCTAGATTAAGTAACTTAAAGAATATTTTTAACGGATAGATCCTCTCCTTTCCTCTATGTTCTCTCTCTCTCTCTTTTTTTTTTTTTAGAAAAGTCATTTTCTCATGTGTTTCAGGGGTAGGTAGGTGTCTTACAGAAGACTAGACTTTGTGGAACGTTTTTCTTTTAGTCTTTTCTATTATCTGTAGTCTTATCCCAAGCAGTAAAATGAATAATTTTTACAGGTTTTTTTTATTAATCTTTACTCCTGTAACATAAAATGCTTATAGCAGTTTTTACAAAAAGAACGCTTAGTTTTTAGAAGCACCCTGCTTTCAGTCCTAAATTGGAAACATTTACATTGAATAATTAAATGATTGTGCAAAATGAAAAATATATATTTAAATACACTTTAATCAAAGAATTCAAAAAATCAAATGTTTGATGGCTGAAAACATGTTGCCAAAAATTTCTTCCAGAAAAATTCTTAAAACTCGATGGATAATTACGAATTCTGGTCCATAAAAGATTCAGACAGTTGTGCTGCCATCTGTTATAAGGTCTAAATACTCAAAGCTAAGCCTTCAAAGGGCTCATTCACCAAGAAGATACCATAATAATAATTTTTGAGTCTCATTTTTGATAAACACTACCGAAAGCGTGAACGAAACTTATCTGGTAGTGTAAATCAGGACAATATTCGTTTTAAAAATTCAATAAAAGAAAGGCGTGGTGAGTGATGAAGGTGTAAGAACGGAAACGTTCAATTTTATCAAAAGTACAATGAACAAGAATAAAAGGAAAGCATAACGATATATACATTAATGAATATCATAAAACTTCAGGTAATGAAATTATATACATCATTCAGCTACTGTATCGTTATTCGTTTCATCCTTTTGCTAAAATCCAATTAGAGACCATCAAAACTCCGATAAGAAAAGGAACAAATTTTATTATCTCTTTCTTTATGTTAACAGATCAAATGTGTCTTACCTACGAATCTGAGGCATAAGGACTCTGTTGGCCGCTGAACATCTTTCGACACATTTTTTTCTGACGCCCTTCATCTTGTCCCTTATCTCTGGCCCATCGTGTCCTTTCCCCACATGGATCAGCAGGTCCCGGAAATTAGCAACCAGACTGTTTAGCTCTTCGATGATCTGAAAAGATGAAGGCAATGGTAGATGCTATTTTATAGCATAATTTGCTGTTGTTTATAAGAGAGACCGACAAAAGTGGTATCCAAAATAATATGTAGCAAAGCTGTAGTCATACCGCAAGGAGAAAAACTTTTGACGTCTTACAATATTGTTGTGATTGTTATGGGAACGGATTCTTCCACTCGATTTAAGGGGCGATGATAATATACATAAACACTGAATAAATATTTTGAGCAAAATCTACGTGGTTGAACTTTTTTCAGAGTTTTGGTTTTCCTATAGAAGTTTTTCTCCTGGCGGTATGGTATGATTATATCTTATAGGCTCACTCAATTAATCAATTGTTAATAAAACACAAATTAATAAACCTCCATCGTTATCATTAATAAAAAAAAAACGCCAGAAAAATTTACTAAATACTCAGAATGCGAAGTTTCAATACAATGCATTTAGGTGGCGATGTTATCTTTTATTAGTGTTATCTCTCCGTTAGCTTTTAAGGTAATGTGTTAAACGGGGTGTTTTGCCAATGGTTATTCTATATTTTAGTAGGGCCACTTTTACACAAGATTTTTATTTCTTCGTAAATTATTTGAGTCTTTAAACTTACAATAAATAAATTATGCTTCAAAAAATTTGAAATACATTCGAGAAAACTTTTTTAACGGTTGAAAAACAGTATTCAGTTGTTTCCGTGATTTAAAAAGTTTTGAAAGTTATATTGAGAAATATAAAACTGTCTCATAAGAGGATTTGAGTTCCAGACATCTTTTACACAGTAGGTAAAAAAATCTACTTAAACCACAAAAATATTTTTTTTAAAACCTAAAAGTGAATGTATATAATCTGTGGTAGAAGATGCGAAGGCTTAAGTTGCTATAGGTTTTTGACTGACAAAGAAAAGAAAAGAAAGTAGTAAGATGTTGATATCTTGATTTTGGTAAAGGATTATGTTTTGATGAGAAGGGATTAGTTGAAAAAGTACTTCCATTTTTGGAAATTTATGCTACAGTTTTATAATACTTGATAACTTAAGCTGGAAGTAAGCAGGTTATTTTATTTTGGGAAATATATTTGAATAACATAGCGTGAAAAGCTATAAAACAATATGAGCTATTTAATCTAAAAAGCGCTTCTCAAAAAAGATTGCAATGGAAACTTATAAAAAGGAAATTAATAATTTTTTTCAGTTTTATACAAAAAAGAGCGCGATGAAGGCAAATAACTTTTTAGCATAAAAGAAAATAAAAACACGATAATAAAACTTTTATCCCTAATTTTACTTTAGTAACTTTGGAATAAATTAAGATCTAATTTTAAAAAATGTTAAAATATAAATTTTAACATTATTAAGTGCATTTGAATAAGTAAAACATGTTATCAAGAGTTCAGTTTTAATGACTCCTTTATGTTGCTTTAAGAAGGTCTTGTTAAAAGTCATGAGGAACTTCTTGTTTCTATCTGTTTTACGGTTTAAATTATAATGAATAAATAATTTATGCTATTTACGCTTAAGTTAACGAAACCCCTTAAAACAAAAGTATAAGAGTACAAAATTAATAAAATTGTGTTAAACACTACTTTAGTATTAACATACAAGGGTGTTTTGTTGTTTTAATTTACTATAATTTTATCAATCTATGAATGATATTTAATTTAGAAAGTACTTTTTTAAAACGGGAAAAAAGAAAAAACTTATTTCATCATAAAATATGGCGTCAATTGGTTGCTGTGATTGGATGCATAATAAGTTGTTTGACAGTACTTGCTTTGTAACTGCGACCTTATACGTAATCTAAAAAAAAAATGGAAATATATTTAAATTGAGAATTTTTTTAGAAATTCCAATGGTTTTATGCACATCCTCAAAAGAATCCGAACAGTTTGATACCAAAAATGTGTTACACGGATCAGTTATTAAAAAGTTTTCTCTGGAAACCGATTACCAAAAACAAACTTTTTTTTTTAGAATAGAGAGATTTTTACTGATAAGCTTAATGTTGTGTTGACCTTATACATTTATGTTAATTTCCCTAAAAGTGTTTTATGAAGACAAAAATTATATTTGAGTTTGAATATCCTTTGAACTAATTAGTAGTAAATAACTGAAATTTAAAAAATATTTTTTCAGTCATTGGTTTTACGCATATTTTATAAAGTAAGTTCATTAAATTATTGGGATGCTTTTGTAGAAGTTTTTGAATTTATTTATTAAAACACTTATACTAAAAAGGAATTTGTGGTAACTCATAGACAAATAGACAAATTCTATAGTTGACCTATTAAAATTAATTTATTTACTACACATTAAATTTATTTTGATGATTTATACATTTATAGTATTTTTAGTTTGCCTTTTTAAAATCTCTTTCACATGATTTGTTGTTCTTTTTATATATACGTTTTTATAAATATTAATACCAAATGGTCCAAGTAAAAGATTCCTTACATTTATCCCCTTACGGAAAATAAAAAATGCCTCGGACCATTCATGACTATATGCTGACTATTGGTTATTCATGTGTTTATAGTAGTTAAAACATTTAGAATGTAGTTGGTATTATTTTTGTTTTAGGGAAAAATGTTTTATTGAGAAATTATCGGATGTACTTCTGCTATCATTTTTATAAGTGTTAAAATTTGGAAAAATGTTCTTTAACGTTTTTATCATTATAAACCAAGTTAATTTATCTCTTCAAACACTCTATCTCTCTCTCTCTCTTTCTCTCTCAAAAACCATTTAACTCTGTTTAATTGAAATTTAAAGGGATTCTCTATCTCTTTACATTTTTTGAAAAACCTAATAAAGAAAAATCATGAAAGAGGTATTTAAAAGAAAATAACCTGAAAGCATAGAAAAAAATGTACTAAAACTGGATACCAATTCTAGAAAGTGATGAGGAAGTTTCTGTGTGTGTGTGATTTGAAAGTTACCTACTTTAAAAATATTCCCTCTTAAACAGAGTTTAAACATGCGAACGACGAAACTTTTGTAACAACTCTAACAGTACCACGGCCCATCATCACGGAAACTTATTTTGGTTTATTAATGACACTGACTGTGAAACTCTTCAAGTTTACATATTTAAAACATTTTGTTAATACACATTTCTTTTCTTATTGCTAATTCTTTTAATAACCTTAAAAATGCTCACTGAAATACTTCCTACGCAGACAGCAAACTTGATTGCACTTTACCAGCTGGAAACCTAAGTGCTAATGATTTTTTAACAGTGTTAAACATTCTTCTCTCAACAAAGCGAGTAATTTTTATTCAGAGCAGGAGACATCCCATGTAATGACACTCCCCTAAACCTTCCCCACACAACACTGATCCTGACGTACCATTAACCAAAGCAAAGACCATTTGCCCACATCAAGAAAAGCTTTAAGATGCTATCTCGAGATCATTTACCGTAATTACTTTGCTCTCTTAGCTGCATTCGCAGATTAGCAGATGATTGTCATTCTGAAGTGTCGGAAAAATTGGCTGCGTTTATAAAGCAAGAGTTTCTTTAGCAACAGTTATGGGGATGGGGTGGATATAGCCATGATTTTAAGTGTTTATGTTAGTAGCTAAAAACACATTTAGATCGTTGTGGGATTCTTTTTGATTGGAAAAGAAAGGAAAAGTAAAAATTTGTACTTTTGTTGTTATTTTTTAAATGTGTTAAGATGTTGAAAAAAGGCTCTTATTTTTTTTAAAAATTTAAGATTGAAAGAGTGATGTAAAATATCGATATGTAAAAGGAAATAGAAAAATCTAGGAAATTGTGTGTAAAAAATTACATTGCTATACGTTATTTCTACAATATCTTTAATAATGGCGGGATATTAAGTATCCTTAAGTAACGCAACTTCTTACCTAATGTTTTAAAGGAAAGTTAGGGGTACAGTAATCATTATTTTGTATTTAAGATACTGGATTAATATTTCCAGCTATTTTATACTTCGTTTAAATGACAAAATATGGAAACTATAAAAACTAATAAAATATAATAATTTTTCGATAAATTGACAATATATAATAGTAAGATATTTTACTATCAAAGAATAATCTTCTTATTATAAATACAAGTAAAGTATTTTTAAAAATTATTATCAATTTTTTTACTTAAAATCATTTTAAAACTCTAAACATTATGCTAAGTACAATTCACGTTAGTTAAAAATTTCTCTAGGATATTCTTTAAAGATATTCATATTTTAAAATTTATTTTCCAAAACTTCCAAATAAACCATTGTAAAGAAGAAATCAATAAACCATAAGATAAAAAATATCAAGGGAAAAACATTCTTGCAATTTGTATTTTAAAAGTGCTTTTATTCTACAAGAAAAACGAACCAAAACAATTTCACAACATTTCTATTTATTACCGAGAAATTAATGATATAATTTTACTGAGAAAGACATAAACTTTTTACCATTTTCATTTTGCCTACCTCTTAAATTTTATAGCTAAAAAAATCCCTAGTAATAAACATTCATAACGTAATTAAATTTTTATAATCAACATTTTTTATTAATAATTTAAAAACTTAAATTAAAAACTTTAATTATGCTTGCAAAATTATCTTAGCCCCAGACTCAGAATCAGTAACTCGGGAGTAGTTTAAGATAACTCACAAACACCTAATAATTGGTTAGGCGGTTAGGGAAATAAATATCTTTACCCTAAGATATTATTTTCAACATCATGATTTCTCCTTCTCTATCAGTTCCTTCTGATCTGATTTCACGTTATCTAATTTTACAATGATGAAGATACATTCATGTTCCTCTTTAATAAACTAATTAATTTCCTAACTGTGTGGTTAACGCATGGCTAATAATCCACTTTCGAAAGTTTAAACTAATGATTTCTCTTTCGATAAATCAAGTAACGTGAAACAACTAGATGCATCTTAGTTTAGTATGTATCATTATAGACGCCAATAAAGTGGATTATATCAACATATTGCATACTTACTCGCATGTATTATTAGTGCATGGAGTGAATTAACTCTAATTCAAACCTACTTTAGCTTTAATTGCATTACAATGTTGTGATCAGAGTATGATGGATTTTGACCTCATGTAGTGTACGTAGGTAATTACTAGAATATAAATGCGCGAATATAACAGGGATTTCAGCTGTTTAAGGATTCAATGTAACCATAAGTTTTTTAGAATATGTATGAATCTATTTATGTAATTTGATGACTTGCAAACATACCTTATTTAATGTAATTAAATAAAGTAAAATACTTGACAGTAAAATAAAAAAAGGGAATAAAATGTTTTAAAGATAAAAAAAAAATTATAAACGTTTTGAGGAACCTTATTAAAAATTTTTGGAAAATGTTGACAGGATGAAATAAGAAATTTTTTAAAAAAATTTTGAAACAATATATAAAGGACATAGTTGTTCAATTCCTCACAAAATCTTTAAAGAACTAAATTCTTCCAACACACATTTATCTTGACAGAAGTAATGTTTGAAAAAGAAAGAAAATGAGATGGCTCAAGTAGTTCTCACAAAGAATGACATCGAACGCAATTATTCTAAAATGACAGATCCGAAAGAACTGCTGGTCTAGCAAAAAAGAAACAGCCAAACGTAAGTGGTGTCTAAACTTTTTCCAGCATAAAAAGGAGCAAAAAGTATTGTATATCAATGATTATGAGAAAGAATTGCGGGAAAGTCTAAAAGCTTAAGTCATAAATTTTGCTAGAAGATTAATGCTTTTGTAAAAATTCTGTAAGAACTTGTTTTTAGATTTCAAAGAACAAAACATTTTAATATTATAAGTTTGATAATATGTTACGAAAAAAAAAAGGTTCAGTGGAATTTTTCCCACTGTATGTAGTTAATAGGTACAAGCTTTATCCAAGAGCTTTATCATACAAATAGGGTATTTTAAAGAAACAATTATAACATGAAATTTGTAATTCATGTTAATGTTAAAAAGTTGCTAGTTTAATAACGTCTTTTTAGCTTAATAAATTTTAAAAATTCCTGAAACTCACTTATATATTTTACAGAAAGTTGAGATTATCTGATATTGTAGAATATTTTCAACCTGTTATTTTTAATTTTCACCTAATTTGTTTTATTGAAATGGTCTTTACATTACTTTACGCAAAAAGTGTTTCTATCAAAAATTTTAAATTACAATTATCAAACGCAGTGATCCATGCTTCTGGATATCTTACAAAATCAAACTATCGTTATTTTGAAGACGATTTCTGTGAATATAATATCAGCAATTCTACTAATTTCTGTAAACTAATAAATGAATAACATAAGTCAAAAAGTCCGTAAATATTTATTGGCGAGTGTGATCAGTTACGATACGTTTGATTTGTCAAAGTAATTTCAATCTGAACTTTCTAAGCCATTATAATAGTAAGTATTAGTTGTATTCTTTTTTAATTATTAAATAAAGGAAAAAAATATGCAACTTCATAAAATTTTGAAATTAAGAATTGCTTTTTTTATTTTGTATAAAATATAACAAATACCTACTCTACTAAATTTAAAAAGTTTGCTATAATAAAATACTATAATAAACTACTCGATTCTTATTCCCTTCAGACTCTAAGCTCCATCCAAAGTATTATAAACCCGTCTTTCAATTTTGATAGCTGCAGGAAAAAACCTTTCCAGACTTTCAAGAACGTCAAATCTTTTGCCTCTAAAAAAAAAGGAGAATGCGGTTGGAGGGAGATTCACCCCTTGACCACGAGCGTCCGGTCCCGGGGCTTAGTAAAGTGGGATGAATCTTGAACTCTTGACATTTAGCCGACGTCCCATTCCAGTCGTTATTTTCGGGACTGCGCATGTGCGGCGGAGGAGCCGATAGCGCGCATTTTCTTAAAACACGAAACTTAAAACTGTTTTCAGTTGCATTTTAATGTTCTTTGTTCGGTCTTAAAAGTTGCGCTTGGCGTAAAACACGGGTAAGTAGTGATTTGGTTGAGGTTATTTGGTTTTGTAGTGATTATTGTTAGGGTTTAGGATTGGTGTGCGGTTAATCATCTTTTCAATAAAAAAAAATTAATGGGATTTTACTCATTGCAAACATAATTTATTCTGTAACTTTTCCAATTTCTTGTTTCCCCAAAAATAGAGATCAAACAAAAGATTCGAGTAAAGATTACCAAATAGAAAAAGAAAATTAATAAACTATAAAATATATTTTTGGGATTTAAGTTTTTAAAACACATCCACAAATTTGGTAACATTTCACTCTTTAGCTTTATTTTTGGCACATACTTTGGTGTTAATATTTTCTATTTGCTACTATTTAAAAATAATTTATTTAAACTGTTAATATACTGATAATCATAAAAAATATTAGTCATGAAATCAAGAGTGATTACATAAAAGTCTTGAAATTAATTTAGGTTTGACCATTGGGAATAGAAAGTCTTGATAGTGTTATCGTACTTTAAAATATGATCAATTACATTTTTATTAAATATAAACTGTAAATTTGTTTATTACATTTTATTTATTGATCGAAGTTCTTAACATACAGATTAGTTTTAAAGACTGTAATGCAGCTTATTATTCAAAGTAATAAATCGGTTTGCTAAAGGTCATTCAAATTTCAAAACCTAATTGCAAATGTATAGGAATAATTTTATAAAGAAGTTCTTAGCTGTGTGTTTAATTGTCAAATAATATGCTATTGGAATATTTCGTTTTTCGTAGAATTGAGTCAAACCATGTTTTTTAAAATCCAAACTAGTATGTTTTATTATGATTATTTACATTTATATAAGTATTTCTAAATTCTTTATAACTTAAATTAGCCAACTTAAATTATTTATTTAAACTACTGGTTTTACTGTTTCATAAATTAACTCTGTCCGAATAAGGGCAATACGACAACAAAATCCATCAATCTTTTTTAATGTGTAACAAGTTTTTTTTTGGCACCATAATGGGATAGTTTATCTCCCAACTTCACCAAGCTCCTTTCCAATTCCATTAACCAAATAAGACCTCAAGCAAAGACTCCTTCCATATGTCGAATCCTTTCGGCTCTTCCGATCCACTTCCTTCATAAATGCATAAACTGACTCCGGAATATTTCCGGACTCTGACTGTATACGATATGTTTATGCCCATCGATCCTTTGTTAAATACCCCAAGAAAAGAGATGGACTGGTGTCTGTTGCGTCCTCTCTAAGGACAGAGTTGGAGGGGAGAGAACTCATAAATATGTTAGCTCTCACTAGAAAAATGCTGGAACATTGGTTCCCTGTCCTTTCTTAAGAAAATATTTATATGCATTCTTGGGGTGATGGAAGAAAGCGCTGCAGTTTTACTTCGATTTTGAAGGAAATGTGTGTTATCGGGGGGAGGGGAGTTCCCCTTTTGAAGTTTTGAAGGAACTTTATTTTTGAAAAGAAGACGGATTTGAGACGTTAATAAAAGGGCGAGGTTTTAGTTCAAATGAAAATTTTACTGCTTCTGAAGAGGGCTAGTGCAGAGTGGATTGGTTTTTGTCGTTGGAATGATTTATAACCAACACTTCGATTTTTGCAGAGAGTGATACTGGAAGTGATGTTAAGCTAAGTTTGAGTTTGGCGAGATGATTTGAATAAAGGTTCAATCTGATACGAGGTTTACATGAAACCTTTTAGTGTAGATAAATATCTATTGTGGGACTTCATTGGAAAATGCATTTATTCTTTGCAAGCGCCTAACGTAAAGTCTTTGAATCAGATCGGTGAACGAATTTTTACGATCTGAACTGTTTCTCTCTTATAGTTGGACAAAATCATAAAATGAATGAAAAAGTAACTTAATAATGAATATTTAAATGTAAAAATAAAGATAAATCGATAACATTGTGTAGATACATACAAAATTAACTTACGAATAAAACGTATCGTGCATTTGCATACACAATACTGAGCAGTCTAAAATATCACACATACAATGTTTTACATTACATATTATAATTTTAGTTTATTACACAAAAATGGTGATTTAGTATGTGAAGTAGCCCCTTTATATCTTTGGTTCCTTCATATTAGTTCTGAAAGAAAGAACTTTTGGGTGAGGTTTTAAAGTTTTCGCATTCGTGAAAGAGTTTATTACTATTTATAAAACAAGAAGTCCTCTAATTCAAATTCACGGAATAATTTAATGAACTCAATGTATTTTCCAGATATGCCTTCCAATTGCATACTTTTCATTCAGGTGAATGGATAGGTAATTGCTTTGTGTTTTACCGACACCTGTAACACAGCTGTGCTGCCATCTATATAAAGTCATTAAAAGAGGTTTCTGAGAAAGGTGGTCGATGTACTCCTAGTTAAAATCTAGACTGAGAGGGAAGTTCTTTTTTATCAAAACTCTTGAATTCAGTTCAATATGTTAGTTTCGACTGGTAGCACGAATATTCAGTTTTAACGTTTTAAAAATTGTTTCCTTTTATAATATAATATGTTTCCTTCCAGTTTCTCCTCCTTAAAGAAATCGATTTCGATGTGTGTTTACTGAATAATACTTGTTTTATGAATAATATGAAAAAAATCTAAATAAAATATCGAGTATAAAGAGAGAGTGAACATTGGTTGATAAGCCCGTGGTATTTCATAATTCATTTCTGAAAGAGGAGTAAATAACTGTCTATCTGAAAATATAAAAATTTTATTTCCGTACCTCTTGTCTATCAAGTAAATTATTTTATTCAAAAACAACTAACAAAACTAATAATAACACAACCTCTTAGTAAAATGGTATAAGACAGGGGAAAGAAATTACCTTAGTACTATAGTAGAGTGAATAAATTTTCATTAAACCTATGGTCAATTTTGACCGCCTATTGATAAACAATGGTCATCAATAGGCGGTCAAAATTTTCATGTGAATTCTGGAATTCTGGCTGGGGCTGAAGTTAACTTTATAGAACATGACATATCTCGCTTCAATTAATTTAAATACATACATTGAAAAAATCAATATCCTACGAGAGTTGCGAAGGTTTAATTTTTAATTAGCGCATCGTGTTTCGCCACATCCATCATTAAAAAATACCTTTCCCGAATGCCGATACTCTTTATCACTATAATTACACTCTCTGAAAATTTCATGTAGACATGAGGATTACAACTTTGAAAGCGCAAATATTATTTCAAAAAGTCATTACTTGGAATAATTAAACCCGTCGTTAATACCGCAATATCCATTGCGAAAGAGAATCCATTTCTCACATCATTATAAACAATTTAATTCCCATTTTGATAAGGTAAAAACAACCCAAGGAACACAGGGATTGGGAGGTAAAAGTCATTAAGTCGAGAGAAGATGGAGAGGCATAATAATGTTATTATAAGGCTGAATAAATCCTTGCAGAAAGTAATCACGGTGAAATTAAGCTGGGGGCTTAATTCCTTCCAAACTGACATTAATATCACTTCATATTAATGAAATTTTTAATGCAGTTTTGTTTTGTTACCCGTATGAATCCAGTCAGATTTATCAAAAGGCTGTTTTCTTTTGAAAATGAATAGGAAGTTGGGGGCGTTGGAAGAGAATGTGTAATCATACTTGAGTAAACAATCTGGATAATGATTACTAATTGAAATTATGTTTTTGAAAAGACCTTAGATTGGATATTTGGTTTTAAATGTATGAGTTGGAATGCATGTAACAGGTATGAAAACATACTAATATTTCAATAAAACAATGATGGCCTTTTAGCATTTTTTTAAGGTAACAGTTTTACATTAGGTTTTATCGTAACAATAACAAGAAGAAAGTTTATAAGGCAATTTCCTGCCTAAACTGGGATTAATTTGTGTGTGAAAATTCATGAGTGTAGTGACCCGAGAGGACACGCGCACCTTTCGGTTGCACGGGAACGCGCGTGGGGTCTGTCAGACCCCCACGCCTTCACTGTAAAAAAAACCTGTAGAATTTACAGAAAAAAACTGTCAGCCAGGACGCCAGTTTTTTCCCGTTTATTTCACAGATATCTTCTGTGATATTTTACAGACTTTCCATTTTATAAAAAAATAACAATTAAAAAAATGGAAAGTCTAAAATATCACAGAAGATATCTGTGAAATAAACGGGAAAAAACTGGCGTCCTGGCTGACAGTTTTTTTCTGTAAATTTGACTGTTTTTTTTTTTTTTTAGTGTTGTTTTCCGTTCTAAACACCCAGTAAACGCAAAACCTTTATCAGGGAATGTATAAATACATCATGTAATCATTTAAAGTGCATATAAAAACTTGATATTGTGATATTGTATTGCAAATCATGTAGCTTATTCGAAAATAGCCGCTAAAATACGTATTTTGCTTGGGATATTTAGCTTAATCCAGAAATATATCTATACGTTAAAAATCAAATTACAATATCCTATAATTAGGAATTTGCCATTTATTAGTACAATTTCATTACCCGGAAAAAAAGAAGTGAGAAATTGATAGGGATGATATTCTTTTGAAGATTATCTTTCAAAAAACAAACATCAAAAATTAGTTTTAAAATTTCATTAGAGTAGAACCAGTAGACGAGAGTATTTTAGATACAGTAAATTTCAAATCCATATGGGGGAAAGAGGTGGATTGAACCACTTAAACTAATCCGAACCTAAACTACTACCTACTCATATAGTTATTTATGTATGTTTAGTTTAATGTAAACAGAAAAGGTGAAAACTTAACTTTGTGAGCAAATCATTCTGACCTCAGAACTTGACTGCAGCAACAAGCCTGAGGATAAATTTTAATTCGATAACTGTAATATCTTCACGTATTTTGGTAGAAGAGTTTTATTTAATTTATTTAGATTTAGAGGCTTCCTTATTTTAAGCTGAAGTCAGAAAGTTAAATTATTCATTTCCGTTTATGGACATGGTTTGGGGTAATTTGAGGCCCAGTTCATTGGTTGAAACCCTGTAAGTGGTTTTGTACACACTATCTCTGTATATCTAACTACACACTATCAAGTTATCATTTTTCTTTTAAATGACATAATTTTCTTCGAAAATATGCATATTTTTAAACTAACTAAAAGTGGTAGATATTTTAATATAATTTAGCTTTTAGTAAAAACAAACATGGGGAATCTGGCTTTTGGCACTTAATATTAAATGAATTTCCACTGTGTTATTGTTTTAAAGAATATACCATAAAATTTTTTTTCCTATGATTATCTCATAAGTGTGAAATAATTTATTGGGAGTTGAAAAATAATTCACTGGGAAGTAAAAATATATCTTTTCGGTGAGTGACAATAAATTACCTTACTAGAAAATTCGAAAAAAAAAAAAAAAAATTAAATCAATGGTAGAGAAGCACCCACGTTCTGACTTCGCGATTGAGGCGGCTCGTTGCCTCCGCACTAGCATCGCGTTCCCAGGTCATTTCATTCCGTCATTTGGAGAAAAAAAAATCAGAAAATAGTGATTGAACATGTGCGATTGTAAATAGCAAGGGTACGTGACCCTTATACTTGTACATGTACAACACTACGCCAAAATTCAGACGTAAAGAGTGGTAGATTCGGGGACTGTTTTGGGAAGTTTTTCTGCTTTGCGCGCTCAGGGTCCAGAAAACACGCGAGGTTTTTATGTTAAATAGTCATAGCGGCGCTGATGATGAAATTTTGCTGCCTGTGTATACGGATTTTTGTGAAAGGATTGGTCTTAAGATGATTCCAGAACCTCACTTACTAAGTCAGACACTTCCAAATTCGGAGGTAATATGGTTGGGTTGGGGAGTGGCTTGGCTGGAGAGAAAAGGAAAGAGGAATTTTCCCAAAATATTTAGCACTTTCGTTTCTGAGGCAGAAACCTCACAGCCTGTGCATATGACTCTTACAGCCATATTCACAGCCATCAGCGTCAGTGCTAAATCCTCGATCAAAGAAGAATTCCACCAATCAGAGTCAACGGAAAGCTACTTTTTCTTTCTTTAACCGCTGGTTAACCTCGACGCTGATGGCTATGAATATGGCTGTTAAAGTCCTACTATGACAGGGGTTGGTATTGTATGGTTTTTTCCAATGACTGGACAGAACAGTATGAGTGAAGTGATTACCCCAAGATATATGTTGATATACCCAATGGTCACCTATGGACTGAAACCACGGAGACTGAGGTAAAGCCCACTCCAAAACACACACACAAATTTGCATAGCGGGGATTAACCCCTGTCGTACGGTTTCGTAGTAAGCCATTACACCAGCATGATCTTATAATTTTCGGACATGTCTGTCTTCTGATCCTGCGATTGATCCATGGGAAAGGGGTATGATATATATATGTTATGGGCAAAGTGATTAATCGGGCATTATTAATAATGCCCGAAGTGGAGGCAGGCAAAGTGATAAATTTCATTCATAAATTCCACTGAATTTATCACATTGCGCGGGCATTATTAATAATTCCCGGATTTATCACATTGCCCGTAACATATATATGATAAAGGGATAAATATAATCAAAAATAAATAAAGGGAGATAAATAATAAGGACAAGGAAGAGATAATAAGAGAGAAAGATAAAGGGATATGATAAAGGGGTATGAGGGGAACGAGGTTCGATCTTCTGCTGCGAAAATATCTTTTGGACTTGGTGTAATTAGATTTACTTCCAAGGGGGATAGACAACAACAACTGTCTTCCGAAGTCGGAAGTAGTGTGGTACTAGCTTTATCGTTTCTGGATGTACTTCTACCTAATATAGTTTCCAGATATGTCTAAACTGAGGCGTGGGGTACAACCTATAGGTGCCTGGACGTAGTGTAATACCACCTATAGTTTCTGGATATGTCTGAAGTCAGGCGTAGTGTGGTACCACCTTTATCATTCCTCGATATGGTGTGGTAACGGCCTCAATAAAAAAAAAACCTGTTACTCTGATGTGTATATGAATGAGAGTACTCACCCGTTGGCAGTCGGCCAGCTGCAGTTCGCTGCTCTTGCTGTTCTCTGAGCTGTCGTAGACGCCCGGCCGAGAGAGCCTGCGGTTGATGGCAGCGCGGATGCCGCCGCCGAAGCTCGCCGCTTCCGACCGCCGCTTGGCCGTCTCGGCGCCGCAGCTCATGCGGTCCTCCCCTCGCACCGCACGAATCTCACACCCCTCTCTCTACGGCCATCACGGAGCACGAAAGTCGCCCCTCAGAGCGCTTCTTTGGATGCAGAGAAGCGAATATCTCGGAGGAGCATCCGGAAAACCATGAAACGAAGTCCGGGAATCGCTGCAGTAAGCAATAGCGTCGATGCTGAAACCATTGGAACGTGCCTTCACTTCAATTTAGTTAACTATTATTTGAAAGGCGAGTCTTGACTTGAAGGTACTCGTTATTGCTAATGATCCAGTGATAATATTTTTAAATCACATTAAGCACATCACAAAGAAGTCTATTTAGAGTTTATGGTCACTAGACTGTCAGTAAATATTACAAGCTTCTCAAATGCTGATTGATACGATTCTATTTCGACAAAGTACAAGAGAATAAGGGTTCTTGTTCTTATGTTTATTGCGTGCTTTAAGTTAGAAAGTCAAAAAGTGTAAAGTGGTAAATATTCCGGATGGACGGAGATTGTATCCCCAACATCAAGTTTCATTTCAAATATCTTTTAGAAAGACTTCACACAGGCATAATATAAACTTGTTATTGCTTGAAAACTTTATATAAAAGGCTTAAAACATTTTTATTTCATGAAGTGTTCGAGCACTTTTATTAATACTCATTTTATTTTAAACCAACTGTACCGTTACGATTATTTTTTAATGTCTGTCTCATTGAAAGTTCCATGTTGAAATTTCTTCTCAGCTTGAAAAACACTTACTACTTTTCCTATTTTTTTAACATAAAGAACATTTAATAAACGTTAAAAAAGGAAGCTTTAATAGTTATGGCATTTTTTTTCTTTTTCACTTTTGATGAGTTTTGAATTGTATTGTGGATACCATTTTTTAAGTTTCACTCCTTAGTTCTTAAGGTCTTGGTTGAAAATCAATGTGTTTCCAATATTTTCTGAAAGATAAAATAAAAATTTAAGTATATGAGATACTTACATACACAGAATCATATACACACCTATTACTTATAAATATCCCACCTAATAAAATTAAACTTCATCATTCTCTCCCTTTCTTGTGTAAATGAAACTTCAAATAACTACAGAACTACAGAATTTTACACAATATTAAATTGGTGAATTTACGATAAAAAGGGTGAATTTACGATATCGGGTAAAAAATTAATTAATTGGGTTCAATTTCTTTACTTCAAAACTTTTGAATAAAAAATGCCTAAAAATATTTTACAACACCATTTTCTGTCTTAAAGATGATTATAACAAATTCAATGACTTTATTTAATAAATGAAAGAAACGCAAAATTATTCCCATCAATAAAAATATTTTTCACCCACTCAAACATACAATAATCTTCTATAGAATTATAATAACCAATTATTTACGTCGCTTTATTTCTAAAAATCCTTACATAAAAATTCTCGTCTGAAATAAGGCTTCCAAATTCAATTGAACGCTCTGATTATATTCATCTAAACTTCTGCCGAGAATTCTAACTCTAATCATGCATAAATCATTTCGCTTGCATTTAATCGTGTGTTTGTGCCATTTGACATTTGCTTATTTGAACCCATTGGATTCGTTGTAAATGCTTGCGTGGTTTCAAGCTCCATAGATCAAACGACGTTTTGAATAGGACCTTCAGTTGAGCAATCGCTGTGAGCTACCATTATATTTATGTAACATTAATTACACCATTTCTCATTCAAGAGCAGATTGCCACAATTAAGCAGTAGAGAGGTGTGTTGTGTAAACACAATTTTCGGCCATGCGTTACTCGAGTTTCAATTGATATTTTCCTTTCAATAACATTAACAATAAATGAGGTGTGTTTAGATTATTAGGTGAAGTTTTGGGTTATACTACACAAATGTAAAATAAATTCAGTCCCTAATACCTTTAGGTACAAATAAATATTTCCAAAACTTGAAAATATTGTATATTTTAAGGAAGAAATGTTTCTCTTAACAAATTATTACAACAAAAAGAATCGGAATATTACCCCCTAGTATCTATTGTGTGTAGCCAAAATCACCTAAAAATGAATTTGCCTAAAAATGAATGAAATGAAATGAATTTGCAATTCTAATCTACTAAAAAAAGTAACCTTTTAAAAATTAATTGCAAATAACATTGCTTAAAGGGAAGGTTTTATCTTTATACACAAATCTGACACTTTTTTTAATATCTACTACACATTAAAAAGAGATTTACGAATAATTGTCAAAAGAAACAAATCCCTTTTGTTTACTAATCAAACAAGGTATTCTTTTTTTAGGAAACACTTTGCATTCATTTTGAAGAAGCATACTTTTTATTTTCAAATATTACATCTTTGAAGTTTCAAACACTGAACAAAGTAATTTAAAAGCACGAATCCCCTTTCTTTCATTTTACTTAATTGTGCAATTTAAAGCTTTGGTTTATATCCTTTCTTTCCAACATTAACTGAAACAGGAAAGTTCCTTTTGCTTCGGAACTCTATTTACTGTATTTAAAATTACGCGGCTTTCGTTTCCTTCTTCATTTCATTTCATTTTATTTCTGATCCAATGTTTTCCCTATTGGAAAAAATTTCCCAGTGTTCCATAAACCAGTATCAAATCATACTGGATCCAGTATCATTTATACTGGTTCCAGTATCATATATACTGGATCCAGTATCATTTATACTAGATCCAGTATAATTTGATACTGGTTTATGGAACACTGGGAAAATTTTTCCAATAGGGTTATTCAAAAACTGGGGGAAATGCAAACGATGGCGGAGGGAATATTCAGTTCCTTTTAAGAGCTTAGCTATGGCTCCACGTGGTTCCGAGAATAAAAAGTTTCTAGCGTCCCAAAGCACAAAACAGCGTTTTCTATTTCAGAAAATAGATCGAAACAACAAGAAACTCAGTGAACGAAATAAAGGGATAAAGTTCTTCACTCGCGGGGGCAAAGAAATAGACTCCTTTATAATAGGAAAAGAAATAAATTCACCGTAAATGGGATAACAAGTAATAGACTTTCCCTCCCACTACATTTTAGTCAAGGAAAGATTTCGAGGAATCCCCCCTCTCCAAGTAGTATTTCCAGTAGTTTCAGGGACTTACTTGTGAAGCTAAGTTTTAAAGTATTAGAAGTCAAAGAAAGGAAGTGCCCGTTGCTCTCAGATTTTCAACAGTTATTTTGAATTATTGCAGCCACCCAAGATGGAGGTGCTCCAACTCGACAAAGGAAGTATTTCAAACTTATTTACTGTAGTTTTGATAACTCAGATGGCAACATGCTTGCATCTATGTGTACTCTTAAGATTTATTCTGTACATTTAAAGATTAGAAGTTTGCTTTTCATGATAAGCTCATATAATTTTGATAAAACCCACCATGAATGTTGTTTTATTTCTTTCCTTTTAAAATTGAAATTATTGTTTTTCTTAATGCTTTAGTCCATGTTAAAAAAAGATTAGTAAAACTTTCTCAATGCAGTTCAAAACACCTCTAGAAAATTTTTCTTTCCTTTTTAATTTTAAAAATTGTTTAGAATATAAATATGCATGAAAGATTCTGTGCAATAAAAGTATTTTTTTAATTCCACTGTACGCACAAATTTCCATTTCTGTTTTAATCCTGAAACTTATTCCCTTTCCTAATGTTAAAAACAACATAAAATGTTGCATAAAAATGCAGATGAGAATTTTGAATTTGCTTGAAAAAAGTACAAAAGTCTTTATTTACATAGTTTTACAGATTTAAACAAAAATTTCGGTTAAATTTATAAATATTTTTTTAGAAATTAAACGTACATAATTAATTTCAATTTTCAACATACTTTACTAATTTAGATATTACTTCCAATTATGTTTTTACTATATGAATGTATTCAAATACCTTTCTGTTTGCAACTTTAAAAATATTACTTGTTGGTAATAAATAACTGAAAAACTGTTGCAAGATTATTTCAGTTGTGAAATACTTAATAATGACATTGATTTAATATTAGTTAAAAGGTAATAAATTCTATAAATTTTGAAGTATATATCATATTGTGACACCCTTAAAAAGTTCATAAAACGAATTTAATGCTTCCGTTTCCTAGTGTCAAAGTTACCGATGAAACTAATAGCTGGAAGCAAAGTTGAATCTAAAATTTTATAACTTACAACTTTATTTTCCCAGGAAACTTTGTTCTTAATGGCCCCATCTATAACGCGCAAATAGTTTTATGTTAGATTTGACAGTTTTATGCAGTGCTACAGAGCACGCGTTGCTAAATGCTCTAGCCAGAGGTGTTTTATTTCTGCAATAAATCCGAAGGAAAAATACAATTTTAGTGTTTGCGTATTCTGCGCGAACTTCTGCTGGCAAGAGAAATAGCTCAAGGCAGTATGGAAACCAGCGAATGTGAACTTCCATCGATACAGCTTTAACATTAGTACTCGTATCTCGTAAAAGAAACTGTCTTAGTCCCACTATTTGATTTTTTCTCTAAGAGAAGGTCAGTTCTGTTGAGAATAATAATGAAGCAACACAATAAGCCAAAAAATCCACAAATTACACTTTTGGTTTGCAGTTTGCTTTATAAAATAAATTGAATGAACATTTCAATTTCAAAAGAAGTAAGTAATAAACTTCTTTCAATCAGATAAATATGTATTTCCCAAGTGTTAAAGAATTGACACTATCAAGGAATACACTGATTATTATGTTATGATACTATAAAGAGAATGAACCTAAATAATCTTGACAAAACAACATAATGCAAGTAATTAAAAGTCAATAGATTTTGTATTAAATTTATTTGTGCTAAATTAGCTTTGAAAATAGTAGATAGAAAGAAAATTAGTTTGTTTAAATAATTCTTAGAAGCTTCAAACCTATTTTTACCTTATTAAATACGTTTAAAAAGATCCAAGAATAGTGTTGAATTATCTCAAATTATCTGTTATTTAGTTGTACAACTTTAAAAGTAAGATTATTTAGAAAGTAATATTTCTTAGCTAATTAACTTAAGAAAGCTATAAATCAATCACATTCATGCAATAAAATAATAGCATCAAAAACTTAAATTGAGCATTTAAATTCCTTCAGTAAGGCCAAGGCTAAACTGGGTCTGTTAACTGTGTTCTGGAAGTTTTCAGATCTTACCGCTTGAGAGCGCTGGCCACGTTTAACATCTTTGACGTCATGCAAAACGACGCCATGATTTATATTTTTTGACTTGTTAACATTAATGTAACGATGTAGAAAAAAAACACCGTGATATTAATTTTTAATTGCTATAGTTATTCAAATCACAGTTTAATAAGTAGAAATCTGAAATAAGCATAAAGTATCAAAAATGTATTTTAATTTAACAAAATAGACTCTAACTGTCTGACGTCACACGGAACCAACACGTGACCTACTGAGCTTGCCATTGGTTACCACAGATACTACACTAGTAGATCTACTAGTGTAGTATCTGTGGTAACCAATGGCAAGCTCAGTTGTAGGTCACGTGTTGGTTCCGTGAAGTCTCGAACCAGATAGGCGGTTAGAGTCCATTGATGTAACAACAAACAAAAACCTGATGCCAGCTGGGAAAAATGTAAAAATACATGCCAGAAGAATTAACTAGAACTTAGTGCTATTAGTGCATTGCCCGAACGATAAATATAATGCTTGATTCCCATCAATTTAATCTTGTAATAAATTAAATAACTTAATGTAGTTAAGTAAATTATTTACTGTTAGAAGAATTCGAAAATTCAACTATAGAGCATTTTCAATCACATGACTCGGACCTAACAACGGCCTTAGCAACAGAAGATGTTACAGTTTTTTGCCCTACAGAGGTTAACAGTTACAGAAAATGACTAGCCGTGGAATTCTTCTATTGGATCATTTGCAATCACGTGATCCCATACCTAAAAACCGCCTTAGCAACATATACCTCGTTACCTAGCAACCGCTTTAGCAACAGTTAAAAGCCCTACAAAGGTTAACAGTTAATAGAAAATAGCTGGTCGTGACGTCACCTGAAAACACTCTATTTGTTTTGATTTTTAATAGATTTTACTTTATTTTACTAGTGAATTTTTTTTAATGGACTCTAACCGTCTGACGTCACACGGAACCAACACGTGACCTACTGAGCTTGCGATTGGTTACCACAGATACTACACTAGTAGATCTACTAGTGTAGTATCTGTGGTAACCAATGGACTCTAACCGTCTGACGTCACACGGAACCAACACGTGACCTACTGAGCTTGCGATTGGTTACCACAGATACTACACTAGTAGATCTACTAGTGTAGTATCTGTGGTAACCAATTGCAAGCTCAGTTGTAGGTCACGTGTTGGTTCCGTGAAGTCTCGAACCAGATAGGCGGTTAGAGTCCATTGCAAGCTCAGTTGTAGATCACGTGTTGGTTCCGTGAAGTCTCGAACCAGATAGGCGGTTAGAGTCCATTTCCTAGAAAACAATGCCATGAATGACGGATAGATGACTCTGGCCACGTATGGCTCACTAGAGACATAATCTGTAACATCGCTTTTCACTCATTGTCCAAGCCTGATATAACACAGTTAACAGATCCAGTTTAATAGAGCATTCGCACATGACGTCACTTGGAGGACAAAAACAACGTTGCTAAGGCTGTTGTTAGGGGCGGGAACTAGAAGCATTCAATAGAAGCATTCGCACATGATGTCACTGGCGGGCAAAAACAACGTTGCTAAGGCCGTTGTTAGGCCGAGTCATGTGATTGAAAATGCTCTATATTGGTAAGGCTGAGCGCGCACGAGTGACTAAAGTCACGGCGACCAGTATCACTAGTATCAAAAATATCGCTAGAAAACAATAGAGCATTCGCACATGACGTCACTTGGAGGACAAAATCAACGTTGCTAAGGTTGTTGTTAGGGGCGGGAAATAGAAGCATCCAATAGAAGCATTCGCACATGACATCACTGGAGGATAAAAACAACGTTGCTAAGGCCGTTGTTAGGTAAAGTCATGTGATTGAAAATGCTCTATAGAGTATTTTCAATCACATGACATGACATGGTTACTTGTGTAATGATGTAGCTAATTACCTGAACTTAAAGTCTATAAGTGAAGTAAAGTTTAGGCAAGCTTTATTTGGTGGTGTTGAAACCTCAGAAGAAGTGCATAATGTGTATTCTATTGCTGTAAGTAGATGATGAATATCATTGTAAGTTTGATGTGCTTGGTCAAGATCGCATATGTTCAGCTATCGATCAGATTCCCTACGGTTCATGGGTTAAGGAACTCAAAAGTTTAAGAATCGGGTTAAGTGATCTCGAACGGGGAAAACACATAAGAGTAGAAAAAGAGATAAAGTTGTTGATTGGGGCTGACATTGCGGGGAAGATTTTGAAGGGCAAATTGTTTAACTTAAAGTCTGGTCCTACAGTTGTGGGAACCAAATTGGGTTATTGTGTTTTGGGAAAGTTTTCTTTAGGTCTGTCGCGGACAGAACAGACTGAGGCGGCCCTGTTGGTTTCTCTTCTGACCACTGAGCTATAAACAAACTGGAGTGACAACCTCTGATGATATAACATGCGACCGAACGTGCCGGCGCGGAAGGTCACAATTGCCCGGTTCGCTTGAGCGAACCGGGCAAAACAAACGAATTTCTCCATAGACTAACATTGTGTGAGTTGAACTATTTCTAGAAAACCCCCTTTTTTAAAAATATTTTGAGCAACATTTAGAATGGTTGTATCATGCTGTGCATACAACTGTGCCAACAGATGGGGAAATCTAAAAGAAGATGGAAATCTTTTCCGCGCAGACACAAACTTCGATAAGGTGTGATGCGGTTTCGGCACGCTCAGTTGTCACTCCAGTTTGTTTATAGCTCAGTGCTTCTGACTAAGGATCGGGATATTTCCAATTTGTGGAAACTTGATTTGTTGGGAATATCAGAGTCTGTCATGAGCCAGAAAAAGGTAGAGCTGGAAGGGGAAACTCGTAAGCATTTTGAAAGTACTAGTTCCGTAAGTGTGGAGGGAAGGTGCGAAGTGTCGTTACCATGGGTGCTGGATAAAGAGTTGTTGCCCCAAAATAGGAACTTAGCCGAAAGATGCGCCTTAAGGACGAAAAGGAAGCTGGTTTCTTCCGGCAATTTCGCTATTTACGGAGAGGTCTTCAAAACCTGGTTAGATTTGGGCATTGTGGAGGTCGTTGAGGACGACTCACATGGGCATTATTTGCCCCATAGGCCTGTTTTTAAAGAAGAAAGTACGACCAAGGTCAGGCCCGTATTTAATGCCTTGGCGCATGTGACCGGGTCCCCATCGCTTAACGATTGCTTAGCCAAGGGTCCCAACATGATTGAGGTTATTCCTACTTTGTTTAATCGCTTCCGTAAGAATTTTGTGGGAGTGGTTTCGGACATTGAAAAGGCCTTTCTACAGATCTCTGTCCGGGAGGAAGATAGAGATTATCTTCGCTTTCTTTGGTTTAAAGGCGATACGGGAGATCTGGAGGTTTATAGACACCAAAGGGTATGCTGTTCAATCAGTAAGCATTATTTCTAAGCCGAAGAATGGAATTTAAAGATTGTTTGCAAATTATATATAAATCAGACAAGAGTTTTAAATTTATGATTTATTTTTTTTTGAGAGAAATGTTCATTAAATGTAAATCCCGATTGAGCTCCGATCATCAGAGCTTGACAACAAAGCATAGATATCAAATTTCTCGTTATGTTACTACAAAATCTGTACAACCCCATTGTAAATATGATTTGTTGTCCATAGAGAAAGAGATCTATCTGAATTTTATATGTTTTTAAAATTTTTCCCATGAAGAGGGACCGGGCGGCTTAGATGGTTTAAGTGCTGCCAACCACGC
The DNA here is from genome assembly GCA_963680715.1 of Tetragnatha montana. NCBI lineage: Eukaryota > Metazoa > Arthropoda > Arachnida > Araneae > Tetragnathidae > Tetragnatha > Tetragnatha montana. Next base: position 23,837,466 of record OY796680.1, read on the forward strand.
TAGCAGTTTGCGCACTGTACCAGCCGTCGGTTCGATTATGGCCTTTGCACTGGGTGTACTTTCTCTCTCTGTTTCAGTAAAAATTCTGTTGTGACTGTCTTTCTTGACGAAGGTTTATTATAAGCGGATCCTTGTATCAAGCACACAAACATGTAAACCAAATCCAATCTAACATAAACTAGATTTTTTTAGGAGCTGAATTGTTAGTGTATCATGAAGGAATCTATCTTTTAACCTTGACCAGATTTTTGTGCTAGCGCCGACCGAGTGTAGAATCCCTGCTTTGTATAAAAATTATTTTTAATGTTGGCAACTGTATATTCTGCGTGTTATAAAAGAACTTGTGTATGTTTTCAGAAGGCTGTGAAATCGCGGAAGAAGCTTGGCATCCTCCCACCTTGGTATACTGGGAAAGGGCACCGCCGGTACAAGTGCCTGAATCGCCGAGGACTCCAAAGCCCTGATGTTGCCGGTTATCCACAGGAGCGAGTCAATGCAGATAGATCACCAGGTTCATCACTTGGATTTAGCAGCAGCTCACACCTTTCCTACAGAGGTCAGATTGTTTTTCTCTTCTAAAATTACATACTGGAGATGGGTGTTTTGTTTCAGAAATATAAAACTGAAAGGGACAGACTTGGATATGTCTGTTGATGCGATAACTATTTCTCAAAAATCTTACTTTTAAGCATTCGATATCTCTGGTTGGGCATGATGTAAGGTTCTTGCGTATTATCCCGTCGACCGTGTCGCTGAATTTGAAAACTTTATCTAAGCCCATTGAATGTTCTATAGATGTGCCGCTCAATTTGACGGTAGCTGAACGGTCGAGGGGTTAATACCCAAGTACCTATGATAAAATTTGAAGTTTCCGCACCCTATAGTAAATACTTCAAGATAGTTTTATGCTATGCTCAAATAGTTTCAAGATGGTGATTTGATTACATTTATTAGAGTTTTGACAACTACAAGATGTCAACAAAACTTTGATTAAAATGTGGGGTTACTTGTTTTCTGTTAGAAAGAGTGCTATTTTCTGTGAAGGAAACCTGTAACATAAGATTTATATTTCTAGAAATGTATATCTCTACTTGTTTTTTTATACATCTTCATGGGTAATTTTGAAAATGTATTGATTTCATTGCGACATAGTGCTAAATTTTTATCCCAAGTTTTCCCTATATTTTAAAAATAGTACAGTCGACTCCGCTTAAAATGATCACTTTTGTCCGAGAATAGAATTATAACAATATTCCGAATATCCGATTGGTAATAATAAGCGATTTGATATTAGAAAGTTTCAAACAGTGTAACTTGAGTTTTGTATTTTGTAAATTATACAATCTTAAAGAAAAATATTTTTGTAAAGTTAGTCTTTTTTCAAAGTTTTCATCTTTATAACGGTATCATCCCGTAATACTAAAATAATAATTTATTCAAAAATCATTCAAAAACTTATTTTACGACCTTCAGACAAGAAATACAGTGGAAGCTCTTATAGAGTAATTAATCCGTACCGAGTTCTTAGTCTCTATAAGAGCAAACTTCGAGTGCGATTTCAAACTTCGACACTCGAGTGTAGAATATCACTCGTTTAAGATTAATAAACTACTAAACTATCAATTTTGATGCTTTTGGGGAAGGTTAGACTCGATTCCCTCAAAGCATAGATTTAAAATTTCTCGTTATGTTTCAACAAAATGTGTTGTAAATATGATTTGTTGTCCATAGAGGAAAAGATCTATCTAAATTTACCTTGCTTCTAAAATTTCCCCCATAAAGAGGGGCTGGGCGGCTTAGTTGGTTTACGTGCTGCCAACCACGCTAGCAGTTTGCGCACTATACCAGTCGTCGGTTCGATTCTGGCATTTGCCCTGGGTGTACTTTCTCTCTCTGTTTCAGCAAAAATTCTAATTCTTAAAAATTCTTATCTAAATTTTGATGGGACAATCAAATACAACAATAATGGAAATTTTGATGCATTATTTTACTGTTTCTTTACACGCGTTATCATTGTTAGAAAAAATTCGAGCCCCAAAGGGTTTTCTATGCTTTCTTTAAATAATTGAGTAAATTTTCTTTTGTATGGATAAAATATTTATTATTTTATGTTAAAAAGTTTATTTCTTCACATACGATTTTTTAAAACCATTGGTGCAAATACTGCTTTAAATCTGGTGTTTAATGTAAAATATTTTGTTTGTATAACAAAAAGTTACGATTTTGTTACATCAGTTACGTTTGTTTCCTTTTGAATTGTAATTTAGTGGTTGTGAAAATGGATACTCATGATTCACATTAATTTATATTTTTTAAGTGAATAGGCATAGAATTAAATGAAATTAACAAATACAATATGACTAAGTTTATATGTTCTGTACGCAAAACAAAAGTTTTAGATGTTTATTTGTTAAATTTAAATTAGAGTAATAATTATTTTGAGAGATTAATTTGAAGTTAATAAAATAAAATTTTATTTCATTTTTAACTAAAATAGAGGTTTAGAGGTTATAAAAATGGAGTAAGATAATTGATTCACATCAATTATATGATAAAATTAAATTAGGTTTACAAATCATTACTTGTTTTTTTATACACCTTCATGGATAATTTTGAAAACGTATTGATTAAATTGCAGTGCGCAGACTGCTAGCGTACCGACCGAGTGTAGAATCCCTGCTTTGTATTAAAGTTATTTTTAATGTTGGCAACTGTATATTCTGCGTGTTATAAAAGAACTTGTGTATGTTTTCAGAAGGCTGTGAAATCGCGGATGAAGCTTGGCATCCTCCCACCTGGGTATGCTGTGGAACGGGCACCGCCGGGACAAGTGCCTGAATCGCCGAGGACTCCAAGGCCCTGATGTTGCCTGTTATCCACAGGAGCGAGTCAATGCAGATAGATCCCCAGGTTCATCACTTGGATTTTACAGGAGCTCATACCTTTACTACAGAGGTCAGATTGTTTTTCTCCTACAATTACCAATTGGGGATGGGTTTTTTGTTTCAGAAATATAAAACTGAAAGGGACATGTCTATTGATGCGATAACTTTTTCTCAAAAATCTTACTTTTAAGCATTCGATATCTCTGGTTGGGCATGATATAAGGTTCTTATGTATTATCCCGTCGACCGTGGCGCTGAATTTGAAAACATTATCCAAGCCCATTGAATGTTCTATAGTTGTGCCGCTCAATTTGACGGTAGCTGAACGGCCGACGGGACCAAGATAAAAATTTGAAGTTTCCCCACCCTATAGTACTTTAAGATAGTATGCTATGCTCAAATAGCTTCAAGATAGTGATTTGATTACATTTAGAGTTTTGACAACCCATGTGACCCATGAGCTCCCATGTGACTGTACTAGTGTATGATCGTGTTAATTTGATTTAATTCATTAATTTTAAAACAAAGTATAAAGGTAAATTGTTTAAAAGCTATTCGCCCTTTGCCTCAAGCAGAGATAATTTTACACACAAATGGGAGGTGAAGTTATTTTTCTTGACAAAGTGCCTGTCGTGTGGAGATAATTGAACCATATGTGTCATTTTTTTCTGTTAGGGAAAATGAATATGTTAATTTAACAAATGCTAAAAGGAGATTATGTGGATTGTCAGAATTCTTGATAATTGTAATAAGTTACGTTTTTGAACAATCTGAAAGTACTATTCTGTATTGTGACAACCAAGCTGAGATTCATTTTTCTAAATATTTTATCGAAAAAGAAATTAGGTGCATGGAAAACTTTTTGAATTAAAATATGTATGCAGTTTAAAGAATTTAACAGACCCCTATCAAATATTTTTAAATTTTGTGAAACACATTTTCAAAGTGCGAATAATTTATTTTGTAAAATATTATGTATTTAGATGATTATTGATGGGGGCAAAAATAGATGTAACTATATTTATTTGGTTTGCAAGTTAGTTAAGAGATGTAGAACGATTATTATGAAGGGATATCTTAATCACTGCCCAAATTTTAGTGTTTCTGCCGTTCGGGGAAAAGAATCTCAGTTTTGTATTAATGTTATATATAATGTTTACAACTGTGATATTCCGACTAAACTCGTGTATATGTTTTCAGAGAGGCTGTAATGTTATTGGTCAGAGCCGATGCCTCCGTTATTGTAATGTCTTAAGTTCTTTTAATAAACGTTAGTTTTTAAAGAACTTTTGTAATCATTGCCTTGGAACAAGTTTTCACCAACCAATGTTAAATTTCATATTCACTCAAAATTTAACATAATGACATGTGAATTTACTAGTGGATTGTAAATGAGGACCTATACTTTGTAGATTGTACTATGATTTTAAACCTCAGTTCATTTGGATTTTTTTAGTACTGAAACTGGTTGAAGCTGTCAAACTCCTTCAAGGAAAACTTAGTGACTTGATATTGTTTAACCCTATTCGGGTTGTTTCAAAAGTCCTTTTCACAGATTTTATTTGGAACAAACGTCCATTAGGGTTATGGAAGTTGGGTGTAACGCTAGGTAAAAGACCATTGAGATGACTTGCAGCACCCCTAGTGGTGAATAAAGAAAGTTTAAATAAATTAAAAATTAAATGAACACACAAACTTTGGTCAGAAAATTATTGGAAAAATGCATTGAAAACATGTCATGAAAATATAAATATATGAGGAGGTATTAGCAAGTGAAAATGGAGCTTTTTCAGACCTAAAAAAAGAAAAAGGTTCGCAAATTGGAAAGTTTCTTTGATTTTTTTGGTTACAAATTGTCCTCATTTAGTTGAAAAATGCAAAAATTACATGAAAACACTAAAAAACTTGGATAATTGAGAACTTTTTCTATTTGGAGGCCTACTCAAGAGCTATTTTTACTTGTTAATATCTCCTCGAATATTGAAGATATCTTCATTACATTTTTCTGCGCGTTACTTTTTGAGGCCTATGCACCCGGTACAGTTAGGTTCATTCACGATCTGGCTATTACTGTTACTTGTTTATAACTATGATAGACTACAGGCCCGTGTCGAAAAATGATGGGTCATTTGAACCACCAGAAGACCTATATAGAATGATATAAGGGCATAAAATAATAAGATTCAGCACTATGCCGTCACTTGTAAGCTGTCCAACTGAGTGCAGGTGAGAATTCAAAAGCACTGGTAGAGTGAGTAAATTTTGGTCATGTATTTTTGTACGGCATTCTTACCATCAATAGATCCATGAAAAATAATGAGAAAACGCGCAGTGCCGTACAAAAGTAGTGCGCCACAAAGTCGGAAATTTTTGTTATTTCCCGGCGATTTTTTAGGGTAAATTTGGTCATTTGATTGTGTACGGCATCGGGTCCATACAGTTTCAATACCTCTTCTAATCCATAATTCCGCAACGCCGTACAAAAAATCATGCGACAAGGGGGAAAAATCGAGGGTTGCAACCCCCTCCCTTTCAGTGGTCTGGGGGATGATTTGAAAAAGTACGGCATCGGTTCCAAAACATTATCTAGAACCCAAATGTACTATTAAAATTAATGCCTTCAAAAAATTAATGTCCATTTTTGAATGTATATCAATAATTAACTCAATTTCATCATATACTTGATTTATAAAGCTGGAAGGTCATTTGATCCTGTACGGCAACTTTTTTTTCAACGTGATACAGTTAAATACAATTGTTATGTAATATTGCCGTTCAAAAGAAAATGTTCTACAAAAATTATAGAGAAATACAAAAAGTGAAATTTTTCAAATTATTTCTAAAGTTTCAATAATCATAGATTAATGAAATTTTGCAATTTCTCCATATTATTGTGGTTTTAAATAGTTTTCAGGTAAATAATTCAGAAAAAAATGATGCCGTACATTTTAAAGCAAAACATATTTTCAGGCTAATGAAAATGGCACTACCATTTCAGGGGTACTTTAAGGTCATCTGATACTATACGGCATTCACATATTCTTGAAGAGAACAATTGATAATATGCATTAATCATTATGCCGTCTACCTAAAGTGAAACAGTGTGTATAATATATTCAAGAATTGAAACTGTCAATGTCAGTATCAATAGTTTTGTATAGTCCTGGTCGTATACTCCTACTGACCTTTGTACCAACAAAATTGTACGGCATGTGAGAAATTTTTATCTATGCATAAAATACTTTCAAAATAAATTAATTTTATGTTGTGTCAAATCACCCCCCATACCACTGAAAGGGAGGGGATTGCAACCCTCGATTTTCCAACCTTGTCGCATGTTTTTTTTTGTACGGCGTTGCGGAATTATGGATTAGAAGAGGTATTTAAATTTATGGACCCGATGCCGTACACAATCAAATGACCAAATTTACCCTAAAAATCGCCGGAAAATCGGCAAAAATTTCCGTCTTTGTGGCGCACTACTTTTGTACGGCACTGCGCGTTTTCTCATTATTTTTCCTGGATCTATTGAAGGTAAGAATGCCGTACAAAAATACATGACCAAAATTTATTCACTCTACCTGTGCTTTTGAATTCTCACCTGCACTCACAAGGAGAGGATCCCAACTTGTCAACACCGATTTGGTTCATATTTGGTGTGCAAGTAGTGCATGACTAGGACATCACTTTGTGAAAATATTAAGAAGCAACTCTCAGAAATTTTGGAGAAAATTGCGATTAAAAATGTTAATATGTACTTGTATATTTAATAAGATTCGCATCTTGCAAGCGGATTGTGGTGTAGCGGTAAAAGCTGCGATTCCCAACCCAAAGGTCGTGGGATCGAGTCTCACTGCATACCATTAATTTTATTTTTATTTTCCACTCAATTAAGAGCACAGATATGAAATACACTTATAATAATATTTAATTATTAATTTTAAAGTATTTTTTTTTTGTATATTTTTTTTGGTATATATATAATATTTACAATAGGTTCATAAAAAATTGGATTTAATCATTATTTTTTTGGGAAACAAGGAATGAAAAGATTTTTTCAAAACAAAAAAAAATATTTTTATAGATGAAGTTTTACCTTAATTTATCCCTAACTATCCAAAAGAAAGTACGCAATTTCGTTATGCTAGAAGGGTTTGTTATGTGTCTGATTTGATAGTTAAAATAAACATTTTTTTGGTAAGTATAGTATTTACAATAGGATCATAAAAATTTGGATTTAATAATTATTTTTTGGGGAAACAAGGAATGAAGATTTTTTCAATAAAATTATTTAAAGATATGAACATGTAGATTTTTCTGGTGTTTACCCTTTTCATCCCATACCTTCCTTATAAATATAATAATAATATATTTATAAATATGATTACATATTATCCAGTTATAAAAATTGTATAATTATCAGATAATCTGATTTTTCCCTCAAAAAAATATTTTAAAAAATGTTTTAAAATTGATAATTATAAATATTATGTACTACTTTATTTCACATCTGTGCTCTTAATTGCGTGGAAAATTAAAAAAAAAAGTAATGGTATGCAGCGAGACTCGATCCCGGGACCTTTGGGTTGGGAATCGCAGCTCTTACCGCTACACAACGATCCTCTTACAAGATGCGAATCTTATTAAATATATAAGTGCATGTTAAAATTTTTAATCGCGATTTTCTCCAAAATTTCTGAGAGTTGCTTCTTAATATTCTATCTTCTCCTATCTCCTATCTCCTATCTCCTATCTCCTATCTCCTATCTCCTATCTCCGTCACGCTCACCCCAAGTAAAAGGATTTAACCTTTTCTCCTCCAAACTCCAAACAGGTGGTCTCAGCGCGCACCATCCGTTAGGATTTCGCGCGAAATCCCGCCGGATGTGCCCGCTTCGACCATAACTCCAAACAGGTGGTCTCAGCGCGCACCATCCGTTAGGATTTCGCGCGAAATCCCGCCGGATGTGCCCGCTTCGACCATAACTCCAAACAGGTGGTCTCAGCGCGCACCATCCGTTAGGATTTCGCGCGAAATCCCGCCGGATGTGCCCGCTTCGACCATAACTCCAAACAGGTGGTCTCAGCGCGCACCATCCGTTAGGATTTCGCGCGAAATCCCGCCGGATGTGCCCGCTTCGACCATAACTCCAAACAGGTGGTCTCAGCGCGCACCATCCGTTAGGATTTCGCGCGAAATCCCGCCGGATGTGCCCGCTTCGACCATAACTCCAAACAGGTGGTCTCAGCGCGCACCATCCGTTAGGATTGCGCATTTTTTAAAAATACCAAAATTTGCTTAAATATGGAGAAAATTAATTAATTAATTTATGTTAATTTATTTTTACGTTAATTTGTATAATTTAATTAATTAATTAATTTAATTAATTTATGTTTATGCTTATTAAGTTAATTAATTGCAAGATTTAATACTTGCTACTTGTTGAAGACAACCTACCTTTTTAACGTAATAAAAGTTCCTTTTAATTTTAAGAAGTGTTGTAAACTAATACTATTTAATATTCTAGTTATTAAATTATTTTTAAGCACTGTAATTGTTTACGCCTGGAGGGGAAACCGGAGGAAAGGTGAAGAAGAGTTCGCCCTATGAAACTTTCTAGATGAACTTATAGTAATTATTTTAAATAGATTCTGATTAGAACTGATTTTCTCTCAATAAATTCATGAATCCCTCTAAATTCAATCTAAATCCCTCTATATTCAATAGGATTTTTTTCAGGCAGAAGATATGTTGCAATTGTATCATCTATACTGCTGGTACTACTATAGAGACATTCTAGAATCCTCTCTGAATCTTGGAGGTTATCTCGTTCACATCTGACACTGCTGGTATTCGGGAAACCCTTAATGCAATTGAAATGGAAGGTGTAAAAAGAGCTAAAATGAGGTAATAAAGACTTTATTTTAACCTTTTACAGGCCAATGTTCCCAATTGGGAACATCATGTTTGAAAATTCATAAAAAAATAACTACCATCAGTATGCTATTGAAAAATTTACCATGCAAAGTTGAAAGATGAGTTATTTTGTGAAAATTAAAACTAAGTTTCTATCTTTATAGTAATATAATTATGTTAATAAGAAATATGTTATACTGATATAAGTGCATGTCTCAAAGGTACTTCTTAGTAAAAAAAAAAACTTTTATTTCTCATAAATTCATAACTAACTACAAAGATAAAAAGTCAAAAAATTTCCTGAGTGTTATTAATTAATGTAAAATTAGGCTTTTCTCAAAAAAAGTATTTCAGTGAAAATTGGAAACCTTGCATGTATTTTTAATGTTATTTTTTCTGAAATACTCCTTAAAAAACTGAATCATAACTTGATGCTTTATTGTAGGTTTTTTCAAGCAGATCATCTAATATTTATTGTAGAAGCTAAGAAAGTTTTGGTCTACCTAGAGTCTTCAAACACTCCTCAGGAGGAAATTGTTCAATCCCTACTGCAGTTAGATTTGGGCGATGAATTTCTTAAGAACCCACAAGATGAAACTTCTGAACATCTTCTTCTTCAATTTGTATTATTTGCACCTATCCATAGGCACAAGGTAAAAAAATTCATATCAATTGAACTATCTTCAGAGTGATAAAAAAGCCATTAATGCTTTTAAAATTGGAACAATTAACGTATTAAATATTGAGTATAATACTTCTCCCATTTGTTTTCAGCAATAATAACCAGTCCACAAAAATGGAAAGTCTAAAAAATTATTTTCTGTGTAGAAAAAATTTAAAAACACTGTTTTAAAATTTGTATACAGTTGTTTGAATAAATAATATCACTTAATTACACCAAAAACATTTCAATTATAAACCAATCTTTAAGTAAAGAGAAGTGAAAGTTTAAAAATTTCATTACTTCTCTACTATAAAAGTTTATTTATGTTATGAAACCATCTTCTCAAATTTCTAGACTCATTTTCAAAAATCAATTACAACAACTTGTGTTTGATCTTATAACTCAGGCTCCACTACTTGTTACTTTTACTAGGATCTATCTCATTTCCCAGAAAATGTACACAAGGTTTGTAAATTTTATACTTTTTTTTAAGTATGCTGAAATCTATACTGTATTAAATTAAATGTTAATTTTAGAAAACATATTTCAGTTGGTTGCATACAAGTTTATCCACCACTTAGTTTTACCTTTCCCAAATTTCATGGTTACTTCAACAACCCTGTATACATGTTATATTTTGAGCTTCTCTTATAATGGTCTGGATGTCTATATGTGGTGATATTCTTTTAGATTCAGAAGCATTTTATGAAACACACTTGTTTATATTCAGGTTTCCTGTAAGATTTGAAATCCAGTTGTATTTATATCAATATGCTCTTTGGATTTTACTTTTGACTGACATAAAGAGAGGTAAATGGGAGAAATTGGAGGAGAAAGAGGAAATTTGTGTGAAAAGGGTCATTACTCCAGGTCCAGACACACCAATAGCAGTACTTACTTCACATTACCCAGTGTGCACCTATGGACCAACACACCCATGTCACATATTCGCATGCTAAACCCCTTTTTCCAGGGGGCACATTCATCTATCTCCTTACACAAACATCCATCCCCGAGTGGGAATTCGAACCCCAGGCACGCTGCTACGGAATCAGATACTCTGACCACTACGCTAACACGCCAGTCCATTCCAATATTTTTTGGAATGCAATGAATAATAAACATGGATTTCTCTATTTAGATGTGGGGGCTATTGTTTATTTCCTTTTAAGACATAATTATAATGTGGTTAATTCATTATTTCTTTCAAGGTTTTCTCGTCAATTCATCCTCCTAATTCAACTATTGCTTTAGAACTTGAAGAAGGAGTTAGTCATTCCTTTCAAATTCCTGCAGTATACCCTAGTTAGGGGCCGTGCAAATTTTACGTAAGTATGTTTTTGGTCATTTTTGACGTCCTCCCTCTTTTTCAACAAATATACAAAGGTAAATCACTCTGAAAAAGTGTTTGTGGGTCTTTTTTTTGTTAAGGAATCCGGTACATAACTATTATTTCATATTATTTATTTTTATTTATTCAACTATTATTTTTCAACCTGATTTTATAGTATTGGTGCTTATCTTAACATTCCAAGTAGTTTTACAGGAAGAACAAAGAAAAACATTTTTATGTGTTTCCCAAGGCCCGTTTTAATAAGCGAAACATAATTTAGTAAAAAAAAATCATTCTATAAAGTTAAATAGTGCGTCAGCTATACTTTCATCATAAATTTTAAATTAAATAAAAATTAAGGAATTTTACATACCTCCATCTGTGATTTTAAACTTAAAAACTTAGTAGGCTGGTGATTTCAAATTAATCTTTGAACAATTTTAAATACCTATATGAGGGGTTTTTTAAAGCTTTCAACTAATTTCAAAACTGTAGCAAGAGAGAACTCAAAACTAGCAATTAGAAAATTAGGTTTGATATAAAATTTCATATATTTTATTAATAACATAGTTATTTATTTGAAAATTACCTAATACATCAAGTTTTAATTTTTTGTTAAGAATATGTTTAAATTTCTTTTCAATATTTGTTATAATTTTTGTATGTAATTACTATAAGAAAGAAGAAAGTTAGAAGGGAACCAATAAGAAATTTCGTTACAAAATAATTATACCTGTTTTTAAGAAAACCCCAAATTCTTTTCTGTAAAAATATAATTATGTTGTAGTTAATAGATTTTTACAGTTGATATTTTAATCTTTTATTTAATAATGATTTCTTTAATAAGGATCGAAGTAAAGATGATTGATTAAGTTGGGTCGGACATCGATATGAAAGTCTTCTGCACAGATTTTAACTACGGAATGGTATGTTTGTTTCTTTACTTGTTTCTTAATTTCATTTTTTGGTGTCTGGCAGTTGCAACATGGCTTTCGGCCTTTTTTAAAGCCGACTGCCATATTGCAAGAACGAAACACCTTCAAATCTTTGTTGTTTTATTAAATTTGTTGGGGCTGCCACTGAAGAGTTCCCTCTATGGTTGCTTCCTTTTAAATATTTTATGTTTATTTTTATATACTGGGCAGTCATTTTGACTGCTAGACTTTTTCCAGCAAAAACTGTCTTTAAAACAAGAAAATGCATGTAATACTTTTATCTAGGGGAATTACCGTACGTTATTTGAAAACATATTTTACAATTATTGATTTTGGTTATAAATTCCTGAAAATAGATGATTTTAAACTTTTTTTACACACAAGTAAAAAACACACACAAAAAAAAAATTTCAAACCTTTTTCACACTCTTAATTTTTATAATTTTTGCATATATCTGGAACCTAAAACTATCCATATTTTGCATTTTGACTCTGGAGACGTTTTTTTTTCGCCAATATAAAAACATAATTTTTTACCCGAAGACAGAATTTTTTATCAATTTAAGTATTAATTTATATCTACTAGTTATTTAATTAGTTTTCTTCTTATAAGCAACTTAAATACACATTCTATCTATGTAAAAAGTGCGCGAAATTCTTACCTGCACAGGTCAAGATTTTGCGGTTACGGTGCATATCCTAGTCATTTCGTCTGCGGTATAAGCCGATATAAAATAATCTGTTTGAACGGAATCGCTTTCGAATTAACATTTTCTTTCACCAAACACATTTCAAACAACCCTAAAAGCTAAATAATTTACCCAAAACTATAACTAAGTTCGTTTCTATGAATAAATCGTTGAATGCTTGTATAAAGTAGTATTTTGACTGAATTATTGGATAAATTAATTTTTTCTCGCATAAAAAGTTAGAACTGATGAGAAAAATGAATTTGATTCTTCTTTCAAACAGGAAATAATAAATCTTTCAATGAAAATATTAAAAAAGGCGTGTGAAATATCCAAATTTTAGAAAGTGGATTTATATGAATTTCGGAGAATAAAATGATGTTGAATGATGATCATTTGAAGGTGTCAAAACCAAAAAATATTGTACATTTTGTTTGAGAAGCCCCTTAGAAATCATTTGTGTCATAATTTAAGTGATTACACTCCAAAGAAACGCTCCAATTGTTCACAAGTTAAAATGACTGCATTGGCGGTTCTAGGTAGGCCAATAAATTTCTCCGGAACGACTTTTCAGAAATAAATGAAATTTGGATGACGTATATAGAACCATAAATTAGGAAAAGTCATAAAAGCACAAGTGTGTAACTCAAATATCTTTGAAAATATTTAGAATCAAAAACGCAAAACAGTCAAAATGACTGCTCAGGCTGTTAAACAGCTTGTTTGCTTATGATACTATATATAGAATGAAAACATGCATAACTTTTCTTATTTGAAGCATTTTAAATTGTTTGAACTCTTTTTTATAGTTTATGTAATTATAAATTGATGATATTCAATTAAATAAAATTCTTAAAGTATTGATCTTCCTGAAAATGTTTCAAAGAAAAAATATTTTTTTAATCCTTACAAACAGTGAACCTTTTAAAGGCTCGAGCACATATAGTTTTAAAGTTTATTTAACAAAATGATTTTTCACACTTATTTTAAAATATTAAAATGTAACGAAAAAATTTTATATCAAATACACAAAAGTTATTATTTATGTATTACTTTTCCTTTTTAATTCTTTTTACATGCTTCAATGTACTTACTTGTGGGAAAAAATGAGCAACTCATGAAGCTACCCAGTTTTTCCAAGGCAAAAGTTTGGAGTGGGCAGCAACTGTATTAGAGAGGTAAAGTATCGTTTTTCTATGCCTTAAAATATCGTTTAATCCAGGAATCCAATTATAGAATTTTGGCAACGTACTTAGTTGCCATTTGCTAAATGTGCCATTTTCAAAATGAATACATTCTTTCAAAATAAGTATTGTTTGGAATAAGTATTAGTCACATCACACACTAAAATTGGTAACCAATCGGCACTTTAACCAGATGGTTGTATTCATCGCAATTATGTAACGAATTTGCCATTAAAGGCTCATTTACACTGTTTAACTTTCAATGTTCATCATGAGTGATCCTCACCGAGAAATTGCAATAGGAAATCGGAGGAGAGGAGTGAAGAGTGAAACAACATTTTACAATTGTAAATTTTGGATGATTCCTCTAAAATGAAGATCGAAAGGAAAAGTCTAAATGAGTCTTTAGGTAGAGATTTAGTGTAATCCCCCATATAGTCCGGACCTAGCTTCAAAAAGAGTTAAAATAGAGAATTCTGGCAACCCAGTTCTATAGAAGTTGTTTACTCGCCAATAAACGGTTTTGGCAACACCAAATTTCGCCAAATATGTCGCCTCTTTGGGTGTACCGAGATATACAGGGTGTTTCAGATAAATGTTTCAGAACTTCTAAAGGAGGTAGGGTGCATAATAAGATCAAGAATTGATGATGGTTAGGGTGTCACACAAGGGCGTATGCAGGATTTTTTCTAGGGGGGGGGCCGCCGGGGGGGGGGAATTACCCCCCACGCTTGGAAATTTTCATTTTATTACCATACATCACTATCAAAAATCATGCTTTATTGAAGCCCCATTTGTCAATCCGAAAGCGGATTTACATCGAAAAGAACTTTTTTTTTCAAATCACCCTAATATAAAAGTCCCAGATGACACAAAAACATGGATCTATATGTATTCGATTAATTTTATCAGCTCAAGCACTTACCTTTTCCATAGAAGTCTCAGGAGCTGGCTTTTCAACATTCGGCGGTCGGCGGTCCTTTATTTTCACCGTTTTCACCCGCCTTTCGCTTAAATAGGAGAATCAAGTTCAAATGGCTTCAGAAAAAGCCCAATCCGAACAATTTTTGCTACTTAAATGTAAATCTAAATAGACCCAGAACGAGTAAGAATACACCTGCAGCGCAATGGCACATTTTGTTCTAGTTTAGAAAATAATCAGTGATCTTATTATAATCCGATACTGCGTTTTAGAAAAGGTGTTCGTAATGAAAAAACAGCGTAGCTTGGTCTGAGATAAATTCAACGATGGCTTAAAAAATCAATCGGTCAAAAGTGTCCGGTTTTCAGGCCATTCTGGTTTTTGGACGTCCGGATGTCGGGCGCTTGACTGTACTAGTAGTTTGCTATGTCGTTCTGGGGTTTCGTATGAATGTTTAACTGAAAGTTTGTGACCAGTGTCCTCTCATTGGATGTCCGAGAAAGATAAGACATCTGGTTTGCAGGTGGTCACGAAAAGACGGGAAGAAACCTGAATCTTATCTAAACAAACACAGCCTCACCCCTCTCTTCGGTGCACCGTAGACTTTTTCCACTGGATGTAATAAAACACTTACCTCCAGGAAGAAACCTGAGTTTATGGTGCCGGTGTCTTGGTGTGGTCAATTTTCGACCCCTCTCAGGCGCGAGTGCGAGGGGAGATACAAAGAGATTGAGGGAGATAGGTGAGATAAACTGCTGGTGGTCCGGCCGCAAATTGTTTTATTACATCCAGCGGAAAAGTTTACGGTGGCCCTTCTCCTTCTGGAAGCAATTAGTTCCGCCCCACCCCTCTTTCTCACTATCAGTTCTTCGAAAATTCGGGGGCAGTAAAGAAAATAGAACTCTTCGACCGTACCTGAATGAACATGTATGACCCAAGGTTAGTAGAGAGAGAAGGTTGGCTCATCCGTGACGTCACTGCTTGGAAAGGGGATGCTCTGCCAATGGCAATGCTCGTACAGCTGTGAATCACCGCTGTAATTGGCAGAGCACCCCCTTTCCAAGCAGTGACGTCACGGATGAGCCAACCTTCTCTCTCTACTAACCTTGTGTATGACCAGTACGGGAGGGAAAAGAAGGGATCAAATAGCAAAAAATTTCTTTCATTGGGTATCTGCCCCCCTGACCGAGACTTGTTCCGTAGTAGCACTTGTTAATCATTCCAGTTCGGATTTCACATACTAGTGTTTGGGATAATTTTCGGACAACGACGGAGTGAGGGGATAAAATGCGTTAGCGGTTTTACTTTGTAGAGATGTATTAGTAAAAAAATTGTGTTTGAAATTTTCTAGGGGGGGGGGCAGCTGCCCCCCTCCCTGCCCCTGCCTGCATACGCCCTTGACATGGATGCTTCTATTTCCCGCCCCTAACAACAGCCTTAGCAACGTTGTTTTTGTCTTTGTCACCGTGACAAAAGTCGCCCGTGCGCGCTCGCCCTAAAGGAGTTTTAACTTATAGAGCATTTTCAATCACATGACTCGGACCTAACAACGGCCTTTACAACATACGATGTTACAGTTTTTTGCCCTACAGAGGTTAACAGTTACAGAAAATGACTAGCCGTGGAATTCTTCTATTGGAGCATTTGCAATCACGTGATCCCTTACTTAAAAACCGCCTTAGCAACAGATAAACAACGGCCTTAGCAACAGTTAAAAGCCCTACAGAAGGTACACAGTTAAAAGAAAATAACCGGTTGTGACGTCACCTGAAAACACTCTATTTACTAAGAAAATTAAAACGAAGAAAAAAAACCTCATTACTTATTGACAAAATTTCATCTAAACATTTTTACGCCAGAGAGAATAAAAAAATCCCACCTCTTTAGATTACTTTTCGCATTTGAACGAGTAAAGATTAGTTTTACTTTATCGAAGTGGGTTCTTATGACCTCCACTCTAATATCACAAAAGTGACTATCCCTTTATTTTCTTTCTTTGTAATCCAGATATTTTCTCATAAGTGGAGTTCCCTAATTCTTCTGGTGATCCACGTGGCATTCATCAGAAACATAAAACAATATTTGAGGGAATAAATAGCTGGTAAGAATTTTTCTATTTGACCAAAAGTGCCTCGAGGTGGAAACGGTTGCGAAAGAAAACCTTGGCTAAAGTTTCGTTATCACAGGAGAAACATTTTTGGTACCATATCTGTGCTTTACCGGGAAGAAAACTTTACTTTTCTTTTTGAAGGTTTCTTTTTATGCTTCTGGAAGGAAAATAATTATACACCGTCATTTTTCAGATATGGAACAACCAAAAAAGAAGAATTTGTGATTTCTGGTGGAGGTATGAAATAATAGAAACTTATTTTCTCGCTGTGAGGTATCATTACAGGACCAAAAATAAACTTTTGTTTTTCGTAGCTGCCAACCGTTCCGTATTTCCCGCATTTGTACAGATTTTCAAGTATTTTGTTACAATAGAAAAATTATTGTTCATTAAATTGTTCTTAATTTTAGCTTCTTTACCGCCTTTACTTTTTGAATTCGGAAAATTTTAATAGGTCGGAACAATTTGATAAAATATTGTATTTTCGTAACAAACTTGAAAATCGGAACAACTATATGAAAAAATCAGAACAGTTGGCAGCTATGGTTTTGAAAAGGCGGTGACCATTTTTTATATACTGATTTCACGAGTAGGTAAAGTGTAGTTTCTTGGTGCGTATTAAGATAATATATTTCATAATTGAGGCATTTAATTTTGCAATTTTAGAGACAACATTGGGTTCTGTTAAAGTTGATTTTTTCTTGAAATTCTACTTTTAAAATAGGGTTTCATCTCACATTGACATCTGGAACTCTCAGGTGACACCAGTGGTGGACTACATCCTTTCTAAGATATATAAGTTTTAATAAAAAATCCAGTTCATAAATGATTATCCAAATTTCGGAGGGGTGTTTAACCTAATGAATTGACTCTTTGAAACGGCCTTGAGCACAGAGGACTGGAATAAAGTAAATTTTGCGTGGGATAAATGACTTAGTTTAAGTAATGGCTTTTAAAAATTACATTTATACAGTACGTAAATAAGTTTTTAAAGATAAAGCGATCTCATTAAAAAGTAAATGCTAACAAATCTTCAATTTATCCATGAAATTTAGAAAACCTAATATTTTATAATTATGGACACACGTTTAACGCGGTTGTGCAATAATATCCAATTTCTTTTAAATTTAGAAAATTAGGAATCATAACAATAATTAAAAATAATTCCGATAAAAATAGGAAAATATTTTTATCTACCTATAGTAAAATAGTTTTAAATTAAAATTATAGTACAATAGTTTTTCATAGATTTTCAATTTAGAATTGTTAAATTTATATGGAGCATAAGTATTATCCAAATAGTAAAATAAACTCTGGGCTATATATCAGAAAATCATTTTCTCTCGGTGTTGCAAATAATAATCCAAAGCTATATCGCTAGAAAGATGATGATAGTTGAATAAGCAAAGGAAGATATCTGTAGTATGAAATAGAAAAGGCTAAACTCTAATCCCTAGGACGAGCGATGAATACCTTTTGTTGCAGAAAAGTTCAAACCAAAGCTAGGAGATATTCTAAGAAATATGAATTTCTGCTGAATATCTTCAACTGAGATGGAAAAGAATTCTAAGCAGTTGCCAGCAACGTCATAAATATCTGTCTAGTTTGAAAGAAATAAAAATTCAGGGAATACATACGAAATGGACATTCTATTGTTTCGCAGGTATTCGTCTTCCATACGAATATTTCAAAATGAAAATATAGAAGTTACTATAGTAACTATTGTATAAGTTTCTTTTGGGTAATCAGCTAGTTTTTAACTTACAGGTGGTAAATATTCTATAGCATCATTACATTTTAGCCTTATGTGTAAAGCATAAATGATATTTTAGGAGATTTACGATTGGCAATTGAATCGTGATTCAGGTTAAGATTGAAATTTGAATGAAAAAATAAAATAGTTAAACTAAATTAATAAAGGATTTGATACATACGAATTTGTAATTATACTAACAAGAATAAATGTATAAAACCAAACACAGTTGTAAATTAAGATAATGGAAGAGATTACTAAGTGTTGAGTATTTACGATCGGTTAGGTAATGAATTATGGTCTTCTTCTGTCTGATTAAACGAAGTTTTTTCCCAAGAAATATAAAACTAATTTAACTGTGTTCCCTTTTCTATTAATTAAATATATATAAAAACATTTTTAAAGAAAATTCCCTTACCCATGTTTTATCATTAAAAATTACTTCAACCTTTTGTGGTTGTTTAAAAAAGCAAAATTATCAAAACATATTTTTCAACAATATTATATAGAACAATAAAAATAATAGAAGTTATGAAAAGGTTATCCCAACAAAATAATTTGCATGACTACACGCATGAAGAGTCTTTGAACGATATATTTCAATTTAAAAACACTGAAAGTTTAGAAATTGAATCATCGTAAAATACAGCTGCAAAAGAAACAGTTCAATAAAGTGAAAAATAGCAATCGAAACTTAAACCTTTATGTCCTTTAGCCAGCAAAAGCCGTTCGTTAATGACTGTAAAACTACTCTAGATCACTTTTTATAGAGCACGTAGATATTTTCAAGTACTCGTCAGAATACAGAGTTCTGAGGAGTTCATGTTGAAAGGAATTGCTTCCAAGTGCCCTAGAGCATAATGTTTGGGGAAAAAAGAACGCAGGACTGAAGTGTCGTCCAAGCACATATTTTCCTGCTGATGGTAGAGAAGTTCTTTTTCTCTCTAGGGTTGTGTTATCTCTTCGCATGTGGGGTTACCACAAGTCTTTTTTCAAGAGATCGCCAATCTGTTCGATTGAGACTGATATCTTTAGTCAGCAGGGAGACAACTGTGGATTTCTTTTTGGTATAGGTCAATGTTTCGCATCAGTGTTCGCCAATTTACGATCATAATTTCCATCGTGCCCCCTCTCATACAATGATAATGTTTTGAATGCTATAGAAATGTATTTTGACGCTAAAAAGCAACAATATGACCTTAATTACAAACCGAACAAAATATAAAAAAAACATTGGATTGATAAATAACATTTATCTTGGTAATTTAATTATTTAATTGATTTAACTTCTTTTAATGTAGATTGATAAGTTAATTATTAATTTAATTGTGCTGTACCTGAGGCGTAATATTTTCTAAAGAAATTAACTGTACCCTATATCGTCAAGACCACAAAAAGAAAATTTTTGTTTCAGAAGGGGCTGTCACAAAATTATTTAGAAAGTATCGCCCCACGCATACATGATAAATTAAATATACTATTTTAGAACATCTATAGGTACGATTTGATTCTTAATGTACTTAATATAAATTTTGAGGGATTTTTGAAATTTAAAACTAAAAACTGGGGTTTAACTCATTTTTTGACTTATCTGTTTAGGTGCCTCACGAGGTGGACTTCTTTTAAATGAAGTTTAGGTTACGAATATCTTATTTCAGATTTATCTTTAAACTAATGAACAGGTTAGAAAATTTGGATAAAAAAATATTAACAAGCAATAAAATTTAGTTTTTTTAGTTTGAAAGTTTAATTTTGTAAATTTTTTTATCTGAATAAAAATTTATGTAAGCTTTTTGGTTTTTTTTGTTCGAAATCGGCAGGTGATATTACCAAAATTATCAGAAAACATCCTAAAGAGTGATGTAGACTTACTCCACTTCAGATATTTCAAAGAGTGCTAGGGCTCTTAATTACAAATAAATTCTAACATTTATTTATTTGAAATCTATTAACTTTGCACATAAAATATTTTTCAAATGTGTATTTTCACAGAAATATTTAGTTTTTAAATAATTAATTTGTCAGATGAAATGAAGGAATTATTAGAGGGGTGTAAGTTCTCTAATTTGAAATTAATATTTCTTAAAAATGAAAAAGACCAATGACTATATTGTAAGTTTCGTTTTTTCCCTTTTTTATTAGATACTAGCTGATATGCCCGCCGTTGCTCGGGGGATAAAAGGCTTATCAAACTGTGTGTTAAAATAAATAAGCATTATCGTTTACATGCAATAGAGTCAACAGTCTTCCCGCTAGGATTCTTTTTTGATGCCATACCACTTCGTTAAGATGTAAAAAAAAACCTTTAAAAATGCCACCTGTTTAGATTTAATGTGTGAAATCCCCATCCCCGTTTTTAAAGAGTATTTTTCAAAATAGAAAAAAAGTCAGGGGACCTTCTGAACCCCATTATATTTTTCTCTTTTGTCCTTTTCACCCTCCATCCATTTCTGCAGTTGGTATAAATGTATATTTGAGGCAAATTTCTCCGCCTTCGCTTCACAATAAAGATATATTATTGAACAGCAATGTCTATAGATAAAACTTATTTCCCCCTCATCCCGCTAAATTTTTATATAGTACAAAACAAATTAATATACTACATACTTTTATACTTTTTTAAGATGTTAAAAAAATCTTAAAAAACCGGTTTAGAATTAGTGTTTATAACCATTTTTTAATAATGATAATTTTTTTTTAAATCAGGGGGAGACCCCCTGAACCCCCCTTTGCTGATATATCACCAAATAATTCATTGAAAGAAATTTCAAACATGAAATAAAAGTAAACATCATTTGAATCGACACTGAAAATGCCTGTGATAAAATATTGTTTAATTTGAACTTTGCTGGAAATACTTAAATTTGATTAAATAGAAAAAAGAATAAAATTTTTTAGTGGAACGGTTTTTGGTTATCATAAAAAAAATTATTTAATCATTAAAAATTGTTTCTTTATCATATTTTTAAAAAATTCACCTGCTATAAAACATTTCAAAATAAACATTTCCAACAATAGAGTTTTTGCGTGTCCTGGAAAGAGCAATAATCGCAATAAATTTAACATTGAAGGCTAAGCATAAGAATTTAGAAAAGGGACAAAAAAGGCTCCTTGGAATGCTTTGATTCAGAAAATTCTTTTTCGCAAACCTTCCTGGTTGTGTGAGGAACAACATACTAAAATTTCATAACAATCACATTAATAATGTGGGTGCTAGGATCCAAAAACTAAAAACGGGAGTGAATATTCAAACCCCCGTGCACCCCCTCCAGAATGGAATATCGAAAAATCCAGAAATTACTTTCTTTGAAATTTTCTCAAGAAGGTATCAACAACAGTTCAATTCGTAATATCGATTTCTCGGTATTTTTTTCTTCGAAAATATAAAACTTGGTTTATGCTCAGCAAAAACGGGTTTTTGGAATATTCAGACCTCTTAAAATTAGAATATCCAAAATCTGAAAAATGCCTTTCTAGAAATTGTTGCTAGGTACCTGCCTGCGAAATAACAAAGATCTGGGTTCATTTGGGACGCCGCTGGGCTCAAAAACGTCGAAAACGCTCCAAACCCCCCTGTGGGTCAGAAAAAAAATATTTCGAAAAATCCCTTCTTAGTGCGCGTATACACCGTAAGGTCTTCGACCCTACCAAGTTTGGAGTCTTTAGCCCCGGTAGATTTTGCTGTGCGTTGGTAAGTGAGTGAGTGAGTGTGTGAGTGAGTGGTAAAGCTCTTTTATTATTATAGATTACAAATTCTGATCCTTATAGTATGAGGATTGCATTAGAGAGATATTGGAACTTTGACCTTTTAGATATAAATTTCATTCCCAAAATTTTCCAGAAATTAATTATAAGTTACAATTATTTTTTTCAAAATTGAAATAGAATATTAATAAATTATAAGTATTGAAAAATTAATTACTTTAAAATTGAAGCTTATAAAAACACTGTTGTATGATGAAAAATATAAACATAAAATTCGAAAGAGCTAAACAACCAATAGGATAAGATGTTTATGTTATCAGAAATCACACTAAATAAAAAAGGTGAGTTTCATATATTCTTAGTATGAAAATAATTTACTTGAGAAAACGAAATTAAGATATTTACAGATTTAATTAATTACTTAGTTAAGAAATGTTAGCTCATATCCATTATGTAACATAGAATAAAATGTAGAAGCATAAACTCCAGTTGGAAGAGTCGGAGACTAAACCATCAAAAGAAAGTAGCGAGAAAGAGCCAAATATGGATCTACAAACTATCATTAAACTCATTGCTAGAGTTAAATTGGCGAAAAAGCTGCACATGAAAACCTTACAGTCACGCACTCTTACTCCAAACATATGCGCTATAGGCGATTTAGTAAGCATCTCTTACTGCTGCTCCAGTAGATAGCGTAGATTCCTCAAACCCGTTTAAAGAGAAACCAAATTGCTTTCCATTTTGCTTTTTCAAACAGCATCAGAGCTCATGGTTGCTTAACCATATATTTTGTATAGTTTATTTTATAGCAGATAAATCGAGCGTATTGCTGGAAAAGCGCATTTGGAAAGCTTTAAGAGCGATTTGAAATGCGATGTGTCTGTCTTTCTAGTACAAAATGAGCGTTCAATTCGCGTGCATAACATCATTAAATTTACCCAGAGTAGATATTAATTCTTAATGATCGCCGGAATTTCAAGGGACCTGCAAGCTTAAACTGAAAAGCGTTATTAATGCATTAATACTCATGTGTCAAAATGGTTTAGGTAGCATGAATTATTTATTGATTAACTGAAGGAATAATAAGCCTCGTTAATTAAAGAATGTAATTTTAGGATCAAAACAGATACAATGTAGAAGGATTGATTTTATGTTTGATTTGCGATTCAATTTAGACATGAAATGCTTGGTGTTTTCGTACTATGTGTGGATATATTCAGAAAAAAGTTTGGTACGTAGGTGAATATACAAAAAAAAATTATTATCATTGTTGTTTTAAATGAACGGTATCGTTACTGGTGGATGGCAGTTACAGAATTAATGGCTTTTTGGAGCACTTTGAATGTTGTTGTATGGTTTATTTCAATTATTAAGATTATTTTTGCCTATTATTATTTCTTACAGTATACCTAAGAAAGAAAAATGGTTTCTATCAATCATCATTAATTGTGTATCTTGTCAATTGCACAATTAATTATAAATATTTAGATTTTTCACAAGAACAGATTGAAAGTTAATTGTAATTTAATAATTAATCATGCATAAGAATTGATTTTTTATGAACTCTATCATATTCAGTTTAAACAGATACAAAAGTAAATTAGTATTTTTAAATTAAAGTAATAGTAGTGGATGATTTTTTACGTAGTGTTTGATGTTCAAATGCCTTTAAATATTCCAAATTCTGACCCTTACGAATATGAGGATTACATTAGAGATTGGTTAGAAATTTGACCTATTAAATATAAATTTACTTCCCAACATTTTACCGAAATTAATTATAAGTTACAATTAATTTTTCAGCTTTGCTTGAAAGGGACTTTCATCAGTTATTTAAAACCGTATCATTAGACAGAACAGTTAAATGATCAATAGTTTTAATGATCGATCAGCTCAACCAATCTGTTTTTTAAATTCTTGATGTAGGACCTTAATTACTAAATTTTTTGTAACTGGATCAGTTAAAGAAAAAAAAATATGTTGTTTAGAAGGTTTCGGGGAGAACTAAAGATTTATACAATACTCATGTATCAACAAAATGACTTAGCATTGATTGAAACCAAAACTCGAAAATTTCTAGAAGTATTGAGAAAGTTTTTATCAGAGTATTCGGAGAAAATGAGAAAGAAAATTATCATTTTTACTATTACTCAGTCTAAAAAAGATCATAAACTGAAATGAAGTAGCTAGGTGAGATTGCAAAAAAAGGTATCTTGATGCAAAATCGATATTCTAGAGTTAAGGACTTTTTTCACACAGAGAAGTTTTTTGTGCGATGCGTAGAGTATAATGAGGCAAGAGTCTTCTTTTATAAATACTTTCTACTTCAAAAAATTTATGATTGACATGTTTTTTCTCAAAGCGATGAAACACCATGAAAGGAAATAGTGACAACGTGAATCAAAAACTTATTAAATTGTTGTCACAATTTTCATTACTTTACCTTATAAACACTCAGTTATTTTTTGTACTTAAGAGGCAAAAGTTTAAACAGCAAACAAATATAATGACAGTTGTTTAATTGAAAGAAAGTAATAGAAATGATTTACATTAAATAAATATAAATAAATTTACAGTGTAATTTTTATGTAAAGAAACTACTAAGTGCGTGTGATTCATGATTGTGTTTTACTTTTAAACCACGAATCTGAAGGCAATGTAGGGGCTGTTGTACAAGTGTTTGTAAGAAACCCTCAACCCTCATCTTTTTTAAGAACCAAGATCTCGTCTTTTATTTTCTTTGTTGGTAGTTTGGAGAAACTGAAGTTTTAACACGGGCCATTACGTGCACCAGCAAGTTTATTACATGGTTGAAATATTTCTCCAAGCTTCTTTTTCTTCCGAAGGGAAGAGACTACATCCAAATCCTTTTTAAATGAATCTTCAGAAGAGATATAGCATAAAAATTAAACTACATCGAACTGTAAATATCACATCTAAAAACTAAAGATGATATAAATACTTGAAATAAACATTTTAAGTGTTCAATAAGTCTAAAATTACTTAAAACTATTATATATGGAATCAACAGAATCAAACAAAACCCTTCAGATGAGTTTAACCACATTAAATTCAATAGTTATTTTGAAGTTATAATTACATTGAAGTATATTAGACATTTTTAACGAACTTTACATTTGATAGGTTTAAAGGAGTCAGCTTGTGTAAATGCAAATTGAATAAAATTTTACGAACTTAATTTTTTAGCAATAATTTTCAACTCTCGCACTCCTCAAAATACTCATTTAAATTTATTTATTACTAATAACAATAAAGTAAATCTAATTTTCTAATTATTATAAGTACTACTTTTATATTTTAACAATAAACTAGCTGGTTTGACCCGGCAAAGCCGCGTCTTACCAGCTAGATTACGCGCCTTTGGCGCTGACGCGAGCCTCGCTCGTTACTACCACACGCTTGCGGCGTCAGTTAAATTTTTTACAATTTATTACTTTTTTTAAGCTGCATCGTCAGCGCTAAAATGTTCAATATTTTCAATCAAATTATAGGTTTTTCCAACCAGAACTAATTTATTCTTTTGCGTCATCTGAACAGAAAGAAGCAATAGAGCATTTTCAATCACATGACTCGGACCTAACAACGGCCTTAGCAACAGAAGATGTTACAGTTTTTTGCCCTACAGAGGTTAACAGTTACAGAAAATGACTAGCCGTGGAATTCTTCTATTGGAGCATTTGCAATCACGTGATCCCATACCTAAAAACCGCCTTAGCAACAGATAAACAACGGCCTTAGCCACAGTTAAAAGCCCTACAGAAGGTACACAGTTAAAAGAAAATAACCGGTTGTGACGTCACCTGAAAACACTCTATACTTCAATTAAACCTGTACCAGTATTTTTTTTTATAAATCCAGTGTGCCTAGTATCCTGTTGCGATAAATCTAGTAAAACGTCAAACCATTGAAGTTTGATAATTTCAAAGTAGATTTTCTTCACGCTCTTTAAAAGACGTTTTGCCTGTGTTGGTAAAAATATTAACTGAAAACAATGGGGCAAATTGAAATAAATTTCTAATTTAAAAATGGAATGCTTTGAAGGAACGTGACATATTATTGGCACATCTAGGGTTGGAAATCTTTCGATCAAGACCGAGTTTGTCCAAATCGGTTCAGGGGTTCGGGCTGGCGCCCGGCCGAACGGAACCTCCCCATAGTGTTAACATGGGGGCAAAACGAAAAGAAAGCATAATTTAAAAATGGAAGGTTTTGGAGGAACGTGTTATATTACTGGCTCATCTAGGGGTGGAAAGCTTTCGATCAAGACCGAGTTTGTCCAAATCGGAACGGGGGTGCGGCCTGGCAGCCGGCCGAAAGAAAAACCAAATTATTTTAATATATAAGATGTCTAACTAATAAACGCATAAGTATGAATAGCGTGGTGAGTTTCACGTCTTTCTGCAGTGGTTTGTTGACCAATTCGAATGGCAGGATACCAATAAAGAAACATAAATAGGTCAAGATGATCATAAGGACCTAAGGACCCTTGAGATATGTGAGAACCACGAGAACCATGAATATTTAGGCATCGATAAAAACCACCGTTTGTATAAGAGAAAGGTTTATATAATAATAGAAGAGAGATGCATACAATGTAATTACAAAACATTAAATTCCAGAAAAGTGAAGTGATTAAAATATTTATTTTTATTCCAATTTAACGAAACCATCTGCTATTTTATGTAACTTATCCTAAATTTATTTGTTACCTTTAATTTTCATCTTGTTACTTAGTTTAATACACAAGTTAGTTTTGTTTAACTTTTTATTACTATCTACTATATTCAATCGGTATATTTATTGTTTGTATAAAATAAGTTTGGATTAATTAATCGTTTAAGCAAATTATAAACATTTCAATGATATTTCAAATATATTTCGTAAAATAAAACTAAAATTTATCAAAAACAATTGTTTGTACGAAACCTTTCTGAAACACAACAATTAGAAAAATTGTTAATTGATCACTGCCTCTTCCAGATGTAAAAAGTTTCTTTCTGAAGAAATCCATAAAGTTTACAAAAGAACATAATGTAATCAAATTTTTAATCAGTTGTTCTTCAAACAAATTTCACCCAGTAGGTAATATCACCATATTTATTCGTTAATTATTCATTAAAGGGAGAAAAAAGTCCAAGTGTTTATGTTATGCTGTGTTTAAAAGAAACTCAAACTTGCATTTTCGTAACAAGCTTCAGGTCTTTTAAATCACGAAGGACTTTTCATTAGTTTATTCTGAATATTTATAAGGAAGGAATGATTTATTTGTTGGTTCTAAAACTTATGATAAGCATTTTAGAGGATATGGAGGAAATTCCTTTTTATGGACTTTTACGCAGAACTTAGTATGTAAAACTTTTTAGGTATCCTTTCAAAGTTTAATTTTCTATTTTCTATTAATTTTAATTTTCTATTTAAATAATTGTACATTAAGACCAGAAATTTTTAATAACCAGAACTCTGCAGCGTAGTTTCATTTTTAGTTTTGTTAGAAATACATTAAAAGAGAAAAATAATATATTTGTATTTCTATCAATTTATGAAAAAATTATGAGAAAATGATTTCAAATTTTCTTCAACTAACGTGTTATGTACCCATTGTGTTCTTGGAAGAACAGTTAAATTATTGACCTTTCATCCGCAGTTATGAACCATGTTTTCCGAAATACGCAGAAATCAGTCTATATAATCATTTTAATAAATGAGCGATATTATAAATTACACGCATATTACATCCACCATCAAAATCAATATGTACTGTAAACTGAGAACCCTCCAAAACAAAACAGGTTACTATCTCGTAGAACCACTATCTAGGCTTAACACACCGGGCCGAAAACTAACAAATCATCCTCCTCTAGCGATGAGGCAATGCTTCTGTACTCAGGAGTGCAATCTCCATTTGTGTTATTGCTTTGTCATGAATCGAGGGGGTAGCGCAATTCCCTGGCCCCATGGTAACGGGACTCCAGGTAATGAGCCAGTGTTGTTTCAGCTATATATATCAAGGTGCACCGCGTCGCGATCTCCTGATCTGCCCTCGCTCTCTCCTAATGAAAATGAGATAACGCGCATTAGTTGTTTGGGCAGCCGCGCATTTGTTCCGGCCTTTACCAGTCCATCATGGTTAAGAGAATTGTCAGGGAATGAAGGGCGTGAAATGTTTCTCTATGGGAGGCTGGTGTGTTTAGGGATTTAAGGGAATATGGGTTTTTAATTGAAGATTTATGGGGAAAATTGGGGAGTCAAGTATTGAGTTTTGTCTTGTTGAAAGGAATGGGGAGTTGGATGTATATTTATATGGAGGTTAATTAAGAAATATCGAGATGAATTTGATTTTAATGAGAGTAAAATTCAATTAAGAATTATTCTGATATTGTAGTAGATTTGACTAGATAATTATTTTTCTTTATATTGGTTTGGACTTATTTGCATTTTCGTTGTAGTTGTACACCATTGATTTTAAGCATTTTTTTCTAAAAAGTAAAATAGTAAATAGTAAAATATTTACACATTCATTTACTTATAAAGTCATTTGAGAGTAAAAAGAAATTATTTGAACATTAGGCATTTAAAGGGTGATCCATTTGCCATTTCTTACACTATAAGATATTTACTTTTGGTAAAACGCAACGCAAAACTTAATGGATTGGCTTTTGCTTCCAAAAATTCTAAAATGCGCACTTCGACATTTTTTTAAAACGACTGCATTTTAATTGATTTTCAAATGTTCAGTTAATTTATTCACAAACAGCTTCTGTTTGAAAAAAAAGTTGTTTACTTCATTTAGGTCTCAGAAAGAGCACCTGAGTGCAAAGTACAATATAAATTATAAACCTCAAAACATTTTACTTAAAGTCAACACTTTACGATGCAAACAAACTATTCTCTTTAGCAGATGTTCCCTGTTTGAGTATCCCGAAAACTTTGAGAAATGGGATGAGAGTACCATTATGCTTTTATGGAAAAGAACTCCCTCTTTCTACTTATTACTGAAATAAAATTTCCCCTTACTTAAACGCATATCTGTCCAAACAAGAACTTCCCAGAAGCATTTTATTTTTAGCAATGAGTTAACACGCAACTTTTCTCCTTAGGTCTCCCAATCCAAATGCTGCTAAATAAATAAAAGGATTATGTATTTTCACTTCAATGCTGAGTGAACTTAAAACGAAGAAAGGGGGTTTGATAGGGAAACAGTCCCCTCTTTCAAATTCTCTTCACCAGATGGTGGGCAGTAATTGAATTTATCGACCTTGTTCCCGTGACAATCGTTATAGTCGGTTTGTTCATCTTCCGTGGCCTTTTTTCTCTCCGTCTTTCTTTTTTCTAGATGACTTTGTGTGTGAAGAAAACCGTGAAAAAAAAAATAAAAGCCTCTCAAGAAAAGGGCTCATTGCCGGTGGAAGAGAATCCATAAAATATCGTGTTCGGACCGCATGCGGAAAGCGTAATTTATTCTCTGGAGGGGGGTGACAAAACCCCAACTATCGCCATGTGTTGACGTACAATTAATTTCCGGGTGTTATCTAGAGAGAACAAGTTGTTAACTCGTGAGTGTGGGTTGCTTTTATTGGAAATCGGGATTTGGATAAAAATGAATCGCAATCATTTACTTATTTTTTTCATTCTGCTTCAAAACTTATCTGTTTAACTAGGTTATGATTTGCGAAAAAAATTTGCATTTCAGAGGATAAAAAAAAAGTTTCGTCATATTAACATGAGTAAAAAATTATTTTCAAGTTTCTTGCTTTAGACTTTTTTAAATTATCAAAGGCTTTAGCTTTAGACAAACAGCAGAAGGCAAATTATCGCTAATTTTCTTATATTTATTCTTCTTGGAAACAGAATATTTATTAGGTATGTTTATTGTGGAACTGTTTGTTGTAGTTTAAGGAAATTTAACATATTAAGTTATAATACTAAAATTTTATACTCTTTCCAGGAGATTATATACTATATACTCTTTGTAAAAAGTATAAAAAATTAAAGTGCTATGAAAAGTAATTTGTTCTATACAGGGCTAATGTTTCACTCTTAAACTTTAGTGTATTGTAATAAAAGAAAGAACTTACCTTTACTTTCCTTATGTGTGTTAAACTTTTTAATGCTAATAAAAATGATATTAAAACAGTTTCAATGACTAAATTTCATCACTGCATATTAATATTTTAGAGAACTACTAAGTTGGTAATATAAAAAATATATCTGTGTGGGGTTAATTTATGGCGAAGGCGAAGGAAAACATAAAAAAGTAAACAGAAATTTCAATAAAACTACCAGCAGTTGTAGCATACCAGTTGATTCTGTGTTATTTTAACCTTTAAAATAAGAAAGACAAGAAGCGCAATAAATTAAAAAATATGTTTTATGTGCAAGATATTTGAGTATTTTTATTAAATGCTCTAAAGATCTCATTTTAGGTTCCTGAAATCTTATTTTATTGAAACATTTTCCAAAGGTTACAAAATTACTTCTTTAATGTTTATTTTCTGTACACAAATTAACTGAGCAATAAAAACTTTTAAAGCAAGCAGTTCAAAAGAATCAAGTGACTGAATAATTAATTAATGTTTCACCATTAAACAAACTAATTCCAACGACTAATGACTCTGGAATATTCATACTTTTTTTCGGAATAAAAACCAGACAATTATGCCCAGAACTAATTCAAAAGATAAATATAAAATTAAAGAGTAACGCTTTTACAGACTTTTAAAAATTATCTGTGTACCGAGTAAACATGTGTGGAATTTCTTCTTTTTTCTAATCCAGTAGTAGCACTTTTAGTACTGCAGGATTAATATTTATTTTGATGAACAGTAGAAAATTAACAAAAAAAAAACTGTTTGAATGCGGTATAACAGTATATTTTTTGAAAGGAAAGAATTGAAGCAGAATAAAGTACGTGATTAGGAGTTAATTTTGTAAAGAAATCCCACTGTGAGAGATCATCAAGAAATTTTTCTTTTAAACGTTTCCTTGCATACGTTTAAGCGAAATCTAGTTTTAAATTACATAATCAAGGGGATTTTAAGGAAAAATTCTGCGATAAACAAAACCGAAATTGATGATACAAGTAGATTTTGATGAAGTAGATATTTGCAAAATCTATGATCCTTTACTCTTAAGTAAAAAACTGAAAAAACTAAGAGGACGTTTTTTTTCTATTTGAAGTGATTTGTTAAGCACAGTTTTAAAAGAAAGAAGTAAACTGAATAATGATTTTGATCCTGAAGTTTTTATGTATGTGGGATGTGAAAAATCAGTTTGTTAAATAATTTAATGTTAACTATCTAGATAAGAATAAATTTATGCTTTGTTTGGGATTTTATTGAGAAAAATGAGGGAAAATTGTGTTTTTTCATTACTGGTAATGATTTATATCTTTTAATAACCCTCCGGGGAGCTATAAAATCGCCAATGCATTTGGCTAAGTAGCTCGAGTAGTTTTCTTGGTGAAAATATGTTTTATGTCTATTAAGACCTTAGAAAAAGGAACCTATGAGTTGTTTTAGTTAAATAATAGTTAGTTGATCGGCTTTGAGAGTATATAGTGACAGCAAAATAAATAATTTTTGTACTTTTCGTTACTTATTTTATTGTAATTTTATTTAAATTGCAAATAAAAATATTTATCAATTAATAATTGTATACAGCGGAATATAATCCTAAATAATTAACATATCTCTTCAACAAAAAAAATTATCTTGATTTTTCTAATTTTTATCAAAGGTATAAATTAATGTGTTTAGAATACTTAAACAACTATCTTCTCAATTTTTTTTCTCTAACTCAATTTTTATGCAAATAACGAAATATGAAAGCTTTTTTAGAAATACTCACACGGCACGAACATGAATAACTAACTAGATACCAGATCCCAAGATGTAACGATAAACCATAAAGACTATTTTAATCAAGTGTTTAAATAAAAATGCGTTCATAATAATAAAAAAGAACAATGAAGACATATCATCTCGATGAACAACATGAAATGCCATCCAAGAACTATATAATAAAAACTCTAATACCCGAAATCGATAAGAAACCTCTCCAAAGATGAGTTAAAAATGACAACGTGTCTCTTCCCATTTTCCATTATCGCGACAACCCCAATCCATATCTCTCCAGAACGCACGTTACAGAGCCATTAGAACACAACAGACTTAGTTTCCAATCAATCTGCATTTGTCTAGCCTTCTTTCTTCGCTCTCTCCGTGGCTAAAAAGGTACAAGGGCTTCCATTTGCTCTCGGAATATTTCCCTGACAAATCTCTCCCACTAATGAATGGAAAGCAGAGTTAGTGCAGCGAGGGGAGAACATAGGCTACAAGTACCGGCAGCATATGGGTTTGATGCTTGTTGCCGCGAAAAAAAAAGCTTTAGAGGCGTGCATGCTGTTTCTTAATTGGCATGAATGCTTTCGCTGGGCTTGATGAGAGAACGCTGGAGATCGTGATTGTGTTTTGGAATAATAAATTTTCTTCGATCTGGAGGAGAGTTTTCGAGAGGTTTAATAGAATCTGCAATGAATGTGTTTGCAGGCTGTGCTGAGTTTGTGTTGATATCTGGGTGCTCCTTTAAAAGTGATGTAAGACAATGCTTCGGTGCTTCTTTTGTGATTGGTGTCTCTCTCTTATAACGGTGTTGTTTAAGCTTCGGTTTGCATTTGTTGTGGCCCATCTTTAACAGCATGAAACTTTTGTAAAATGAATTTGAAGTCAATAACTAGAACAAGAAATAAACCGGGGTTTTGAATAAAAGGTTTCAAGTAGCTAAGGTAATGAGGAGAATAATTATGGAGTTCAGTAAACATTTGTTAACAGTGCAAACGTCCTTTCTAGCTAGCATAAACATTTTCCTTAAAATTAATGGCTTTTGCTCTAATTAGGGTAGTGTTTATAATTTCTGTAAAGGCCACCCCAAACTCAAACTTGTACTTTGTGTTTCTACTGAACGTTTTCAAAGTCAATGTAATCTTGATATTAGTATCTGTGAAAAAAGTAGGTACAAAGTAAAAAGTGATCGTTTTCTTTTGAGATAAAAATATAGGGAATTTAAAATCAACTAGGTTATAAGGCATTTTTTTTTCCATTTTATAAAAACAATTCCTTTTAATTTTTAAACAGCTTAGGTGCACTAGTATAAGTTTTGAGTTGCAATTAATTAGTGCGTTATAATAGTAAGAACTAAAATTATTTAAATTACTTTGTATTCAATAACTCCTCAGACTTTAAACGTCTTAATTACACTACTCGTTAGCATTTAAAAATTAGGGTTAATTTAGATTTTTTTAGAAGTGATAATAATAAAACCTTTTTGGCGAGTAGGTACAAACGAATTTTTGAATGAGATATTTATGGATCATTTTTAACAAATATATTTCCCTTATGGATTATGCTATAAGTAGGTGAAGGTGAAACATTCACTGAAATCAGTCCAGACCTCAAAAAAAAAATCTCATTTATCTCATTAAATAGTATTATGGGAGCCATTTTTATCTATAGTTTTACACAAGATGATATATGACTTCAATTGTGAAAAAACGATAATATCTGTAATATCTAAAAAAAAGCTGATGATGTAAACAAAAAAAATCTACAATTAACAAACCATATCTCACAAAACCATTTCCCAGATTTTATCTAATAAGTCCGCCATGCATCTAAAAGAACACTAAAATTCGCATCGAATCCCTTCCGTCAGCAAAAAGAGATTGTTTCATCACCGATATATAGACAGTCACGTTTCGCTGAGGTGGCCAAAAGAGAAATAAAAATTCCCCAGTTGTGGTACGGAGAGGCATGATGAGAATGACCCCCACAGAGAAATATCCTCATTGATCGGTATGTGCCTTCCGGGACAATGCTACTGGACCTTAAATACAGGAATTAAAGAACCGTAGAAAATGTTTTGTGGAACTTGGGTGGAAGAGCGAGTCAGTTTTTTGGGTTTTTTAAAGGATCGATATTTTTCGCTAGGGGGCAAGTTTGATCGAAGTGGATGCCTTGAAAATGGTATAATATTATTTTTGAGTGCTGATTGTATCGTCTGGTTTTGAACTGGGGTGTCGTGGTTAAGAGTCGGTTTTGGGTTGAAGGAAATAGAGCGAAGGAGTTCGAAGGATTGAGTTGGATATTTAAATAAAAGTATTTTTGTTCATGGAAAAGGATTGAAATCTTTTTTAAATTCAAAAGCTGTCATTTATACTCGATGTTAGCATTCAATGTAAAAGATGTAGTAAAATTGTGTGTGTGATTTGAAAGTTCATACTGGGTTCCCAGTTAGTGCTAACGCTTATCAAGGCCTTTACTGCTGAACACCTATCCCCATAAGAGTGTTGCTAGTAAAATAAATATTCTCTATACAATGAAACCGGAAAGTTTAGGAGTTAACCATTTTTATCTAAAAAAAATTAGTGACACGTGAGAAAAAGTCAAATACAAAGTTGTAGAAACACATCGATTTAGTACCAAGAGACACTTTGAGCAGAAAAATGGCAAGAATAGATTATTTGGGTAGGATTCCGAAGCTTTTACCTCCTAAAAACGCTCCCACTATCCCGAAAGTAAAAAACAATTCCCTTTTTTATGACCTAAAGAAATTGCAAAAAAGTACCATCCTACCCTATTGTTTTCACTTTACTTTAAAGTAATGTTTTAATTAGGGAATTGTTTTAACAATTTGAGAGTATTTGTTTCGCTTAAGAAATATCTTTTACATAGGAATTCTATAAGTTTTTGTATTGTTATTGAATCAAATTCAACATGTGAAAATTAATTGTACGAAATAAATAAGTTTTATTGATTGGAGTGATTTAGGGTATCAAATGAAAGAGCTGAGGAGGATCCCTGGGCATTTTTGTAAATAATTTATCCTTGAAGTATATAAATTATTTACAAAATAGTTTACAAATAAAGGGTAGTTTACGAATGCATATTCGTAATATGCATTCTCGTAATATTCTTTTTTTTTTACATAATGTGGTTTTAGCAACAATTGTAGTATTTTTAAGAGTAAATGGATTTCTAAAGATTGATATGGATAAGTCCCTACCCCTAAAGAAGAACCATTTTGCTTATTTGTTAGGTATAGGCAGATTTTGTGGAATCAATGGTTAGATTGAAGGTTTCTATACATATACACGCAATGACATTACATACTAAAGGAAGATTTGAGGTGAGGGAAATATAAGCGATTGCCTAGATATGTGGAACGAAATATCATTAAACCTCTCTAATTAGAATATTGGATAATTGGAATACTGGAAGAAGATTGGATTGGAATACATATCCCCCAACGATTCCATTATATCCAGGTTTGACTGTATAAATAAAAATTTCAAAGATCCACCCCTATTCAAAGAAAAATAAATTGAAAATCCTGAAATTTAATAAAACTACCATTTTTTATCAGTAGCACATAATAATTTACAAAAGCATTACAGTTGCTGTCACGCATGATCCAAAGAAAATTCCTTTATTCACGGCAATTCCAAGTTTTCCGGGGTTCGCTGGATGTTTTTATTGCTTTTGAAGTTTTCTGTAAATCCGGATGCACATTTTAGAGATGTGACAGCTAGCTTTCTCATAAATAATATACGGAGTTTCGGAAAAATATAACTTTTTTCAGGAAAACCTCACTTGTTATTTATTTTTTAAGGTGATTTATGTGGTTAGATTTGAGAAACGACATTTATGAAGATTTTTTTCCCTATCCTTAGAACCTTGGAAGACATTGTATAGGGAACAAAATGTAAAGCTCTTAGAAACCTTCTCAAGAAAGTGATATGAATGTTGGAGAAAATATTGTTCGGGAGATCTTTGTTAAGGGAATCTTTCTTTTTCGGGTGCCTGACAATTTAGCTCCCAGTATTATTTTGAGCACGAAAATAAACTTGTCAACACGTATTCTCAAAGATTTGATAACTTGTGGTGGGAAAAATAAACTTTAAGATAGTAATTCAACTATGAGGACATAAAATTTAGTTATTAAAAATATAGTTGAGGATTACAACTTAACAAATAAAGTAAAAAGAGAAATTTTCATCTTTCATAGAAAATGATGAGCTGAATTTAGCATTATTAAAAACAATAAACCAATGAAAATTCCATATTTTTATCATTAGGGAAATGAGTATAAGAGTGCGCAGTAGGGTTAGAGTGCGCAGTAGGGTTAGAGTACGCATCGGTTTTTCTCAGTTGGCTACAGTATAAGGGGAAGCGAGAGATTGAACACATGTATCATAACCTATCTAGACTTATTATTTTCATACATTCTGTATTTTATTTATCAGGTAAAATATATGGTTTCTTTGAGTTAGCATCTAATTTTTCTAAGAAAGAATCTTATTTGTTTTGTAAATATAAATAAAAAGTGATTGCTTTCAAAGTGAATACTAATGTGAGGTATACTTCCTTCTGAACAACTAGGCATCGCTAAACTTCAACTGCAGTGAATTTTAGGGTTGATTCAAGGACTAGAGAATTAATATATCGAAGGGCCAAGAGTATACGCATAGACAAGATAGGGTGAGTTTTGAGAAGAGAATCGTATAATTCATCTTACTCCTCACCATAT
Source organism: Tetragnatha montana (assembly GCA_963680715.1). Classification (NCBI taxonomy): domain Eukaryota; kingdom Metazoa; phylum Arthropoda; class Arachnida; order Araneae; family Tetragnathidae; genus Tetragnatha; species Tetragnatha montana. The sequence goes on from OY796680.1 coordinate 23,874,167, forward strand.
GAGAGTTGCGGGCTAAAGGTGTAGAATTCAATTTTATTTTTCCCGTTGAAAGCTTAAAACATTTCTGAAGCTCCTGTAAAATCCTAAGAAAACAATAAAGTGCCATTTTTCATGAATTTTTCAAGATTGAATCGTGAGTTAACTCACGATTCAATCTTGAAAAATTCATCAATCAATGATTGAAATCAATAGAGCATTTTCAATCACATGACTTGACCTAACAACGGCCTTAGCAACGTTGTTTATTCGCCAAGTGACGTCATGTGCGAATGCTGCTATTGGATGCTTCTATGTACCGCCCCTAACAACAGCCTTAGCAACGTTGTTTTTGTCCTCCAAGTGACGTCATGTGCGAATGCTCTATTGATTGTACAAGAGAGATAACAGAGAGATAGAGAGAGAAAGGGAAGAATTTTTCAATGGACTCTAACCCTCTGACGTCACACGGAACCAACACGTGACCTACTGAGCTTGCGATTGGTTACCACAGATACTACACTAGTAGATCTACTAGTGTAGTATCTGTGGTAACCAATTGCAAGCTCAGTTGTAGGTCACGTGTTGGTTCCGTGAAGTCTCGAACCAGATAGGCGGTTAGAGTCCATTACAAAAGACAGTGTTACAATTTTTTGTGATTTTTGCCAAGTTTTCAGGGCGCGTACTGTTACCTCCCACGTCGGTTAAAGTACGCATTCAATTTAATATTTATTTCCTTTGTGATTCCAACATATTTTTGATAAAGCATCATAGAATATAATTTTTTTTCTAACCCAAAATCTTTTTTGTGCGCACTCTAACCATCTTTTCTCTAACCACCATTTTTTAGTCTACATTGCAATCTTACTTAAAAGTCTATCAGTTACTAACTTTTAATTATGTTAAAAACGTTGTGAGAACATAACTTTTTGGCTCAAATATTTTTCAATGAACTTTTAAATAAATGAAAAATTGCTTGGCTTTATTTTCGGGAATATTCATAAATAAAGAAAATCACACATTTTCTTTCAATAAAATTTCTCATATTATTTTATTAAAAAAATCAATTGCTATAAAAATTCAATTTCCTATGAAATTTGTTTGTTCCTAACATTTAAAAAAAAATCACGGTATTTTATAAACATTTTGAAAATTGCACTGCATTAAAGGTTAAAAGAATAATTTATAAAAAATAATTATCGAAAGTATAAAACATAATAAACACTCTTTTCATTGTACAACCCACGATATATTTTTAGAAAACAAAAGTATAATGGTATAATAAATATGTTGTTAAAACGTATTTTAATGCATGAATAAAGGGGGGAGTTTGGCTGTTATTCAAACAATTGAGAAAGGGGAAGAGGATGATCAAACTTCAAAACAAGGGACTGTTTTCACTCAATGTGTGTTGCATTAGAAATAAATTCTAGTTTTACAACAAGATTGAGATTTTTTTTTGTTATGGTAGAGGAAATGAGAATATCAGAATGCAACTCATTAGTAAAGCTTTTCTTTAGATTAAATTTAGTAAATTTCTGAATTTAAGTCTCATTCAAGTCAGTTGTTCTTAAATGAAATTGATATTGATGTACCAAGAATTTACAAGAGTTTCTGTTTAAGATCCACCAATAAACTACAGGAAGGAACAATATTTGCACACAGATGTAAAAAGTATTGGGTAAAGAATCATTATCTCACACGTATCTGCTTTAATTTAAAAGAGATTTTAATATCTATCATTCACTAGTTTTATATTTCCTATAAATATTTTTAATCCGTAATAAAATTTTAAAACGGAACTTGTCCATTTTGTATAAAGGAAGTGTTAAAAGAAACACAATAGTTGATTTAAAAGACATAAATTCAATTACATTGTCATATTTTTTTAACGAAACGTGAGAACAGTGCTCAATTAAGGATTTTAATAAACTTGTAAAGTTATTACAACAAGTAATATTGTATTGAAAAGTATAACAATAATTTATATACTCCATAACTTAATATTTATGAAACTTTCACAAAAAATAACATATTTTTTTTTTACCCAAAACAATAAATTAAAGAATTCTATAAATGTTCCAATGTTTTTTCTCTTTTCATGTAAAAAGTTACTATGTTATTTAGATATTGAGGTTTCATTCGAAATTCCAGAAATTCAGATTTCCAAAATAATCCAAGAATAAAAGGAGTGAAGAAATATAAATGTTAATAAACTGAGACAAAATAATTGAATCGTCTGTTACAAGAAGGGAATAAGTCCAAAAACGAAGTTTTGAGAAAATCGAAAAAAAAAAAAACTGTATAAGTAATGGAATTTTTATCCTATAGCCACCTAATTTTTACAGGAAAATCATGAAGAAGATGGACTTATTCCCTTCTTCAACCTTATAAAATTTCAGCTGAACAAAAATCTTAAAAATCACTTAAATTGTCAATTAAATTATATTTCTGCTTAGTTCACAGTACAAAAGCGAAAGATAGAAAGACTAAGAAGAATAAAATAAAAAAATATTATGAAACCGCGTCATTAAGGCGCTATCAATGGAGTAAGTGAATATCAATGGAGTCAAACATTCATTGGTTAAAAAAAGGAAAAAACGCTTTTAAATTAAAATCGAATTTTATTTTGGCTAAGTTTACAGTCCAAAGAATAAGAAAAGAAAGACAAATTAAGTTAAATTTCAAATTTAATAAAAAATACAATGAATGGACATCGATTTCGCAAATTCAAGGGGATATATCTGCCGATAGGGGGTAGTTATTTTTCACCTCTTTGCACTCATGTGTAGAGCGGAGTCTGGAGATATTTATGAGCACAAAAAAGTCAATTTGTCATTTTTTGGACTTATTCCCTTTATAAAACCGACGATTCAATTTTGGTGTAGGTTTTCAAAATTCATTTGAATATGTTTGGGTGTATCGTGTAATACTCTACTATGGTTGAATTTATTATTTCTTACAATTTCTATTTCAAACATTCATTTACCTGTACGATTAAAAATGTTATGTCATTTTTCCGATTCAACGATTATCTTCAACTTTAACTAAATCGATACATATTAAAAGATTTAAAAAAGTTGTTTTGGCTCACGCTTAAAGGCCTTAAAAAAATAAACCATAACCCTTAAAATATAATCTATTTTAATTTGAAAATAATTTTACTTATTATCAAAAATAAACACTCTTTAGAACGTTGTTATTTTTAACAGTAAATCTCTTTTAAAATGAGTGATGATAGCATCTAAATTTTCTATTGGACCATAAGTGACTAAAACGTCCATGAAAATTTAAATGAAATTTCAAATAAAGGCAAATTATTTTACCCCTCTAAGTGAATATTAACCAGACAGAAAACTTCCTGACACACTGTTTAAAAGTTTTGCCGGAAATTGGAAAACTTGTCTGCTTTTAGAAACTTCATTACCCCGCGATGGGGAAAGTGCATTGAATATCGAACAGAATAGAACGAACAGAAGAACGAAATAAAACATTTTCTGTCAATATTTAACAAGTAGTGGGTTTCAAAGATAAGGTTTTTAATAACAAGAGAGCGATAATGAAACTGCTAATGAAATCAGAACATAATTATGCTGTGTATTTTTATGTTTGCGAAGAGGTGAAGAAAATATTATTAAGTTGCTATAAAATGAAACCATTTATTTTATTGACTCATTTAATTATTGATTCTTACTCTTAATGTTTCTACCTCATTTCTAAAGAAGATTCTTTTTGCGATTGAATACTTTTAGAATTTTAAATAGAAACTTAAATATTTTTTTAGGCAAAAGTATCATTAGTTAAAAATTATATTTGTGTTAAAAAAATAATATATCTAATCTCCTACCATTTATGTTTAACGCCACTAAAATATTACCCGTTTTTATTGGTGAAGTATAAACTTGCTTTTCAGAAAGGTATTTGCTCTTAATAAATTACTTTTAAGCAACAACTGCTAAATATGAATGAAAATAGTTTATATTTCATTAAAATATTTACTTCCAAAGAATTAAGGTACGGCTTACTCTATACACGGTATATAGTATCTAGTAGTACAACAGTAAGCCGTGGTTGAGGATACGTGTGAATAGTTTTTATTATACAAGTAACTAAGTTTCTCTGAACTTCTTCCAATGACAGGAAAATCTTCTTATTGAGAAGTTGTATTAAGTTTAATTAGGTTAGAAGTAATTAAGAATATTTAAGCCAATGATCAATAGCGATTTTATTTATGATAAGAAATCTCAACTTATGAGCGTTTACTTTAAATTTTTCAAAATAATTTTTAATTAGCATTAAAAAGTTACACAACTTTGGATATAAATCTCTGTTTAAAAAGAAAACTAAACTGTTGAGAGAAATTGGAATAAAGGATTATGAAATGAAAACCTTTGGAAATTTTGTTCAGGGTAATATCACAAATCCTTGTTTGATTTTTATCAAGTTACATTAAATAATTGCAACAATCGCTTTTAAAAGTTACGAAATTGTTCTGCTGCTCATGATAAACCTTGCAACCCTAAAACTTATTTTTATTTTATGTTACAAAGAACTTTTTAGGGTCTTTCAATGCAGTCTCTAAAGAATAATTAAGTTCGGATGTAAAAAGCTTAACTTTGTGCCTGGAGCTTAACTGTTACCGAGTAAAACCAGATTTCCTGTATCGTTAAATCGGCTGAAAGGCCCATCGATTATCCTCAACCTGATGCAAACGCAGTTGATAAAAATAGATATTTTAGCGTTATCTCAAAAGTTAGTTTAATATTTGAAGGATATAAAATGATCAATAGTCATTAAAATTTTACGAGCTCTGAGCCCTCGGGATTAACCTGGATGAGCTTCTGTTTCCAATATATCTATTTGATGGGGAATGAATTCATGATAAGCAGTTCCTGATATTTGTATAGTAAAGGATGCCTTTGTGAATAAGATTTGGGACCAAATACATCGTTAAGGGGAATAAATTTGAAGTTCAATGTGTCTAGTTGGAAGTTTAAATGGTCCGTTTGATTGGTTTCAGTTATTTAACATTAGAAGCTCCGACTGATGCATCATACCTTGAACCCACAAAGGCGGACATTTTACCGCTAGACTAAGATAGAGCTGGATAAAGTAGAAAGAACTACATTACTTGTATAAAGTTTTCAGCGGTCAAAATGACCACTTTTTGGAGTTCTAGGTAGACCTGTTATATCTCCAGAACGCGTTTTGCAAACTCAAATTTGGATGTAATATAATAGCAGCATGAGTTATGAAAAGTCATAAAATCAGAAGTGCATAACTTAAATACCCCTTAGAAGGGAATTCGTTTTAAATACGCAAAACGGTTAAAATGACCACCCCGGACCTTTATGTGTTCAATGGTGTTAAGTTGTGGTGTTTTATGAAAAACTTTTACAGATTATAATCCAACTCAACGAAGAATACTGCGCCTTCAGCGCAATAAAGTTTAAGTTACATGAATAAAGTTATTGGTAGATACAAATAAATAATTAAATTTTTAAACATAAAATAAATGCTAAATTTTATCTGTTGAATAAAAAAATAAGGTAAGAAACCACCCATACTATGTTATTATAACTGAATATTGCAAAGAGAAATGTAATGGTATTTAAAGTATTCTCCTCAATCTTAAATTTATCATCTATTCAGAAATGTCCGATAGCTATAACAACTTTTTTTCTTTTTGCATCCAACAGTTTAATATGCCATAAGACCTTAAAATATTGTTCTAGAAACACGTAACATATTCCTTCAAATATTTAGCCTTTCGTGCATACTTCTTTTTAAATGGATATAAATAATAGTAAAATCCAGCTATATTTAAATATTTTTATTAGAAGTTACTTTTAGGTTTTATAATTTGAATCAACTCATAACTTTTCTACACACATATCCTCAATTTCGAGCTTTTATAAAATATAAGTTATACTTTAGCTTAAACGTATTTAACTTGCAAAAAAGCTTCGGTTAAAATAAAGTTTGAATTTAGATGTACTAAAATTATCTTTAAACATATGATTTTGAAATCCTTTTTAACGGTGCATAAATCAACAGTTCAAATTATCATAATGGGAAATACATATTTCAGAAACTAAAACGCAAAAATAAGTATAAAATGTAATTTCCCATAATATATTCATTTCTTGGAGAAACAGAAACTGCTCTAGGGAATAAGATTGTAAATCTTTGAATAATAAAAAGCACACATTACCCAAAAGCTTTGAATTTAAAAAATACTCTGCAAGAAAATTTGCAGAGTAAATTATGTAAAGTTTCGCTGTTTTATGTACCATTTCATGGTCTTTATCAATGTAAAGAATTGCTGTATGTTACCTTCAATTCCTTAAAAACTATTTTGCTTAAATTCTTAGAACAATTTTTGCTCAAGCAACAGAAGATACTACATTTGTTTGGAAAGATATTAAAGCTAATATATAATTTTGTATAACATTTTGGTACTTTAGGATTAGCCGGGTTCTAATTTCGTCAATCGAGCTTAATTGGCAACGTTTTACAAAACGTTTACAAACGTTTTACAACGTTTTAGATATAAATATAACGAAAATGCTATATACACTTATGTTACAGGGTTATAGAGTTATGTTTTATAGTTGAGATATTTTAATGTTTTTTTTTTTATTTTGATATTTGTGTTTGATTATTTATATTATAACCTGGCGCTTGCGCCCAGCTAATCCATAAGTGTCAATATTTTTTGCTACATGCGAACGCAAAAAAAAGTATCTAATGACGGTTTTACTTGTAAGTACTTTCTTCTATTTTCTATGTATGTACAAAAACATATTTCCACAATTATGATAAATGTGTAGCCCTAAAATCTTTAAACTCTACATGAAGGGTTTTGTTAAAAGAATGTCATATAAAAATAAAATTTTATAATTAATTTATGCAAGTTTTATTTCATGTTTTAACTAAATTAATAAAAGTTATACATTATAAGTTATTTTGAAACAGAAAATAATAAAATTATAAAACATTACTTCCTCAAAATGTCATTTTAAAAAAAAAGCACATCAGATTCCTTTAGAAACTGAACACTTACAAAGAAACCTCAGATTAGTAATCAACTATGTCACTCATCTGTAACTTAGGTAATTTGGTGGATACCAACTCCACAGAAACTTTCCAGACGTGAAAAATAAACCCCCTGAACAACAACGTCTCTATCCAACATATCTCTCCAGGGAATTAACGTTGAATTAATGCTCTAGGGGCACCATTATTCCGGTATCTAATTTTCAGCATTCCACGATCCATTTCCCACTGTAGAGATATAATTAAAGTCCACCCTTTAACCCGAAATCTCGTAAAATGCTTGCTTGGATCTGTTGAAACCTACTCTCTCAATGGCAATCTTTCCTTTTTGGAGAGAAAAAGAAAGAGAGATCTTTGAAACTAAGGAGATAGGTTTTCTTGTTGGCTTCACTCTACTATTCGATCCTTGTGATGTCATGTATTCGATAGTCCGGGGTTTCATAATATGTTAAAGTTACCTTTGACTGAAAGATATTTTGAGACTGGAAATTTAGAGAACCATTGCATGATAACCCAATGGTTGTTGGGTTGCTTGTATAAAGTGGTTTAGTTTCCCCATTAAAGGATACTGTTACTACCAATAGTTTCGTCTGTAGAGTATTTTAAAGACGGGTCTTGTATAATAAATGTTAGAAACATTTCTTTATGAAAACGAGGAATATTGTATTGTTTTGTGGGTCTTCCCAATAAGATATATTTTTTAAATAACTTTTTTAATAATTTATACTATTTTATATATGCTATTGGACGGTTTAAGCGTGCAGCTTGGAGGTCTTATTTTCTGGATTATTTTTATACATATATTTATTAAACATTTAAACTCTTCACGAAGGTCATAACCAAATCAATCAAATATTTCTCTAATCAAATCTCCCACAATCTGTCCACAATAAGAAATATTGCACCAACTATCAGAGAAGATTCCTTTTCATTCACGCCAACAAAGTAAATCCTCATTTCAATGATGATTTCTCCTTCTTCAGTATAGTTTCCAACACTATCCTTCCTCATACTTTCTGACCACACACCTCCTTAATCTCTCTCTTTCTTTGCGAATACACCCCAGAACCTTGTGATCTAAGAGTGGTTGCATTGGATAAACATTTCTTTCTGCTCTTCTCGAAGTCCCCGCGAAAGTACTTGATTCCAGAGCTTCTCAGATCTACCCCATCTTTCATTTACAGTTCCCCACAAAACTATCAAGAGCACCATCATCCCTTACTTTCTCTGAGCAATCAAGGTAAAGAGAAGGCTTCAACGAGGAAGAATATTTTTCTCGTTACGGTGAGCTTCTCTCTTGCTTTTATTACGATATCTTTGCTCTATCTTTTGTTTGGCTGTGGCCTATCCCTTTATCTCTTTGTTGTAAGTTCTTAGAGGCTTATCTGAAGTTCCTAAGCTATAGGGAAAGTTTACTGTTGGGATGATGAGGAGGTTTTTATTTGAGAAATTCGTTGAGTCCACTGAGAGGCTGTGGAATAAGGAAGGAAGGAAAGTTGGGGTTTGGGGTTAATACATTTTTCCGGTCTGTGCACCAGCCAGTTCTGTTTTGTAAGAAATATATTAAACTTTTCGATGACGGTAAATAATATATTTTTCTTTATGAGTTATCCGTTTACCTACTCTCGTATTTAGATCCTTTATCTTCACTTTACCTTCTGTCACAAGCGATCATTTTAGTCACACGATCACTTCTGAGGTGTTGTAAAGACTCAAAAAGTTTTATCACAGTTATTGTGAGTTATAATTTTAATTTACACGTAAATAAAGAAGCTTACTTAAACTTATTCTAAATAAATACAATTCAGAAATATAAGAAGGGTACATGACTTTATATAAAAAAGGTTTGAATTTACAGCTTCATTATAGTTAAAATTATATATAAAACAAATTTACGTTTACTAATTACATTTCATATAAAATTGTATAAACCAGATTTACATTTACTTCTTACATTAATTGGCACTAAAAATATTGCCTTATATTTTTTGCACATTTGTGTTATTGCATTGACTTTTGTTAAAAGTAATAAGTTCTCTTTTTAAGTTACTTCAATTCTTATAGTAATTGTTACATTACCTAGATAAACAAAGACAAAAAATCTATTTAAAAGACTTATAACCGCACATTTTCTGTCTCAGTAATTTTAAGCAACACTTTAAAAATACAATATTTTCTCTCACAACGCTCTTGATTAAAAGTGTTCATCATTGTGTTTACAAAGCGTTGCAAAAGTGTTTCAAGCATTTGCAGTGTACAAATTTTACTCTACATACGTAAATATTTTGTATTACAAATATCAAACCATTCTGCAACAATGCGGTCCACATAAAATCTATTCATCTTGGTTGTTTCTCGTGTGTAGCATTAAAATATGCGTAGAGTTTCTATCTATTATAGGAAGGGAACATCCGCATAGATTAACGTATTAGTCATCAGAGCAGAATTCATTAAAGTAGCGTCACGGACAAATACTAATCTGGTCGGATTAGTATCTAATCCCGAATGATGAATGATTTCAAACCGAATAATTTTAATTAAACACTGGATGCAGCCTCTCCAATCAGAGTGATTTAAAACAACGTCCTCTTTGATAATGATGTGGATTGAAATAGCGAAATCCTTTCTTGTGATATGTTGAGGAGGAAGGCGAGTTGCGTTTGTTTGAAGGCACTGATGAATTTAATCAGTTTGATTATTTCGGGAAATAGGAATTGCATATACGTATGTGCCTATTTATTATTCATTGGAATGAAATCAGAGAAATGTTTTCCAATTTTCACATGTTCAGTTACCCGCATCAAAAGTAAAGTAATCAGTAATCATCATAAAGTAATAGAGTGACATAAAATGCTTTTATACTTTATACAGTCGACGCTCGTATATTTGTTACGGGCAAAGTGATAAACCGGGCATTACTAATGATGCCAGAAGTTGAGGCGGGTAATGTGATAAATTCAGTGGCATTTATCAATGAGTATTTAACATTTCGCCCAAAATACGCGGGCATTATTAATAATGCCCAGATTTATCATATTGCCCGTAACATATACAAAATTATGTAAAAGATACTCAAATAGTTCGTAAAATTGATTCACTTTAAAAATTGGTATAAATATGTAACATCTTGAGTTTATTTTTATCAAAACTTATCCTTTCCTGAAATCATTAATTTGAAAGTGAGAAAAAATCTAAGTCTGAGTTAAAAATCTAGTTAAGAAAACATCTAAATATTACGAAACAATAGGCGGCCAAGTTGTTAAATATCGCCGAGAATTTTAATCATAGTTCAAATTAAAACTAAGTTCTTATATTAAAAACCAATAAAAATATTACTTTTGTGATATATTCATCGCCTATTTAAATCAAAATATAATATTACCCCAATATATCCAGACCTTATATTTGAAAAACCATCGATAACATTTCACAAAATCATGTCGATACCCTAAGGGGAAATACACGAGTAAACAGGATAATTACAAAGACAAACGCAAGATATACGCAAAATCGGGTCCCTACCCGAAGACGAAGCAAAAACTAACGGGGAAATGCATTTAACCTACCCTTCGGCTTCCTATTGATCAGAGGCATTGGTTTGGAAAGAGAGACAGTATAAAGTTGATGTGGGCCGTTTCTTTTTTCCCCAAGAACATAACACAGTTCCGGGGGATCGATTGAAAAATAATGGTTTTCTTTGGGCCGCTCGCATGTAAACGCTTCCTTGGGTCCCCCGCCGGTTAGGGGCTGGCACGAGGCAGATAATTTAGCGTAAAACATCTGCTGCCTCTGAAAGAAAAATTGCAGCCTTGTTCCAGCCATGAAATTGTTCGCTCATCTTGAACGTCATAATTAATAAATAGATGGCCTGGTTGATCTGGCGTCATGGAGAGATAGGAGGTTCTAAGGCTGTCTGCAGAAGCTCAGTGCTATGTAATATTGATGGGAACTGAAACAATATACAGTCTGGATAATGTATTTCGACTTAATTGATTTTATTGAAGAGTTGAGGGTATATAAATTTGTATTGAGAAAATGGAGTCCCCTTTTGGAGCCTTAAAAATAGGTTGTGGTGTTTTCATATAATTTTTTCTTTGAATGAGGTATTGTTGGTTTATTAAACTTATATTTAAATCTCAATTTAACTCAAATTCACTCTTTTCATTTTAGTATATCCTTTTTAAAAAAATCGAAGTTCTCTAAGAAAACAAGAACAAAAAATGAGAAAGCACGCAAAAAAGTTAGAAGTGCTCATATTTCTTTTTTTGCTAGCGGTTATGGAAGAGAAACACTAAACTGTAAATTGAACTACTTCCTGTTAGTTTTGCTTCTCCATATTTTTTTTGAGTAAAGAAGTATTAAATTACTAAATTTTTCTAGCGTCATTTCCCCCCCCCCCCTCAAAATACATAGAGTATTGGAGTGTTAATTTACCCTCGTTTTCGTAGTTATGAACCAGAATATTTCATTAAAATAAAATGCACATACAAATAACAAATTAACTTAATGACTGAAACATTTTTGTATTTTAAATTCCTTTAGCAAGTTTTAAATTGAAGGATTTCCACAAGTAAATTTTTTTGCTCGAGAGAATATTTTTATAACTTGGAAAAAAAAAACATGGAACCGTCATTGTAGTTTTCTTAAACAATTTCATAGTTAAAATCATATTAATATTCACTTAACTAAAAGCATTGAATAAAGTAAAGTTTTAAAGTAAGCAGGGGTTCAAAATTGTGAAAGAAATGAACTGAGCACAAAATAAATTTTTGTAATTTTATGTAATAGAAACTTTTATTTTAAAAGGTAGAATTTTTGTACCAATTTTTACAAAAATAACTTCAAGAACAGAAAATAATTTTGCTATTAGTATATACAAATTTATCGTAAAAAAATTAAAGAGAAACAGTATTATTTAATTCGCAAAAGAAACTCACAAGGTTTGTTTAAAATAAAACTTCATTGCTTTTGGTGAGAAGGTTATAGTAAAATAGATGACAGAAAAGTACGTAAAAGACATTCAATACAATTCTCCAATTCGAACTTTTGAAACTTATTGTTAATAAAGTTCTCAATTTCTATTAAATAAAAACAGATCGTGTCTACGTTCCATATTTCTCAACCACCCTTATAATCCTCTCTAACCCCCCTAAAACTCGGATCTAGCAAACAAACGGCAATAAGTAAAGCCGAAACCTTCGATAGCGCAAGATTAATTAATCGCCGAGCCTGAATGCACCCGTACAGTCAATTCCTATCCCTGAGAATTAGCTTTTTTCCTCAAATACCTACCCCAATCCAGCAGCAAGCACTACAAAGGATAAAAATAACAACAGAAAACACACAAAGCTTGATAAATGAGTCGAAACGCAGGATGTAGTGCTTCACTCAGAGCTCCGTCGCTCGTCGAGACTTTTTAGTTAAAGCCGTTTGCGGATAAGAGGCTGTTTTGAGATTGCGTTTACACGAGGGAATAGACTTTAAGGGTGTTTTTCTTCATTACAAGGCTTGTAATTGATTGATTGAAGGGAGGTTTCAGAGATAAAAGTGTTCAAAAGCGGTTAGAGATTTTTGTGTGCTAGGAAGGCTGCTGACGACTTGTTGTGTAGGACCACAAGTCAGTTTTCTAGCAACTGAATCCAACTCACTGTATGAGTGCTACTGTCAGTGTTATCGTATTTTAATGTTGAGATTTTTGAGGTTTTAAATCAGCTTTACAAATTAAAATTTATTACTGTATATTTTAATCTGGATAATGGCATATATATTAATTCAAATTTCAAAGATTAATTTTTAAAAATTGCAGTGAATATGAATGTAACAAAATAAAAATTGAAACTTCGTAAATTTGTTTTATCAAATATAGTTTTAGTTTAGCTTTTAAATATTAAAAACAAACACTCTTCTAGTCTGGTTTTCGTTACTTATTAAAGTAAATCTAAAGCAATTTAAACCCAGTACGTGTTGCGTAAAATATGCATTAAAGTATAGTGTTTTTGCATGAATAAATGAGCATGTTTCCACAATAATTCATTTTTATCCCTGCCTGAAGAATTCATCTTGTGAAAAATAAATATTATGGCAAAGATGTCCAAGATAATGCTAAGAGATTGTAAACATACCCACCTATTATTTTATCACATGCTGCAAGAGTGCTTTAAATATTCATGCTTACCATCTAGGATATAAAATGCTATTTCAGGTCCGCGTTTTAGTATTACTTGAGTACCAAAGCATTGAAAGTGCTGTTACTTGGTTAAATTTTCATCTCATTATCTATCTTTCTGTATAAGTAATGAACCAGTATTCGGTATCTTATTACAGTTAAAATTCAAAATCAGTGTGTTGGCCCTAAATATGCCAAATCAAATCAAAATAAATTTATGAACAAAAAGAAGGGAAACCATTGCAAAAAACATAAGAAACTTCCAGGAAAATGTATTTTTCGCAAATGGTATTCATCACTATGCCTTTTTACACACAAATAAAATATTTTCACAAATAGGTATTAAAAAGGCAAATAGTGACCTTTTTTTATTCGCACATACTTGTATCTCAAACAGTCATAATTGTTTTTGTGAAATGAGTTTTAAAGAATAATATACCCTTTTAGCTGTATTCTAAAAATTAAAATAAATATAAATTTTTAAAGATTTTATAAGTGTTTGAATTAAACAAAATTATGTATTTTTATAAAAAAAAGCCAAAATATACTGTTGGTTAGGCTGTTAAAATATTTGTTATGAATCGGTTGATATGATTATTGTTCAAAGCCTGTATATAAACTATAAATAACAAGTTTTATACAAATACAACAATAACTTAAGGAGATATCTCCATTTGCGTAAAAACAAATACCTATACAAAAAACTCAGAGAAAACGTTTATTGAATCAAACACAACATCAGAAACTTAACCAAATTATTCACACATAAAATGGTATAAGATTTTTAAAATATTTCAAATAAAAACCATAAAACTTAAGTATTTAAAAGTTATATTCCTGTACAGCAATAGCTTACTTCCAGTTTCGAAATTTCGTGTCAAAAATTAAATAAGTTTGATTGTATAGGCAAAAAATTCAAAATGTGCACAATTTTTAGAAAATCGAATTTTTCAGTAAAATTCCCATTTAGAAGGTATACCTTATGTAAGGTATATTTTAAAACTACCTATAAAACCGTTGGAATTATTTTGCATGTTGTGGAACCTATGATTTATTGGAACATTTATTGGGTAATGAATACCCAAGTTTTGAAAATATTCTCCCTTCTTATTCAAAGAAAAGTGGACTATGAGATGAAAAGCATTGCCTCAAAATTTATTTTTTGGGTGCATTATAAGCACACTTTAATTTTTGCTCAAAATATGAATATATAACATGAACGAGAAATAAGGGTGTCAAGTGTTCCACTGGTGTGAAAAGTGGTTTGAGGTTTATTTTCTAGGGAATATCTTCATCGCTTTCAGAATGTGTTACTCTAAAGGCCTTATGAATTCTTTCTGGAAGACCTCCAAATGCGAAATGGCTCCCTCCTGTTGCATCTACCAAAGTTTCTGTAGCTTACGAACGACGGGTTATTCAGTTAGTTTCCATGAGAAGCTCGTTGCATTTTAGCTAATTGAATGCTGCGTAATTAAAATAGTGCATCTCTACTAGTCTTACTAAGTTCTCATGTGGACTTTAAGAAATACCATCCTTTGGTACAGTCGTAAATGCTAATTCATTTTATTGATGTTGATAAACTTGCACAATACACAGTTTCTGAAGACTTATTAAATTGTGGTTTTAAGATGTATTAAACTATTTCATTTGAATAGGAAAATGTTTTGGAAATTCAGTGATGAAATTTTCATTGAATACGTATTTATTTCTTTTGTTGTTTTCGTGTTCATGGATGATTTCAAGTTGGAAATAAAATTTAATCGTGTAGAAAAAAAATAAAAATCTTTTTAATTTTGGGATGAATTTGTAAAAGGCCTTGATGGTGTTCAGATAATTAAAAAAACGTTGTTGCCACACATGCAAAATATTTCACATAAATTTCAGAAAATACAGCTGTTAACAGATTTGGTACAAAATCTTATAGAGCTATAGTTCCTAACTTTAAGTTCTCCATGAGTGTATCGTTCTTTTGTTGAAAAATTTCGAAGAATTTATTTTTTTTCTATATTATTAAATTTTATTTTCAATTTAAAATTTGGTAGAAACGTTTATTTTTCTTAACAAATATTTAAAAAAAAATATTATTTAATTTGTTTTCATTTTTTTTTTAAATTTTGAAATAAAAAAAGGTGATTATGATGCACACCAAATCAAAGAGAATAAAATTACGAACAAAATTCTGACTGATTTCAGATTTTAAGTTGTATAATTCTAGAGTTATTGGCTGTTTAAAAATGCAGGACAAACAACTTTACAAAAGTTCTCTTGACATTAAAAAATTATTACTACCATCGCATTAATTTACTCAAACTTTAAAAATAAGGACCATCTTTAATGAATACAGTATATTTAGAATCACAATAAAAACAAAAACACGCAAAACTTCTTTAAAGTCTCTGTATTGTTTTTATTATTCGTTCAAGCTTGAAACTAAAAGCCGTTTGATGAATAAAAAAGTAATCAAAAATAAACGTATTAAGGAAATCGAAATATATTGGATTTCCCTTGCAGCACATTGTTTCGAAAACAATTCACTTAAAATCGAAACAATTTTATTTAAAGAACTCACAATTACTCTAAATAACAAAAACAAAATTATGCTTCAGTCTCCAAAAAACTTCCTTATGAATATGAATACTTTATGCTTGGACTTTAATTCGCTGATGTCACATTTGAAGTCCTAAGATGTTTTACTAATGAGCTCTATTTCCTCGAATAAATTGGTTTTAACTTAAAACATGTAAGTTAAAATAATGTGAAGGATACCTAATGATTGAAATAAAACTTTCATTCATTTGTTACAAAATATTATTTGGAGTTGCATTACAATTGCAAATTTATAATCCTTAACACTCAAGAATGTTTTACATTTGATACATTTTTATTTATTCCAGTAATTAAAAGTTCTTAATTTGAAATAACTAAACGTAAATAATTTTTAAAAAATTTTGTTGTACGTTGAAACTATTAATTTTATATTCACTGAAAGACATTTTTAAGAGCGTCGAATGAAATTTAAAAGAAGTAATTTTTGGATTTGAAACCTGTTGTAAATCAGAATTGTGTTTGTTTTTATTCAAATAAATTAATCCGATTAGTTAAAATAGAAAAATGTTTTAAAAGTTTTAGAATTTATATGATTTCTATCATTAATAAAATTAATTAAAAAACACATTGTTTCACTTTTTTACCGTTGATTTAGATAAAAATATTGTGTAACTATTTGAAATTTAAGAATAGTTTCTATAGATTTGTTTTCTATATACTATACTTTTTTCTACGTACACTAAATAACGATAAATGTAAATAGTAGGTTTAAGGTTATCGACAGAAATTAAATTTCCTATATTAATCTAATATGGTAAATTCTACATAAAAATAGTGCAGATTTTTAAAAAAGTAACACTTATTTTAATTTGGTAGTATTTTTTTTCACAAGCTTTTTCCTTGGCCCTTACAACTACTATTCACATAAATAATGGCACTTTCTTTCAGAATCTATTCATTTGCTACTTATTTTTTTCCTATTTATGCTGTTTACAGTTTCTGTTATTTGGTTATTTCTTAGCAATTTGGTAGTATTGTAAGCAAACTTCCACATTAAATAACAACTAAAGAATTTTAATCTATATTAAAAAAAAAACTTTATTACATTTCTTAAGCAATTGAAATTGTAAAATAAAACTGTAGGTACTAAACAAGCAATCTTTTTAAATATAGTTCTAATACTATAGGGAAGGAAGGTAAGATTTATGAGAAGCTAATACATAGCGAAAAACACACAATGACAAAACTCTTATTTGTCTTTCAATATTTTTTCCAGGAAAAAAAATTCACGCGACACCCAGAGCTATACAAGATTTGGTTGACCCAACCTGGCAAGTAAGTGAGTAAATAAATAAAACTTTTAGATGCACAAGGAAATGGAAAAACATGGAAATTCCGTTCAAATAAATGTATTCAACCATGCCTCGGGAGCCTAATATATCCTTTTATGCGCGAAAGCTCAAGCTCTTCTTGCTCCAATTTCATCAAGGCAATATTTTTCGTGAAATACAGTTTTCTTGAAGGAAACATTGTTTTGAAACACTGGTTTTGCATTCTTTTATGCAAATAAATGTGAGTTGTGGCCCCTCTAAACATCAGAAACTGTTTTTAAGCCGCGCGAACGAATCTTGAAATTTAGATTCTAAGAAAGTGCGCCTGGGTTATTAACTATATATCCAAGTAATAAAATGTTTTACGAGGTTGGGTCATTTTTATCTTGGAACAGGTTTTTCTTTATGCTAATTAAACTCGAGGGGCTATTTATAATTAATGGAGAGACATGTGTTAATTAAGTAAAGCGTGCGTGCTTCAAAAAAGCAATTACTTTCAAATTATTCTAAATGTAAATCTATTTTAGGGAAGGATTTTTGTGAGTGAAAGCAAATGAATTCAAGAGGTTGCTGTTTCCGTGTGCACTATTAATAATAAAATGAGTTTTCCAGTAAGTATCTACAGAACTTAAAACTACTACTATTATCAATTTAAATTTAAATGAATATTTAAAGTTAGTTTAGTTTAAGTTCAGTTTCCTTAATTATGTTTTCAAATTTCAAAAAGAAATGATTGTCACATTAATTGCAAAAAACAGTTTCCTGCACCTTACCATCAACAAAAAATAAAGTTGTATTTCTTAATCCAGTACAAAACGCAGTACTAAAGCAGTTACTAACATAAAATACGAACTCGAGGTATTGCATTATACCTAGATCTGCGAATTATCTAGATAATCTGTACATTACCTACTAGGAACTCTTTTAAAGGGAAAATAAGATTTTTTCAACATTAATATTACGCTTAAATTAACAGAACGTTTTATATATTTCGATACTTAAAGAAAATATAACACAATAAAATAGTTAACACATTAGTGGATAAAATCAATCATCCATTAACTAAAAATTGTATTACAAAGAATAAAATGGTTTAAAATTTTATTGCAATAAAGGAAATTAACATAATGATATTTATTTATTTTTCGATATTCAAAGAACAAATTAGTTTTTAGAATCAATCATCAATCAACAAATGTGTAGGGAGAAGGAAATGAAATTAGAGAAACAAACTTTTAATTTTTAACGATACGGAAGACGTTAATGTGTACATTACCTAGGTAAAATGCGGGAAAACTCTTGATTCCGCCCCTTAACGGAGCAAATCAGTTAATCTGCAGATTAGTCAGATAATGTGAACATTAACGGCTTTATAACTTTAGTGGTAATATTTATAACTATTGAATATTTTAAGTATACTAAAATGGGAGTTCAAATCGTCAAATAGACCACGAAATTAGGTTGTGAAGAAATATTTATCACTGGTTTGGGAAGAGAAAATTTTACCTTTGATAAAGATGTGAAAGAAATTTTTACCTTTGAAAAAAAACCCGCCCTGAAACTGAAATTTATCTTTCCAAGAACTGGGGACGTAAGAGAATTCTTTTTGTGTTTTTATTATTTTTCTTTTGAGAAAAAATATTTTTGACAGGAAACAAAGTATAATTCATCAGCAGGAGAAATATGTTGAAAAGAAAATAAATTTTAAATCTTAGGCGACCCAAAACTAGATTGCATGAACCTTCTGAATGAAATGCAGAAACTATGGCATCCATCATTTTGTAAGTGCTTTGTCACCAATTGAGAAATTTGAGTTTGAAAAAACTTCAATTGGATTTCAAATATATCAAATAACTTCTAGTTTATGCCTGAATGTACACGACATACGTACTATGTTCAATTATATTATTTATAGTTTGATATTTTTATGGAGGTTTATTTCTTTCGTATATTTCTTTTAGAATTTCAAAAAAGCTTTAAAGTAAGTGTTTATTATTGTTTGTTTAAAATATGTTGTCTAAAATGACAAGCAAAAGCAATTTAAATGGATACCTAAAGAAAAGCATCAGACATATTTAGGTAACAAGGAAAACAAACTACAATGTTATGAGATTTTGATGACCAGTTCTTTTAAATAAAACTAAACCTTACAAATAATATTTCTCCGCAAATAATATTAAAAAATACTTGCAATTAAATTATTACCGAAATATAGTTACATCAATAACTACATTCGGTTGCTCAATACTTATCCTTGGGAGGATTAATTAAATATCTAAGTACGTTTCTTTTAAACTGAATGAAAGTTTTGAGGTGTTACGATTTTCAGCAATCAATTAAGTTTCTTAGAGACAAGCAATGACTCGAAAAGTGTTATTGTCTTAAGATTTATCAAATCAAGAAATAAAACAAAGCAGGAAATATTCTAAAGATTTGCTCAGAACACATTTAAAAGTTTAACGTTTTTACTTTGTAAGGAGGTTGAATAAATTTATCAATATTTCCTATTCTACTACGTTAAATTGGAACAAGGTTTGAAAAGTGCATTTGACTAAGAAAGAATAATTTAATAAAAAAGTATCAAATTCCCTTTTAAATGGTTTGATGTTGAATGTTCTTTTTGAAAACAAGTTTATACTATACTCGCACATTTGATAAAATCAAAAGATAATCAAAATTAAGGAAATTCCTTAATTAATTGAAAAGTTTTTTTTATTGTTGAAAATGACTTATCATGTAGCATACACATCTTCTTAAAACTAGATGTAACTGAAATAATTCTAAAGGAAAGCACCCTCAGAAATACTTTTTTCTTAACGAATAGCGATTTTTCCAGGTGTTTATTTTAATGGGATAATTTACAATCCTGAGTTGAAGGACATTTAAAGCCCTTAAATTTAATTCCTTCGGCTCATATCCTCTGAAAGTTTACAACAAGGTGTACCAAAATGGTGGAAAACTGCATTAAGGTTCTTTAAACATTTTCTCAAAACTTAATCCTGTAACTTTTTTCTGTTTGGAATTTTAGACTCGATGGAAGAAGAGTTCCACAACTGCTTGGCACAAATTACAGTTTTGTGCCATCTACACACAAAGCTTTTAAGTTTTAAACAGCTTATACTTAAAACGTACGCATAAAGGATCATGAGTTTTATGTTTTATGGCAAGAAATGTATTTTTATTTCTCTAGAGTTGCTCTTCAAGTGGTATTTGGTAACTACTTGCTTTTGTGCTCTGAAATATTAACGGTTGCTCGGATTAAACTTAAGTGCTTTCTTTTGGACTGATAAAAAGGGTGTGGAATATTTTTAGAACCAGTGAAACATCATATGAAATTGTAATGATTTAAAACTACTTTTTTAAATATAAGTGCTTTTTAATCAGCTAAAATTACAAAATATATGTATTTTAAAGGATAGAAATTTTTAAAATATTAAATGTAAACATATTTTGCTATAATTAGAAAGTGAAAATCTATAACTCTAAGTAGGCTTTTTATTGATTGTTTAGGAAACGGAATTTTATAATATTTTCTAAAATGTCTGTCTATAAATAATGTTAAAGGCTTTTTTCCCCATGCTTATCTTAATAAGTTCTATTTTATTACAATGTTCTGAGTAGTATTTCGTCTTATTACCTAAAGTGGGAAAACTAGTTTCCATGTCACTCCAATAATTTTAAACTAAAACTGTTAAATAAAGGCCTTATATGCCTCTGGGCATGAAAAGAGATGATGAGGATGATGAAAACTGTTAAAAATTTTTACAACCAATAAAATTTATGAAAAAATAAAACTTATTTAATGCATTTTAAGGTATTAACATAGATTTTAAAAAGGGGGTTGTTTTCCCTCACTTAATATGTTACCTAATTGTAATTAAAGATTTTTCTCAAAAGGTTGTTTTTAAAAGTATATCATAAACATCGTATGTTATAATTTAAAAAAAAAAAATTTAAAAAGAAAGAAATAAAGTTAAATTATTCTTAACAGAATTTATAATTTAGACGAAAATTAAATGTGTTAATGATTTTATAAGGTATTTTTTGCAATATAATATGTACTGTATAAATATCTCAATAAGCAAGAGAAAACGGATTAAAGTGGTCTATATAAATGAAACCCGGCCTTTACTCTAAAACCCCCCCCCAATTACATCAGATAAAGTTAAAGGGAAGTTTAAAGTTCAGGGAGAGGGCAAGTAGATAGTTTCCTTCCTCTGAGCTGAACTTGCTCTTTTTCCTATTTGACATCTTGATTTCTTATTTTAAGCATTGAAATATTTTTCTGCATCAGCTTTTACTAAATATACTACAGATTACACAGATTACAGGTAAATAAAAATTTTAAGTTACATTAAGTTTTATTTTTAACTTTTAAAACTGAGCAACCTATGTTAGTTGGCTTAAGGGTTTTGACTCAATACTGTGGTTGAAATTTAAATTTAACTTCAAAGTAGAGAGAAGGAAACGAAAATATTTTGAATAAAGCTATATTTGTCAAGCTCATATCAAACTCCAAGAGTATGGAAGAAAGGGTGCCGTTTATTTTACTTATTTTAATTATGGTATGTTTATATTTAATGCAACATTTACACTATAAAAACCTGTTGATTTAACAAATAAATATCCTGTCAGCTGTGCTACCAGAATATTCCTTTAATTTCTGCAAGATGATCCCATTTATACAGAATTTTTAGCCCAACTACAGAGAAATTTATCTTAACTGATACAGGTTGTCACTGTACGTGATATAACCATGCAAGTTTACAAAAATTTTACGCGTCGTAAATTACGTTTCAATAGCTAGAGATAACAGCATGACGTTTTGTGATATAAAAAAACTCAAACAGTTTCTCCTGATTTAGTACTGCGTCAAAACAGACTGCTTTATCCACAATTAATTACGCCCTCTTGATGTTTTGAGTAATAAATGCTGGATGTCCAATAAATGATAGAATAATAATTTTTGGGCTCAATAAAGGTGATTAGCTATATTAATATGAAGAAAAGTTTTACAATAACACAAAGTCAAACCCTGGTGTCTTCGGGTAATGAGAAACTTTGTCAATCATTTGTCAATTTACAGGTAGTGCATTTGTTAGTCTGTAAAGGTTAGGTAAGAAGATGATGAATGTTTCTGGCAGCAATCCCCTGCATGGTCTTTGAATGAGCAGTTGTTTTCTAAATAAATGACTTACCAGTTACCTATCATTATCATTTATATAACTTACTATCATTTAACATCAATAATTATCATTTTAAAAAAATCAAAGGTTTTTCAACATAAAGCGACAAAACCTACTGCACTGAAACTTAAAAATCAACGCTTTATATGTCTAAAAGTTTATAAAAACGAAATATCAAATTTCACGAACTTCACCCCTTCAAAAACTAACGCCTCTAAATTTCCACTCTCGCACATTTTCGGCTCCATCACAAAACTCGCCAAATGACAATAAAACCCCATGAATTTTGTGCTCCAATTGCAAGCAATGGGTGAGTGAAAAGTGAGCAAGCAGGAGGAGGACTCACCTGCACCCGACGAAGAAGAAGGAAGGGCACGTGTGCACCGCTTGGCGCCCTCTCCCGTTCTGGCGCAGGCGGCGGCCGCAGTGTGGGTCTCAATCGAACGTGAGGGATTCTCTCTCCCCCTTCCATTCAGACTGATGCTCCCGCGCCTCCTCTTTTTAGAGACCGCAGGTGGCTGCTTCTTGTTTCAATAGGCCGAAAGGTGTTTTACATGGGCAGTTATTTAGTTTGGTGTGTCATTTATAGCTGTGATGGTGGATATTGTGCGTTTTTCTTTCTTTCTGAGGAGTGGACGCGAGAGTTATATAGGAGGTATCAAAAATTGTACCCAAACTCTGCACGGACAGTGGAGTACACCCCAAATACACAGAGAACTCTACCTCTAGGATTCATGGTTTTCAAGAACATTGCGAAAGAAAAATGCGTGCCGTCATATTCAGTATACGAAAAAAAAATCTGCGCATGTTTTCAGACTAAGATTTCCAAAATATCTTCCGTGCATATCGAGACATACATGCGCGAGACGTGGAATGAAATAATAATGATTTTATCAAATTTGACTTCAAATTTTTCGGGGAAAAAAATATGAGTCGAAGAGGTACAGTTCTTTGGGGGATTTTTAATGAATTCCACACCAGGAGTCTGACTGATACAGATACAGAGTTTAGGTTTACTTGTTGGAACACCTTGTATTATTTTTTAAATTTATTTCGCTACTTGATACCCAATATTATGAAATTTACGAATAAATATGACCGTTGCAAAGAGATTGGACTTTAATTCCATACTTATTTCTTTTTAAAAGTAGTTCTTAACTATTGAAGCATTTAATTAATTTATGATGAAATAAAATTTATGAACCCAAGTTTTCCAGTAAATTCACCTGAAGAAATATGAAATGGTTATGAAAATGTCCCAATCAATGAAGCAATAATGTTCTTTTAATCCCACAAAATCTTGTATAAAATTAAGATCAAGAAGCATTTCTTCAGAGCTTGCTTAGTTTCATCCATTACCTATGGGCATTATGTAAGATAGTTTAACAAATAATTAATTCGAAAAATATTGCGAAATCATACTTCAACAGTATATTTAGCAGACAGATTAAAAAAGAGTTAACAGGTTAAGCATACTTTTAAGCTGTACCGAATACAAATAGCTAAATTTTTAAGAAAATACCCTTTTAGTATCTAGTGTAAGAGAACGATAAAAATTTAATGAATTATAATGGAATGAAAGTTATGGCCCATTCGAATACCTTTGCCAGAAAACAATATATTCTTTCGTGAGAAATACAAATGCTTAAAACTTTCATGTAGGTAGATGACTCATTAATTACATTTTACCTCATTCTAAGAATAAAATACTTGAAGTTAAGAAACTATTTTTCATTTTACTACAGTAACGTGGAAATCTCATGGGTTTGTTAGGAGCGCATATAAAGGTTGTGTCGTGGGAAAAGACGAAAGTATTTCAAATTAATATATGGTTCCATAGAGACGTTTAATGACGCTTATGACACAGATACCTAATTAGGGTCAGATGTATTTTATTTTATTCTAATCACCAATAGGAAAACAATTTAAGCCCATTTCACATTTTCTTTTCTTAAGAGATTTAAAGTAAACAATAACACGATTTGCATGTTACTTTAATTTCTATAATGCGATTACAAATTATAATTTATCACCTTTTAAAATTTAGGAAGAGAAAGAAATTTGAGAAAAAAGTATTTGTAATGATTTGATACAAGGGAATGGATATCCTTTTGTTATTATTTATTTGCTTAAAAATAGTGTAAGGAAGAAAATTTTACCTAAAGACGGTTTTACCTACAGACTCTTCAATTTAGAATTGAAAAACAAATGGAAATTCAAATTGGTGGCAGTGTGTTTCAAAAGTCGTTTTCACGGCTTTTATTTTAAAATAACGTCTCAGGGTCTTGAAAGTAAAGTGTACCCTTAGTAAAATGACTATGCTGAATCTATTGAGACAGCTTACCGTGCTCCTAGCGGCTAAATAACAAAATTAAAAACTAAAGTTGATAGAATTAAAAATTCAGTTATGAAATTGTGTGCAACATTATAATGAAAGCTCAGAAAATTTTTTATTAAAATGTATTTAATATTCAAGGGAGATATTAGCAATAAGATTAGCATTTTTTTTACGCTTGAAAAAGGGGTTGTACACAAATTTAGAAACTTATACGATGTTATGACGATGGATTTCGACAAATTCAATTCAAAAACAAAAATTTGCATAATAAAATTGGAGATGACATTAAAATTGAAAACATCTTCGTGGGGTAAGGATGGACCACTCTTTTATATGCTATAAACAAGTCTAAGTATAAAACTACGAAATAATTTTTTGAAGATTTTGAAAAAAATAACATTCTAAATGGAATCAATTACAAAAAATGGTAAAAACTATAATCGAGGTTTAAAAATATCATTTCCGAAGTAAGACGTTACAGTTAAATTACTTAGTAATAATAAAAAATATCTTTCTCCACAATTAATTTCCTCTCGGTGCATCCTCACTGATAAACAACCGAAACAGATTCCATACAATATAGAAAAGTCCTGGAGACATCTCAGGACCAAGTTTAGGAAAAGAATAAGAGTTATCTCTGTTTATCACTTACTTCGTCCTAAGGAAATGAAGTTTTCCTCCAGAACGGCCGGACAAGAATTTCCGAAATTAAATTTTGATTTTGGCTGAAAGAATCGTATAGGAAGCGTGTTTTCCTGGATAAGTTCATAAATAAACTTCGATGGGTTACTAAAAGAAGAAGCGAAAAATAATGGGAGCGTTTGAAAGTGTATCAGAGATAGCTTGAGTCAATTAAGTTTGGATGTATCTAAATTAGATTTCTTATCTGTTGCTATAAATTCATAATTTGGCAAAATTAATTATATGAAAACATTTTAAGCTTTTTTTTTACTTGTTAGGATCATTATACTGTATTCAAAGAATTAGAAGATTTTATGAAGTGATTTTCAGAGATGTTTTCAACATTCGTATGGAATAGTTTATTTCGTATACTCGTTTTATTTCGTATATTAGTTTATTTCGTACTCATAGTTTCTAGAATGTTACTTTATTTTGTATACTTATAGCAAAAACTAAATTAATGGTTCACAAGAGTGTGACTTCATGTAAAGTTTTGACAATGTTTCTTTACTAAAAACATTTTTAGTTAAAAAAATCAATATTTTTGTAAATGGTGCAAAGTTATTACCCAACACAAAAAAATATTGAAAGAATTAAACCATAGTAATACTTTTATTTATTATTTGTTTTACAAAATATATTAGTAAATAGTTTCAAAATAGCATATAGTATCCTTCAAATTTTGATACTCATGGCGTGCACTATTACAATAATTCATTCTAATGAATATCCTCCGAATATTCAGTTGAGAAATCTTGACTTATAATATATCGCTCCTGTAAAATCACCGGACTAGTTCCCATTTGCAACCATTTATCACGCTGTGATTTTAAAATGGCTGTTTCAGAAGGGATAAAAAGATGGATGACGTAGAGCATCCATGAGATGATGGCGACCAATCAGCGAACGCCGAACATTTGATCTTTCACGACACTTGCGAAACGGAGGTATCTCGATACTTAATCATGCTATAATGATGAAAGATGGCAACTAATTTTCCACTGAGTGTCCCTATTGCTTTGCCGCCTCGTTTATCCACGAAAGTTTAGTTTCGAGCGCTAGGATACCGTCGATTAAGTTAGATTATTTTGAAATCATTTTTTATTATCTAAAGCATTTTGCAAATAAATTAACATAACCTTTTCTCATATAAATTCTTTGAATAAGTAAAGAACCGTTATACTATTTACAGTCCAATATTAAAAGACAATGTATAATTTAAGGAAAGCAGTGCTTCTGGTGTGTTTTGTAATTATTAAGCACTAATTAAGTTAAAGATATGCTAAATAAGCTCAGTCTTATGAAATGTTTACTAAAACCATTTTTAAGTTGACATAAAACACTTGTTATTCAATTTAGTTTTGTGTTTTGTTCAAATTCATATCATCATATCCCTCATAAATATTTTCTATGTTTGGTTTTTATTCATTTCGACTCTCTACAAAATCATTTAAAAAAGCCCTTGTAAAATTTAAATTTGCTAATGTCTTAAGTTCAATTTCTATTGCACAAATTTGTTACTACTAAAAGAAATGAATGAGAGGTAAAGAAAGTTTTAACAATTTAACAATATATGATAACATTTATGAAAAGCAACCTAAGCTACTTTTCTTTTTATGAATATTACTCTTAGGAAACATGACAAACTATTGTTTTTGGTTAATAAGAAACTTAGCTTAGTAGTCAAATGGGAGTATTAGAAGTATTTTAAGCGTGGAGCAGTAAAAGTAAAGTAGTACTAGTAATGAAATAAAAAGTTTAATGTAGTTGATTTGATAGCTGCGACTTTAATGCTCAATTGATAGAATATTCTACAAGTATTTTTTATACATATTAATATCATTGTAAATTTAAAGATCCTTAAATTCTGCATGTTTTCAATTAAGCTAATGAATATTGATCGACTTATCAAAAGGGATAAACTTGTTATGTTTCCCTTTAAGTTTGCATTTCTTTACTTCAAACGTCACTTTAAAAAAAGCGCCTGAACAAGAAAATAAACCTTTGAAGGAATAAAACACAGCAAGAAAAATGCTCACTAATTTAATTAGAATTTCAGGACTATATTAAATGAAGCTGAGCGTATTTCGTAGAAAGTCAATAAATTTATGCGAATGGTTGTTTTATTAGTTTGAAATAAAGAACTTTTATCAATATAGCTTCAAAAAACACTTTAAAATATTTAAAACACATAAAATAATGAAAAAAAAAACACTTATCTGCTCCTTCTTAAAAAGCTTCTCTTTCCTTCTAATTAAAAGCAAAATGATGTTCGTTGCCCAGTTGTGTTTGGGTTTCTTGAAACATTTTAAAGGGCGTTTAAAGTTGTTTTTAATTTCAAATACATCAAGGATTCATATTGTTGATCAAGAGTATACATCGAAAAATCATAAGTTCGAATCATTAAAATGTAAATAATAAGTTCTAGAGATGATTCTCCGATCTAACTTCAATGGATTTCTAACAATTTTATTTGTTTGTCAAGGGATGGGTTTACGTGTTACGTGTACCGTTAACACGGTAATTACGTTTTTGTCACTTGAGAGATCCCATTCCGAGAAAAATACGCATTGCTTTAAGAATGTTTTAATTTTTTTTTCTCACTGTAAATGCTAGGGTTTAACTGCTCTTTTCCGTATAATTCTCGTCCCTATTATTCAAGATAACTTCAAAGCAAATTTACTTCAGTTTCTATAAAAGGTTTGATAACTAAAAGTTTTTATATTATGTGGAGTATTTTTGTACCCTGTAGTTTTGAGTCCATTTTTATTTAACAAAAGTAGTTAGCATCTATTTAAAATTTTCTATAGATGTAGTATTTGAAATGTTGATATTTATTTCAGTGGGGAATCATTTTAAAAAGCACGATTATCTTCTCCTAAACACCATTCGCATGCGTTACGTTTGATGAAAAACTGTGTACACGCATAAAAATTGGTTGGAATTTATTTGAGCATATTTTTGCATACCCCTCGTATCGTGTCTTTTGTTGAATACACGCTTTAGCATCTACTTAGGTGAAACCATTCATCTACTTGAAATGAGAATAATATCCTCTTAGAAAGATCATTTTTCATTTCCGACATATACGAAATTTCATTATTAAAGTAAAAGCAAAGTATACAGAAAAGAACCTCATTACATAAATTCATTTATATAACGCCTTTAAATACTAACGATTCAACTGTATAATATTATGTAGGGTATTAAAAGAGAAATGAAACATTCTGAAGAGAATATAAAACTTTTTCCTATTCATTACTTTTCAGTAGCAAACTCTTAAGAAATTTTTATGTTTTTAAGTTTTGACATTAAGTATCAAAATTTATTGATTAAGGCCACATTTTCAAGTATTCCTACAGTTAATTGATTTCAATTTTTAAAAATATTTCTAATTCTATTTTTTTTCAAAAAGAATAATAAAGGAATGAGTTATTTTAGCTAAGGATCGTCATACATATGTGCGTACATATTTGTAGCCTTCTTCTATTTCAACTAGAATATAATGATGAAGATTCCTTCTAGTTCATTGCACAAAGATTTTTTAAAATTTCATATTACATGTTTTTTAATGAATAACTAAATCCAAATTTGGGATTTCATAAATTGTGTTTTCATTAATCACCTCAACTTGTCTAATGTTTCTAACGTAGTAATGTTCTTTCTATAGTTGAAAAAGGCCCATCTATAAGTATAAACTCCTTAATTCTACAAAAATTAATAAATTTACAATAGTTCTAAATTTTATGTCATTCCTCTGATGTTAGATGGTCACATAGATATTATCATACATGCATAACTTGATATCCTGAAGTTTCAAACATTAACTTTTCCAAATGGTTAAGAAATATGAAGAATCTGAAAAATTAAGATACGAGGGGTATTACACACCCTCGTTAGCTAGCATTCCTGTGATAATTAAAATTTGATATTCCATTAAGTTACAATTTGTATTAGGTTCTTTTACTACTTTATTTTTTATATTAGTTAAAATTTACTAATCTAGGCTGCCAGTAGTATAATTTCACCAGCATTTCTGTTTTGGAAAAATTATAAATCAATATGTGTTCATGTGGAATATTGTTCTCTCAAAGTTCTCTCAAAACATTTCTTTCAAAAGGAATCTATTCCTCGATCAGATCTGATACAAAGTTTCATATCTAGAATGTGGATGAAGCTGTCATGGAACATTATATATATATATATATATATATATATATATATATATCCCCCTAAGTAAACAAAAACTTCGTAGCAACAAGGAAAGTTTCCAATTAATGCACAATACTCATGTCACAAAATCTTTACAGATGCAATAAGTTTTAGTTTGTCTGTTCATTCAATTTGTAATAAATTTTAGTTTTAAATTATAATGGTATTAATTAAACTATTAACAATGGTTGTAATGGTATTAATGAGTTGTGCTATATTACAATGAAATGAAAAATAAAACATTCTTTGTACTAAAGGGGTTTTTTTCGCAAAATATACGAACGGTTTGCCTCAAAGAGAGATAGTATTGTAAATTGCTTTTCTTAAAACTTTATCCTGTTTGATGATGTTTATGAATTGATGCGCTGAACATTGCTTTGTAACTTGTCAATAACCTACCAATGTTAACAAGATCATAAATACAAAATATATCTGAAAAGTTTCTCGTTTATTTATATGGTCTCTAACGCATCTCTTTTGTACTGATAAAAGCAGGGCATACAGAAAAGAACTTTTTTGTAGTATATAAATCCATTTATACAGCGTCTTTTGATATTAGGCTAATGGATAGTCCGAAAAGAGAAATTGAACATTCCAAAGAGGTATAAAACTTTTCCCTATTCGTCATTTTTCAGTAGAGGACTCTTTAATCACTGCAGTCTTAATCAATTCATCTATTTAAAGGAAGTTTTTATTGATACCTACTGCATTTATTTTTATTCCTTTTGCTTTAAAAAGTTTAAAAATTTATTGAGAAAGACCAAATTTTAAGTATGAGATCTTAAACTATTTCGATTTTATATTTTTATAAACATCATAGGGAATATAATCAATAGCAAATTTGAGTTATCACATTTTGTGTTTTCACTTATGTTTCGAATGTAGTAAGTATTTTTTCTTTAGTCGAATAAGACCTATCTATAAGTATAAACTACTAAACTCTATAAAAATGTATAAGAGAAAAATAATTATACATCAAGAAACAAACACTATGCCAATTAACCCCAATCTCCCCTGTGTAACCCGGTGTAAATGAGAGTTAGAGTATTTGATTATGAAGCCGGGTGCCCGGGGGTTCGAATACCCGCTCGGGCATTGATGTTTG
Source organism: Tetragnatha montana (assembly GCA_963680715.1). Taxonomy (NCBI): domain Eukaryota; kingdom Metazoa; phylum Arthropoda; class Arachnida; order Araneae; family Tetragnathidae; genus Tetragnatha; species Tetragnatha montana. The sequence goes on from OY796680.1 coordinate 23,904,768, forward strand.
TGCATGTAACATTGAGGAATGAATGTGCCCCCTCCTGTAAAATGAGGTTGTGCAAACAAGTGTGAGTGTGGCCTAGGATACAGTACTTGTGGCTTCGGTCCACAGGTGCTCTCCGGGTAACGTAAAATATATGCTTATGTCAGCACTTTATGGATTAAGGGTGACTGGGAAGGGTTACGGATTAAGGGTGACTCCAAGAAGGAACACAAAAACAATCTCTAGACTAGAACGAGTGTAACTAAATACAGAAGTATTTCCGATTTCGAAAGAGTTGAAATCCTTATAATGTGTTCGTGTGGGACATTCCAAAGTACTCTCAAAATACTTCTTTCAAAACTAATCTGACTTTTAATAATCATAGCTGATTTTACTTCTGGGATAAAGCTGTCATGAAACATTACAACTCAAGAAATAAACAAAACCTTTGTAGCAGTTTTTCGCTCCTCACAATTCACAAATCCTCCCTTTAATGCTTTCATCACTTAATGGACCACTTACCTCTTCCAAAAAGAACTTCCCGGAACTTAAAGAATTTTTCCTCCTCTAATCGCGCAGAGCGTTTCTGCCAAATTCTAAAGCATTTTCCCTTTTCCTCAAAAGTTCTCAACTCGTTAAAATATACTTGCGTGACACAGCGTGGCCCAATACCGCAGTTACTTCTCTCTTTCTTCCATTAGCATAAAGTTTTTGAAAACGAAGAAGGGTCTCGAAGAGGGCCCTGCCGGTATTGATTTTGAACGATCGAAACTTTCTTTGCAATCTGTGGGGGTGATTGTGGAAAAGACAGATTGCTTTACCTATGGAATATCGATAATAACTGTCTCTCCATGTTTGGCCAGGTTTTCTGTGGAATCAAATTTTCTAAAAATGCAAATTGTCGGAGGCGTGATAAAATAATGGTTTACCTAGTTCAAACCACGGAGATGGTATGTTTTTACTTCTTTGACTCAACAAATTATTTTAATAGTGCTAAAAATTGAGATATTCAGTAAAATAAACTAAATAGGGTAAACTCAAAGGATATTTATCTGAAATTCTTCTTCAGAGTTCTTTTATATTAGACACAGGAGGGGGATTTTGTAACAATTAATATAATTATAACTAATTTTATAGACCTGTATGACGTTACCGGCGAACATAATAAAAACCTAACTTATGGAAGATGGCTTCGTTTTAAATAAACGATCACATACGATTAAGGCATAAAGACCCAAGTTAAGACATGAAAATTAAACCCTAAATCGTCACCTAAAGCTGTTTTTCGTTACTCTTGCTCAAAGCGGCGTAGCATACCCTTCCACTTCAGAACTTTTGTCTCAAAGAAGATAGTTCTATAGTTACAGCATTCTTGTTAATCTTTCAAATCTTAAATGTTGAAGTTATTCAGCTGAATTTGATACGAGAACTCACCTTCCTTCTACCAAGTGTTACACAAACACTGGAATTCTCTATCAGCAGTGCTCTTCTCATATCGAGTAAGAACAATGTTTCTTTAAAAAATCATCGGATCATATTTTGGTTTAAGACAATAATGAGGGAATTGCACGTTTTTTTTTAAATTTTATTATGATAGAGGATGAAAATCCATGAAAAATAACGTAAAAATTATTGAAATCGGAAAACTATTCCCCAAGATATTAATTTTTAAAATGTCGTTTCCAGTATTGGCGGGAAAAACAGTAATTTCGTTATGGCTGCTGTGTGACGTCACAGCGCTTGGACCCACTGGTTTCGCCATGTTATTGTAGCTTGCTTCATTCGGCTATTCTTCATAAAGTTTTAACTAAAAAACTATGATATTTTAAAGACACGTACAAATATTTTTTATAAAAAGATTGGCGTTTTGTTTTTCAAAAAATATTAATTGGTTTTGGAATTATTAGGATTCAAAGTTTAAATTTTTTCTTTTTCTGGCCGTTCACTAGAGAAACAGACGAGTTTTATGCGTGTTTTGGTTTTATGATAAGTCTGATTTCTTTTATTTTCAACAATTCACTAGTTTCGACGGCGGTGTGACGTCAAATCACGTTTTTTGATCACATGACTTTACTAGTGTTTTGGCAAAAATAAAATCGAATTTTAAGTTATTTAAAACACATTTTTGAACTTTAAAATCTGATATTTGAGAGTTTTAGGGCGAGCGCGCACGGGTGACTTTTATCACGGTGACAAAGAGAAAAACAACGTTGCTAAGGCTGTTGTTAGGGGCGGGAACTAGAAGCATTCAATGGACTCTAACCGTCTGACGTCACACGGAACCAACATGTGACCTACTGAGCTTGCGATTGGTTACCACAGATACTACACTAGTAGATCTACTAGTGTAGTATCTGTGGTAACCAATCGCAAGCTCAGTTGTAGGTCACGTGTTGGTTCCGTGAAGTCTCGAACCAGATAGGCGGTTAGAGTCCATAGAAGCATTCGCACATGACATCACTGGAGGATAAAAACAACGTTGCTAAGGCCGTTGTTATGTAAAGTCATGTGATTGAAAATGTTCTATTGTTTTCTAGTGATATTTTTGATACTAGTAATCCTCGTCGCCGTGACTTTAGTCACTCGTGCGCGCCCAGCCTTAAACTATAGCGTATCAAAAAAGTGTAAAATTAAGCAAATCCCTCACCTATGCAATTCCCTCATTATAACAAAACCTTTCGTCATAGAGTAGAATTTTACGTTTAATTTTAGGAAAAAGCTCTATGAACTATGCTTTTTCATACACATTTAAAAACACCTAAGGCCATTTCATTTAGATGTTGTTTGATAAAATCATTTGTATGCTGAAATGTAAGCGAAATGGTGTGAAAATGGTCCATATTAACACCCACATACTGTGATATTGTTTTAACAGATATTATGCCTCCCTTTCTAGGAACTCGTTTCCACTTCTGGTATTAGGCCTAATTGTTATTCCTCGGCCTGTTCGGGGAAGAGGATCGTACGTGACAACTATCGATTGTGGCACTAGCTCTCACAATCCAGATTAGATTCTTGCCTTCGCAGCGGATTAGCTTCTCATTCTTGCCCCATTTATTTGTGGGCTGTCCATCCAATTCACAAGGGGGAAACGATTCATCACTACTCTGATAAGCAGAATCGATACTTTTAGGTTACGATATACTTGAGATACCGTTATCGATTCTGGCTATCACTAATCGTCACTTACCTGCGAAAAGCTTCTTCTCGGAAAGCGATTCCAGTTTCATTCTGAGAAGAGATTAATTTTCCATCAGTGATGCGTTTCCATTGAAATCTGAATTTCAAAATGGCATCTTTCAGCGTTAGTATCTATTAAGCTCTCTAGTATCCATCAATCAAGAATAATTATTCGGAGTTATATGATTTATTCTTTGTTTTAAGAGGAAAAATGAAATCATTATTTTTTCTGAAAAATTAAGAGAACATTCGTAGATTTGAGATTGTTTTGGAATATGTAACTCCATTTGAGGATAAAAAAATACTCGGATATTCTAAAATTTATTCAATTTGTCTGTTGGTTCTAAACAAAAATAAAGGAGCTTGTTTTCTATCCTTAGTCTGGTCAACAACAGTTATTAGAAAAGTCTTTTATTCAGTTTTTATGTACTACAAAGAACATTATATTGGTCTCTTTTCAAGCTATTAAAGTGAATCCTGCGCATTACGTGCAGTAAACAAACACTACAAAAATACAAACCTTTAGAAATATTTGCCACATTTTTTTACAAACGCCGGCGTCTGCCTTAATAACATAAACTTCTACTATATGATTTTTATATGTATTAAAAAGTTATCTTAAAGGCTCAGTATGTGATGAGTAAACATTTGAGTAACGCATCGAAAATAGGAAAATATCAAGGTGGAGAGAAACATACTATGTATAGGAGAGTACATAGTAGAGTAATGGGTGTATGGGGGATATTTACCATCTTTATCAGCTAAATATTAAGGAAGCCAGTTAACAACTTTCTTCATGGAATTCGTTTTTTTATATTATTCTGTCATCCTTTTTCCTAAAAATTTAAAAATTAAGTTCTTGTTTATTTGTTTGATTGATTTTGAATATCTTTCTGTATGTCTTTCCTTTGAGCGACTATACATAGAGTACCAAAAGTTATGTAGTTTCATTTTCAAAAAGGAATAAACGCTCACTTATGCTTTTCAAATGCTGCTTTTATAATTTAAACATGTGTAAATTTAATTTTAGTGTAGATTAATTAAATTTTTGCAATAGCATCAAGATTGTTATTTACACATTTGCAATTATAAATGAGTTAGCATTAGTACATTGAGTAGGGAAGAACCCTGATTAAAATGAAATATCAAAATATTTTCAATTGGAGATAAAAATTCGAGTTTGTCAGTTAGCTGTCGTAGTCTGATTGAATACTTGTTGAAATAGGTATCAGCTTTCTCTCCTTTCTTAAAAAATATACTCATGGCGCCATCTGAATACAGAGACTCCAACTATGTTCACACTATTATCTGGTTAATAAAACCTAAGTAAAAATATTAAAATTAAGTTCTTAATCAATACATTCAATGTTATCCTGCATCCAATATTCTCTTGATTTTAAAAATAATGCTTTCGAAAGCATATATTGTTGTATCGCATAATAGAGAGCAATACCCAATTAAGAGATACTGTTATATGGATAAAATTGAAATCTGTGGTGATCTAAATATTTAGTTCTTTCAGCCTATCTGTCAAAAATAAAGTATAATTTTGAAATCCAAGGTTATGAGTGAAAGTTGCATCTATTCTATCTTTCTCATGGAATACACTATGTAATTCATTTATTTATCATGAAATTTCAGAAGAGTTTACACCTTAGAACCTGAATCAATATTATTTCATTATTTTTTCTTATTACTTCTTCTGATTCATGACATTAGGTTATGCTGGGAAGGGAAGTTACGAAAAGACATTCTTATATAAAGCTGTAAAAATTATTCGTTTTATGAAAACTAAATGTAAAACTAAAATATTCCAAGCGAAAATGTGTCAATGTAACTAATATTCTATGTGGGGGTCAAATACTCCAACATTTATTTAAAAATATAAAATATAAAATGGTTTTTATAAGTCTGTATTTAAAATTCTGATTGATTTGTTTACCATCTCATTGTATCACTCACTATACTACTAGAAAAACGCTTATTTTTGTACTTTACGTTGCTTATAATTTTTTACAGATTTCTAAAACACTTTCAGATTTTTTTGCTAAAAAGTAATCAGTATTCCTCATTTATTTCCCCTTCATATGCTGTATTAGCTTTTCATCTGATTACAAAACTCAACACGCCCGTATTTGATTTAATTTATATTCAAGAAATAGTAGTCCTGATTAGACTATGTAGCAATTCAGGAAGGCTTCGGGATGTTTTCTCAGGGGTCTATTCTATTTCCTAAATCTTCTTGTCATATCTTTTTCCTTAATGTAAATAAGGTATTTCATGGATTCAAACAACCAATTTTGTATCACCTATCTCATCACACAAAAGTTAAATTCATAGTAATTAACATAAATTTTATAAAACATTAATATTTTTATCTACAGGTTTAGAATAATATGGTGTATAAAATAAAACGTACTACTATTGAATCGTTATAGGTTTGATCTTTCTCTTCGTCTTATCCACATGGTTTCTTGCATCCTCTATATATATATATTTTAAATGAAAGCATTCCTTATTCGTTTGGCGGAGGTGATTTTTGAAACAGTTTTCGTACATTTTTGGCTTTTTCCACCAACATCAAGATCGTATCTTTAAATGCTTGTCGGTGGTCTTTCAACAACAAAGCATAAATGAGAGGATTCACAGCAGAAGCTAAGAACAACAACCCTATGGGCACGAAACAGAATCCCTTCTTGAGGACACTCCTTCCCGTCACCACCTGTCCGTACTTCACCCCATAGTACGGCAGACCGCACAAGAGGTACACGAACACCAGCAAGTACAGTGACCTCAGAGTCTTGGTGTACTTCTTGACGGCCATTTGGCGTCCGTTCCCACCAGGACCGGAGCTGTCCTGAAACACCACGGACTTAGAACGCCTGATGGCGTACACGATGGACACGTTGCTGACCAGGACCAGGAAGGACGGTATGCCGGACGTCATCAGCACCGCGATGGTGGCGTAGACGTAGTTGTTTCTCGACCAGTCCGGCATGCACATCAATTCCCAGCTCTGGAACGATATCCTGTTCGCTGCCGCGGGTATAATGGCCAGAACGAAGCATTGTATCCAGATGAGCGCTACTGTGACCTTCACTCGACTGAGGGTCACCAAGTTGGGGTATTCGAAAGGCCTGTTGACGGCAATGGCCCTGTCCACGTTGATAGCGGTCAGGCTTAGTGTCGAGACGGTGAAGAAAACGCTGTTGAAGACGCCGTGTATGCTGCACGCCACCCCTTGGACTCTCCAGGAGCCTTTGAACAAGTAAAGCGCCGATGGTATCATGACGTAAACGGAGCAGAGAAAGTCGGAGAGGGCCAGATTTGCGACGAAGTAACCACCTTTCTGCTGTCGCAGGATGTGACAGTTGGTGAAGGTGATGAGGACCAGCCCGTTTCCGGCCATAGACACGCTGGAGAGGACGAGTATGCATATTGCTGCCAAGTAGTTCTCCTCGTGAGATCTGTGTTCCATGTCACATAGGATGGGTCGATAAGTTGTGTGGAATGCCATTTGAGCGACTGAAAAGATAGGGAAAACTGAAATAGTAATGTTGTATATGCCAAGTTGGTATCGATCATTTTCATTAAAAAGCTCCGTACATTTTAGAAGTCAAATATCGTAAGAGAATTCAGTATTTGAACAAAGTCTGAAACTCGTGGAATCTAATAAAAAGTTAAAGAAGAAATCTAGTTTTTTCTCCGTAACGCAACTGAAAAAATTTACGGTAATTTTACAGAATATATTTATAATTAAATTTTTTACATGGGAGAAGAAAGCTTTTACTATATTAACATTTTTTAACATGTCATAACATACAACTCCACTAAAAAACGTGGAAGTTAAAATAAACTAAGTGACCCCATGTAGTTCACATCAGTGTCCAAAGATATTGAAATTGAATTCATAATATAAATTTAAGATTTTTATGACATCTCTATATCTAATAAAAATACCCATTCCTCTTTAAATTTCAACTATCTTTCTCCAAATTTATAACTCTCAATTATTTTCTTTTTGTTTTAAATACAATACTTTGTTAGCTTTGACAAATTTTTAAAAATGTCACATAAAACAAACTACGTAACAATATTGTAGAAAAGCTTTACCTACCTTTATAATAATCAAACAACTTTTTGACACTAACAGAACTATCCCATTTTTAAAAAGAGAGTTAACTCATCTATATGCTGCAATCTCACAAAAAAAAGAAATAACTTCTCTCTGAGGTGGTTAAGGGGTTGATACTGTCCTAGAATAACATCGATTGCAGCTTGAAATAAAGAGGTGACAGATGGTCCATTATTTAACAATCGCTTCTCTTATCGCAGCAATGAAATTCTTTTAATAGAGGTAATATTTGCTTGTAAACGTTATTGGAGAGATAATGAAGCCTAAAAAGTATGTATTATAAAATCAATTTTCTATTCGCTTCATGTTTTTAACTAAACCCTAAAACATTTTCTAACTTTTCAGGTATGTTTTTAATGTCAAGGGAATAAAAATTGACTAGAGCGTTGAACGTCAAAACAATCTCAACTTCAAACCTTCATAACTTTATTTTTTCTTCATATTTACTTTTAATCATTTAAGCTAAATGTTAAAGTATAAAATTTAATTTTATTGGATTTGATGGTATACCTTCCTTGAAAAATGACCTTAACAAACTGTTCTTTAAAAGAAATGCTAAATAACTCATTCTAGAATCATCAAATATGTTTTTGCTGTTTGATTATACGAGCTTAAGTGTAAAATGAGAGTTGAAAAAGTTAATTACTTGTTTAATCTGGTATAACACAGATTTCAGAACAAACCTAATAAAAATAGCACCTCTCATAATTAAAAAGTACTCCATAAGTTGACATTTCTCGATGTGTACTCGTTTAGTACTGAAAATAAAAAGTAATTTCATTTTAATTCGGGAAGCCATAATCTTTTAATACCTCTGCTTATAATATTTTGAAGATACGAAATTTCTGCCGTTTTGATTAAATTCTTTGCAGTTTTAAAGATAGAAAATAGCGGTAAAGCTGTATGCAGCACATGGAGAATATTATCCATGACATGGGAATTTCTCACAGCTGTTATGTCTCACAGGGATGGCTGTCTATCTAATTAAGTCTAATTAGGGCTAGATTAGTTGTAAAATGATTTGAAATACGCGAACTAAGGTGCATTTCCTAATTTGTAATAAATTTATTGATTTTGTTATAGTTGGGTAGTTGATAGAATGTAAATCTCACTTTACGAGAATTTGCAATGTTAAATATATCTAAAGAAAATTAATAATTTTTAATGGCTAGTTAAAGTTAATGACTTCGTCTTCCCAGATATTTCCATCAATTTAGTTTTATGGTTCTTGTTGCAATAGAAGATCACAATGCTTAAAATAACTAACAGTACTTTTCATACTAAAGCTAGAAATATTTTTATTTAAAAAAATTTCAAAACTAAAAAAAAAAGTTCCATCAATTACCTAGTGTTTGAGAAGGTATCATAAATTACTTTCTAAAGTGAAACTTCGATCATAAAAAGAAAAATTACAAATTTACATAGTAAATAATCGTATTATTTCTCAATCATACTGCAATTATTACTTCAGAAAATGAAAAATTCTATAAAACAATGAATGGCTATAAAACATTAGGTACTTAACTAAATAAGAGAAGGTATCATAAATTACTTTCTAAAGTGAAACTTCGATCATAAAAAGAAAAATTACAAATTTACATAGTAAATAATCGTATTATTTCTCAATCATACTGCAATTATTACTTCAGAAAATGAAAAATTCTATAAAACAATGAATGACTATAAAACATTAGGTACTTAACTAAATAAGATAAATTCAGAAGACGCAATTATTTCTGTTATGTGCTATAAATTCTTATAGAAAACACCTCATCCATATAATTTAATTTTTAGAGGTAAGAGTAGGTAGTATTACTTAATCTTTATTTATTAAATAGTGTTGTGCTTCCCTTAGAGATTACCTTTGAAAATATCCAAGCCACTTTTGTACCACAAAACTTTTTTACTGTGACTGTACAAGTAAGGGATATAACTGTATTACAGTTATTTATTTAATTTTTAAACAGAAAAGTGTCAAAACAAGATACTTGAAATTCTTTGTCCTACTTAACTCCTTTCACCATTGTCTAATATTAACTTTTTTGTGTTAACTCGATGTATCCTTACAATATACTTTTCTTTCTAACATGATATACGTCACTTTATCATAATTTAAGGGCTTTCGTTAACCTCAGCCTCGTTTTCGAAGTGAAACAAGCATGTTGTTGCACTTGAGGCTCATCACTGCCAATAAAGGTGTTCCGCCAAGGGTATGACACATGATTTCCTAACTCGGTAACATAAATCTAATTGCCCGATCTCATTACAACAGTTGCGTTACCTGCTTTGATGGGAACTATCCATCACGACCCCTGAACGCTTCTGCTTTGATCAATGAATGTGTATGGTCCAAGTGAAGCTTATTCCCATTACAGCGCAGTTGGGGTTGTCTGGAGCAGAGCGACACAAATCATAACTTTGTTGTGCCCATGGCGATTTCATATTGGAACAAAGTATTGGCTGTCGTCTGTATTTAGGCTGTTATTTGCCAACGTGGATTGAAATTGTGTTTGAATCGAGAATTGTTGAATTCCAGATGTAGAGCATTCGATGGGCGGATGCGAATCCTTGGAGATGAATTGTGATTTCGAATTTCGATTAGTTTGTTCCAGTGGTGCGCAACTATCAATTTAAAAGAGACTGTTTAGTAAAAAAATAACTTAATATTCAAAAAATTATTTATCCTAAAGTGACAGGAGTTTGAAGTGCAGATATTAAAGTTTTCCATTTCACTCATTGAGTCCATGGGTATTTTTGGAGTATCATTAATTATAATAAGCTCAAGTACTAATTTTAATCTCATGAAGCGAGTGTTTAATTTGAACAGTGATCATCCTATTTATATAAAGTTATTATTTATAATCGATCTGTGTATTACAGAATAAAAGTTTTATTTTCTTAAAAGAACATTACTATGAATGTTTGATATTTTTGAAGAATTTATATAAAGAACTAAATAAATAAAACAATCTTTCCTCACTTGAAATTAATTGTGATTGTTTTGAAAAAAACTTCTAAAAAATTAATTTGAATAACAATGTTTAAAAATGAGTGAAAATTGTAACATATAAAGCATTTAAAAATATAACCGGCAATTAAATTACTTTTAATGTCTTTTACTTTAAATTAGACTTAAGTCAATAATAAATTTTGAAAAAGAATATAAATTAAAAACCTGAACATACCGTTATGACGGAAAAAAATAATTACTCTTCTTACCCGAAATTAAACAAGTTTTTTTTAATCTATCTAGTTACAAAGTTTTATAATCAATACCTTTGCTGGAGAACAGTAATTTCAATGATTTCTGATACTTTGAAACTGTTTCTGAAGCTAAACTAAATTATCGATCTAATCAACAATTCTAGTTGATTCGAATCGATCTTGAAGAGAAAGTTAATGAAAATCAATGGAAATTTAGATTACTCTGAGAGGTTTCATCTCGTGTTTGTTAAATAGCTTTTTATAATCAACAATGTTTCTTTTTTTTGTAATATGATACGACATTATACACAATGTATCGCAGTAAACCATAAATTTAAAAACTCTATTCTTCGTTGTTATATATTTTACGTTAATTTGAGAAAAAATAAGTGGAATTCATAACACTTGTGTCGTTGAAGAAGTGGAAGCCACACTCGTGGAAGAAGTAAAGTATCACACAATCACAAAAATAACTGCACACAATATTGTTATTAAGATGCAAGAAATACCAATCTTTAAAAGAACTCAACATACATTTTATAGAAATGAATTATTTGAATTTATTTGAATTTGAATTTTATTAATATCACTACTATATTTCGAAAGGAAGTTTTAATTCCTCTTAATAATTATGTTTTAACTATGATAGTTAATAGACCAATTGGATTGTTGTCATCAAAATAAATTATAAAATGCTATGAAATTTACGGAATCTTTTATGGAAAAATGTGTTATGTCTGCTTTGTTACATATTTAAATATAAAGAAATTCAACAAATACCCTTAAACCTTCTTTTTTTTTTCATTTTTTTTTTATCAAAATCAAATATTTTAATTGATCAGCAGCCTTCAGAGAAAGCTGAAATCAAGGATTTCGTTTCTGTGTTTTTGGGAGCTTAGTGTTGCGAAACAAAACGCTTAAGCAAAGAGTCAAATCTTTTAATTAAGCTGGAAGCAATTGATTACATCAAAGGAAATCTCATTGTTTTCTTTCTCAAGGGAATTGTTTAAGTGTTTGATCTTTAATGCATTAGTTTCGATTTGTTGGAATTAATTGGAAGGAAACAATAAAGGGCTTCTCTTACTTGTTAGTAAAACAATTCCAGATGTTTCAATGGAAAGAGAATATAATTAAAACTTTTAAGAATGAAAAGGAAATATGTTTTGTTAAATAGCACGTGGTTCAATATTTTTTCATTGATTCCATTGCTTTTTTAACTTTCCTTTCACGTCATGTAAGCATTTAAAAGTTTACATATATCTCTTATTGATTACCCCTTTTTGAAACTACAATCTATATAGCTTAATTCAATTAATAAGTAGTAGAGTTTAAAGTACTGGTGTAGCATGATACTCTCAAATTTCTTAACAAGGATAATAACATTTTTAGCAAAATAATACCATTTCAGTAAAGGTTTTGAGAATTTTTTTTAAAATTGTGGTAATATAAAGAAAAGGAAATATTTATACTATTTGTTAAATAGTAGATAATCGACGACTTCAGTGGCTCTTACTCTATAATCTTTCCAAATAATTTTTATTCTAAAGTTTTTATCTACTTGATACCATTTTAACAGCACATTATCTATGTATTCAAAATAAACTAACCTAAGCAAATTATACCTAAGCGAGGTGATAAAAAAATAAGTTTTATACCAGTTTTACATTATGTTCTTTAATAATGTAAGATTTAGACAGGTATTGCATTTATCCGGATTAATTTATAAAGCATTTTTCGGGTTAAAACAATCACGAAAACGTTTCTAAACAACTTAAACAACGTTTCGACGAAACTTAGTTAAAAAAGAACCCTTTTTTAAAACCACTCATACAATTTTAATTGTATTTATAGATACAAAATTTTTAAAAACATAAAAATATATATGATCTTAACTTTAAATGATATTTGGAATAATTAGTATCTAAATCACAAAAGTTAATTCTTTATAACCCGTATAACATTTCATATGACAAAACTATCAAACGCTATAGTTAAACATTCTTTAATCAGTCCAACATCCAAGAATACAAAACAAAAACCTCCCTCTAACATTTTTTCATACAAGGCTAATCCTTGTGTACACATGAATTACTCAAATAAGGGTCTCAATTTCCGGTTCTTAAATGCAGGAAATAAGTCACGCGCTATCTTTCTAACTGCAGCAGCTCCCATCACCCCTGTCTCTCTCCTTAATTGTTTGGATAAGAACATTTGCCCGAAAAAAAAGTCAAATGTTCCCGAGAATGACGGTTTGGATAATGAATGATTTTTACTTATAGTGGATACTCCTAATGACAGAGTCCTTTTTCCAGTTTGATAGCGTTTCTTTTTTTTCTCGATTAAATATTTTACTTCTCTGTTCATTATGATGAAGTTTTTCTTCTAAATTAAAAAACTGTTTTAATAAGTTCATTCGAAAAAGTTTTTTTTTGTTTCCTCTCGTTAGAGTTTTTGGTTAATCCTCAGTGAGGTTGCGAAGAGTTGAATTTTTTTTTGTTTGCATTTCGTTTGGAGTGTTTAGATATGAAATTGTTTTTGTGTAGCATGAAATTAATTTAAATAGGGAATACACCTTCCCCCTGGGCATTAAGGGTATTTGCTGAACTGAAGAAAGGTATAAGTTTGCTTTTTTTTTTCATTTGAAAATGCAATCATATTTCTGGAATAAATTCGGGAATTGGAAAATAACTTTGTATATTATTGTATGAAATAAAATATTTATATTTATATTTATTTATACCACGATACAAAAAGGTGCATTGGGCACAAATAAAATACTTAAAACCATTTTAAAAGGGTTGTTAGACTTTTTTTAGATTTCATTACATACAGTTTAAAAGGTAATGCTTTTGTAGACTAAAATTTCTTCAAAGTGGAATTTGTAAATCTATTCATGAGAAAATTTCCTTCAAGCAATCGATTGCACAGTAAAATTGTAAACAAACTAAATGGGTATCGATAGGATATTTATTTTATTTAGTTCACTCAAAAATTGAAGTCAAACTGCCTTATGGTATATTTTCAAAACTGCTGCATAAATTCTTCCAAGCGTTATGACTATTGATAATATAAACATAAAATCCGTCCAAAACTAAAGCACTATATTGATTTTGATCTGTTTTCTCAACCTTCATTTCCACAGAAGTAAATCTTTATAAGTAGTCCGTATCTTTAAAATCCCTTTAGAATCAATCAAGACATTCAGGTACTTGACATACAAAATTTCCCCTTGGAATTTTCTTCTGGAAAAATAAACATTAATTCTACAATAACAATTTAAAAAACAATGATTATACGTAAAGCACTGAATTTTAATTTAGGAAAGCATTCTTATAGTACGTATAACTACATCAACGTAAACATAAATTACATAGCAACGTAACTTTTCAAATAAAGAATTCTTTAAGAGTACCAAGCCTTTTTTTTCAACAATAGTATTTAATACTAATTCCTACTCTTAAAAATTGAAAGTCTTGAACTTTGAGGTCTTGGGGAATCCTAGCGTCAATGTCACAATGTTGTTTATATTTTAACAACCATTAAATTAAACAAACCTCTGTGACTATAATTTATTTTCTCTATTATAACAATTTATAAAAACATTAAATTAATTAATGGCTGTTTTTTAGAACATTAATGAATAATTCGGTATAAAAATTCTATTTTGTATACGCTAATTTTATCGCCTGTTACTTAGAAAAGAGACAATTTCCCCTATAGTAATCTTAATACTTACAATCAAATGGTAAAAAGCTGTTTCTACATTCATTACATTGTTGAATACTCCAGCACATTTTGAATACTTAAATTATTGGTTACTCCCTTAAACTGAAATTTTTAATGTTAAAAACCCTGCATGCATTAAATATTTCTTAAACCTTATATATATATTTTTTTTAATTTTAAAATTGTTTGTGGGACCGTGGTTAAGAAATTGTTTTAAAACTATGCATGATAAAGCTTTTTCATAATGTAATGTTACATGGACATATACTATGATATTAATGCTTACTGTTAACTGGATTCCACAGGGGTAACTTTTAGCCTTGCATGATAGTTTCCTAACACATCTTCCAAATTCTTTTATGCACTTGAAATCCGATGCGGCACATTTTGGGCATTGTTCTCCCTCTTCAACAAATCTGCAAGCTCGGCACGATGTATGCTGACAGACACTTTGGCAACTAAGGAGCTTTTCACCATTATCACTAACCATGTCAGGGAATGAAACGACGTGTTAACAGAATTAAACAGAAATACTATGAAGTTAGGAAGATGTAAATAAGGAGTTATAAAGTTATTGCACTTTTTTATCTTATAATAATAAATAAATGTTTATAATTTAATGTTTCTTTTGAAAATGATATAATTGTATAAATACAAATGCTTTAAAAATGAATGTTTCTATAAAAAAGGTAAAAACAACAAAAACTTGTTGCAAGAAACTTGTTATTAAAGTAAAAACAACAAAAACTTGTTGCAAGAGACTTGTTATTAAAGTAAAAACAATCTTTCATAGAAATTTCTGTTCATAGTTTGTCCTTCTTTGCTACAAAATATCCTTGTATCGAAAATTCAACGAAGGAAAACTTTTCTGCGTATTTGAATTTTTATGATATATTTTGTGCATTTAACTTTTAAAAAACAATCTTTATACAACCTTTACACCGTTTGACTTTTTAAAAAGGGTGATTTTATCCCAATCCATGTTTTTGCATCTTACTAGATCTCTCAGAATATTGGGGAATGAATATATTGTAATATCAGTCCGTTTCAACTTTATTTTTTGGACACCCGCCCTTTGGAATAGAATTATACACATTAATCCCGAAATATTTTAGAAAATAATTCCAAGAATAACACATAGAAAACATCGCATTCGATCCAATTTTCCTCCTAAAATGCTTTTCTTCTGCTAGTAGCGGCTGAACTCAATGCTTTCATCCAGCGCAGTGGTACGAACTTTATGGTCTCTGTAGTGGGCCTCAAGAAAGCACAAAATCATCAATTACCCCTTCTATCGGAGTTTCTAAGCTTTCACGCCTAGTGAAAATCAATTTGTAGCTGATGAGGAAGCACTATTGGAGTCTGTTTTATTTCTACATCCATTTTAGTGTTGGGAATAGATTGCTTTTTCTTTGCTTCATTCCATCCGATATTGTGGCCAATGTGAGGTTGTAAAGAACATTTATCAATAAAGCTGTATTCTTTAAAGTAAGTTCGGTAGAAATTGAAAAAGTTACACACCATTTTATTTTATTGTTCTGTTTTCAAATAAGTTAACTATCCGTGTTGTACGACTTATTGGTAAATATACTATGGATGGTAAATAATGAAAATTAACAGTGCTATCAATCCAAAAAAAGTCCATAGCTTATGTTTATACGTTTCTTAATGAAGAAATCGCATCACAAACATGCATTACTTTTAGTAGATATGTTTTCTTAAACAATAACTCTTATAGGATAGTACATTGTGTTAAACTTTTTAGTTCTTCAATTATCTATATAAACATATCTTTCTGTTTCTGAAAATTAAAAATAGCATTGAAATTAAAAACCTTAGTTTTTATTTCTTTAAAAATGGCTAGTGAGGAAAAGGTTAGGTTTAAAATTTCTTCTAGTAAGCATGTTAAAAGTTACTACTTGCAGTAAATTTTTCAAACTCATGCAAAAAAAAATACTACAATGCAAGAGTTAAACTTACATTGCTGAGCAT
Organism: Tetragnatha montana; assembly: GCA_963680715.1. Classification (NCBI taxonomy): domain Eukaryota; kingdom Metazoa; phylum Arthropoda; class Arachnida; order Araneae; family Tetragnathidae; genus Tetragnatha; species Tetragnatha montana. The sequence goes on from OY796680.1 coordinate 23,920,981, forward strand.
ATTCCTCGAGGATTTTTCAAGCAGTATTCAGGATCACATTTGGGTTTGCATATTTCTGTGCCTTGCACTCTTTTTGTTGGTGCTGTAAGTAAAATAGAGAATTTATGTTTTTCTCGTATACTTTTAAAGCGTCAAGAATAAACATAATGAAATAAAACTGGTTCAAAACAAACCAATTGAGGAAATTTAAAATTCCGCTAACTTAAAGTATTTTGAAAGTAGATACTAAGTACTTAAAGTACTAAAAACATTTTTCATTCGATCCAAAAATATATAAAACGTTTGTCATTGATTAACTTAATTCTAAATAGTGCTAAATAAACTCTAAAATAAATTCAAGATTCAATTTGGTTATCTTTATAAAAAAATTCATAATTGTTTTAAAACTCCGTTTAGAAGTTTTGCATACTCTCATTCCTCTTTTTTATAAAAGATAAAAACCAGAAAGAATAATGTGAAAACATTTGGAATTAAAAATCTTGAATGGACTACACTTTTCTTTATTTGTAACCTATTTATTCACTCTACATATTTAAAGGTATACAAAAAAAAGTAACAGTAAAATATGCTTTAATTCAGGTTTTCATCAAGTCCCATCCTGTATTCACTCTGTTCTCAATTTTACTTTTAGAAGTTGATTTCAAATAAAATAATTCATACAGAACAGCGAACCAAATTTTGTATTCAGGGATCTGTAAAGTCTTAAAGTATTTAAAAATGTATTACAAAATGTATTAGCAAAAATTTTAACAGCTTTAGAAAAAGTCCGCTTGCTGCCATATTTAACCACAACTCCGAAAACAACATAATTAAGTGTTGTCAGTATAGAGATCTAATCGTACTATTAGATCTCTAACAATATTATACTAATTACTATTATTTTAGGATCTAATAACAATTAGATCCCAATAGTTGTCGGTTATAAATTGAGTTGTGGTTAAACATGGCGGAAAGCGGACTTATTCTAAAGCTGTACCCAAAAATTTTTACCATCCATGAAAAATAAGTTATTTCTTGGCAGAAATAAAAAGTTAAAAAGTTTTAAATAGATATTTTCTTATATTACAAATAATGATGTTTAAGATGATGTGCGCACAAAATGATACATATTCCTTTGAGAAAAAAACATTTTTATGTAGTTTATTAACATAAATCAAACCTCTTACACTATATATCGACAGCCACGTTGCAAAAGCCTGTTAGTGCAAAACCTGAAAGATTTCAGGAGACGAAAAAAAAACAAACTATCGCAAGTTTGGTTTTTGGCAAGCATGGCGATGGTTTGATGATAAGCATTTTAACATAACGCTATACGCGTTTTTCTGAGGACGACATGGCTTCTCCTCAGCGTCACTGCAACTTACAGAGTTTTGCTTGGTGATTGGGAGGTTGCCAACTTACAGGTTATTTTATTACAAATCGTCATGGAGAAGTTTTGAAGCGTCTTTGGCCGATATTGGTGGCACTGAGATGTGCGCAAGGCCATCTTTAACAAGTACAACTCAAAACCTTATTTTCGCCAAAAAATGTTCTTACACACAGGCTTTTGCAACGTAGCTGTCGATATGATGAATTATTGATTAAGTACGTATATTTTACTTCACACACCAAAAACATAGCAATATCTTGAATTTTGAAAACGTGGGGATCACCTTAGTATGTAACAACTTTGGTGTTAAGATTTTACTGACCCTTTCAGATAGTGTAACCATTTCAGTTCCACTAATTGCACAAATGACGATATACAGATCTGGCGTGAAAAAAATAAATCAAACCTTACCTTTCCTGCATATGCCTTTCTCAACTTTGAACACTCGCTTGACACCACTCTTTGTATAGGTTATGACGGCAGGCTTCTGCAATTCACAGAAGAGGCCTTGGTCACACTTTCCAAGGTATTCGTGCTGTCCTCCACACTGTTCTCCTTCCAACTTGGCGCAGACTCTGCAGCATCCGCACACCCCTAGAACTACACCCCCTTTGCATCGAAGTCTCCGTTTTCGTTCCCTGTAGCAGTGGATCTGCTCACAAGGAGGACAGTGCAGTGGCACTGATGTAGTCTCTAGCGGTGACCTGTGTTGTCTGGCAATCACTTTGTGGTCACAGGTAGACATAGGAAAGTCAGTTGTTTCATTACAGTTCACTAGGGAAGGGCAATGAATGGCACTGACTAGAAGAATTAGTTGTAAATAGTTGTGGAATATTAGTAGAGTTCGTTGATGAGCCATCATTCAGCTTCAATTAAATGGAGAATGATACTTGTGTTTTCTTTCACAAAGAGTAGTCAGTAAATTATGTCCTTATTTCCCGATTCGTCAATAAGTACTACTATGTATTAAAGTATAACGAGGCGCATTTTGAATAAGGGGATTCAGATAGCTCTGATTAATTTTAGCTAACTTTTATAAACTTTTTCTCTTCTTGTTCATCTTCATAGTCTCCATCAGATTCTAATTGTAATTTAATAGTACAATTTCAAATTGAAAAATCTAATTAAATTAAATTTAAGTCCAAATACTTTTTTAATATTACAGTGAATCGATCCGATGGGGATATGTTACTAAAATAAACATTCCGTTTTGTAAATAACTGGTTCTTGTAGCGCTTTTAGAAACGCGGAATAAATTCCATACTCATAATATTCACTTCATAATGCTGGACACAATAAATTTTCACTAGAGTAATTATTAGATTGAGAAAAAGGTATGGTATAGATCCATGAGTGAAAAATTTTCTGTGTTAGAGTCTTAACGTCTGACTGACGTTTTCAGAATTTTTTTTGAACAAGTCATTCATCTTTCTTCGTAACATACGCTAAATTTCAACTGTCAAGCTATTCCGCTCTGAAAGTTGTTTTGACGTTTGATCTGGAAGAGGAATGAGGTACATTATGAATGATTTTGCATTTAAATGGAATCTTTCGACTGATTTCCAAACGGAACATTAGTTTCTAAATCATCAAAGCCATTCGCCTTTAAAATAGTACTTGAATAAAGATAGAGTAGTCCAGAAAGAAAATGGCTGCAAAATATAAAAATTTTAAAGTCGTCAAAATATTCGAATTGTTTTACTTTAAAGGTTTTAGAATAAGAGTGGTAATAAAAATAGAGAATATTTATGCATCAATTAAGTAAGGTTATAGTTTAATTTTAAGACGAAATAATTCTCCGATAAAATATAATACCTGTGTATGTAAAATACATTGGTACTTTACAACTTAAATTTAAAGTTGTGTTAAAAGTATTTTGAGGTTTTTTTTCAGCTAATGACTATATACAGCCATTGAAAACAGTGCAAAACCATGTGAGTCGAAAATTTCTAATCCTAATTTTACTGAATTTAATACTGGGATGAGGATAAATATGAAAAAATAACATTTACAACTAGTGTAAAATGTTTGCAAACCTTAACATGTTAAGCTTTATTCAAACTTCGGTACTTTATTTTATCATTTTTACGTACGTAGGAAAGGTTTTATTCATTTGTTACCAAACATTATTTTATTGGAAGATGGTGTTATGAAACGCATCTTAATTATCTGGAAAACATTTTGAGTGCTTATAACAGAAATAAAATTTATTGAAATATCTACATAGAATGCACTATCAATTTAAAAATTTCAAATAAATTAATAAAAAGGTTCATTAATAAATACACGATACTTACCTCATATTAGTGTCTCAGAAAATTAAAAAAAAAAAAAAAACATTTCTGGTTGTTTATTTCATCTTCTAACAACCTTTTGATGTTGCGTAATATTAATATAATTTAATAACATTGAACATTTTCGTACAATGCAAATTTAAGCAAGTACTTAACAAAGAAGAAGATCTTTAGATGTTCACTTCTCGGAGACTTCACTGAAATGAGCTCCACTGAAACCCAAGACATTTTTTCCAGCCTTACCCAGTGAGAAAGGAAAAACTTCTGAGTAGGAGCCAATCGTATTCATTCAGTCGTTTGGAGAAATATTTATGATCCGTAGAATATCTCCTCTAATGTTTGCACTGAAGAACTCTTCTCCTGGTATCAGGGGCCATGCACAAGCTGCTCAGGGGGATTTTTTGGAACGTGCAACAGTTTTGAAAAGAAAGAAGAGAAGAGAAGGTCAAAGAGAATCTCAGGAAAGCCTCTGTATCTTTCTTGCTGTATTACGATCAGTCAAAAAAAAGTCGTGTTTATCCACATTCTTCAATGATGTTGTATTTAACACAGCTTCTTTATGATTGTTAAGTGAATTCTCAATAGTTTTTTTTTAACTTGTGGGGTGGGGGTGGTACTAATCCCAATCCGGCATAATGAAACTAGACCAGATCTATGAGGCCATGTGTATTTCTACAAAATCCAAGGACAGTGGGGGGTCAGCCCCAGCCTCCTCACAGGAAAACCCTACATTGCAGAATGTGCTGAGGAGACAAAGGGCTGATGTTGCATTTAGTGCATATTAATTGCCAAACTTGAATTGAAGAATTAAATGAGACAATTCTGATCGTTAAAGTTTTCAGATCTTCTTAACACTTGAAAGGAGAAATGATAAAATATGTTTCTATTTTTGAAACTGCTTTGATTACATAGTATTTTAAATTAAAAGCTGTGCTACAAAAGAGCTTTAAGTTGTATTTTTGGTTTTGCGCGCATTTTTCATACAATGATCAAACCACAAATAGGGATATCAAAAATCTCAAAATACCTTTTTCTTTTTAAACAAGCTTTAAGATCTTTTTCACAATTTTACGCTCTCTGCTCATTGAGAACTCTGAAAATGTTCCGTTTGAGACTCTTGGGAGATTTCCCGTCACGTTCATTGAAACACGTTTTCAAAGTTTAACTTTACTTTTTGAAATGATGCTTATATGTGAAAAGAACTTGTATACTTTACTTTAAAAAAAACCGGCAGTTACCTTAAAAATGTTTCAAAAGAAAAACTTATATTGTGAGGAATGCTTTTTAATTTTATATTTTCATAATATATCTTTATTACCACGTATTTCAATCTAAAGAAGAAAATTGTTTATTTATAGAAATTGAAAGGTTTTTTTTTATTTGATGAACTTAAGATTATAACAAAGGAAAAACTTTTCTTAGAGAGTGAGAGACATAAAGGAAAAGCGAGAGAAGTTTACTCTATAAAACATAAAAAAAAAGATAAAATAAATTAAAAATATCTTCCTTACTATCTAATTTACACTATACTGATGTTTCTAAACATTTATGAATATCACCATCTCTAATCCACAGATTTTGAAATATAAAGGCTTGTTTGGATCTAAAATAGTTTGTGTACACAAATACTAACACTTAAATCTATTTACTTAGTCACTTTTTCATAATTATTTTTAGAGAAATGAATAGTCTCATTGTTAGATACAAAGGTTTCTTTGATGAAACCCCAATTTCTAGAAGATAAACATGGAGGGGAAAAAACGTGCTTCATGATTTGATACTCTCTTTGGCGCCAAAGAATCTTTAAATTCAAATCCATGTATGTAAGATTCGTATGAAAACATTCTCTCCCTCTCAACTAAATAACATCCAACTCAGAACGAGTAATAGAGCTGTATTTACTGCACAGAAAAATCCGGCTAACTTCTATTTCCGTCCAGAAAGCTATCATCAAAACGATGTGTACAGACGGGGACAGGAAAAAAAGGTTATAAATAAATGTGTGGTTGAAAATAATGAGACAACATTCTGGTACGGTGAAAAAAAGACTCACGCCCAAGCAGTGAAACCCATAAATTCAATCAGCGTTGTGGAGGTGATGTATCCGAGGGTAGCGTTTTTGTATATGAACATATGTTTCTGCTGTACATTTAGCTTAAGACGGTGAAGAACGTCGTAGCACAAGTCGATAGGGATTTTGTAGAAAATAATTTTTGGAAAACTTAGACCAAAAACCTTCATATCCTGTTCTAAACTAAAATAAATTTTAAGTATGTATTACATACACGCTACGCTACCTACCAATAAAGTATTTAGTTCGTGTGAAATTTTTATGCAAAAATGTTTTGAAGACATCAATTTTGAGCTCCAATTGACTGATACCATCCTATGACACAGAAGTAGACGTTTACCAAGACAACGTCGTGCAATTAGTAGGACATGATCACCAGTGCCAAATGGGCACTGTCCGGTCCGTCCATGGCACAATTTAGAGACTCATGGATACACCATCGACATCAAAAGCCATTCGCCACCCTTAATGACGAAAATTCTTTTCACAATTTTTTATAAAACGTTTTGACCAAAACCTTAATAAGTCAATTTTTTTTTAACCTCACAATTTTTTTTTTGACATAGTTATCTCGAAAACTTGCTGTATCGAAATTTTTCGGGTCCCTTCACCTTCAATTTTGATATATTGAGATTATACTGTATATGAATAAGTTTTTGTTTCCATATATTATCAAAATATGGAGAAATAGTCGAAAATGCACTTTTTGTTCAAATGTGCCCTCTCTCCCTTAAATCTTTTTAGCATAACCGTTTGAGACTTCATATAGACATAGACATACATTTATTGCAATGGGTGCATGCCCGTTTACAAGGTGGGGGTACGTTGTACATACATACAAAATAGATACATACAAGAAAGAACAAATATGTATAATAATTTACAAAGAAACACAATAACGACATAAATATAAAAATAATGGCGACATAGATAAACATAAAAGGAATGACCAAGAAGAAATGACTTCCTAATGTTTTGTGTTACGATTTTCTCAAAAACTATGAGTTGTGCAGGAGTATAGATCTTCGGGATCTTTCATGTACGCGATCGCCATGCAAGGAATATGGCTGTGTAGTAATAATACCATGTAAATACCATGTCTTGTAAAAATACCATGTGCATTGTAAAGCTTTATCTTTCTTTTCCTTTATCCTTTTTATCTATCTTTTTTGAATACTTTTACTAATTTATACAGGCTTTATATAATTATACTTCTCAAAGAAGTTATTTTATTTTATACGATTTTGATAAGAAAAATATGAAAATATAGCGTATTTTTTCATAGTTAATTCGCAAGCGCGTTATTTCGCAACCATTTAAAAAAATCTTGTATTTTCGTTATCTACCCAAAAGGAAAGTTTTACGTGGTACAGCGATTTGAAATTTAAAAAGTTTTCCCGACCCGTACTAATAAATATGCCCTAAGCGCCTAAGCTCCTTTGTTTAGGGTCCTGCTTAAAAGAAAACATCGCTTAAATTTAAAATGAAGTACCTGTAGTAATAATAGTAATTTATTGTTCCTTTTGAATATTGTCAAATATTCTAATTAAAAGTTTCCGGGCGATATTGCCGAGGTCTTGCTAGTAAATGCTCAAACGTTTCGCCTGAAACTTTGTCAGACATTTTCAGTGAAAACGCTTTCTCTCACGTAAAAGTTGAGCTCTGTGGTTGAGATCGTCCCTCTGCAATATCGCCCGGAAACAACGCATCATGGAATTCCACCTTTAATTCGAATTTTGCCTACCGAGAATCCCTTTCTCTTATTGTTCTCTATTTCAGTCAGTGGCGGATCCACGGGGGGGGGGGGGTGATTGGGGTGATCAGCCCCCCCCCCAACAAAGTGACCTCGCCGAATTTCTGGCCGAAAATCACATCCCCGATAACATAGCGATAAACTTGATTTGTGAATAATCTCTACTGAGAAGCCGCTGTCACCATCTGAGCGAGTATTTCTTCCGGTTTCTCGCAGTGCCCCTTTTCGGCAATAGTAGCAACTCGTTAAATGATAACTTCAATGCATCGATCACTTTTCAGAGGAGCTCCCTTCCCTAGCCCTGATAAAAGGGTTGACAGAGGGTCCGCGCTAATGACCACTTTTTCTGGCTTTTTCCTCTCCTGGGGTTCGGTACTCTTTGGTCACCGGAAATTTCAGCCGGTGTTAAAGAAATCTGTATCCGGGTGAATTGGACCTCATATCGAGGCTGATTACTGGTATAATTGCACACAAAAACCAGAGCGGGCGGCTTGTTTGTATATTTTCTAATCTCACTGTTTCTCAACATCTATTTAAGGGCTAATCAAAGCTTTTTCAGAGCGATTGACAATCCCATATTGGGAGGGGATAACAGCTATTTGTTGGCAGTGGGATAGTCAAAACTTGTGGGCGGAGCATGTCGTACATATGCCAAGCTGTACTAGTAAAAAATTTAGTTGATTTTCTTTCCAACGTTTGACTTGTCTCGTTTTTTTTACACTGATTTGCTGTTTTATTAAAACTTGGCCTTTTACTATCACAAAAAATGGATTCCGGAAATAGTGAACATGGTCGTGCTCAGAAACGAACAGGCTTTGGCTTTGCGGTAATTTTACTTTTAGTTTCTTTTCTGTCTCTCTAATTTTCCTTTATTTTGGTCTGTCTTGTTATATATTAGTGTATACTTTATGCATTTAAGTTGAAGTTCCATTTTAAAAAGGGAAAATGAATTAATTGCATTTAATGGTTTACAATTAAATCAGTAGAAAGTGAAACTTTCCACCAAATATATTTTATGTGTCTTCCTCTTACGAATTGAATGTAAAAGTGAAAATTGATTGTAATGTCGAATGCGCATATAGGTAAAATCACCCCCCCCCCAAACCAAGTCTCTGGATCCGCCACTGATTTCAGTAGGTAGTCATCGTTTTTAAAAGTTTTTATTATACTTTTGTTGCAAAATTTCGGAGATTGGTCAGCGTTATCTTAAAGTCCCCCATTATACAAAAAAATTTATTATAAAAATTTTAAAAATAAGAAGTAATTTATAAAAATGATGTTAAAAAGTAAAAAATTGAAAAAATGTATAAATCCTGTTTCTCTTTTTAAAAACGAAGACTGAAATCTTCGAAACTATTTTCAGACACTAAAATAGATTCTAAATACATAGATAGATAATGTATGATTTTAAATTGAGGAGAAAAGAGTCAAGTTTTTAAAAATGTATGTTTCCGAAAACGCTTGATGGTTCGTCACCGAGCTATCTAGATGAGCTCCGCCTACTGTGCAGTTTGTCTGTTTTATCTGTGATCTAAACTTCTAAACTACTCGAGCGCAGTTTATGTTCTTCTCAGCAGCACTATTTTACATCGCGGGTTCTGTTTTCGTTTTAATTTGTTTATTTACGAGTGAGATTTTCTATTCTAAAGGATGCATAAAAGATAGCCTTTTTTTAAACATTTAGAGACAAGAATTAAAATTAAAACTTAATTTATTTTGTTTCAACTGTGAAATGTTACAAAAATTGGAAATAAATTTCTTGTAAAGTTACATTTGAATTTGTTTGGTAGTAGGTATGCAACAAGTAGCTCACAATGTCGAAATTACTTTTAATTGTGTAGTAAATTTTGAAATTTAATATTTATTCATTTACATTGTAATGAAGTAATGTAATTGATCTCCCTCTTTAATTACTTTTCAGTAAGTCAGCCGTCTACAATGAAGGATAAACTATGCTTAATGACAGATGATTTGATTGAAAATAACATCATCCTTAATATGTCTCGTAATGAAGATCTGGATCATAGAGAACTTACTAAGTTGATTAAATCTGATGGACTTGATATCAATCTTGTTCAAGTACTAAAGATGGAAAATTATTGTATGTATAATATAAGTACCTAGAATTATAACTGTAACTTAATTTATACTTATAACTTATTAACTTAAGTGAACGCTTATTATCATCATTATTATACAAAAGAAATAAGCCCTAGATTTGGTAAGGGCTTTTCATGGCAACTGCTTTCTCTAGCAGTCACTGAATTTGCACTTTTCCATGGGCAACAGGCAGAATCGGCATGGCTAGGGCTACTTGGTGACAGATAAAGAAAGTGGTCGCCATGGAAGACCCTTACCCAAAGCTGTGTTAAAAATAATAGCTTTAAATACATATTAATTGGATTACATTTTAAATGTGTTACAAGAGATTGCTGAAATATCATATGTATTGACAGGGTGATTAATGGTCAAATGTGATGGTTTTTTGGCAACCCTCTTTACTCTAGGGGAAATGTTTTCAACTTGGTATTATATCATTCTATGAACTCTGCTTATTAGGGATTTCCGTCTAAACAAATAACCTAGCTTCAAAATGAACATCATCATTATAAAATTAAGATGTTGAAAGTTGTTCATGTTGTTGTTGTCTTATGCCACTTGGAATATCCAAGCTCCATCTGCAAAGCGGATAGGATTTAAGGCAAAGGGGGTGTGGCTCCTGAGGAAGTGAGGCCCATGAAATGGCAGGAGTCCAACTTAAGCCTCGGATGATAGATGTCGCCACCATCTATCGCCACCTCCACAATTTTGCTATGTCTCTGAAGGGGAGGGAAATAGTCTCCAGACACCTGGACCCATGGTAAACTGAGCCATGACGGACCACAGGACTTTCGGACCCACAGATTTAACAGCACGTACTCCGCATATACTCGGTGGGTCTTCAGCGGTGTCGGGAATCGAACCCGGGACCCTCCGATCCCGAAGCCGATGCCTTAACCACTAGGCTCCCCACGGCCTTGTTCATGTTATAAATAGTAAATGAAATTATTTGCATTTGTTTTGGGGAATTATCTAATATGAAGGGTTCACAGATTGTCTCCAAATCATACATATTGCAAAGGTGAATAATTATCTAATCTAATCGTGTCATCAATTTTAATCTTTTTTCTTTAACCCTCTTTAGTTTTTTGAAAAAATTTTACCAACTTTTCTAGTGTTCATAGGTTTTCTAGGCTCTTAAAAACTTGTAAAAGCCATAATTTTATTTTTAAAGGCCCCTTAAAAGCTGAGACTTGTAAAACATCGACAGATTCATAACCCGTTTGGCAAAATAGCTTGCTTGGTGATTGAGTGTTCTGAAGCTTAGAGATAAATATTTAAAAAAAATTCCTTATGTAAATAAATTTCCTTTTACATTTTTCACAATAAGAGTTAATAGATAAATAGGTATTGTTCCTTTTATGTTGATATTTAATCTAGAGATGTGAGTCGAGAATATTCTCCGGAGAATATTCTCGGAGAACGAGAATATTCTCCAGGGGCGAGAATTTTGAGAATAATCGAGAATATTCTATTTATTGATTGATAAATGTAAAAATGTTTGATAATATGAAATGGTCATGTAGTATTAGTGTTGGAAACCTGAAAACTATCACAAATTCAATGAAATTTACCATTTAAAAGTCACCCTACAGTTCAGAGAATATTCTCTGGAACTGTAATTTCATTATTTCGCAAGATTTTTTTTTAAAATAAGTAAATTTTATTTAATACAAAATAAAATATTTTTTAAAATATTCGAAGCAAGTTTTACTGGGAGAAAATACTCACAATTAAAAGAGGAGTCTAAATTCTTTTTATATAGTTGTTAAAAGCAAAGGTAATACCAATAGTCAAACTGAAGGACCTAAGATTATAATTTTAAGTGCATCTCATCATTTTTTCCTCAAGAGAATATTCTCATTAAGATTCCACAAAATAAATTCCAGAAAAGCATTTCTTATATACATAATTTATTTCAAAAAAGCTATTTAAAAGTTGGAAAATCTTAAATTAATAGAATGTAACTCTGGCTTACTCTGCCTTACCTATCAAACATGTAATCTTATCAATTAAGTAGTGATTTTAAAATATTTTTCAATTTAATTTGTCTTTCTTTTATTTATGATGACTTCTCATTGTAAAACCTTTAATATTCTTCGAATTTGAAGTTAATATATACCTTATTTTTTTTTTCCCCAAAAAAAATTATTTTAGTAGCTTCTAGGAGAATATTCTCGAAAATTCTCCACTTGGAGAATATTCTCAAGAATATTCTCCAAAAGATTATTACCGAGAATTTTACATCTCTATTCTTTTATATTTAGTTTTTTTTTGCAGTTTACTTTTTTAATACTTATTATTTCAGATTTGCTAAACATAACAAATTTATGGAAGTTTAGGCAGCTTTCAACGTTGGTGTTAGCAAATAATTTAATCGAAGATATTGAAGGCATAGAATTCATGCCCAATCTACAGCATATAGGTAATTTAAAGATTTTCTTAAATTATATATTCAGATTTTTACTCATAATTGATGTATAAATATATATAAATAAGAAAAGTTATAAGGTTGCTCATTATACATTTGTGCTTTAGAAAATTTTATCACTTTTTTTTTATTGTCTTATCCCATTGTATTTTGGATGAAAAATGCATTGACTATTCTGTAATAATGCATAAGTTTGATTTAGTTTTGAAATACCCCCAATTCGGGATAAAGTTTTGCTTTACTAATTATTTATGTGTTTAAATTTTTTACTAAAAAATACCTTCAACTTTTATTTAATTTTTTTTTTTTTATATTCTTAAAGGAATAAGGCAGGAGTTTTTGATTGGGGGGGGGAAAGCTGATAAACTCTTCAGTTGGAAGTCCTTTTTCCACCCTATTCTTTCTTAAATTTTGGTTAAATGTTCTTGCTTGTATCATAAAAGTACTTTCCAAAATATACATTAAGTGATTATAGATAAATTCAGTAAGTTTAATTTTTCACTATTTTTCTTAATAGTTTTCACTTTTATAACTTGGGGAATCAATTTTTAGATTTATCCTTCAACCACATTAAATCCATACAAGGTTTGAAAGGTCTTTGTAATCTGGTTTATTTGAATCTATCTTTCAATGAAATTGCTACATTGAGAAACATGGAACATCTTGAAAAGCTTGAATCCCTTATAGTGAGAAATAATAGGATAGAATCATTTGAATGTGTATGTGTCATGCTTCTTCTATAAGTTTGTAAAAAAAAAAGGTTTTTAAGTTTAAATTTTCAAGAATTTTGATTATTTTATATTAGGCTAGTTTCTAAAACTAAGGGGTTTCAAAAATTTTAAATTGATGCAAGCCTCTAATTAGTGGGATGTTTATTGTTCCTCGTTTATCAAGATTTCTTTTGTCCGTCTTTTAGGAAAAAATCAGTTTAAATTGTAGATTTTTTTCTTAACCATTCCAGTTCTTGTCTAATTTTTAGTTAAGAAAACATTATAATTTTCATAATTTGCAATCAACAATATCTGTCTGATAAGATAATAACCTCTCATCATCATTAAACTCAGGGTTAGTAATTTCTTACTGGGACTTCATGAAGCTGCACAGGTTAAAATTTTAGTCCTGAAATCCTTGCTGAAGTTTTTGTATTTCAACAACAGTCTTTAGAAAATATGAAATGCTTATTGATATTTAAATTTTTTTTATATCAAATTAATTTCACTATGTATTGAAATCTAAAAATAAATGTAAATTTCCCCCACTTCTTCTCGAACTTGAATTTCCCCGTTCCCAACCGCCCAGTGAAGAAAGACAGACTTGAACATTTTCTTAATTGAAATCACCATAAAATATAATATCCACATTTTAAGTTTACAGTGAAACTCCATTATTGACATGTTGGTGTGGTAATTGTACATAAAATTCTAAAATCCCATGAACAGTCATGGTTTTCTTTTAAAAGATATATCTAAATGTTAAATATAGGAAACTTTACATAACTTTAAGAAGGGTTTATCTGATATAAGTATTTATTGCTTTTGTATAAAAACTTTTTCTCTTTTAATGCTCTTTTCTCTTTAAGATATATTATTTAAAACAGTTCAAAAACCTTTCAAGTTTGGGTATAAGTGGAAACCCTGTGATGCAGTTGGAAAATTCTAGATTACACACCATATCTTGTTTACCCCAATTACAGTTCCTTGAATTTACCATGATTTCTAGCTCTGAAGTAAGTTAAATTATACTTATATTATGATTATTTTTTGCACTTAAAATATTGTTACAGTGTGCAGATCAGAATACACAACAAATTCTAAACAAATGTGCTTAAAAGTAGTAGGACAAATTCACAATAATTGCATCCTTATGGTCAAGTTAATCACATATCTATAACATTTTGTTTCAGTTCATACAAAGCACAATGAATTCAGCTTTAAAAACTTCCTCTCATTCATCCATTTTACCTATAAGGTTTGGGGGGAATAAAACTCATCAGTAACTGTAACAATTCTTATACAGTGCATTGCTTTATATCAAAAAAGGCCAATTGAATTCGAAATGGTTATTTCCACGAAGGTTGAAGCATGCACAGTATTAGAAGTTTGTTATTACGTGTTTTATAACATTAAAATTATGTCATTGATCAATCCTGGCATCAGCACCGATGGCCTAGTGGTAGAGTGTGCGTTTAGTAACCTAATGGTCCCCGGTTTGATCCCAGGCTGCTACTTTTGAGTATTTTGCTTTAATTTAACTTGTAATTTTTCAGACGTAGTGAGATTAGTTAGAGTTGAGTTATTACCTTCGTGGAAATTACCAGTGCCAATTGAATTACTCTTTTGGGTTATTCTAAAATTCTAATCAATCTTAAATGCAGTATTAATTTAAATCATTTTTTAATTTGCTTTTAAGTAGTAGTTTTTTTATAGGTTTTGAGTTTTTTTTTATTTCAGTTTTTAGAAGCTGTTAATCAATATCCAAATGAATGTAACCAGCAATTTCATTGGTTGATAGATAAGGATGAAAATACTGCATTGCCTTGGGAAAAAGCAGTATCGGATAAGGTAAAAGCAATGTTTTTCATCTTTATAAATTTTGAAAATAAAAGTATCACCTATACTTAAATGATTATTTTGATTTAAAATATCTTAATTTTTAGGAAGCCTTTGTTGATGGGTTAGCCAATGGCCGAGGTTTTGATCTTTTTCTGAATAGTGATAAAAACTTCCGTTTACTCTTATCTCTACCAAGGACTCTTGATTTAGCTGAAAAATATCCTTTTTATATTATTTATCTACTTACTTTTTCTTTTACAATTGTATGTTTCATTCTTGTGATTCACAAGGTTCCCAAGAGTCAGGAAATACCAGGAATACCCATGTAATTTTAATTTGATCTGGAAAACTTCCATAGTCATGCTAAACCTAGAAAATTCATGCAGAACAACTGAAAAATGACCCAACTTAAATGTCACCATCTAAGTTTTTGCCCTTAAGAAGGAAATTTAAATATTATTTATTTAAAAATATATTTCAAAAGAGCAAGAAATATCTGAAAAATTGCTATGAATAGCTAGGTTTTGTTTAGAAAAAGTATTCAAAAATAACCTAGAAAAGTCGTGGAATTTTCTTTATAAAATTGAGTGGGAACCTTGCTGATTGTATTCCCGTTGGCACAAACTACAACCTAAACAAAAAAATTTCTCTTAAGAAATTCTATTTTAGATCAGGTAAACTCAAATACTTATGTAAGAAATTAATTCAGTTTGCTGTTCAGTGCTTCATTGCAATATAAACAATACATATTTAAAAGATTTCAAAGTTTTATTCTTGTTTATAAAGTGAAAGCTCTAAGGTAGCTCACCCACTCCTTAAGTTTTTTCATGAATAACCATAACCAAATGAACCTATTATTTCAGACACATGTCAAACACCAATTTTTCAATGAATTTTTTTTATTTGATGGGATTCTGTAGTAGTAAACAGTTTTTAGTGTAGGACACAATTCAAAAATTGTGAGTAAGTTTGCCAATTGTTAAATTTCAGCTTTAGTGCAAAAACCAGTCAAGAGCAATGTCACTTGACTGGTTTCTCACTAAACTGTGGGGAATTTTGTTCATGGAGGCTCCTTTGCAGTTTATTTGGGACAGCTGTTTTTTTTTATATTCTTTACATACAGTGTCTGCAGTTCAAAAAGATGATTCTCTTTAGGTTTGGTTTTTAAAAGGGGGCTTCAAAAACAAATTTGTTTCGCCAATTTGAGACAGTGTTGCACATATGCCAACGTTTCATGGTTTTATTTAGTAGTCCCAGCTTTTTCAAGCTGCAGATATATATGACAGAGATTTATGTTTTTCCAGATTTTTAATATTCACAGTACACTTTCAAAATGGTCATAGCTGAAAATCAAAATTTTATTGCTATTTCGTAGATGTTTTTCATCTTTTGCATATCCCATTTTTCTTATGGATTTTTGGCACTTCTATGGACTGTCCTAAAGGATTTATGATGGGAATTTCCTCCAACATACTTATTGACATTAATCCAGTTATTCCCAGTGTGCTTGCAGAGAATCTACACAATATTCCATAGGTGTGCCTTTTTTTTTTTTTGGCTCTCCAGTGTATTACAGTAAATTAAATTTCAGTTAATTAAGTTTTAATTCTAAAAATAAGTTTATAACATTATTATTTAAATCCTATCATTGGATACTACTTTAGTTAGTTTCTTTTACATAAGTTTTCCATTTCCGTTTTGTTTTTTGTGTTTCTTAACATATCTACAATTAAAAAAGATTTGACAAAAATATTTGATCTTTGGCACATGAAAGGCCATGAATATTACCAACAAATGAAGTTTGAGAAAGTGGAATTCATAAAGGCTTTAAAAAAGGCCGAGAAGTTTGCTTTATGTACTTTTGAAGAAGAGGAAAACAATTTCCATACATTTAAAGAAGAAGTATTTTTTAATATTTGTCTTTTAATTTGTATTTTTACTAATTATTTAATTTTATATCTAGTATGTTGCAATCATAGCCCCAAGTTTGGCTTAATGGTAAATAAAGTGTATAACATTGTTAAAGGGTTAGGCCAAAGCCTAAATTTATTTACTTCAGGGCTTTTTCTTAACCTCAGCCAGATTTTCTAGTCACTTTTCTCTTTGGCTAGGCAATGGTTACCAAACTTTGGTTGTAACGTACACAACCTTTAGAAATTTAACATGTAAATTCATTTGATCCCTATGTATTTTTAACAAACCACTTTGAATGTGAGATCACCATTGTACTATATATTAGAGGTGGGTTGATGAATAACTAATGATGTTTTTGAGAAATAAAGACAATCACAAAAAAGACAAGGTCACAAAATAATATATTACCTTATTTCTCAGATGAACACACTCCTCTAATTACAATAGAGCCCCGATTATCTGCAAAATTGGGGGGCAAGGGTACTGCGGATAGCGGAAATTGCGGATAACCCGAAAAAAAATACTAAATATGAGATGAAAACTTGAAAAAAATTTTCAGCATAAAAACTATGTTTTATTGTACAAAAAAAAAACTTTTTAAAAACCACGTTTTTAAAATGCACTAAAAAGTATAAAATAATTTGCTTCAAACTCCTTGTAAAATGAAAAACGTGGGGCTCATGCATTAGGTATTTAATTCAACAGCTTCTCTCGGTACTTTTTATGATTCTTATTTTTTTTATTTATTGTGGATATATTAGTATATAGTGTGGCCAATAGAGTAGTAGCTGTAAATATTATTGCATGAGCCCCACGTTTTTCGTTTTACAAGGAGTTTGAAGCAAATTATTTTATACTTTTTAGTGCATTTTAAAAACGTGGTTTTTAAAAAGTTTTTTTTATTTAATAAATTATTTTCTGATTTTTAGTTTTGTATACAAAATTTCAAGTCTCCACCTCATCGGGAAGTTAGTTCAAAATCGATTTCTAAATAAGCCTCCCCCTGGGGGTTCAGGGGAAGCAAATTTAACCAAAACAACGAGATAATATCGCATTGTCATCCAGATCTGAACTGTGTTCTAAATTTCAAGTCTCTACCTCATCGGGAAAATCGATTTCTAAATAAGCCCCCCTGGGGGTTCAGGGGAAGGAAATTTAACCGAAACAACGAGATAATATCGCATTGTCATCCAGATCTGACCTGTGTTCAAAATTTCAAGTCTCCACCTCATCGGGAAGTTAGTTCAAAATCGATTTCTAAATTCCACCCGAACAGACAGACAGACAGACAACAAAGCGACCTAATAAAAACGTGGTAAAAACATGATATGTAAAACTTTTAAAATATGTACAGTACAGCAGAGACCTCTGCTCTACTTCTAAATCACTAAAATAAAGAACAGTAAACAAAAAACAATAGTCTGTACTGTTAACAAAAAGTGTTCAGTTATGTGTCTTGAGTTTTCGTGGCACTTGCGGATAATCAGGGTTCTACTGTATATTCTTCTGTATTTTAGACCATAATGAGGAAGGGATTTTAAAAGTTATATATGCACAGTAACATTTATCAAAGTGAATCTGTATGCAAGTTGCTCAGTTTTCTTACGAGTTAAAGCGAAGTACCCCCGCAATAATGCATTTAAATAAGGACCTATTAAAGCACACCTAATAAAAACTGAATTTTAAACTGATTTATGTTCTTTATATTAAAGTAAGACTTTGGTGTAAGGGAATGAAATTAGTATCCTTACAACCAGAGCTCACAGTCTAGCTAATTTTTTTTTCAAAAAAAATCTACAATTTGAGATAATATAGGTTAAAAACTGATTTCATCCATCAAAAGTAAATTTTCTAAGTTTGGTTTCCAAGTTATAGTTTAAAAATACAGATTCTGTTTTACAGTGAATTTTATATTGTACATGTATTGCTTCAGCTATAATAGTATGTGCTAAAAATGGGGCTGGGGGTAAACTGCACATGGTGATGAGACATTTTTCAGTAAAAGATCGAGTATTGTACCTTGAACCTAAGGAGAGCATTGTACCTTGGACCTATCCAAAATGCACTTAACTACCATGAGTTACTAAAAAAAATCACTATACTGACTTTTATTACATTGGTATTTTGATTTTAAAAGGATTTAGTTTCATGACTAACACTAATTTTCAGTGAAATCTATAATTTTGTGATAAAAAATAGTGCTTTAAAACTTTTATGCTAAAAAGTGCTCCAACTAAATCTAAATAAGCTTATACATCTGGATGGTTCAATGAGCACTTGTTCCTTGAGGTTTTTACAAACTTTTTATCAACTTTATAGGTGCAACCTAAGTATTTTTTGACATAGGTCCAAGGTACACTACCCTTGAAACTAACCTTGTTGTACCTTGAACCTATTTTAAGTTTTTTTTTCTTTCATTAATTTTGTACCATTCGTTGGTGGCCATTGGCTGCTAGGGCCTATCAGGGGCATTGAGGAAAAAAATATATGTTGTGTATGAAAGGCTAAAGTATCGAGGGAAAGTTGTTTCATCAGTTTATTTTTAATAAATAAAAAAATAAGGGGTAAAAAGTAAAAATATGTCCAAGGTACAATACCTTCCCCTATTGCTAATGGAATTGCTTCAATGCATTAATATTGTGAAAAAACCAAATGAAATCACACTAGATATGTCTAAGCAAGTTTGTTCTATTTAAATAATTAATGACTTTTTTCAGGAAATATACTAATTTCACAATTTATTAATTTGTACCTAGTCCTACTCTAAACCATATATTAGGAATTTATTTATGAAATTAAGACAATAAATTCAAACTATTGAGAGATTAAAGGAAGTTGTGAAAAGTTCACCTTCCTTGGACAAAAATCCACATTTTATTATAAATTTTCTGAAAATACCCTAATAAGTTCAATCCTATGATGTGATCTACTTATAAATAAATTTCTACCAAAACTATTAATAGTGAACAAGGATTATAAAAAGAAACGATCAGTGACAGTTACTTGCTTCAGCAGTGCTCTTGTTTATTTTCTACTAAAGATCAATCAATGGCTAGCTATAAAATGGCCATGAGGTGGGGCCGTGAGGCCCTTCCAAAAAATATCCATTTTTCTGCTTGATAAGAAACCTTGTTTTTCTGTATTGCCAGTTCTGTAGTTTGGTCAAGTCAACGGTGAATTCAACCATTAGGTGGAGTCTGTCGTGTGGTGCTGCTCTAGCTTTTGTTTTAATAAAATCCATGTCTCTATGTGTTTATTAGTTGTTAGCGTAATTAAAAATAACATTTTAAAAAATAATGAAAAATTTTGATATTATTAAGATATAATGGTTTTACCCATTTACTATTTATAGTTTAATGTAACTATTGCTTTTATTTATGATAAAAATGTATAATCTAGTACTATTATATTTTCAATGACATTTCCACTTTATGCATGTGATATTTTATTGATAGCATCTTATATGTTTTTAGGTTATCAAACAACTTAGTAATCAATATCATGTGAACAATCTAGAAGAACATATAAATATTTTAAAGCAACAGTGTTTGGAAGAATTGAAGAAAACAAATAAAAAACTGTTGAATATATCTTCTCTTTGTATCGACCCAGTATATGTAAGTTTTATGTTCACAAAATTTACATTTATTTCAGAACTCTTGTGCAATTAATTTTTTTACAGGAAAGTTTTTACCCTAATTCTGCTGAATTTTAAATATGTTAATTTTTCTACCAAAATTAAAAAAGGTTAAAAGTGATTAAATTTAACCTCAACTAATTTGATTCCCCTTGATATCATGTAGTTTTCAAATAGAATAAAACCCTTTAATTGTGGACAGTTACAGGACCAGATGTTTAGCCTATTATTGGGGTTCACTATATATAGGTTAGCAATGTGTTTATGTCCTGTGGATTATGTTTTTGTGTTCCATTTACCAGATTGTGTGTGGACTACCATTTCGACTCAAGATTTTTTCCATAGCAATTAAAATAATTTAATATGTTTGTAAACTAACATTGATCATGCTGGGTAATTTTTAAAAGCTTGCCTGGCAACAGTTTGAGTAGGGTTGTACTAAATCATGAAAAATTAAATCATATATGTTGATAGTAACTGAAGTTATATTTCTAGGAATTAAAGAAAATATTTTCACAAGAAATAAGTATGATCACTAAAAAATATTTAGAAGATGTACAAATTTTCTGCTACAAGATTATGCAAATAGATAAAACTTGTCTTATCCAGTTAAAAAATTTGTATGATGGAATATTTGATTCTGGGTCTAATTTCAATCTCCAGGCTACAGGAGATGATATTATCACTGATTTGGATCCAAAGCTTTTAAAGGTAAAAGCAGTTTAAATACTTAGTCAAGTAATTATAAAAAAACATGCAATCAAGCTGCTAAATAAAGCTGAGATAGACATAAGTTGAAAATTTTCAGTTGTAGTATACAGTAAAACCTCTCTTGAGCGACCACCTTCCTTTAGGAAAAAATCGGTTGTTAAGAGGAGTGGTCACACAGAAGGGGTAACCTTAAAATCAAAAAGATATTGCTTTAGAACTTAATCCAAAACATTTTTCAAACTATTATAGGTTAAAAAGCCCTGTAACAATCGATTTACACACATTATAAATGGAAAATATAGAATATAATGTTACATTCTATTAAAATAAGGGAAAAGAGGGGTGATTTCACTTTTGCTTTGTTTCCACACGCTACTCTACTGTTAGTGATACCCTTTAATTCATGTTGAAAGCTTTCATGCCTACCAACTAAACCAAAGTACAATAACTCAACTGGAGGAATGGAATTCTGAATCATTTGTGGCATGTTAACATGTAGAATGACCATAATAGAGATTGAATGACAACATATTGTTTGAAAAAAAAATATTTATGAAATTTTTTAAGTATAATTATTTTTTTCGTAAAACCATTTAGAAACTGAAACTAAGTAATTTATACTTGAATTTTTGCAATTTAATGAAGGATTAAAGTAATTAAATGATGATTTTTAGGGATATTATAAGATAACTCATGGCTTTTGTATTTGACTTAAAACTAATCATGTAAAACAATATTCTTATTGAGAGACTTAGAATCATATGACGATAGTTACAGGGCTGGGAAAAAGGCTGTGTGAGTAGTTAAGGGGGGGTTAAACTTTTCATCTTATTTTACTTAATGCTTGGTTATATTGTTTTGAGTTTGTAGATTTCTTAAAGTAACTGTTTAATTCTGAATAAAAAAAATCTACAAGTTGTTTGATATTATGAGCACATTGCTTAATTCATACAAAAGGCCATGACCCCATCAAATCCATATTAAGCTGAATCCACACCCACAGTTTATAAAAACCTTTAAATCTATTACCAAAAAAAAAAAGGTTTACATTTAGTTCAAATACAAAACAGTGTGTTTTGATTACATTAACCAAAAAATTCAATTCTATTATTAATAATAACCCCATTTTTCACTTATAATTCCTTTTTTTAATAAAATTAATTCTTTAATTTTAGCTCCTGACTAAAAAGGAATTTGTTGATACAGCATTACGCATTGCCTTCTTCATCCACTCATCAGTTTTAAATGAAAGAATCAAAAGGTTAAAATCTTCCCTCCATGGCTTTTTAGCGGATACTCTCAATCAAGTAATTGACAATGATGTCCTGATTAAGCAAGATGAGTTAAGGAGAAACATAGTAATATTTTGTAATAAACAAAAATATGTAATACATAAACTTTTTACAGTTAATAACGATTCCAGACTATGAAGATCTTGTACAAGGGATAATTTTCTTCTCTTATTACTATATGTTTCAAGTTTAATACATCACTAACAATATTCATCAGTTCTTATATCTCTAAACCTTGTCTAATAAATTCATCACAGCTTGGTCAATAGTACTCTTTTTGCCTACTTTAGAGAATATTCAATCATATTTCTTTAAATGAAAGTGTTAAAAATGAACCTAATTCCTCAAAAATTTATTACTTGTTAAAATGCTTTTAGTTCTAAAAATGTAATAGACAAAATACACTTTGATTTATATATTTATTTACAACATATATTTCAATTGAAGTAACAAAAAATGTAAATCTACAAAATTGCAAAAGTCCTAATAAAATAAAAGGCACAGAGCATAAGCTAGATGTTGTCTAGCGTGCTACATGACTTAGAATTGCTGCTTTCTAATTTGTTATTTGACTCGCAGAGAGGTGTACTGAAAAGAAAAGAAAAAAAGTTAGTACATAGGTGTAATATTTGTAAAATTTTCATTACTCAAAAATAAGAGTTTCAAAAGATCATGTTTTAGAATATCTTAAGATATTTTTGAGTATAAGTACCAAAATGATAAAGGTTTGTAAATAATCTTTAATGTTAGTGGTAGTTTTGTAATTTAAACTCATAAATACTATTATTTATTTGCCATTAAGTTTACACAGGTCCATATTTAAGGCCATATTTACCACACATAAGCTTAATCTGGAATCAAAACCTCTAATTGGTAGTAGAAGAAGGAAAAAAGTTTTAAGCCAATCAGAGTTGGGGGGGGAAGCTTGATTCCAGGTTAACATTAGGTCAGGTTAGTGGCGAATACAGCCATTAGGGCTTTTGCACACCATGTGCTACATTTTTCTTGTCACCCCCTTACATCAACCTTTTCTATTTAGAAAAGCAACTTTTTTTGCATGTTTTCTACAAAGTTAGCATGAATCTAGACCTTATTTAATTCTTTGTATATTCTCTATCTGTTTGAAAAACTATCCTTTCATATTT
Source organism: Tetragnatha montana (assembly GCA_963680715.1). Taxonomy (NCBI): domain Eukaryota; kingdom Metazoa; phylum Arthropoda; class Arachnida; order Araneae; family Tetragnathidae; genus Tetragnatha; species Tetragnatha montana. The sequence goes on from OY796680.1 coordinate 23,944,250, forward strand.
AAAGACTAATTTACTTTAAACCAAAGACACCTGCTTGCAGGCCTTTATCTAGAGTCTTGTTTCAATGGGTTTGGCAAACTATTACTTTTAAGCACTAATTCTTCTTCTTAACAGTAGTGTAAATGTAGCTTTCTAGATCAGAGGTTCTCAAACTGTGGGTTGTGACCCACTGGGGGGTCGCCAGTCAGTTTTTGGTGGGTTGCAACAAGTTTTTAAGAATTTCCTTAGAAAATGATGTAATTACAATTTATCCCAGATTACCAAAAAAGAACAAGTTAAAACCCTGTTTATACGAGTCAAATTTCAAAAATTTCTCTTGGGAAGGGCCCCCAGACCCCCCCCTTATGATAGCTCATAGTTACCTCCACAATCAAACAATTTTATACGCTAAGATTTAAATATTTCTTTTTAAATTTCCAAAATTTAATATCTCTAATATTTGCATGTAATTTATTATTGTAACAATATAGTTGATGACAACCCCACAAGCACGAAGCTAAAGTCTTGCAGGGGGTACGGGAAAATTAACCGAAGATGAGGTGAGTCGCGTGAGAGTTTGTTTTAAAAAGTGGGTCGTGATGTTGAAAAGTTTGAGAACCCCTTCATTGAAAGGTGACAAACCTAGTATACTAAGTTTTGATATTTTGGAGGTTAGCTGTAAGTTTTATGGTGGAAAAGGGAGGTCTAGGGGCTCTGCCCCAAAATATGATTCAATTTAACTCTTAAAAATTGTGTGTTCAACTAATTTTTGGACATTGTAAAGACTTTGGAAGGGGCATCCGCCTAATTTTTTAAGAAAAAAAAGAGCTAGCATAAAAGTAATCCGTAATACAACTTTGAGTTTTGTGTATGGTTGATACTTAACATTACACTAATGAATATTATTTTCTCTTTAAGTTGTTTACTTTAAAGAGGAATAAGATGTTGGAAACCTACCTTTTTTTATTTGTACGTCGGCCAATATGTAAAACAACTGAGCCTTGTTTGATTTTCTTGAATGCTGCTATGGCCTCAGAATGAGAAAGCCCTTGCAATGGTTGGCCGTTTAGGGTGTAAAGTTCATCTCCTGTAAAATATAAAAAAACATGTTCAGAAATTTTAATGATCATATGCTAGAATTTAATCCATAGAGCAAATGAAACAGATTGCAATTAATAGTTATTTTCTCTTTAAAGAAATAGAGGAGTATAATTGGTATTCAATTTAAATGGTCCAACGATTAAATTAATTTAAATAATTTAAATCAATGCTATTTAATTAAGAAAAAGCTTAATATCTAACTTGTATTGTGAAATATAATTTTGTGGAGCAATTATTTCATTTTAAGCCAGATGGCAGGGATTTTTTTTTGTGCAATTTTAAAAAAAAATGTTCTAAACATAAATTTTAAATTAAGTAGTTAGGGAAAAGGGTACAAGATATAAGAAACCAAATTGGTTCATAGCATAAACTTTTTGAACTATAAGTCAGATAACAGATAAGTACTATGCAATTAAAGTAAGCTGATTATAAGCTTGTAAAAATTTAAGTTTACATACTTATATATTTAAACAAGGAAACTTCACAACTTCCTACAATTATTATGTGAAAATTTTTAAATATATATGTAAGGCTGAAACTAAGACAGGATCCCAAAGAAAGGAAAAGGCCCGGTCCTTCACCCCAAAACAAAAAAAGCACCCCTCTGCGGCATTCCTCGTTTATGAGTTTCGGAGAGGTGTCATTGGTTGGTGGGGGGTAAAACGATGGGGGAGGACTCCAAGCGTCCCCGAGTGCGGGGGAGGGCCAGACAGTTGTAACTGGGTATTTGAATAAAAATGGTCATGACTGCATCTCTGTGTTGTCTTTAATACTTTCTAGCACTGCATATATATTTAGGTAATAATGCATCAGTCTACTTTTTTTTTGTTTGAAGTAATTCAAGTTGTAATTCTGTAACGTTACACAAAAAGTTTTACTGATGTCAGTTTTCAAAAGTTGGCAAGTATGCTTTAAAAGTGTTAGGTGAAAAAGTCAATGATGGATGGAGTATAGGTTTATAAGTACATTGAATGTTAAAATTTAAACTAGTGTTCTTGATTACATACTATTACTAAGTCATAATTTGTTATGCTGTTAAAAATATAATTCATAAAATAAAGGAGAAACTATGAGTTGAAAAATTACCTTCTCTCAGACAACCAGTTTCTGCTGCTTGTCCATTTGCAAAAATAGTTTTGACGTAGAAGCCAAGTTCGCCTTTCGGTGAGTCTTTACCTCCAACAATACTAAATCCTAGGCTTTTCCTCCCAGGACCTTTCTCAAAAACTACCGTATGCAAGGAGAGTTGAGATGACTTTGGACGTCTGGGTAATGTGCAAATACCATTGCTTCCCATCTAAAACAAACAAAGGTTTTAGTTACAGTGTGGAAATAAATTAAAAAGAAAACCAGTAAAACAAGTGGTTTAAGTTTTAAACCTGAAGAGAAATTTTGCAAAAAAGATAGATTTTGAGACATTGTTTATGAATAGGTTATCTCTAGCAGTCCCATAAGGGGATAAATGATTTTTACTAAGATAAATGTTTGGCCTTCATGTAAGTTCCATTTACAGCAATGGTAATCCTTCATTGTTCACAGTACTATTATATTACATTATAAAACCTGTCCAGGTGACTTGTGCTGTTCTAAAAGTTTTATTTTTAGTGATGGGTTAAGTATTATTGTAATGAGAGAATTATTTCCCTTCACTCAAAGAAAGATTATAATTTATTGAGCTGTATAGATTTGTTATTTTGAATACTTGAAAGAGTGTTGCACTCATGTATATAGCCAAAAGATGCAGGGGAAACTCACAACGTACAAATGTGCTCAGCTAGCTCATGATATGATAAGTTGAATGGGAATTATCCCAGTATATTAACTAATTATCTGGTATAAAAAACAGCTAAGTTTCAATCCAAACACATTCTAAAAATTTTAATTAATATTGTTCTCCCCTAAGTGAAGCCAAGTCCTGGCTTTGTCTATGGTGATAAAATACCTTCTAACTTGGCCAACTATTAAATTGTTCTGTGGTAGAAATTTCTATTTTTTCATTGTTAAAAAAAGAATAAAGAACTTTAATATATTTTATTTATTAATACATAATTAACTTTTAATACTTGAAATGAATAACCATATAAACATCCAAATAGGTTTTAATTTACTTATGTTTTTCTACATTGTTAAAAAAAAATATTTTTAGCCTTGATTGATATTTGATTACTAATTCCATATGTTAATTCAGAAATTTTATAAACAAAAAAAAAAGAAATGCATTAGTTAAGGTCAGTACTAGTTTTCTTTTAAGATAGTACTACTAGTGTTCTTTAAAGAAATAATGAAATAAAGTTTAATTCTTACTCGTTCGTTATCTATCCCTGACTTAGGAGGCAAATCTGGGTTAGATCGCCTATTGTCTCCTCTACTATAAGATGAAACGTCAGACTGCCAATGCCTCAGTCTGGGCACTACAGTTGAAGCTTGTACGTTTGATTCATGTAATTCTGGCACAGGAGGTAAGGTAGTTTGAAGTCTAGATGAGTCGTCTTTAAAGCACAGATCATCTGGAAGCTGTAAAAGAGTTTAAATCAATCAAGTTTTGATAGTTGTGATAAACAGCATCCTTTTAGACATGCTATTTACTATTCATTATTAATACAAGTCGAACTAATATTTGTTGAAATGAATAAAATGGCTAGTTGACCCTTACTAATATGCATTGTTTTAGTTTACACATTGAGAGGAAGTAGCTAAAGAAATCTTTTTCAAAATTCAATGTTTTATTTCATTTGAAGTCTTTTTAGCTAGTATTAATAAGAATCATACGGTTATAAAGAAATTACGTATTTTTTAGACCTAGTTTAAAGATCAGTAAAGTATTCTTTGTTTTAAATTAAAATGAGAAAATTGGTTTTTATACCTCTCTTGCTAATAGCAAATGCATTTCTGATTCAGGTACTCGTAGTAGTCTTCTGGCTTCTTCTAACCCGACTCCCTGTAGTTGTTGGCCGTTGACGATTAGAAGTTCATCACCTTTAAGTAGTTTGCCACTTCTGTAATAGAAATATTTACTTTAGCCATGCTAATTAACGCTACAATCAGATAAGAATACCAACTACTATTTGGGCTTTATGTCCCACACCATTTCCATAGGTGTCCTTCTGATAAAATAATCCTTAGTTACCTCAAAATATTTAAAATTATACTCTTCATAAATATATAATAAACAAAACAATGATAGCAGTGATTTCCATCTCGGAAAAATTACAAAACCTATTAGCATTAAGTATCATTATTCATAGACCAACCACCATTTGCTTTTAGCATTCCTTTGCTACGTCAGCATCGTTTTGCTCCTCGACAACTCTTTGTTTCTTAGCATCATTGCTCTTGAGCCTCTTTTTGCTTCTATTCATCCTTTTTCTCTTCAATATCTTTTTTTCAGGATTGTTGACCTTCATACCATTTTATTCCTGGAATACTATCTTAATTTCTCTAGGTGACACCTATCCCCTATTTTTTTTCAAAAGTATATAGCACCTCACCTTTTCATAGACCTACAGTTGAGAATGGGGAATTACTGGTTTATAGAGATGGAAATCCGTACAAACAATTTTTTGAGGACGCTAACAAACCAGGGATGAAAATGCCTCAGATCCCAAAATTTCCCTAGAACACAATTTTGTACCAAAATTTCCCCAAAAAATGTCTTCATAGTTTCATCATAATTTCCCCAAAAATGTCCCCCTATTTCTAATCCAGTTTATGTTACTACTAAAGTACAAAGAATTTTCATTATAAAATATAGTTTTATAAATTACTAAATTTCTTGTGAGGTTCAATAATTACCAAATAATCAACAAGTTTTAATTTTATAAACTTTATATCTCCTTACATGTCAGCTCCAAAAGTATCTTAAAATATGAATTATAAACTCTCAACTCTTTGAGATACAGTAAAACTTTCATTAACTTGACCAACTTAATTTTATAAGTCAAAAACATCGATTTGATTAAACAAGAACGCAATTTGTAGTGAGAATCCTGTCAAGGATACGTTGTTTTTCCTGCTCATCAATCAAAACACAAGGAAAAGCCAACTTTCAGGTATTCACCAAGAAATCTTGTTCTTCGGCATAGATCCGTAGTTTTCTGCTATACATCCGTAATTCCGTAGTTTCCCCCTAATTTCCGTAGAATTTGTAGGGTGATATCGAAATGTGCCGCTTAACAGCCAAAACTCGCTAAGCATACGCAACTCTAAACTTGCGCCGTTTTTTCTTTATAAACTTAGGCAAAAATTTCCCCATAACTCCCTGAATTTCCCAGAACCATATTCGGACATATTCTACACCCCTGCAACAAACAAGCCGATTTTCAAATTCTCGCCTAGCTGAAGCTGAAAAGCGATCAGATATCGCCAAAATATAATTTTCACTGATTAATCCAATTAACCTTTCAAAATGAAGAAGGGCTCACATTTCTCGGGGGGAATTTTTTTCCAATGACTTAATTCCAACCATTTGTGAAAACTATTTTTGAATAGGTTTCTTCGGACAAAGTATATATTAGTAGCCACTTAAAATAACATTGAAAAAATGTTTAATTTCAAGATTTTTTTAAAGTTTGATGCGAGAACTGAAAGATATTAACCAATTAGGCGGAAAAACACACCTAAATTTTCATTGTAGTTTCGACTCGTGTGATTAGATTTAAAATTCAATTTAAGTTTTTCTTATCCACTCGATCTTGGATTTCGACATAATCCAAGAACTTCTTAAAATGCCCTTTAAGGCCTTAGTATTTTCCTTTTAACAATAGGCAAGAAATATACTATGTGGATCCAAAAGAATCCATTAGTATCACGATATTGATGAATCTGACAGTACCCCGAGGGGTTTTCTTTGTGTTGTATTTTTTAGATATTGGGTCAAGAAGTGCTTCTGTCGTAAGTTGTTCCTTCATCTCTTAAGACTCGAGAGCTTTCACAAGAGAAAGCCCGTAGTGTCCATTATTGACGTCTAAACAATAAATTAATTCTTCATTCTTGCTGTTTGACATGATTGATTTACAGTCCTTACAATGGACTTTTCTTAGAAGATAAATAATATGCTCGCTAACGAAGAGTATACTATTAGTAAAATGATGTTTTCAGAGAAATTGCAGTAAATCTTAAGGTTTATTTGAACTTTTCACTTTCGGTATTCATTTAGGAGGAATCATCCAAAGTGTAAATTGTCCATTGCATTCTTCAATCCTTCAATTTTATATGGAAACGAGCTATTCATGAACAATGAAATTGAAACAGTGTAAATAAGCCTTTGCTTTTGATTTGTCCTTAATTTGCTTTACTCCTAATTCTGTTTTGTCATTGCCTGTTACGCCTGCAATACGCTTTTGAGATCAATGGTCATCATAATTCTGAATTTTTTGAGTGTCTGAACTGCACGATTTGTCTTTTACGAAAATAAGTAAATAAAAGGAGAGGAATAAAGTGCTGATATTTTTTACAAGGCAAATAAATATTCCTTCTAAAGCTTTTTGATATACTTAGACTCCCTTAAATAACCAAATCTTCACTTTATCTAACTGTAAGTTATCAAGCTAAAAAAAAAATGATTTTTTAAAACACTCCATCCAATGGTAAGTAATACTTTTGTAACAAGTTACCATATTTAATAAAGGCGTCTCTTACTTAATAATCCAGCTCTTACTTAGTCCCATTTAGGCCGGTTAAGAGAGGGGGGTCTATCGTATTTTCATTAATTTAACAGTTAATGCCCAATGAAACTTTTTTCCACGGCAATATATGGGACATAACCTTAGAAAGTAAAGTAAATATTGTTTAAGCTCGAGAGAGAAGATCTCAGCCGAAGCTTAAGAGCCACTCTGACCCATTTCGGTAGTAATATCTATTTGCTTTGCTATCCTTCTACCCTTAAAGTTGCAGTTATCCGTTTACTTCCAAGTATAAATTTTCCCGTCTCGTGACTGTATGTCTGTTTGAACAATATCTTGCGCCAAAAGCTAATATCGTTTTCTGCAAGTTCAGGGATAACTAGGTACTAAAAGAACTTTGTTGTTTTAATAGGTATCATATAGCAAACCCTATAAATTTTGAATGGGAATTTATCAGAATATAAAGATCCATAAAAAATATTACTAGTTTTTGCTGCGCAGCAGCCAAAGAGAGTTTACTTAACAAAAACCTCGTTTCTAATAGTTTAATTATGTTATTTTAGAAGGGTAATAGATAAGTCAGCAAGATTGGAATTTAGGAATATTTTTTCCAGTGTTCTCTCCCTAATTTTATAAAAACATTGCCTTATCTAATTTAATTAATGAAAAGAAAAAACAAGACCTAATGTTTTATCTTTTATTTTTTTTTACACTTTCCCTATCGCATTTTTTTTTTTTTTTTGGAAATCCCTTTAACGGTTATTTGTTGAAGCTTCGAAACATACTCTTGGATTGGCTTCTCTGCTAGCTTCTCTAATGCTTGCAGGGAAGCCAATATTTTCCTGAAATTTTAAGTTTATGATAGTGTAGTGTTATCAAATCTGTTTTTCCCTCTGCATGTTTTCAAGGGCATATTTAAATTGAACTAAAATTAAAATACTAACATTAAAAAGTACTGGTCATTAGGGACCATACACAAATTACGCCACTCACAAATTTTAGTGTTATTTTACTCTCCTTCTCATCACAAGTTGTCCCATTTTAGTGACCCCCTCCTCCCTCATAGTGATGTCGATTAACCTTAATTTCGAACTTCTTTTTGTTACTTATCATATATGTTAGAATAGTTTCTCATAACTCAATAAGGCTAGTAAAAATGTTAAGAAAAATGTTTTTTCATCATTCTGGGAAAATATACAAGATTTTAAGTGTTCAATCATACGTATTTAGTTAATTTTGTTCAAAAAGAAGATATTCCTATTAAGGATTTATTTGATAGATTATATATAAGATTATTATAAGATTTGATTATAGATAAGATTAGTATTTATTTAAAATGTTCATAATTATAAATCTTATAAATTAGCGAAACAATTTAATACTTAAAAACCAGACGCAATGTAATGAGTGTAGCGATAGTAATATATAGGAGTGAATGTAGTAGATTAGAGAATAGACTAGCGGACTAGCCAATAGTTTTTGACGGATACGGCTCAAGTGTTATGATTTGAATAATCTTTTTATAATTTCACTTTCATATTATGACAGCTGTTCTAGCAGTAATACCGGATACTCAAGTATATTGGAGCATGTGGAGGCCTAACCGCTCAACGTATCAAAATAAAATTTCGGGTACTACTGATATGGCGTTGGAACGGTACATTTAAGATGGAAACTTCCCTCGAAAAGTTGCAAAGAGTATATTTAAGGAACAAAGGATAGGAGCCTTTATTTCTAAATTACGGGTTTTTAACTCCCCCATATATAGTACCAATTGGATGCAAAAGATTGTAGACATGTTTAAAACCTGTCAATTTAAAAAATGTTTTAAAACATATTAAAAATGTTGAGCGATTAGTGCTTCAATATCCTTGAAGTTTATATTTGACCACCCTGTATTATTTTACTACATAGGTTTTCATTTAGCAGTAATTGTACCCCTGAAAATCCTGTAACTTACATAAACATCAAGATATTCCCCAACTATATAGAAAGATTAACACCTTAACTGATACAAAACTGCGATTATTTTTAATTTTTTGTTGAACTTAAATAGCATTATTTTTTTTTAAATTTCAGGGACTTAACTTCCACGTAGTTTTAATTCATGTTCTCATAAATAGAAATGACACTAAACGGGGGGAGTAACACTTTAATTCTCAGCACTTGCTTTAGATTCAATTCCCCCAAAAGATGAGATGCTGTTATTCTCAACCATTTTAAAGAACCCACTTTTGTCATTTATACTTTTTAATACAAAAAAGGTTTTTATTAATTTTTTTGTAATAGTTCTTCAAAACTCGCCCTTTTTTGGAGCTATCACATTGTTCATACAATGAAGATTTAATTATGTGCTCTCATCTTGAAATGAAAATCTTTGATATCATCTCCATAGTTTGAAATGTGCCAAATAAAGAGCATAAAATATTCCCCTAATTTGAAATCACAAAAGAAGAGTTCCTTGTACTTGGAAGCCATTCACAAATTATGTAATACTTTTTAGGGGAGTCATACTCCTCCTTTTCCCTCAGCCACAGGTTGTCACAGTTCAATGACCCCCTCCCCCATTGCAATATCCCACTTTTGGAACTTAAACTTTTACCCTTTTTTTAATTTTTCAGTATTTCCCTTACTCTTTTACAAATGTCGAATCGGAGCAAAGCAGTGGAAGAAATTTCTCTTTTCTGGAAGTGTGATGTCACAAAAATTAAGTCTCGTCTCCCCCTCGACAAATTATGCCACCCTCCTCCTCTCCAAGTGTGACGTAATTTGTGAATGGTTCCTTGTCAAAATATGGTTATGTGGAGACAGTTGTCACTGTAGAAATGCCAATCTATAAGTCACACAACTCAAAAGTATGCCCCAAAATTATAATGGTTTCAGTTGGTCTTGATTCTACTTAAATTTAGAGGGAGTGTTGGTCATCAATCACAATTAGTCTAAAAATGAGGTCTTACCTGTCGGCAGGGCCGCCCTTTTCCAAGTCCATGACAATATAACCGAGCACATTCTTCTCAGAGTCCGTGCACCCGGTGATGTAGATGCCCAGCTCCCCGTGCTCGTCCTTCCGCAGGTCGACGGATATGAGTTCGTGCATCTCCAACTGGGAGGGCAGTCTCCGCGGGGGGTCCCTAGGGGCGGGGGCGGCGGGGGGCTCTGGCGGCGACAGGACGTCCTCGCTGTCCGACGTGGACAGCTGGGACTGCAGCCACAGCCGCCGCCTGGCATTCGTGTTGGACGTGGAGGACGCGCTCTTGTAGCCGGCTTTTTTCAGCCGGATCTGATAGTTCAGCCCTCCGCAGTTGGACAGTAGCGACGACTCCGGGGAGTCGTCGCCGCCGCTGCAGCTCAGGGACGGCAGGGACTTGGTCTCGAGCGCGTGCGGAGCGGGCGAGTCGTCGCTGGGGAAGAGCGACGACTGGAAGATGCTGCCGCGGCGCGACGGCACCGCGATGTCCAGCTTGTCCTCGGCGGCCTTGTTCTTCCACCGGCTCCGCAAGAGCTTCCTGTCCAGCGTCCACGCCTTGAACTGTCCCAGGCGCGAGTTGCGGTTCTCCTTCTTATGATTGGAGTCGTCCGACTTGGGGGCAGCAGGCGGGGATGGAGAGTCCTTGGAGCGCTGGACCAGGTTGGACAGCATGGCAGGGGTGCGCAACCGGAGACTTCGCACTTCGTAGGACGAGGAGGAGGAGGACTTGGCCTTGGGGGCGTGCGGCTCATCTTTCCCGCCGGTGAGCCGCTGGAAGAGCGCGGTGAAGCGGGAGGGCTCGTCGGTGCTGTTCTTGGTGCCGTCGCTCTCGTAGCCGGACTCGTCGGAGCGGTGCTGGATGGAGCTGGTCAGGCTCTCCGAGTCCGGCGGCGGCGCTCCTCGCTCCAGAAACACCTCCTCTTCCAGGACGGTGCCGAGCTGCTGCGAAACCGATGCGGCTTTTTGGCCGACGCCGCCACCGCCCTCTAGCGCCCCCTCCTCGGCCGGATCGATGACGAGGAGGGCCTCCTCGTTGTTGTTGTTGTTGGTCATGTCGATGTCGACGCTCCGGAAGACGGGGTCGTCGTCGAACAGCGCCGACGTCGACACGCTGCGGAACATCATCATGGCGCCGTCCACCACGTTGTTGTTGTTGTTGTGGTGGTGGTAGTTGTTGTTGAGCGACTCGTTGCTGGCGTACGGGGAGCAACTGGGGGCGGGCGGCTTCTTGGGGGGCCAGTAGTCGCTGAGGGAGAGCTGCGACACCGCCGACCGCATTAGCGCCGACTCGTCACCGCGACTGCTCGGGGTGACTGCGTACTTTTTGGGCACGCTGTGCTTCCTGCCCAGCCACGGAAACGGGAAACCTGCGGAGAGGAACAAAGGATGTGAACAACACCATGACAAATATTCGAAACGCGCACGCGTACGTAACAAAAACCGTCACCGAGCAGGCCTCTCTATCTCTTTTCAGAGAAGAGAAGAAAAACCCTCTTATGTGGGATCGTACCGGGCCATAACGCGCAACAAAAGCGATGCTAGATAACATCTCATGCAGAACTTTTGTCCGACCGCAAGGGTGTAACCGCGTTATTTTGTAACTTTTAAGGATGTAATGAATCAAGTGGCAGAGGGCATCTTCGGAAATATTAATAGCTTTAATCAAGTTTCTATAGGAAGCCGGTTAACTGAGGAATTTCGCGGTTGACAACATCAGAGTGTGAAATAATATAGAGTGATAAATATGCTGTGGTAAAGAAAGTACTTGACACAAGTGGAGCTTTGATAAAATATAATTAACCACAAACGCATAAAAATTTCCTTGCATTAGGAGCCTCTTAATTTGTCAAGACTGCACTGTACTGTAGAATTAGTTCCATAAAAAACAGTTTAAAATTCGAAAACGTAATTAAAATATTTTTCTTAAGTACAAAATAAACTTGTGCATTTCAATATTTTGTGAAAATAAAAAACTGCGAAAATCAGTTTTATGACAATAATCAATGGGCTTACTCTAACAAAGTATGTCTAATTTTTTTTATCTCTATTAGGAAAAAGTTCAACAGGTGGTCACACTACAGATAACCATAACTTACGAGAATTGTATCTTATAAACACAAATAGAACCTCGTCAATGTGACCTCCCTATGCACTAAAGGTGAATGAAAGGTATAGAATATAGATGCTATGAGTTTTCAGTATATATCCAAAATTGAAAAAAAAATTAAATTTTTAAAACGAATCCCTAAATTCATTTGTTTTGAATACCTTTCTCAAAACTTCTCACAAGAGAATATTTAAGAGAAGGTGAGAAACCTCTTTTGACTCAAATTAAATTTTAAAATGACACTGATTATTTAAAATCTTCTTTATGGTCTTATAGCCCCATAAATAAAAACACGAGGACTACTGTTGTACCCAAAATTAATTCTCTAAGATTTAGAAAAAACTAATTAGACTGCTCCCGCCTATAATAGATTTAAAATTTCAAAGGAAAATGAGCCAACACACCACTACCATGTACTCATACCAATTACTAAAGATATACTATTTCATAAGACGTTGAAAAAATCTAATATTATCTTCGTGCGGTCTGAAAAAAATTATTAGCATGCCACACCTATACGTGAAAAGGGAATAACTCGATGATACCGGTGGTAAGCATTCTCAACACGATCCAGGTTTACAACAAAGCTACCAAACTATCAATTTAATATCACATTTTTCTTTTCACAAACCACAAAATGATTCCCCCTCACGTTTTGCCTGCATTACTCAGGAAACAGGAATGGAGTGAAAACTGCGGTTACGAGGAACTCAAACGGATTAAAAATATTTTCTAAATCTGAATCCGTAATTTAATTTGAGGCTTCACAATAAATAAAGAAGCTTGAGAGAGAGAGAGAAAAACAATAAAGGGGAAACTCTCAAAACGGGACAAACTTCTCCGCCCGAGGATTCACTTTCCTCTTTATCATAAAAGTTAATTACATAATTCAATATCGACTTAGAGAGAAAAGAGTCTATTTGAATCCACGTTTAAAATAGACCCGACTGGCTCGCCGCCTGAAGGGCGATCGGTAAAGCTGGTCCTAAATCTCCAAACGACCAGAATGGAACTAATTTGAAATTCTAAATCTCCCCAAATGTCCCGCCTGGAGCTTATTCGAACGGAATTCTATCCTCGGGTATCGCCGCCGTTTTTCCACAACAGCTGTTTTCTCCCTGTGGGTCACGAACCCAAATAGGGCAAACCACTTTCGACGAAGAGAAAGTGATCGTTCGAAATTCCTTTGTTCTTTCCAGAAAAGCGGTCAGCGATGATGAGGAGCTGCCAACCCCTCTCCTCTCGTAATAGCGGAGGTTTTACAACTTCCTCGGTATTGAATGCGAGATTCTTATTATTTTTTTACGGTTATTAAATAAGAGACACTTCGACTCATTTTTCTTCGGATAACTGTAACCGAGGGACGTTTATGACCTATCGTCGGGCAGGGATTTTTCTCATTAAAAGTGATATAGAGGTATCTTTGTTTTCTTTACCTTGTAAACACGCATCGTGGGATCCGGAAGTGGGCCAGGAGGAACAGTTTTTCTTCATTTGTAAACGAGTAAACAATCATTTGTTTCCAAGAAATTGTTTAAAAAGCATAATTTGGGTCAAACTTCATCAAACATTCGTTGAGGAAAAGTTATTTTTACATACTCAAAAAATCTGTAGTTATTATTTACATTTTACATCAAAGTCAAATATTTAAAAAAGAAAAAAAAATAGAAAGTACTACTACTATATTTGACATAAAGCTATCAAATGAGCTTCTCAAAATGGTAGGTGTTTCGAGTCAAGGTTTCGAGTAATTGAAGATTTTCTGCAACGGTGTCTGTGTTATTCCTATGGGGAAGGTGTTAATTGGGTGGCTTTAACAGGTTAATTACTTAACTTTTGACTAAAGCAATTAATTACCGCACGAAATGAATTAATCTAAATCAGTCCGCCCTCATCTCAAATTTTGGACTTAAACCACTGTCATCCTGAGAGCTCCTATTAACTGAAGTATTTCAGCTATCCTCGATTTCCCAATAAATTGCTCGAATCAAAATACTCTTAATATGAATTCCATAAATGATTTATATTGCTTTCGAAGCAGCTTCAATGATTTATTTTCGATAGCTTTTCATCTTTAATACATTTTCTGGACCAAAGTTCCAATAAATAAAGATTTTTCCACGAATGAATGAAAGGGTCAAATACCGTAATACTAGAGCTAAAATATATCATTTTGAGTAGAAGAAATTTGCAAGTTTTGCCTTTCAAACACCAATTAACACTTATAATTTGAACATGCATAGGCAAGTTGAAAAGAGATGTTTCATAATTCTTAAAACAATATAATATATCTTACTTCCTTGAGTTCAGAAATGCGAACTACGCGTGAAGGCACTCCGAATTTCAAAATCTCTCATTTGATGCCATCTCGCAGTATAAATACGCTCCTGGATTGTAGTAGTTACCACACGATCGTGGCTAGTTAGCCTTGTCCTAGAACACTTCTCAATCGAGTGACATCCTCCATTAAAACAATGCGGGTAGTGATCCATGAAGAACACATACTGGAGCATCCTGCTTTATTATTTGTCCACACTTCACCTTTATGACACGAATTTCAATGGCGTTTATGACTTTCACTTTCGACCGCGTGACATTGTTTTGTCTTTCAGACTTTAGTCCAGAAACAAACAGTCAAACAGACTTCTTTTTAAGACAATCTTTTATGAGTGCCGGCGAATATTACATTTTTACTCGTTCCAGGATATATCTGGAACAGAAACTTCACGAAAAATCAAATTTTGCCAAGGTTTAGGGACCCGCATAATATTTTTTGAGAGAACCGAAGGGAATATCTAAGTTTATTGACCTAACAATGATATGAGCGTAAAAATCCTCGCAATTATCCTTCATAAATTCTTGTATAGGTATCGAACTCCTATTGAAGTAATTTTTATGCATTAATAGCTACTACGGAAAGCGAAAAACTAGTCATTAATTTTTTAAGTCTGATAACTCTAGCTCTATGACAGGGTAAGTGGAAAAACTGTCATACGTGACCATGGAAGGATCTCCGGCATTATGTCCATTCTAATTGTCCCCAATCAAATGCTAATCATAAAGTTTAAGATAGCGTTCTCTCCTGCATTGCCTATGCATGCATTCAGATTTATTTCTTATCACAAGAGGAGTGCGATTTTCCCTTAACAGAACGATTAATTTGATTTTGACAGCATAAATATGAAGTATGGACAGAGACCAAATACAGGATCGAACGTGGGCTTTGGAATTTTATACATTAAGGCTCCGTGTCAGATTGTGAAGATATGCAGATATATTTTTTAATAAAGAACAACCAGAGTGGTGTATACAGCTAGTCGAAACCACGTTTTATAGGATGGAAATAATTTTGTTTAGTCAAAAATTATCGAAAACAAATTTTGTGCTTGTTTCTTTTCCTCTGTTATTGATAAAGGATCAAAATGTGATTTAATACAAACGTGGGTAAAAATGCAAACATTCCTTTAAAATAATCAAATTTATTTATTGAAATTTATTGAATGAGGAGTTTTTACCTCAATGTTATTCGCTCAAATTTCAATATAACTGATTTTGATCCTTCAAACAAGTCATTAGATTTTATGAAGATCAAATTTTTCAGTTTAGTAATTCAAATCCTTCCCCCCCCAAGGGATCCTTAATTTAAAATAACCCATTTTTAAAGTTTTAAGTTTTTATATAAAAACAGTGTGTTTATTATTCCAATTAGAATTGTGCGTGAGTCTATGCTAACTTTATCAATGAAACTGAACACTTCTACGCCTAAAGGTTGATTCAATTCAAAATAATTTACCTTGAGTTCATTATTACGCTCAGAAACAATTAGATGCAATTCCAATCGACCGATCGACACACATAATTTAGGAGACTTCATTTATCATGGCGAATCCACATAAACAAACAGTTAATAAACTGAAAGTGAGAGAATACTTACTGAATCGGAATGGCTTACGTGTGAAAACGCTGATCGAACGGAATAGAATGGCCAAGCATTAACGCTAGACATTTGCATCAACTACCGGCAGAGAACTAAATCCCACTTTGACGTCTTGAATTAAATGCCAACGCGATATGTTAGGTGGAAACAGAGCGAATAGAGCCAACTTGAATAGCTTTGTCCCCAGCTATTTTAACGTTGCATCACGCATTACACATAGAATTTTTTTGAGTGACCTTACGTTATTCAAAATTTTACAAGTCATGCAAAGTTGTTTTCTTCCCGTTGAGCAACAGAGATTGAAGTCTTTTGTTGATGGCTTTCGATGCGTAGTGAAAAGAGCCATTTACGGTGGTTTAATGAGGGGATAGGCTGGTGATTAGGCCTAACTAGCATACGCTCATTTTATGTAGCTGGACTTGGAGCTTTTGAACGTAAGTTGTATTAAATTTCAATAGAAACTTTGATATTTATGTTAACCTGCTTTTCCAGAATACTTTTATATTTTGGTGTAACTACTGTAGTAGGGAAAAGCACAATAAAATTTAAAATGTGGGTACTGAAGTGAAAAATCGAAAACGAATAGAACGGAATAGTGTGGTATTTGCAGGGTGATTTGTAATTTTTTATTACATTTTAGTTGTAAAATAAATATCTAATATTTGAGATCACAACAAAATTAAATCTTTAATTTAAATTGTTAAACAACAATATTTAAATAAATAAATGAAATTAAAAAGCGTAAACCAATACTAATTACGTATTTAGTATAGACTCTGAAGTCCAAGAATGTAATTTTTAAAGTGCCGTTTTCATCTTTAAAATTAACTTATTTAGTTTAGATCTGTTTTATTAACCAATGAAAAGGTGACTCCTCGCAGAACAATGCAAGATCTACACATTCCGTTTGTGTCATTTTACGAACGAGAATAATTTTAACCCATTTTACCTCACCACATCAATTTTCACCGATACCACCCAATTCGAAGTCCACACTTATAATAATATTAAGAGTAAGAAATTCCTGGGTATTGTAATTGTAAAGGCAGGGTTATCGAACTTGGAAGCTTTCTCTGACTAGCCACACCAAACACAACGACGCGGGAAACGGTTATTAATCTTTTGTTAAAAGACAGAGAAAGAAAGAGAAAGGCACACAATCTGACCTACATATATGACGTAAGAAAGAAGAAAAGAAACAGCAGAAGAAGGAGGCCCGTTAGAAGAGATGTCTCGCTTGATTGAAGGTTTCGCATTGTTAACGGGTGGGCCGAAAATAGAAAATCGCGTTATTATATTATTTGAATCGCAGTGGCCGCGGCGAGATGTGAGATATAACGCCGCTGTGGGAGAAATCGAGCTTGCCAAGCACTGATGGGATCGGGACGATTCTTCAGGGATGACTTGGAATAGAAAGGGGCTTAGAGATATAGGGGTCATTTTTCTAGCTTTAACTTTCCTATATAATCCTCGATTTCTCTCTCTTTTATTATTATTTATTTATTGAGTTTTATTCTTTGGAGCTGTCTCTAAATAATGAGGTAGATCAAATGGGGGTTTCGGTTCACAATTATATTTCGGAAATGCAATTAAATAACGATCTCAGACAGAATTAAAACACAATTCGAATTATTTGTATTATTGATTACGAAAATAAATTTCACAGATGTGAGGTAACTCATCGAATAGGAAGTAGCAATGAAGACTTCTTAGTTAATTCGCAAATTCGCATACACAAGTATGCCAATTTACAATGTTAATCCAGTTCAAAAATCTTTTTGACTTGTTTGTCTCTCAAATTGTTTTTCTGTCCAAAATATTTTTCCCAACAATAATAAAAAAATGAAATTATTTCGCATTATTACCGATTATATTTAATTTTAACCATTACTACACAATCAGCTAGTATTCAATAAAATAAAGAGTATTCTTCAATATTTTCATTTATATTTCATTATTATCATTTATATTTCATTATTTTCATTTATATTTCATTTATATTCCATTATTTTAATTTTATTTCAATATTTTTATTTAATTTCAAAGCATTTTAAAACTCTATACAGGAATTATTAAACCTATTAAACGATGCCTTCCAAACTCCCCTGGTATTTGTCTGTTTGGTATTGAACACATAAAACTCTGAAATAAATGTCATTCTTCCCTTGCAACAAATAAAGTCCAACAGATAACATGAAACTCAAATAATAACACAAACTTGAAAGAGTTTCAAAAGTTTACTATGAAATTCTAAGGACGTAAAACCCCTTTTTTGTCGCAAACTTGTTCCTCAAATAATGACCACAAAAAAACGAGGATGAAGCGTGCGAAAGAAAAATATCGATTTTAAAAGTTTCTTTAATAAGACGAATTCCAACTTCAATTTTATTTGTTCAACGACAACATTTTTTCCCCTAATTTCTAACAGCTTATAAAAGCGGAAGGCGAAAAACACTGTCCTGGGACCAAAAATCCGTTTTAATGATGAGAACACGCACGGGAGCAAGGAGGAAAAAACATTTTTAACACAAACATTAGAATTGGGGTGAGCAGAGAGGCGTTAAGTTAACTTAAAAACAAGACCGGAGTTTTCATAAGTAATGAAGCTCAAGATATACTCGAAAGGGTACTTTTTGTTTCTCAATAAGACTTGTCGAAACTTTTCTCTCTCCCTCTTCTTGTTGGTTTATTCATAAAGTTAGGACACGGCCTGAATTCCGTAGAACTTTTCGCTTTGGTCTCTGGAAATTCTCCAGTTCTTTTAGTCAGTTTTTTCCCCTTTAAATTGAGGATAAAAACACACGGGGAAAAAGTTGCGAAACTAGGGATTTTTTTTTATTGGAGTTTTGGGATTTTGTTTGAAAACGGGAGTGAAATAAGATACTAACAACTTCCTTAACAATCGAGAGAAAACTATTATAACAAGCAGTTGGTGCTCACAAAAAACTCTTCTAGAATGACTCCAATAAAATGGACTGTCCGGTTGAAAAACCTAAATATAACTAAAGTTTGAAAACGGGGATTTCCAAGGCGACACCATCGTTATTTCCTATGCAAGTGGGTTCATTAACTTCAAGGAAATTTATTGTGGTATCTTCTTTGTAATATCTTCTTTGCAATCTATAGATACTTAATTGATAAACAAAACATGTAACTGAATTTTTATACAAATTTTAAACAAGTAGGTGTTAAAGAGGTTATCATAGTTTATTTTCTTGTAATAGGTTTCATAGTGTTTCATAGGTTACTCTTAAAATGGGCTAAACGCTTATCCCATGCTTTTAAGGATCGATACTCAGTTATCATGCGTTTATTCAATTAGCTTTCTAGTATTGTAGAAATATTTTCCCAACCTCAGTACTCGATAACCATATAATGTGATTAAAATTCAAATTTTTGTCCATTTAATACGAAAAAAAAAATTCCAGGAAATTTTAGGACAAAAACTTACAATCAAGAAAATAATTGTGGCCTATTTAAGCGTAGTAAACATGATGCACATTAAAAAGAAAAGGGGTCTCTAGAATAATAACGATGAGAATTTTGTGCAAGAAATATTGAGAAACAAGCATCTTAGGTTTAAAAAGCAACAACCAGGAAAATAATTTCCCCCCATTTTAGGCCCCTCAGAGTGTGATGTAATTGAGGAAAAGGTCTAAGGGTTACGGCGGAGGGAAAGGGATATTGAGAAACAAAATGACAAACCTTTGGTTTACAAACACGCACCGTGAAAAATAATTTCAACACGCCAAATGAAAAATTAATGGATGTGTGCCGCCGCCGAAACAGCCACCAGGAAAAGCACCCTAACGATCTAATCACACAGGGGTAATAGCTAATAATAAGGGAGTGATCCATTTTGGGAGTCGCAGCTTTTGTGTCGAAGCCGAATGGTTTTTCGGACTCACTCGAGCATCGCCGAAGCAGGGAGAGCATAGGTGTCCATTATTGCGACTCTGCACCAAGCCCGGAGCACGGACAAGTCTTTGACCTTTATCCGCTACGCCCTATTTCTAATGTTAGGCAGAGCCGGGACAAATATACCTGCCACGGTGATGCCGATCTATCAGCAGTTGCCAATTTGGTAATGGAATGATAATCACCGTGTGTGTGTCGAAGACGCGAGGACCGCCCCGTGCTGGGAGAATGGAACAATGTAAATTCGGAACGAAAGGATTGGAAGTAATGGAGGGGAAAATGGCGGTGGGGAGTTCTCGTTTTTATAACTAATCCAAATTAGCATAGTCCACACGTGTATGTAATCCCATTAGTTATGGAAATGAAAACTTAATTGTTTGGTGGTCGGGAGTCGGGTTAGGTTAGCATGCTCCTTTTTCGCTCCAAATGAAGTGTAAAATATTGTAATAAGCGCAAAGAGTTATATTCAAAGCTTCGTCAAAACCAAAAACGAATTTTTGTGTAGCAGTTTCTGTAGAATTACGCAATGATTCGCAACAAAAATCGTCTTATATAAAGTAAACATATCCTTGTTAATGTTGTAGCTTAAGTTACTTAAATATTCATAGAAGCAAAATATTTTATGATATCTTTAAAATCAGTAATTTTATATTACTGTTTTTTTTTCAAATGACTATTTAAGTTTTTAAGGTGTTTTAAATAAACGAATGACAGTTTTATCTTCTTTACCTGAGCTTCTTAGTTTTCTCATGCTGTCTATCTTTCGTATTTGAAGAGAATGGTAATTCTTGTCATAAGAAAAATTATACTAAAATTAAAAGCAGCGATAACCCAACATAAACGAACAATACAAATAAAACACTATGGAATCTAACTACTGTAGCATCCTAAGTATTTTCTTTTTATTCGTTTATAACTTCTTACAACAATTTCTCCGAAACAGGTTTGGCAAAATTACGAATCGCATGATTTCCAAGAGTAAAATTAATTCCCAACCCGGAAGTCAACCAGACAGATAAACGCTACAAACAAAACTAATCCATTACTAATTTGCCAAAATATTGATACAAATCTCTCACTATTAAACCAGTTATTCCTCCTTTCATAACGTAGCGTAACAAGTGTCAACAGTCATCAAAATCCAAGAGATAACATGTTACCCTTGAATCGTGTCGAGGCCAATGGTTACCGGGTATATTGATCTTCCCTGGTAAACGACAGGATTATCGGACACGAGGATATTATCTCTCACGAGGTAGTATTCAGCACGCTCTGGTCTTAACACTAGATTGTGGCACTTCTCGTGATTTGTGTGAATGTGTTGTGAAATTGAAGGAAAGCCGTCCCATTAATTTGATGCTGGAGTTTAAACTAGTCGATGGTTTGAACTAAATTAGCGCTTAGCTCCGGATGGATAATGGGGAGTTAACTGTACTAAGCTGAAACGGTAATGCATAATTAGAAGCTCATCATAAATGGTCACTTAATTGGGAAATTTCATTAAGACAAGACACTAAGAAAGAAAAACGTATTTAGAATGAGTAGGAGAACTTATTAAGGGTAATTCGGATAACAAGTATTAAAGGGGCAAGGTTAAATTTTTTTTTTCAAAATAGTAAGACAAAAAACATCTGCAGAGTTTTTTTTTTTTAAATAACAAGGGTATTCTTTTGTGAAATCCTAGAAATTAGTTCACAATCGTAAGCCAAGAATTAAAAGACGTAATGCTCAGTAACTCAGAAGTAAACTCACCTTCTTCACTTTACTAAGAATCATATTATTATATCTTACTGTTTCTAACAGTTTTTACATTATTAAAGTCAAAACAAAGACTACATCAGTTCTATTCAGTTTGTACGTACTCGAGACCAATTTCTGTAAATCGATACTTTGAAAAATGTTAAAACATTGACTCACTACTCCTCACATAAAAAACATAAAATAACTCAAACAACTTGTGATTGTTTTAAAATGTACCCACATAAAATTTAACCTTTGCGGTGTTTTTAACAAAAAGTTTAATCCACTCTGAAGGTGCCCAAAAAGAACAAAATAGAATTTTTAAAGCATTTTTAAAAAATTAAATAATAGAGAGTACTATGTAATTGAAAATCTTATAAGCATGCACAATCCATTTTTAATGCTAGAGACATTACAGCTGCCAAGTTTTAACTCCCCCATCAGAGTTAATAGTTTTTGAAAGGTAGGGTGCGCTATGACGAGAGGAGACGCCTAAACACATCCTGTTCGAAAATGAATGGGTGATATTTTTTTGTTATCACTTCCACACAACGTATCTATCCAACTTCGGACTGAGTACAACTCCCAGGTGAATATTGTTTTTGATATGCTAATCTTTCAAGCCCGAAGTAACACACCAATGGCAGAGCAGCTTTGATAGTTTTTTTTCTTAATACGCCCATGAGGCCATACAACGTTGAAAACTGTCTCCTTTTGAATCATAAAAAGATCTAAGAAAACTAACATAAAAAAACTATAGTGGTACATTAGGGGATTTAAAAGCATTAGTTTTAAGATATCATTATCTCAAATTCTGTCTACTTCAACTACACTCGGTGGTTTCCATAATAATGAGACAAGTGTTATACTCAATGGTTTTCAATGGTTTAATAGTGAGTGTGTCGTACTTTGGAAAGGGACACTTCAGTTAGACGTTCTATGAATGATTCCTTTTACAAACGGAGTTACATACTTGACTCAGGAGTGAAGAGTTTCCCCTTATAAAAAAATATCTTCATGTTGACAAGTTCAGGTTTAGGAACTTACAACATTCCATAACTCTAAAGTTAAGTGTATTTTCTCGTTGATAACTACAGGATTTATTGATAAGATGTGGTGTAAGTAATTAATTGATTTGAAACTGAACTGATTGAAAATTCCATGCACATTTTATTCCATTAAAATTTTCCTAGAATAAAGAAAAAGGGATATCCTTGCTCCCGAACATGAATCTTGGCGACGCCCAGTCCCTGAGCAAAAGTTTGACACAAGGGCTAACTTTCACTATCCGACCCTCAAAAGTTAGCATTGCCTTGATATGTTATCACAGGTCTAGGGCAACTACTGGCGTGCAACCAAAAATCCCCCTTGCACGAAACGGTTAAACTTTTGCTAAATTTAAAGTAAACATGACAAAAGTGGACTATTTTTTAAATATTTTACTTTTTATTCATAAAATAATTGTTTACTTGAATATATAATTTTGATTTGGTAAAACTAACTAATCTCATTTGGTAGATAATATCCAACTTAACAGCTCAAGATAACAAAACTCTTTCTTGATTGATATGCCTGTCAAGAAAACTCATTTAAGAACTAAATCAAGCTAATTATTTCCAAAACTAAAAGCAATCACAGTGTTGTTTTCACTCGCATAAGAATCAATTGAAACTGCAACTGAATTGGCAAATCAGTCTCGAAAACTATCGAGACAGTTGAAATTACCGGAAAAATAATGCCTCTGCTCTACCTCCACGAAACCTTTCTAACGAAAAACAATTGCCGAAATTCATCAAGCTCACCGTCAGAACCTTAAGCAAACAAATTAAAGCAGGCTGGCTCCACCAAACGAAAGGAAAACTTGATCACACATCACTCGCTAGAGACAAAAAAAAAGCGGAGAAAACCCTTGCTATTGCGACCATGTCGTTTCGTCACCTTGAGGCAGGGACCGAATTCCACCCAAAAACGTGAGCTGTGTTATTAAAATCCTTTCCTTCGCGTATGTTCGCACGAGAACGGTAAACTGTTCCTGAAAGACGCAATAAAAATTATCATCTCGCACGTCAGAAAATGAGATCTTTTCGAAGCCCCGGAGGTACGGCTTGCGATACCGCTAGCAATATCCGACGGAACCCAGCAGCAGCTTGATTTGATCAATGAGCGGTGCAAAGGTGATATAGCGCTATGCGGACTTCCTCGAGTAGAAAAGTTTCCGAATTTTTTTTCTAGTTTCCAAATTACTTCTTGCGTCCTCGACGAAATACTTCATTCGTAAAACATGCGAATCCGATAGCAGTTTTTTATGAATCGATGGAAGAGGGAGAAAGTTTATGGGGATGAATCTATCTCGATCTTTGTCAAAAGGTGTTGACGGTTTCGGAAACTTCGGAAGTGTGAATGGTTTCGACAGTACTACTTTATCCTCTGTCAACATCGGTTGAATCTCTTACTGGATATTGCTTCGCAATCTTTTGAAAGCGAACTCGTTTTTATCTGTGACGGGAACTGGTTGAAACTGGGGGTGTTTCTAAATTTTTGCGACAGTCGTGCCAAGCACTTATTCCTAAAATTTATCTTCCTTTTTAGTGCTATAACCAGTAAG
Organism: Tetragnatha montana; assembly: GCA_963680715.1. NCBI lineage: Eukaryota > Metazoa > Arthropoda > Arachnida > Araneae > Tetragnathidae > Tetragnatha > Tetragnatha montana. The sequence continues at coordinate 23,968,226 of OY796680.1, forward strand.
ATGAATTTTACGAACATGGGCTTCTTCTTACCTTCTCGTATGTTTTCCTTCAGTTTATTTACTTGATACAATTTTGATGTTAATGAATTACAAGCCAATTCCGAAAATCAGGAATGTGTACTTACTTTGTATAAAATTATAGAAAATCGGTTGAAAAGTCAAGGTTTATACAGAAGGCAAAAGACACCACATACGGTTCAAGACCACCTCCGAAATAAAGTAATTTAGACGTAATGGAAAAAAACTTTTATCATAGAGAGAGCAGAGAGGTAAGATTAAGCTATTTATAGTCAAGAGTTAAACAAGTATTATGTTATGAGGTAATAACATACAATACAAATATACCAATTTCGAGATAATTTACACATTTCCATAAAATTTTCAAACTGTTTCTATAAAAGCTAGGATTTCTCCAAAACTAGTGTTTGACCATTCCCAAGTGGAAAAACGGGCAACAAGGAGAACAAAAAAGAGAGATGGAAATCCTCAAAAATAATAATCATTACAACCATAAAAGCTAAAATACACCTTTTGTACAATATCTCAACAAATTTAGCCTCCACGGGGCAAAATCAGAACATTGTATTTTATGAATTCCAGTCAAAATGTCATTACCTCTAGTATTAACCATCAACATCCCATAAAACATACAATGAGTGTGAACGTCGATTACCTTTTTTTCAAAAGAAATAAAACTAAGTCACAAAGCTTCGATTAAACATATGATTCAATCATAAAATGAATCACTAAAGCAATAAAAGAGGACAAAGCCATAAATCTAATTTTTATACGACCAAAATTATATTGCAATGAATCTACCGAACTCAAAAGAATTCTTATTGGAGTTTTTCTGTTATACACGTGAGAAGAAAACTCGTGTTAGAAATAAGCTTCTTGTTCCTTGAGCGGCACGAAAGAATTTTATATTCGAAATATATTCATTTATTCAGCTGCATCTGTAGTACATATTAGGTACTCATTTCTACATAAGTTCGGTGAAACTTTTATGGAAATGTACTCACATTACCACTCAGCATAATTTTTCATGTTTAAACTAATTTTTATATTTTTTCAACGGGTTTATCATTTACTCATACTTTGTAAAAAATATTTTATCTCTATAAAATTAAAAACAGTAATGAATTTCAAAACCAAAGCTTTTTTTTTTTCGCTATCATGATATAAAAAACAAATAGCATTTTAAAGTAATCATTTACATCCTAAGATAATTAGCTGTTTTTCCAAAATTATAAAAATTCAAATGGAAGATCTGACAACACATAACTTCTAGAATCCTTTAAGGGAGTATAAAAGTTCAGGGTAAATGATTAGATGTAAAATAAATCCTTTAACATAAAAATTAAAATATTTCTACACAGAACTACTATGTAAGAATCATGTAATCAAACTTCTATCTATGCTCATTTGGATACGATTTCATATTTTCAAATGGGCGACGAGGACATTCCAAAAATATAGTGCATGTAGTCAAAAATTATAAAAATGGGATTGAACGGTAAAAAAAAAAAATATAGAAAATCTCTTCAGTTATCTTAAAAAAAGTACTTTATTGATGCACTATAACATCTTTATTTTTAATACAGGAAAAATTAATATAATGGAGTTACAGATAACGCAGCCTCTCACCATCAATCAGTTTTACCTTTAATATAAATTAAGGAAACATACTTTGAATCATGTCGTAATAGATATAAATTTATTTAGGATTGCTAACCTTATTAAAAGGAGGGAATGCTATTACAAGTCGACTTAATTAGGTTTCTTATGTGTCAGACTCAGAGCCAAGTAAAAGCCCGAATTGAGTTAAACCAACTAACTGCAATAATAGGCGTTAAGGTCAAAGATCTGTCAACAAACAGCTTGTTTCTCAGATATTTTCCTTACACAAAAGAAGGTGGTGGTGCCATGTCCTACACACGGATGTCTCTTTGTACATCCCGTTTGGTAACAAAAAAGGACTCTGGTTGCTTGAGGGTGGAGGAGACCTTGGAGGAATAGCTGAAAAGATGCACCTGTCGTTTCCATTGGATTTCTTTGATCAGGAGAAGATGCTAAGAACTAATTGCGCATTAGACGTAGGTAGGCCTGAAGAAAGAGTAATATCGCATCGAAGACGTGTATTAAAAATGTTTAATGGTAGAACTGTAATGTTATACTCACATACAGCTTCTCTTACACACTTTTTTCTTATTATTATTGGTACAAGAAGTTTAGTGGTAGTTCTTTTGAAATTAGATGAATACTTATGATCGATGAATAAAGAATCGCAAATTTTTAAAACAATTTTTAAAAGAAAATAAATGTTTTTTAAAAAATAATTAATTTAAGATTTTGTATTTTAATCTTACATAGATATAAACTGTTACGATTATAGATTGAGATAGCGTTTTCAAACGCATACACGAGGTGCACTTAGTGAGTACTACAAAAAAGGAACCAAAGGATTTTATTTTAAAGGAACAACAAAATTTTCGTTTTTAGATTGACTATTCTAAAATATAACATGATTCTATTGATAGACTATCGTTTTTGTTGAATAGGAATTAATCAACACTAAACAAACACGTAATGTATACACCGAAATTCAACATTATTCTTCCGATGCACATTCATATCTCTTCTAGAGGCAACGACTTCCCATACTTCCGAAAATCCCGAGCCCCAGGGACCTTATCACATCAAGAGTCGCTATCTCGCAATTTCCCAAGCTCCTCAAGAAGAATCCAGAGAGCACATATCTCGTGATGCAGGAGGGGCAATCTGTCTTGAAGGGGGAAGTGGGGTCAGAAGGCAAAAAGGGGCTGTTTGGCTGTCTGCGTCACACGTGGCAAAAAGGGAGGCAAAGGCGGCAAGTGTTCGGAGTCAGCGGGGTGCAGAGAAATTACAAAAAGAGGGCGTCTAAACTCGTGTTTGGGGGCGGAGTAGCCTCCCGCCAGGGTCCGGGGAGGTCAAAGGTCGGGGAATGTGGAGAATTCGGTGGCAGCACTATGGAGCCGATTGACCATCATCAAGTTTCAAGTTAAATTTGGTTTTGAAGGGCAGGGGTGTCCACATCTCAGCATTCTTTTCGAACACTCTGTCTATTTTTAAACATAATATATTAAGTGAACTTCTACTTTTTACCAATATTGAGAAAAGTATTTACAGACTGTCATAGGCAGGGGCACATGCAACATGTGCTACAGCACAGGGCGGCAAAATTTTGGGGGCGGCAGATTACAACAATTCAAAATGCTACTAACTATACAGTTTTGAAAAAAATGTAGCATGGGCCCCCAGAGGACTAAAAAATACTGCATAAAATGGCTCAAAGGGGTCAAATTTCAAAAATTTTCTGGGAGAGAATCCCCAAATCCCCCTCCAAAACTTTGACGTCTCTGTTAACAGTTTTGTAAGTAACAATCATTTTTCAAAATGAAATTTAAATCATTCATAGAGAAGAAGAATACATTATAGTTTTTTGAGGGTATCATGGCTTCCCAGTTCAGAATTTTGACATCAATTTTTACATTGTTTTTCCCTTGAAAATTCTGTCACTTATAAGGAGAAATCCTCTTCGGGTTCAACCCAAAGGGTCTCAAAAAGAGTAAAAACAATACTTTTTAGGGTCAAATTTCAAAAATTTTCCTGTGGGAGAACCCCTAGACCCCCTTCAAAACTTATACGTACCCTCATTCATCCCATTTTCTTGAAACAGAAAATGAAATAGGGGGGAGGCGGCAATAAATCCATATGCACAGGCGGCACAGGGCGGCAAAAACCCTAAATTCGGGCCTGGTCATAGGTTATATAACGGCTATTCAAGCATGATGCATGGGCCGACTTATGGGATGCCCCCAAACTTCTTGAGAAAATTTAATATTTTTTTAGTAGTAAATCATGTTTTCAGATCCACTAGGGACACCTTGCCCCTCAAAGATTTTCAGCGTTCCCCACCTGAATCCGCTCATTGGAAGGATAATTCTTATTACGTTACTTACTCATTAAATCTATAAATAAAAATGCACTTGGCTTTTTCTAAATCGAAAGAATATTTAGATAGATTTATCAACATTGGTTGAGTACACCAATGTGTTTCTAATGGACCATACATCAGTTCATTCCTTTTTTGACTAGAAGTTCAAAATGTTAGCGAAAATATCAAGTTCTACCGTGATGTATGTTTGATATGCCTACCTACAACAAGAAAATCTTACTTCAATTCCTATATACTATCTACTACGCAAGTAACCTTAATATACAAAAATTTCAGCCGGTACTTGAAAGGATTGCCTGAATTGTTAAGTAGGAAACCGTACTTCACGAAATAAAAGTTCCAGTTGGGAATTCAAAAGCTAGTATAATCCATTTAAGAGAACCCGTGGGAATTAAATATTCCTGCATCGATATTTTCGGATTCTCTTTCTTGGTACGCTCAGTAAATAAATTCATGTTATTTAGTTTGATGCAAGAGCCAGATGGAGTTGCATTTTAATGGAAACTTCAAAGTGAAGAAGAAAACAGAAAAGTCCTCACAAATGTTATTCTAATGTGTGTTGAATTCCAATATTTTATGAGATTGTGACAAGATCAAATGAAAACACGAATATTTTTGTACCTATTATATCACTCACAACTGAAGAAAAAATAAAGCCTTCATTTGGTGTTCGACTAACAGCATTTTCTGCCATATATTTATCATACTAATATTACTTAACATATAAAACTATTTAGTAATCATTGTAATATTCATAACTGAGATAAAAATGTCATACTTCCGCGGTCTTATAGCTTTTTTCAATTATCTACACATGTCGTAATAAAAATTTCAGGAACACCTTTACACAACAGACGTTATCTACTGATATCACCTGAAAACCAAATACCCTAAGATCGTTTTATGACAAATATAACCATAAAAAAAGGAAATACAAATTTTTGCAGCGGGTTATATGCAGGCCATAAAAATGCAACACGTGATTATAACTCTTTCCCAATTTTTTTACGGTCGTTCACCATAGTCCCATGTTTCTCCATCACGAATAATACGCAAATGTTGAGCAAAGACATATGGTTCTTTTGTCGCAACCCTCCATACAGATCAGCCAATTTTGTCTTGCGAGCGTTTATGCTGTTGGAGGTCAAGGTTTAAACAGGAGTCTGGGCATTGGCTACAAGTTTGTCAAGCTCCTAACTTTTTTTCGTCTTGATTTCGTTTTTCTGTTAGTAAATGGGATCCGGTTATTGAAACATGGTAATTGATATTGCCGCATCGTTACTTTTAGACTGTCTTGGTGGCGAATTTCTTTTCACGAAAGGTGTTGGGATAGAAGATTATTTTAGAGGACTCGGAAGCTGTGTCTGGCAACTCGAATTTTCCTAAAACTTTGCGAGAAATGAATCAAATTGATTTGAATTAAGCTAAGTCTATAGTTAAAATACTATAAATAATTTTAATTATCTATCATACATATATGATAGATTAAGATACTTTATCTATATGTATGATAGATATACTAGATTTTTCTATCACTCATATATTTTAAAAGAAAATTGAACATATAAAAATTTAACATACACAAATTCTAAATTTAATTTATATTTATAAGCATTTTATGAAAAAAAACAGTTCATTGTAAGATAAGCAATTCATTTTGGAGCAAGCCCACTTGCTCTAAAAGGAAACAATCAAATGGAAGATTTAGCAATTTACTGCTCTCTATTTCCATTAGCTTGAACTTTAAGGAGTAACAGGACAGAACCCAACCTTCTTCCTTTTCCACCCTGTTTTTGACGTCGAATAAAAAGGACTTTTGAATTGCTGAACTTTTGCAATGTGAGGAATGAAATACAGTAATTCTCTTAAATAGAACTACATAATAAATTGGAATCGCACCCAGTACGCTGTAATCATTAATTAGGCCAAGAATAAAAATTTTTTGGGTGAAAAAAGTCTTACAAATTTTGGGTCTTACAAATTATAGAAAAATAGGTTTAAACAGGTTTATAAAATAATCAAAACCACGTTTACTTGAGAACTTTAGTAATGCCCACAAATTGAAATAAATCGTAATACTTGTAGAAAATTATGCCAACACAATGAGACAAGGATGAGCCGAAAGAGTTTAATTAATTTTGGCAGTTAAAAAAAATTGAAAAATTAAAGAGCAAATGATAATTTTAATTCCTAAAGTATAAAAAAATTCCAAAGACACCACACCAAGGAGGTGTAAGCAAATGAACACTATAAAAAATATAATGCAGCAATAAATGCAAATTTTTTTATTATTATGAAAGCGAAGTGTCAAAATTTTGAGTCAAATCTTACAAGGCAAGGATGGAGAAGCAAAAAAAATGCCTAAATTTTAAAAAAACTATCAAGTTGAAAGAAACTGAAAAGACAGTTATTTTCCTCGTAATGCAATAATTTCAGGATTAACAGTCGGTGTTGTAAGGCTAGAGAAAGCCCGAAGAGCGCATGTAAAATACCTGAGGAGGCATCCTGATGGAAAAATCAAAAAACCGAAGTGAACCTGTTTTCCTCGCTCGCCGCGGGGAAAGAGATGAAGAGTGGTGAAATTTTTGAAGGTGAAACACTTTTTTTTCTCGTTCCTCTGGGCTATGGGGCCAGTATGACAGGACGGGGACGCTCGACAAACTCCTGTGAGAACCATTTTCTGCTCGATTTGTCTTCTCTGCTTTGCGTATTCTCTCATTCATGTCATTCGTAACTGATGGAATGGGTAAGTGGTCGTGTCATGCCCCCTGTGAGACGTGAGACGGAGAGTGGATATAAGATAGGAGAAATACAGAGGGACAAATTTGAAGTTATGGATAATTCGAAGATTACAACTACTATTGGTCCCTTAAATTTCTTATTCAATAAATTTACCTTTTAATATTAAGAAGTAGGAAATTTGAACTTTTTGGTCCTACCCTTTAGTTTCATATCATCCAAGTTACAGGGGTCGTTCAAATATTACGTTTTCATGTTTTTGGTGACTTTTAATACCCCTTCCACCTTGTCACCAAAATAAGCAAATAACTTTCACAGTAAAACAAAACGTGGGAACTACCCTTATGACAACAGAAACATACGGAAGTTGGGAACTTGTAACAGGGGTATATATTGAATATCATCCTCTCATTTATAGGCCGAAATATCATCGGTTTGTAGAAAAAAAGCACTAAATCGAAACTTACTGTATTTTTTCAACTTAAGACGGTAATCTTTGACATTTTATGAGAGCCTTTCTTATTACATTAGTAAATCTAGAATGAACAAATACAGACAAAAAAAAAAACCCTGAAAGATTATCCAAATAATCCAGTGACTATACAATAAACTTAAGAGGAAGCCAAACTGACCTGGTAACACTGTGTATGTAGTAGTATTTTACTTCAAATACGAAGTCCGGGCCGACAAAATCCACAACTATGTGAAACGACGCGATTAGATAGGCCAATCTTAGAATCAACGCAATGATGATAAGCTGCTAGGCTTGAAAAGGAGAGCGACGATGAGGAAGATACAAATTTCCGTTTTATATTCCAAAGGAGGCACATCCGCCTGGAGAGACGGGGCCGCTTCCTCGAGACACCATTTTTCCACGATTCTCGGATTCCGAACAGCATGTTCCGAGAGGGAAGATGGAATGGTTGGCATAACACAGCCGTGTTTTGGGGGCCCTCCCCCGCCCGAATTTCCTTTTTTTTTTTTTTCTAATTTCAAAAGTGGGGGCTTAAAGCATGTGTCAGTGAGAGGGAGTTGGGGAGTGGTAATGTGGGAAATGGAATTGGGTATTTTTATTGTGTGTGTTAAATACGCTGATTTCATCACTCAAATACCACGAAAAGAAAAATAAAGAGCTGGAGAGTATAAATTGTAATTCCGCTACTACACTCCAACGATCGTAGTTTTATATTGGTTGTTCCACACCATCGGTGTCTTTAGGAGACAGCAGTTTATATACGCTGAAAAAAACCCGCGTCCCCCTTTGGCTTTCTGTATTGAAAATGAAAATAGAATAATATGAAATCAGAAGGAAGTCTACTACAATAACATTGTTATAGATTAAAACTTAAATTCTGAAACGAATGTTCTGTAACTGTATAAAATTTCATTTCGAAATAACTTGGAAATCCAGGCAGGTAATTTTCAAGAAAAGGCCCCCAAAAACAATAAAAGGGAGATGAGAATGGACGCAATCCCCCTCCCCAGTTTAAGAATAATCGCTGTTGCTGTTTTAAAACTGTTGACCACTCGTAATTGCAGGAATTAAGAAAAATTCCAAATAAGCTAGTTTAGTCCATGATTGTATTCCACCTAAAAGCTTAATATTCATCTTTAACGGGTTCTTTCTCCTCACCATTTAAATTTTATTAGAATCCATAAAGTCAAAGAAGCGAACTTATGTATGTGCTTAACTCTTGTGAAGATTGAGAAAAGAAATGTGATCTATTTCGTAGGGTATCAGATTTAAGAGACCTTCGAAGTCCCTAGCTCAAGATACGTTTATGGGTTTATGAGTGCTCCAAGGAACCATAGGAAACGCAAAGAGCAAATAACTTTACATCAATGTTCGGTGTCCTATGAAATATGTATACTCTGCATGACAAAAAGTTAGAAAGCATGAAATGGAACTTTTCTGTCCGAGTAAATTCAATGAATACGAGACATGAGAAGTTTTCCAAACATGCCCTCCCAAGCCTTATCCTTTTCTCCTCCTGAAGAACCAAATTCCTGATACCCGAAATGTTCTCCATCCATTCGAAAACGCAGTTTCACCCCTCAACACGGCCTTATCCTATATAAGGGAAGAGAAATCTCTTAAAACTGTGATACTCGGCAACCGGTACGTGAAAGGCAGCCAAACGACGGATTCCACCGGCTTAAGAGTCCTCTTACCCGATTCCCCCCCTTGAACGATTTCCATGTTATCCTATGGGAAATTTTCTCCGACTAATACAGCCTTCAATTTTGATCGCACTTTCCCAATTTTTGCTTTATGAGCAAGATCAGAAACAGGCCTATGTGCACAATTACTTTTGGTAGTTGAAATCGCATTATTAATATTTTTAAACAATTTTTGAAAGTTCCATGAACAGCCTATTCAACTTTTAAGCAGGTTTTTCCCCTAGATGTTTTTAAAAAAAGCGTTTGAAACTTAATTGTACGCGTAGCCTATACTTTCAAGAATCGAAAAATGATCCTACTTTTTGAAAAAAATGTAATTATCTATTTTTAATTAGTCGGAAAATGAAATTTGTCGTAGCTGGAAACTCTGAATACGGCAACCCTCCCGCTGTGCGCTCCGCTCGCTTCGTCCGTTATCAGGGAAACAGAGTCGTAAAGGGGGTGATGGTGTTGTGTTTCTCCTCTCCCTAGAACAACCGGGGGTATGAAATGAGGGGTCGTAGTGCTGCTTTCGATGACTTTTGAGTTTGGACGATTGGACAGAGAACTGGAAGGAGGCAGGATAGGAAGCTTCCGTATCTCTCACGGGGAGAAGATTTCTGCTCTTTATTCAATTGAAGAATTTATAACTAATTCCTCACTACTTCACAACTTAAAAAATACATGAAAAATTTACATTTTTCAAATTAGAATTGGAAACAACTTATAATAATTATAAAATAATAAACACATTTTCTTTTGAACGATTTTAATGATTTAGATGTGGTAATATTTATTTAACTTATGGCTGTCTGAAGTTTTCAGAATAAGTTTGATTATTCAAATGATTAGTTTAAAAATTCCTTATCTTAATTTTTAATTCTTATTATTGTTGGATGGTTGATAGTTGGATAGCTTAGATAAATGGGACATTTTCATGAAACTTTTACGGATAGAGATCATATGAAACCCAAAAACCGATGAGCCCAAAATTGAGTAGACCGCTAGATTGTTGTTGTGCCGAAAGGCAAATCAAAACAGCATATGGTTAGCTCTAAATATTTTAAGAAATTATTTACATAAAAATATTAATCTGGATAAAAATGGTTTGGTTTCACCAAAATGGACGACATTTCGACTTGGTTTACCAATGCGTCTGCGTCTCATATCAAATGCTAATGGTATTTTCTGGCTACTTCCTTCCATAGAAAATATTCATACATTAATAAGTATAATTCATGAATTAATAATAAATAAATAAATAATCCCATTTGATAAACCACATCTCCTAAGACCTAAAGATTCTTATTTTATTTAGAAAACTCCCATACTTAATGTAATAAATATTTCTCAGACAGATGGCAATGAGATTGAGCCAGCTGGATTGACAATTTTTTAAGTTTTCTTTTCCTGAAAAATACCAGGAACGTTACTGGAAAATACTGATACATTTCTTTGAAATAAAAAAAGAAATTCTGTTACCATCAGCTATAGGTAAAGTAGACTAAATTAAATATTTCTAGCCTTTAATTAGTAAAAAAAACCTGTAAAATTAAGAAAATAAAGATCTTTAAAAAAAATCTTTAAAATAGCCAAAAATGCTTGTCCCTAACAAGTTTCGTGAAATTCAAAGTCGTTTTATTGTGATTTAATTTTGCTTATTGAAAGAAAAAACGACAAATATCAAAACTATGAACTATTAAAAAAGGTTGTGATAAGTGTAAAAAATTATTTCTTGAATTTATATTTTTACAAATCAATAAAACATTTTGTCCCTCCCGTTACGTTCGAATTAATTTGAAAAATATAGTATTAATTATGCTTTAAAAATGGCAAACCACATTTCAAACGATTGTTTATTTACTTTAGAATATCTTTTAGCCGTTTTTTTTATTCTTCAGGCCGAAAACTATCGCGTTTTTTAAAAAATAATCTGTCGCCAAGGTAAGGTGTTTTTATAAATGTCAACTCCCGTTACGCTAATTTTTAATATAAAATAAACTTTTTTTGAAATTTTAAGCCCAGAAATATAGTTATCTACTGACATAAATAAGATATATATTATGGAGCTTTATTTCAGTATCCAACCACGCAAGTATGTTTTATTCTGTTATTTTATTAAAATGTCAACTCCCGTTACATGTCAACTCCTGTTACGATCCATACTATTTCTATGGTGAGAGATTCGGCCATTTATGTTGATTTGAAAAGCTGTATTACTTCGCTTTTTCTATTTCCACTATTTATTTTTATTTTGACTGATTTATCGTTTGCTTGTGTTTAAAATTGATAAACGAAGAGTAAACAAATGTGTATTCTTTAAAAATGCATCGGATTATATTAGTTTAAGTAATTTATTTTAGTTTTGTGTGATACCAGGGACATGATGTTTAGTATTAGAGTACCATTTTACCCTTAATTTTAGGAAAAAGTGTATGACCAATTGCTTTTCCATATACTTTTCACATATTTAAAAACACCTAAGTTCATTTCATTAAGAAATTATGTAGTTTGAAAAAATATTTTTTAATTCTGAAATGTAAGCGTATGGTGAAAATGATCCTAAAACGCCAAGTTTTAATAAAACAGCAAATCAGTGTAAAAAAACGAGACAGAAAATCAACTAAATTTTTTACTAGTACAGCTTGGCATAGAGCATTCGCACATGACGTCACTTGGAGGACAAAATCAACGTTGCTAAGGCTGTTGTTAGGGGCGGGACATATAAGTATCCAATAGCAGCATTCGCAAATGATGTCACTGGAGGAATAAAACAACGTTGCTAAGGCCGTTGTTAGGCAGAGTCATGTGATTGAAAATGCTCTATATGTACGACATGCTCCGCCCACAAGTTTTGACCAACAAATAGCTGTTATCCCCTCCCAATATGGGATTGCCAATCGCTCTGAAAAAGCGTTTGGTAAACAGTGAGATTAGAAAATATACAAACAAGCTGCCCGCTCTGATTTTTGTTGGCAATTATACCAGTAACCATCAGCCTCGATATGAGGTCCAATTCACCCCGATACAGATTTCTTGAACACCGGCTGAAATTTCCGGTGACCAAAGGGTACCAAACCCCACGAGAGGAAAGCGCGGACCCTCTGTCAATCATAGCTGGCTGGCGCCGAAAAGGGGCACTGCGAGAAACCGGAAAAAATACTCGCTCAGATGGTGACAGCGGTTTCTCAGTAGAGATTATTCACAAGTCAAGTTTTTCGCTATGTTATCGGGAATGTGATTTTCGGCCGGAAATTCATGGAGGTCCCTTTCTTGGGGGGGGAGGTGACCACCCCAATCACCCCCCCCGTGGATCCGCCACTGACCCAATAACGTAGTAAAATATAGTAAGTATAGTAAATATAGTAAAATATATATCCACTGTTCCATTATTTGGTAATATGGAAGTTATTAACATAATTTTATTTAGGTTTAATATATAAGTTGCTATCTATATTTTTATATATCCTCGATAAGTAACAATTCTCATAATTTTATTGTAGAAGAATAGAATTTAAAAAAAAATTAATTACCTCAAGCTTATGATGGTTTTAATTTGATCAAGAAAAGAACTATAATGAATATTAATAGGCACAATTTAGGATAATTTGATATCAATGACTAAATTTAAGATAATTGTATACATTTTATTGTAAATACCACAAGAATTAAAACTCTGAGCCAAAGGATTTGAAAGCTTTGGGTGCAATAAATGGTAAGTAAACTAGGTTTTTTTACTTATACTGATTAAAAATAGTGCATGAAAGATCCTCTCCATAACCAATCTTTGAAGGAAGTTACTGAATCTTAATCTAAATGTGTTAGCTCTATACCTCATATTCAATGAGGATCCAATTTACTATTGAAAAAACTTGTATAAATAAAAAAAAATATCCTAGAGGTTGAACAATTTTTATTCCCATCTTGTGCAGAATCGGGAAAAATTCCTGTCCATCTTTTCCAAAACTCTATTTTAGAATGTGAAGAAAAGTAATTTTTCAAAGGAGGATCCAAACCCTCTGGCTACGCGCCTGCCGCCTGCGATGCCCCCTTTTCTTGGAATTCTTGCGCGCTTCTCTCCGCTCAATGGAGATAGAATTTATCGCCAACAATCAGACCGGTAATGACCAAGATCGCGCTATCTAAATATCGGGCCAGCAGAGATTGGCCACATCTGTACCATAGATTTGTTTTAAAAATTTCTTTTATAATTAAAATTTTTCATTTTTTCAAAGGTTTCAATTTCAAATACTTCATAGTAAATCTACTACTATTATGTGTATTAAGAATATCATTTGAAGGCGTATATAATTCGAATATGCGGTTAATGTGAACTGGAAAGAAATTTAATATGTACTGCTGAAAGTTAATTTCTATCTAAGTTTTCTTAGAACTCTTACTTTAAAGGCCTCTTAATCGTATTCTTCATATTTTTTCAAAAATGGCTGCTCAGTTATTAATTAAAAAAAGTGAAAGGAAAATACAAATACAAATTAAGTCGACCTACTACAGGCGTAAGCCCAGCAAGGTTGTGTCCAGTCTATTCAACCAAAGCTATCGGATTCCTAGTATCTGTCAATTTTCCTCTTGAACTCGTTTAGCCCACTTGAATTTACAATTGTTTCAGGCAACGCATTCCATCTACTACCCTATTAAAAAAATAATGCTTTCTACAATCCGTCTTAAATTTTACTTTATTCAATTCGAAATTTTGACCCCTTGTTCTATTACCCGTATTGAAATCGAGTCCCTCTTTGTCCCCTTGCTTTACCATTTTAAAACTAAACTTTACTTAAACTAACTTTACTAAACTTACATTTTGAAAAAAACTTTAAAGTTTTAATTAACTAAACACTAGAAATACACAGTGCAATTTAAATGTAATTATAAATTTGTTTCTGCACTTTTCCGATCCTTCTCAATCTCAGAAAATGCATCAAAGACTCTTCAGTCGTGAAAGGGTATAATTTTATTAAAACAAGGCCAGGCTGAAAACAAAAAACTACATGGCAGTCTGTTTTCAGAAAAATTCAGAAAATTCCAGGATGTTCTAGGAAAGAGTTCGAAATGATCTTATTCCTCGAAAATTATGCGGAAGATTACTAGGGTTTTTTTACAGCGTAGCGTTTAGAAAAGTGTCTTAAATCATGATCTCTCATTTAATTTGTTAAAAAATTTTCGGTCATTATTAAAAATTAAAAAAAGTTAAACTCTTCGTGGAGTATGTTTGTCCGATTCTTTGGATGTTACTATTGTGATAATTCCCATGTAAAACCGTTGAAAAATCAAATGCTGTAGTTTTTTTTTAGGGATTAGTCACAGATTTCTGGATTAAATGCTTTGAAGAAAAGAATCACAAAATTAGCAGTCATCTCGACGATAGAGGAGCCCGCAATGAGAAAACAGCTCGTGATAAGGGAGAAAAAACTATTTTTACTAGAAAAAAAACAAAAAACCCTATGAATTTTATATGAAATTGGGCTAGAATTTTTCAACGATTCCGAATCCGTTGGAATTATTTCAGTATCTTTATTAGGTCAAAATTTTCAACTTTTGAACGAATGTCGTCCAGTACCCGGTGGGGAGAGAAGGGTAATAAATCATGGCGTGCCACTGTGGCCCACGTTCAAAGCGATAGAGAAGAAAAGAAAAAAAAAACAGCTCGTAACAGGAGTAAGAAAAAAATCTTCTTTTTGTAGAAAAAAAAACAAAAAACCCTATGAATTTTATATGAAATTGGGCTAAAATTTTTCAACGATTCCGAATCCGTTAGAAATATTTCAATATCTTAATTAGGTCAAAATTTGCAACTTTTGATCGACCGTCGTAGAGTACCCGGTGGGGAGAGAAAAGTCGTAAATCTGCACGTGTCACAGTAAGCCACCTGTTTATCACGCCTTCCCCGCTTCAAACATTTGATAAAAAAATTCAGATTTTGACCGCTAATGACGAGTTAGCTAGTGAAAATTTCGCCCTAAGGGCGATAACTCTCGCCAACGGTTACCCCCAAATCCCACTGTTCGGAGTGCCATCTGGTTTCGGAAAAAAGGCGTATAATAGTTCATCCAAGAGGGAAGAGGACTCTTAAGAATGTGATTTAGATGCGAGCAAAACGTGCGTGGAAAAGATGATCATTTTGTGAAAATGGGCGTCGACAGTGCACACAATGGACAATAGTTTTCTTTAGCACGAACTAGATCGATGCTAAACAGATCAATAACAACCTTATGTTCCCTCTAATGAACCTTAGATCGTAGCTTCAATTATTAGATGTATCATTTAGAAAAGTAATCGTGCCGATTTGTAACAGTTCAAGTTCAAAAACCACACTTGAAAAACTAGTTCGCATCGACTTGAAATGAACTCGAGAAAGTAATAATGATAGTCCAGAGCGATATTGAGAGTAACAGAAACATGCCGATATAGAGAAGGAATAGCCAGAAGATAATCGAGTTACTTGACCCGTCTAATACATATTTTGACCCGTGAAACAAGCAAAAATACCTTTATCTTTTAATTTTTTTTCTAGCTACATAGCTGCTCAAAACCTACAGTCTGCATTTTTTATTTGTGTTAATTTTCATCACCTCAAAGCCAAGATTTCTTACCTTAGCATCAGTTATAAAAAAAAGTATAACTTTATTAGGTGACAGTAAAAATTAGCAAATGTTGAGATATAATTTAAAATTTTACACCCATTTCTATATTATAAAATAATTAACAAATTTAAGACATATGCCAGATGATTTTTTCTATAATTATGAGAAATCAAGTAATTTTAAGAACGGGAAATTTATCGAAACCTGTATTTCTGTTTCAAAACTTTCAAGGATCGAATACTTTCAACTGTAACAGTATATTAATTTTGAATTTAACTGTTTTCAACATAACTCTGTATCATTACATTAAAATTGTAATTAAACAAAAATTTAAACTCCAAAAATCGCTGAACGCTGCTTTAGGTACAAGGTAGTGAGGCTTTTACTTCTAACAATCGTCTGGCCCAAGAAATATCCAATGACCTAAAAGCTGAAATTCCCACGAGCTACGATTATTCATCCTTATTCATGCAGGAATGCGAGATTGAATAATACAAGGCACAGTTAATAGTTTCCAAGGGATGTCAAGGATAAACACCAAGGTTAACGGGAGAGGGATGGATCTCTAGAAGCTCATCATTTCTTAGGAGTTAATGAAGTTCCCACGATAAGAATCGTACAAGGATAACATATTCAGTTTTAGTTAGTGATGAAGCAGGAGATGCATTGTAACTAGTTTTACTTCATGAAAATTTTATAGTAAAAGAAAAACCGGGAGAAAGTTATATTTGTGCAGCATAATATACGTACAGCAGAATCTCCTTTTCATACTAGTTATTTTAGTCTTCCAAAGACTTTATTTTCCCTCAGAATTGTATTTTGAGATTATCGCATCGATAAATATCAGAAGGCAAAGACCCTATCTGATACGATCAGATAAAATTAGCAGAGTGGAAGATAAAAGATATATTGATCAGGAAGTTTCTCGGATTTTGGACTGGGGCCAGTTAAGCTAAAATTTGCTTCACGTTACGATAGACAACAGATATGCTTAAAGAATTCATTGAACCTTAGGTTTTTTCATGGAGAATAACTAGAGAGGGTTGTTAGGAAATAAAGCAACTGTGCTTTGCAGTGAAGCTACAATACCACTTGGGGGGAAAATGAAGTGCAAAATAAGGATGGACACTGGGCAGTGGATGTGGATTTTAATAGAAGGACATTTGTTACAAATATCCTCCTATTTCCATAGAAGTAAATGGGGCATAGAGTAATTAGTACTCATAAAAATTGAAATATACCTGGATTTAACGCCAGAGTTGTATTTAAATAAAAAGAGTTTGATAATTCAAGGTTGGAAAAGAAATCTTACTACTCTTATTACTTTGTGTAAAAGCAGAGAACATGGCAACAATTCTTAGGTTTATTTCCGGATATTTCTACACACTAAAAATGAAAATTCCTCAGTTTTCAGTTAGGAAATAAGTTTTCAGCCGCCGAACAGCAACAACGTAACAAAAAACAAAAGCTTATCGAGAGAGTAGTCCATCTCAACTTCCCAAGATTATTATTTCCTCATATTTTCGGGTCAGCAAATGAGAGATATTATAGCTACTCCTCACCATTTCCGGCCGGAGCGGCGAAGGGAAATAAAGCTGCGATTCTCCGATTCATTAGCAAGGACGAAAGCGAAAGAGGCGTTGGGGTCAAAAGCGACGCCTTCACACACATTGGTGAATCCAGGTTACAAGAAAAGCTTGCCTCACCACGGCAGGTAATACCCGGTGGTTCACAGGTGTGCGTCCGGGTTTTGCGAATGCGATTTTTAACGGAATTATTTAGGTGTGATGGAGGATTTAGAGAGGCTGACGCAGGGGCGCGATGATATGGGGCGGCTTGAAACGGGTGGCTTGTGTCATAACAAGAGGGAGACCTTCCGTGGGGGCCTGCGTTGTTTATATACAGCCGGGAGATGATGTAGGTGGAGAAATTTCTTTTAAAGGAGCGTGAGGGTTTCCTTACGATTTGTGGCTATGAGAGAGAAAATAGTTTAGAGAAAGAAAGAACGAGATACAGAAGAGGAAGATTAGGGGAGAGAATGAGAGGGGACGAAAGAAAGTGAGAAATATACGGGCAGAGAATGAAAAAAATTAGGAGAAAGAGTGTATGAGAGAGAGAACAGAGAGATTAATCGGAGAATCAAAGAAAAGAGAAAGTAAACAAAAATGAGAAATAAAAGGAAAATTAGCGGGAGTTGAGAAATAAGAAAAGGGAGAGTAAAAGAGAGTTGGTAAGAGTAAAATATAAGAAAATTTCAAGACAGAATGGCATTACACATCATCATTGATAATGATGCTTTTAATACTTTCTCTTGAATATTTCCGTCCCTTTTGCTGCCCCGCAGATAAATATCCCTAGGACAGATTTTCGTCCCTGGACGTAAAACTTTTAACTATTAAGAATAGAAGGAAAAAGATAATTAAGAAAAAAGAGAGGTAAAACGAGTAGACAGTAATAGAGAGAACAGCATAGTAAGAATAAGAAGAAAGAGAAAGGGAAAAAATCCAATTTTCCGGATCGTTGTTCCGGTGAGACGGTGCGTTTCGGTCCAACTGGAACTTAATAAAACCATCGGAGCTTAAAATAAAGAGTTCCAGCTTTGGATTTCAAGTTGCATTATATACTCCTATAGAAATAAATTCTCTTAGAAATTTGTCAAAGGAGGAAAGTGAGGAAAAAAGGAGATTTCCTTATCTGTTCGGTAAAAGAGAATATTTATTACGCTCAGAAACACAGATAAGAACCTTAAGGGGGCCTCTTTCGAATCGAAAATATTTGAACGTTTTATAAAACAGATTTGGTATCCTGATGTTTCTAGGGATAAGATATTATTTGAAAATTTACAAGGCACTAAAAATTTCTTAGGAATGTTGATGAAAATAAGGTTATTTCCTTATCTAGCTGCGAGATTGTATTTTTATCACGATTAAGGACAGATAAGAACCTGGTGGGGCCTCGTGACAGTTTGCAGATCTTGGAAAGATTTCTACCAGATTTGCCAGCTGTGGTCATATCTTACTTACTAGAAGAGAAATATTGAGTAACTTAATCAGTAGACGTTTGGAGGAAAGAACAAATATTGTGTAGATTTACACAGTAAAATATCTCTCCATCTCAGAGACTTTGTCAAATTGCTAGCCCAATTCAAAATTTTTGAAAATATTTAAGATGGGAAAATAATTTTATTATCATCATAGAATATAGTTTATTAATTTTATTCCTCTTTTACAAAAATACGTTATTCCGCTAAACAAACCCCGATAAAATTTTCAAATTTTCGCTCAAGAGAATGACTTTGATGCAACTGTGTGCTGCAAAACCCATCAAAACCATAACGTAAACATAAATGTAAACAGTTCCAGGTACTCGAGGGGAGGGTGGTGAGGATAAAGAAAAAAAAAATCCTCCCTCGGGGGAGAGGTGCCCCCAGATTCCCCTCATGCATTTGGGGTCACCAGCTTTCACGGTTGATGCTCCTGCTACTGTATTACGAAAAATATTCCTTGTGCTTGTGCAGGGGGGTGGAAAGCGAAGTTTTGGCGCCAAAACGGTTTGAAGTGAGAACGGCTGTTCTGATTCTGATTGATTAGGAAAATTCTGACTGATAATTCCAACTTAGGTTCCTGAATTTTGATATTTTTAGTAACGATACAATAATCAAATTACAAATAATTACAAAAACAGAATATTTTTTAGTGATTTTTCTTGATGATAAGTGAGTTACAGATTAATTAAGAACTTTCTGAAACAAAGTCCATTGAATTAGAAAATACAAAATAATATTACTACTAAATAGTTTTTTAAACATAAGTGATTACAGTGAATGTGTAAGTTTTCTAACTAAACAAAAATAATATTTTCTCAAAGTACTTTTTATAAAAACATCTTACAATTCATCAACTGGCTTGTTAAGGAGATAAAAAAGGATACTTTACTGCATTTCTCAAGTTAACATTCCTATCCATAGAAAATTTAAATTGCCAACAACCTCCAAAACAAAAGGAAATTAACCTTAAACCTTCATCCTTTTATTTATTGCACAAAAAAATTCGAAACACGAAACTGTTTACAAAAAACTTGCAAAAGATCTGACGCTAACAAAGCCTCCAACAAAAGAAGAAAATAAAACACTAAATTACTCAAAAATTCACTCATGGACGAAAATACTCTAAGAGAATCCCTAAATAAAATTATATCCACATCCATCACCACAGTCAACACAAAGGACGCTAAACCCGCGCGCGCCACAATATGTTGACGGAGTACCCAACATAAACCATAAGCACGTGGTAAACAATACACCATTGTTTACAATCGCTTGCGCCAAGATGCCTCGCCCGTGATAAAGCCAAGAGCAGTCTGGGAAAAAACAGATGACTCGATGGGTTCACTTTCGGCCGAACATGCATAACTGGAGGGAAATTAAGGGAATACGAACACCTCAATAAAAACCGAAACTCCCATCGGAGACATTCCTAGCAGAAAATATACGGTGTGTCAAGTTCAATCCGAACGAAAGGTGACGAAGTTTACGGGAAGGTGGAAAGAAGATGAAGAGCTCTCACAGGTTTAGGGGATTTTTTTAGGGAGGAAATGGGGGTTCCTGTCGCGCAGGTTGGGTGAGAACAAAAATTGTTACCCTGGTAACCAGACTGAGCAAATGTTGACACTTTTTATGATGGCTTGCGAATTCATGAGCAAATGTTGACACTGGTGAATCATTCTTTCCGGAAAGTGAATGAGTTAATGGGTTTCCACAAACATTTGATTCGATAACATGGAGATTACACGCATAAAATTAACGAACGAACACGTAGAAAAGAATATTCCGACGGCTTAAAAATGATAATTTTTCAGTATGCATGGTAGAATATTAAATGAATAAGAATTTTATTGACAGAGAATGATTTAATGTCAAACAATTATCATTTAATTTACATAAATATATGTCTTACTTCGATTTTGTTGACATGATACAGAGAAAAAATATTTTTTACCCTTCTCAGATAAACAAAAATGGTAAAAATAAGACGGGCATAGTTTTTAATTGCTAAATAATAAGGGATAGGAATGTCGGTGTGGTGTAATATTCCATTTTAGTAAATCAGAAACCGGCGAGTCATAAACAAGACGGTAAACAAGGGGTCCAGGGTTATCCAAAACGAGTGACAACTGTGGAGAACGTTATCGAGGGTCTCTCCGACGGGTATTTGTCCAAGCACACCTCGAAAAAAGCGGTTTTAATGGCAATAAAAAGCGAAAGGCACTCACCTCTCCGCGGTTTGGCAGTCTCGGCGCTTGCCATGAGGTCGTCTATGTTGCATTCGCTGAAGCAGCTCGGCAGCGAAGTCCGCGCCGCGCATGCGTCGTCGAGCAGCGAGAGGCGCAGGAGTTGGGGCGGGGGGGCGCTCGCCCGTTTGAACAGCCGCATGGCGTTGCCTTGGCGACGACCTTGCGCCAAGTTTGGCGGCGGAGCTTTCTCAGTTGTGGGGCATGGGATGGGATGCTCTTGCTTTCTTTCGGTTTCGCTTTTTTGTTTGGGTTCGTTTCGCGTTTTTTCGCGCGCAAAGTCAGAGTAATTGGCACATGTGTGTGGAGAAGCCCGTTCGATGTGTGTGTGTTTTTGCCAGACCAGGGGATGTGCTGCTCTTCCTCTTGGAGATGAACACAGGCTTCTTTTATGTCCACAAAAACAGGGTTATAAATAGATGGAGATTCTATAGAGAATGCCGACTTTCGGTTTCAATGAAACTGATATTCCTTTTTAGCAAATTGCTGGAGATTTAAAAAATATTATTTACTAATTTTTATTCAAACTATCTAACCTCTCATTTTCCTAGAACCTCAAAATCCTCGCTATCAGGTCTTAAAAAATGATTATAAATACTAAAACTTCGTATGATATGAAATTAATTCGAAATGTTCTTTTCAGAATAAATTAATATTTTCTTACCAAACGTACTCTTAGCTTTTTTAAATCGTTTTTGAGTTATTTGGTACAGTTTATGAAAAATGATTATAAATACTCCTTGAGATATATAACGTAATGTATCGTAAATATATCGTCAGTTACTCGAGTCAAAATAAATAGATTAAATATAAAACGCT
The DNA here is from genome assembly GCA_963680715.1 of Tetragnatha montana. NCBI lineage: Eukaryota > Metazoa > Arthropoda > Arachnida > Araneae > Tetragnathidae > Tetragnatha > Tetragnatha montana. Next base: position 23,989,829 of record OY796680.1, read on the forward strand.
GAATCTTGACATTAACAATACGTCATTAATACATGTCTAGAAATCGTAACTCTTCAACTTGTTTCCACATCTTTATCAAAATGTTTTACTTCGAAACGCAAATTATGAAAATTGTCCTTTAAGTTCTTTCTTTATAAACACACTTCCTTTCAAACAAAAGCGAAGTAGAAAGCTTGGGATTTTTCCATTACTTCAAAAAACTGTCCCTGTCTTTCTTGACTTGTCATTCTGTAAATTGCTTCCACAGACACGAGGGCTCGGCTAATTGCAGAAGGCAAGACACTTCCCAAAACAGCTTTCTTCTCCAGCACAATTGCGTCACCTAAGGAATAAAGAGGCAAAAATAGCTTAGTCTAATGACACGATTAATTTTCTTATTTATAGAAAGAAGAACTCTAGGCTTTTGTCTCATAGATGAGGAAGGAATAGATAAACACGACATAATATCAAACAGATTCGATGGCGAACATATATTGATATGGTCACGCATCTAGTGTTATGTCATATAAATAAGTCAATTTAGAAAGCGTTTGTTCTTTGTTAGTAGGTTAATTTTGGTGTTGACTTTGAATAAGTACCAGATAGTTTTAATAGTTTCAGGGTTGAGTAAATGCAACTTGGATAATTCGAACGTCTCTATTTCGAAATCGCGGTTAATTCGAAGATTTTTTTTAGATCACAGTTTTGGATGAGATTTAAATATTCAAGTTGCATTCTATTAAAAATTTTTACTTAACTTTGTTAAATGTTTAATAAACTTTAAAGATTTCAAATTATTAACTTTGAAAAATTAATAAATATTTAAAGTTAAAAACATTTGTGGTGTTTTTATCTTTTTATTAAATAATTAAAAAGTGATTACAAACAAAATTAATACTAATTTTATAAAATGTCTAGATTTTCATAAGAATGTGCTAAATCTTGACGTTTTTGATAGCAAAAGTGTTTAACTTTCATTCTCCCATTGTATATTAAATTTTAAAAAATTTAGCTATAAAAACTTAATACTCCCTTTTAACATTTTAGTATTTCCATTCTTTCAATAATTTAAAATATAACTAAGCTTTCGTGAATTTCCTTTTTTTTTTTCTATTCCCGCCTTTCATTTTATATTTATTTCCATTAAATACAAGGTCAGATTTGAGGGGCTATGTTTTTGTTTTGAGTAAAATCAAACTAATTTCTAAAAAGAGGAATTAACAATAAAGGAAATTTCATCAATTCAAAAAATTATTTTTCAAAAATACTAATTTAATTCTTTTCGTTACATAATATGTAATTTATATTTAGTGTAAAGTTATAATCTATGAAATACTTAAACCAAAAGTGAGATATAAGTGAGATATTCACTCCTCGAGGAACAAACTTTCGTTGTTGCAACAAAAGTTTGTTGTTGTAGGATTGGAAAACAAATGGTATGAGACTTTTAAGTATACTCATCATGCAGAATAAAGGGAAGTGTTTTCAAACGTGAAGCACACAGGGAAGCAATGGCCTACACAGGGCGTAAAATACTAGAGGTCCTTTCACTCTGCCCACGCCGGAAGCTGTGTTCAATAGGCGGAATCGTCTTTAACGTAAATGAGTCATTTTACTATCTTTTTACCACATTCCATGTCATTTTTTTTGTCTAGCAGACTTTTTCAACAACACTACGAAAAAACAACAAATCTTGGTGATTGTGTAAACTAGGTTTGTAGGGATATGTTTTTTTTTTATCAGTTTAATATTATTAGGAATCAAGCCTGTCCGTGTTAATACCAATAAATGAATGTCCTAATCAATGTACGGATTGTTACTTTAAGAACTATGTTTTTTCACTGAAACTTTCTGTTATTATAACACCAGTAGACGGAAATAGGTTGGTGTTGATAAGCTTCTGATTCTTATCGATCATAGGATGAAGTAAAGAAAATCTTGTTAAGAAGCCATAGAAAGACTCCAAGGTAGACACTTACAAAAGTTCTTAAGGTGCTTTTTATGGCTTTTCCATGGCCTTTTATTCGATCAACCGAACGAATTAGGACCTTACATAACTCTGTTATCAGCAACAATAGCAAATTACATTGTATCACCCAAAATCTAAAATAACTGCATTAAACATAATTTTTCTGTTTTAAAATAACGCTGTTAATTGTGATATTTTATGTATGTCTGATTTCTTAGTTTAAATTTGCTTACCAACCTTTAGTTGTATTTTAAAACCTTTTGCGAATTTTTAGCTGCTTCAAACTATTAAGGAATTTTTCAGAATTTAATTTATTTTAATTATTATTATTATTTATTTATTTATTAAGGAATTTAAAACTATATTAAATTACAATATTTGATTTTTAAATTATAATTGCAATGATTTTTGACATTATTCGTAGTGTAGCTCTAATATGATATGAAATTTTATGGATAAGTTTAAAACAGTAATACCACGAACTTAATATAAAATGTTTTATGACTCGGAACTTTCCCAGATGATTTCTAATTTCGCTTCTCTTTTTAATTAAATATTTTAAAAGTACAAACATAAATTTACAATCATAAATCAAAATTTAAATATTTTAAGTCGCAACAAACCCCTTCAAGGTTGATTTTTGTTGGCACATATTAATATTCCCGCCTAAACCGGAGTATATTTAGCATATTTTAGGCTTGGCCCAGATAGATACCGAGTTTTTCATTGATCACGGAGCAATCTTACGTAAACACGTGACGCTCCTCTTTACTGATTCAAAACTCGTCAATCGGCGCCAAAAAACCGAACGCATTAACAAGGCTTTTATCCCACCTTTCCAGAGTTACGAGGTTATTATGTCCTCTTTTTTTGTCCGAAATAATTAAAAATCCTCAGGAAGTTGCCATTTAGCGGATTCAAATTTCGCCAGTAGGCGAAGAAACCTGCGAAGGCGTTGGGTGAACAAGGTCAAACGTGAATCTAATGACAACTTAAGCGAAACCACCTATGGGACGTGTATCATTGATAGCATCAGGGACGTTTGAGGCAAGTTCACTACAAGCATCTCCTTAGGGTAGATAAGTATTTACAATCAAGGAAAACATTGGTTTTTGTCAATGGTATCGTCATGAATTAAACTTAATGTTTGAGTTGTGGTTCCAATTATATTGCATCTTCGACCTTGAGTGCAATACATTCATTAGAGTAATTATATTTACTTTTTTGAGTCCAAAAAAAATTTACCTTTCTCATTTGATTTCCTATTAGAGAGTGATGTTTCACTATAGAGAAAAACGACACTAAAGATTTTTTAAAAAGTTGTAATAAATTGCGAATCGATTGTGAACATAAGAATTAAATTAGTTTTAATATAAAAACACAATAAGGTTTTCGATAATTTGTTTAATCTCTTTTCAAAATTCTTAAATTGGATTAATTCTAACCCAATTTATATTCCTTTTGTTACTTTGTATGAAATGAAGTGCTATGAAAAGAAACACGCTTCAGAAAATGGAGTTATGATGATGAAAACAGATTACAAGTTAAAATTTTTACTTTTTCAAAGCAAATAATAAAAAAAGCATTTTACGAGAACTATAAAGTTATTACATAACTCATTCGATCGCATCAGTTAAAAAGTTAGGTAACTAGGTATATATAAAATGTAACCGAAGAAAAAAAAACGAGAAATCTTGATTGCTCCTATTTCAATCTCCAGAACCTTTCTCTTTAATGTATAAGGTGAATGAAATAGTTACGAAAACAATTCTGGGATAATATGAGGTTATTTTGACTGTTTTCCATGCGAAAAAAAAAATCCAGAGCATAAGGATAAATCGCATTGTCTTCCTGGCTACGCCCCAACGAAGACACACATAGGTGCGTCGTGCCAATAACTTTAACAGAGAAGTCAAAATATTTCTCCAAGTATGTAGTACCTACTAACCACATGATTGTGCATTTTTGGTCACCGCAATATTGATCACCTCTTGAATATCGTTCACCTCTGCTCGACTCGATGGTTAAAGGAAAGGAATTCGTGGCGATTAAAAGGCCAAATGCCGAGAGGGAAACCTGTTTGGCTCGAGACCCTTTTTTTCGGTTTCACCTTCAGCTGAGGATATTTTACTCGGAGTGTTTTTTCACTCCGCTGCTCCCCCCGAGTTGTACACGCCATTTGATGTCGTTAGACTCGTTTTATTATCCCTATTTATTTTCCATTTTCATGAGTCGGGGATTCAGTGGGACAAGTGTACTATGTGGGTTAAACGAAACTCAATTATGTGTGTGGAGAAGCCCTTTCTATATGGAATTTGGAAATTCAAGTTCAGTTGGAAATAGATTCCGTAGTTTAACCCTTTCAATCCTAGACCCGCAGATATTATGCCCCTGATGAAGAGGCTTGAGCGGAGTTTTGCATTTATTTTCTTGATCTTTGTATTTCTTAATTTGTAGTAATATTTTTTCCAAGAAATTTAATTTCAATTGAAGAATATCAGATTAAACAGAATTGGTTTGAGGTTTGGCCTTTTTTACAGTTTTAGGGGAAATCAGAAAGAAAGAGAGAGGGAGAGATAAAAAAAACATACTGCTTAAATTTTTTATTTCTTATATGAATCGTTGTTCAGTTTTTTAAAAGGTTCAAGGTTTCATAATTGTGTCTATCTTTCTTATATTCTCAAGTTATAATTTTATAAAGATTAAAAAAAAACTTTTTGGAATGCTGTTTTTCTTGCAATATTTAGAGACCTTTAACTATTAAGACCTTAACAAATCAGAAACTAAGAAAATTTTTATGATTTTTAGAAGTTGTGTTACCTTTTAAATTTCTTGGCATTTTACAACAACGCCAAAAATAATTTAAAATATTAAAAACGTTTAAAATAATAAAAACTATATAAAATTATGACGAATTTCTCTAATAGTATTTAAATAGGTACAACTAGTTAAAGACTTTATAAGTTATGGATAGAACTGTCCCTTTTTTAGATATTAACATATTTTTAAAGTTCTATTAAAATAAAGCTTTCCAAATACAGTTAAATAATATCGGTAATATAGGTAATTTAACTTAAAGCAATGTAATTTGTGCTAATACGGTATGGAATAAACAATTATACTGGAATATAATAAAAATTAAGGAAATTTCGACAACTATGCAAACGAGGAGTATGCATTTTTACATTAACTTGATATTTGTAATAAATTGTTCTATTAATTTACTTTCCATTAATAGTGAAAATAGACCCTTTTTAGATCAAAAAGTAAAAGATAATGTATACTCTTTAACATTAAATAAACTTAAATTGCAATATTTAAAAGAATATAACCGAATTTGCTCGTGTGAATTTATTTGTCTTTTAAACATATAAAAAGTATTAAAATACTTAAACGTTTTAAATGTGATGTTGAAATTTAAATAAAATTTTAGTTTAAATCAATATTACTATTCCTCTATTAATTAAAAAGTTGGTTCTGGAAAGAAAGGTTGAATTTAAAAGACAATTAAAAAGAATACTATATAATTTAACGTGTGAAAAATATTTTTAAAATAAAATAACAACTACAACAAAACAAAATAATAGATATATACTATTTTTAAATTACTCAATGTATTTTAATGTAAAATCGAAATATAGTATTTCTGCATTCTTTTTTTAAAAAAAGAGGATTGTTCACAATGGCACTTTGTAAAGAAATATTCGTTTTTGAAAAAAAGTGCAATTTTATGCAATTTTAAAATTATAAAAAAAGAAACATGCTAGAATATTTTTCAGTTCCTATTCCCTTGAGCAGATTATATTTAAAATATCTCTGCCTTCATTTTAAAATAGGAGCAAATTAAGAAGCTGTCAATAAATGGTAAAACATTTAAGATAAATCACTCAAATCTTTATCTCCCGGCCTCAACCATTAGTTTTTTCAGCAATAATTATTCATTACAAGTGGGTAGTTAAATTTAAAATTAACACACACTTCCTTATCTCTTGGCCTTGGCGAGAATACATAAATTCAAATCAAACCAAAGTAATAAAGTATTGAAAGATCATCCAGCAGACACAATGCCTCTTGCTTTCAATCTATTAGAAAAGACGTATATTCCAATTAAATGTTTATCCCAGTCCCACGGGCATTCTAAGTTAATTTTAAACCCTGTGTATTAAAAACCATTGTCCAATCCGTAAATTGTTCGTTTAAAAAGTTAAAAAATTGATTCTTAAGTAGATAAATAAGATGACAGTAGATATAATAAGAATGACACGGAATATTTTCAGAATAAAATTCCTTTACCAATACTTTTCAGAAAGTTAAAAAAAGGCATGAAGAACCGCTTTCCCTCATGAAATTTTTATGAAATAAAACTGAAATATGAAATTCACCCCAAATATCAGCATAATTAAAAAAGAAACATCGTTGTTTTACTTTGATATTAAATTTTTCCAGTGAGTAGAAAATGAAACTAAATTAATCCCCGCACTTGACTTTATGAAATAATTTTACTCCTAAACATCCTAAAGTGAAAAATTAAAACCTTTCTAATTAAAAGGGTTTTATGGAATAAATCCATAAGCCTTTTTCATGCCCACATGTTTTGATTTTTATTTCTAAATGCTGAGAGTTTTTACGGTTAATAATTAAACCACAAGTCCAAAAAACAAAATTAACTTGGCGAATGGAATTCACGAGCACGCGTAGTAAAAAAGTATGAAAGTATCTGAACTTAAATTAAGATGGATTTTTTAGACATTTTTCTGACAGCATAAAAAGTATTTACACGGCTTCATCCTTTTTGCTAAGTTTTTTAAGTACTTTAAGGAGTTTAGAATCTGTTAAGTTTATTTTCTAGGCATTTTCTCTATAAAAATTCATTCCTCTGAAAAACATATTTTACGTTTTTGATACTTAAAGTATATTTCATTTTTATTTAGATACACTTTATGGAAAACATTCATAATTAGTTTTTATTAACCTTGAAAATTAAGTTCTAGTGAGAAAATATTTTTAACCTTCTTTCAACCTACACCTTGGTTAGGGAATGTTCGTACTCTAACTGAACAGACTGATACTATATGTTCAACCCAGTGTTATTCCTAGGATTTTTCTGAAGGAGTAAAAATACTCCTTGACTTTTTTAGGAGGAGTGAAATTCAGTTATGAGGAGTGAAAAACGGAAATAGCATAAACTACATATACAGAAACACGAGCATTAGAACAATGAATGTCTCCGCTGAGATCAGTTGGTGTTTTGAGTACAAAAATATTATTTGTTAATTTCGGTGGGGCACGGTGCATTTTTCAAGCAAAACTTTTGTGAAAAATTCAAAGAGTGAAAATACTCCTGGCTAGTTTTTTAAGGAGTATTTCCGATTTTCAAGGAGTGAAATACCCTCTCAGAGGAGTTAAAAATATCTCTGGTCCAACCTATAGAAATTTACTCTCAGTGTTATTTCTAATTTTATTAATTTTTTCGTTACTTTTGTTGTTTACTAAACTTAAAAATAGTGCAAATATACTTAAAATAATTTAGAATCACAGCCTAATTAAACAACAAAATATTTCGAGATTATGGAATACATAATAATAACTTATTTTCCAAATGAGTGAATACGTTAAAAGTGTAATTTTTTTACGAACTTTGACAAGAGTTGTTTATTCAATATTAAGCAAGCTAGCTGCCTTGAACCTAAACGCTTGAAAATAGCCACTGATTACACCACTTCGAGGGTTAACCGTCTCAAAAACAAAAGAATTTCAGCCGGCTGAAAATAAACCTGTTGGAGGGAAAATAAAACCGACTCGAACGCATAATATCTATCCCAATGTGTCTCGAGGTATAACCTCTGCATCCCTTTCTATCTGGTTACAATTGGCTGCGCACTTAGAATCTAGGTTGTTGAATTCAAATGACACTTTCTCTTGTTTCGGTTTCCTAATTCGGAATCGGTTGACTTCGGTGAGCTTTTTCAATGGACAGTTTTTTTTTATTCTCAGCGCTTGACAAGGAAATGGTTGGTGATAGAACTGTGATTGAGAGAGATGGTAGAACGGTCCACGGTTGCATCTTAGGATGCGACATTGTCTGCCACGGCAAAACGATAGTGAAGTGAACTTAGCAGTTTTGAGAATTATTTTTCGTGCAAATTATCTTCGACAGATAACAGTTTTTTATTAATGTTTAATGAACCTGCGCAGCATAAAATTTTAATTGAATAAATAAGTTTCATGTGATGGTTTGTCTTCAGGTTGGTTTGTCTATTGGGTCATTCAACAAACAACTTTTTTTGTATTTCATGTATTACTCTTCTCTTCTCAACATCATATCAAAACAGTCCGCAACCTTTAATGTATTTGTTATGGTGCCATATTTTAAAATTGTAAATAATGCCAAAGTTAAACATTACTTTTTACACGAAGTTATTTTACGCAAAACTACCACGGATGATTGGGGGTGAAAAGTATTTTACTAAAAATATAAAATAAAGCAAAGAGAGTTGATTTCATTATCTTTTAAATTTGTGAAATTTTATAAAAATTACTTCCTTAGTTTTTCATAATTTCTTCCTTTGATATCACCTCATAATTTTAAAATTCCACTTTAAATCCAAACAAGTAGTTTGAAATTTGACATCTGATCAGACAATAGGGGCAATGTAAGTTTAAAGATTTTTCTTTTCCAATCAATCCTTATATTTAAGAATGGGTTTCCAAAGAATTGAATACTCTGACGATGAAATGAAAAGAAGTGATCAAGAAGTTAGATAAAAACACTTGATTGGCTCTTTTTTTTCTTTGAATCAGAGGGAGAATTTATTCTTGGAATGCGGATGCAGTATATTCGAGAGATAGGAATGGATCAGACCTTTCATCTTTTTCTTTTATTTGTCAAAAAATTGATAACTTCAGCAGTCACTGCCAGTCTGATCTTGGCGATTCTAAATTTATAATCTGTCGTAGTACATTCTCAGAGAATGAACGTAAAACCATTCGACTGCAATTGTTTAATATAAAGTAAACATTTCATCACTTTAACGTAATGATAATATGATACACTTAGATATGAAATTTAAATTATCGAAAGTTAAATTTCAGTTATACTTTAAAATAATTTAAATAATCTGATAAGAATTAATATGCCGAATATTGATAAAAATGTATCACCTTATTGAAATGGATGAATAAAAAATGCACTCTAGTATGATGCAATAATAAAAAAAGTGCAGAAGAGTTTACTTGAAGAAATCAGTCACAAATAAAGATACTATTGTATATGAGAAATTGTTTTGTGTGGAATAAATTAGTTTTTCTAGTTGACTTAAATAGTTTATGGTTTCTAAACAGAAGTAATAAATAATAATATCAAGTAAAACCAAAGAAAGTTAAGATACGTTAATTTAAAAAAATCATTGAATTATAATCCAGAGGATACTTTTACTAAAATTAAATTTTTATCACAAAACCTAATCACATCAATGAGAAACGAAAACATCATTGCAAACAATAAAACCATCTTCAAAGGTTATTAAGCAGATGGGAAAACCAATTTACAGGCGTTAATCCACTAAACGTGCCACTATTAGAGCAATTCAACCTTGTAATACAATACAAAAGCTTGCGTGATTCTTATGAATTAATAATCCTCTTACGAATTATTAACTCCAATCCCCGAAAATTCATCTACCTCAGTTTTCATTCATTGCCGAAACAAAGTGATATTGCAAGAACCCATCAATTACAAGTGAACATAAAGCGACTTACTCAACACCCCAGTTGGAACACCGATATTGAAGCAGCACATAGCCGCTAGGTAAACACGAAGCTCTTTTGTGACACGGTAAGAAAAGCACTTAATACACCAGCACTCGAAGGTTAAAGAGGAAAATCCCGGTATCTTAATGGACGAAACTGAAGCAGAGAGATTTCAAGTATGGTGTACTCCCTGCAGATTAAGACAAGGTTCTACGAGACTTGAGTCAACTGTGGTTATGAAAGAAAGTTAACCAGGAAAAGAGAGAGAGAGAGAGATTTACTCACAGAGGTCCTCCCTCCTACTATCCTTTTCTTACTTTTAGATATAGAAAGAGAGTCGCTGAGTTTCATGGTGGCCGTGGGACGTAAACCCGTTACATGCGCCTTTTGTTTCAAAGCGCCATTTCCATGTTAAATTGCGGATTGTTTACCTCGTTGCTTTGGCAAGGGAGAAAATCTGAGAAATTTATGCCTTTTGCGTCGCTTTTGGAGGGAGAAGCATTAAATCGTTTTATTTGGTTTTTATTTAAATGAAGGATTCTAGGAACGGTGCAAAATGCTAATGCAGCCATGGAATCTTGAAAAAAAAAACGTTGAATATTTAAGATTTTTTAAACAGAACAGTCACGTTGTCGTTTCAGAGTTTTGAGAGTGTGATATTTCCGTATAGAATAGGAGATAACACTGGAAAGACAAAATCATGATTTCAGTGATGATGGTAGTAGTAAAATATTCTAGATTTTGTATAGTCAGCAAAATTAATTTAACGAGTCACAGTTTTCAAAGTGTGTCATAATTTGCCTTGAGACATGTCTTTCCAAGTCGACGTAATACATAAATTCCTGTGACTCACTTTAAAAAAAAATTATGTACTGACGCTTTTAAAGTAAAAAAAAAAATTCTTATTTGAAACTCAACGTTTTTTCTTGATATTTAAAAATAATATACCTAAATATTAATATATAAAAGTATTTTAAAAGAATATAAAACTATAAATAAGACATTTATTTTAAAAGTGATTAACGTCGAAAGAAATTCCATTTCCAAAGAATGCTTACATATTATACATACGTTTAAAAAACTGTTGTTTCATTTATAAAAATTAAACAGTCAAAATCTTTTTAAAGGATAGATGCAAATGATTTATAAACTCTTCATAGGTCATAAGAGATAAACACATCTGTCACCCTTTATAACGTCAGAAGTCAAATCGAACGACTCGAATTCTAAACGTAAACAAATCATACATGTCATTAAGAGTCGACATGCTTTGTGATAGGATACATATTTTTTTAAAAAAAGGGACAGATAATTAAAAGGCAAAAGCATTTATAAATGAAAAAGAATTGTCCAAGGTTAGATAGAATAAAAATGTAAGGAAAATAAACATTTTTAAAAGTATGGGAAAATACAACTTAATTGTTGTGGAATGAATTTTCCTTATCATACGAAAAGTGTAAAGTATTATTTTTATCTACGAGTATGTATCGATCTCTGCATTTTTTTTTTGTAAAAGTTAGACAATTTTATTTAAATTACAACGCATTAAAGAGAAATGCAAAATATAAAAAAAATATACATGTTGTAGATGTGTGTTTTTTTATCTGATTTCGTGAGAAACAAAATTACAACTTCGCAAAATTTCTAAACAGAAAAATGATACGTTGATTCTTAAACAATATATATAAATATACACATATTTTTCTCATTAACTTTTCTAATTCTATATCATTATTACAATACAATACCTAAAACAACTACGATACTCTAAAAAATAACTTTAAGCCGCCAAAAGAATAGAATACATCTCTTCATAAGCGTTCTAAATGGCCATTTTCAATCTCCATCAAAAACAAAAGGATTACAAATGACTTCTATCAATCCCAAGCGACCTTTAGGTCAGAACTCACCTCAGAATCCTACGCTCTGTACCTACATCGACAGGAAACGTCTGAGAAGCAGATCATGCTCTGGGGGCGATTTCGATCTGGCATTGGGACCTACCTGCACCTGAGTCTCGTTTACACAGCTGTATATGCACACACCGACCGTCACAAATCAAGAGATGTGAAGGATTAGGCCAGAAAAAGGAATACATACGACTCGGATCGCTGTGGCTCTGATTCATTCATTAGTTAAGAGATTTACTTAGTGATGGAAGATTCAGATGGAGATATTGATTAGGAGGTGTCAATTTTTGCGCTTATTTTGGTAATAAATGTCTCGGTGTGTGCATTTGGGGTGTAAGTAATCGTTTAAGGATGAAATGTTGGGAATTTACAAAGCCCTGGATGTATTAAACGATACTTGTTTGGGGTCCATTTTTTAGGATTATAAGGGAATATTTCTATGTAAAACGCATTCCTTCTTGTCAAAAGAATGATTTAAAGGTTTATGTGGAATTTTATCACGCAATGAACTTTGAGATTCAAGAAATATTCATAAAATGTGTCGCTCCTAATACATTAATATATAATTTATAAGAATAATTCTGTAATCCTTATAAATTATATTAATAATAAGGTTAATATAAAATTATGATAAAATAATAAATAAAATGCGTACTATAAGGATAATTAATTATCATCATAAACAGGCTAAGGGGATTCTAAAATTAATAGTGACACGAAGGAAAATATAATGCAAAGTATTAAAAGTATATATTTTTTATTTATGTATATTACATCAGAAAATAGATAAAAGTGCAAATTCGATAGGTACCTATTTTCTGGAAAATAATTATTAAAACAGTTAAACTTTTATGTATTTTTTAAATTATGATAAAAAAGGAAGTTCGAATCAAATACCTGTACATTTTTGCGAACGAAATGTTAAAATTTTTGTTTTTACATAAAAATTTCTTACACAAATGCCCGTATTCTCATAGTTTTCTTCATAATTTCAAATTTTACACTAACTTGGAAGATAACTTTATGTCCTTTACAAAAATAATTAACAGAAATTCAAAATGTAATTTTTCATATCAATTCTTTCTTTTACACTTTTTACACTAAAGTTTACTAAAAACAGATATTTCCTCAAAGCACAGAAATTAACCGGTAACATTATACTATAGGTTAATTTCCGTTACTTGAAGAAATAATTTTTTACTGTGTATCACACACATTCTATTTCATGATTCCATAATAACTTATCACTAGCCTCAATCACACATTGTATTTCCAATTTCATTTGTTCACATCCCATAACTGGCTTCTCCCAGTTTGTTTCTACTATAGCAGGTACTACTATTACTACGAGCCGTGTTATTTACATACTTCTTAGTTCCGCCAAGTACTCCCATTTAAGAACACAGGAAGTATTTTCTCAATTATTCATAAGTGAAGAGTCATTGATATTAAGTGGACATTCAGGGGCCGATGTTTGTCTATTTTTACGCTGTTCTGCACGCTTAGGTAGTAAGGTCTGGAGGTGAATAGAAGCATACCGTTCCGCCGGGGTAGTAATTGCCATCTACTTCCTCTCTGTCTTTACCTGTCTTATCTTCTTAACGGAAAAATAGTAGAATTAAGATAGTTGTTTATGTTATGTGTTGGGATTGAGAATTAAATGTTATGGGCATGGTTGCTTAAGTTCTTGTTAAGTTTTCAAATTGGGATAGTTAGAAATGAATGGTTGGTGGACGTATTGTGCTTATATTAAATGCGTTTAAACTTGATTTTTGAAGGTACCTATTGTTTTAGATTTAACTGGCTACTAACTTTGAAAGTGGATTAATTGGAAAAGGTATTTTAGAAAAGGTTATTGTATAAATGGGGATTTTCAACTGAAACGTGATAAATTAAAAAAGTTATAGTACAAAATTTTATTATATTTTGTAGTAGGAAAGTATGTTTATTATTATTTTTTCTTACAGTTAATTTTTTTTAAATAAAAAACGTTACGATCAAAATATTTACCAACTTTTGATTAATTTTTTATATTAATTTAGAAAAATATTTCACGCTTTAATTTTGAGGGTATTGCAATTTCACTATGAAAAGTTCTGATGACGCATATTTTTAACAACACATAAATAAATATTAGTAAATCTTCTAGTAGTTACGGAGAAAAAAATGAGTTTATTTATCCTAAAAAAATAGTTCCTTTACTTATATTTTTATTTTTTGCTTGGTTCCTCTCTTGAGATGACTTTCTATGATTTTCCCTTAGAAGTTTTCCTTTTTACATTAACATGTTTGCTCATCACGTGTCGTAACGAAGCGTTACTCTTTATTATGTAGCTTTCGTTACGCTCGCCATTTAAAAAGAGTCATGAATGAAATTCTGATGAAAAATGGGTCACTCATGTAAATTGAAAAATTGCTTCATTTCAAAAGAAAATGCATAAAAGACGCGGAAACGGCACTAAAAATAAAATTATTTTCATTTCGGGCTAAATCGTTCCCTCCTTTTTGGAGAACGCAAACACTCGGAACTTATTTCCTCTTCTAAAACGCCAACTTTTCATTAGTTCCTCTTCCCCTCTTGAGTACCCACACGTAACCTTTCCCTCAGTCGAAAACGTATTACTAAAAATTGCATTTTCTTCTGATTTTAGCGATTTACAGAAAGTTGAAAGAAAAAACTTAAATAAAAAAAAATCGATTCGAAACCTTATGAAAATCGATCCACTTAACAGTCTCGCAAATTGCATTCGCCCCGAAAACTCTTTGTCCACAGACGAAATATAAATATTTAATATCCCTCATCAGAGACCCTTCGGGGCTACTTTGGGGACTGTGCGCATGCGCAGGGGTTGTTATTAAAGGCGTTCCCTCTTCGGGGAGTGTTGGTTCATTTGGGGCGAATTTGGGAGTAGTAATTTATTTCGGATTTGCAATTAGTGTCCTGCGTAGGCAAATTATGTTCGGTCTGCAAATCGCCGAGGGCGCTTTTCCCCGGTTTCAATGAGGAGTTCCGTCGAAGGGAGTATTCAGATCTCTTTCAGACAGGGGTGCCAATCATGGAGTTGAAATGGGAGAAAACGCCAAGGGTTGAAATGGGAGAATCAGTTATCGAATGTTCTTTGAAATCATTCGAATGTCGTACTAAAATAGAGTATAGTGTACATATTGTGATAGTTAATATCTCTACTAGGTCCATTTTGTAGTTTTACTGGAATGTTTGATTCAGTTACTATCAATAGCATCTTAGTATATCAATATTTAATACGATAAAGATTACAATTAGGTAAACAAATAAGTTGAATATTTGAAGAATGGCTTCTCATACAAAAATCTTTAGTACTGATACCATTCGTGGTGATTACAGGATAATTAAATTACTGATATCTCGTTACTGAAGATAATAGTTTGGACTTATTTCTGAGAACTCATTATTTCAATTATACGCATAACAGCTCGACTAATAATACTGATATACCATGCTCTTAGAATAATTTCTTAAGAAGCCTATAATTTTTAAGAATATCTTTAATATTAACTAAACTAAAGGCAAGAAATGTTTTCAAGGGATTAAAAAAGTTTTTTGCTATAAACCTCTCAAGAAAAACTAACTCGTAAGATGGAAATTGGAAGCTTGAATAATCGTACTTACAATTAAAATTGGAAAAATAATGACATAATAACAATAATTATTCTATTTGTTTTAATTGCTCGGAACATTACTATAATTTAATGTACCCTTTTAATTTCACTTGGTATGTAAGATAAGGTAACAATTCCGCATAAAATAATACTAAGAAAGCGATGCATTATTAAATCTGAAAGAAACTTCACGTCTTTTCTTGGAATTAATTCAACAAAGTGCAGAAATTTATAAATGCCTTTTTCCTGAGAACTAAATTACACACTCCCTGTCGAAACACCTCCAGAACTCTCCCCATCCCTCTTGAACTTCACACCCTCCGAAACTCCATTGACATCGCCCACCCAACCGCACACACACACACAAAAAAAATCGACACACAATAAAAATAGCCACTGAAAACACGTCGAATACATACTTTCCTCCTCGATTACTCCATGATGAAAGCGTCCACTCTCCCAGAATAATCCATATTCTAGCAATAACGGTGGTGGTTCTTTGGTGGTGGCTCATAAACAGACTTCGGTCCCACTGCGTTCAAGAATAGAGCGAGGCATGTTGTCCCCTGCAGACAAAACGGAAACGAAAAAGGGTGTCCGTTACAGAAGCGATGCAGCTGCTTCGTCTTCAGAGTCCGTCTCTGCAAAAAAATGATGGAAACGTTAATAGCAACCATGTTACTTTTTTTGTGGTGGAGAATGAATTAAATGGGATTTTATTCATGTGGACTGGCGATGTCATTTGGAGGAGATACATTAGTTTGTTGCATCTGCTTTTTTGAATGGGTTTGTTTGATGTCCGTTTCGTGTTCAAGTTACAGACGCTTAAGTTGTGGTGTTCTTTCAAGAATAGTTCTGACTGCTGAGTTATCTCTGAGAGCTTTCTAAGATTATTTGTGGTTAGAGGAATCGATTAGTTAGAATTGGAGGTTTGTAATTTCATAGAAATCTCTCATCTACTTAAAGAGTAAATTGTTGGTCAGTAAGTTTTTAGGGAGGATGAAATGGAAAAGATAAAACGGTTTAAATGTTAAAAAAGTTCTCTGAAAAAATCTATTTATTTAAAATGAAAGAAACAATAGCCAAACAAGTATATAGTCCACGGCATGAAATTTCAGCTGTATAGACACTTGATTAAAATTTTACTCGCCTATCTATTGAGGATCTATTATCAGAAGTATATAGGTAGTTTGAATTTGAACTTATTTTAACAGACAAAATTTACTTTAGGGCCTGAGAAAGTCTATATTATTTGACTATAAGAACTATAATTTTATGAAATCCCTTTGAAAAAAGAAATTAAGCGAGTTATTTTTCAGATTTTACTAAATCAGGATATATGGATACTGATAAAATTATAGTAAAACACAATTTAAAACACTGGGTGAAATTATGATGTTTGCATCATTAAGAAATAAGTATAACAACAACAAAATTAAATTTTAACATATTCGTATAAAGTATAAATTTGTTTAAAAAAAACATAGGAATTTCAATTAGTTATGTTTATTTATCATCCGCAATAAAAGGATACTAATAATAAACACTTTTAGTAACTACTTCACTCAACAATTTTATTAAATGTCAAGTTTGTTATAATAATCTTCTCGCAACATATTGTTTCCGCTTATAACCCGAAGAAGACAAGAGCTAGTGAAAGTACTAAAGTACATTACAGGATAAAAATTTTAGCTATTCGTGTAAATATTGGTTTAATGAGAATAAATCAGGAATTATTTTATAATATAAGCACGACTCACGTTTTTTTGACGGTTGGATTCACTTTAGCTAAGATTTCACTCACGAGCTTAAAGGTGAAACGTTCAAAAGAGAGAAACATCATCCCTGTCTTACAAAACGAATTACGTAGTTACGACAAAGGATATCTAAGAGCAGGTGTAAGGTAATAATTATTCCTAGAGCCCAGGCAGTAAATTCCAGCACAACAAAAGATAATAGCAGAATAGCTAAGACGCCACCTGCTCTTTTTATTGCAAAACCTTTATTATATAAAAATGCGAAAGTAAAATTTCTCAACTACTCTCTTGTGATAGTTTGCGTTAAGATAGTTACTAATTAAAGCGTTGCATTTAAAAAGGTTTAATTTTTAAGTAATAAATCTAATATGTTAATCAATTTTTAAATAAAAGCATTGCAAATATGTCTTTATTAGGTATATTGTTTTCCGTATACTTATAAGAATAAATGATGTTATAAATTAATTCCTAAAAGTTACTAAAAGTGGAAAATATCTTTACCTAATAACATAATCAATAAATTAATGTTAAAAACACGAAAAATGATTCTCAAATTTTTTAAAACAGTTTTCATCTGTAATTGATAGTTAAAATAAAGTTTATAGATTATAATGTGTACATATATTGATTTTTGCAGACAATATAATGGATCAAATATTTGAATTTCATTCTTTATTTATATTCTAATAAATCACAGTACATTAGCAAAATTGTACCATAAATCCACATTTTAAAAATAATGATTGCATTAGAGAACACAATTTTAAAATTGAAGTGATGAAAAGTAATTAAAAGTAATAATTACACCATTTTAGAATTTAATTGTTAAAACAATTTATTTGGGAAACGTAGAATATCCCTTTAATATTTGCTTTATTTTTTTATACATTGAACTACTCATTCATAGCGATTTAGGCGGAGCGACTATATTAAAAAAGTAGATAATTGGATTAAATTTAAAAATAAATAAAAGTAAATAAAAAACATTGATGAATCCTTCAAACTTTTGAACAAAACTAAATTTTAAATTGAAATGTCTTGTAAAATTAATCATAATTCAAAATCAAAATATAAATATGTTATACATTCCTTAAAACTGTAAATAATTAATTGGAAGTCGTATTTCGTGTTTTTGATGGCACTTTATGATAACGAAACTTTTCTCAAGAGTCAAGGTGCATAAAAACACACTTGAATTCATTAATAGTAAAGGTTGTTAAAAACTCTAAAACTGATTCTCAAGTTTTTAAAAGGAGACACTTTTCTCCGTAATTGATAGTTAAAATAAAGTTCTCGATGAACTTTAAAATCGCCATTGAGCTATGCAAATTACTTACAACCAAACTTTAATGAGATACTTAACGCGGAACTTGAACTTTTTTTCCCTCCATGTTCCTCACGTCACAAGTGGAACATTTTTACGGTAACGCGAAGGAATCTCGACTCGTTATAGTTAATTAGTGTACATGAGGATGCCATTCGTATTTTAACTCTTCAGGAAAACCTCATCTTGAATGACAAGTGCCTAAAAGTTTGACTGAAAACAGCTTGTGTGGAAGCAAACATAGCTCGAACAATATCCCATTTCGGTCGTATGGGGTTTCGAAGACAAATAATGACTTTGTTTTCGTTTTCGCGCGCTTTTGATCGTGCGGAGTGATTGAAGTCGAAGTGATTATTCGCATCAAGAGAGTCTGTGCTCTTGAGCGATTTGCAGGCAATGTTTCCATTGTTTGAGGAGTAATATCTCGGAATACTCGTATGTTGGTTGTAAAAGAAGAAGATAATCTAGGGAGATGAATATCAAAGGATAAGGGAATCCTTGTGGTCTTAATTTCTCTATTTGTTTATCCGCAAGATCTCTTTTGCTGATCGTAAAATGTATTTTGGGACAACTTTTAAGGGTATTCGCATAAAATTACCCTTTAAATTTTATTGATATTGACTCTTTATGGAAATTCACTATAAAATCTGAAATTCAAGGATATTTAAAATATATTTCAAGGAAAGTAGGGAATATATGACGGATTGGACCGTCATTGATATGATCTTCGAAATATAGTGATACGATAGTGAAATCTTCGAAATTTGTGATTTTTGATACTTAATTTTGCTACGTAAATATATTATTTAACTGAAGATTAAAACTACTAACTAAGTTTTCAAATGAAAGAAAATATAAATCTGTATCTTTTTATAATACAATTACATCCAAAATTTTTTAAGGAAGCCAGCCTATTAAATTTATGAAAAAATTAAAGCGAATAGTTATCATACATTTTTTTGAATATGGGTAAAAATTTATTTTAGTTAATTATAATACACTTTGGATTCCTTCTTTTTAATGCTGAAGATTTGATTATAGGGAAAACAACCTTAATAAAACAGACCATAACTTCGAATTCATTAATTTAACAATAAAACGCCTCTATGATTATAATTTTCATAAACGAATTAAAATAACTTTACCATTAATAAAAATATACTGAAACATAATTACTGTACTATAAAGAATGCCTTATTTAATTATTCGTGGATGTTTATGAAAGGATACTTCATTGATAACTTATGGTTATTCCTTTGTCTTTTAATTCTCTAAAAGTCAGTTTATTATGAAAAGCTTTTTACTCTTACGAATAAAATATTAATACCTATTTGGTATTTTTAAGTATATTGAATCCAAAACAGTTCCATGCAAACAACTATTATTTAAAATATCAGGGTCATAAAACTTAGTAATCAGTTCCATGAAAAACACCATTGAAAACTTTTGCATATGAAAACGCCCTTATTCATATGCAAAGTACACACACACACACACAGCGAATACGATCGGAATTCTGATATCCCTAATGCAACTTCTACTGCATGAATGATCAACAAGATCAAGAGATGGATCTCCATATACTGATGTTACTTGATGGCGAATCTTTTTAAGTGCCCTCTCTACAGATAAGAGTTCTCTTCAACCAACTGTCCGAAGAACTCAGCAAAAGATCTTTCCAAAGCACAATGGAATACGGAGTGACAATCCAGATCCGAGGAATTTCCGGACCCCTCTTGGAAGTTCTCTTGAGGTTGTTGACAAGGTTGGTATCTGGACTGCCTTGCCGACCTTGAGGAGTCCCACGTCGTTGAATCTGATAAAAGACCATGTTCGTCTCTGAATGAACCTCTTCTAGGCTTATCTACAACCATTTATATTGGAGAAAATTGTTTTTTCTTCTTCTTAACATCGCTCGTATTTTCTGTAGTAAAAAAAATTAGAAGTTTTTATCCTCTTTTTGGCCAAAAAGTGGTTCGAATGTTAGATACCTAGTAGCTAGATCAATTATTATTGAACGCATTTTTACTGGTACTGGAATAGTTATAATGATTTTAAAGTAATTTGAAAGGATTTTTTGTCATTATCTATTTTTAGGAAAATGTATATCCCTTTAAGCATGTTTATTGTCTAAAGTATAAATACCTATATTTATTATAACAACTTTTAAAGTTAGGTTCTTTTTAGTTTTCAATTTACGTAAGTTATTTTGTTGTACATAAAGTATAAATAACGGGGTGAATGAATTGGTTTTCTGTAAACAAGATTATTTTACCATTTTCTGTACCTAATATCAGTTAGTAATCAAAGGATTACTTTATTTTCGGTTCATTAAATGGATAATCAAGTTAAAATATTGAAACAAACATAAATATACATATACCAGAATTCACAAGTTAAAATGTTCGAGATAAACTTAACTTAAACTTAACGTAAAACGGGTAAAACTTAACGAGATAGAAAAATAACATACTTTACTTTGATGTATTTATAACCAATTCCTCATAATTACAAATTCCTATTTAATAGAACGTATTTCCCCCAATAAATACCAACTAAATGCAATTTAATACCTGCTATTAGATTTCACTGAAGAACCACCATGTTTTATAATGTAATATCTATTGAATAGGGCATGAATGCATCATACTTCTAAGAAATTTTTTTTTTGCGTTTTTTATTAGATTTTACTGAAGAACCACCATATTTTATAACGAAATATCTATTGAAAAGGGCATGAATACATCATATTTCTAAGAAACATTCCTTAATGGCCTAAGAAAACATATCCCTAGAATATATAGCTTTTGAAAACAACCAGAAAAAGTAGTATTTTCCAAAAAATAAGAAAAAAGTAATTGTTTTACTAAAGAACTCTCTCAGACTCAGACCTTAATAGGACAAGGGGGGCACAAATAGGCAACATCTGCTTCCCATTTCATATTTCTGTCAAGGGAAACCCATGGAGCATTTCTGAAATATGAGCAACCATTGCCACAACCTCATGGAAAAAAACCTCAACTAACATTTCGTAATGACCACCGCAACCATTCGGCATTCCTTCTTCGTTTCCCCCTCCCTCTCGAAAAGAACAAGGGGTGGATAAAAAAAAAAGAACACGACCAAAAAAGAACCTTTCAATATCTCTTCAGTCGAGGAAGAGACGACCAACCTGGATGGAATAATAAGTCGGCCGTACTTGGGCAAGGCCATTGCAAACCTGTTTGGGACGGTTTCGCTCAACAAGCCCTTTTCGACACAGTGAAAGCGAACTGGGTTTTTTTCGTGCGGAATTTTCGGGATGCTGATGATTTTTTTTTTTTTTGGATCTTTTGGGAAACCCTTTGATGCCCCCTGCCTGTTTATGAGGGAGGGGATCTCGAATTGAAAATGCAGGT
Source organism: Tetragnatha montana (assembly GCA_963680715.1). NCBI lineage: Eukaryota > Metazoa > Arthropoda > Arachnida > Araneae > Tetragnathidae > Tetragnatha > Tetragnatha montana. The sequence continues at coordinate 24,011,554 of OY796680.1, forward strand.
GGTTGTTTTGTGTGCTCAGGGGGTCCTTGCGCAAACATGTGTTATGGTTCTGTTGCAGCACGTGCGGTTTGGAGATGAGGAAATAGGGATTTTTATCCCTTAGCTCAAAGGATACTATTTGAATTTTTCGAAGCTGAGAAGGGAAATAAGTGGAATAGAAAGAAACCCATACACTCTAAGGTTCAATCCTTATTGTTATTAATGGATTTTTTAAACTTTTTTTTAAAGGAGTAGATGTGTAATCTCTCATATAAAAGCCCACGTCACTCACTGATTCTGGAACGCTCGCACACTATGATGCCATCTCGCAATAATAATCATAATCATCAGAAAAATATAAAAGCCCACGTCACTCACTGACTCGATGCCATCTCGCAATAATCAGAAAAATAAATAAATAAAAGTAATTAAAATTTTAAAATAATATAATAGCTTTTAAATAAATATCTTTCAAGAAAGTTGGTTTACTTAATAAAGGTTAAAAAGTTACTTTTAGGGAAGTTGGTTTCTAATTCAACAATAATAAATTATTAAAGTTAAACTTCTTATTTAATGTATAATTAATAGGAACTTGAAGTAGTAACGAGCGAAGCTCGCATAAAAGGCTAGCCTAGCTGTAAGACCCGGCTTTGCCGGGTCGTAACAGCTAGTTCCTTTATAATATCTAAAAAAGTTATGATAGCTTAACTATTGCATAATAATAACTTAAACGATGTAAAAAAAATTATTATTCTCAAATTAACTTGTTGAATTGCAAGTTAAAGTATATCTCGGTAATAATAGTTTTAAACAGCTTCTTAATGAAACATTTTAGTTGTTTTGTAAGAAGTTTAAAGATAACTTTTTTTAAAGTGATAGTTAACTTAGTCCTTATTTCAAGTAACGAATATTTTCATTTTAGTCAAAATATCTAATTTTAATATATAAAACGAAGAATGAATGAATGAATTCAAACTTTCATCTATTATAACTTAAGAATATTGATTCTATTTAGTGATAACAACTGACATGATAATAATATTTAGTGATAACAACTGACATGATAATAATATTTAGTGATAATATACTGACATTTAAGGTGTAAGAATCGTTTGTGGTTTGTGTCAATAATTATTTATTTCACACCCTTCTTAGAATGGGTTATTTATTCAAATGCGTTCGGTCGAAAGTTCATTCAACTATTACATCATTAAACGTAAACCGACCGCATAATACCAAACAATATGGTTTGACAAATTAAGTTCTGAATGTTCCTTGAAAAATGAATGAATAATTTTGAAAAGAGGGCCTTGTCAATGTTTTACTTTATTCAAAACTTCGAGTATAAATATTTCATGCTCCTTCATTGAAATTTCATCACATGATAACCCCAAAATATCTGCCTGGAGTATGCGATATAAAAAAGGGAAACAATATTGGAGATGAGTCTAGAAAATAGGTTTATAAATATTTATATCAATGGTATTCGCGTATGTCATCCGCAAGATTCTTCAGATATTTATACGTAACAATTATCGATATCAAAAACACAAGAGATAAAAACTGCTTCGCTGTCAACACAAAAGTAGTTGATATACTCATGTATTTTAAACAGAATAACTTGCTCCTAAGCAGCAATCTCGTTGTGTGGCTGAAGAAAAAAAAATATTAATAATGAATTATCTTCTTATGAAAACAAAACAAGAAAATGTTAGCTAAACTGAAGATCCCAAAGATAAAAGGCCTGTTAACATTCACTTTCAACACAGTATTCAGGGAGATAGGCCACCGAGAGCGACGAATAAAGTTATTGGAAATCAATATATCTGTCGGAGCTTAAGAGGTTGCAGCTTGACAGCATATCTTTTACGCTATGTATCATTACAATATGCTAAAAGTTTATCAATGAAGCAAGGATTTGTTGATCCAGGAAATGTTTCTGAGATATTTTTTTAGCATTTTTGAAAATCTTGATACCTAATTTGTAGTTTCAAGGATTATTATCAAATTTTTCTTTTTGACTCAACTCAGAATATCAGAAATGTACTCAATAAATAAGTAATTTGATCATTTATACGTGAATTAATTAAAATGTAGACAAAATCAAGAGTATTGGTTTGACGGTGATAAGAAATAAGTGTTATTTAATTATCCAAAGATGCCATTAAAATATTTTGAATGCATGTTTTAGGTCATTTGAAAGTTTAACTTCTTATCTTTATTTATTATCGTTGTTTGTATAATTTTAATTTTTTAAATCTGTGCCGTAAATCAAGCAAAATTAAACTTTAAATTTTAACTTAGTTTCAACCAATATTTTAAACTTAATTTGTCTCGATCTTTCTATTTATTCCATTTGTATAATAAATAAGGCTGAAATATATTTTAATTTTTACTTTATATCCAGTGGATAATTGACCTTATTGACTGACATTTGACTGAGTGAGTAAATGACTCATTTTCATTACATTTATGGCTATGTATTTTTCTCATTTATGCTTGAAATAAGCGGAAAATATAATTTAAATTTCAATGCAAGAGTTTATCACCATTTTTACCCAGTTCAAACTCAGTTTGAGGAAAGAAATAAAATAATAGGGGAGAATAAGGGAGAGTGGGGCACCTTCGAACACTTTTTACTAAATTATTTTTCTAATTTATTTATTAGAAATTTCGACGACTTTATCGAATTTTATCGACCAATTATCTTTTTTAGGGAATTTATAATAACAAATTAAAAAAGCCTCTTTTAATGTCCCAAAGTGCCTCATTAGTGGCCCACCTTGGGACACTTCCAATAATAACATAAAAACTACTATGCTTAAGACTCTTAAATTGGTCATCAATAATATTTCACATTCAAAATTTTTCACTGATTTCCTCATTTTTGTCATGACGTAAATCACTGATATTTTTGCTTCCTTTCAGAAACTTTTTTGCACCAATTTCTAAATTATAATCCTCTAAATTCTTAAATTATTTAATTTTTGAATAAAAAACAATTATGTTTTATTCTTGAAAATTTTTGGGTATCTTTTAACATGTCCCAAGGTGCCCCATTTGACACTTTGAATACAAAACTTAATTACTCTTTTAGGTTTAGCAAAAACATTTCCTTTTTCTTATCTAAAATATTAATGGATACACATATTTTAATCTCAACATATTTATAATGGCATAAATAAACATCTTTTATTAAAAAAATTCTTTTGAAACTACAAGTGATTTTAACTTTTCATCATAAAAAACAAGAAAACTGATTACATAAAATCTTTACATAGACTCTATAAAACTGTTAAATAGACTATAAAATTGTAATACAGACTTTGTAAAATTATTAAATAGACTCTATAAAATTGTTAAATAAACTCTATAAAATTGTTAAATAGAATATGTTAAGTTATTAAATAGATCAAATTTTTCAATTGGAAATATGTACGGAAGAGAATTTTGAATTTTCAGAAAACGATTTCGAAGTATATTGATAGGTTTTCTCCTTAAAACTTAGTTTTTAGACGATTCAATAAAAGTAGCGTAAGCGTAGAAGTTTTATAAAACACAATAAACTATTGAATATTTTTAAGCCTTGATCGATAACATGTCTACTCTTAAAATGAGATTTTTGCAAAAGAAATAAGAAAAAAAATATTGACCCCTGTTCACTCGTCTGAATAAACTGGATTCTATTTTGTTGTAAAGATAGATGGAGAACAGCATTTCGGAAGATGGATTACTTTTGAAGTTTTCTCAAGATATTTTGAATACATTTTGCTAGGTTTTTATGCAAATTTAACATTTTTTATGCTTTGAAAGCCAGTTTTTTTCCAAAAAAGAGAATAAAAGTAGGATTTTACGGATTGAGCATCTTCATTAGTTACCATGAAATGTGCTTTTTACATATATTTTCTTTTAACATTAATTCTTGTTTAATATAATGATAGGTTCAAACTTTCTCTCATCAAATATGTGATGCTTTTAGAGTATAACTTGGGATTTTATTATAAAATTAGTTTGTTATTGGACCTAAAACAACAGTAAATGCTTTCTTATTTATCAAATAAGTAATACAAAAGGTATGACAGAGAATAATAATATTATCTAATGATATTTTGAATAAAATCTTTTGACACTCAAATTTTAACCGATAGGTGCAGTTTGAAGTGAAAAAAAAAATAGAAAAAAAAATATGTAGGTACATATGTCTTCATTTATGTTGTACTAAAATTAATACATTTCCTATTTTTTCTTTCCTTTGCCATTCCTACTCTCCAAACCAAATAAGTCGTATTCAGTATATTAATTTTAATTTTCACAAATTTTAGTGTTAATTACATTGAAGTATAATTATTTAATAAAAAATATTGCAAATTAATATGTTTAAGTATATTATTATGTTTAATAATCTATATTGCACTCCATAATAAAGGTTGAACATTTAAAGTTATATTTTTTTAAACTTCCATAAAAACATAGCCCTTCTTGTATTAAAAGCTGTACATAAAAATGTAAATGTGTAAATAAAGTTTCTAATCAAAAGTATCTGTCTTTGCTTGCATCTTTCTCTTAACTTCTGCTACATAAAATTTGTCACGAATCGAAAAAACAAGTTTTTACAAAAAAACAAGAAATAGTTGAAAACAAAATGTCGTGTTTTTTTAGTACATAATTCTTTTTTTTATAAAGTTAAACTCATATCTTAAATTACTTGTCTTTTAATTTGACTCAAGCGACGGTTCATCAAATCAAGAATGTGCTGTAAATTGAAAATACATTATTTTCAGTAAATAAATCTTATACAGTCGATTCCGCTTAATATGATCACGGTTAATGTTATCAATCGGATAATGTTATCACAGTTGATCAGTCCCGATCACTCCAATTTAAATTAACTCAAAATGTATCGTTTTATGTGATTAACATTTCGCTTAGTGTTATCAAAATTGGGTGGGAAATCCCTTTAAAACCTCCTTTTCCCGTTTGAAGGAGTCAATTTTAATACATAAGCATACAAAATGTACCATTTATTTATTATCAATGTATGTTCCACTCTCATATTTTTCTTTAAGAATGTAAAAAGTTGCAAAATACATACTATAGGTAATGGTTTTAAATACTTCAATTAGGACTACATAGTTGTGGTTTTAAAGCAAACACTCGAGATACACTGTTTAAAACTTTCCATTATCAATCTGATATTGTTATCATTCTACCTTTGTACAAAAGTGATTTAACTGTATTCCTTTCCGTCTTCTGACACGCTTCTTTCCCCGCAAATTCACCGAAATAAAGCGAACAAAAAGTCATATATACCGTCTAAGAAGATTCATCTCAGGAGGATATTTCACTAATGGACGAGGTTGAAAAATTCCCCGAGCTTCCTCTATCAGAGCAATTTGCGGCCGATATAACCCATCTCCTTTTCCATTACTCCGTACCTCATTTACCTATTCTTCGGAATAATGGAAGCTAAGTACTGAAGATGCGGAAGAGACGGGGCTCATGATCCGAACCCGTTACACACCTGTCTGGAATAAGGGCAGGCACGAAAGTCGTGATGGAAAAGGAACATTTCTTAATGGAAGGAGTGAAAGTGGGATGGGAAAGAACGAGTGGGGAAATTTTTAAAAATATGGGGGAAGCTTTTCTGGTTATTTGGTTTTATGCTTTTCTGCTCTTCTTAATGCATCTGTTGTTGTGGGGAAATTTCCGCTTTATTGTTTATGATGGGTTTGGTTTTTATTTCAATTTCCCCTAAAATGTGGTATAATAGTATTATAAGTTTAGCTTTTATTGCATGCGACGGGTAGTGTTTTTTTTAGCAGAGAGGACGTTCCTCTGTTCAGTGATTAAAGCTGACGTGTTTTTAGCTTTGGAATCTGTAAAGTGAATTGTGCTTTTAGAGATGGCAATATTTTAAATTGTTAGCAGAGAGTTGAGATAAATATTTCCTGCAAAGTACCAAAACCTTTTAAGTTTTTGTGAAATTATTACATTCTTTTTTATTGAGAGCTGCCATTTTGTTAATGAATCTTTCTTAATGAATATAATATTAGTAACTATACTAAAATATTAGTATTTTGTATTTATGTAAAAGACGGTTCTGTGAGTCTCAAAGAAAACTCGCTTAATTTCTCATGGAATCAGAAAACTAACTGATTAATAACAATATAATAAAAGTTGCTTGGCACGAGTTTTATGTTTTTTTTTAAACTTTATTGTGATAGAGAGGGTTGACAGTCAAATCTTGTTGTTTATTAAAACCAGGTTTTATCTTTTTCGACTCTCTACATTAAATTAAACTTTTTCTACAACAAGAGAGATAACATTGAGATTCAAAGAGCTCTGAATATAACATGTTTTTTCAGTTAAAAGATTCTACTTGCGTTTCTGATCAAATAATGTGTAGGAATCAAATTCTAATAGTAGCATTATTTTATATGTGTATTAATCATAGTTAAAAATTCTTATTTGAATTTTAGCATTTAAAGCATGAGTTCAAGAAGTATAGAGACTATTCCGAGGATAATGAATTCTTTGAAAGAAACTCAAATATTCTTCTCTGTTACAAGTTACAAGATATTTAAGAAAACCTGATAAGCATATGAATCCCTGTAGAAAACCAAGGTTTACCCCGGGGCTTAGCTAATAAAGATAAGGGTATGTTTCTATTTAAACTATTACTCATATCCAAAAATAATATCTGAACTATCTACTAAAAATACTAGTTTACTTTAAGTAATAAAATATGGTTTGTACATGTTAAACTTTCAGAACCTAGATAAGTAGTTATTAAACTCTGAATATTATTAGTTAAATTCTTCTCTCATTTGTATCTATGAAACAAGTTTTTTTCATGGCTAGCAAGTAAGAAAAACCGGGACGTGGATAAAAGGAGATATTCTACTATCTGCATCAAATCTAAAGGCACATAGAGAGAGTGCTACTTTTTTTCTTAATGTTAGCAAATAGTGTTAAAGGTTGTGTTTAAAAATGCTTGCGGAAGAAACAGGGTTATGCGAGATAAAGACGCAGATAATATAACATTCTAAAAGAAGTAACGACTGGGAAAACGATGCTAGCATAAAAGCCTCAAAAGATTTGCCCCGGGGCATCGACTTTTCGTTCTCCGGTTTCTTAATTCTATTTACAGAGTGTTCCCTGCATAGATATCGGTGTACCGTATTATTTTTCGTAACATTATACAACAGTATTTTTGAACTGTGTCCGTTACCTTTCATGGTTTGAATATTGAATAAGTAATGCATGTTTCTCAAAAGTATTAAAGATGTCCCCGTATTCAGAAATTTATCCTAATTCCTTTGAATATCCCCCTTATATTTATGAAATAATTGATGAGTAATGTATATTTATCAAGAATATTAAAGATGTACTCGTGGTCAGAAATTTATTCTAGTTGTTTCAAATTTCCGCTTACAGTTAGTTAACAGTAAAAAAAACTGTATAAACTGTTTATAAACTGTAAAATTTAAAATTATGTAAAATTTTAATTACCGAATCTTCATCAGCAAAAATTGTTACAAAAATTTTCAAACTCAAAGAAAATCTCCAAAGTAATGATGTCTATAAGGAAATTAATATTTACAGTATGACCGAAAAAGAGAAATTGGCTTAAAATATTATCCGCCATAAAAAATGAAGTATTGTCAAGTTTTACCAAGTTATTAGTTATTGTCAAGTTACAGTTTATATTATCTGTTTTCTAATAACCCAACAGCCTTATTCTTGCTCAGATTTAATCTCTTTTCAAATCTTCCACAACCTCCTCCCAAACACAAAGGGCTCTTTTGTTACAAAACCTAAAAAGTGTCCAACTTTCCCAGAACCTCGATCCTCCCTCATCGCGAAAAAAGACATGGCTGACTCAGAAAGCCAAGCACTCTCGAAATCTATTCCTTCAGTCCACCAAAAAAGAAACTCCTTAAGGATCCTCTCTCTACTCAACCAAGCATAGCCAAGGTAAAAAAAAAAATATATACACCAGGCCCCAACTTAAGGGGGAGATCTCTAATGATTGCTACCTGCGACTACCACTTCTCTATACCACCTGTTGTTTCCGCCGTGCTGATTGCTGGCCACCTTGACTTTGGGGTATTTGTTCTAAAGGTGAGATGACCGCCTTGGGGGGTGGTGTGGCCTTGGTGAGCCCTAGTTCACGAAGATTGAGAAGGGGGCATCTGTTAATAGAATTTAGGAGTGTGGTGTTTATGGAAGTGGTCGAGTGCAATGTGTGTTCATCCCCTGGTTTTTGCTTGTCCATCGTGCTTCAATCAATATGCCTATTTTGAGAAATTGGACGGAAGAATGGTAGCTAAGGGCAGGAGGTTTGCAGTGGGGATTCGTGAGATTCATTTCGTTTCATCTTGAAGGTTAATTGGATGAAGAAATTTCAATTATTTTTTTAAAGAAGTTATTACTTATTCGTAAAACCGAATAAAATTGCTGCAGTTTTGACCATCGATCCGAGAGTTATATAGTGATTGCGTTATCACTGAGGATACCATAAAAAATGCGATGAATAATATTTGGAGGGCTTTGTATCAATTTTACCTATTTTTCACAATTTGTAAAATATCACTGATTCCTACAATATTACATTTTCTCTTGATGCATTGTTTAATTTCTGATATATTTTATCAAATGATTTGGGAGATAGTTGGCGTGATTTATAATTTTTAAAAATCAAGATTGAGACAGTTCGTCTCATAATTATTTGCTTATTTATCACAGTATATTTTCATGAGATACGTTATGGTGTAACACTACAGCAATATAGTAGCATTTCAAAAAAATAGGTTTAATTATTTTAGAATTTAGTCCATTAGTTTGGTTTAAAAAAAATTAATTGAATATTTAATTTGAATATTTATGAAACTTAACTAACTTTTTTAATTTAACTTCAAATGATTTTATGCCATTTTAATTTCCTTTTCATTAACTCCACTCTTTAATGATGTAATTTAGAATGATTAAAAACATTTACAAAAATGGCTATTACCAAGCATAACTAAAAAAAATTAAGTACTACAGGCTGGTAAAGAAGAGAGTGATATTTTAATTAGATCCTGAAAACATTAGACAATTACTCCAATACTGAAATAAATAGTGCATTGGGCTTTTCCGGATACATTTTTAATTTCACACACGATAACTGAGATTTCGCTGTACCTATGCAACAGTTCAACACGAACTGGCTTTAGAAGTCCTTTTTCAAACAACAAAAACCCGATGTTTCCAAGAAAACCAAAGGGGATTGTTGTACTCGAACAAATGCCGGAAAAACAAAGAGCAAGCGGCGGTTTTTGCGGTCAGAAAACAGCTCTGGGGTGTTGTAGGGGTCAGGTTGATCGGATTTTGCAGTCTGGCGCCTTCAGAATCGGAGCAATTCAATTACATATTCCGATTCGGTACTAGAAAAAGTGAAACTTGATTACAACCGACACGAGTAAATTACATGTTTCGGAAAGCTTTTTTCACCTAATGCTTTGTTTCGCGCGTAAACAGTCGCTTACTCCTTTCCTTTGTTTAATAAGAGGGTGGGTCACACCCAAAAATGCAACTAACTTTTTGAATACCACATTTTTTGTGATAGTTTTCCGAAACTTTAATGGTAAGTAATGGTTAGGTCAAAAATATTTAGGAATCTTAAGTTCTTCGAATGTTTTTCCAGGGAATATAATTTACACCAACATTTGGAATGCATTTTATTAATTTTTTGATGCTTCGTGTTTCTTGGATTTGAGGTAAAATAAGTTGAAATAAACACATTCCTATCTAATTGAAGAATTGCTTCTACATTCTTCATGATATGGATGTTATACTTACACTCGTAGAAAAATGTCTTTTTTTTACTCAAGTTATTATTTTTATTACTCAACATATTCAAGTTAAAGGTCACACGTTTAGTTATGTCATTGATAAAATAACAATTCGAAGAGTACCTACTCTAAAGATATAAAACTAATGTTTACCAACAAAAGATGGACAAATGAGTTATTACTATTACTATTTAAATTATTCCATTTAAATTACTATTTAAAAACTATTTAAATGGGATAAACTTATAAAATTATTCTGAACTACTTGAATAATGGAATTGTACGAAATTTTAAAAAATGTAAAAAAAAATTTAGTTTTACGACTTAAGAAGGTTTTGCTAGATAATAAAGTGAGGAAGCTGTCCAGATCTTTCAAAGACTCTTCGACACCGTTTTCAACAAGTTCACCTGGACATATTGTTATTTACTTTGATTTTAAATAAATATATTTTATGAATATACCCCCCCCCAATATTTACAAGCCAAGCGAATTCATTATTTTTAGTTAGTAAAACCCAGCCTTAAAAACTTGAGTGAACGTTTCCTTTTATAAAAAAGAGGAAAAGATAATCAAGTTGTGCTAAGGTTAAGAAAGGTTACATAGTTTGTTAACCTTCAAAATATTCATTCTAAACAGAAATATTCACCAACATTACCAACCCCCTCCTAAAAAAAACTAGACTACAGAACCATCGTGTCTTAACCAGCTCATCACCCATGAAGAGAGAGACGAATGTTTGAGGAACCTCTTCTCTCCAGACGGAAGTTTCATCTCTCAGAGGGAGACTGCCAACAACCTCTTCCCAATGCGGCTCTCGGAACCAATTAATGGGACCCCCCAGACCTCCCCAGATTCGGGCACGTCATTAGAAAGCCTATAACAGGCGTGATTATACAAGGAAGGTCGCTGTTTTCCTTTTATTTTGCCGCTTCGCTCATAAACTACTTTAGAAATTACCTTCGGATGATCCGGCTAAACAGTTTTCCTTGGTCGGTAGCTGTATTGCATTGTTTGAGGTTCCTTTGATAGAGGATGGTGTGTGGTGTTTGCCCTCCTCTTTGTCGTTCAAATAGGAGGGGGTGAGTTTGTGTAAGGGGAATGACTTAATTGATTCCTGTAAGATTTATTGTTTCTTTTGATGGTCTAATAACGTGTATTAGTTCGTTCATATACAGTGGTTGTTTGATTGGCGTGTATGAAGTGGTATTTGGAGAAATTTTTAGATCTCTCTCTCACTCGCGCCATCTTCAATTTCCTTTTATCTTAATCTTTCTCTTTCGAATTTAAAATGGAAGGAGAATATATGAGATAGTAAAAAAATATTAATATATAGTTTACACAATATATGCATGTTGCTAATCCTTAATTTTTTTTTAAAACTTAGAATGGAAGTTTTTACATTTTCTCCAACTCAATGTTGTATATTTATGCATCATTGGGTGTAATGTAACACAATATACATTGAAAATTATTTCTAAGAGTGCTTCGAAATGTCTATTACTGAAGTTATACATTTAATTTGAATTAATTATTAAATTTAAGTTAAAAAAAATTCTTTGCTTTTAACGATATTATTTTATTTCAAAGCTTCTTGATGTAACGTTTCAGTCGTCCTGAATATAAGGCATAAACCCCATCAGGGGGACATTTTGATGTAACAGGGGACAATTACAATTTTTTGAATTAAAAAAATATAGAGCAGATTACTAAAAAAACTAGTTTAAATACTTTTTTTTTCAATTAATAAAAAACTTTCTGAGAGAGGATGTCTAGGCAACCTTTCTGACATATAAAACTAAGTGTTATTTACAAAATTTTTAAATTTATGCTCCAAGCTGAAGTATAACCCTCTTTAACTTTCTTAAAAGCTACATTTAACCCAATGTGTACAGGTAATTAATGTAGAAAAAATGAACCCACCTAAACCCCACCGTCACTAAACTAAAGTGCAATTTTCGGCCCTTCGGAAGGCACAGAAATTCAAGAAGGACTTGAAAAAAGTTGAGAAGTACTTTTTACTTTCTTTAGAGATCCGCCGTAAACACTCTGCATTGTCCTTAAATAATATACCAATTTTCCAATCAAAGAGTTAATTAAAAATAACTCTCTCAATTCACTTTAAAACTATCATAAATATCGTCACTTCCATAAAGAAAAACCTAAGAAAAAATATCCCTCTCTCTTGCAATCCAATTTTTAAAAACGAGTTATATTTTTCAAAGTCCCGGAACTTGCGTTTATTAGCCTACGTAATAGGCCAGAAATTTTACGCTTTGTTAACGCATTCCAGCCAGAATGACGGTCCTTTGTAGTAAATACCGTCCCCGGGGTCCATTCGAGTACCTAGTGCTCAGTGGACCCGAAAGAGCACACTACTGGCACGGAAATTATTTCCCTGGCGATTTTCCTAATGGCATCCCATAGATTGTCTCGAGTAACACACTCCTCGAGGAAAGGAAGGGATTTTTTTACGGAAGTATAGTTTGGGCGATTGATGAAATTGAGTGGAGTGTTTGTGAATGCAAAGTAAATTATGGGTATGTGCCTCTGTTTGTTTATGTGGAGTTTTTGAGAGGTGAATAGCTAAGATGAGTTTGGAAAATGAGTATAGCTTGAAAAAAAAAGTATCCGTATCCTGGCAATGTTTACTATCATGTGCGTTTTAGGTGTTTTAATGTGAAATAGTTCATTTTGACACATTATTATTTGTGTTAAATTGGAATTTTTGAAAATTTTCCTTTTTAAGACTTATGGCAGCGTTTATTTACGTTTTTTTATAGTTCTTTGCAAATTAAAAGGATGTTCAATACATTCGTTTAAATATTTTTAGCTGCCCAGTTGAATAAAATTTATTTCGCTTTTTATATTGTCATTTTAACATGTCTTTTTATATTTAACATTATGAATTAATAGGGAGAGAGGGGTCAAAAATGACCAAAAACATGCTTACGTAATATGTGAACGGTCCCTAAATCTAAACTTCATTTTCAAGCTTTTAAATTACAAAAGGCAATGGTGGTTGTTTTCTTTTTGTGGTACATATGGTTTATTAACAACATAAATTTAACAGAATGTAAGAGGTTTTCATAACGTAATTTTGTAGTTAAATTTAAAATACTAATTGAAATTTTAAGAATAATAAAAATAAATAAGATATACATATATCATTCATTTCAACATTCCAACTGTTACAGTGAGCTAAACATTTGAAAAGAGACCAGTATTTATAAAAATAAAAATCATTAGTTGAGATTTCTCTCTATATTAAAAAAAAGTAACGGTCACCGCTGTCGCCGCCGCTGCCGCCGCCGCCGCTGTTTCAGAAATTTTTATTTTTGAACTCTTTGACCTCTCACAACGCAAAAACTACTTGACAGAAATTTATGAAATTTGAAAAGTTTGTAGAGGAATGTTTGGAGAACAATTTCGAATAAAAAGCTAATTGATGTGATTATTAGTTCTGGGGTATTTTTAAGGTCAAAGTTGAAGTTTTTTTTTTTTCGCCGCGTAATCGCGTTCAGCGAAAACTATTAGCAGCAGAGCTTTGATTTTTTGCATCTCCATACTCTGATATATGAAGATGTGCACTACGTCGCCCTTTTTTCGAATTTCGAATTAGGTTTGGAGTAATTAATTTTTAAAGTTTCGAAATTTTTGTTACTTTTTCGGTTTTTTCGATCTAAAAGAAAAACTAATCACAAAAGGAGTATGATATTTTAACCACTTATGCTCTTATGTTTTAGAAAAAGATTAGCGTTTAATTCTTTGAAAAATTCGAATTAGTTTTGGAATTATTAAGCATCAAAGTTTCATTTTTTTTCATAGTTTTACTAGGTCTTCATCAGACACGTTTAATGTTTATTGGAGATTTTTTAAGTTTATTTTTGATGGTTCACTAGATTGTCGCGAGCACGGATATTTAAAAGTTTTGTGGGTGCACGTTTTTTTCTCTTAGTTTGTTAGTGATTGTTAGTAGACTTCCTTGATAACTATGTTTTCAACTATTTTTTGCTTTTGAAATACTAGAGAAATAAATATAATTCGGATGAAGGGTGGATATTTTTGTTTGGAAGTTGCGTGTTTTTCTGATTATTATTAGCTCATTCTTAGATTAGTCATTGTTTTAAGAGTTAATTAGATTGAATGCGTTTTTAAGTTCATGTGGTTATTAAATGTTTAAGGGAGGATAGTTTATGTATTCTGGAAAAATTAATATTTTTCAATATTTGTTGAACAGGTTGAGAAAATATTTCTAATAAATTAGTGATAAGAGAAATAAAATATTTTAGATTGGATAAGGGTTTTCATTAGAGTTGGTAAATTATACAAGCGAGCTTTGCTCGCTGAGATCGCGAAGCGATCTTAAAAGAACTGCGAAGCAGTTCCGGGGGTTGGTGAGCGATAGCGAGCAGGGGGCAGGCCCCCTAGTATATGATAAAAACGCGTCAATTTTAAGTAAAATTGTTTTATTCAAAATTCATAAATAATATTTTGAATAATCATTCATTTATTTACTCCACATATACAAGTAATAATAAAATTAAAATATTGGATACATAAAACAATTTTAGTGAGAATAGTCTGAAATGCCAGAACTGCTTTTAAAACCTCTTTTACCCCACCAGACCCTATCACAAAATTATGCACTCGGGAAAATTCTTCCATCACTTTCGAGCAAAACATTCTCTCCTCGGATCAATCCCTCCCACCTCCCAAACAACATGAATAATTCACGAAACTCCCAGAAAAAAGAAAAAAAAAAGGAAAGAAGACCCCCCCAAAATCGGAAGCATTTACTCACATGCGAAGAAGAAATCCCAAACTATCCCGGAGAAGAAATCCCGACGTCTTTCCGGGGGTCCATTCCCGAAAACGTCGCCCGAGAAGATGAAGAAAGAAGAAAGGAACGAACGCACAAAAGGAGGAGAAACGCACCTGATAGTGAGGATCAGGTGTTCTTCTCGGGGTGTTCGGTTCCGAAACGGAAACCAGCCGTCCTCCAATCGCAAACGCTGTGCTCCGATTCCCTCAGCACCGGTCAGACTGTATGGAGATGATGGCTCTTTGGGATTTGGGAGGTCGAGGGAGGAACATATTGTTCTGGGCAGATAAGGCAGGGAACCTGTTGTTGTTGGAGGTAGATTATGGGCTCGTAAATGCTCGGGGTTTTTTAATTCTTTTTGGTTGGTTAATTTGAGTTAAGTCTGTGGAGGTTGAATTAAGGGAGAAAAGTGCGAGAAAGAAGATTAGTATGGAGTGGAAGAGAAGAAAGATTGAATTAATAATGCCGACGAACGTTGTTATTGTTGGATTCTTTTCGTGGAGCGATTATTTCATTGTATTATTGCGATCAATGCCCTGCTGTTTTCGAATTAAGAACTTTTCTTCTATAGGGAGGTAATCTCTCAATTCCTTGAAAGTCTTCTAGCAAAAAGATGTGTTATAATCCTCATATTGGGGATGATTTACTTTACAGTAATGTTTGACTACTACGTTGTGCTAAACTTTTTAAAGAAATTATAAATGTATAAAATTAAAATTTAAT
This sequence comes from Tetragnatha montana, assembly GCA_963680715.1. NCBI lineage: Eukaryota > Metazoa > Arthropoda > Arachnida > Araneae > Tetragnathidae > Tetragnatha > Tetragnatha montana. The sequence goes on from OY796680.1 coordinate 24,026,915, forward strand.
TTAAACAAACAATGCGTTGAAAATTTAGTATTTAAAATAATTATATTTTATATAAAATACTTCTTTTGCCCCCCAAAAAAAATATATAAGTAACTGTATTGAAAATAAAATTGAGTAGAATTTATACATTTTGCTATAAAATGGCTTGATATGAACTCGAAATATTTTTCTCGTCATATCATATCTGTACATGATTTCAAAATGAGAAATATAAGGAATTCTTTTAATAATTTTTGTGAAATGATAAAAAATTTAAAATTTAAGAACGTGAATCGATTCCTAATTCTAAAGTTTTCATAAAATTTTAGCATGAGAACTATCATATTCATGATAATATGGTCGCACTCATTTATCTAGTTTTTTTTTGTGTGCTCTCTATAATAATTAACATTTCCCTTTTATGAACAAAACTTAGACTGAATTTCACCATTTAGCAGATTAGTTCTACATAATTATCAGACAAATGGTGTCAGAAACATACAAAAAATACGCCATAAAACTCCTTTAGCCTAAACTTTTTTTATAGCTTTATCAATAGCCAGAATATTTTAAGTAGAATTATCAGTAAAATATGCTTTACTATTTCAAGTCACGAAGTCAAATCGGCTTTCTCCTTACTAGTCTGGTCTGTTAACCGAAAAAAAGGACACATTGGACAAAGTTACCAAATTTTCAAAATTTGTTCCTTAGAACATAAGAAAAGATTTTACGTGAGGATTCATATGAATTAGCCGCCATCTTGGATTTTATGGGCGCCATCTTTGATTGAAGAATTTTCTTTATCTCAAGATTCATTGGACATATAATCATAAACAAAGTATTAAAATATATGTTTATGGGGTCAACAAAACCGAATATGGCATTTTCGAATCATCAAAAGAACAATTAACCATTAAAAAATACACTTTCTATTTTCTGCTACTCGTACATTTAACCATAACAGCTCAGTTCACTTATTTAAAACATTACCAAAATTCCCAAACTTATAAAATATGTTTTTGTTACCATAAGAAACAATTTTAGAAGGAGAACCACCGGATTGAAACGGCCATTTCGATTTTTTTGGCCGCCATATTGGATTAAGAGAACCTGCTGTATCTCAAGATCCACTGCACATATTATCAAAACCAATGTGTGAAAATGTATGTTTTTTGGATCAAGAAAATCGAAAATGACATTTTCGAACTATTTAGAGAACAATTTAATTGAAAAATTAGGCCTTCCATTTCTCCTTGAAATTAAACAGCTCAGTTAATCAATTTATAAGCCAGATAAAAATCCCAAAAATTAGTAATATGTTTGTAACACTATAGGAAATAATTTCAGAAGAATGGTCACCAGATGAAAACGGCCATTTTGAATTTATGACCGCCATATTGAATCATAAATACTTGCTATATCTCGAGATCCACTGCACATATAGTCATAAAAAAAGTGTCCAAATATATGTTTCTTGAGTCAAGAAAACCGAATATGTCATTTTCGAACTTCTAAAAAAACAATTTAATTAAAAACATTACACCCTCAATGTCCCATTAAACTTGACCAGCTAATTTTAATCACTACCAAGACAGAAAAAATCCCAATATCTCCAAACTCACACAATATGTTCTTTATTAAGTTAAGAACAAATATAGAAGGATAGACACTTGAAAAAACGGCCATTTTTAATTCTAGAGCTTCCATTTTGGATTGAAAAGACTTAGTGTAAATCGAGATCCACTACGCATACAACTATAAACAAAATGTCGAAATGTATGTTTCTTGAGTCAAGAAAACCGAATATGACATTTTCGAACTCTAAAAATAATAATTAATTGAAAATAAAATTGCGTGATTTTACGTCACAATTACGTATGACAGGTCAATAAAACAACTCCACAACAACTCCCAAGCCAGATAAAAATACCAAACTTGCACAATATGTTTTTTGTAAGGTTAAGAACATGTTAGAAGGGTCTCCATTTGAAAAAAACGGCCATTTCGAATTTTACAGCAGCCATATTCGATTTACAGATCTTTGTGTAACTCGAGTTCCACTGCGCATACAACCAAAAACAAAGTGTCGAAATATATGTATTTTGGGTCAAGAAAACCGAATATGACATTTTCAAGCTCACAAAATAACAATTTAATTAATAAATCCGCCTTCTAAGTTACTATAAACTTGTTGATCAAATTAAACAATAACAACCTAATAATGGATAACACTGCAACTGATGCATCATTGTTGTAATGGTTTTATCTCGCAGCAGATTATTTCAAGTTTATAGTAACTTAGAAGGCGGATTTATTAATTAAATTGATATTTTGTGAGCTCGAAAATGTCATATTCGGTTTTCTTGACCCAAAATACATATATTACAACACTTTGTTTTTGGTTGTATGCGCAGTGGAACTCGAGTTACACAAAGATCTGTAAATCGAATATGGCTGCTGTAAAATTCGAAATGGCCGTTTTTTTCAAATGGAGACCCTTCTAACATGTTCTTAACCTTACAAAAAACATATTGTGCAAGTTTGGTATTTTTATCTGGCTTGGGAGTTGTTGTGGAGTTGTTTTATTGACCTGTCATACGTAATTGTGACGTAAAGTCACGCAATTTTATTTTCAATTAATTATTATTTTTAGAGTTCGAAAATGTCATATTCGGTTTTCTTGACTCAAGAAACATACATTTCGACATTTTGTTTATAGTTGTATGCGTAGTGGATCTCGATTTACACTAAGTCTTTTCAATCCAAAATGGAAGCTCTAGAATTAAAAATGGCCGTTTTTTCAAGTGTCTATCCTTCTATATTTGTTCTTAACTTAATAAAGAACATATTGTGTGAGTTTGGAGATATTGGGATTTTTTCTGTCTTGGTAGTGATTAAAATTAGCTGGTCAAGTTTAATGGGACATTGAGGGTGTAATGTTTTTAATTAAATTGTTTTTTTAGAAGTTCGAAAATGACATATTCGGTTTTCTTGACTCAAGAAACATATATTTGGACACTTTTTTTATGACTATATGTGCAGTGGATCTCGAGATATAGCAAGTATTTATGATTCAATATGGCGGTCATAAATTCAAAATGGCCGTTTTCATCTGGTGACCATTCTTCTGAAATTATTTCCTATAGTGTTACAAACATATTACTAATTTTTGGGATTTTTATCTGGCTTATAAATTGATTAACTGAGCTGTTTAATTTCAAGGAGAAATGGAAGGCCTAATTTTTCAATTAAATTGTTCTCTAAATAGTTCGAAAATGTCATTTTCGATTTTCTTGATCCAAAAAACATACATTTTCACACATTGGTTTTGATAATATGTGCAGTGGATCTTGAGATACAGCAGGTTCTCTTAATCCAATATGGCGGCCAAAAAAATCAAAATGGCCGTTTCAATCCGGTGGTTCTCCTTCTAAAATTGTTTCTTATGGTAACAAAAACATATTTTATAAGTTTGGGAATTTTGGTAATGTTTTAAATAAGTGAACTGAGCTGTTATAGTTAAATGTACGAGTAGCAGAAAATAGAAAGTGTATTTTTTAATGGTTAATTGTTCTTTTGATGATTCGAAAATGCCATATTCGGTTTTGTTGACCCCATAAACATATATTTTGATACTTTGTTTATGATTATATGTCCAATGAATCTTGAGATAAAGAAAATTCTTCAATCAAAGATGGCGCCCATAAAATCCAAGATGGCGGCTAATTCATATGAATCCTCACGTAAAATATTTTCTTATGTTATAAGGAACAAATTTTGAAAATTTGGTAACTTTGTCCAATGTGTCCTTTTTTTCGGTTAACAGACCAGACTATACGATACAAAACGAATTTTAATGCATTTAAATCTCATGCGTGAACCCTAACGTTTATAAATGGCTTGAATTAAAATCCTGAATCAAAATGGCGACTTTAAAATCACAATGCTCGTCACGAAACCAGATTCACTTTTGCCCTCTCGCAATAAGGGGTGCTTGGAATAAGAAAAATGTTCTAAACGAAACGTTCGAAGCACCTGGGTGTTGGAAGTAACCCCGTGATCTCCACCTACATCTCGGAATAAAATTCATATCATGAGAGGCACGTGGAGATTATTGAATAGGACGACATACACTTGAAAATAATGTTCGTAGCAATTAGACTTCCCGTTCCAGAGAGTAAAAAAAAAATCCGGGTGCGGAAGTTTGAATAGGATTTGGTGATGGAAGTTCATTCTGTGTGTTCCCCCACCCTGATGAATGACTTTAGGAAGTTCACTTCATTTAATTAGGCTGACGATTGTATGCGATGGTAAAGCGTACTGCCACAAAATAAAAATTAATACGTGCAGTTATCTCCTAATTTACTATCTATTATCTGATATTTCTGGGCTGTTTTTTTTCCTAGATCAAGGAATTTCTTAAAATAATATTTAACCTTTTATAGATATCTTAAACACTTTTCTAACTATTTTAATATATTAACTAATTTAGTTCAAATTGTTAAGTTATTTTGAAACTTTTGGGAGAGTAATAGCTGTTTTGGATATAGTTTATGTTTGAAACGCTTAGCGGTCGTAGTAAGTTTCTGCATTCAAAATACATTATTGGCATCAACTCTCACAGAAATAATATTATACTAAATGTGACTTTTTTTTCTTTAAAATCAATCAAACACACTCTACGTTTGGAGTACATTATTTTGAAAACTTATTTCAATTTCAATCAAATTCAATTTAAATTAATGAATGGAAAAAAAAACAACAACAAATATTTTAAATATTTGGATTATACTTCTTCATGTAAAACTTAAATGAACAATATTACCAGACTCCCAGATTTTATTACTTTTCAAAAATCAGTGAAGTATTTTTAAACTAAATAGTTTTATCAACCAGTTATAATCTTTCAGTTGGACTCCAATTTGCAATTTGAATATATTTTTACGTATTAGTCAGTTGGAATACAGCCTGGAGAAAAAGAACGTGGGATTAAAATGCTTCATTAGCTGAATACTATATGTTCTTAATGAGGTTCTGACCTAACTAATCTCATTCCGAATAAATAAATGCGTGAAAGAGTACTTTGTAAATTTGAATGTAGAACAATACCGGTCCTAATTAAAACATTACTGTCCTCATCACGTTTCCTTTCAACGCTTTCCAATCTCGAGTCTTCTTCGATCTTCTTTTCCTCATTAAAATCATAGTTAACTTCATCGCATAAAACGCACATATTTAAAGTTCACGCATCCTCTGACTCTAAATGAAGATCAAGTGAAAATGAGATGCGGATTCTCTCAATTAGGTCAAACAACCTGAAGAAGAGACCTTTCTTTCCGTTGAAAAAAAAGTTCTTCCATCCTTTGTCCACAATAGGATGCTGAGGTTTAGTGATTGCAGCCACGGACTTATTAAAGACACTTCTTCCCAATTAGCATAAACAGCGATTCTCTTGAGAACAATGTTACTCAATTAAGTATTCTAATATGATCGTCTCCGGTCTTGTTTTGGTCGATCGTGACATCAATATCATTGATTTCCAAGAACAAGTAATGGGGCTGTGGAAAGGATATCTATTCTGTGATATGGTTTTTTACTGTCAATCGGCTCTGTTCATTACGTTGCGTGTTGGGGATGTTAAAATTTCGAATCATTGGTAAAATTACTGTAACATTTTGGCTGTAAATATCTAAATCTATTGATTAGTACAGATTTAAAACTTAACCCTTAGATAACACGTATCTTTAAAATTAGTCTTTACATAAACCCTTAAAATATTTTATGCATTTTAAATGGAAAATTAAATTAAATGCTTTAAAATGTAACTAGTCTAACATCTTTAGTTTTACTGAAGTAGATTTCATTTAAAAGGTGGTTTTAAATTAAATCCAAGAGTATCTATTATTTAATAAATAATCTGGCGGATGAGATAAAAATTAAAAATATGATACATATGTTTAATAATTTTATATCTTACGTATTATTTTTTACTTTTCCGTAATCCCTTAATTGAGAGTAAATTATTATTTTGCCAGTCTATATTCCCTTTAATACAGAATTTAAAAGTTATAAAGTCAAAACTGGATAATACAGATTATTTTCCCCAAATTTTTATTATGACTTAAATATTTTGGGTCATGAGCACAATAAAAGATAAATTCCTTCCATTTCAGATAGTTTTACATATTACACAAAAGAAATACCTTCATTCAATTTCACGAAATAATATCTCTTTCAAAATGTAATGCAACATTTGGGAATCGCATTTCAATTGAAGTCATCTATTGTTTTACAATATAACACATATGAAAAGTTACCATCCCATTATGAAACTTTTAATATAATTGCTTATTATTATTGGGAATTTTATTATAAATTTCTCTCTTTGCCTCAAATGTCAAAAGTTTTTCCGACACATTCTCTTACAGCATTATTATGTATAATTATTTTTAAATATTGACATAATTATGAATCACACATTGTGAGAAAAATAGTTAATTTGTTAAATTGTAATTTCTACGCTTATTCCGCGCAACATCTCGTGAAATACATCTCGAGTCAGGAAAGTGTAAATTTACTTAAGTGAAGTAATGCTTATTTGGTATTTTTGAAAGAGCTTTTCAGTGATGCTAAAATTGAAAGCTGAGCACTTCTCACACACATCCTAGCCAAAGAAGAATTCAGCCAACTTGTTGCATTTGAAAATCAACTTCATAACAATATAATTATTTTCTTAACTGATGATAATGAAACTTAATAAAATAATGTAGAGAAATTCGTACACTGGAAAACAGAGAATATGTACCTTTTCTAATAAAAAATTTCTTACAGAAATATTGTTGTATATAATAATAGTTACTATCTTGATGTAATTTCAGAAGTAAATCCATTCTTTAATAGTTTATTTTTATTTGTTTTAATGCGATTGACTTTTTCACCATTTGCATTAAAAATTATTTGGACATTAAAAATTATTAATTATTTTCTAATTATGAATAATTTGATAAATCATGATAAAATATGGAGTAAATCTAATATTTTCTGTATCAATTATTGGTTTGAAATCCCTCATTCTGCTAGATATTTCATCGCTAAAGGAAAAATGATATTACCTCATGTTGTCTCATGTTGATTATTGAAAAGATTTTAAAAATTGTTTTAAAACAGGATGTTTTTTTAAACAAAACACGTAATTTCAATAAAATTCATTGAGATTTTTTTCCTAAGCTGAATATTTTTTTCAACTGTACAATATTTTTATGTGAATATATAACAATCTTTTGATGATTATTCTGTATTCCAAATAGGGTCCTCTAATTTCCAGTAAAAATTTTATGGCTACACAATGAAAATTCTAATACTTATAGTTTTTGTTTGCCTATTCTATCAAAACTTTTTTTTTTATTTATTCCCCTTTTCAAATTTACGATGCAATTTATATACTGTATATTTTGATTGATCTACTGTCCCTCGATTTCTGCACAGAGTTTTGCTCCGGGGTACTTTAAGTCGGCATAATTTTATCCTCCATCACAGTTTAAGTTTTTCTGTCCAAACTGCTCTTGTGCAATCTCCCTCCAAGAACGTGTGAGAATCACTAAAACCTCTATCAGATCGTAAAACTGCTTTCATATTCCTCTCATAGTGTCAGTATAAACACTCTTACTATTTTAAAAAATTGCTGCGATGAGAAACGCTATTTACAATCATCTACTTAGATACGCCACGTCTGTCAGGGAGTCGAGATCCCAGAAAATTTCGTATGGAGACACTTGTTTATGTCTACTTGGAGAAATTAAACACAAACTGTATGTGACCGATAACCTAGATATTGCCGGAATGCCACGTTATCGTGGAAGAACGTTGTTTGGAAGGGACTTGATAGCAGTAAACACGGTGGTTGGGCAGATATTGTTTCCACCAATGGACTCGTAACACTGCCTGAGGCTTTCAGGTTGCGTAATGTGTTTGTCGCTTAATACATTTTACATGTCGTGGCGAAGTGGTGTCTGTGTTGCACTTGTACTCTAATAAATTACAGGATAAGGAGGCAATTGGTTTTGCGTTTATGTTGTTAAAAATGATATCCTGGTTCTGAGAAACAATGGAAGTTGTGTCATGGAAACTGCTGTTAATCTTCCAGTTTTGAAAAATTACTTGATATTTGTATTCAGAAACTTGGCTATAATGTTACAATAATTTGCGAAGTTATTTTTTTAGCTCTTGAAAAATTGGTTAAAATGCTCCAGGACCTAAACAAATTAAACTGCCGAAAGAAATTATGTTGATAACTTGAAGTGGAAATTTTAAAGGAAAATTATCTTTTTTTGTAGTAATTTTAAGTTTTCTATAAAGAAAAGTCAAATTTGTTTCTTAAAGTTGGGTTTACATGCTCATAGCTTTCATGATTCAAAATGAAATAATGACCGGATTTTTAAATTTAGCGATACAATAAAGATATTTCGGTAGTCACTTTTCTTCAATTACTACTGCGTTTATCATTGGGGAGTGTTATCCTTCAAACCGATATCCAAGTGGAGGGACTCTAATCTTTACATCTATCTTTTAATTATTTTGTTGGGTAATAAAAATTCAACATGCCACCCATTAAATTTGTTAACCATGCATATATGTTTGGGTGTGGAGATGGATGAATGTGGTGCCTGTAAAAATGTGTTGCGCAATGTGAATGCGAATGTGTGTAGTGTGGGTATAATATTTCACTTCCATGGCTTTGAACCACAACTGCACCCTGGTTAACGAGAAGTATGTATGTGGCAATGACTTCGGTCATTGTGAGTGTTGATCTCTGCCATTTGAACTAAAAAGAGCTTAAAACTTAAGCAGCTTCAATATAAGAAAACAGGAGGAAACGCAAAGTAAAAGGTTATGCAAGCAACTGTTAAATTAATCGAGGCGATATTTTAGTATTAAATAAAAATGTACAAAATTATAGTTTGGTACTTTATATTGAAATAGTGTATTAATTCTTCTTCGTGAATGATACGTTTTAAAAATTTTATGCCAATCGTGTAACATTGTAAATTATGATAAAAATAGTAATGACAAGAACAATATTATACTATTCTATATGATAAGCTAACATTTTTAAAAATACCATTTCGATTAACAAAATTTTCCTTTTTGAACATTTTAAAAATGTTACTTTTCGTATGATTTTACTTGGGAATGTTTAGATAATATGGGTGCTTAAATTGAATAAAAATAATTGCAATCCAAAAATATTGTTTTAAATTATTCCACAAATTAAAATTTGAACACTGAAACAAAAACTTTTTAAAACTAAAAACTTTAAAAATTTTCTTACTCTCGTCTTTTGATAGTAAAAAAATTATAAAGACAGTAAATATTACAGATAAAACAATATTAGTGACCATAATGTTTAGTGAAATTGGAAATGAATTTTTATTAGTATAATCAATGGATGCTATTTTAACTTATTGCTTTAAAAAGCAATTATTAAACGACACACTTTGTGAAACCACTCCCAATGCAAAGAAGAAATAATAATAAAGCAATATTCGTGATATTATTTTTTGTTTTATTTCAGAGTACAGACCATATGTTCCAGGAATAACAAATTGCTTATAACATAAATTTATAACATTTTACTTTAATCATTTACATCGGAAAAAAGTTTAAAAGCATAAGTGTTAGGCTATTATTTGGTCCAAAGACTGGATCTTTTTTGCTCGAATCTTAATTGAAAAAAAAAACAACTTCATTAAAATTCTTTGTAAAACCACAAAAAGAGTCTTAATTCTTAGAATAAAGCTCTTCGCTTGAAAATTAATCGAAACCATTAAATTGTATTTCCCGTGAAATTGGTGGTTTGACCTTTAAAAATTTCAAGAAGTTAATTTGAAGCATGTGAAGAATTTTTTCGTATGCTTAAAATTACACATTAAGTTATGCGCGTATAGCTTACTCTCAATTTATTCTCAGTAACTTCTATACTATTAAGGCTAATAAAACTATAAAGTTTACACTTTAATTAAACAATTTTACATTAAATTTAATGATGAAGAAAAAAAATTAAATAGTTCCAGTGCCCGAGGTGATTTGGCGATGCTTAAAAGTAATATTTAATGTATGTTAATTTAATTACTAATATTTCTTAAAGATCTGAAGTAAAATGAATAACTTTTATAAGAATCTTAATCAATACAAGGTCTGACATATTATAATAAAACTGTTTAGCAAAATTTTAATATTGCATAAAATGTATGAAAGTAGTTCCCAAAATTATCAGGTATGTGTTATTAATTACATTTAAGTTAAGAAATTGTTTGAAAAAAGTGTTAAGTTTTATTTTGGGTCATTAGTTAAAAATGATTTTTAAAACTCCACTAATTGACGCTGGAGAATCTTATGATTATAAATATATTATTAAAATAATCATAATATCAAAAATATCATAATAAGATAAAATATGTTATTTCTTTAGCTTTTTAACTGTCATAAAATATTTTACACAATAACAATATGATATTAAAACTATTGCTAACCTGGTTATTTAAATTGCTTGTAAAGTACAAAAATCAAGATGTCGTCACACTAAAGTTACAATCACTCACTACAAAGCCTAGGAAAGAAAATTTTGAAATGTGGTATGAAGTAATTTTTTTTTGGTAATAAAACATTTAAAATTTTCAAACCCTCTTTAAAAGAACTTACTCTAAAGTTTATTTTTTTTGGGGGGGGGTAAACCAACTAGGTCTATACTATTAATCTCCCTCGACGAGTTGCAACAATGTTTGACAGAACCAAATTTGGAATACGTTGTACACATAGAGCAGTTGCTATTTTGAAAAAAAAAAAAAAAAACGTTAGTAAAAATCACCAAGCGAGACCAATGCAAAAATTATCCATATCGACTTTACTTAAAGCAGCGGTTCTCACGCTTTTAGTCTTGAAACAACTTATTATAAATAATAAACTTACATTAGGTTCATACTAGAAGATGGCAACCACTTTCCAAGATGGCGAAAATAGCGAATTATTTTAAAATCCTCAAAGTAACGAATTATATTAAAAGCCCAACTCCTTCTCCACTATAAATCACGCTACTACTTATCCACATTACCCTCACAGTGCAAACAAATTACCCAATGGACCCTCCCAAGACATAAACAATCCCTTCACGCAACAATTGCTTAAGACCGAAAGTGCTCACTCACCCCAGGGACCGTCCGAGACAGCGACAGGTGCGGCGGACAGGTGGCGACTGAAGGCCCGAAAGGGAAGGAGCAAAAAAATAAAAGAAGAGTCTTCCGATCTGACCTTCCCCCGCAACTTCGAAAGAGAAAGCGGTTTTCAGGATCTCTTCTTTTTCCTCCGGTCACTGCCTGCTTCCGACGTTCGGTGGTGTTCATCAGCCTTTTAGGGGCTGCAGATCGTTGCTTTCGAAGTTGACAATCTCGTGCGGTCAGTCGTATTTCGTTAAATTTTAACTTGTAGAATCGTGGATGATGTTTTGTGGTGTCAGCTTTCATAGACTTGTCTACACTGTAATAAAAATTAGTCTTTTTACACTAAATTTGCCATTGTATTTCACGGAAAATTTTCCGTATGCCTAGAAAACGTTCTTTTTCCGTTAATTCTTCCACAAAAAATATTTAAATAAAGTAAAATCCCCCATAAAAGAATAAATTTCAAAAACAAGTAGTAAATGTCAAAAAGGATTGCGATCGTTTTGTTAAAATAAAACGTAGCCAATCTTCCATTAGCTAGATGTGTAATATGGCTGCCGGTGGCGTCATAATGTCATTCGGATTTATAAAATTAGTTATAATTACAATAGAACTCAATACGATTGTTATAAAGACCGCCTCTTGCAACGGATTTAAAAGAACTTTGAAGTTTCTTCAAATAATGGAAGGTTTCCCTTGTTTGCCAGAAAAGGAAAAAAAACCCAGATATTTCCTGATGGTAGGTTAATTTTCGTTATTTGAGAAGAAATAATTTTTTACAGTGTTACAAATTCGAAGGTAGTATATGGTGATTAGTGAGGCATTATCGTTTCTAAAGGGGTGAAAGTATGAGGTAGGGATTTTTTTAGAGTATTTAGTTCCATGTAGCGTTAGTTATATTTTACTCTCCCTTGAATATAAAAACTTCGTTCGATGTGCACTACGAATATCATCTCAGTTGGTTGTCTGATAGAGGAAAAACATTTTAAAACCAGCGTATTTTATCGCCTTTAAAAATTTTATTCCTTGGGACCACACTCATGTAGCAAATTGTTAAATATGTCCCCAAAGAAGCTTTTAAAAGACTAATACAGTTTTTCATTTTCAATAAGAACAAATTTGAAACTTATCTTAATTTACGACAGATTTCTGTGTATGATTTGAATATTAAACAAGTGAAATGTCCAACATGCGCAAAAATTTTTCTACAAATTATTTTTATATGGATCCTATCCAAACATTTGTACATGAGAATGAGTGTTTTTGGTCTCTGAACGTGTTCCTGGCTACACCGGGCTACACCCATGATGTGTTGGGATCAATAACAGGGGCTGAACTCCAAAAAGATGGTTCTAACGAACGGACTAAATGAGTCAAGCAAGCATTTTTAGATGAGGATAAAGATTGAAGCGTTCTACATTGTATTGTGTCTAATAACCTTTTAGCTTTGAAGGTTTTAAGTTAAAGAACATTACTTATAATCTTTACTTATACTAGAAAACCTGTCTAATGAGTTTTTAGCTATGAAGAATTTTAATTAAAGAATGTTATTTATACGTTGTTTAGAAAATCTTCCCAATAAATATTTAGCTTTGGAGGTTTTTAATTAAAGAATACTATTTGAATATTATTTATTTATACATTGCATAGAAAAGCTTTCAAATAAGGTTTTAGCTTTGAAGGTTTTTAATTAAAGAATATTTGAATTTGGAAGCACGAAAACAACATAAATGCTTATTTAAGAGGAAAAATCAAACAGGTAAAACAGTATATGAATATTTTTTCATTAATAAGTTTTATGTATTAAATTTTGTATGAAATGAATACATTAATTTTCGATTTTTTGTCTAGAAAATCCAATTTCTTCCTATAATGTTTATTTATTATTTTCTCAAATGAATATTTGTTAGAAAAAATATTGTGAGTACATTTATAAAATTTCTCTATTAAGTCTATATAGGATGTTTTGAGCTGTTTTGGAAACAAGGGGAAAACCCGAAACAGAGAAAATAAAATGTATGTTTTAATATCAATATTTATTGAATTGATGTAGCACAAACATTAAGTATATAAATTAAATATTCTTCATTCCAAAAATTCCACATATTCATGAGGACTGAAAAATACACATGGGACCTTTTATTTATAAATAAATAGACCGATTCTGTAACCTTACGATCACATAACAAAAAAAAAAAAAAGATTTCCGTCTAAAAGAGGATGACAATGCAATGGAAAAATCAATAGGTATGACGAAAGTAGAAAGACGGAAACAAATAAGAAAATCGTTAGTGTAATGAAATTGTAACCTTTCCCCAAAAAGATGTCGATACAAATACGTGTGTCAGCAGTTACAAAATAAATGCACCAATATTAATTGGTATGTCATGGAGGATGGTGAGTTTTTGATGACTCCAAACATTCTAAGTCACATTTTCTCGTTATTTCTAGATCTAAGAAAAGTTCCAAGAAAGAATAATTTTTATTCTTTTTGTTTCAAAGAAAGTTCCTGATTTATAGTTTAGTGAACACCAATTAATTATTGACCTACTATATGTATCTCCTTTTTTAAAGAAGCTCGTAATTTAATAATTACGGAGTATTTTTGTCTTGAAAATGACTCTTTATGAAATTAGCTATTAATTTTTTTTTATTCACATTATATTACACAAATGCAATTATTTATCTCTGTACATATTTTATTAAATTTATTCATAAAATTCCAAAATATTGCAATTAAAATTTATTAAAAATCTTTAGATTGCTAAAATATGAAACAACGTATCAATTTGAGGCTACCTACGAACTTTTGTGATAAAACCATGGCCACCTAAACTCATAAGCCAGATAAGCCGATAAGCCCGAAATCGTGACGTGTGATAGTAATCCTGACGTCAGTTTTAATCTTTTTTTGAACGTAACACAACTTTACTCTGAATTAAATTAAATTATGTGCCTCAGAACAAACAGGTCCTGAAAGAAGAAAAACTAAACTTTTTATTAGTATTATTCGAAATAATCTAATCCAGTGATAAAGGTTTGAAATTAGCTAAATAAATAAATTTAATAAAAGTTAATTACATGATTACTTCAAAAATTAGTTTTTTATTTTCTTCTAAAGAAACTTAACGATAGGACCTTTTGATTTTGAGGTAAAACTTTCAAGCCATTTTAAATAATTTTAGCAAGGGGGTTTTTAATTGAAGGTTTAAATTAAAACTGGTTGTTAGTTGAACGTTTAATTAAAATCACCTTGCTAATATTATTTAAAAGCTTTGAAAGTTTAATTACAATGAATTTTAATAATTTAAATTAATTCGGAATGAAGTTGAGTTGTTGGCAAAGAGCGATCAAAAGTGACGTCAGGACTATCACACGTCACAATTTTGAGCTTCTCTACTCCAGCCTATGAGCCTAGGTGACCATGAATAAAATGGTAATTTACTAAACATTAAACACTGAAACCAAAATGCAGATAATATTGTACTAGTATTATAGTATATATAATTGGGCAAAAAGTAAATTCTTATTCGCATTAATTATATCACTTTTTAAGATCAAAGGAAACAAGTTCATTAATTGAGAAAATTTGCGTTATGCACAAAAAGCCCCATTCTTAGACTTCGGAATACCTATGACACATCAAGAAGTCGTCCTTAGAAGTGTCACGCACAAACGAGTGGTGTGTTAAGCAATAGAATGAACCACACATCACAAATTTTTGAATTCATGAAGAAACTCAAGAACAACGAGTTCAGGTCAGTCCTACGACCCATCGAGAGTACCATTGCAGAGTGGGCGAACTAATCAATTTTCTAAATCAGGCTTTTGAAACCCCTTTACATTAACAAGGTTGTCTGACACTGGACACCTAGTAGGTGTTAGATGCCGTGAAGACAATACCCGAGAGGCTTTTGTGAGAGATCTGGCGACAGAGAGGGAAGATAGGCATCTGGAATATGCAGTCATCCTTTCACTGCACATGCACAATGACCAAATCAGAGCTAAAGTAGTGTGGGAAACGAAGGTGAGAGAGTTGAAATATTCAAAGTGGTGCTATAAATTGAGTGAGATTATTGTTGCCTATTCATAATGAGTTTTTTATAACTTTTTTTTATATTGGTGTCATCAAGAACTACTCATAGGATGAAATAATATCAATTTGCTATTTTATTGATCTTTCAGCGATACCTTTATTATACTACTTCAAATAACGTATCGGACATGAGACTTCAGATACTACTGTAACATTTTTACATAGACTGTAACATTTTTGACAGTAAGAAAATACAACTTTGACTAATCAACATATAACTTTGACTAATCAACATATAACTTTGACTAATCAACATATAACTTTGACTAATCAACATATAACTTTGACTAATCAACATATAACTTTGACTAATCAACATATAACTTTGACAAATGATACCGTATTTAAGGTATAATCTTTATTCCAAAATTGAATTTTGCCTAGCGGCTTATTGGAACACACAAACGGGGATCAGGATGTTATTGTGATCCAGAAAATATCCAATTTCAATGGAAATAGCTGCTTATATGACGAGTACCAGTGGTTTTAATCAGGTTTTTTTTTAAAGTTTCTAAGGTGAATGAACGTTGATATTTGATAATTTTCATTTGGAAACGTTTCTTTTTTCTGTGCATAACAATAAGTATTTTAACGTCTTTAAAAATAAATTTAAAGTAGGTATCTAATAAATAACTTGTTATATAATTTATAATTTAATAATCACAATCAGTTATATGCGCCATCTTATTAAAGGGAGTAGAGAATGTTGTTACACTCAGTAGTAAAAAAGTGAAAGAGATGAAGTACTTTTACAATTTAAATACATTTTAATTAATAAATGATAATGTTTAAAATAACAATGCTGTTGGAAATAAAGTAATTTATAATGATTAAGAAATTTTGCATACAACATGCGAAATTTATCAACGTCAAATTTAAAGAGTTTAAAAATATTTTGATTATTCACAGTGAATAATGTTAAGTATTGAATTAATATTACTTGTAAAAATTATATAAATTAAACAACCTTTTTTGAAAATCATGAGATTGTAATGATAGGTAGATAAAACGTTTTGAGTTACAGTATTTTGAACATTCCTACTGTATATCCTTGAAATTCTCAGTACACAATCGCATAAGCGTTTTGATATCTCCTAACGGTTCTTAAAACGTCATACTAGAATTATCCAATCTATAAGAGAAACATAGAAATTACGCAAAGTGATTCTTCAAGGAAAACAAGCTCACGTTTGTTTTTATGACGTTCATGAAATTTTCTTTTGTATTCCACTGAGTCATTCATTGATTGAATCTCACTGTAAGTGTCATCCTTCAACGACTAATTTGGATGCAGAGGAAACGATTGTAAAGTAGAAGAGATAATGATTTTTGCGTCACATACTTCCTCTTTTAATATCACTAGTTCCGTAGGAAGTTTATTTTTAGTGGCCAACGGATATTACCGTAAGATTTTATGCATCACTGGTTTTACTAGAATGAATTAGTCATTTGATTTTTTATGGATTTCCTTTACTATTTTTCTAACTATAGATATCGGAAATGTGATGGTTACGTCGGGTGTTTCCGGGTATATTTTGAAAGTGCATTGATAGGTTTTAATTTTGTGTAGGAATTTTAGGCTTGTCTTAACTAAATGTGTTTATATCTACAATATATGTATGATGAAGGTTTGAAGAAATGTTTCATGAACAACAATACACAATAGTTAACACAAAATTATTGAAATTATAAACGCATGTAAGTTTTTAGGTATACCTACTGTCTGAAGTAAAAAATAATTTTTGCGGGATGAATTTATTACTTTTATTTCAATCATTAAAAGCAGTGAAGAAGTGATAAGTCATACTTAACACTGAAAAAATGAACGAATATAATTCAGTTAAAAATTTAAACTGAAGTAAAAAAAAGAGTGATTTTTATTTATACATATGATTAAATCAGTTGTATAAACGAATTTGAGTAACATAATTAAAAACGGGGTAATATTTTAAATTAAAGATATATGTAAAGCATTTAGAGCATTTTTTTTCTTAAACAATAAAAAGTTAGCATAGTAAGCAAGACGTAATAAATATAATTTGTAGAATAACTTTGCAAGGTCGAAGATTCGCAATTTATACTTTCTAGTTTCCTAGATTAAAATAAATGGTGCTGATTGAAAAAAAAACCTAATCACTATGATTGTTTTATAATAATACTGATTTCGTGATTTTAAACATGTGTAATCACTAAAGATTAAATTCGTAAGAACTTTTGCATCCGTCTTAAAACAGCCGAGGGTGTTTTTTTTTAACTCTCACACACTCGAAACCCTTCAATTTTTTCAGCTATTCAGAGAAACATCCGAACACTTTAAAAACAGCTATTACAAAACTGGTCGACCCAAATCATTAAGGTAGCAAAAACATCCCAACGCAGCCATCCAGAAAAACGCAGCAACTATAACCCCTCGCGTGGCCTACGCAAATGAGACCCTCGGACCGAGCGGCCGAGGCGCATATAATGACCAATGTCATGGTCAGAGAGATGAGCGAAAAAATAGGGATCTCTCATTACCAAAAGCACGGAGCGTGTCCGGATAAAAATAATGCCACTATGGAAAACTCACTTTCACGCAATGGGCTGACGTCACGTCCGGTGCTAAGGAAATTGTCCTCGCGTGACCGTTTTTGGGGGTCTTTGGCTGAGCGTGTTATCAACCAGATTCAATCAGCACTGACCATGACAATCAGTGAAAGGATGGGTCCTGTGTGGCGTTGATTGTCCTGTCTTGGCTAAACACTTGCACGTGTTTTGGAGGCGTTGTTGCATTGTTTCTTTTTTAAAGCGATAATTTTTTATTCTTCTCTGGGGGAGGCATTAATCGATCTTTCGTGTTTCCGTTTCAAGGGTGATTTTATCGTTTGACAAAATGGTCGCTCCGGAAGTGTCTTCTTAAGTATCGGGGAAAAAACATTATTCAAAGAGATGGGGATTACTTCTGGACTTGAAAGTGCTTTTTAATTAAAGTTTTATATAATCAAAATTAGGTTGCAAATTTTTTTTTTATATCAACAAATAAGCAAAATGTATTTTCACTTTTATCCTCCGTAGCTTAAATTTAACGTATTGAAAAGCGTTTTTGAACATTGTCTCCAAACTGTAGCATAAAATGTATTTCGATTAAGCTTCAAAAGAACACGAAATTGCTTACCTATTTATGAATTATACATTTTATAATAAAATAATTGATTTTTATATACATTTAGCAAAAAATAACCTATAATTGATAATGTTTGAATTTCTGTAGCTAATTATAATTTACCTAATTGAAAACAGATATAAGATATGTTATTCATGTTATCAACCAAAATAAGGTTTAATCCTACAAAAATCCTAAATCGTTATCAATGTTTTATTTATTCCAAATCAGGAATTAAAATTATCCTATCATTTTAACTGGGTTTTTAATACAAATAGTAAATAATTTGCTGAAATATTCTAGTAAATGTTTAATACATGATTTCTCCTTAATTCTTAGTTCCTTTAAAGTTGGTGACATTTCGAGGTATCACAGAATTCATTTTTATTTGCATGAAAAAAAAATCATTGAAAAGTGAAAGTTTAGAGATAAGTTAAATTCGTGGATCATTTTAAACTAATTTTCTGAATCATAAACGTTTACAACCTATGCTATGAATGAACGTAAACTATTCGATCAGATAAAGTCCTGCGGATTAAGGCATTTTAAGGATTAGGCCAATTTTCATACTACGATTACTACTTGAAATACGAATATTTCCCGCTTGTAAACGCAATTTTTAAAGATTATCTTCATCATAAAGAGTTCATACAGTTTATTTATGAATGGAAACTACCCATAAAAGGGACACTGCAGGTTTCGCTTTTTGATAGAATACGTAATATGAAAAAAAATGTTTCCCTTTACCTTCAGTAGTTATAAGTTGTTTTGAAGTCTGTACTTAAGCGAATCCCGAAGTTAAACGTGAAGTCAAGCATGACAATTTTAAATGCGGAAGATTGGCAGGAACACATGCACAATCACAACATACAATAAAAGATGAAGTGAACTCCGTTTCAAAGACAAACGCTGAATGATTAATGAATATACAATGTTCAAAATATGGAGAATTGTGTGTAGGAAAGACGTATGTATTTTTTTATAAACGGTTTCAGTGTTATAGATAAATGGAGATAAAGGATGCACATGTTGCTTTTGAATACTTATAAATATGTTCTTCCTTTGACTCAACCATTGTTTTTGCTGATTGGAATAAGAAGAAAGCATTTATAGAAAGGTACTATTATAAAATGGGAAGAAAAGGAAAATAATAAACAGGATGGGAAAAACAAAGCGTTAAGAAAATTGATACGAGATATACATGATACAGGAGGTTGGTTAATGAAAAGTGTTTTGATGATATTGCATTGTTTCATCTACTGATGATAAGTTTGGTTAACTGCCACAACGACAAAAATAATGTTTATATGATATTAGAATTAGAGCTAAATTTGTTTTTAATCTAATAATTATTTACAATCGTAAGACTATCGATTTCTTTTAATCGACTAATCTATTTTCTTTTAATTTAAGTAACTCGGATTAATAAGTTATTAAAACATTCTGGAAAAAGTTTTTCCTTGAGTCAAATTATTTCAATGAACTCATTGATAGTTTTGATGGATTGGAGAATGGGTGGAAGGAAACTGGTGGTGGAAAAGAAGCGTATAATACAATAAAATTTCATGCTCATCATTATCATTTTAGTAAGTTCTTCACTTACAGTGAAAAGGAGTTTAAAATTAATTTTAAATACGAATATTACTTTTACTGTGTTTAAAATTGCACCAGTAATATTCTTAGAGCTTCTTCGCTTTGTAATAAAATCCATCATTTCATGACTAATGAGTAATAAAAAATACAATTTGTGCTTTATATTTTTTAAAATAACCTAAATAAACGGCGTATCAAAAAAGCGTGTAAGAAAATGAATAAAATAATGTCTTTAAAAACTAATTTCATTTTCAGAAACACATTTCAACAATTTCTTATTGATACATCAAACATCTTCCTAACATAAACAAAGCATCAAAATGTCCATAGATGGATAAATAATCAGATCAACGGAAATAACTTAAAATTCCGTTGCAACACATAACGGACCAGATGAAAGCAGCAGATTCTCGATCTAAACTAGCAATGCCCATAATACCTTCAACACCACAACAGGATAATTACAATCGACCTTCAAACCCCATGGGAATAAGGTCTCCTCTTCCATACAGCAACCACTTTCGAGGCGACTCATCAATGCACGAGTCCATCGCATGCGGCACGCACGCCGGTCATCATGTCATCCCCAACAACAAAAATAGGAAAAAGGAAACCCCTCTGACAAGCCCCGGGGGTCAATTGAGCTGCCTTTGTTTCAACGGTTGTTGCTATTTTCTCATGCTTATGAATGGGATGGGGTTTCAGAAGTATCCGCTTGGGGGTATAATTTGATAGGATCCGAAGGGGGGCCTTTTGTGGGTGGGGTATTATTTTCAAATTTAGTCTTGGATTCCGGGTTTTCTTTACTGTTGTTGGTTGGGATAACACTTTTAGATTGACAGATTAACAACTGATGGATTAGGGGGGGAGTTACGAGTCTTTTTGGGAGAGAAATGTGAGGCAAAACTAGGACTGTGCGTGTACGTATGGACATGGTTATTTCATTCTTGATTGAAAATAAATAATTTTCAAATTAGACATGAACTCAAAAATTTTTGTGTATTACTAGATTCGCATTTATTTAAAAAGCTAAATTTTAAGAAAGTCAGAATAATTTTTGGTATTGAATATAAGTAATTAAAAGTAATACGCATAATGAGTCATTTTTAAAAGTATGAACAAATTGTGAGTGTTTGCTTAAAACGATTTATCTTTTGACTTAAGGAACGTTAGGTAATTTAATTGTTAAGATATTGTTTGGGTTCATATTATCACTAATACAAAATATAATACACCTTCAAATATCCTTAGAATATCGATCATAAAGGCATAAGTAACGTATTTTAAATAATAATTAAAACAATTTTTGCATAAATTTGTAAAGAAATATAGTTATGTTATAGAACACGTTTTGCAAAACATTAGACATATTCTTTAACATCTCGTCAAAATATAGACTATAAACAAATTTTACGAAAGTAAATATATAATATAAAGAAATAATTACATAGACACTTTATGTACTGCGCTTTAAGATTTTGTCAAGTTTCTTTAATCGATTTTTGTACAATGAACCAACACGTTTTAATTTAGAAAAATCTAATTTTAGAAATTCCCTCTTAAACCACATTTTTTAAACAGAGTAAAAAAACTGACATACACAAGTACCAAAACAAGGGATTTGAGTATAAAAATAATATTTATCGTATAAATAACTTTAAAGTGAACATTCCACTGAAAACTTAGAGGGGCAAATAAGCTTTTTCCAAGAGTAGGTACAGCAGTCCCCCTTGTTTCCCATTCCCTTGCCTGTTCAAACACATTTGAACGCTTTGTTCCTCGTGAGTAAGCAACACGAAACAATCAATTTCCCGAAAATTTCCCAGAAGTTCTCTTTATGTTCAAACCGACGGTCTGGTATCTACTTTTCAATGAGAATGACATGAATGTGAATGGATAGCGACCGTTTGAAGTCCCATTGAAAATTCTCTTTATTGCAAGTTCCAAGTTAGGGGGCAATAATCCTACGGCTAGGTGATGCGTTTGAAGCGTGCTCTTGTTTTATGTGGGAAACGTGTGTGTTTGCTTTCTAATTTTTTTAAATATTCTTATAGGTGATTTATTTTAGTTATGAAATTTAATTTACTTCATAGTGAAAAGTTTTTTTTTAAAATTAAAATTTTTTAAAAACGTACGTTGGAGTTTCAGAATAAACATTGTCAAATAAACACAACACTTAAAAATATTTTATATATAATATATTTTTTATATATTTTAGAGATTAGTGTACAAGTTAAAGATTTAGAGAAAGTGGCCTTTTATTACAATTTTTGATATTAAAATCCTCTTGTATTTGATTAGATTAAGTCACTCAGGTTTACAAGAAAGAAATTGAAATATTTTAAGCGATTTTAATATATAGATTATAGAACAAAAGGTGCGAGACAAATTTATTTTCGTCTGTTTGCCAATTATTATTTCCATCCTTTTTAAAAGAATAATTCTGGTTAGAGGTCTACATTTTTCTTCTTATTTATTTTGAAAACTAAATTGAGCAAACATCCGATTTTACCTAAGCATCTATTTGCATCTATTTTTAAAAAATTGTAGCTAAGCATTTTTAATTAAAGAGTAGAATTTTCATAAATACCATTATTTCTCACTAATTTGCTTAATTAACTCTTGGTTAATTTTTATAAGCAATAATCTTTTAAGTTCCTATAGTTATTTTTTCCTGTTCTGAAACATTAATTAAATTAATATTATTTTCAATAGTTGAGTTATTTTTTGGGTACGTAATAATATTGCTTGTAAACTTGTATTAAAAGTTTTGGAAACTCGTTAAAATGTCTAGTTATTTAAATATGAAGGATAATTTTTAAAAAGATAATGTATTTTTGAGTTCATTATAATTAAAAGAAATGCCATTTCAAAAGTTAAATACAACCAAATAAATTTAATGCATTAATCCAATTGGTGCTTTCATATGTTTTAATCAAATTAAGTGCTTAGAAGAATTTTCCGTAAATTTCCTCTTCTAACAAATGATGAAACCAATTTCACAAACAGCTGATGAGAGTAAGAGTGCCAACTGTGTCCGAATCATTTGTGGTCCTCAAAGGAATGTGTCTCGGCGTTTCTTTGAGAGGACGTTCCTCAGTAAAAGCAGTCATTATAACCGAATCTCCTCCTCCTCCAGAGTATTGAAGATGCTCAAGAAAAAGTAGCTAATGGCTTCGATCCAGGTCACAAAGAATTCTCTTTACAATGAACTTGTCCCTCGGTAAAAAGAAGTTTCTTATTTTATCAAGTGCACTTTGCCAGCTTTCTCCGAAGTCAATGCCCGTTTGCTGCGTTTGTGTATTAGTGCGCCTTAGGGAAAAGGGGTTTTTATGATGCACTGCGAAAACGTAGACTAAATTATGGCCAAGAGTGTTTTGACGTTTCCCCTATGACTTGAGATGTGCCAAGGAATTTCACGGGGGATGCTTAAGGGGCATTAAAGAATTTGGCATGAGTGCCAGAATTGGAGTTTCTCTGTTCTACTTACGGTTGAACGAATTGCATGTTTGACGTTTTTCTCGTTAACATTGTTACAATTTATAAAGTTATTTGTAGCTAAGGCAAACTCTTTTCTTTTCTCTTATTTATTTTTTAGTGTAAACTCATATGGGCACAATGAGGGAAAATATTTCCCTATCTATTCCTAGAAATGTCCACATTTTTAACTATAGAATATTTAAATCTTAAAGTTCAAAGACTCAAAATTTATGGGGAATTTCATGTTAATTGTGATATTTAAGTAGAGTTCTTAACATGTGATTTTTATCTCTTAAACTTAAACTCTCTTGATGCTTTTTCTATGCTAATGTCTTGCTAATATACTCCTGTTCATAAAAAATGCAACACCAAGAAGGAATTGTCCGATTAACATGAAATTTTCAGGGTATGTTCATTATGGTTTTCTATTTAAATTGATGCAAATTCAGAGTTATAGCGCATGCGTGAGACGAGCAGCGCCTTTTCAATCACTAATTTAGTTGTATATATGGGGGGCTGTAACGGGTGGTTAAGAAGTTGTAAGAAGGTTGTCTGCCGCTGATTATTTTGTCATTAGAAGTCATTATACCCCTTATACCTTAACGGATGCCATATGAGCATTTAACAGAGTTTGATCGAGGATCAATTATTGGCTTTCTTGAAGGGTGTTTTCACACTGTGTTACTGCTGCTCAGATGAAGGCCAATAGGATAATAGTGATATGGGTGTGAAAGCAGAGGTCCCAAGATGGTCAGGCGAGTTGAAAATCAGGGGCTGAACGCCTCATTGTCATGTCAGCACGGGATCAAAGAGACTTCATTCGCATGACAGTGCCGGATCACCCAGCGACTTTTCGACATCTTTCAAACTGTCAAAACACTGCTACAGGTCTATCATTGTCTGCTCCAACAGTTAATTGGTGGTTGCTCCACCGAATTCCGCGAATTATCGTTCTTTAAAGAGCTCCATTGATGGAATTCCATCAGTGCATAAAGCTACCATGGGTGTGGTAAAGTAAAAATTTTTTTTCGCGCAATTAATAGCAACAAATGGCCCTTTTAAACGAATCTAATTTCAATTTTCATCAACATGACACCCACATCGGCTTTTGGCGCTATATTTGTAAAGCGCCATCTTTGGAGAGTTTTATCTTGCGTCATACCGCACGAACGCCTAGCGTTATGAGATGGAGCACTATTGAGTATCATGGGCAACCTTATGAGATAAGAAATGAAGGTGATCTTAACAGCCACAAATGCTTTAAAAAATTTTTGGAGCCAAAAATTATACCCTACCTTTGAAGCATTCCTGAAGCTGTATTTGATCAGGACAAACCTTGGACACATGTTTTTTGGAATGTTCCGAACTTCCATTTTATCCATCAAAAGCAGTTTCTCTTTCAGCAAATTTCTTCACCCAATATTTCACCTATGGAACTTGACTGAAATTTCGTTGATTAGTCCTCATGCTCAAAATTCTTGTTTTGTTGCCAACTTTGGCAAAATTTGGGTTTCAGAATAATCTTTGATGAAAATCTCCTCCTCAGGCAAAAAAGCCATCTGTTTGATTTAATGACGTGTCGGATAGAGGCTCTCATTGTAGCGCGTATGGACTGCATAAAACACTGATTTTCGATATTTAATTTTGTTCCTTTGTTCTGAAAATTTAATCGTTTATTTGCACCTACAAAGGTCACCAGCTGTGTAAATTTCATCAAAATCTAACAAGTCCTTCATGGTGTTGCATTTTTTATGAACAGGAGTATATGTTATATCAATATCAGCGTAAAATACGTTTTTTTATATTAAATTTATTAAGAGACGTGTTGTTTTTAGGTCACAAGTACCATGAAATGCCCTTTAATGCATCATAAATGTATCAAAACTACAAATATATACTAAAAAATCAAATGATTTACTCTTATATCACTTATATTCTTAAAAAATAACAAGGGGATTTAATCTAAATATTATGCAGAAATAGAAAAATGTAGCTCGTAAATATCTCCTTCATTCACTTCATTCAATTTTTTTTGGAAAAAGGAGGCTCTGAGCCTTTCTACAGACGTTCAGGATAATACGCTAGTAAAACTAGTTACCAATCCTTAAAAACATCTTTTTGACCTTGAATTAGTATTTGAAATATTTGTGTCTGGCGATTTCTGTTTTCAAGGACGCCAGACGAATCATCATTCGAGGTTCGAACGGAGAAAAGCAAAAATGTAAAAACTATTTGTATTTCTAAACACGCACACATTTTTAACTAATCCAGACAAATTTCAAAGAAGGTATATTATATCACATAAATTTAATCATTGGAACAAAACACTGGACGCCTACTTTTAAAGAGGATAACAAAGGGGAGTTTCTTGGATGTAGGAATAATCTGCTAAATGTTTTTGAGTTGAGGAAAAATAATATTCTTTGTTTTGAGATACAAAACATATTGATTAGGGAAGAATATTCCAAGAAATGCTGTTTCTAATTGAATTTGAGAAAGTTCTATTTCAAGGCTTTTGAGAGTTCAACTTTTTAAAATCAAAGTAGTTGAAGAGAGTAATTTATGATTTATTGTCTTAGCTGGGAAAATATCTATAAATCAAAGACAGGTGGAAACAGAAGGTTCTTAAAATGACAGTTTGGTGTGATTTATGACTGAAAAGAAGAATTGGAAAATGAATCATCCATTTACAGTGTCTTTTTACCTTCCCATAACGCCTGGAATACGTTCCTCGTCATTCTTCAGACAGGTGACATTTTTTTCGTCCTTTGAATAGGGATGAACTCATTTTCAAAGCAAAAGGAATTCTGAGGCGAAGAATATTTAGAAGTTATAATATAATTTTTTTCACTTTGAATTTGAACTTTTTTAAAGGTATCACAAAAATTTATAAACTATTTTTATTAACTTCTTTATTCATTCAGTATTTTCACTTCGAATAAAAAGCAAAAGAGTGCCTTATCTAAATTATTCTATAACTTAGGAAGTTATCATTAAAACGTGTATTGGAATCTTTTTAACTAAGTTACTTACAAGATGATCAATATTAAAACTATTTCAATGCTTTTAAAATTTTTCATAATTAAAATTTCATGAATGTGAACGAAATATGCTAGTAGTTTGTAATTTGCTCTTTTTAATGTTTGGAAATGAAAGACGCATTGGAAGATTACTTTAATACTTTTACATTAACTATTAATTTTTTATTTATTACTTACATTTAAATATCGTTATACTTATTTTAAATTTAGATTTGAATTATCTGGTAACTTAAATAGAGACTTTCATGGGATGTATCAATATTTTTGTTAAAAGCATTTCTTTCAATTTATTTAATTTTTTTTCTGCCCTATAGAAATAAAAGTCAATCCATGTTGATTATTTTATACTATTTTTTAATAAAAAAATTTATAGAAGTTAAAAAATAGATAGTGTAGACTTTAGCGCTAGTAAATGCATACTCAAAGCATACTTCAGGAGTTTATACATTTGTAGTTTTAATGAAATTTCCAAACTTTTAACCATTGCAGGTTTTACTATAGACTTTTAAAATTTACTTTTCTTTTGCAAGATAGAAATAAAAATGTTCCCTTGGTGTATATTTATAGCATATGCAATATGTGCATTAGGGTGGTCCTTATTTGTATGGTAAAAATATTTTTGGGGAATTCCGTTGGTGTCGCCCCCTATTTTTGTGTCACTATAGAAAATAATAACGTATGCAAAATTTAAGCTCATTCGAATAATAATAACACGTGCCCCCCAGGCCTTAAAGTTTCAAAAGAGTGCTGATTTTTTTACAAAACATCAAAAAAAAAACAAAGATTAAACCCTCCCATATTCTTCTTGATTTTTTTATGAAAATCTAACATAGTTATAGTTATAATGTTCCAGATTCCATTCTTCTATCACCCCTCTTTCGGTAGTAAAATTTTTTTAAAGTAAAAATAACTATTGTAAAGTTGTTTTTTCCGCATTTTAAAACAGCTAATAACTCCAGAACTATACAACTTAAAAACCTGAAATTAGTGCCATTTTGTTTGTAATTTTATTATCTTTGATTTGATGTGCAACAAAACTGCCTTTCTTAAAAAAATTGTTTTCAAAATTCAAAAAAATGGGAAAAAAATTAAATAAAAAAAATTCTGAAAGGAAATTTTATTAAGTAAATTTAAAGTTTTCCAACTCCCAAAATAAACATTTCTGCCGAATTTCAAGCTGAAAATAAAATGTGATCATGTAGAAAAAAATAAAAATTTTCGAAATTTTGGCAAGTCCCTTAACATTCTATGTAATTTAACAAAAAAAGCGATTCACTCATGGGGAATTCAAAAACTCCCTTGAGGGTGTTCATACGATTTGTACCATGCAAAAAAATTCAGCTAAAAAAAATTCAATTAAAAAAAATTGAAAAAATCAGCACTTTTTTGAAACTTTGAGGCCTGGAGGGCACGTGTTATTATTTTTTGATTGAGCTAAAATTTTGCAAAAATCATTTATTTGTATGATGGAACAATTTTGGGGGGGGGGCGACGCATAAAGATTTCCAAACTTTAAAAATAAGGACCACCCTAATGTGCATTTGAGAAATGCATCTTTTTTAATTAAGTTATTCATCTTTTAAAATTTCAGAATCATTCAAGACTTGTGGGGCCACAAAAATAACATGCAGCTTCTGGCCGCATATCTGTGCTGGCCTTATACATACAGACCCATCACCAGAAAATGATGGGGAATGCAACGATTTTTCAAATTTAATT
This sequence comes from Tetragnatha montana, assembly GCA_963680715.1. Lineage (NCBI taxonomy): Eukaryota > Metazoa > Arthropoda > Arachnida > Araneae > Tetragnathidae > Tetragnatha > Tetragnatha montana. Next base: position 24,055,178 of record OY796680.1, read on the forward strand.
TATTTCGATAGAGCTTCTTTAAAAAAAATATTTTTAGAATTTCTTTGTTCGAAATCTGGTTATTTGTTTAATTTTTAAAAAGTTAAAAATTACAACGCGCAGAAGGGTTTGGGGTTTGGCGCATGACGTCAAAACTGTCTTCGGTACGACACACTTGTACGAAAGCGATGGTTAAATCCTTTGTTGAAGATTTGAGCGAAAAAATCTAAAATTTTGAAGAAATGCGTTTTATATCCCCATCAATGATTTCCAAAAGTCAAAATCTTGAATTTCCCAAGTGTTGCATTCCCTATTAAGACTAAACTAAATCGGACTTAAAGGTTTATTATTCAATCCTTTTAATTTCCACTCTAAATCTACCGAGCGCATGAACACCAACGTCCCTTTTTTCTCACGAATCTCCAGCAGACACTAGCGTGACACTTTCAAACCATCCGAACTTTCTTCCCAGAATGGGAATTTATCTCCCCCAAATTGGAGCATCCTTTTCGTGCATGTCAAGCAACAATGGCGAAAGTCGATGGATTTCCGAACCTTCGCTATTGACTCTTAATAGCTTCGGAAAAGGGTTGGGACTAGTGTCAACGCCCCGGCTAACGAGGATTGTTATCACACCGAAGCCTTACATTCATCTGGGTAATGAGACGGCTTTATCTTTGGAGATAAAGGGCATTCTTCTGCTGCTGCGTATTCACAGAGGAGAATTTTCATGAGGGCTGGTAGAGCAGCCCCTGTAACCATTCATTGGTTGTCATTATGGAAGAGATTCTAATGAACCTATGCAAGTGTGGGACTGCATAATATCTGCATTTATTTAAATGTCGTTGGAGGGAAATGTCATTTGGAAATTACAAATGTTCGTAGTTAACAGGTCTTTTGGATGAGATTAGAACTTATGACATGCATAAAGTCGTTGAAAATATCGTTTTGGGTACGTTTAAATCTGATTAATTCATTGGATAGAAAAAAAAATTCGACCTCTGTAGCATAACAGAATAAAAAGTATTGATATTTAATACAGTAGGTACTACGAATATTGGTTGTTGTTAATGATCAATAGTGATTTAAAACTACGAACTACTTCTTTTACTTGTTTGGCGCTTATGCCCTGATTCGGGCCTTGTGCCAGTAAAACTCACCCAACCATCCAACTTACTTTCCTTTTAGCCCATGATATATTTATAGTTAGTTATACAGGGGTTTCAAAAGGTCGTTGCAAAGCATTCATGGGGTTGTAGACTACCTAACCCAAGGACGATTCAGAATCATTGAAGAAAATGAGGAGAGAAAACGCACTCCGCTAGAGTCCGTACTAAAGTTCCCAGAAGCAATGGAAGATGGATAAAAATACAGGGATAATAAAGGGATAAATACAGGATAAGGCATATAAATACAATTCCAGTGCAAATTAATCATGTTTTAACTTGTTAAAAAAACTGGGTTAAACAGAGGAGGTCATTTTAAAAATACTAAAATAACAAAGTTTTTTTTTATCGTCATATTAGAAATTGTCATTATTGAAATTGTCATTATTGAAATTGTCATATTTGAACATATTGTTCATATTTGTCATATTCAAATATTTTGTCATAAATTGACCTCGTAAAGGAAAAAAGTTTTTGGAAAAAGGTATAAACAAAATATTATTACACTGCAAGAAACTTAAAATGTGTAATTTCTCAACCATCAAATGAGTAAAACGATCATAATCTGAAAACCTGGGGTGGAAGATATGGTAACTATACATTATTCTCCCTCTATATCAGTGTACTTTAATGTTTATTCCGTCATTAAAAGGAAGAATAAAATAGGATACGTTAAACAAGAGATAATAACTGTATGATTCATTAAAATACCCCCTCATGAAAACTAATTACCTACAATATGAACGTTGAACTTGTTTCTTAATGGTTTGGAGAGCATATAATTTCAGCAAATTTTGCAAAGGAATAATTAATTAACCTGCCCTCCAGACTCAGCTTGTAGGAAAAAGAAAACAAAGAGAAACGCAGCATTTACACATTTGGGAAAATGTTTGCTTGCCTAGAGTTGGTTGTTTAGCACGAAATATGTATGTAAAATAATTGGACTCTATTTCATTAGAATTGTACTTCTCTGCGGAAATGAAACTAATATGAGTAAATGTTTGCAATGTTTAAACGTTTCTTTTATTTGAAGAGAATCTTTTCACATTAGGCTGTAATTATCATAGGAAGTGGTAATAAAAGTAGGAGGAAAAACATGACTTAAATAAGTGAGTTAATTGTAAGTAAATTCCAGGTGCTTTTTAGAAGTTATCTTCAATACATTTAATGGCCCTAAGTTAAAGAAAATGCAATAGTATAAGATTTTAGATATAAATTTAATATCGAGAACTCTTAAAATTTACATTGAATATCTTATAAATTTTTAGTGACATTTAGAGTTTAGTGTTAAAGTATTATGTAAAATTGAAAACTGCATTGCAAACATGAGCTGAAATGTGTTAAACTGCCTCAGTACTTTATACTGCTACGATGTATTTCTTAAATTTAGACTTCAAAGAACATTTTGCTTAAAAGTGTTTGATTGAAACTTAGCATAATGTATAGTAGAAAAAAGTAAATGAGACAGTTTAAAAGTAAAAATACATAGATATTATTTTATTTATTTTCGCAATTAAGCTGAAATATTTTTTAACCCTGTTTATTTCAGTGTACACAGTAATTTCTTCAAAAGTAACTTAAAATAGATAGATGTATACTCCACATTCTGCAATTATTTTTTTTAGAAAACGTCTCTAGAGAAACCCTTTAATCTGTTTTTTCTTTAAAGATCAGCGCATTAAGCACGCAGTAACGATCTTTTAAGAAAACGTCCAAATCAATTGCTTTATCTCCAGCACACGAAATTCCGTTTTCTTTCACCATTAAATAGCTAATGGACTCTCTTCTATCGGACAAACAAATTGAGAAAAAGGGTTTTCTGGCAAAGAAACGATAACGCGTTCCTCAGTTTAGGAAAAACAAACCATTTTAAGCAATAGTTAACGCACCAACAATTTCGGGATCCGCGATATGAAAAAACGAGTAAATTTCTCTCTTTTAGCTATGGAATGCGATGCAATGATGTTTGAATGAATGAATTAGTGTCTGAAAAACTGCTTGGTGTTAATAATGAACGAGGCAACGAATTTACCGGAGAAAATGGCGATGTTTTCGTTGGTGTAAAAAACTGTTTGGAATTATTATTCGCAGTTTGAGTTTATTTTATAAAAAAAGGCCGGATGATAAAAACAATTTTGCTCGTTTAATGAATGGTGATATCAAATTTATTTTTTGTGTACTTTTCCCCCCTGGTACCCTAGCAAGATATTTTACTTACATTCACATTTCATAGATGTGTATTTTGATACATAAAATAAATTCTCAAATACGGTTTAACACTTTTTAAATTATTATTGAAGAACAAATATATGTTGTATATGAAAGCTGATTGAATGTATATTTCAGGGGGCTAGAGCCAGGGGGGTAAAAGTCACAGTGCAAGATATTTCTGTGTACGAAGTGGGTTGACAAACTTCACATACTAAACTTATGATTTAATGTCACATATCTCTTGACTTCCCCTCACCCACTAAATTGTTCTTACTGGAATGTTCATCTAATGATGAAATAGTTATAAGTCATGATTTAAGTGTCACAAATTAATTACAGATGAACATATGATTGTAAAAGAAGCAAAATTTCTTAAAATATACTTTTTAGGTTACGCAGAAAACACGTCTATGAAAAATAAGATTGTGCAGAACAACATCATGCAAAACAAAGAACGCCAAGCATATAAATTTATTATTGTAAAGTAATTACATGCATATATATCTTAAAAGCATTACTTTACATACTCATGATTAAAATCCTGCTGAAATTTATGATAATTTTATTGTATGAAATTTGAGATGTTTCACAATAAATAATTGCAGACTTAGAAATACCATATAATTTCCTTATAATATACGTAGATGGATTTATAGCGAAAGAATATATTATAAGTTTAAAATGGTTATTTTAAATAGGGGGAGGGGATTTCTAAAAAACCCTTCTCCTTTGATAGTGTTTAGTTTTAAAGTCTCATTTTTTAGGGTTCTTTAAGGTTTATAAAGAGAAATTTTCCTCTAAAGAAACACTCTGGGTGTAGGATCTTGGAATAATGATAGAATAAAGGTTAATTCATTTTGAATATGAATTATATATGAATATGGATATGAAAAGAGAGCAATAAGCCAAGAAAATCTAGCATAAACTAGAAAATAATTATATTTCAAAGTATATTTAAAAACCCGGCTTTTCTACGTTATTTTAAGAATAGATTTATATTATTTTCTTAGAAATTGAACTCCTTGATGATTATAATAATCCAAGCGGAAAATAATAAAAATTTAAACTGCTCATGCAAATTATAATCTCTCACAGACTTAATCATTAGGTTAAAATTAGACGACCCTATTTTTTCTTTATAGAAATGAACTTCACTAACATAGACTCACACTTTAACATCTACGCTAGCATACATTAATCTAAAAACTGAAACGAACATAAATTGAAGGAAGAATAAGCTTCAAGGGATTTTTCTTGGCCAGAATTGCTCAATTTTCTAAATTCAGGAAACAGCCCACTGCCCACTTAAAAACAAATATAACTCTTCATATAACAAGACAATATTTGCATATAGCAACAGAAATTACTGACTCATTGTAACTCGCATGATGGTGGGCAAGGCTCACGCTTTTTAACATGGTGGGCGAGCGGCTTCAAGATGATTGACTAGGAGTGGACACGGCTTTGTTGGACATGAAAAAAAGATGCCTACGCTATTCCCGATTAGAGACTGCAACAGAATTACGCTAATGCAGACATAATTAGGGGATGTCCAACGTCTTAGGGCAGCCCTCCTATGACGCGTTTCGTGTAGGAAGAAATTTGCACGATTCCTATCTTGATTATTTTGCTTTTTTACCCATGGAAGATGAATGTTTTCGGGTGGACCGGGACCGCCATTTTGCTGCTGATTGATTGGATTCGGTGGATAACGCTAACCCTTTCACTCTAACTATTTTATTTTTCATCAAAAAAATTTAAAATTTTGAAAACATGCTTATTTACCAGTCAGAACAACAGGGTTCAAAGGAAAAAAATTAATTTTAATTTTTTCATTAAAATCTTTGATGAGTCCAAATGGCATCATTGGGAGTTAAGGGGTATAAAAGTGGTACTGAATCTAATGCCATATTTATCCTCAGAGAATTCATAAATGATAATATAGGTAAATATTGATATAAACTATTGTTATAAGACTATTTTTTAACATTTTTATCCATTTTTTTAAAAAATGATACAAAATTAGCGAAAATAATTTTTCGAAATAACGAGGTTTTCGAGATAACGAATTTCGAAGTATCGAGGATATACTGTAAATAGATATGCTCTATTTTTAAGATAAAAACAGTCATTTTCTATAACATAATTGGTTGATGGGGTAAAATATTTTTCGAAATAACGAAGTTTTCGTTATAACGAATTTCGAGATATCGAGAGTATAACGTAATTATCTTATTTTTTTTATTTCTATGGTTGCATTTAACTAATATATAAAGTAATTTATCAGAAATATAGCTTTACATTTGATTTATAGCATTTTTTAACATATTATCTACAGGAAAGTAAGGGATGCTGATTGACCTTGAACTCCCAATGATGCCATTTGGAATCATGACTTTTCAATAAATTCTAAAACCAAAATTTTTAGAGGAATATTATTTTAAAAGATCAATATACTCTCTACAATCATTAGTTTACAAAATAAAACAGTATTATTTTACTTTAATTTATTTAAATTGCTTCAAAATTAAAATTGTTTTACACAGATTTAGCAAAAAAATTTTTTCCAAAAAGCTCTATTTTGATCATTTATTGTGAAATGAAAATTTAATGGTAAGAAAAAAAATAAAATATTTTTTAAAGGAGAGTTGGATGAAGATTTTAATAGTATTCATTTGGAGTCTTTGGTATTTCTAGGAAAGACGAAAAAAAATCCCAAATACCATGATTCCAATTGGCATCACTGGGAGTGAAAGGGAATCTATATTTTTTCTCTCATTTGCAGAAAACAAACCATATTATCCTGAAAAAGTTCGCGTAATAACTTGCTAATTTTTGGAATTTAAAAAGTTGGTGATAATCTCTAGGATGTATTTCGGTGGTGTTTTTAAGATATTATGGCTTTGTTGAGTTTTGAAAGTTCAGTTTTTTTTAAACAGGAGGAAAAGTAACCAAAACCTGTCCATTATTCTTTACCGACCACATAAATCAATTTGAAGTTTTACTTAACTGCATATGGTTCTATTTTTGTACTGATAAGACAACTTAAGAACATTTTATGCTCCCCAATCGGAATTTGCAATATCGATATGCATAATATAACCCTATGGATTGACTAAGTTACATATGATACATACATAGATATGATACATATGATACATAGTGCTCTTGATATCATCACAGCAAACAATAATGTTTACAATTTTCAAAATTATATTGATCGCAACGAATAGGCCCAACGATCTAAAAAGTTTATGCAATTCCATCAAGCATAATGCAGGTGCCCAAGAATAACACCCATTTAGATCTTAAGCCGATAATCGTAACTTCAACAAGGGCACCACCCACCCACCGCAGAGAACACCTGCTTCTTTTGTATTGTTTCATTGTCGCTGTGTGCACAAGCGGGAACTCTGCTGCGTCCATCTCATTTGGCATTCCGCATTAGTAGACGCGTGTGTCAAGTTCAAGAGCATCAGCTCCTTTCTTTCCTAAAACAGGATGGGAGTTAACCGCGTAACACGATCACGATCTAATTTATCTTGGTTGAAAAGACCATACGGATCCTGCCCTTTCTGGGTTTTCGTTTGCATCAAGTTTTTTCTTCATAGAAGATGGATCAGAGACAAGGGTTTTTTATTTCAATAAGAAGGGAAATGTTTCTTTTTATGCTCAAATTTGGATGGAAGAAAAAACAGGTTGACAACCTGAAGAAAGTCCTTTTGAGCACAACCTTATGTTAAAAAAGTGAAGGTTATTTATTGTTAATGAAGCTTTTGGGGTGTTATTTAAGATCTTATTTTGATTCAAGGCGAAAAAAAGTCAGCGCATAAATGCTTCTAGTAAAAATGAATGCAGATTTATTGATTGTAATAAAGATAACCTCTATTATTGAATAATTTAGATAAGGATATTCATCTAGTTTAATAATACATCGTTGATTTTCTGAAGAACTTTTAAGTAAATATTTATTTTGTAATAATTGTAAAAAAGGTTTTGAAAATGAAAATCTTTCACATTCTAAAATTTCTTAAAATAAATATGTTTAAGTATAGATTAGATTCTACAAAACCCTTTTGATCTCTTCTAGAAAATCAATTTTAATATTTAAAACGAGAAAATTAATTAGGTACCGTGTTTAAATTTTGAAGGAAATTAATATTTTAAAATTGATTTATTAAAACTTAGAACTGAATATTTCAAGAATAATGCTGTTCATGCAGTCACAATATATATTAAAATAAAAGTATACCATTGTTTCCTTACTTATGCAAGTGTCAGAGTTCATTAAATTACTATAAATTTACTTTCGTACTTTTTCTTTAATAAAAAAACAATAACTTGTTATTTCCTTTCAAGCAATTTAAAAAATGAAATGAACTCTTGGGAATGCCTATTCTTACAATTCAATCATAAGGTATTTTTCTAATTAAGAAGGTCTAAATAATTCATGCTTAAATATTTTTATCTCCATAAAATTGTCTAACAAAATAATAAATCCTTCGATTCCAATTCCTGAATCAGAAAAGGTCAGTGACACAAAATGTGCAGGTAAATTTATTCAGTGAATTCCATTAGAGGAGTTAATCAAAAGGGTGGGAATCCTTTACCATTCATTGCATTGTTGCCTTTGTTATTCAGATGGCAAATTAAGTTCTGTTTGGATCGATCTAATCGTATTCGGATAATAACATCAGATAAGTAATTAAATTCGAAGTTGTTTTTTTGCTAAAGAAGCCTTAATGGTTGAAAATAAAATGATTAAAAAAGGTTTTTTTTTTATCTATCCAAACTTTAGTTGGAAAGAAAATCTGAAAGTAAAAATCAATACTAAATAAACGGCTAGAAACTCATTTAGATGTTCAGGTTCTTAATTTTGCATCAAGTGTTTCCTAGTTTTTGACCAAACGATTTGATTTGGATTCTTTAGTAAATCATTTAATTATATTTTTAACCCATTAATTTCTATCCTAATTGTTAATGAATAGCAAAGAATTACCGTAATAAATTTTAACTAATTTCAAACTAAAAATACCTACTAATACGCTGAAACACTATTTTTACATACTGACACCAACTTAATAAAAAGGTAAAGATTTAAGAAGCAAGTATTTTAACATTTTTTTGTGAGTTAAAAGCACAAAATTAAGATGTGTACATTAGGGTGGAACGAAAACGACGAAATTTGTCGAATCGTTTCGTGATAGTGCGGAAAAGTTGCCTTAATACATCAGTGTCAATATGTGAAAATCTGAAATTGATCAAAAAATATCTTGAGGTGCCGCAAAGCCCTTAAATTTCGAAAAAATGCTGTTTTTTTTTACAAAACATAAAAAAAACCCACAGATTAAACCCTCCCATCTTCTTCTTGATTTTTTATGAGAATCTTATATAGTTATAGTTATAATGTTCAAGATTCTATTCTTCTATCACCCCTCTTTCGATAGTAAAAATTTTTAAAAGTAAAACTAACTCTTGTAAAGTTGTTTTTTCTGCATCTTAAAACAGCTAATAACTCTAGAACTATACAACTTAAAAACCTGAAATTACTGCCATTTTGTTTGTAATTTTATTATCTTTGATTTGATGTGCAACATAACTGCCTTTCTTATTTTTTTTTCAAAATAAAAAAAAATGGGGAAAATGGAAATTTTTATTAAGTAAATTTAAGTTTTTCAACTCCCAAAATAAACATTTCTGCCAAATTTCAAGTTGAAAATAAAATTTAATCTTGTAGAAAAAAAATAAAATTTTTCGAAATTTGGAAATTTCTCTAAACATTCCACGTAATTTAACAAAAAAACGATTCACTCATGGGGAATTCAAAAACTCCCTTGAGAGTGTTCATACGATTTGTACCATGCAAAAAAATTAACTTAAATTTCAGAAAATATAACTATTAGCCGATTCGGTACAAAATCTTACAGAGCTAGTTTCCTACTTAATTCAAAGTGCCTACATTTCATCTGAATTTTCCTTAGAATTAAGTTTTTGCGTAATTTTTTCACTTCCAACATGTCAAATCAAAGGAAATTAACAGTGTTTGAAGATAAAAGAATAAAATAAAATCATAATTCTAAATAACAATAGGTTGACTCCATATTTAAACTTATACTAAAGTAACAAATGAATTTTCTCTACTTTGTTGTGATGTATTTTATCCTAGGTTTAAAGAAAATATTTTTACAAGATCACATTAAAATTAAACCAATTATTTACTCTATATAATCTAAAAGTTTTATATTGAACAATAATAAAAAAATACACCCACTTTTTTCTATAACGCGCGGATGTCTCTAACCAAGCTAGCTAAAGAACTGACTCTGACAATTAGGAAGCTTGCAGTAAGTATGGTGACAAGATGTTTAATGAAAGTATGAAAAGTTTGACACAAGCAAAATACAAACACCAAATATCTCCACTTAGTGCTCTGCTCAGGGTGCACTTAAAAAGGACTCTATGCAAATAACATTATACAGACGAAGTAATAACCACAATAGATAATAAGTAGCATCTTAGTAATAAGTAGCATCTTAGTAATAAGTAGCATCTTAGTAATAAGTAGCATCTGTTACTTAAGTATAAGTTTATTACTTAGAATTATGATTTTATTTTATTCTTTTATCTTCAAACACTCTTAATTTCCTTTGATTTGACATGTTGGAAGTGAAAAAATTACGTAAAAACTTAATTCTAAGGAAAATTCAGGTGAAATATAGGCACTTTGAATTAAGTTGGAATCTAGCTCTGTAAGATTTTGTACCGAATCGGCTAATAGTTGTATTTTCTGAAATTTAAGTGATTTTTTTTGCATGGTACAAATCGTATGAACACTCTCAAGGGAGTTTTTGAATTCCCCATAGTGAATCGCCTTTTTTGTTAAATTACGTAGAATGTTCAGGGAGAAATGTGGCAGAAATGTTTATTTTGGGAGTTGAAAAACTTTAAATTTACTTAATAAAAATTTCCATTTCACCCATTTTTTTTTAATTTTGAAAAAAAATTAAGAAAGGCAGTTATGTTGCACATCAAGTCGAAGATAATAAAATTACAAACAAAATGGCACTAATTTCAAGTTTTTAAGTTGTATAAGTTCTAGAGTTATTAGCAGTTTTACGTTAAAAAATTTTTACTACTGAAAGAGGGGTGATAGAAGAATAGAATCTGAAACATTATAACTATAACTATATAAGATTCTCATAAAAAAATCAAGAAGAAGATGGGAGGGTTTAATCTGTGGGTTTTTTTATGTTTTGTAAAAAAAAACAGCATTTTTTCGAAATTTAAGGGCTTTGCGGCACCTCAAGATATTTTTTGATCAATTTCAGATTTTCACATATTGACACTGATGTATTAAGGCAACTTTTCCGCACTATCACGAAACGATACGACAAAATTCGTGTTTTTTGTTCCACCCTAGTGTACATATCAATCATATCATCATACTTTAGTTATAAATAAAATTTAGAGTAAAAGTATTTAACAAAAGTATAGCGATCTGTTTAGACTGGTAATTAAATCAATTCAAAACTAAAACTTTTATTTTGATAATGGCTTGAATCTTAAGAAAATTAAAAGGTTTTTTGTGCGTTCAATGTTCTACGAAGCCTAAGTTAAAAAATTATTCTAAAGTATTAAAAATACATGCAAAAATATCAAACTCTAGTTACGTGTTCCTTTAAGAGGTAGATAAATATGGGGGTCATTAAAGAACTAGGCCTTTCGAGGAATCGGAATCACGTAAAAGTAATCAGATAAGGCTTTTTATGATAAGTACGTGCGAATATTTGTCAAGATGAAACAGACTCATATAAAACTTAAAGAAGCAACTAATAGTATTTCAATATTCCAGATAATTTGTGTCCTGTTTTAAATTCGTGAACACTTTTACAGAATTTTAACTGCATTAAATCCTCATAAAAATATATAATTTATTTAAATATTCATGAATAACAATAAAATCAAGTAAAAATAATACATTGAGTGTAATAAGAGTAGGTACATAAGTAGGTTATCATAAAAACTATGTTTAAAACTCTACTCTCCCTATTTGAGTATTAGTTTTTAAGAAATCTAAATTATATTTTAATACTGAACATACTTTAAAGAATTGTTTCTATATTTTTCCATGAATTACTTACATTGTAAATTTTAACTTATTAAGAGTTCTTAACAGTTTTTAGCCTAATTAGACCTATTCAATTTTTCATATTTTCATTTTTTCGATCACACAAAAATTATAAGTTAGTATTTCATTTCGAATTTCAAAATTCAAGTACAAATTGTACTTCAAAACACAATTTTTATCTCATCGTAAGCATCTTTGGAATTGAATTATTCCTCAGTAGATTATGGTTTTAAAATTACTTAAATAAACCAACAACCCCAACAATAAACTTTGTAAAAACAACTTTCTCCGATAACTAAATAAATTAAAAATTTATTTTTTTAAACAAATAAATAAGTGAAATATTTTACCTATAAACTATAACCCCATCAAATATATAAGACCACACTTTATGAAATATATATTTTTAGTGTTTATGTTATTAAATATAATATGATATTGTATTCATTATAAAAGAGCTGTAAGTTGAACGAATGTGGTTAAAATAAACTTTGTTAACTGGTTAACGCAGCGAAACTTTTAACTGATATTCAATTTTCACAATCAAAACAAAAAAGTTCATTCAATTGAAACATTGAAATTATTTTATAAATATCTCCAACGAATTTATACATGTCTAACTTTTCATTTTACTTTAAAAAAATAACATAACAAATTAACTTAAGTAATAAACAGTAACTTAAAATATGTATGTACTGTACATCCTTCTAGCGAGCCTGTCACTTTCTTTTATACTGATTACATAAACTTAGTCGTTTTTGATGCAACTCATATAGTTATAAAAAATAAAACAAGTTAGTCTAACTAAGATATTCATCCCCCTTCCCACTGGAAAGAAATTATTTACAGTCTTTCTCAACCTGAAAAAAACTAGTTCATTGAGTTCATTTAAGACATCAATTCGTTTATTTTATTATAGCCAGTTTCAGAGGAATACAAACGGCCATATTATCCTCAATCATCTCACTTTATGCTTTTATTTTGTCTCAACAAATCTTAAGATTAACGTTATAAAACGTCCAAGTTGCGTTGAATACAAAGTGATTATAAAATACTTACAAAGTATTTTCTCTCAGTGGGGCACAAACCGTAAAAACTGATAAAGTGACATCTTGTTACTCTTCATACAAGGGACGTGAAAGTTAGTTTTTATATTTTGTTTTTCCTCTCAATTAATGTCTTTCATTTCGCTGAGTCATTTGTCTTAAGAAAAATAATTTGTGAAGATCATGACAACCTTACACTTGGAATAAGATCCAAACTTTTATTCTTGTATCTTTATAGATGTATATCGAGTGTCGTAATAATTAATAATATTAATCTTAAATATATATTTTCTGGTTTTTATCCTTATTCTTTTGAAATTTTAATATGTTTACATTGAAGTTTAATCAATGTATCTAAAATATAACTTTTAGTCCATTATTATTAGTGATTTTCCTAAACGTTTTTGCTATCTTAATATGTTTTAAATTTATTACATAAAATAGTATGAGATACACTATTTATTCAGACAAAAAGATGGTTATAAAATTTTTATAATTAATTTAATAAATTTGAAATCGAGAATTATTAATTGATTTTAGAAAGAAAAATGGTTCTTTAAATATTTCAGGAAAAATTTTAAAAATGATTACATTTATAAACTTTAACACAAAATGATTCAAAGTCTCCTAAATTGAATTTAAAACTAGACTAAGAATAAAAAAGAAGCCTTAGCGCAACTTTTGGATTTATGTTCAGATCTTAAGTATAATTTAAATTTTAAATTTCTTCTGCTATCCGATAAAGATAATCTAAATACTGTGTGACTTTAAAATAAAATTTTACACAAAAAAATGTACAATGTAATACACTATGATACGTCATTTTAGCACTGACACTGAATTAAATTATGTAATCATTCTTTTAGAATCTTATACCGTACTTGCTGTCGTCATATTGTTGTACGTAAAATCCAAATATCTAGTATACTAATAAAATAATTTCAATAAAATAATTTCAACAAAAAACATTTCTTAAAAAAACCTCAACTTAAAATAATTACAAAAATAAGAATATTCTTTCCAAACTTAAAACATTGATAACTAGGGTCGGGATTTCTATGTAATTACATATGTTTTCAGAAATCTGATATTGCCGAGTTCTCTTAAATACTACACGTTTCAAAGGATTTAGGATCGATTTAAACCATTTTTATTTGACATATTTTCACATATTTCGGTTTATTTACATGTTTTTACATATTTAAGGTATAAATACATATTTTTTCTACATACTCATCCATTTTAGATTTTTTTCATTAAATCACTGGTTTATCCCAATTTTAAAACTGAAGTAAACTGGTATTATGAACATATCTAATGTTCTAGTTGAAAATTCGAAAAATGTTAAATTTAGTTACCAATTATTGCGTATTCAGGATTGTCAATTAGAAAGTGTCAATTTCGTGTTTCCCAGTTCAGCCAAAAGGCTTTAAACTTCTTTCCTTCCCTCAATATAGCAAGTATCACTCAAATAACTTCCAAATCAAGAGATTTTAATTTTTTTAAAGAACTCTTTAATAAAAATTAAAATACATAATCTCTTTCTATTTTTCCTCTTTTTAAATACATATTTCACATTTTTATTGCATATTTACCTAAAATAAATACATATTAGTATGTGTACGTATTTTCAGTTTTAAATTACATGGAAATCACAGCTCTATTGATAACATACTAAAGTAGTTTCGAATTTTACTCAAATTGAAAAAAATCAACAAAATCTACTTACCAAAAACGGACCAATTACCGACATAATTCCATGACGAAGCAAACCCTTTTCACCAATATACACCCAAAGAATTGCACAAAAATCGTCTAGACACCGACTAAGAATCGAAACTCAATCACAGCGCCATCCGAAACGCATTGTTTCACACGCGGCGGCAAAAGCGAGTCGTCTGTTTCCATAGAAACGGACGATGCGAGGAAGCGCGCTTGGACAAGGGCAGTGTGTCACCAGTGGCGGAACTCATGCAACCTCATTTTTTAATTTACAAGTTGTACCAGTGGCGAGTTTGGCTAATATGCTTATTCTCTCACAGCGCTAGGTGGTCTTTTTTAGAATGCTTATGCCCGCTGGGATAATGGAAGTGAACTCAATGCTTTAGCGAGTGTTTGTTTTTGTGGCATCAAGTTACTTTTAAAGGTGAATGTCAATACCATTAGCTTAAAACATAAAACGGACTTTTTATGTTTATAGTGAAGGGTGGAATTATAATTATTCACCTCTCTATGATCTGTTGTGAAGTGCTTAGTGCAATGTTCTTAACTGCTAAAAATTGCTAATGATACTTAGCTCTCAACATAAAAAGATTGTGCTATATCGTTGCTTAAGGCTCATTATGACAAATCAATTTCCTCAAATTTTCAGGAGATAAAAAACTACTAATTCTCTTTATCGTTTACATTTCAAGGGATTGAGCGAATTCAAAACTTTGAATAATAGCAGTTTTTTTTTTTCGTAAAAGAGATTATTTTACGCAACTTGATGGTGAAATTTTGAATATATAGATTGGTGCATAACTCAAAAGGGCCAAAAACTAGACTTCAGGAAAATGAATGCAATATTAGCTAGTCATACGATCGTTTAATAAAATATAGTATATGTATTTTGAGTTTGTAAAAATAAATGCCTCAAGTATTTTGGAAATAATGTAACTTTTTATTTCGACAGTTTATTAAAATTGAAGTTTCTTAATTTAATTATTCAGAACAGCTATATATTTCCATGTTTTAAATTTTTCTCAACAGTTCTCATAAAGTATTTCCACCTCTATTTCGAAAAAGGATACAATTCCATGTAAAATTTAAAAACTGAATAATAGTACACTTTTCTATAGGTACTATATAAAATAAGAGAAATTGGGGTGAAAAGGCTGTTAAATTGTGAATATACGAAATATAAAACTATCTTCCTCTATCTGCTCATTTCTGTCTCCTCCCCCCGGTACCTTCCAACGAGTTAAATATTGGTGTTGTCTACATTCTATATCAATAATCCTTTTTTTTATTTCACCCGACTCCATAATTATTTTCTTCGATTTTTTTAATTGGTAATATGCCATAATGTCTATTTTTCTTGCACTCAGTAAAATTGAAAACCTTCTATATCTACACAAAAAAAAATTTCGTTGTTATGATTCTTTATGTCCTAACATCCCAGTACAATCGATACTATTACCTGATAAACTTTTTATGCCACTCCAGATCCGTATGTAATTTACATTTATAACATAATTGCAATAACTAAAACTAAAGATATCTTGAAAAAGAAAGAAACTGTATATAATTTTCTCAAGTCTATTAATTCTTCTTTCCAGTGTTGGTTAAATTTTTACACATATAATTTTAAAATAATGTGATTAAAATATTACAATTGTTGAATTATAGGTAACATCCAGGAATTTCTGTCACCCCCCAAAATACCTTTTTTGTTTGTTTCTTATTTGTACCTGTTTATACCCTTTTCATATTTTCATGCATTTTTACTTTGTAGATGAAAACAAACCTTTCAAATAATAATAAAAAAATATTTTTTTTGTAAAAGCATTAATCATTTTCGTAAACCAGTAGTAAAATTTGTCTATTTAGTAAACAAAGTTGTGATAAATATTTACTTTTAATCTCTAAAGACTTTCTATGTCAACATATGGTTACATTTACATTAACAAAATTCTAAAGAAGTATAAAATGCCAAAGGCAACCTTTCTACGTGAGGCGTTTACCTACTGCAAGCTAAGAGGGTCTTCAAAAAAAGAGCATTGACATAAGTCAATCAAGATGTCAGTGGTCAGTTTATAGGTAGGCAGTGTTTTAGACATTCCTCTTTTTGTAATTTTCTTCTACCAATACGTCTGTTCACCTTTACTCATCGTTTTTTATGGCATGAATGTTAATTAAAAGCATTAAATTATTCGATTTTTTTATTCTTCGAAAGCTGTATTTGAAGTTTTGACTGGAGATGAATGTTTAGTGTGAAACTTGTTTCAAACGAATGATACATGAAATATTAATCGCGTTAAATGGAGTAATAATAATTGCTGAAAGTCTTAAGGGGTTTCAAAAATAAATATTTATTGAAAATCATTAGACTTAAAATGCATTCTTGAAAGTTTAGAAAGTTAGCATACATGCATATAAATTTTTATCAGTAAAAATATTTGTACAAGAGTATGATCATTTGTAGTTATGGTTATGACATACAGAAAGCTAAGTTATTTCACCAGTTTGTTAGTATTTTTTAAAGGACCATTCTTTTAAATATTTTTCTTGAAAATATATTCAAAAACTAGTACCTACTTGTACAAAAAAATTCAATTTTAACTTAAACCATCATTTTAGCAAAAATTTAAAATATTTAATTTTATGAAGTACATCACGAACTAAGAATAAAATTTAATATCGAGCCATTTTATTTCATATCAATGAGTGAGATTAAATACGCCATTTTTCTTCCAAGCGTTTCGAAGAGAAGGAATATTTTTCATATTCTTGTTTACCTCGTTTACATCGAAGTCACGTGTCCTTGTAATCCAGCTGTAGGTCAATGAGTGAGTAGACACCATTTTTAAAGACGGAACCGAAACATCTTCCATGTCCTTTTTACTGTAACACTTTTCTGCTCTCTCTCTGACACCAATGATGACCCACTAGAAACACAAACGGTCATTAATATCATTCGGCGGTATTCAATTTGTTGATTAGCTTGATGTCACAGGCGTAATCCTCACTCGTTAAAAACGCTTTAGGCTTTGTTTATGTTTTGAGAAGACCTTGAAGAAACTATTAAGGACGTTTAATGATCATTTTTTATAATTGTCATAGGAACATTAATATTGAAAAGAAGCTATGCTGAAAGATGTATAAGAAGATTATAAAAGTGTAAAATCATAAATAATAGTAATTTTGTGATATCTTAAGAAGAGAGAGACTCTCTAATTAAAAAATCAAACTCGTAAGATTTTTCTAATTCCTTCAAATTCAATTTATTCATTGATTTAGTTAATATACAACATGAAATACGAAAATAATACTTTTATGAGTGTTGTAAAAAAAAAGAGAAATAATCCTTGTTAGATATTGATGAAAATTCCGTAAGAGAGATCTTGGCACATTTTAAGATGAATTGTCTCATTGACGAAACGAACTGTCACAACTGGCAATAACTTCTTACAAAAAGTACCACTTAGCTCCTACATTCCCATTTAATTCCTTTATCTACAGAAGATACGTGACACTTCAATGCATTTCATCAAAAATTCCGAAACTCACGATTTTTATCATAGGCCACGAACTGAACTTCACTTCACCGCTTTCAAAAAATTTCACGAAAAAGAGTTCATCGCCACATTTCACAAAAGGGGGGGATGGCCATATTTCTGCTAAGTCTCGTGTCAAATCTCCCAGCTCGGCCATCAACTCCTAAGTACACTTTATCTCTTGCGGTAAAAAAGTACCCTTAAAGCTCCACGATATAGCGTTTCTCGCGTTTCAACTACTATTTTAAAGCGTCTAGATTGAGAATGGATAAGCCTTTTATCGTCCTTTGACGAATGTCCTCCTCTGAAAAGTGTGATTTTCTTCCGGTCGGCTTTCCCACCGGCTTATGTGTCTTGCTCATGAAATATTTTGGAAGATAGGTCTACTTCACGGCTTCTGAATCCGGAAGCACATCTGTCGAAAGATAACGACCGGGCTTTCGACACGGAATTTGTCTCCATATGAAAGGATGATACTGTATTGTCTACAATTGATGGTTTATTTTTATCTTTTCCCAGTGCTTTAATTGTTAATAACTCACGCTTGGGTCACCCTCCTCAGTTTATTATAGTCTTTGTGATAAGAGAACTATTTCGGCTTTTGGGGGAAAGGTTCATAACGTTTGAGTTATCTAGAAACTGTGAAACCCGTTTTAAAATGAGAGAAGGTATTGGATAAGCCGAGTCCGTCCATGATATCCAGAATCAAAGGATTGTTTAAAATTTGTTCAGTTCGTTCAGTTTGTTCAGTTGTTTGTTCAATTTTTGCTGTAAATCTAAAAAGTCAATAAAATTTAAAATTTTCCCAAGCTTTTATGTTCCATTTTTCGCAATTTTAATTTTCAGTCTTTTACTTCTCCAAAGAAAGACTTTTGAAGTGGTAAATGTGAATAATCTATTGAATAAAACTGCATTGATGTTAATATTATTATGAATAAATGATCATTAGATCCCCTATCCAGATTTTTAGAGGATATTTTTTTGAAATCCATAGTAGTGATAGTTCGTAGTTAAAAGTAGGATAAAAAATTCTCTCAAACATTACAGAATAATGAGATGGCTAGCAATGAGTTAAAGGCATAATATAACTGTAAAATGTGTTCTAAAATAGTAGTAAAATGTTCTGTTTTTGTTAAATAACATGAAAGTTACATAACATTAAATTTTTCCCATTTGTTTTAGCTTACTTAAGAACCTCTGTTATAGAAAACTATCCTTGTTTTCTTACTAAGATTACTTTAAGAATTGATATGACATGTTTTCAAGTATTTTTCTAGAAATTTTTGTCTTGTGAAAGGTATCCGTCAGATAATATACTATCTTTGGGATGTAAAATATGTGAAACATTATTTGTTTAGGCAAGAAAATTATCAAGCTACGTACTACTTGACTATTTGTATGTTTTATATAATATCATGTTTATAAGAATTCTTATCCCTCTATATTAAAAAAAAGTAACCGTCACCGCTGTCACCGCTGTTTCAGAAATTTTCGCTAGCAGCGGTAGCGATAGCGAGCGGGGGCAGGCCCCCTAGTAAAAGAAAAAAATATCAGTAATTCGTGTATAATGTCATTAATTTTCTTTTTAACTTTTTTTTAACTAATTGCATGCATAAAAATTACACCAGCGTTATTCCTTTTAAGTAACTCCTGTTTAAATACAAAACAAATTAATGTAAAAGAATAAGAAATACAATTCTTTTTCATAAATGCGAAAAAATGTTTATGCCTATAATAAATGTCGGTTCCATTAAAAGTTAATTTTTTTTTAAATTACTAAAATCAAATTATTCATAGAATATAAATTAGTTTAGGTTGATTTTTTAAAATAATTTTAAAGATAATCTCAAATCCGATTATTTTTTTACTATAGATTATTTCCACAGACATGTAATATAGTATTTTTTATCCATAAATAAACAAGTTTTCATGCATTACTTTTGCCAAAATTACTGGTAAATATTGATTTTAACTCATTCATTATTTATTAGATTAATATGTATACATTAAATACACTCTTACTAACGTTTTCCCATTCACAAATTTAGAATCTTTTTGAAAAATCAACCTTCTTTTCCATAGACCTATACGTGCCATAATAATTCTTAAGAGTCAACACCGTCCTATCTCATTATCGTGATCTAGAATTGGTCCACTTCCATCTCCTAAGATGATTGAGTTATGCCACTCTCCATCCGCATCGAAGCGGTCATTTTTTATGCACCCTCGTAAATAACGTCCGCTGTTAATCACCGAACGAACGAGCCATGTGATAGGGTGGAGCACAGTTTCGACGCATTTACCCCCGCCGATATTTAATGGAATATCTCTGGCACAGATAATAGGGCTTGATGGAACGGCTCTGCAGGGAAGAAGCATCGACTCTCATTTGTGAAGGGATGTCCTTCTTGGACCTTTACTGTCAGGTGGTTGCAAATAGTAAGGGTGAAATCGATGATGTTATAGTTATCGTGGGTTTTGAAGTATGGAGTAATACTTGTGTTATTAATAATTTTTTGTGTCCATTGCCCTTTGTATTTTGTTAAGGGTACTTAAAGAGAAGGAGTTGTCCAACCTATAGCATATTGCCAATATTCAGACAGACGAGTTCAGGGGCACCTTATCATTTGAGAACCTACTATATCGTCTTACGTCCATGTTAAGTATATTCACAACTTATATGACACAATTTTAACACTTTTTAGAACACCTTTTTAAAATAATAAAATGAGAGAGATATTAATTGGAATAATAGTGTTACAAACTGGTTTTGTAGGACAAACCAATAAATTATAATTAAAGGACTCTGAGTGAAAGATCAGGTCTAAAACATTGATTTTTCGGTTCGCTGCTCGCTAGAAATCCTGGATCTGGGGTATGTTTACTAAAAGTATGTTTGTTCAACAAAAATACTTTCGCAAAGTAATCTAAATTGTGTTTATATGTAAAACAATATTTATTGTAGCACTTAACTAATCTTACCAGCATCAAACCTTTTAAAGGCCTTTTTGGAATTTTCTTGTCTATCTTATTTAGTCTTAAATTTTTAATGAGAGCATTTATGAACTCACCAAATGTGAACTAGCTTTTAACTGAATATTGTAATTGACTGATGCGTCACTGGTAATCATCCAATCCTACTCTAGACTATCCTCTCTGGAGAGAACCTCTTGAATTTGAAGTGCTGTTATACATTAAAAATCTATGTTAATTACTAAAGTTTTGATATAAATTGGTGGTTTGGGTTTCAGCCGTGTAATAAATAAATAAATACATAAGACAGACACATAATAGAAAAAAAAATGGAGTTTAAATATAGTTTATCTTTAAAAAAAATCTTGTGTAGATAGAGTAAATGAAAAGTAATAATTATAGAACTGACCTCACCATATCACTTTTTCTAAATTGAATAATATCTTGAATAGAAGATTCATTTTAAAACACATTTGTTTTTAACAAAAACAGCTGATGGTATGTGTATTACTGACTTTATTCAAAAAAACCCATTGTCCTAGAAAAAAAATTGATAAACCAGTTGTTAGCCATTACTTATTCAAAAAGTGCTGCATCCTAAGAAATTGTTTAATGCATTATATCTACTGCCTTGAATTATATTAATTTACATTAGACCTTATAATTAAACAAACCCCTTAAATAAATTAAGAATCCTTTCCCAAATTTAATTGATGTTACAATTTTAGAAAATCATAGAAACAATTATTTCATTAAATACGGATCCTGAGAGATCCCTAGAGGATTAGATTTTCTGAATATTCATTAAAAGTGGCTCATTTTAATACTCACATGCCACAACTAAAAAAACACGATAAAAGAGTGATGCTCTTACCACAAATTTAGCTAAAAACAATTTGGAATTAAGTGCTGCCACTCCTATGGTGTAATTAGGATGCGAAAGAGAAGGGGAAAAAACTAGCTACTCAGGAAAAAAAGAAACTATGCTGCACATGCAAAAAATGGAAATGCATTTTTTCTCGTTGTATCAAATGATATCGTTAGTGTCTGGCTTTGACGTTTTTCCATCCGCTTTTTTTCTGTTAGAAAGACAAATGCATACGCAAAACAAGTCTACAACCATTTTCGAAAATTGATGCACTTGGCGCTTTTTTTTCCCTATCCGAAGCAATGTAGCTAAAAAATATCACCCCAAAAGAAAAGATAAATCTGTCTGGATACATTTTCCAGGATATGGGAAACAAATTAGAACGAAGCTTGAGTTTTTTTTGGATATCAGTCGGATTTTGTGTTTTTTATGTTTTTTATGCTATGTTCATGTTATATGTTTTAAATATGTTTTAGTTATTTCCAACAGTATTTATTATCTTAAAGTTTAAAAGTCCTGCGTTTTAAAAAAGTGTTCTACTAACTCCCAAAGTACATTATGTTGTGCTAATAAATTTAGATTTTATAAACATTTACTGTGATATAGAATGAGTAAATGACGCTATACTCTAGGTCTATAGTACCCCAATTAAACTCTTGTAAATACTGACATTCATGAATGGTGTTGTAAAAGTATCAGTATTTTAAACAACAATTTTAAAGAAAGCAACACAAAAATTTAGCCAATCAATAAAGTGATGCTATTTGTAAAAGACATACATCCTGTGCATAGTAGACTATTTGTTTAAGTGTAATCAAGTAGAGTATACCAACAAGTTCGAAATTTGTTGGAAGACTTTAGAAGAGGATTAACGTAGTGATTGACCGAATATGCGATACCTGTAAAGGTGCATTAGTACCGGAAATCAATTTCTGATTTATCCGTACTTATGATTAATTTTGGTCTTATAATTTGAATTTCTCCCTGTTAGAGTATTTTTTAACGTACTTTTTACCTTTTTATATGAAATTCATCGCTTTACCCTCCTTAAAATTACAGTTGTCAGTTTAGTAAAAAATTATTTTTTGTCAAACTGAGTGTGTTTTATGTCTCATAGGGGAGATGCAGCCAAACCTTTATAGCCTACCCCCCCACTTTTGTGTATCAGTTGTAAAAATTTCCTATCAAGTACCGGATTCACAGAGTAGGATTTATAAAATAGAGAAGCACTAATTTTACTATGCAATATTTATGAAACCGAGTTACGGCATAAAACAGTTGTATGTAAAACTGGCAGAATAAATTATTAGAGCATCTTACTGTTGTACATGTACAATCCATCTAAAATCCCTACCACCTATCACGAAAGCTGGAGGGCTCCCTATATAGTTTGCGGTTGGAACCAGGTTGCCTAACGCCGTTATAGAGTGGCCCTACAATCGACATTCAGACCACTTGACCGTCCGATTCAATATCTGGTAGGATTACAAAGTGTGAATAAGTTTCTGGGCATTGTGTGATCGGGCTGTGGTGGTAGCATATTCAGCAAAACTCTCCATGAATCATTACTCACCTAAACTCAATGGTTCATGTACTCGTATTCTACAATGATTTACTAATTTAAAATTTTAATAGCACGTCTTGTACAATAGCTTTTCCGAGCATAATTTTGTATGAAGGGAAGAATGTCTCCTTTCAGCCGACCCAACCATCACCCAGCCACACGACGACGACGACTTGAGGAACATCCTCCTTGAATCCAATTCAATCAATCCCGAGCCGCAAATCACCACATCCTCCATACGCCTGACTCACTGATGTGACCTCGCTTGAACCCCAAAAATACCAAATTGGACATTCATTCAGAAAGGGGGAGAATCAATTGCCTTAATTGTGTAATTGCACGGAAAGGGCTCCCTTCGAGTACGTCTGCTCTTTAAGAGGAGCAGTTGACGCCAGGGATGCTCCAGGAGATTCGAGAATAATGGCCTTTATTTCAGATTTTATTGCTCCATTCTGCCGCTTTGTGGAGAGGGCTGTAAAGGAGCTCGATGAAGTAATTGAGCCGTTTGTCGTTTTTTCCCCTCTGCTCTTGCTGAGAGTCAGTTTTTATGTATTTTTTTGGTAGTTTGGACCGTCTGAGGAGGGTTTGGAGTTGATATTCGGCGCGTGGTTTATCGTTTTGTTGTGCTTGCTGGTTTTATTCTTCTTTGGAGTTTGTTTCGGTCATTAAGATATTTACGTTTTTAGTCTCGGTTTGTTTTTTATGTAGATTTTATTAAGGTGTTTGTGTTATAAGTGGCGAGGACCGAATGAACTCTTCTTAAGTTTCTAGGTTTTAGTTATTTATTTCGTTGTCTAGCTTTTTTAATCTATGTAATTTGTACTATTTTTTTCGAATTTTACTAAGAGACCCTTAATTAGTTTAGTGTTTAGTTTTATAATGAATAATAATAAAATACACATAAAAATATTAAACGAGTTATTCTGTTCTAAAGAAACAGAGATCGAGAGTTATAGTATTATACTTTAAGGAACTTTTAGTGTTCATGTAAGTAATCTGAATTTATAATTACATAAAATACTTAACTCTACGTTGAAATGTTTTTCTGAGTATAAAGGAAACTGTTGCACTGTCTTAAAATATTTCTTGGAACCATAAAAAGCATATTTATATTAATGTCATTGATCCTTACATCTCTCTTCATGAAGTTCAAGAGAAATATCTACCTGAAGACTAAAGAAAAAACTCTTTACACTGAAGTTACTCATCGAATCCATTATATTTTTGTTGGGAACAACCAGAGCTGGCATAATAAAGACGTATGACCGTTTAATGACTAAGCAAGCACACTTGTACTCTTCCACCGTGACCCATAACACCAAACAAGACAAAAGCAAATCCCCAAAACTTCTCCAACTCCTTCCTCTGCAAAAGCCTCACCTCAAAGAAATCACGGCCCGCCATCTTCTAATTCTCCCCTTTTAACCCGCTTTGAACACACAAGGCGATGCGTGCAGAGGAAAGTCCAGATGGCTATCTGAGAAAGACGAGTGGACGATCTAGTCTAGCGTTTCCGGGCACGCGGAGCACCCCTGGTCATTCCTTCCGTTCGTGGTGGTCACGCGTCGAGCTTTTGTCTCAATTATCTTGCTGCTTTGTCGGTGGTTAAGTGATCACTGGAAGATAGAAAGTGGATGAATTGAATGAGATGGGTTTGGTCGTAGCTTTTAGAGGTAGGTTCTGTGTGAGGAAGTAGGGTTTTTGAAGAAATGATTTTATTTTATATGTTAAGATTGCTCTCAATCTGTGAAGGATTGGAAGCATAAAGCATTCACAAAATTAGTTCACAGGGATAGTTTTTTATTAGTGTCGCTCGTACAAACCTGTTGGTAATAGAGAGAATATAGTAAATTTATCAAGCATTAACTGACTTAAACGTATTACCATCAATCTTCTAGGGGATAGATAGAATGATTCCTTCTTTTTCTGTAGAATTCTTGGATTTGAGAGGATGACTGCATGACCAGTCTTTCGGGGGTCAGAGAGTAGCCGTGCCAATCGGGGAACATACCCCACTTGTCCGTGGGTTGGACCCCGATTCTTTATCACTCTATGTCCCATATATGGATCAGAAATAAGTAAAGAAATCTCCCCCAAGGAGCTCTTGGGACAGATTTCTTTCTTTCTGACTTATCAATGTCTGATTCCACCATTGTATGTATGTTGGCTACAGTTCTCTTTTCCTCAGTTTCCTATTTCTCTGAAAGAAATGAGAATATCTAAAATCTCTCAGTTCATTTTTAGAAACTGAACTGAAATTAATCATCAAAATCAAAGAGATTTTCAAAAAGATTTTTTCTCAGGCCTTTGTAATTGGTAAAGTATACGTATTAGTTTGTCCACCTTCACATAAGTCACCAAAAAGTTTGCAAAAACTATGACATCACTTATAACTCATGGCAAATCAAAACAGAAATAAATCCAGATTAATATTTAAAACATATTTAGATAAATAAAATAATTAAAATAATTACAAGGAAGTGATAGGCAGGGAAATAGGCACCGAGCTAATACGTTAGTACTGAATGAAAACTCACTGAACACTGAGTTTTTTCTTCCTGGGTTGAATATCAAATCCATTGTTTAACTTCGTCTATTTATTTTTTTCTTTTGATTCAATGTTATCCTGTATTGTACTTAAAGGTTCTAAAATTAACATTATTAACTTGTTCAGATGTAAGCGAAAGATGAGTGGTAAAAAAATGGAAACTCAAATGCACTATAACCTTTTACCTTGCGTTTACTGACAATAAAAATGTAAAAAAAAATAATCACGTGGATTTTAATGAGAAACAATTCCACTTTTAAAATCTTCTTTCAAACCATTAAATTTTATTTTGTACAGAAGCTAAATTACTTTTTTAAGTTTCTTAGATGTATGCCTACTGTTTTTTTTTGTTACAAAAATATTATCCTTATATCTTTTTATCTATGATTCCTAATTTGTCATTTATCAAAGTAAAAGTCTGTACCAGATTAAATTTTGCAATTGTTTACTTATTCTTTACTGGTCACTTTTCTTACGTTAATGAAAATACTTAATTTAAATGAAGTAAAAATTTAATTTTATGCGTATGAAGCAGCAAGAATTTTCAAAATATATCTAAAGTATTACGAATATTATAATAAGTGTTTTACCTTTTATATTTCCATTCATTAAATACAACTATAGTTAATTAGTTCTGTTAGCTTACAATATTTCTAAGATACTGATTAAAATCATTTGAAAAGATAAGGGGAAAATTCATAAAGTATATACACTAAAATTTCATTCACACTTACATGAACCCTTTTTTTCTCAAAATTCTCTTTATAACCGTCTCCCATCCATAATGGTATATTTTTTGGAGATCAAGTTTTACAAGCTGTTACTCATCTGATCGAGATCCTTTGTTACATTCTTGAGCAAAAGGCTAAAAATGTATTGTTGCCAGAAAAATCAAAATTTTCGTTTTCAACAATGTCGCTATTTTAAATTGTTGGGTATTATGATGAGAAAAAAATGAATTACTTATTATTTATTTTTAAATTCCTATGCTTAGATTTTCCCGATATTGGTGCCTTAAAATAAAGTCTAGGATGTGGTTATGATTGTTGGTCTTAATCTTAATATAAAATCCCCCCCTCATATTTAGACGACGAAAGTACAATTTTAAAAACATATATGGGTAAAGGTTTTATTTGCTTCAATGTTTTTCACAGGATACGCACTTGATTTCATATTCATACATAATGCTTCATTCTCAGATTCTCACGTTTTTCTCCACCTGAGTCCTGAGTTGAAATTTAAATCCAAACTAGTGTGCTCAAGGACTTGGAAGATTTCATTAAAATTTTATTAACTAAACTTTAATTATGACGTATTTATTTTTTTATACTACCTTTTGGCGTTTTCTGTATTTATTTTTTTTTGATAAGGTAACCTGTAAATTTAAGCTTAAGACTTGTCAAGAGTGAAGGTAAATGTTTATTTAGGAACAAAGGCAAGATCAAAGTATGCATGCTAGCAGTATAAAAAAGGCAGAGAGTAAGTATTAGAATTGAATTAGAACATAATTGACGTATTGACGTCGTCATTTCAGAAAATATTTCTTAAAGACGATTATGATTAAAATGTTAGGTACTACTTTCCCCTTTTAAACACAGAACTGAAATCATAATTTCGCTGCGTCTCTAGTATAATGGATGTTAAAATAAAAGTGTATCATTCTAACTTCACCATGGGTTTCCAAACATTTCTCATTGCTAAGTCACCGAACTTTAGGGTAATCTGAAAAATATTACAACATATGTGACAAAATTCCATTTCTTTACATTCATCCAAAATTATCCAAGACCCATATAATCTATTTAGGACACCATCCAACTATTGGTAAAAATCATTAATGAGAACTAATTCTTATAAGGTAAAGCTCAAGGTTGGTGAACATTTATGGTTGGATTCAAAAGGTCGAAAATTGAAATATTTCCACGCGAGTACAAATGTTAAATTATTATGGCTTAAAAATATTGTTTTCTGATTTTATTTAGATAAAGGCGAAACTTAGAGATCCTATTTAAGTAAGGGAGTAGTCACTATATATTTCATGGATTATCTAATAAATAATCTATTATTATTGATGCTGTGCAGGATTCTAATAATAAAAACAGTGTCACACCCATTTTGCGTATTATGGCTGGCGATTTATCTTGAATAATATCTTAATCAAAATTCAAAATTACTTACTCTAAGGGTGAAAATAATTGTAATTTAAATAACTAGAAAAAAAATCTGTTAAAAAAATAAGGTGGAGCATAAACATAGATTTTAAAAAGATAAAACATTGAGTAGAATAATATTTTATTTGTGTCGGTTTCACTTTCAACTTAGGAATTTCCAAACTTTTTTTATTAATTATTATTATTATTATTATTATTATTATTATTATTATTATTATTATTATTATTATTATTATTATTATTATTATTATTATTATTATTAATAATAATAATAATAATAATAATAATAATAATAATAATAATAATAATAATAATAATAATAATAATAATAATAATAATAATAATAATAATAATAACAATAAAAATAACAATAATAATAATAAAATTAATAATAATAGCAGGGCCGTAACCAGACTTTTGTTTCGGGGGGGGTTTTGACTCAAATATTTTCTGAGGTACCTCCTTACGGGTACTTGTACTTTTATATGTTAAGTTTTAGGTGACAACACTGGTTTGAAATTTTGATGCACTACATTTCAAAATTGTTTAAACAATATGAATTCGAAGTAAAAGGGGGGTCTGGGAGTCCTCCCCCATAAAATTTTTGGAAATTTGCCCCTCAAAAGAGTGTTTTAGCTCATTTCTGAGACCCTTTAGATTACACCCATAGAACACCACTCATTGTAAGCGGCCGAATTTTCAAGGTAAAAAGAAGGTATATTGTAATAAATGGCGAAATGTTAAGGGGGTTTTTAGGTTCCTACTCCAGAAAATTTTTTGAATTTTTCCCCTAATAGTGGCATTTTAACTCATTTTGAGACATATTAGGTAAAATTAAAGAGGACCAATCCTTGTAAATCACACAAGTTTGAAGGAAAAACCGTATACTTAATAGATTTCAAAATTTCGAGGGGGTTTGGGGGTTCCCCCCAAAAAAATTTTGGAAATTTTACCCTTAAAAGTAGGGTTTTGACTCATTTTGAGACCCTTTGGGTTGTACCCGAAGAGGATATCGCTCCTTGTGAGACATAATTTTCAAGAAAAATAGCAGTATAAAAATTGATGTCAAAATTTCGGGGGGGGGGTTGAACCCCTAAACCCCCCCCCTTGGATACGGCCCTGAATAATAGTAGTAATAAAATTATTATTATTATTAATAATAATAATAATAATAATAATAATAATAATAATAATAATAATAGTAATAATAATAGTAGTAATAATAAAATTAACAATAATAAAAAAAGTAGTAATAAAATTAATAATAATAATAATAATAATAATAATAATAATAATAATAATAATAACAATAATAATAATAATGTAAAAATAAAAATTAAAATTAGCGAAATATCTTGTATTAATAAAATCTCAAGGGAAAATGTAAATAATATAGAAAATTCGAAAAGTAATCATACCACTATTTAAGAAAACATAATTTTTATATTTTTTAAAAGAAATAAAGTATTATTTTAAATTTAAAATTCTTGGAAATATCCAATGCGATATTATATTAAATTCTTATCATGCTGCCATCTTTATTAGAAAGAGAGTACTAGAAATATATTCATTTAGCAAATAAATCAATTCATGAGAACATTTTTACATTTTTAGTGAATAAAGAGTTAATATGATGAATAAAATACGGGATCTATCAGTTAAAAAATAACAAACAAATTTTTAAAATTAAATGCCTTAGAATCATGGAAATTATAAATTTCAGCTCCATAAATTTACACTCGTGCTGCTCTCTCCTATTCGAAATGTATTCTAATTTAACAAAAATTATTTTTCATCTTTTAAGCTGCCGTCTTTTTGATAAGATATTATAAAATCCATCTGTTTTTAAAGAAAAAAAATTATTCTTAATATTATTTTCATCTTTACTGTGCAACTTTATATTGATCAAAAAGTTCAAAGTTTTTAATAGTTTTATGATACCTAACAAGCTTTATTAGAATAAAAGTTAAGAAAATAAGTGGGTAAATACTTAACTAAAAAAAAGTTCTCAATAACTTTAAAATTTTAAGTTTGATAAAATCCATCGAAAAATATTATTTGATTAAATCTAAACATTTTTTAATGAAAACAATTTCATGACAAATTTTTATAGAAAGTGGAAGAGTTTAGTTTTCTTTACTTAGATGGCAGCACCAAATTTCAGAGTGCTTCTTATTGTTGGAATGTCACAGAATTGAGGTGGGTAGGTAGGAGAGTCGAGAGTGGGGGAGCTGTGATACTTGGAGGAAGGAGTGGACCACAGCGCCAAATAGGTTTTAACTTTAGGCAAGAAATTCAACTCACTATTTCCAATTATACACATAATGAAAATTTTTACACTATAAATTGAATCGTCAGTTTAAAAAAGGGAATTATTAGTCCAAAAAATGACAAATTGACTTTTTTTTTGCTCAAAACAATCTCCAAGCTCCAAGCTCTACACATGAGTGGAAAGTAAGAAAGTCCTACAGTAAGAAACTTTCGAAATTTAAATACTAAATTTATCTCAGAAAATCCAATAAAAACGACAAGTTTACTGAACAATAAAAACGTCCTTCCTGTGAACCATTGTTGATAGTTTTGCTGTGTGTGGACACTAGGGTGGTTACAAAAACATCAACTTCCGAATTTCTTCGGTGGGAACCCCCTAAAATGTGACAATAGGCTAGAAAATAATATTGGCAAAGTTTAAGCTCAATCGGATAATATTAAGACCCGCCTCATTGAGGTCAAAGTTGAGAAAAAAAGCGAAAAATCGTAGTTTTTCGCCCATAAAATTGGAACTATTTGTCCTAAAAATATGGTTCATGTCTCATTTCATAGTAAATTTTATTGGCTTCAAGTTAGATCCCCTAAACTTTTTTTACTGAAATTTCTAGAGTGAAATATCAACATTTTTGTCAGTTAAGGTTGAAGAACTCCCTGTAAGTTAACTTTCCAGCAAACACGTAATATCTTCTAATTATTCAATTAGAAAGGTTTTTCGAATTTTTTTTGGTATTTTTCATTTTTTGCATCAAAAAGGCTTCTTTAGTTAGAAGCATAGGCGGATTTAAGGGGGCCATGGGGGGCAATGCCCCCCCCCAAAAAAAAAAAAAAACTTTTCAGGAAATTCCGTTTTTATAAGCCAAATTTTGTTTTTTCCAAAGCCATCGGGACCATCTTGCCTCCCCCAAGGTTTCCAGTGGCCCCCCCAGGGACCCCAATCTAAATCCGCCCATGGTTAGAAGTATTTTCAAAAGAATTATGCAACAAATAACACTATGCGACAAAAAAAAATGGGTCAAAATGCCACAGAAACTTTGAAAGCAGATTCTTATGTAAAAATGACCCCCTGAATCCGAATCCAATCCCCGTTTTTCTCTATCAGCCTCAGATTTTCGGGGAATAGCCCCTCCCCCTTTTTGTGTTTTTTCGACGACTTTATAACTTTGAACTCGATTTTCAGGGTCAAAAAGCATTGCTTTAGTGTTCAAATTGCCCCCCAGGAGACAAGAAAGGTTCAAATTAATAAAATATGAAAATTTGTAACAAATGGATAGGTTTAAGGGGTAATTAACCCCCTAAAAACGCAAAAAAAATCGCTAAAAATAGTAAGACTTGTTATACCCTATTTATTTCACTTATTTATTCACTTATTTATTTCACTTTCCACATTTTAGGGGGTTCCCACCGAAGAAATTCGGAAGTTGATGTTTTTGTAACCACCCTAGTGGACACTGTCTATTGGGGTTATAATTCTGAGACTTTTTATAAATACTCAAAAGCCTGATGTTGTATTTGATAAACTTATGCCCATGTGTTAATTTTTTGGTATCTTTCTTTGTATTGAGGAAAAACCTTGCGCACGCAACACCATTTCACTTTCTCATATAGCGATCACACATCACCTACTCAATTAACGTCAAACAACTCTGAAAAACCTTTCTTTTTGAAAATATTTGGCGAAATTCTGAGATAAGTAACGCTTAGTGATTAGGAGGCTTCCTATTTGCCAGTGAACAATTCAAAAGGTTAGGAGGGGTAGGTTGATAGTTTAGTGATCCTTTTAATCTGGACTACTCAGTCTGTGAAGTCTCGTTATTATTTTATTCTGATTGCATTTTGATGGAAAGAGGAAGATCACTGACAAAAATAAAGAATATCGGAGGTGGTGTGAAGAATTCAACAAGAACTGTGAACATTGACATCTTGGCTTGTGAAGGCGCATCCAGCTTGAGTGAGTACATCTTCATTCAAATGCAAGTCCTTCTAGATTAAAACAAGGCATGGTATAATGTTAAAATGATTATTTCTGACACCACAGTAGTCGATACCGATCACAAGAATGGTGCTGTTGCTAGTCTACAGAGAGTTTGTACAAAAGAGTTCAGAAAAACCACCATGTCGATGTCAGCATCATATTCTCAACACGGTTCTATGGTTCCTGATAGATTCCTTTTCAGGTAATTCTTTTCCCTTAAAATTCTTCTCCTAACATCAAGTGTGAATTTATTGAATATGTTTTGTTATGATATGGGGAATTACAAAATAAGTTATTCTGGCACAAAACATGTACCAAACCTTGAAATTCCTGGAAGTAGAGATTATTTCAAATGTCTTTTTTTACTTTGTGAAGCATATAAGTTCTACCAGCAGATGGGAAAATGACCAAATATGAAGTGGAATAAACTGTCCCCCCTGCACGAGCCAGATGGAATTAGAGGTCAATCTTTACCCTGATTACTTTTTTTCTTCCTCCAAAATTGAAAAAAACAGCTGAATTCCACTTGTGACTTTGTCGGTACGGCTTTCGCAAAGGCTTGTTTTTTCGAATCAGCTTTATTTCGAAAGCATCTATAATACGCTTCATTCAGCTGTATCCAAACTTTATTTCTCTCAGGCCTTCAAAAACTGGATACAGGAAGCATCAGTGCCTGATGTGCCTCCAGAAAGGTGGCCGAGCACGCTGCTAAGCTGATCGAAGAGCTTCGAAACATTTGTAAAACAAAAGACCTAGACAGCAAGTTCAGATAATTTAATTTACAAATTTAAACCATTTTTATATTTTGTTTTATGTTACATTCCACTTTAAATTAAAATTGTTAGTAACTAATACCTTTCAGTGTACAAGGGAGGCCAACATTTTTCGGAAGCGTGTCACTATTTAAGAAGCAAAAATTATAGGTACTACTTCTACTTTTTTCCAGGTATACCAAAAATAAAAAAGTTTAAAAATATTATTAGTTTGCAAACTTATTGTGGAAAATTAAATAATAATATCTTCATTTCATGCAAGTCTGTGTAGTGAACATTTTAAAGTAATACAGATGGTCCTACTATTAAAAAGTTTAGGAATTCTGCCATAAAAAGGACTTTTAATGAATTTTAAAACTCCAAGTGTTTTGAAAATTACTAGAATAAATAACTATAGAAAATTTTAAGTTTTTAAGTTATCTAATAAAGTTGGTTATAAATTAATTAGAATATTGGAATAATCGAGGTGAATAGGTTTTTCAAGAATCTAAAAAGGGATTTGGCCAACAGGAAGTCATACACTTAATATTTTATTCAAAATCATTAATGAAATCGTAAAAAAGGAATTATGTTCACATGAACCTAAATTAAGAAGATACTTTCAGAGCACTGAAACCTCATTGAAACCTCAATTTTATTTTACCAATTTTTTAATATGTTCGCGTGCCACTGATTTAACTCAGCCGTGCCACGGGTTTGCCATCCCTGCTTTTGAAACAGCGTTTAAATACAACATCTCAAAAGGTGCGTAAGCCTTTTTTTTTTCAAGTTTCAAAAATAAAAGTTATTTTAAAGAGTCATGTATCAATATCCATCATTTGCCCACACCAGGCTTTTAAATCTTAAAAACTCATTTTGAGCAAAAAATTTGTAATTCAACTGAAATATTTATAATTTAGCTTGTCCATTAACATGACGGCATGGTCTTTACCATGCTCATTGTAGTGGTTCCCACAACTTAGAGAAGTCCACAGACCATTAAGTCTAAAATTGGAATCTTCACGGACCACCCTTTGTAGCTCAAAATCCTTATATTCACAAAATTGTAAGATGAAAGTTTATTATACCTAATTAAGCCTGGAAAATTATACTATACTGCTCTGAAATCTAACTATATTTTAAGAAAAATTTAGTTACATCCCATGAGAATTTGTAATTTTTTTGTGAGTCCTTTTCTTTGTAACCCACAAAATTGTGCCCATTTTTTCAGAACTCTAAAATTAACTTTAAATATTTATAGTAGAAGAAACTATTGATAACAATTTATTGGTGACTGTTACCCCCACAAATTATATAGCTGAAAGTATAATTCCATCTTTTCTTTTTTAATTCTTTCAAATTTCTATTATTTATTGGAAATGTGTTTGTGTGCTTCCGGGTCTCTCCACGGACCATTTTCAAGACTCTCGCGGACCACCAGTTGGGAACCACTGTTGTAGTGGAACGAAAACGTGGCAAAATGTTTTTCTCCATGTATTCAATTTGTAAAAGTGCCAAAAGTTACCTTTTGACATCAGTATATCCATACATAAAAAACCGAAAATTTATTAAAAAATATATTGAGGTGCCTCAAAACCCTTGAAGTTTCGAAAAAATGCTGATTTCTTTGCAAAACAGCTAAGAAACCAAAGATTAAACATTAAATCCTCATATTTTGTTTATGATTTTTATAAGAAACTACTAAATGTTATACATATAATGTTCCAGGTTTCATTTTTTTATCACTCCTCTTATGGTACAATATTTTTTTGAATGTGAAAGGAATTTGTGAAATTTCATCTTGCATTTTTTAATAGCTATATATAATATAGAACTATACAATTCGAAAAAATTGGAAATCAGGTTCATTTTGTTTGCATTTTTTTCTCTTTGATTTGGTGTGCATAATAACCTAACTACCTTTCTACAAAAATATTGTTTCAAAATTTAAAAAAAATTAGAAAATGTTTTATTCAAAATATTTAAAGCTTTTTAACTTTCAATATAAATATTTCTTGAAATTTCAAGTTGGAAGGTACAATTAAAATATCTCCAGATTCATCTATGAAGTCTTTTTAGCATGTTATCTGCAGTCATTCTACAGCAATTTTGCAACCAAACTAAAGACTTTTCAGCGGGTATGAAAATCTGCAGATTTTCTAAAGCAAAGAAAACAAACTTTGAAATTTGAATTCTTTTCTTGATGGGTACATTATAACTACAGTTTTTCTAAAGTGAAAAAAAAAACGTCTTGGATACTTTTGTAAAACTAGTTTTACATAGGTATCCATTTTTTCCTTAAATTATCCCATTATATTAGTTTCAATATTATGATATTATACTGTTTATGTATATTTTTTTTTAACAAGAACAGTCTATTTTAACACCTCGTTGTTTTAGTTAAGTTTGTTTTCCCTGAACCCAAAGGAGTTTTAACTTCTTTTACAACTTCTTCTTCTTTAACTTCTTTTTTTTCTGTGGGCGTAGCACAGTCAAAAATGATCGAAATTCTTTGAAATTTCACATAAAGGATCTTTGCTAAAATATCTTGAAAATATGTAACAGATTTCGGATATACGGATTTTAAGGGCATGAAAATTCTCTTTCTGAAGTTAAACTCCTTTAACAATTCTCACCAGTAAAATAACTGAAAAAATACAGCTAGAAACTAGAATATCTTAGTTGTTCAGCTTTCAGAGTTTAAAATCATTTAATAAAGATTCTTGTGGATTATCTTTTTCAGAAGAAAGGTAATATTTTTTAGTTTGAATAATACGCAGGGTGTGAAATTGATAATTGAAACGTTTATTTCAGAAACTGTAGGGGTAACTGTAGGGATTCTGTAGGGGTAAACGCACATTTTAGTGTAAGAATGATAAAAGTAACGTAATTTTTTAAAAATAATTTTGCAATATGTTAAATTTCAGCTAGAATGCAGTCAAGCGACGTCGCTTGATTGGTTTCTGCACTAAACTGTGGGAAATTTCGTTCAGGCCGAGTCATCTGCAGCTTGTTTGGGACTGATGTTTTTATTTAACTATAAAAAATCCGTATCTGCGGTCGGAAAAATTCATTCATTTTAGGTTTGGTCCATCAGGGCATAGTAAAAACCATATTTTTTAAAGATTTTGTACGATTCTTAATACTAAGGACGTTTTGATAGTAATATATTCGAAATTTCCATGCGTGTGGGTATTTATTTTATCCATGTCACAAAGATTTTGGATCTGTTAGTCACTTTATTTAAAAGGCAGCATCGAATCAGATCAGAATATTGAACCCCAGAATCACCCCAGATCAATTACTTGATACTTGACCAGATAATTTTACTTGAGTCTCAATAAAAATCAGCATGCCCAAAAAAAAACCACTAAATTTTATAAATATAAACGGCTAAAATCCCTAGACCCATTTTACCCCACCATTATTACCATTGATGATAATGATTATTACCATTATTACCCCACCATTATTTTACCCCGACATTACCTATTGAATTACATGAATTGACATTACCTATTGCCCTATTGAATTTAAAGATTAATTGGTGCAAGTTTTTATCCAGAATGTTGATTAACAATAGTAGTTATTAATAGACGTGCTGGATATTTTTTAATGTTAAATAATGTTTGATTAAATTATTGATAAGTTGGAGTAAATAAATATACTTAACATATTTTAAGATAGCGTATTCATGGAGATGACTAGTAAAATATGTTTCAAAAGTTGGTTGTTGTTTCTTCTGCCAATATTTTTTATTGGTATGCTTTATAAAGTGAGTTAAGTTTAGTAGGCTGGGTTTTGTGAGGATTGCAAAGCAATCTAAATGGTTCTGCGTAAGCAGTTTACGAGGATCGGTGAATGATAGCGAGCAGGGGGCGGTAGCTACCTAGTTTAAAAAATAAATGTAATTTTTAACCAATATTTGCAATTTTATTAGCAAGGCCTTAAAAAAATTAGAGTTAAATTATAAAAACGGGCTGTTTATTGCAAAAACCTGTCAAGTACAAAACTTAAGAAAAAAGTTTGCAAAGGATAAAGGATAAGGATTGCAAAGGATATACCAAATTAAGTCTATTTTAAGAAAATAAAATATTAAACACCCTTAGAAAATGTAGTGAGTTGCTGAACATTTTTTTTTTTTTTTCGTTTTTCTCAAAACAAGAAATTTGGTGTTTGACATGTTTCTTACATGAACGATTCAATTATAGAGACGACCCCCCCCCGAAAAGAAGTTTTTACTGTCCACATATAAATTTCATAAATTTCAGTTTTTTTTATCTAAAACGGATCATTGTTTGGAGATCAAGAAAGAAAAAACAAAACACGTTTTAATCGTCCCTAGTAACCATAATTTTTAATGATTATCTGTGATGATTATTTTCTAAATATAATATTCAGGACTAAGAAACATCATATTTATCACATGAAACCTGTGATTGTTTTTCAATGTTTCATGTTGAAAAATTTTGCTACGTAAGTTTTTTCTTAATATTAAAAATTCATATTTATTATGTTAGTTTTAATTAGTTTACACCAATGCATGTTTTTGTCAATGATAAATCTTTTATTTGATCAGAGTTTTTTTTATTTTTGTTGTGTGTTAAATCACGCTAAATTCTTTTTAATGGCCAAAATATGACAAGATTTTTTCTAAAGCGAAAAACAATCCCGTATCCTTTTTAACAGATTTTGTATTTATGATATTTTAAATATTTCGCAACATTTTAAAATTTTACCTTCATTAATCCATTCAGAGGGATTTCACCTCATCAATTAAATTAGAAGGAAGAAATTACTTTAGAAAATCGGGTTAAGCCCAAACGTTGATCTTTTGGAAGGAAAATTCAAAAATTGTGCTCCAAAATTTTTCTGTTACACAAATGTTTGATACTTCTAAACAGGAATAGGAATTTTATTCTTAAACAGGAATATATAATTTTCTACGGAAAAACTGCTTGTCCTACAGAGGATTTTAGTACATCATTGTATAACTTGCATTCTCTTAGTCAAAAAGTCCAAAATATTCCAAAACAATGTTGTTTCCGTTCTAAAAACACACAACAAATAGCTTAAGGTTTTTCGAAGGTATGGATGCTTACCCACGAACCCCTTAGGGAGCACTAGCAGCACCGTCTACAAACGTAAATCCAAAGGTAAACCAAAAATAACTCAACTGTTTAAATACCTCTCCCTGATTCCGCTTTATATTTTGGTCTGTCAACACCAGTATTGGTATTAATATATGCACAAGGCTTCTCTCAGCCCCGGGCTTATATTAAAGAGTGCCAAAAGGGATACTTTGAGAGACCCAAAGTAAAATATTTGGTTAGTTCCAGGCATAGATTATCTCCCCGGCCGTTGTCTCAAGCTCGTCCATTATGATGAAAAAGTCTCCCTTCAACAGCCCACTTGCTGGAAGTAGATGAGCAAGCCTTCCCATCCAGGGTCTTATTTTTTAATATACATATAATAATCCTCGCGTCGCAAAGAAGGTTTTTTTTTTACCCCGCGTTTTTTCTGCCCGTGCACCCTGCTTACGCTTTGCAAATTCTTCCCTCCCCCTCTTCATAAAGACTGAATACCAGGGCCTCGGGCCTCGAGGAAATTAAAGATAAAATAATAATGGGAGAGACCCCTGGTGGAAAAAAAATCACGCTTGAAAAAATAAAGCGCCCTAACAGGTAAAGCATGGAGGGAGAGAGAGAAAAAAGCGAGAAGCAAAACAAAAGAAGCAAGAGCGACGCTGGGGCTTTCATTAATATGATCAGCCATAATTACGGAGTCTGGTACGAAGACGCAATATCTCAAGACGACGGTGGAGGAAGCTGCTTTTTTCATTAGTGCGTTTTTTTTTGCGTGTGTGCGCTATTTTTTTCGCCCTTGCCTCTTTCCCTATTTTGTTTTTTCATCCTCCTCCTTGGGCGCACACTTGCTCTTAATGAACCTTCCTCTTCTCTAGTAATGAGGACGCTTTGCCTGCGAACAAAAATAACAATTGTTTGAAAAAATCCCGAAGAGGAGAGGAGCAAAAATAAGGGTAAAAAAAAAACGCCCAACCGCCGGGAGTGTGGTGGTGAAAAAATAGCGTATTCCTCTCCCCTCTCTCCCGCGCTTTTTATTTTTTGGCTCCAAGTGGTGGCTTTAATGAATAAAAAACCAAACGAGGAAAAAAAACCTTTCCCTTTGTCTTGCGTCGAGAATTGCTGCCTCTGCTTAGTAATTTCAGTCATTCGCATATTAAATTTTAAAGAGCCCTCCAGCATTTTTCTTGGGAAAAATGATTTGTTGAAAATGTACCTTATTAAGTTTCTACCGAGTTTTTCATTCGCCGCTCAAACAAAACAAATTATTCAACTGCTTTTGTGTGTATCTTAGCGTCATCATCGTCCCTGTATCCGTAACCGAGATGAAAAGAGGATTCTTGCTTAAGTGCCTAGAATCTTAATCCAGACAATGGAGAGAGGGAACCTTTCTTTTCTTTCTGTTCGCTCTTTCTTTCGCGTTTGATGGGAGTGAGTGGGAATGAAATGATGCCACCGATATTGATTTATTTATTGAAGTGGTGCGGAAGACCTGATTGGCGAGATGACATCCGTGCCCTTTCATTACGGTTTCTAAATAAAGTTCCTTCTCTCCCTTCTTCTTTTTTAGGTCTTCGCCTGACTTAGGTTTCACTAATTAGGTGATTAATTAAAGTTTAAAGTTTGAACTCGCCGTGAATGACTCGTATATTTTTTTGCGATATGATGTACAGTTTTTTCCCTGCGATTTTTCTTAATATTCTAATTTTGTGATATACATCACCAGAGAATCGCTTAATTAATTAGCAATATAAATAATTTTTAATCCAGATTAACATTTTAATGAACATAAAAGATAGTGGTTATGGATTACATATTATTGGTATAATGGCACATGTAAGGACGGTTCAGACCAACAAAGATCCTTTTAATTCTTAATTAAAATAAAAACTAAAGGTCTACCTAATTTAAGAGCGAATATTTATTACGAGCGAATGTTTGACAAATTTTAAGTGTAAGACTTATAATATGTCAAACATTTTTCATAATAATTACGTATTTAAGACTTGTAAAATAAACATACACGTATTTAAGTTTTTAATTTTGTTCAATGGACAAATTGCACTTAAGATGTTGGGATTGTAACTTGACAAACTTCACGATCAAATATAAGTTAGATATAAAACAATGACGGTATTTTTTCGTAACAGGACAAAAATGACTCCAGTGATTACTCAAAGGTAATCGGAAAAAGGTAAACTAAAAAAAAATAACTCTAATAGTTCTTATTTAATATTATTTTTAATTTCTGGTCAGTAAAACTATTTTTAAGAACATATTCTTAATATGTATACAAAAAGATATTTTATGGTTGTCATTTTTTAATATTGATACAAACGCGTGGTAAAAAAATTGCAAAAGCATATGAAAAAAGGTAATCTAAAAGGCCTATGTTAGGAAGTTTTGCCTTCCGGCATTACAAATTCTTCGAAGCTGACGTAAAAATTCTTGCCTGCAACAATTGTTCCCTTAAGTATGAAAGAGCGAAACATGTTTTAAAATGAGCTTTTCAAAACACATAGTCCCATGAAACAGCAAAATATAGAGATAAAAACTTGTAGGGCAAAATCAAGCTTTCTCCCACCAAATAGTAAACCATCGATTTGAATCTGATAAAAGGCTTAGAAAGTGCCTACTAAGTCACTCTTCAAAAGGGAGATAAAGGCAAGAATTCCATAAAAGCTTTTAACAAAAGAAATATTGAAGTAAATTCCGTAATATTGGGTGGAATATTCGATGTTTGTGTTTGGGCAAGTTTTTGCAGCATATTCCTGTGCTTTCCATCATCCTTTTAGAGAAAAACAGGAGGAAGACCAAGTTTTGTACTTCCCTTTAAAAACTTAAGAAAAACATGAAATGTCATCACTTTTGGGTCAAAACTTTGTTGGAATCTAAATCTGTAATCTCTCTCTGAGAAATTATAAATTCTTTAATTGTAATTTTTTTAATTATCTTTAGAACCTTTAGTTTATGATCAGAAAAGGTACAATTGTTTTGCTAACATATCATGACAAATACGCTTCTTATAAAGCATTAAAATGAACAAAAAATTTTCATTACCTAAAAACATCATATTGCTTAAAATATTCATAATTTTTTCGTGAATGAAAAATGAGCAAAATTGGGCAGCTGTAAATTATATGGCCATCTAATGAATAACTTGTTTGGAAACATACTCTTTTAGGAGTAACAAAACATACATTTATGAAAAGTACACCGTATTTTAAAATATTTAATTTATGTTTGAATGAAACAATTAAATAAATTTTGTTAAAAATACCTACTATCTGACTTTTTAAATTGTCAAAAAGTAATTGAAACTTTTTCACCTGTTTTTTGGAAATTCAGTCAAGTTTATTGCAATAAGAATTACGAATTCGTTACAAATTAATGGGATTTTTTTTTAAAATTTGAGGATAAAATTTTCAAACTTGAAAATTCTATTGAAATGATATTATATTAAAATTCCACTTCAACTTTTTAGTGTGTTTAGGCTTTTAGTTGTGGTTTTAACTTAATGTTTAGTTTTATTTCTTATGTAATAAATGTAATTTATTTATCACCTTAACAGGACTCTTTGATGCTAGTAAACACCTTTACCTATCAAGGTTTAAGTACTAATATTATGATGCATTCTCATTGCAATCAATAACTTATTAGTTTTCCATTAAAATAATCAAAGAAAAAGTTACCTATCTCGTCCATGAAGCATCTTGACTTCACTGTACATAGAGTAAACAGACAGTAAAACTAGTTTTACAGTGTAAAATGTGCTTTGAGGAGAAGTTTCAATAAGCGCAAAATATTGAGAAAAATCGCTGTTTTTCTTCATTTTCTACTCATTTTTTACTTTTACGGGATGTTTCATGTAAAAGATGGGTAATTTCGTCATGGTATGAATGTATGTTTTTGAATACAATACTGACCAAAGAATCATAATTACACTTCTGATGGGGGAAAATTAGATTGAAAACGATTCTTAAAAGTATAGTGGGACTTTATGAAACATACATTTTTATAAGAACAAATATTTATAAAACTGTCAAAAAAACTTTAATCAAATAAAAGTTTTGAATACTTCATGAAAAAAGTGTGCCAGAACTAAATAAATTTGAGAAATAGACGAAATAATTCAAAATTATGCA
This sequence comes from Tetragnatha montana, assembly GCA_963680715.1. Taxonomy (NCBI): domain Eukaryota; kingdom Metazoa; phylum Arthropoda; class Arachnida; order Araneae; family Tetragnathidae; genus Tetragnatha; species Tetragnatha montana. The sequence continues at coordinate 24,097,314 of OY796680.1, forward strand.
ATGGAATGTGCTTATAAATGAGGCTTTATGAATGCAAAACATTCCAGAAATTTAATTATAATTTTAATTATGTTCTCATTTAATTGTGTCTAATGTGTGATAAACTTATTGTTTGAAGATTTACCGAATTTTTATGCTTTTTAAAGCAATAAATGCCTTGCTCAAGCCTATCTACCTCTCGCTTCAACATCCTATTACAATCTCCCAAACCTTTCAGTCGATAAACCATGATAATAAATTGAAGTTTATCCTGATTAAATTACATTAAAGGGTGGCCTCCCGATCCGTGAAGTATGCAGGTGAGTGTATTTTGAGGTACTGGCCTAGATGCTCCAACCTCATGTTAAACTTGGGGAAGGTGTCATGGCCCTTGAGCTCATAATGAAGTAGGCTTATGGCCATTCGGGCGCAATGCAGTTGATGAAGAGCTTTCTCCAAAGTGAACATATTCCGCTCTTGGCGAGTCATCAAGGACTTCACATATCTGATTCGTATATTTGAAGGATCTCTTCACACGCAGAAGGTATTAATTACACTTAGATTTAATTTTACCTTCGCAAAATTTTAGTACATAAGCTCTTAGGAGTACTTTGGAATTTGCTAAACTTAAATCTTAAATGAGTTGTCAACATTTCTTTTGAGCTTTGGCACACTATTATCTTAGTGTAAAATAAACACTTTTTTGCGTGTTCCTCAACTTGAATTGATGGTAAAACAACACGTCTCAATAATATATGCTTTTGAGATTATTTTATTTACATAAACTATATTTATCCTCGAACATTTTGTTAAATGAAAGCAAATTGGATTAATAAATGTATATTCATAGCTACTGTAATTTAAATTGAAAATAAACTAAAAAACAACTCTATATCTAATATTTTTCTGAATAACAAGTATGTAATCTTAATGTCAGCGATAATCTGAATAGCTATGAATATTTATTCAACACATTTGACCAAAGTTAAAACTTCTATATCTAGATGTCAGCACAAGCATCCTTTTTAGGTGTTCAAATTCTTATTCTCTTCAAACGTAATCGCAATCAACCTTTTTTTTAAATATATCCACTCAATTGTTACTGTTGATAACTGTTAATGTCGTAATCTACTCTTTTGAAATTCTAAATTCTTTGTCATATGAATTTAAGATGGTCTTAAAGAATAAACCAACCTTGAGTTATAGGTTGGAACAGGAACTGTGCAAAAGTTAAATACCCAGTGTATTGAGTAATATTTTTTATCTGAATGTGAAACTTTTATAACAAGGTAGCTTGATTTAACAAGTAATAATATTTGAATTCTCATAAGCTAGTTTATATTATCTCATCTTATAAGCATAGTTTTAACTTTCTTATCTATCATTTTTTAAATTAAAGGATAATTTTTGAAAGTGTAACTTTAATCAAGTAGCGTCTTTTCAACTAAAAGTATTGTATCAGTTCATCACGATGGGGGCAATCGACTGAGTTGCATGCTTTTTACTTTACATAGTTTTTTTTCTGATATCGAGCACTTTGATAAATGCGTTTTAAAGGTGGAATGACATATCTTAGAAGAACAGTAGTTTGAAGATTGAATTGATATGCATTCGAAATAAGCTTATCATCTCCATAATTTCAGTACTTAGTTGCATGTCTTCAAACACAATATCTTTTTTTTTCTTTAAAAAGTCGTACAAATCTGAAATCAATAAGTTACTCGCAGTAGTATTCGATTACTGGAAACAAGCACCGAAAATAAACAATAAACAGTGAAATGGGAACGTATTCATCGATTACCTATAGCCGGATGCTTTAAACAAGTGATGGTCGCAGGGCGTTGGGCAAATATGCACTCTTAATGCTCTTTATATTTGGGAATTCTTTGCGTCCTCTTTTGAAAAAGGCTCGAAAGTACTTTTAGCGATTGATTGTGTATCAGTACGTCGATATGTCAGATTTTGTTTTAATATGCCAGAGTTCTTTTTTTAAGTTTTAAATATGTATTCGATTTTCCATACAGATATCCATCTTTTCATTTAACTGAAAATCGATGGTAATTTATGGTGTTGCAACCTATTGGAAAGTCGCTTTGCTGCAGATAAGAGGGTTGTTTTCTTTCATGGGAAAAGTGTTGTACTTTGCTGGATTATTTCTGGAGCTCCAAAGTAATGTTTTTAGCATATTTAATCAAGTGGGAATTTACCTGAATTTATACCTGTGTAAAGAGTTTATTTACTTACTTTAACTTTTACATGTATTTAAAATGTATTTTTAGAATATTTTATGGGTTTTTTATGATGCAGTACACCAATTTCAAAATGTATAATATTTTAATTTATTTATATGTAAAATTGTTACTCGTAGATAATATTTTGAAAGTCTACACTTTAAGAATTTGCATTGCTTATATTTTCAGAAAGATATTTTTTTACTCTAACGATAAATTAAATTTTATAGGTTACTTAATACTTTACAAATTTATGGTACAGGAGTAAATTTTTTGTGATGTAGTTAAATTTAATTTAACTGCTTGGGAGTGGATATATAATTTTAAAAATAGGTAATGTATGAGTATTAATGATTTCTTTGAATGAATTTTTTAATTGTACACAAAATTCAAAAATAAAGTTAAAAAGGAATTGGGAGTAACATCGTTCAGTTTTATTTTCTCTTAAATTAAAAGTATGTGTTAACACTTTTTGAGGGTAGAAAAAGTTAATAATTACTTTTTATCCTTTTCATTTTGAAAGAAATACTTTACTTACTTAATGATATAACTTACTACTTATGAAGAAGTTTTTCTAAAAATGTAACTACGCATTGTGTTAACGACTGCAATTCATTTTACTCAACACCCATCGAGAGGCACAAATAAATCACCCCAAAACAAAAGCATTCGTTCCTGTGCATGTTTTAGGCTCCGAAATCTCTTGATTAGTTATAACGTCTCGCGCACTTCCTCTTCGCATTTGCTAAACATTACCTCCCTCCAAATATACAGAACGGCCGAAATTAATGAACGCGCAGCAATTTAGCGAACATAAAAGAATTCCGTGAAACGCTACTACTACGATCGCATCAACACTCGGATTGTGCCGAATCCGGGAAAGTTTTCCCTTCTGAAAGAGCGTCATTATCCGAGCGCGCCACAGCAATGATTAAGTGGGGTGGGAGGCATGTCTCTAATTAAACGTTTTAGGGACGATAATCATTTTTCCAATGGCGACATTGTCCGAAGCGATTGATGGAGATGATTCTGTTGCGCGCGATGAGTTTATCCCGGAGATGAATATGGAGAGGAAACACCGTGTCCCGGAAGCAGGAGAGGCTGCGCAATAATCCGGAGCAGACTCTAAAAGTTAATCGTTTTCCAGAGAGGCGTTTTGCTGAGCCCTCCATTCCCTGAACATAAATTTGCCTTTTACTCCGCAAACGGTACTCGCTAAGAATAAATTAAAGCCGGTTTGGAGGACGGGCTGACCACGGAGACATCTTTGGCCACGAATATGTTTTATAGAATGACCGTTGAGTATTCAAAAACGAGTATCTTTAACAGGAAATATTGAATAAAAGCATTATTTCTTTGACTTTAAAATTTTATGCTAATTTTTTGTATAGCTTAATGGCCCTACGTTTTAAACTAAGAATATTGATAAAGTATAAAAATGTGGTATAAGTATTAACCACTAGTATGTTTATAAACAGATATCTCATACCACAAACAGCATAATTTATACAATATAAGAAATATATTATTTTAGGATAAAATAAACACATTAATACAATTGATATTTGTGTGAGTTGTTTGAGTAGTTTATTAAAATCTATTACAAAAAATCCATCATTAATTTTTTTCGTTTAAAAAAAAGAGTTCTTTGCTGGTCGAAAAAAATTACATTTACCTATACCTATGAATGATTTCGGCTTTATTGTAATTTTGATACATTACATTTCAATTAAACCTCTTATTAATTATTAATTATTTTTAATTCTTAAAATTACTAACATCCAAATTGAATTCAAATCAGGATTGCATGATTGTATACCATTTTTATACCATAATGATATTGAAACATCATTTAAAATACAAAAATAGAGTCAGCGCAGCGTTTGCCATTATAGAGGTCACATTATTGGTTATCTAAATATGCACTGTACTCTTTTCCCCGTGTGTGCTAGGTAATAATTTTCTTTATTTCTTTGCGTTCGATTTCTTATCTTTCTCCTCTCTTATGTTTTTGTTTTCTTTGTGTGTTTTAATGTTTTTTGTCCAAATAAATGTTCTGTTCTCTTCATTAGTACTACGAATATTCCCAAAATGAGAGTTTTACCTAATTTTTTTTACCTGTAATTTATCTCTCTCAGCCTGTATTCATACAAAGGAACAATTTGTTTTTATAGCTTCGAGAGTGGTCCAAGATGGCGGCGGGTCGGGGGCCAGGGGAAGGGGGAAAAAAAGAGAAAATTGAGCAAACGGTTCTTTTGCCTATCTTTCGTTTCTCGCCTGCCAAATGCAACGCCCTTAAGTGGCGAGGACGGGGCGCAGTCGAAGTGACAGGGGCGCGGGACAAAAGGGGCTATTGATCCCGTGCCCGCCGGCGCCCCCGAATATGCGTACTCGGTGTTGACAGGCGGCCTAAAATTAAACTTTGGATACGGAACCGTGGGGTGGGGCGCAGCAAAAAACCAGAGGAAGAAGAAGAAGAAGATGGAGAAAGAGGAGGATTGTAAGAGAGGCAGGAGGGCGGAAATTGCTTTTAGCGTCGCACCCGTGTGAAACTCGATTTTCGTCGAGTAACGAACGAGGACCCCGACTTTATTAAGCGAGCCCGAGGAAGCCCTATTTGTCTCTAAAGCTCTCTCTTTAGACGAATGTGTTGGAGTATTTGCAAAAACAAAGCCCTGATCTATGCCGCCTGCTTCTTCGATCTGCTTTATGCGTTTCGAGTGTCGCAATCGAAATAATGCAGCGGCGGCGGGCGTTTGTTGTGCCCCCCGAAGTAACGAAGAGGGATGGAAGAGAACATGTGTTTTATTACTGCTGTGTCAAAGCGGAGTTATGCTTTTTCTCAGTTGAGGGATGGAGCGACGACGTCATTTCTTTCAATTTAGGGCGCGGTTCGGACGTAATGGAGGAGATGGAAGTGGAGAGATTTACGGTTGAGACGAGTTGTGTCTATGAAAGAAATGAAAGATGTGAAGGGATATAACGTCTTAAATTTGTGAACATAAGGAATAATAAATATATGTGTCCGGAAACATGTAGTGTTTTTCACTGTAGCACGCCACGTAGGGATGTAAATGAGCTGGAGGCCATCATTTCGGGATAAATTTTAGAGTGATTGAGAGGCATTTTTGAGAGGATTTTTTTTTCTGTGAAATGGTCCTCTTTCATAATATTTCATATTTTTGAGAGATAGGAGTTGTTTTGAACAGTAGTAACAATTTGTAATAATATTTGAAGGTGACACAGAAGAAGAAATTATTAAATCAGAACCCATTTTTTTAAATTTCTTTTTAAAAGTATTTTTTGAAATATTCTTATGAGTATTCTACTATATTACTTTCTTTTCTAGTATTTTACTTTACGTTACTTTCTAAATATGAAAGCTTTGGTGTTGCAAATTAAATAAATTGACTAGTTAGTTTAAATTATAATTTCTCCAATTCTGTACTATCCATAATGATGTAAAAAAGGTAATAATTAATATACAGATACCACGATTTTGCATAGCTCGAACTGTATCATCATCATAAAGTCTCAGTCCCACCCTCCACCTTGCCATGTCTGCTGCAGCAACCCTCGCCTCCTACCAACTAACTAGTCCATTCCGCCTCCTCTTTCTCTTTTTCCATAGCCCGAACTGTATAAAGCAGAATAAAGAATTCTGTTACAAATTGATTTATTATCCATACATATTATTCAAAATTTCAGTACATTTAATGGTATTTTAAATCGTGTGACACATAAAAGAAAATAAATTAAAAGGGTATCTCCCCTTCACCTATATAATTCAAAATTTCAGTTTTAAAAATATCTTCCACTTATTTTTCCCCTTTTCATAAATTATTTTAATGTCAATTGAAACTTAATTGTAACAAATAATTTATTTCACCAATACAAAAAGACGTTTTCAAAGACGCGAAAACAAAACCCCAAACCCCCAAGAACTCACAAAGGTCCCCCCTCCACCCCTCAAACAAATTCCCTCAATCTGTCCCCTCAAAAAAAAGTCCCAACAGACCACACATCCTCAAAGAAAAAAAAGAAGAGTGAAAGCCGCCCTCATGATTTTCATTTCGCGAGTTTATCCCGGCGACATCGTGGTAGGGCCCTCCCCAATAAGCCACCCCATTCCGATATGGTTTTTCGATCGGGTTGCCTTCCTTTTCAATTTGCCGGGTGCGCAGTCGTTGTCTCCCCGTAATGGAGCGAGGAGCCGCGGCGGTCATTTTTCCATGCGATCGAAAGCGACGGACGGAGGTTCTTTTTGTTTCCTCCTCCCTCGGCTATTACCACTTGTGCGGCTACCGAAGAGATGTAAGGGGAAGAGGGAGGTTTTCGTCGCTTTTCTTTGAGGGCTGCTGCAGTGTTGTTTCTTTTTTTTTCTCTCTTTCTGGGATGTTTGAGGAGGGGCTATTGAATGGAGATTGTTTTCGGTGTCTTGTTATTTTCCTAGAGGAGGCAGCTGTAGGTCATGATTCACTTTCTATGTGCACTTTGTGGATTGCTTATTGAATGTAGTTGTAGTGAATAAGTGATTGGGTGGGAGTCCGAGGTTTTTTTTTTCGTAGGGAGTATTTTCGAAATTTTGACACTCCTACTGTATTAAATTAAGGAGTGATGATTTTAAACCTTTCGTTACAATTTGGACATACATTATACTTTGATATATTTTCAAAACTTAATAATAAATATACCTAATATTTTATATTTATGTCTACTACTGATATTTTCTGTATCTGTCCCACATTTTCATGCCACAAAAATATCTCATATTTAAGTGGAAGAAACCTCTGCCTAATAGTTTAAAAATAAGTTATTGTAAAAATGTTTTAATCTTAATTTATTTAATTTTGTAAAGGCAGTTCAACATTTTTTGAGTAAATTTAATTAATGTATTATTATTTTCTAATTTATTATACAAAATTAATTTTCTTTCATTAATATTTTCACATAATATTTTAATTTATATTCATAATTTGTAACTATAGGTACAATTTTGTAATTGCTGTTGTACATATTTTTAAATCGTGTACATTATTACTATGTTCAAGTTGGTGTATTGTCCAGTGGCCTTTTTATTTATTTAAATTTACTTATAATCTTTATATACCACCGAAAAAAAATACAACTGGAATATAAAGTTTTAGGCATAAAATCAATATTTTCATATCTATTAAACCAATTTTATTTTTTTTTCTCAGAAGAAATATTAATAGAGGATAGGTTAAATAGAGGTGTGCTAAATTGTTTTAGACATTGAAATGCAGTTGATGAGCTTGTATTCTAATTATATAATCTTACATTTACGAAGAGAAAAAAAAATCAGACCAAAACTACAGAAATACTAATGTATGTGAATGTTGAATTATTTGTGTAGTTTGTGTATAAATCTCTCACTGATTGCTTATTCTCAATAATTATTTTGATAGATTTTCAACATTAAAAGATGACGAAAACTTTTCCTGTTGTATCCAGACTAAGGGAATTTGATGGTAAGTAAATATTGGTCTTGAAGTATTAGACTGATTAAAAAGTCAACTTTATTTAGTTGGAATGTTTCTCACACTAATTAATCTCCTGAGAAAGTCATTTATAACTGTTTAGTAAATATTATATGAAAAACATACATTCATATCATAAGTAAATCATTTACTTTTTACTTAAAATAAAATATTTGGTAAAGGTAAAAAAAAATAATTTAAGAATATGAAGAAAAACAACGATTTTCTAATGTTTTGATATTGTCAAAACTTCTTCACTCCACATTTAACTCTGTAAAATACGTTTAATTATCTCTATGGACAGTGAAGCCCAGATGCTTAATGCACGGATAAAGTAGATTTTTTTTTATTTCCCTCGTTCGTTTCGTTTGATATATAAAAAAATTCACTAAAATATAAGATGAAAAACGTCGATTTTTTATATGTATTGATCTTATTGTAGCTTCTCCTCACTGCACATTCAGTTCTGTAAAACCAGATTTACTGCCTTAATACTCTTTTGACAGTGAAGCCAAGATGCTTCATAGACTTTACTTTTACTTTACGTTACTTTTTTCCCATTTACTTGCCATGGAAATCGTGAAAATAATTAAATTCACTTAAATATACGACTAAAAGCAAAGATTTTTCTTCTAGTTTGATCTTATTGTAACTTTTCCTCAAGGCACTTTGAGTTCTGTAAAACTCGTTTTACTGCGTGATTACCCTTAAGACAGTGAAGCCAAGACACTTCATTGTCGGAAAACGTAACTTTTTCTCCCTTTAACTTGATGAAAATCGTAAAATTAATAAAAATAAGTCGGAAAAACTAAGGTTTTTCTAAAATTTTGATCTTATTAGAACTTATCCTGTCTGAAAAATCATTTCTGAAAAAAAAAAGTTTTGAAAAATGTTTTCAGTTTCATTTGCAATTTATGCTTTTTTGGAATTTAAAATTCTCAAATTCAAATACAGAATACAAATTGATAAATGAATGGATTGATTGAATGAAATGAAATATTTATAGACGAGTTCAACTATGTGACTTCACAGAGCGGTCGAAGACTTTCGCCTAGGTAATTCAAACCGGAAATAGGATTTATCTTGAATGTTATGGAATACAGACTTGAAATACTTGGGGCGTATGAACAACTTTCGGTTGATCTCCTCTATTGAAATTTTTATCAGTATAAAAAAAACAAAACTTACAGGTGGTTTTTGCAGATGACCTTGATTAAATCTTCCTAAAATAAAAAAAAAAAATTAAAAATTTTAATTTTGATGATAGATAACAGAATTTCTCTTAAAAAAAGAGGTGTTAAAAACTATTTAAAAATCCACTTTATATTGTGTGCTGAATCTGTTAATTATTTCTTTTTAATTAATTATGCACCGTTAGAAAGAAGAACTGAACTGAAGTGGCGAGTCGTTCAAAGTCGCTTTTCAAGATTCGACTTTCTTTGTTTTCTTAGAACGGAATAAGAGTAATCCACTCGTATTTATGAAACAATTATTCAACAGTAAGGTTTTGTGGTTAAATATTCTTATTTTTAAAATTCCCGTTCTAATTTATTCAAGATTTTCATTCATCTATGGATTCCACATACCGATGTTACATTCTACTATCAGTTTTAATTCATCTCTGGCACTACACTATACCTGTGATTCTTTTGACTGAAGTAAGACTTTTAATTAGTTTTAAGATAAATTGACAAGCCGTCAGTATTACATTATATTTTTTGTAAGGAAAACCTCGTTACAACGATCCCCTGATACAGCGACCCCTACGATACAACGACCGGTCGTAAAAGTACGGATTGTTTTATCATAGTGATAATTCATTTCGTTACAACGTCCTTTAGTTAAAACGTCGGTATATTATTGGTCCCAAGGTCTACTATTACATATGAGAATATGTATATGTTTTTTAAAGAACCAACTGGATTCCAATCTTTTGTTTTCTTCATTTAAAAATATAGGTTTAAGGATTAGGATTGACCATTAATCATTCAGTGTAGAATCTATATTTTACTTTCTGTGTAAATTATATTTTACACTAGCGCTTTCAGCGCTAGACCCGGCGTTGCCCGGGCCCAGTAAAACTTTATATTTATACCTATGGCGCACGCGCTATCCCGGCGTTGCTCAGACATAAATGACGGGCTGCGCCCGTACTGAGTTCCTTTGACAGAATCTCATACACTTTAAAATAGTTGGGAAGTCATATTTGTTAAAAAACTAAATAAAAGGTGTAACTAATAAAAAATAGTTCAGGTGTAACAGATTTAGCATTACATAGACTGCACCACACAGAGGCCCTTTGCATTACCGTCCATAAAAATGGATTCAAACAGTTAAATGAATCTATTCGAAAAATTAAACAAAAATCAGTAAATGTATAAAAAGCCAGAGTAATTTAAAGGCACAGCTTTGATAAGAGTCCTTCAGCTGCCATGTTTAGCCATAAGCTCAAATATGACACATAAGCATATTTCTGTGGATTATGGCGGCTGGAGGACTCTTATCGAAGCCGTGCCAATTTAAATTATGTATAACAAATGGACGAACAACCTAAAAGAAAAGGAAGTCTCATCTGCCTCAAAACCAAAACCGTTCAATTGTTATCTTTCCCGAAGAATATTGCCAAGCTGTTTTAGTAGCTAATGATTAAGAAAAAGTGTATGAAATGCCACTAATGTAATATTTAAATAACTTTAGGTAATTATGTGAGTAAACACAGACAATTCTCAAACAAAAATAAGACTAAACTACTTTAAAAACAAAAGCAACTATGGTGAATTTGAAAGTGTGGAAAAAATGCACAACTGTAATCAAACTGATGTAAACTGTTACATAGATTTTCTTAGTGTTAAAAATGCACACAGAAAAGTAAGCCTTAATTACTAAGTAAGATTCAAAGAATAAAATGAAAATCAGTTTCAGGATAGCACAAAACACTTAATGAATTAACGACGAACATCATCAAGAGCCAAACATAACAAAAAATACAGAGTTAAATAGAATAAAAAAGAAGAAGCATTCACAAAATGAAGGGGGAAAACGTTCGCCGCCTCTCAGCCATCTTCGGATGTAAACAGCCAAAGCCATATTGCTTAACAATCGGCGTCCGAGAAGTACGTTTGAGAAATAAAAAGCAATAACTGAAAAAGTTTTATACAATCCCCACCACAGAATGCTATTAAAAGCCAAATGAACGAAAGTCAAATCAGTCTCGATATAAACAGATAATTTTCACTGAATAATGTAAACAGACCGAAGAATGAGAATAACGTTGTTGCCCCTTGGTTGTTGCCAGGTTTCAAAGAGAAAATGGCTACCCCTAGATCCCGATGATTTTTAGCATTAGGATATTTGACAGGACGAATCCTAACCACTCCGAGAGTAGGAGAGGAGAGCTTTGGACCAATCACATACGTTGTACAGGCAACGCGGAGAAACAACGGGGGTTTCCGGCACTTCCGGGTTTCTATTTTATTAGTATAGATTATGTTTTCCGTTTTCAATCCCCATCTAAAACTACTCAGGGTGTATATCAACCCTGAACAAAGTCCATATGCACTACAATATTTTTCTTAATACCCTCCCCTAAATCAAGGCTTTTACCTCACTTATAAATAAAATAAATTATATTTCAAATCAGTTTTAAATGCTTCAAGAAAACGATTCATTAAATCCGAATCAATTCCTCAATACATCGAACTCAAGCAAATATACTTAAATGGCACTTTAAAAACCACTTAAAACACCCACTCAATAAACCAATCAACCCAATCCGTGCATAAACAGCCACTTAACACCCCACTTCCCCTCCAACCTCCAATTCCTCCTCAAGAAACCCCCCACGTATTTCTATTATCGAGTTCATAAATACGAGCACGGATTGACCGATATCACTCAAAACGGTGCTCCGTGCCAGACATGAGAATTTCGCTCGGAAATGACCGGAAACACGCGTCTCCAAATAAAATCCGAGGCCCGCGTTATGAATCGTAAAATCCCTTCCCCGACCCCCCTTCGCTTAAGGGGAGTGGAACGCTCCGTAAACAAACGGCTCCGGCCGTTTTCTTAGGGGAGAGCAGACGTGATTGGACTGTCCATAACTCGGGGGTATAAAGGGAAGGAGGAATGAAAAGGGAGAGTTGGACCCAGATTTATGGGCGAGAACGCAGCCGCTTCACATAATACATTTAAACTCGTGTTCCGAAAAAGTGCGGTGTTGAGGGGGGCGGGTAGAAAGCGTGGGAGGGAAAGGTTTAATGCTGTATCGATAAATTGGGAACAAGTATTCGATTCATTCGTGTGTTTTGTTTCGACTATGTGATAATGATTTTGAAGGTGTTACTTTTGTTGTGGGGCTTTAGAGATGAATGATTTTAACCCCCTGTAGTTTTTTATGAAGTAAAAACAGTTCAGATCAGAAGTATGGAAACTTGTCCAATGTGGACTAATTTATTCACAAATCATACAGGAAAAGTTACTTAGCTTGAAATAATTCTTCTGATCACAAGGTTGGGTCACTTGAGTAGATTAGAGAGACATTGCTCTCGAATCATTTTAAACGCTTTTACTATTTTTCTTGGAAAAGGCGGATTCTACTGCAGACCTACCTTAATCTAGAACTTGAGTTTTTTTTAGCTTTTCCATTCTTCAGTGAAAAGAGTACAATATAAAGGTTTCGATTCTGTCATATTTTGAGGTTTGGGACTTTTCGACTTGTATTAAAGCACATGTAGAAAAATTAAACTCTTTTCTCTAGCAATATCCTCCCATACACTCACATTTTGTTGAATATCTTCCGATTATAAACCATCAAGTTTAATGTTTCCGGGAATAATTTCAAATCCATTGTGGCATCGTATGTACAGCAAATTCATAATATTATTAGCACTCCTATTATTAGCACTTAAATAATTATTAGCACTCCTCAACCCTAAACAAAGATGGGAACCCTCTGTGGAAACATTTTCGTCCAAGAGAGATTCAAACTAAAAATAGACCTACAGAAAACATATTCAGCAAAAAAACAGCCCCTCCCAACGCGGTTTTATTTATTTAGAAAATATTTGTAGGGGCAGATTTCCGGCGGCCACCATCTGAATGCACCCCACGCAGACATAACCGGGCGCAACGAAATCATTTCTCTCCCTCCCCGTCCGAAATATCACGGGGCCTCCCACCCAACCACCTATTTGTGTCGACCACTCAATTCGGAGATCATTGACTTTCCCTTTCTCTTCCGAGCTCGCACTTTTATGACTTACTCTCTCGACATTGTTCGCTCGGCTGGGCAGGGTTTCGTGCTTCAGATCCTTCAGAAAGTCCCGGTGAATGCGAGGCGCATGTTTTAGTGAGAAAGGTGAAGGGTAGAGGCGGCTTTTTGTTGAGGTTGTGTCGAGAAGGAACTGTTGTTGGAATGGGTTAAACTTTATAAGAACTGAGGTGGAGTGTTTCAATCCCGAAATTTGCATCGTGAAGTTAAAATAAAATCAAACGTACAATTTTAGTGAATTTAAGTAGTAGAATCGCCGAGATGATTTTTATAGAAGACTGTACATGTTGAATAGGTAGAAATAGAAATTATATAAATGCAGCTTTCTACTGGTATCAAAACCAGTATAATTTATTTAAGGAATCATGAATCATCATTTAAGACAAAAATAATTTAGTACATACTTATTGTTAAAAGTCATATTTAGAAAACTAAACAGGAATGGCATGATGTAGAATCATTCTGAAATAAAGGAAGCATTTTGTTCGTATTTCTATTTACACAGGAAATCTAGTAAGTTCCCACAAATTTATGTGCCCCGTTTTTGAGGCACATGCTATCATTTTAGTTAGTTATTCATATGATTGTTATGATAGTTTCATCCTGTAATGTCTTCTATATAAAAAATTCTTAACCAAAACAGCACAAACGTTCAAGATTTGTTCCATTTTTGTCACATATGGCCAAATTCCGTTTACTTTCTAGTAGCAGTTACGTAAACTTGACAAATTTGGTATGAGCTCTACTACTACTAGAGAAGAGAGATTTTGACTTATCAAACATATAAAAGTTTTCATTTATACTTTTAGAATTTACTTAAGACAATTACCTACCAATCGTTCAGTAGCAATATCAAATTTGTAACAACAATTATACGACTTGTCATAAAGCAGCACAATACATACCATAATCCCGATGAGAAAGTATCTGCATTTCTAATTTTATAAATCGTCCTTCAAAACTTTCTCTGTCTTCTATGAGAAACATAAAGGAACATGGTTAAGTCCTAATAATAAGAATGTACAGCAATTAAGGACATAATCATCGTAGTTACAAGAAAGAACCGACTTCCCAGACCTTCTCTCTGACGTAATATCCTGAATCTGATTCAGCCATCAAAGATGGCGGTTTCTCATTTCATCGAACATTCTCGAAATTCAGTGACTGATTGAAAGGCAGTTCACAATGAGCTCAATATCGGATAGCTTGTCAACTCCGATGCACGTAATCGCGTGGAAGGAAGCCGTTATACATAGGAGATGAAAATTGTGGAACTACTCATGTTGGGATTTGGTATGCTTAGGTTTGATTCATGAATACACGTTTTAGGGGACTTTATCACGAGAGACCGATGTCCTCAAAACTGCTAGGGCCGTAAAAAACGCAGAGAAACGTGCATTAGACTCTTGCTCGACATGGAACATAACGCTGGACATGTATTAGGCTTGTTAGGTTGTAAAGCAAAATGATTTGCTGAGTTTTATGGACTTTAAGGTTTGACAATCAGGTTGAAATCTGGTTGTCGGTTTACCAGTATTATTGCGTAGTTTTTGAAGACATATTTTTTGTAAAACATTTTTTTCTTCATAATTGAAAAGCAGCAAATGTTATGGGCCCCTTTCACTGTTTCTAAAAATATATGGAGACTAATAAAATCCGTGATTAATAATAGGATTTTGAAGTTTTCTCATTTTAAAAAATGCGATTCTTTGTTTTCTACTATTCAAAAACGCATGCTTAGATTTATATGTTTATATGCAATAGAATGGTGTGTACTTATTACACCAAAAAATATTATATATTATATTCATTTTATGAAATTAAGTTGTCTATTTATTTTTTGTACAAAACCATCTTCTATATTGTAAAAATCAAACGAAATACATTAAATAAAAATTCAATATTTACATAATTTAATTTTATTCGAGTTTTTAAGTCATGAACTTACTTTTTTTCTATTCATAATCATATGTTATTCAAACCATACATTTTATTTTATCTTCAATAATTCTAGATAATCATAAAAAAAAAATACAAAATTCTCCAAACGAAAACCCTAAAGAGAATAGTATAGTGTTTATTGAGCACAACTCAATAAGAACATTATGCTTCTCCCATTAATGTTGACATTTTAAAATTCTTGCACAACAAACTGCTTCGTTTTATAAAGATTATGAGATGAAAGCTTTAATTATCTTAAATTTACTTCATCTAAGAGAGGACCTGAAAAACCCTTAAGAATATGAAATGATACCTCATTTGTGAAAATTTAATATAGAAACCCATCTTTTTAGGAAGAAAATATCATATGTCTTTAGTTTACTGAAAAAAACCGGAGCATTTAAAAAAAATAATAAGTAAGCTTTGATGTCAGTAACAAAGTATTTTTATAAAAGTCTACGATTTTTAATTTTTTTCTTTGTCTGGGTACCTGTTACATTACCCAGTGGTTTTTAAAATGACACACACGTATCTCAAATTGATAACGAAAAACCTTAGTTTACTAAAATAATTACATCTTATTAAAACAGGCATAAAAACTTGTTTTCTTCAGTGGAAAAAAATATATTTTAAAGCTCTGTTTTTTCACCTGTGGCGGTACTCAGAGCTCAAATATTTTTATGTACTGCCCTCGCGTAAAATATCCCGTTCTTTTATTTTTCATTCTGAGCATAATTAATGGCGCTCTTTGCTGTTCGAAATGAATGAGCCTGTGGGAGAACCATTGATTATTTTTTCGTCAAACAAAAAAAAAAAACGCCCTCCCTGAAGTAAAAACAAAACAAAACGAACCTCGCATCTGTAAATAAGAAAACAATAATTTCATTTTCGAGCTAGTTTTCGGAAGAAAGTAGTACTGGGAGCTTGTTATCACCGTCAGTAATTATTTATTACATCAAAGATACATGAAAAGAACACAACAACAACAGCAGAAATAAAAACTTAGAACTAAATTATTAACGCCTCCATTCTTTTTCAATCTAATTTTTTCCCGCGTTTTTTTTACACTCCATCCATCGATCAGCCACTAGTTTTTGCGATTCTCGTGCGCACGCACGAGAATAAAAAAAAATCTGCCGTGGAAAAAAAATCATCTGCACACGGTCGGCAATAAAAACGCGAGAAGTTGAGAAAATTCGATTTGATGAAGAAAAAAAAACTCTTCGAATCACGCTCGAAGGGATTCGCTAACGAGGGCCAGTCGAATCCATGATGGCGCGTCTTATTAAGAATTTTCTTAACCGATGATTAAAGGCAGAGCGCCTTATGGGGGAAAAGTGGAGGGCACTGAAAAGTAGAAGAATCGTGGAAACAAAACAGAGACGCAAACTATCGCGAAGCAGAGGAGCAGTGAGAAGATCTTTTTGCCAATTATTTGTCGGGGCTGCGTGTTTAAGGAGCGCTCGTTAGCCATTCATCATGGAACTCATTATGAGTTGGAATTCACGCTGCCTGCCGACCTCTTGGACACTACCCCCCGCCCGCCCGCTTTTTTTTCGCATTCGGTTTTTATTCGGATTTTTTTTTCTGTTTTGGGTCGTTTCGGGAGGGGGAGTCGTCTCTGATTGAAGGGGGTTGTTTATAGGTTGGATTTGGTGATGAATGATGTGAGGGGAGTTTTTAGTGCTTTAGATTTGATTTTTTTTTCAAGGGATTCATTAACGTGAGTATGACGAAATATTTTTAAATAAATGCTTTTGAAGGATTTTAAGTGTCTGTGTAGACAGCAATTTTTTTTTATGAAATTAAGTTATAATAGTCTGAAAACAAGGTGTTTTTCCCTTCTAAAAATGTATTACATGGAAATAGTTTCAATGTTTTCTTTTGATGAAAATATTGTTTTTTTAAATTGTATAATTGTTAAAAACCATCTTTCTCACGAATAGCCCCTCATCAAAATTATTTTAATTCATTCAAATAAATATTTACAGGTCTGTACTCTGTAGACTTTTCACTGACAAATTCTGAAATTGGTTAAACGTTCACCTTCTTATGACGTAAGTACCTAAAAAATTTGCATTTTTAAAATATTTTTAACTAATTGTATTAAAATGATCATGAAATACCAAAAATTTTAAAATTCTATTACTAATGAAAAAAAACCTGATAAGAGAACTTTACCTTCGTTTTCATTTTTGCTGCCAATAAAATCCCTTGTGGATTGAAATCGTGACTCTACGTAATTAAGTCATTAAAACAAGAAAATTAATTAGATAAAAACCCAACATTTTCAGTCAATTAGGATTTACCGTGCTTATGTGATTGAAAATGAAACGTAATACGTACAATGCTAACTAGAGAAAGTTAGTACGTTGACTTTTCAATGTGTGATCTCTCTGGAGAAAATTTTGGAATTATTATTTTACTTTTTGGAATTTTATATTACTTTTGTTTATTATTAATGGAAAATATTGTATATGTAAAATACTTAAGATCACAATTTCAAAAAATTCAGGAGTCTTTTGGAGTTCACATTTTTATCAGTTCCATTAAAACAATCTGATATCAGCGAAAACAATCGTAACAACATCTCGTAGTTTCACATAAAACCCCCCAAAATCCTGCCCTGCTCTTTATTGCCGCCCCGATCAAATTAAATTTTACACATGAGTTATGCCGACGCATCCGCCACTTGATACAGCATCGAAACGAACCTGCCCCCGACAAAAACAAACGGAACACCCTCTCCCGAACGCGCCCGAAGCGGCCTTTCGGCAATCATTGGAAAAATAACGGAAAAATCATTCCGTCTGTCAGTTTTAATGAGTCTGTTTTTCGCGCCTGATAATGGTCGATCGCGTGAAGGAAAAGGCGGCGATGCGGCTAATCCCGCACGTCCCCGAGCGCTGGAGGTTTTTTCTTTCTCTCTCCTCCCTCCCCCTAGAATCGTTTTCTTGGAGGAGTCGATTTGTTTGAGATACTTAGGTGCGGAAAGTGGCAACGGGAGCGAAAGTCTCGTTGCTCTGATGCGGAGTTGCAATTATGGGCCGCGCGTTTGGAATGCTGGAGAGGGGATGCGTTGGTTCTGGGATTTTGTTGTGATTTGGTATTTTTAAAAAGAAATGTTTGTTTCTAGATTGGTGTGAAACATAATTATTCTTTGTTCCGTTGAGAAGAGCGCCTCTTCAATTTGTTGTTTGGGCAAAAAGATTTCCATATTTTCTTTTTCCATAAATTAGCGCAATATTTGGAATTCATAAGAATTATGAAAAGAAATTTAAGTTACAACATATTAAGGCAGGTGTTAATGGGTTAGCATGAAATAGTACTAAGGGGAAAGTTCCCTACTATATAAAAATCGGTGAAACTTTAGAGAGAAAAAAGTATTTCTACCTCATAGAATAAAGCTGTACAAGTACATTTATAGTTTGTCTTCCTCCGAAAAGCGACATATCTTCCACAATACGAGATTCTGCAGTTCTCATCCGCCATCCGAAGAAAGACAAGCTATACATAAACTTAAACAATTAATTTTATTTAATAAAATTATGTGTACCCTTTTCAGGTCATGGAAATTCAGGTCATGTGTATAATTACATATATTGCTTTTTTCAACTTTTTTTTTACTTAATTATAGTAAATTTAAATAGGTTCATATCATGGAAGTTATTTTGTCTTATATTTTTTCACAGTTTGAGAGGCATGAAGTTAGTTTATGGAAAATTATTCCTCTTGTGCTGACCTGTACATATATACTACTTCTGAATAAAATGGGTTCTGGGAACTGATCAATATCATCTGACCTGATATCAAGTAAATTCTTTCTGTTCAAATAAGTGGACTTCATTTTCTAATATCGATAACAAAAACATTAAAGCACATTATTTTGGACGAAATTAATGAATAAAACACTCGATACATCATTGTTTCCTTGTTTACCGGGTCGAAAGAATCCCATAATTCATCACTTTCTCTTCCACGCTTTTTTCCGGCTGGTTAACTCCCGTTTCACCGGACCGCTTTATTTACCCAACTCATATCCTTTATTTATACGTCTCTCTCCGCGTACGAAAAAAAATCCCTCCGTGTTCCCGATCTGCAGGAGTATGAAACAGGATACCGGTATAAAAATTTTCCGATGATGAATCGATCGTCTTGTTGTCAGCAACGTCCCCGCAGAAAAAAAAAACCCTCCTCCCTGTAACTTTGTTTTCCCTCTCGAAAAAAAGGAAGGAAAAATCGGGATCTGGAAAAGGATCAATCTGGTCTCTGACCGATACCACGGACGCGAGCCCCTTTTTTTAATGCTCAAATAAATTCAAAGTAGAAGCTTAGCGGATGTTCCTTTGAACCATTAAGGCCTCCCCAGAGAAACCGATAAGAGATTTCTGGAGAAGTATTTGTTGAAACCTTCCTCCACGGATTGTCTTGGCTATCGACCCGCCTTAAAAACTTCATTTCGGTCTCGTCCGCACAGAAAACTTCATTTCTCCTTCGTCGATTGGCGAGCTAAGTGAATTACCGTTAATGCGGCTGTTTTTATTAGTTTCCCATTTTATTCGGACGTTATTATTATTATTATTTCCGACGTTTTTTTCTTCGTCCTTCGGACCCTCTCCATCCTTTTAAGCAGTTAGGTTTTTGCTCCCTTCGATTTCTTTTAAGAACAAGCCGTCATTCTGTTAAGAGATGATAAAAAAAAAGATCGCGAGGAGTGGAGCCCCCGATCAATAACTTATTATCCCCCGGGAGAGAGAATAAATAATTTTCCGCAGTCAAAAAATCCGTGACGTCCCTGCTGATAAATGACGCCTTGTTTTTGCTGGCTCGGACACGCTGATGCCGGGGCGGCGAGCAATTACTGCCCCCCCTCTCTCTCTTCGATTTGCGATCCATTATGAAGCCGCGGATCGCGGGGCGCATTAAACGCATCGCCTCCCGCGCCCCACAACACCGGAATTCCGATTGCGCCCCGGCATTAGGAGATGTCAAATGGCGATTGCGGAAGCGACGTTTTTGCGAATTCGTCCGTAAATTAGACGAGCAGATCGCGAGATGGAGTGACTATCAATCGGCTGAATCAATGAAATTAAAAAAAAAATCCTACTTTAGGAGATATTCTGTACTTTTCCGTTATCCATCCCGTAAAAAGTTCATTATAATCTCCGAAAGTTGCAAACAAACCGATTAAAACATACTTTTAAATGGATAGCGATATTTAATACTTGGTGGCGTTCAAAACATTTTGGCAATTTTCACAGGGATAGAAAAGAAACTGCACCGAATGTATGTGTATAAGGTTGACGAACTAATTTGCTTTTTGTTATCATACAAATAAATCATGAAGTTTCAATAATTATGGCTATTTTCTATTCCTTTTGCATACATGCTAAAAAAATATTGCATCACGCTTTTTCTGAATTTTGAACAAAATTAACGAATAACAGTTCCCTTTTTAAAAGGTACCTTGTTTTTTGGTTACCCTTGTTAATAACAAGTACATAAATGGACAGTTTTAGATTTGTACCTAAAAAACAAAGTTATATTATGCAAGGTTCAATATAATCAATTAAATCCAACATGGATAATTTTACTTTTCCAACAGTTTTTTACATGATAATTAAACTTTTGTTTTCGCTTATTATACCCACTCCTCCTCTTTTTTTGTACAGGAATATGCCTTTTTTCAAACATGCAATATTAATCAATGCTTTTAAATTATCTTCTTTAAAAAATTTTAGAAAGTGTTAAAATCTTTAGAAAGGATTTTACTTGCAAATTTAAGTTTGTAACTTATGCTGACATTCAACATACTTGGTTATTTACATGTCCTTTTTATATGGTAATATTATTTATCTTTATTAGATTAAAAATTATTGTAAATGTCTCATTTTTTATGATGATAACTACTGTTCATGTACAGGAAGCATTTGAAAATATCACAAGTGGTTCTATTTATAAAATTCTAGTCAAAAGTGCCAAAGATTGTTATAAACCCATTAATAATTTTTGTAGGGTTATATCAAAAAAGGATTTAAATACTTTTTTCATTTTACTTTTTTTGCTCAATAAATATACACCATATCATTGTGTAAACTACATTATCTGCCGCTAAAAACTAATTGATATCACCCGCATCAGTTAATTAAACACTTAAGAACCATTACAGAACGAAGCAATTAAGCTATACGAATCTAAATTAGACAAATCGCATAAGTACGCAAAGCTAGGAAAATGCGCAAATACACATGCGCTGCTCAAATACCCTACCCATAAAATTTTCAGAATACCCATTAGACGTACCATAAAAAGGACTAAACACTTTTTACACCTCTTCTTATAATAAAAGGACTTAATCATACCCAATGTAAAAAAAATTTAATTCTAAATAGGAAAGGATCTTTGTTTTCGCTCACAATAGATCTGTCCTTCTCCCAAAGTAATTCACTCGAACAAAAAAAAAATCGTTTTCAAGTGGCGACAAGACATCTTTGTTCTCTTTCTTCTCACCCGTGTCTCTCATTAAAAACTCGTATCAGGGGGTGTTATTCGAAAGCAGTTACTTTCCCCTTTCCTCTCTGATACTTCCCCTGCACTTTCGCTGTGCTAATTAGGATTAATTAAAACGTCGTCGCCTATAGAGCGAGGAGACTTCGTTTCCAATCCATTAATGGCCATTAGCGTATTAGGAAATACAATTTTTGCCTCCCCCACCCCCACCAGAAAGACACGCGCGTGCGAAAAAAAAAAAGTGTGTATAAAGCCCCTCTGTGAAGAGTTAGATAAGAGCGACAGAAAAAAAAGTTCAGACAGACAGGGGAAGGAAAGAGAGAAGAAAAGAAAGAGATGGGCAGGGAGAGAAAAAAAAGGTACTGTCGGGAGAGAAGGCCCTTGCGTTGGACAATCTGCAAAAAATGCTGTTTTTAAATTAAAGTGGCATCCAAAAATAAATTAGCTCTTATTTTTTTGTCTTCACCTATCTCTTTTATATCCGTGGTAGGAGGCGCAATTTTTTAACAGTGTTTTTAATGCTTTTTTTTCATTTGGGATTCATCTCCTCTTTATGCCGGACAAAGATTTAGATGGTTTGCCAGTGGAGAAAGGTGAGCTTCGGACTTGGCGGTAATTTAAAGGTTATGAGGATATTTAGTACTTTAATAAAAGTATGAATTGCAGGTTATAGCCTGATTTTAGTTTTAGATTAATCACACTTTATTACTGAAATTAATTTCCTCATTGGACGAGCAACAGTTAAATTTTCATTCAAAATGCCCTGGTTAATGTATTTGTGAATGATCGATGTAAGAAAGGGTGAAAATTTAAAACAGTCACAATTTATAGTCAGGTTTAAATTTTAAAACAAAATTAGAGAGAATGGCGAGTTCAACAAATAGTGTTAATACTTAAAATAACATTTTGGGGACATTTTCAAACATTTTGAATCATAATCAATAGTCATGCTTTCTATAGAAAAAACTATTCAAAGCTTTTAGTTGAATTTGAGTGCTAAAAATAGAAATAAATTAATGGTATAAAAAGTTTCTCAAAAGACTCGAGTTGAAACGAGAGAGCCAATTTTTGGATGTAATCTTGCATATTATGGACACTTTATCTGAACATGATTTAATTTTTTAATAAACTCAAAAATTTTCCTACATTTTAATACCCTTTAAGTGCACACAAACCTATGTGTTGCTATACAATATTTATTTCGTCCGTGATAAAATTCGTATTTAGAAGTACTTCCAATGAGTGCGCGCAACTCTTTACTTAAAAGGAGAAACCTCTATTTTGTCAAAGACTTCGATGTTTAAAGTGCAATAAATATCCCTCATAACTCCCATTACCCCTGAATCAATGAAGTTATTACCGTTCCTTGAAGAATCTCAAAACATCCTGATGTATAATCTTCTCAAAAACCCTCCTTTTGTCCCGCGATGCCTGGGGTCTTTCAGGTAACAACTCCTCGAATCCTCTCCTTGGAAGCCAAATCGAAGCACTTGTCTTCAACTCTCAGGCGGTGTTTCCGCTCGTTCTGTGGCAACCCCTCTCGCTTGTCAAAAAATACTCTTTTTTTTTTTTGACAACGCCGCGTCGGGAGAGAGGCGTTTTTTGCGCTTTTTAAAAACCCGCGAAAAAACGGGAACCAAATGAAAGTTTTCGGAGGAGAAACGGAACAAAAAATTAGGAAATGATGACAGAGGAGTGGAATAAAAAACGGAATTGAAATGAAAATTTCTTCTCTTTTCTTCTTCGGTAACGGAGTCTCTCTTTGGAGGGAGAGGGAAGAATAAAACTAATTCGGAGAAGTATGCATCTTAAGAATGTTTTGTTCTTGAAATGGGGGTGAGGAACACAAAAAAGGATGCTTCGGATGACGTTAGGGCGGAGATAGGGGAGGGGAAGATGTCGAATTCAGACTCGTTTTATTTACTCTTCGTATTTAAGGGTTTTTTGTGCTTTCGCTACAAAGATGTAAAGCGCACTCGATGAACATCGTAAATTGCTTAGATGGTAGATAAATACTTCGGATATTTAAGAGGGTTAAAGTTCGGTGTTTTTCCTCTGTTTTTTTTAGAGAATTTGATTGATGATGCGTTTTATAATCTGTGCATAAGGGAGCACTGAATACACGTATGCATGTGTTTTGTAATTTTTAACCCCCTCCCCCCCTTGTATGCAAAAGAAAAAGTTTCACCCCTTCTTATAATTATGTAATCAACTGCCCACTACCCCGTTTTTCAATGCAAACTTTTAACAGTAATGATCTAATTTTAAAAATTTAGAACTTAATTGTAATAAGAAACTAACCCAGTTTAAGAAAATGAACCTATCTTTAATTTCTTAATTAATAAATATTTGTTATGTTTAATTTACGAAAGCATCAATCATATCTCCCCGCCCCTTTAAAAGCAAAAATAAGCAAATAGCAAACTCCCCTACCCTTTAGGTGGTTACAAAATATTTGGATGGTTTCTAAGCGGTTCTCTGTATTTTTTTATAATTTTATTACTTTGTATTGTGTGTATTTTTTGTAACCTGATTTTATTTTATAACCCTGCTTGTCAGTTTCATAAATGTTGTCAGTGAAAGTTATTTTCAAGAATTGATGAAAAAATCTTCAGTAAATTACTTCTTTTACTATATAGTATTGCCATCAAAAATAAAAATCCTAATAGTTTGACACATGAAAATTTAAGTAAATTCCCAATAAAAAGGTATATTTCTACAACTTATGCACCTAAGTCCATTACTCCAAAACCTCTCAATAGACCCACAAATTCATTCCAAAAAATCCCATTAAGCCAACCACATCTCCTCCACTCATCCAAAAAAACAAAAGAAAAGAAACAAAAAAGAAACATCCCTAAACACATCTCCGCCATGTCAAACCCACCCACCCCAAAGCATCCTCCCCTCCCTAATCCACTCACGCCCCCATCCCGATCTGGAAGTCGGCGCAGATTTGTTTTTCCTCAACGCAGTGCCCTAATCTTATTTGCGGTTAAAAGCAGTTGAGGGAGATACGTGGAGCCCATACCCGATATTATCCGAGGGGACGTGACGCCAGTGACCGGGCATTCGCATGCAGGCCCGGGGCAACCTGTTTCCATGCACCTCCTTTATAGGTTTGCGTAGTACCTCTGGGGAGCATTTCTGGACTGTCGTGTTGGAATGAGGGGTCTGTGGGGAATAGTTTGGAGAGTATGGTGGCCTAGTGAAAAAATGGGATGGGTTCGACTGGTAGAGAAACATGATTGACCCCTTGAGAAGACAATGGAGATTTGTGTTGTTATGAGGTTTATGGAAGGTCCTCAAGCCATTGATGCGCAGAGGAAATTGTATCGAGTAATATAAAATAAAAAAAAGTCTAAGGGTGTTAAATACGACTCTTGGGAGAATAATAATTTTCTCTCTATTACTAAAACTCAAGAACTCTAGACCAAAATGCTAGGGGGTGTAATAGTAACTTTGTTACTGCCGGGACTTTTTACAGTTGAATTTTAAAAACTTACACAGTTTTTATAAATGTTATAACATGATCATTGGCATTGAAATTTCATTTCTACCCCTATCCGCGTTTGCCCACAATAACTCACTTTTTTACTGCTTCTTGGAACTTTTCTCCACACTCTAGCACCTCAGGATTGCTTCGCAGACCCCACTAACCAGGTAGATTCTGAATTGCCTTTGGGTTTTCCCCCATGTGTTTTGAATCACCTTGTATAATGTCAATTGAATATATTCGAAACTAGGTTTTTCTCTTGTATTACTGAATGAATTTTCATTAATACTGATAATCCAACCAATATCTTAGAAGATTTGAACTGACACTTTGCATATTTTATGAATGGATAGATTATTTTTAAAAATATTTTGTTGTTTTTGTGAGTTATATTTGGATAATTTATATTTACTTTCCTAAAAATAATTAATGTTCTTAAATACATTTACCTATAATACCTACATTTATCAATTAAAGATAAAATCCTGATCATATTTTCAATTCGTTAAAGCTTTAATAGTTGAAAGGAATATTCAAAACTTCATAAGTCTACTTATATAGAGTTATTTATATCTAATGATCCTGCTAATCCGTTTATCATAAAACTTAATCTCTATTCTCAGTAAGTTTTATCCTTATCACTATATTTGTTCTTTAACTTTTAAACCATAATAGTTAAATTAATAGTTCATAATAAGTTAGCTACAGTAAATTATACGAATGCAAAGGAGAGGTGTTTCCTTAATTTTCTATTGAAATGCATTTACGATTCCTTTAAACTCATAAAAGTTACTAACTAGCTCATTTTAAGTATGATTTGAACAGTGAATATTTCATCCTCATTGTGAAGCTTGTTTTAATAGAGGCTGTAGGACCCCTCTATGGAGTCAACTCTTACAATAATAAACAGTCCCAGTTCCCCATTTACCTTTCACATAAACATTCCAGCGAACGCATGTTCATTAAATATTTCAGCTGCAAGTACTAAAATATGCTATTTTCCATTTTTAAAATTGCCTGAAATATTTACTACCCCGAAATGAATTTCGATAGCCCTTGGCGCTGCGTTCCGGCGTCCCGCACAATTCGAATCATCTGTTTATACTCGAAGCCCGTATAAAATAATGATGGACTGAGCCCACTGAGTCGATTCATTAGGTGATTTCGAGGCATGTTTTGGTGCATATTTCGGGTGGGGGGGGGCACTAGTATTTATATTGTAATTTCCAGTCAAGTGTCCCAAGCGTTGGAGGGTCCTCCTCGACGGTTCGGAATTTAATTTAAATTCATCAGTATTGTGCCGCCTCCATTATAATTTTGCGCGTCGCATGAAATTTCCAAGTTAAACGAATACGGTAAACTATTTACGATCTTTTGCTTCTCGTCGGAATCGGAATAAATTGGCACCGGCCGATAGATAAAATAGGTTTTCCCCCGCCGGAACATGCAATCTCTCAAACAAAGGCCGCGACTCGGTTTCGAAATTAATTGGGAGGCTCTCCAGAGCCCAGCTGCAAGACAAACATTCATCCGAGCAAACAGTGCAGAGAGAGAGAGAGACGTGGACAAAGCGTCCCTACAACTCCCGACAATCACTCTGATGCAGACTCTTCTTTCCCGGGTATCAATTCCCCATCGACGGTTCCGCAAACAAAGATTGTCATGTGGATAGCTTTTGTCCTTCAGATTTGCTGCACTGGTCACACGGCTGCGGGTAAATACTGACATAACGTCTTTTGTTGGTGTTGTTGCTGCTGCCGGATCCTTTTCCTCAGGTGGATCGCACAAAGGGCTTGTTAGCGGACGGCGGAGGATTTGAATGAGGATTGTTTCCTCCTCCTCCTCCTTCGAATCTGAGGATGTGCACTTGATCGCGCGTGATTTCGAGAGGGACGATATCTCTTCTCCATTCGATTTTTGAGTGAATGGGGGAAGTCAAATGAAGCCGGTAAAGGGAATTATTGTATCAAATGCACAGAAACGTTCAAATCTACATAGAACAAGCCTTTAGTTTCAATGTATAATGTATCTAGACATCCCATCACTCGATGTGTGCTATCCATATAAATTTGAATAACATAATCTATTTGTATTTTAAACTGATACACAGACATAAGTATACCATTTAGTGATGACTATCTATTAAAAATTACTTTTCCATTTGGAAATCATTGAATTGTCATTGAATAGGATCGATACTAATTTTTCCTAATAATCTACTTCAAATTAATTTCGTTTGGTGAATGTTTTTAAGCATTTATTTTAAATTCTTAGTTAAAATCAAATAGCAAACTGCCTATAACTGGTATAAATTAACAGTGTCGTTTTTTAGTGTCAATGTTTTTACAAATCAACTTACATTTTTACACACATTACAAATTTGGTGTAGTAAAATTAAAGAAAAAAAAAACGTTTATTTCATAAAGACGTTACCAATTCATTTAAATTCTTTGTTCAATAATTTCAATAGGCCAACCATTGCAATAAAATAGTTTTAAATGAGAAGATTTAATTTACGTCAAAAAACATTTACTTACACCTATCAACTATCTAGGTTTCTCGATTTAACTCATCTACACAAGATTCCACCAATTTCTGAATAAAGGGGGTGGAAAAAAAGGGGATGAAGTGAAAGATATAAAACTAACATAAGGAGATAATAAAAACAACTTCGGGCATTTCTTAAGGTTACGTGTGAGTGAATCCTTTGAATACATGCATGTTTAATTCTTCACCTTTATTAATATTTTTGGTGTAACCCCTATTTAAAAAAAAATATTGTCTTAAAATCGAATTTAAACTTGTTATAGATATGGTCCTAGTATGTTTGATGTTTGTGATGTTTTTATAAACTATCTAGGTTTCTCCCTTTGAAGTATTAAGATCTTAATAAATGATATAAAAGTATAGAGGGGAGCACACCTTACATTCTCTTTCCATATGATATAGTATGATTTTATACAAAAAAAAAAGGATTTATTTTGATAAAAATTAGTCTACTAAAACACTGTTCTTTAGTTTCTGAATAATCCTTTGTTATGTAATTTCATAATTTTTAAGTTTTTGTTAAAAGTTTACTTGATTTTATAGTAATTTAAAGCTCAAAGTTCTAATTAAACACAATTTTAAACTATTGAACATACTTTTAAGTACTACAATGAGATGAGAATACTAGAAAAACTAATAAGCTTTTGATTATAACAACTGTGTGATATTTCATAAAAGATATATTTCTCCCTTTTCTCTAAAATATTGTTATCTAAATAAAACCTACTCTTGATTATCTTGTTTTATGATTATATTATTTAATTGGAACAATTATTCTCATATAAGTTATTTTCTCAAACATGAGCGTTTGAAATAATTTGTCTTTAATGTGTAGTTTTACCACGATGAACCCCTGAGTAAGTTCTGGTTTTTATTGGCACACACACAAAAATCTCGCTTTCCAATAAAAATAAAATATTCTCAGCGTTTCGATCTCAACGTCCAAATAACTAGAAGGGATTAAGATCTCACGATGTGTGATTTCCACGATTACACGTTTATGGGCACTGACGCACCCTCTTTTCATGAAATATTTGTCCAGACTAATCATTTTATGGCCGGTCAAGCTCGCTGCAGTCAAAAGAGAACAAGATAAAAAAGAACCACGCAATAACTCAGCTTACAGGAAACACACGCTTTTAAGGGTACGGATATTTATGACATATTTAGTCATTTTATGACCAGAGAAAGTTGGCAGGTGCATTAGCAACGAAGGTTACGTTTACTGCCATAAACACTGCTCCGAAAAGGAATTCTATCGTTATTATTTATCCGCTTTATTTTTATTCCTCAGCATTACCTTGACCTCTTTTATGAAAGCTCGGTTTCATCTACACGAAATCGTTTCTTATACTTTTATCGATAAAAATTTCGCCACCTTGTTATGGCAGATAATGATTTAACTCATCTACACAAGATTCCACCAATTTCTGAATAAAGGGGGTGGAAAAAAAGGGGATGAAGTGAAAGATATAAAACTAACATAAGGAGATAATAAAAACAACTTCGGGCATTTCTTAAGGTTACGTGTGAGTGAATCCTTTGAATACATGCATGTTTAATTCTTCACCTTTATTAATATTTTTGGTGTAACCCCTATTTAAAAAAAAATATTGTCTTAAAATCGAATTTAAACTTGTTATAGATATGGTCCTAGTATGTTTGATGTTTGTGATGTTTTTATAAACTATCTAGGTTTCTCCCTTTGAAGTATTAAGATCTTAATAAATGATATAAAAGTATAGAGGGGAGCACACCTTACATTCTCTTTCCATGCCTAGTAATTCTTTAACCAGATAGAAACCTCATTCATTGAAATAATCTGACTGGGTAAATTGACCAGAATGAAACCATTTAGTTGTCTTTCCCGCATACCGTCTATTATGAAGGAAAGACTACTTTTACAGAACTTCTTCGTGTATTGCAACGAAAACAAGATTATAGTAAGAGAACGTGGGTGAAAAGAACACCAAGAAGTCGACTGTCAATTCGAACACATTTTTAAGGTTACGGGTGATTTAATTATTGCAGTGTACGAATTTTTAATTCTTAAATTTTATTCACACTTTTGTGTATCATGATTTTAAAATTCGTTTTAAAATTGAATTTAAACGTGTTATCGAAATTGTCCTATAGTCTGAGTAAATAGAATCGGCGGTTGACCTTGACTTTTTTCTCAATGTATTTCTTCTGCGTTGCATTGGTAAAGAATGACGTCGAACCGCCTATTTTATTTACACAGACTATAGTGTGTGTGTGATGCTTCTTAATAAACTATTTAGGTTTCTCCTTTCATAGTGTTAAGATCTAAGTAAATGGTATAAAATAAAGAAGTGGGGAATGCCATACTTTCTCTTTCCATGCCTAGTAATTCTTTAACAAGATAGAAACCTCATTCATAGAAGTAATTCGACTGGATAGATTAACCATAATCAAACCATTTAGTTGTTTTTTCCGCATACTGCCTATTATAAAGGAAATACTACTTTTACAGACTTTTTTCGAGTATTGCAACGAAAACAAAAGTATAATTGGAGAACGTGGGTGAAAAGAACACCAGGAAGTCGACTAAGTAAGTTCACTTTGTGCATATTTTTATGTTCACAAGTGATGGAATTATTGGAGTATACGTTTTTTCAATTCACATTTTTGGTGTATCGTAATTTTAAATTTTCTCTAAAAATTGAATTCGAACAGGTTATCGAAATTGTTCTAGTCAACTTCTTGCACATTTAAAAAAGGTCGGAAGGTTTTTTGTTAATTTTTCTTAATTAAAATTTTTTGAATATTATAATTTTCAAATTTTCTTTGAAAGCAACCGAAAAATATAATCAATATAATTCTATGTGATATTTCTTTACAGAAAATCCATGTTTCTTTGTTCATAAGTTAGGGAAAGGAGTGTAAGATTGCGCAGTAGGGGGTGGTTCTTTTTTTAAAGTTTTGAAATTTATTGCTCTCACCCTCTAAATTTGTTCCATTATATCTAAAAATAATTCTGGTGAAATTTTATCACTTTAAAATATTGGTAGCTCATAGAAATTAAAATTTGAAAATTGTGGAAAAAGTTACCAATTTTCAGAATTTTTAAAAATATATTGCAAGATTTATATTTTGATAAAACTGGTTGAAATGTGTTATTCAGGACTTATTTAGATGGATTATATTTATTTATGTGTATTAACTGTACTCTATTGCCCCTATACCAACTGCTAGATTGTATTCTTTTATTAAAAACCAACAATTCAATGGCTAATTTTCTTTCGGTACTTAAACTTCTTTCGGTAAAGCAAACCAACGAGGTTTTTTACGGTAATTTCGTATTTTCTAATGTAAACCAACAATAATAAAATCTAATTTTGATTTTTTTATCACATATTTTGACTTTTTTATTCCACACACGATTCGATTTTATGCTGCTTTAAATAAATCTCATCCACATCCAAGAGTGACGAGCACTCTCCGGCTTCCGATGAGAAAAAAAATTCCACCTGCATTCTTAATGTGCTCGCGATTTGAATTTCCCCGTGCCTCGCACCGACTGCATCAGTTGCATCATCATCATGTGAGTAGTAGGGTCCCGCGCAAAGGGTGTCGTAATCGTAGGCCTGTTCAATCCGCCAGCAAAAGGTCCGATTCCTCGGCTTGTCTGCAGAATCTCCAGTTTACCTCGGAGTGACATCCGCCGTCGGATGAAAGGGGGGGAGGGGGAGTTTTAGAATTCAAGATGAGAAACGCGGAAAACAGAATAAGGCTTGAGGAGAGGGCGGTAAGGGGGGAGGGAGGGGAGGCCAGAAAGCATCTTTGGCAGGCGATCTATAATGCGCGTGTAGGAAAAATGCGAGCCAACAAAACAAGCAGCGGCGTTGACAGAGGTGGGGAGAGGTGGAAGGGAGTTTTACAGACGTCGAGAGAATAAGAAAAGAATTTCTGGAAGCGGGTGATATCTTGGCTGCGTGACTGCAATCCCAGGGTTTTTTTCCTTCTTCTTCTTCTTCTTCTCTCTCTCTCTTTCGATTTGAATTGGTTTTTGAAAGCGACGAAAAATGAGAGGAAAGAAAAAAGGCGCATCCCTCAAAAGTACCGTGTGTGGATGCTGGCGATAGCCTGTGCACCGGGAAAACATCCGCCCCTACCTAGGGCGTTGGGGGGAATTTGCACTCTCCGCCCTCTTCTTTTGTGACATCGATGATACTTCGCTCCCCCCCTCCGGTGCAGATATTTTCCATTATAATACTGCGATTCGTGGGCATGAATCTGTTCGCAGATCAGTCGTAGCTATGGTTTCCGCCTTGCTTTGTGTTTTTTTTTTCATTTTTCGAAACCCAAACTATTTTTAAACGTTTACTATCTTAAACCAAGCTATAGTATCCATCTTATATGAGCCGATGATCCCACTATTTGATTACTAAAGAGAAACAAGGAGAGATGTGACTGGTATACAATAGACATTGTTGGGAAAAATTATTTGAAATTTAAATACAACCTGAAAAATATTTGTTTCGTGCGTACTATATAAACCGAATAAATCATTTAACTAATTCGTTCATTCGGTCGTAAATCGATGGAGAAAACATGACTTTCATTGAATAACGGTCTCAGTTAAACCTACATTCGATGACAATCTCTTTTGTCTCTCTGTAGTTTCACTTTTGTGCAACAGATGGCGTTAGGGTTACAATTTTGGATGATTGGTGGCTTACAGATCGCGACTTTTGATTGCTGCTCTTTGCGCTTCCGACAGAGGAAAATCAAATAGATGAATAATTACGTTTTTATTATGCTTTTATGTTCAAGTGCTTTCTTGATGGAGCGATATCGATTTATTCAAGAGACTGTTGTCAAACATTCAGCCCTATCCGATTGTCTACATTTTCAGAAAAGATAAAATGGGTGTTCTGTCTCAAAAGTAATATCCAATAACATCTATCCACGATTTCGATAAATTTTTCTATATTTCTGTATTTGTTTAATATAGTGATGGACATTAATAAATTATTCAAAATATATCATATTAGCTAATACACCCGCTGTTGCTCGGAAAATAAAGGATTTTTAATCTGTGTGTAAAAATAAATATAAGTATTTTCTTCTCAGTGTTCCTTTCCAGGGCGTCATTTAAGGGCAATAGGATCAACTGCCTTCTTAGGATTCTTTTTGATCCTATACTACCTTCAGATGTGAAAAAAAAACCTTTAAAAGTACCACTTCTTTATAATTTTAATGTGTAAAATTCACGATTTAAAGTGTGATATGTAAAAAAAAAGAAAGGGTCTAGGGCTCTTGGGGGAACTCTGTCAAATTTCTGGACTCTTTATTATAAAGGCAAAGGTCTATCATTGAACAAAAATGTCTATAAACTAATATTTATTTCCCCCTCCACCCACTATGATTTCATAAATTTATAAAATAACTAAAACTAAATACTTTTCTAAGATTTAAAACAAAACCTAAAAATAACCTACTAGAATTTAAGGTTTAATAACCGGTTTTTAAGAGTAAGAATTAAAAAAAGGTCAGGGTGAGACCCTCTGAACCCCCACTTTTTAAGTTATTTATTACTATTACCAACTCATTCACTGAAAGAAATTTCTCTATTTCAATCATGAAATAAAAAATAAATGGTAGATTTTGCAGTGCGTTGATGAATGATTGAGTGTATAGGTGGTAAATCTCTTTAATTATAATATATTTTGAAAAGGAAATAAAAGTTAGTTAATAATGTATTTTATTCAACAAATATATTATAATTTTATTTATATATATTGTACGAATGTTTTAACGACTGAATATCAATACAAAAATTCGAAGCTCGTATTGTATCACTTCATAAAGAGCATTAATTAAATTTTAAGAAAGTGTGTCTATTCCTCGATAATAATTTTTGGATCGTCTTAGTGTTATGTCACATGTATTTTCTACAACCTTAATAATGGTTTAGTTTAATTAATTAGCTTAATATCTTTTAATGCTACACATTTCTAAATTGCTCGTACTTACCATAATCAAAATATCTTCCAAAATTAAAAAAAAAATACGTTTAGGGAACAATATATAAAATTTTAAACATAGATACTTTCATTATGCTTATTTCTACACAAATTTCACTCAAACAGAAGAGAAGGCGGATATTGTATCCATCCTACCTTAATTAGCGTGTCAAAATAATGTTTCTTTTATGATTACATCCTCAGCTACTTTCTCCGGTTCATTCCTAAAAAGAATGAGTAGGGTGATATTACATTTCCTTTGACTTTATT
Source organism: Tetragnatha montana (assembly GCA_963680715.1). Taxonomy (NCBI): domain Eukaryota; kingdom Metazoa; phylum Arthropoda; class Arachnida; order Araneae; family Tetragnathidae; genus Tetragnatha; species Tetragnatha montana. The sequence goes on from OY796680.1 coordinate 24,131,048, forward strand.
TGTGAATCAACACGAAACATTTTTAATTTTTTCAAACTAATTTTCAAGTGCAATTTTAATCATTTTTAGTATAAAAAACTGCACAAATATTTTTTATATTCTTTTCAAAGATCACAACAGTTTACGCCAGTTTCACGACAGTTACAGCTTGGTCCGTTGTACCTAGTTCCGTTGTTTGGTCATTTAGTAGCAAGGTATTTCAAAACCTCGAAAATTAAATTTTCTCCAATAGATGCCGCCACTAGTCCTTTTCAGCAGCATATTTTGTCAGTCTGATTCACTCTACCTGATGGCTGAAGAAAAAGTATGTTCATATTATTTGTGAACAAAATGAAAACAAAATTATTTAATATAATCTAGGTTAGCTTTTCTGCAATACCTCTAGAAAAATATTGATTGTCTTCTATTGAGTATGATTTTATACAAAAAAAAAAGGATTTATTTTGATAAAAATTAGTCTACTAAAACACTGTTCTTTAGTTTCTGAATAATCCTTTGTTATGTAATTTCATAATTTTTAAGTTTTTGTTAAAAGTTTACTTGATTTTATAGTAATTTAAAGCTCAAAGTTCTAATTAAACACAATTTTAAACTATTGAACATACTTTTAAGTACTACAATGAGATGAGAATACTAGAAAAACTAATAAGCTTTTGATTATAACAACTGTGTGATATTTCATAAAAGATATATTTCTCCCTTTTCTCTAAAATATTGTTATCTAAATAAAACCTACTCTTGATTATCTTGTTTTATGATTATATTATTTAATTGGAACAATTATTCTCATATAAGTTATTTTCTCAAACATGAGCGTTTGAAATAATTTGTCTTTAATGTGTAGTTTTACCACGATGAACCCCTGAGTAAGTTCTGGTTTTTATTGGCACACACACAAAAATCTCGCTTTCCAATAAAAATAAAATATTCTCAGCGTTTCGATCTCAACGTCCAAATAACTAGAAGGGATTAAGATCTCACGATGTGTGATTTCCACGATTACACGTTTATGGGCACTGACGCACCCTCTTTTCATGAAATATTTGTCCAGACTAATCATTTTATGGCCGGTCAAGCTCGCTGCAGTCAAAAGAGAACAAGATAAAAAAGAACCACGCAATAACTCAGCTTACAGGAAACACACGCTTTTAAGGGTACGGATATTTATGACATATTTAGTCATTTTATGACCAGAGAAAGTTGGCAGGTGCATTAGCAACGAAGGTTACGTTTACTGCCATAAACACTGCTCCGAAAAGGAATTCTATCGTTATTATTTATCCGCTTTATTTTTATTCCTCAGCATTACCTTGACCTCTTTTATGAAAGCTCGGTTTCATCTACACGAAATCGTTTCTTATACTTTTATCGATAAAAATTTCGCCACCTTGTTATGGCAGATAATGAAAACGGTTGAAGATGTGTTTCTTTCGTAGGTAAAGGTTAATGTGGACTTTATTTATTCAGCGTATCTCTACTGAAGTTGATGTCTCATTCATTTAAAAACGGCTTAATGCAATCTGAGAAACCCCATAAAAAGTTCCCAAGTAATTTAAAAAATTATCGCATTAAATTTAATTTTTTTCCAACATAAAACTTTTTAAATTTAGTCGATGACAATAATGCTTTTCAAATGTTGTTATCAACAGTTAAAGTATTTCCTAGTGGCATACTCATATTAAAGTTTTCTAATAATAGAGTACAGCAAGAGTAATGTATACATATTGCTTTAGACAAAAAGGATAAAATTGTTAGAATTTCAATGTTTTCGTTGTTTTAACCCACAGTATGAATTTTATGGTTTTTAAGAAATGCGAGCATTTAGTAGTAGGTATTTTTAAGCACGCTAAAGTTCTAGAGTTTCAATAAAAATGTTTCAAGAAAACTTAAAGCCACAGGAGAAGAATATTACGTACTTTCTGAATAAACGGGAAGTTTGAATTGCCAAATACTAAATTAGTCTATAAACTAATCTGTAATAATTCAGCATCATATCGACTTCTTTAATTCTGCATCATATCGACTTCTTTAATTCTGCATCATATCGACTTCTTTAATTCTGCATCATATCGACTTCTTATTCTGATTTTGATAAATTCATCACACTAAAATCCCTCATTTTTACGTCTTAAATGCATATGAGGAACAGATAACAGTCAATACAAATCTCCAACACATCCCCTCATTTCATCATTCCACCCTTCCATTCATCCACCAATTCATAAAACGTTCCACGCAACCGGAAAAAAAATATCCTGGTAGTACACGAATAAATCGCTATCGTCTCCCAACCCTTTCAACTCTCCCTCCCTTCACAAAATGAACCCACCCCCCGCTAAATGGGCCTGATTATATTTAGCAAAACATCGAATGGCCTATCCTGTCAGCTGGCGAGTAGCTCAAAAAAGCGATTCCCACCCATGTATCTCTCCCCTCTCCCCGGATCCAATTCCTTTCTCGCTGACACGACCGCAACTTCCTACCGTGTTTTCGTACCTCTCTCTCTCTCTTTTTTTGTCTCCTCTCCCCCGGCACCCCTTTGTGGGTCCTCCTAGGGGAAGGCTCGGGCATTCCCCCTCTCTCTCGACCATTTACCCTGCCGAAGCTCCCCTCCAGAGCACGTTCGCTCGCCGCTCCTGCTCGCTGAACAAAGAATATCGCTCGCTAAATATTTGGATCTGTGCTGACTGAGGAGAGTTTCGAGTGTCGTGACGAATAGAGGAAAGTTGTGCCAAGGAGCGATTGTGGATGAAGGAAAGAAGAAGACGCACGTGATTGTGGATACCGTTTGACGCGCGCTTCCAATTCACGATCGAAAGTGATTATCACCACTGCTTTGACAGTCGTTAGTGGCAATCCTCATGTTGTGAGAGCCATAAGGTTATTTAACTGTAATAATACCTATTCCAAGAATCTGTCATCACTGCATACGGTTCAAGAAATCAAAATATTCTGAGTTTGAAGCGAAACAATAAATCTGTTGTTTTGTTGTTGTGAAATCCTAGGATTAGGGAAAAACTACAGGTGATGACAATGTGAGCATTATTCGTTCGGGATATTTCGATCTCTTTTTCAACCTATTAATTTACCTCATATTTCGTGTTGTGCGGTGTAAATTGAGAAGATTCGTGAATGTTAAGAAGTGAGAAGTTAGAAATACTGGAGAAAATTTCAGGATTTCCCAAGGCTGTCATTCCAATGGTATGTAGTGTGTGATTTTAATCTTTGGATTTTTTTTGTTTGGGGTATTTGTTTTTACGATCTTAGTCTCCTATAAATTATTCTTAACTTGACACGGATTCATTACATAGTATACTTTGTTAATACAGACATTAGACATATGAGTTTAGAGTTTGCATTGTGAAACGCGTTTGAATAGAAGAATCCCGTGTAAATAAAAACACTAATATAACTCATAGTTGTTTGTGTTTGGTATCTCTAACATGAATTAACATGACAACAAACAGCTGAAATTTTTCATTTGTAATATCAATACCATTATAGTTCCCCGAAAGTTTGCTGTTATTACTTTCAAAATCAATTGAAGAATACGTATTTCAAAAGGTGACTGTTTTCCAAATATGTATATACGTATGCACCAAATATTTACTTGCAGCAAATATACTGTATCCTACACTCAAATTATTCGTCTCTTATAAATATTTATAAGTTCAATCAATATTATCAGTGTTTTAAAATGCTGTTGCAACTTTATTTGTTACAGCTAGTAAACATGCATCAATAAATTTGTTTATACCTCGAAGATTATATTTTGTGACAAATAATCTGAAAAAAAAAATGAAATCAGTGTTTGTTGTGTAACCTTAACCACTCTGGATACTTTTTTTTATCCAAGCAACAGGTTATGTAGATGTATACTCAAGTACTGAGACTGCCGAATAATCCTAAAACTAAAACACTTTGATGTTGTTTACCCTGTATACGTGAAAAGTGCAAATCTTAAAATCTCGATAAATATTCGCAACAAGAAAGAAGTTGTTTGGATAGCGTGAGGGATATTGTCATTGACATTGCCAAATTTTATCCCTCAACTTTATTCCTAAAACCATTCTTATTTTCTTTGAGAAAATATTTTAAGCAATTTCAAACTTATGAAAATATAACAGACCTGTAAAAAATCTTCTAGCGGTGTATAAGGTGGTGTTCAAGTATTTTAAAGCAGTTTATTTAAAAAGTAATTTTAAAATATTTACTTTTGATTCCTTATCTTCATGATTTTTACTCTGGGTGGCTTGTTTTCAAAATAATTCATATGTATTTTTCAAATATACCATGTTGAAAGATCATATTATACTCTTAATTTTCTCCATACAAATATACCATCAGTTTATTAGCTATGTTGCATCATTTCAGTTTTGTTTTACTTTAAAAAGATTAACAAATAAAAGCAAGTCAAGAAAATTAGTGTTACTGAGCTATTAAGAAAGGATTGATACTCTTTAATACTATAAATTTTCTCGGTACACTTTTCCTTAATGAAATATGCAACTAATCAAAACACAAAGCTGCTTAATAAGTTACATAATATCATATATCTACATTTATCATTAGTCTTTTCTATTCAAGATGTGGTAGTCTAACACTTAATATCTTAAAAATAATGGAGAAATTTCCAATTTCAACATGGAAATTAAATAGTTTTATGATCTCCATAAAACAATACTTTATCAGCTTAACAAAAAACATTAAATGTAATTAATTTTCATCCTCATCTTTCAGAAACAAATGAACAGTAGCTCTAAAATAATTCGTAATAACAGTAGGTATTGGTACAAAATTTAAAAGATGGGTCTTTAAATAGATTAGATATTAAAAAATTAGCATTCAGATTGATAAAGATCGGGTTCTTTTCAAACCTTATGAATTCATCAGGTATTTTTATAAACTTATTATTAGATTAGAATCATTAAATCGATAAATCTAAAATTCTCACTTTGACATATTGGCTTGAAATCCTTTCTCTGTTGAAAACGTTTCTAAAATATTTTCTAAGCACTTGATCTGTGGATGAAAAAGGGATCAGGGCCCAGTATGTCTAATCCCCCTACGTCATGGCTTCTACAGTTAGCCTCAAAGTAATTTCGAGATTTTACAAACAAACTATTCGATTTTATAAAGCTTACTTTTTTAAAGCTAGAAATGGTACTAAAGTTCATAATTATGATTTGCCACTAACTATAGAGTTGAAAGTAAAGTTGGTTTTTATTACTATAAAAAAACGAATTACACATACAATAAAACATAATAGTATTTGTTTTCTTACATTCATGCACTAAATCAAAGTAATAAACGATAAAAATATTGTTTTTAAATATAATATTGTTAAAAAATATGATAACAAAATATGCATTACTTTAAAAAACATCTTGGCTCAGAGAAAGTTAATAGATGGTAAGAAAATGGTTCTTTACTGCTGAAGAGCTGTGAGGACAATTTATATTGAATCCATGGTCATATAAAATAAGATCAACCAAAATATCAATATATTTTAAAAGAAAAATTTGAATCCTAATAGTGTCTTGACTAGAGAAAAATATCTCACTTGGCCCTTCAAATTTCAAACTGAGGTCTCCAATCGTAGATGATAGTAAGATGGTTCTTTACCACCAGATGAAGAGGTCATAACGGTGATAAGGATTATTATTGATCCCAAGGCCAAATACTAACCAAAGCACCGATACCTTTTTTTTTAAATTGATACCTAACGGTATCCATCCCATCACTACAGAAAAATGCCTCTCTTGGCCCATCAAATTTGGAACTAAGCTCTCCAATGGCATAGAGATGACGTGGTATCATGCTCCATCACAGCCTCCACCGTAATTCCCCGAGTAACACCCCGCTCCATCCATTTGCTGCAAATAGAGGGCCGCATGACGCATCTCCGCTCTATAACGGATTATCCTCGGCGGGCTACCGGCTGAGTGACAGGATCTGGTCACGAAGGGGACGATAACGATTAATGAATCGATGGGAGGAACAACCGCGACGTGGAAAAACGCCTGTTTCCACTTCTTTTTGTTGGTGTTCGCCGCCTTTGTTTGGGCGTTCCTTCCAACGTCTCGAGGGTGGTGGTGGTGGTCGTGACCTTTTGGGATCATCAGGTGGTCTCACCTGAGGGGGTTCTTCATATTTTTTTTGTTTTTATTTTGGGGTGTAATTTATAATCTGTCCGGAGTGTGTTCTGTTGATGGGAGATTGGTAAACTTTGTGGGTGTGATATTGTGATGGATGTGTTAATTAGAGAGGTGTACCTGATGTGGAAGTTGATGAGGAGGGGTTTTAGCAGTTAAGTTTTAGTCGACACGTGAGTTCTGATTTTGAGTATGCAGTTATAAGGATTAAAATTAGTTTTAGAATATATTATTGAAATGGGTAGGGTATCAGCTGAGAAAAGAAACGACACCATCAACAGCTTTTCGAATTCATAAGAACTTCTGTTATTGTTTGTGTTATTTTAAAATGCGTTTTATAAAATAGGTGATAGGTTTTTGTATAACATTGGAAAACGTATAAAAGCTTAAAGTAGATAACGATAAATATGAAGCTTTAAAATTAAAATAATCAAACCTTTAAATAATAATTATAAATAATCAATTTAAATATGAAGGAATGTCTTTAGTGAATTGAAGTCTCTAAGTATCAGTTATTAGTTTAATATTTAAAATCCACAAAAAAAGGATTACTATCTTACTATGCAAAAAATTGCTTCTTCTAAATATCTCAGTAGTTCATGATTGATTAATTGCATTGAACAAAAACATTTACTATACAACTTATAAATTTGATTAAAATGTCAACATTTATACATTGCATTGATTAATGATAAACCTTTTAAGTGTCGAAATCTATTGTGGGTAGTTGAGTTCGCTCAAAAAATTTACAAGTTCGACGAATTATACTAGCGTTAAATTAATACACACATTAGAATTCATTGTTTTATCTAAACGTGAGAAGTTCTACATTTAAAACTTAACAATAAAAAAGTGAAGCATGACAATTGGCAATCTCGACAATGATTCACATGTAACTTCAGTAAATATTTTGTTCACTCTTAATTTTTTTCTTAAATCTGAAATCAAGTTCGAATAACTAATTTTGCAATAATGATGCATGGTTGGGAAACTCACGAACTGAATATATCAAATTTAAACCTGGAAATAATAAAATCCATATAAAGCAGTTTGACCTTAATTTCAAGTTAAAAACCCGATTTCATAACAGCTGACGAAGTTTCTCTATGACTATCGACTTTTCAATCCATCAATGCTAATGGAAATAAGATATATTACCAATAGGTCAAGTAACTTATCATCAAGAGCGTCTATCGACCTTTTAATTTTTGATTGGCTCAGGAGGCTTGATGAAGTACTTAATGTCAGAGAGGTGTCATGAAATATATCATCAGTGTTTAATTTTATATTAAGTTAAGGTCTATAGAGTTTAACCACTATTTTTTTTATTTTATTACATTAATTTTAACTACAAAAATATTGTTATTTTAGATTTTTTAGCAAAATATTCCATTATTTTCTAAGTGAAAGTTTTTGGTATTTACTGATGTTACATTTATAGAATAACAAATTAAAAATATAATATTATATTGTAAATATTATCTTTCTAAACTAATCTTCTATTTTTTGCGAAACCAGGAGAATTGCGAATACTACTACTATACAGTACCTTCTCAACATAGAATACATTTTTAAAGAACTGATATCATTCAAAATTAAAAAGCATGATTTCATATTAATAGAGGAACTGAAATGGCAGCATAGGAACTTTACAACTAGCAATTTCAAAAATATTTTTATAAAAAGAGACACAACTGTCTACTCTGTATGAGAAGTAAATGAACTCGTAAAAGGGCGCAACAACATTATTCCTTATCTCTTTAAGAGCCCCTACGTTTATACCACTCAGAATAATTCAACTGGACATCTTAAAACACACAAAAAAACATCAACAACAAAACTACACGAGAACTACAACATCCTATACGAAACTAAAACTACCCATCATCGATAAAAATCTTTAATAAAAAACAAGTCGAAAGCAGCAACACATCAGATTCCCGTTTGAAACCGTTCGAAGATTCTGACCCTGGTGGCCGGGTTACAATTGGGTATGCCGGCCACATGCAGCTTTGACGTTAATCCGTTGGACAGGCCCTTATTCCCTGTCAGTCTGGTGGGCGGGCGGTGCTCAAATCCTAATCACCTTATCGTAGACGCTTTCTTTTGGGATGTAACTAATAGGCTTCTTTTGTTACTTAGGGGGAGATTTTTTTATACTCAGAGGATATCACAACTCGAGTATCATGGTGTAAGAATACTAGGGTAGGTGTATAAAATTGATATTCATTACTTGAAAAGGAGTTTTTCTTACAATTTGTAAAGAAATTCATATTAAATACAATTAACATTTTAATTCATCATTCTAATTTTCTTTTACACATAAGTTATTTTTTAAAGGTATAATGTGGTTAAAAGATTGTAATAAATATAACTTTATTCATATAAAAATTACTTGACCGACAGAATATTTTGCTTTATGCTTACTTATCTGTCTTTTGTATTAATTGGTAGGAAAACTTTTGGTTCTTGAATGGAATGTCATCAGGGATTGTAGAAAACGTTATATACATGAATTTCCTTTTTTATAATAACCACAAAACGTTTGAATATTCTCTGTTCTGTTAAATTCCATAAATTATTTTAATTAAAAATATAAAGAGACTTTGCTAAAAGAGAAAAAAAAATATCAATTATATTTTATTTAAATTATTCCTGTTTAATAATGTGGTTCTTATATTTTCCTTTAAGTACAATGGTGTTTTCGAACAAAATACATGTTAAATTTATACCCCATACTACAATTTAAGATTTATCTTATTATAAATTAACTTTCCCTTTGAAAAAAGAAAATTTATTTTATTGAAATTACATTGCTACTTCTATAAAAAGGATAAAAAGGAATGTGTAATAACAATTAATTTTTATGAACTTTGAATAACATAATTTTTTGAATATGATACTAAACTTTTATTTGATAAGAAAAAATAATGTAATTAAAAATCTAGTATTTGAGTATCTATAAACTTTGGGACACCAAAAATTAAATTTTAGTTATTTACCAGAAACTAACCTTTTTATTTTCGCTTTTTCTCTTCAAAAACAATTGCTGCCTTTTCACTTTTTAAAAAACGCTCTCAAACATTATATGTATTCCTATATTTAACAATGGCCCTTTCCTATAACACATATTTTTGCAAATGGGATCTTCCTATTAAAACACACACATATCTTTCTAACTGCCGAAACACAGACTCAAACAGTCCGTCACTCAATAACGTCTACAATATCGAAATTGCGGTGTAATAACATTTCTTCTTCATTCCAACGGAACAAATCCAGCCTACCAATTTCAACCTCCCCCCACCTAGAGAACAGATGACAACATTCCCCCTCAATAAAAACAGGGAGGGAGCACACAGGGCTGGGTCCAACATCTGGATCCTTCCTCGGAAACGCCTCAGTGCGAATCCATATTCCTAAAAAGCGACACACCAACCAAAACAACTAAAAAAAAAACCTGGTGAGCACGCCATCTTTTTCACCTCTCCATTTTATTTTCACTTTTCCCGTGGTAGGTCGTTTTGTTCTGCGGGACTCGAATTCTCACCAACCACATAATTAACCGGCACGCACACACTACATCGCTTTTCTGCTCTCTCTCTGCACTACCTCTGTATTCTTTTTTTTTCTTTCTTCTTCTGTGTATCCCGCCTCTACCGGCTGACGTTCCCGCGTCTGAACCACGTGGAAAAAGACGCCTACAAAAGACCTAATGAAGCGGCCGGCCTGCCGATTTTATTGTTATTAATTATAAGGTTCGGGGGGTGCTGACGACGGGGTCTTGAATACCCCTGGGGAGGGGGGCATATACGCAACCACCGGTAATAACTTTTTCTGCTGCGGGTAACACATGGTGCCGATATTTTTTATTCGCGTGTGGGCTATTTTCTTTTGCCCCTCCTCTATGCTGTGTGATGGGAGAAAGGACATCATTTTGCGTTGATTTTCGTCAGGGAGAAAAAATGTGTATTGGACTAGTTTTTTCGTGTTGTTAACTGTAATCGGCAGAGGAATGTTTTTTTTTTTTTTTGTGAAGTTAGCTTTGTGCTGACAACTTGGAAGCGTGATTTTTGCTCCCAGGGGCACTGTTTAAGTAGGGGGGGGGTATCTCTCGGCGATGCCAAACACGTTCGAGATTGCGTGCTAGAGACACTTGTACTTCCATCTGGGTGGTTATAGCGTTTTAATGAAATGAACATGTGCCGCCGAATTGAAAATGTGGGTCATACATTTTGGCGTTTGTTAGCAGAGCGATTGAGGTCTTTTTCTGCTTCTGGAGCGAAATTGTGCAGCTTTTGGAAAGAGACACCATGGCTGTAATGACACGTTTCCTTTTTAATGCGGGTTGCGTGTCGTTACTTTTGCACCTAGCATTCGGATATTAGAGCACGCAATCGAGATGAAAAATAATTTATGTTCATACATTGTGTTCCTTTATTATCACCTTACTGTAGTAGTTAACAAATAACGTGGATTCCAATCCGGAATAAAACATTTCTATTCAAACTGGGAAAAACTTATTATATTTTTGAAATTTTTCTATGCAAATATTTACTGACATTTATGGCGAGTTGCTTTTTTTCTGAATACCACATTCGTAAAACATATTTATGATAAGGTATTTTCTTAGAAAACAAATGGAATGGTGAATTTTTAAAAATTTCTTTTCACAGTATTTCTAACTCTGTAGCAGAACGATTGTAAATATAAAACACCTACTCTAAGTTATTGGACGTGTATTTGAAAAAAAAGTAGTAGAATATTTACGTAAGAATAATAAGCAATGCCTGGAGTTTTATCTGAACTCTATGCTCAAAACATTCAGATGAGCAAAATTCTGAGCATCTAATTTATTTGTTATAAGTAACGTTCATATTATAGGGGAAAACGGGGTACAATGAAATAAAATTTTCTTACATATTTTTACTCCTAAAATTTTTCTTGCACACTTTTAACATTTTTCTTTTCTCATCTAAATAAATTTTGACTAATTTTGATAATTTTTGTACAATAAGTTCCTTATCATTTTCATTAAATTTTAAAAATAGCACATATTAAACGTGTAACAGTGTATTATTGTTACCTCGTTTACCGGGGTACCGGTACAATGTAAAATGAAACACATACCGATGCACAGTGAAAGACTCCAAATATTACAAGAAATAGCGCATTTCAGTGAGTTAAATCCAAAAGAGAACATTAATAAACTAAGATGAACAATTAAGCCTTTTTAAAAACGAAGATTAAGATTACTAAACATCAATTATTTCCTTTTTGATTACATTTCAATATAACTACTTCCAGTTGAACCTTCTAAACAAGAATCCGTAGTAATTTAAATGTAATTTAAGTTTTTCAAAAATGTTTACAAGCTATGTAAATAATATTATATGTTTCAGTAATGTACGGAATTTTGCTATATTTACACTTTTACAAATGTAGCGGAAGTTTGGGATATTTTATCATTAAAAGTAAGTATTCGTATAACTAGAAGTAGTTAGGTTTGTTTTTACTTTGTTGCTTTAGGTGCAATTATTTTAGTTTTGAATTGTAATCTTTTAGTTGTCATCATACTTCCAAAACCAAAAAAAAAAAAAAGTTTTTTAACTATCTGTCTTCAATTCCATCAGTCCGTGTTTCATCAGTGTTTCATTAAATATACCATATGTTAACTTTCTAAGCAGGACAAACCTAACATACAATCACAAATGATCTTTTAGATTTAGGCAATGAATTCTTCATAAGAAATATCGTCAATACAAATTAGTTCAACCACAGTAAAATATAACATGTTTCATTGCATTGTACCCCGTCTGCAAGTGTTTCATTGTTCCCCATCCTTGAGTTTAAAAATATTTTTTTAAAATTGAAATATTAATTTCTTAAAAAATAAACTTAAAATCTTGCAATAATTTTGTTTGTTCTGGGTATTTTAATATATTATTGTATGTAGTACAAGCAGTTAATGAGTTATTGATACACAAGTAACTTTAATTTTTTATTCTGTCAAATTACATATGTCTTTTAAAACGCGTTTTTATTGGAATAAATATTAAATTGAAATTCATCGATCAAATGAAGAAAGTTATATTTATGTTCTACTAAGAGGACTCGTCATTTCATTTTCCTAGTTCAATTTCTACACCTTACAGCTTCTAGAGACTCCTCAAATTCTTGGTCGCTTTCAAATTTTCAAGCATTCAGGTAACTTTACGATTGCAGTTCCGCAGTAATATACTCGAGAAACGAGTTATTGGCCACCTAACTGTACTCGTGACGGTCAAAAGAGATTAAAATGGGAGCCCTCGACTCTCCTGAATGGGGTTAAAATCTGTCCAGGGAGGGATTGTCGGGACGAAATGTTATGACATTGGACCAAATACCCTTCTACTAGGTTCCATCTTATAATTGGCCAGCGTGCTCACTCGGGCTGTTGGAAACTGTCCCTATTGGCTATTCTATACTCCTTTCTCTAACCCCGCAGAGATCCGGACACTTTCACAATGGTCTCTCTCGAAGGTTATTTTGCACAGTTACTGTTGAATGAGCCAACTGAGATCCTTTTGGTGTCGTTTCAAACAGATGGAAGAACCTCTTGGGCTTTACTGCTGTTTTAGGTTGAGTGAAGGATAGCATTCGTTTACTAATTGCTGTTTTAAAGTTGGGGAAATTAATATTCAAAGGTAAAATCATTTTAGCGTTTTAAAACTAAAATGTTAATTCTAAAGCAAATTTGTGAATGAATTATGAAGTAACTTTCAAATTTACTAGAACTTCCTCTTTTTTCAGGAAGTAGATTATCCCTTGTTATAACTTTTTATTTACTTCAGTAATTTTTTAGCATTAAGTTTTTAAATATTATAAGATATTATTTATTAAAACATCCAAAAGGAGAGATGTTTATAGAATAGTTGTGTGCATGGATCTATGATAGACAAATAGTATAGATATTCAATTTCTCAATTACATTAAATAGAAAATTATAATTTGCTGCCCAGTTTTAATGTGTTTCTTTTTAATCGTTCGTTTTTGTATACGAAATATGATTATTCAAATTTATTTATTTACCTATGAAATAACCTTGAATATGAGAAAATTTGAATACTTTTTATACTTTATATTTTCTCTAAATTTATGATTGTATATCATTTTTCTATAAAATAAAAAAGTGCAAAAAGTCGAAGACCTTCATAAAAGCAATTATTTAAAACGTTGAAATAAATTTTATTAGAATCTATAGTAAGACATTTAGGCGTAGATATTTGAAGCATTAAATTTTGGGATAAAAGAAAGATTGCTGAAATATTATTCTACCTTCATTTATGTTTCTATAAATACTGGTTTCTGTAAACAGTAAAATTTATAAAGGTTATCTAATGCATTTATTGTATTATTTTTAAATCAATGAAATGTAATATACTTATACTCTATACGTCTAAATTATTGAACTTTTATAGGGCCTAGGAAAATTGCTCCGAATTCGGTCCAAAAATTCTAAAATAATAAGATAACTCAAAAAATTTGTCTTAGTTTTCTTTCATACCAGCAAAGACACAAAAAAATTAAAAACTCTTGATTGATACTGCAGGACAAAAATTTTAATTCATCATCTTTTTTATTATTATATTGTTATTATAATATTATAATTATTATTACAATCACTATCGTCTTTTTTATTCTACTTACTAGCTGATTTGCCCGGCCTTGCACGGGTGTAGTGTATAAAACTATTTTTGATGCTCTCTCTCAAGTTGTCATGTCTAAATTTCTGTATCAGAAAATTACCAATCATCCCGGTGTCTCTGGATCCTTTTTCCTCCCAGTGTTCCCAGTACTTTTCATTCCGGAGGTCCCGGCATCTTATCCATCCCGGTGTTCCCGGTACCTTTTCCCCATCCCGGTGTTCCCGGTACCTTTTTCATCCCGATGTCCCCGGTACCTTTTTCCTCCCGGCGTTCCCGGTACCTTTTTCATCGGCATAATATTACTTCATTATCAGGAAAAAATCCCGCAGAGGAATTTAGTCAACAACTCCAAAAAAAATTGATAATGCTCCCATTTGGCTATTTTGACGAATTTCCCGATAAATAAATAAGAAAAACCACATAAAGAATAAGTATTTAACATTCCTGCTGTTAATTGAATAAAATCTCGTTACGCTATCATGGAAAAAATAATGATGGAGAATGAAAATTGACCTAGTTTTTATTACCAACTTTCTTAAAACAACACTAAAATAATTCAAGTTTTGTTACTATTAAGATTAATTTTAACAGTCTAAACATTCAGTTTCAACTTAAAGTTTCAAGGAAAACGAAGTTTTTAATAATAAAATACCGTCAAAAGTTTTTATAAGGACAGTTTTCAATTTTTTAAATTATTAATAACCTTTTTATAACAATTTTAGTCCGGTTTTATCTTTAAAAACTTTGTTTTATGCATAAAATTGCTTTTGTTGGTTTCTTTGCAACAATGCGAGCTAAACAGCTCTTCTTTAACGGAGAAGTAAGGACATTTTTGATATAAGGGTAAGAGGGGGTGAAGGGGTGATTTTAGAATTTTGAAACCGGTGCCATTGCCTTTCCCCCGTCCCCATTCGTCTGTGTACCATGTTTGGTCCGAATCGTTCAGGTAGTTTAGGAGTAATTACGCCACATCGGATCCGTACACAGCCACCCAGCCACCCAGATCTTCATTATATATAGAGAGATTATACTATAACTCTTATTATAATATCCATCTTCTTTTTCATTAATATTTCATTGTTATTATTATTATTGTTATTATTATTACATTGTTGTTGTTATTGTTATTATTATTATTATTACATTGTTGAATGTTATTGTTATTATTATTATTATTATTATTATTACATTGTTTTTTTATTATTATTATAATTATAATTATTATTACTATTACTATTAGTTTTTAATCGATGAATTATTTAAAAAAATATGTACTATTTTGTTTAAACCTAATTTCTCATTTTCCTCCATAATAAAAAAAATAAAAAAATAAGATGGTTACACAACACAGTATCCCAACTTAAAGTTTCAGAACTTTCCTGCAATAAGAGGATACTTGCAAAGAAACACATTTACAGGTAACTTTTGGCCGACTTTTGACAGTACAATAAGAAGTACTATAGGTACATCTTTTACCCAAAGAAACTTTAATTTAAAGATCCTTATATTCTTATAATTGGGAAATAAATATCAAAAAATTTATTTTATATGAATTTAGACTGATAACGTGTAAAAAACGAGGAAAAAACTATGAAAAGAAAATAAATACAATGCTTACAGTATTTTTCAGTTTCATAGCTTTCCTGCTATATGAGGATGCTTGTAAGAAAATACATTTACAGGTAGCTTTTCGCATGATGTTTGCCAGTACAGTAGAGAAGTATTAGGTAGTTTCTCCCTTAAGACAAATCAAACAACTCTTAAAAATAGCAAGACATCTTAAATGAATTAGTTTTTAAAATTAAGACATTTTTCTGGGTGCCTGTAAAACATTTTTTTTTTTAATTTTTGAATTCATTGTGACATTTAAAATGCAAAAAATACATGCAGTAGTAAGTACGCGTAAGTTTATTCAACATCATAATAAATCGAAAGATTAAAATTCCTCTAAAAATTACTTAACTTATTTTAATCAAAAAACATAATTTTAACAGATCAGTAATTTTTACTCCCAATATGAGTAAAATTTAACAAAGAATTCTAATTGCCTTTTTAAACAAGTGATTAGACCTTCATAGAGTCTTCAAATTTCCATAATAAACACTTAAGAATATTTAAGTGCTTTAGGAAAGCTCACATATTTTTTGATAAAAGTTGCTCAATCAACCTACTTATATTCAGAGCAATCTTAATAATCAGTCTCGATAAAAACCCCACGAATCAATTAGCGAATAATAAATAGATAATTTTTATCGACCTTCAATTTACTCTTCCGATTACGATCAGGATTTGATTTTTAACGCTCGCGAGCAATTACCACAAACAAAATGAATCTTCAAAAATGTCGGAGAAAAAACCGCGTCGACACAAATGATTCTTCGCAAATAGCTGTCCGCATTTTTATCGGCGTCCACCTTGTCTGTTAAAGCAAGCCGGAGCGGGAGCAAAAATATGAAAACAGTGACACTCCCGCCATTAAAAAAGCGCGGCTCCATTTTTGGTTCAGGCGATTAGGCTCCCTGTGTAATGATCGTGGTGAGTTAAAAGCCACGGCTGATAATTAGTGGTAAGAGTCTCGTAAAGCGCTTTTTATCGAATTACTCTTAAATAAGCGCTTCCACCTTAATGAAGGGTTAAATTAAGAAGAGGGAAAAAATGGGGTGACGCCCCTTACAAGAGGGGAGGGGGCGCCCCGATGTTGACTCGCTCTTGTTTTTGGGGCCCCCGACAATATGACACCTTTCTGCGCAAATAACTCTCCTCTCATTACGCTCTCTTTTTCGCTATTTACGGAGGAAGCCCCCAAAAAATGCGGCGGAGAAGCGGTGGGCGGAGCCCCGGCCGACCACCGATCCTTGAGTGACGGCTGTCAGAGCGGGTGACGTCACTCGGGCGCCGCCCCGCGACGGGAGCGCCGCTCATTGGCCGCGGATCGGGCTCCGTTTGAAGGTACCACGTGGGTTTCGCGCGAGAGGGCGCGGGAAATGCTCTGAGGACAGTCATGTTTGTTGATAAGGGCGATCGGTGAGCCTGCTCTGTGTGTTTGCCGGGCATTCGCTCCTCTTGCTCAAGAAAACCCGTGGACTAAACCGTCATGTGCCCGCCCGGTGGATGTTCGTGAGATGGCGACGCGGCGGTATTGATTTGGCGGTGAACCTTGGCGACCATGTATCCTAACCGACACCCGGTGAGTTAACCCTAAAACCTTCGCCCTAATAGAGCCTCTTAATTGTTCTCGCCTCCCCGCGCTGCCTAATGAATTTTACTCATTACTTCACTCCCAGTTTGGGTTGCTGTTTTCTGATCGTTCTGGTCATTCCGCGCTATTACGACAGGAGAGGGGTTTTTTCATCGGACGTTGTAATTAAATATTGCTGTTTATTTGCGCCTTGGTTTTTGGAAATTAAAAGTGGCAATTATTTCCGTTAATTTTATTTACGGCACTTCTTTTAATTTGTTAATTATTGGATGATTAAGCGATGTGTCGATGTTCGTCCTTAGCGCTGATTTTCGCCAAATTCACTAATTTTTTTTCATTTTATCTAACTTTATCTAACCTTCACTTTTATCTTCTAATTAAATTCACTCGTCAAAAATAATTTATTCTATTCAGATACTATCGAAAACTATTAACATATCAACACAATATTTCTTATTGTGTGACAGGGATAACGTTCGCAATGTATTTTCCAATGATCTTGTACAATAATAGCACACCTGTTTTGCTTACAACTATACGACCCCTTCCATCTTAATGAATTACATAATATTTTGTTTTACATTTTTTTATTAATTATTATTTATTTATATTGAAACTTGTGAAAACTGTATGCAAAAAGTTTAAAATCGTTTCATTGGAATAGTTTCTTGTATATTTCTTAACCATTATGCTTCTAAGAACATATTATTAATTAAAATACTAAAATATATCACTCTAATTATCAAAGAAAATTTTATCTCATAAATGCAATATTAAATTTTATTTTGGTTATTTGAGTTAGTACTAAACAATACAATCGTATTAGAAAATAATAAAATCAAAAAATCCAGGACAGTATTTAAAAGTAATTGCACTTACGCATTTTTACTTGAAACTTTAAACACAAATTCATATTTTCCTTCAGCATATGAATTTATATATGGCTTTAGATAGTTCATTTCAAATTAATTCATAGGTGTTCTCAGTAGTTTATTGATATCCATAAACGTCACGTTTTCACGTCTTTTCATTGTTTAAAACACTTGTTGGATAGCTATGAAGTATTTAGTAAATTTAACACAATTCTTTCATTTATATTTTAAAAATTAAATGGGTTTCCTTCTTATTGTTGGTTAGAAGTAATTATGAATTAATATTTTTTCCAAATGTATCAAAGGAACACGTTTAAATTTCAAGATTGAAACCTTTACTTAAATTTAGAGTAACTAAAGCTCAATCTTCCCTTTTGGAGTAAGAAAAACAATTTAAAATATTATTATAAAAGTTTTGTGAGGGATATTTTAAGAATATTTTAAACTTTAAGTAATTTACACCAAGTTAAAATCATAAAGTTTTTATTCGGTTATATTGAGTTTAATATGGGTTTTAACAACTTAAATATTTGAATTTAATCACAATAAACTTTTTGTGCCTATATCGAAAAGAAATTGCCTGTTTTTTTAAATTTAATGAGAGCATAAGTTCTTAAAGAAAGCAATCTTTATTTTGAACATGTGTCAAGAACTAATTTAATACAAATCAAATTTATTTTTTATTTTTACTAAGCTTTTCCAAGCAACAAAAATATGAAAGCTCAACCCTTCTTAATACGTTTTAAACCGATTCCATAAAAGTTTCCAATCATATCAAGAGTTTTTCAAACTTTTATCCGAGTATAACATTAAACGGATTTTCTAGTCTGAAAATGATTGCACATAAGCTTAATGAAAACTATGAGCTTTTTTTAATCCTTCAAAAAGCCACTTGTTTGTGTTAGAAGTGGTTTATTTCATGGCAATAATAATTTCAAATTACGCAATGAATATCATACTGGTATCAATTTATTTCCTCTATATTTGAAGTGCAAAATCTGAAATTAAATATCAAGTTTCAAAATTTTTTAGCATTAAAGATTTTGTAAGATTTTCTATTTTACAAAGAGAATATATACTTGAAAAAGCATTTTCTTTGGTTTTCAAATTTTTTAAAAGTATCTCTTCCGAGTTATTAAACATTAATTTTGCAATTATTTTTGCCGAACTACTTTTCTTTTTACTATCTCTATATTTTAGAATAATTTAAAATAAATAAATGGTATTATATAAATGTATAGTAGTTTACAATATGTGTGGATAGATAAGGTGGTGTGTGGATAGACTTAAAGTTACAAACTGTTTTATTTCTCATAAAGTTAAAATAATTGTGTTTGGTATTTTCATAGAATATTTGAAAATATCCGAATTTATTTATATGTGCAAAATAACTTTTAAAACTAAACTATGACATATTAAAAATTGTTTTAGCTATTAGACCTTTTAAAATTATGCAATTATAGTCACGTTTTTAACAGCTGCTTAACATGAGTTAAAGCTTTCAGCCTCTATAAATTTAAACATACATACGGATATTAAATATATTGCGTAGTATACATTTACTGTGAAAAATTAATAATATGAAATGTTTCAAAATATGTTTGTAAATATTCATATAAGCACAACATTTTGTTTGTGTGTCGTTTTATTTTTATATTGAAATATCATTTACTTTTATTTCTAGATCGTAAAAGCTTTTTTTTCCGATTTTTTAATAAGAAAATAATAAAACAAAAACTCCTTAACCTTTATCCGTCTAACTTCTTTCCCTCATCAAACTGATAAAAACAAATGCCCTTAACAATGCGAAACGAGGCTCATAATCTTCATAATTTCCCCTCGTACGTTAAACGAGTCGACAACGATTACGACACTTCTGACAGCTTCCGTCTGCTCAGAAACGGACTTGATGGAAAGTGTCGAGCAACTGCATAAAAGATGGTAGAATTCCCTCCTATATTCCGAGAGCCATTGTCGATTCGGCTCTGCTAAAGACGCCTTGGCATCACCTGGCCTGTCGCATTCTGATGTCTTGTTGAAAGTGGGTAATGTCACTTACGGTCGGTGTTTCGCCAACCATTGTGATCGTTGATTGTAATTGGAGGGGCCAGTCATACCTTTGGAACTTGGCGTGCTGTTCGCTTTGATGTTGGAGTAGCTAGTACGTTTGAGAACAGAGTGTTGGCAAGTTGAAGTAGGGGTTAATATTTAATGGAGTAGAAGTTCCGAGGATTCGTATGTACGTGAGGATTTTAGCAGTTACGCCATATTCTATATTCATTTCCTTTTTTTTTAAAGGTGTATCTTTCCATTACATAATTTAATTTTTAATTACGTAATTATTGAATTTGGGAAAATAAAAAGTAAAATTAAACAGTTAAAAGTAAGCAATTAAGTAAAATTAAATAATAATAATTGAAAAATATGCCAAACTTTTCCTTAAAATTAGTTTTTATGTAGAATTCCTTTATTTTAAATCCTCATTTTGATCCTACTCAATAGAAATCAACTTATAACTTAGAGTAAAACATTCTATAAGATACATATCATATCAGATTTATTGATACAAAGAGCATCTAACTCTCCATTAACAAATCACATAAACTCTCCAAACATATCAACTAAAAAATTCCTATAACTGTCTGTACAAATTCCAAAGATTAGTCCTAAATATATATTTTAATATATCATTATAAAATCCCGTAAAAATTCTTAATGAAAATTGGAATATATCTAATTTAAGACCACTCTAGATTTTAAAAGCAGCTAAAGTGTTAAATTATATTAAATACCTTGTATATTCATTGCTTTTTACTGCAAACATAACACACTCTCTCTATTTTACCACAACTCATTACATCACCATCGATTCATTTCAACTCCACATCTCTCCCGTTACAAGAAACTGTCGTTATACATTAGCATTACACATCCATTATCAACCTAATTGCACCAGGGGCGTTGAAACCGGGAATTTATTTGCTCAGCAAGTAAACAGTCACCGTTACAAAAGAGCAAAAAAAAAAAAAATTCTAACGAATACATATAAAAATAAGTGTCGTTTTTATTAGAAGCTGTCACCGGCACTCCAATCAGACAAATGCCGGTGTTTTCCAGAAAAATGTTCCCTCTGATGAACCGTGGTTATTCCGGCGAGAGCACGCAACAGCAGTTACAACAACCACGTCTCACCTGGGCCTATTCCGGCGGCACGCATAATCAAATATTCCACTTTTGGCATCGGCTCTGATTGACAAATGGCGTGCATTGTTGTAGTCGAGCGGAAATATTAAACAAATAAGAGTCCGCCTTTTCGTTTCCATCGTAGGGGCTTCGGGTGGTTTATCGTTACCGGATAGACGTTCTGGGAGAGTGTGAATTTTTCCACAATACGTCTTGCAAGGGTGAGCTTTTCCTTGAACGCGCTTTTTTGGCCGTTATACGCCCTGCTGAGTGGGAACAGACGCGGATCACTTGGTCACTCATTTTGCGTAACGCCATTGAGTTGTTTTCAATTGGAGGCTATATACAGTGGTTCCCAACCAGCCTGCTGTAAAACACTAGGTCTCCGTAAAATTCCCTCTACGCTACCTATCTACGATTTATTTATTATGTGTATTTTATTAAATGTTTTCTATAACAGTTTAAAAATCAAAATTCATATATTGCGATTGCTTGTAACAACGACTGTAGGTAATATTGTAGGTAATGTAGGTAATACTGTAGGTAATGTAGGTAATACTGTAGGTAATGTAGGTTTACTTCTCCTTATTTAAATAGCTTATATCGGTTTCCAAAAGTTTTTTTTTTCACTTTTTTTACATAGGAATTTGCACAAAAGAAGTCGTGAGTTGACTAAATTAAGTTTTGTTTAAGTAATAGTTTTATTAGAATATGCGATATAGGTATTTAGTAAAAGATTAAAATTTTCTACAATAATTAATAATACTGCGATAGTAAAACACTTAGATTTACAATGATCTTATGACGCAATATGATCATACTTGATTCTTGTGCCATTAAACAATAACCGAACAAAACAATGTTTAAATAAAAAAAATCTTTTCATATGAGGCTCCATATGGTTGCAAAGAATCGTCATATTAAAATAGGAAATATAACAGGTAATACAACTTTTATTGCATAACTCCCAAATTTTAAATGGATATTCAAAGTCCTATTGATGTATTAAATATTATTATCATAATAATATAACTGTTGGGATAATTATTGAAAAATATAACACTATCTTATTCTTCAAAGTTAAGACGTTTTAGCTAAATAAAAATGATAAAATTCCGCTTAAATCGACAATTAAATGATAATTTTGCTCAGTTTACAGCATAAAAGGGAGTATTATAATTACTTAGACGGATTAGATTATAAGGCATAATGAAACTGATATAATTAAAGTTAGTTAATGGATATAAATGGTGTATAATATAAGTATATAACATCACTGTATCATATAAGTATAAAACTTCTTTAAAACTAAAATGCCCCATAATTTCAAGTAATTTTTAAGAATAAGTAGAAAGATCAACATATCATTTTTTATTAGTTGATTTAAAAAAATTAGATATGCATCTAAACATTAACATACTTGATACTAATGTAATACTAACCTGCAAAACAACATTTTGGAAAGGGATAGTATATTATGTTAATCAGGGTTTTATAACCTTATGTTGTTGAAGAGAACATTAACATTAAAGGTTATATTTGTTTAAAATTTATTGAATACTAGTTCTCTGTAATTAAGTAAAATTCTTAAGGGACATTTTTTACTGTGATGCTTTAATAATAAGAAAGAGATCTGTAAAAGAAAGGGAAACAGTTCATGGTACTCACTTGTATGGATGTGTTGTGTATTTCTTATTGATTTCTTACGTAACACATTTTTTCAAAAATTCATAGCAATGTCATACATTCAAGGAAACAGTTTTAAAACCCCTTATCGTGGAACTAAAAATGCGCATCTCTACAGAGGCTTTCTTTGGTTGATATTGTCCCAGAAAAACATCCAATGCATTCTATTGTTGAATATTGAAAGTCTTTCGGGTATTTGTCAGTTTGGCATAAGTTGACTCTACTATTCAGTTGTCTACTCCAAACGCTGTATTCTGAAATGCAACTGGGACAAGTTTACAGGGAGAAAACGTTATCTTCGAAAAAGTGTTCAAATAATTTATGTTGCTATCAAAATCGTTTTCTTCTATGACAATTTTTAAATGTTCGGTAAGGTTCAATTCCGTTAACGGTCCCACTTAATATTGCCAAGCTGTTTTGAACGCCATATATTCAAATATTGACAAGTTTTTATGGTTTTTATTGATATAACATAAAAGTTACTGGCATAACTAAACATTTTAATTAATTTAATTAATGTATCCCTAAAGTTTGGTGTCCAAAAGAGCTTGGTGGTATTTAACGGGACCGTTAACGGAATTGAACCACAATTAATCACAATGCTATATGCAATATGAAAACAATGCAATACAATCACAATGCAATATGAAAAAGTTCACACGTTCACAGCACATATTGTAACGGGATTAAAAGTTTTGCTTATAATATAAATTACATGATTTGAACATATTTTGTATAAAAAATTTGTCTTAATAAAGTAATAGTATTTCAATTCAAATATTCTATTGAAATTATTTTCTTCTCTATTTATCATAAACCATAGAAACAAAAGTGATCTGAGAAAAATTAAGAAAAAAAAACAGTGAGAATTTGTTATTAAATTAAATTAATGGGAAGGTAGATCTTGTAAGAAAATTCAAACTGCGTCAAATTAGGACCACCATTTTCATTATAACTACACTAAATGGTCCCGAATAAAATATTACGCTCGAGTATTTATTAACATAAAGCATTTGTTACCGTTAACTCCTTTTCCAAAAATGGGTCATGAACAAACCATACATGTGAAAATTAACAGCTTTCCAAAAGTTTTATATTATAATTCGAAGATTTTTGTATGTAAGCAGAAACACGAGATGAAAATTTCACCAAACTGGAAGCATTATCTGACTTGCTTTCTAGGAAAGTTTAGTCAAATGTCTGATACTTAAGAGAAGACAGATTGCTGCGCTAGGGATTCCTTAAGCACTCAATTACAAATGATTGCTGTCGAGAAGCAGTCTAGATTTAGACATTACACATCAATTTGTTTTCTCTAATGGACTGGTATTTACATCTCTATAAGCGTAGTCTGACATCAAGCAAGCTTGTTGCATAAATTGCGGTCTAGAATGAGATGCGACAACGTCTTAATATATAAAGTTTCATCCCTCAAAACGTAGTTTGTGCTACATCGAGGTGTTAGATGCGAAAAGAATAACATAAGCTTTGGATTCGGTGGTGATGATGATGAAAATTGGAACTATATTTTTTTACCTTGTTATAAATTCAAGCAGCTGAATCTATTTTTTCAAGTTTCTTTGGAAATCAAAACAAAAGGTTATATCTTGTTACATTGTGATCTTTTCATTATAAATATGGTTAAATACTTAATGTAATAGTAATAATACTAATACTATTTATTGCAAAAAGGCCACCGACTCATACACCAAAATACACATTTTACATACAAAAATAAACAAATGAATGAATACACATAATACTGTAGTGAACAATATTTACAAGTATGAAAATAATGTAACAGATTGGAAACGATAAAAAACCAGAGCAAATAGATAAAAACAAATTGCAATTTCAAGTAATTTTAAGTGATACCCATAAGACATTTTAAGGAACTTCAAAAACAATTCTGGGCTATTCCATGAAAAACAGACATGATGGTTGAAATTTCAGACTGGTTTTATAACTATAAATTATACATCAAATTAAAGGTAAATATATCAACCAGATAAAATTACAGAGCTAAGCTTTAAAAATTACATTTAGATGATATTTCTTTAGGGCTCAAAATTAGAAAAATTTGAAAACTGTTCAAGTGCATGTAAAATAGGTATTTTCATCTTGACCGAAACAATACTCTAACAGCAGCGGAATTTCCATTTTAGGTGCATAATATCACTATTTGTGACCTTTTTTATCTTTTAAAACACTAAATTTTTGAAAACAAATTTACAAGATTCAATTTTCCTCAAAAGTACTACTTGAAACTTTTAGAACATTATAGTGAAGAGTTTCATGGTGGACTTTTTTTTTAAATTTATTTTTATTAGACTAGGGAGATACCGCCCTCTGAATTGAACTTTATACATACCAAGCACGTTATGAAGTTAAGGTCTAAGTCTAGACTGGTAATATTGGCTATGTAAGGACAGCAATATTAAAATTTGTATGGAAGTTTTTAAATGATTCCAGGAAATAAGGAAACTATTTTAAGCATTGCTGAACTCATCACAGAAAATACTAGAAAATAAACTTATGCTGTCACAAACAGATGAAAAATCCATCAAACCTCACAAAAAAATATCAACACAAAAGTTTTGTAAACACTAAAGAGTTGTTAAATCTAAAAAAACTGCGTTTGTATTATTATCTCAAGTTATGCTGTTATCTCAAGTTAACTGCCTATATTGTTCATAGTTTATTTAGTAAATACCTTTAAAATTGCATAATTCACACTGTGTTATACCCGTCACAGCAGAAAAAAAATCTGATTAATTAAATTATTTAAAATTTATTAGAAATTTATATTTCAATATTATTATGAATCTCCTTTGGAAGGAAAAAAAGTGTTTCAGTTATTTTATCAAATTCATCAAATATCATATCATTATCATAATTATCAAATATCATTATCAAATCATTTATTTTATTCAAAAAATTTTATTACTGTATGTGAGAAAACCATTGAAATTAGGTTGGCACATGAAAAAGGGGCGAAAGATGTTTTAATCCAAGGTTTGGTTTTAATCTATAAATTTTATACATTGAGCAATATAGAAATAGTATATTAATAATAGTATATAATAATAGAAGCAATATATTAAACCTATTTTCGAGGTTGAGGGTATGTGACATAAGAGAGTTCTACAGTCAGAATTTGAGGGTCACTATCAGCACTTCCCAATGAAATTTAAAAATTTACAAAATAATAAATTTACAAAAAACTAAATACAAAAATAGTTTTAAATGATGCAAAATCCCCCTGAAAAGGTCACAATCCATTTCCTACCTATTTTAGCTGCGTAGATGGTTTAATTGACATAGTGTTGTAATAAGTTTGATTAGAAAAACTTAATAAATTTCAAAAATAAAGTTTATGATATATATTAGTAAGAAACACAACCAAACTTATCAACAGTAAAAACTTTTACATACTATTTTTAAAAAATTCTCCTGGCTGTCTTTCTGAACATATTCAGAAGATTATATTCACAATCCATGTAGACATGTTTTGAACGTTGAGGTATTATATACCAATCCAAACTATTTGGAGTTGTATTTCGTAATAAAAATACTTGCTTTCAATCATTATAGAAGTTTTATAAAAATATCTTCCATTTTTAGAGAAAATTTTACTACGTTATTCTTTACCTTTCCCTTGTAGTACTTAAAGAAAGTCTAGGCATGTTTTACATGATATGACGCCTCCGTCAAAACCAACAATTGAATTCTAGATTCATGTGGGTGTTTGAAGAAAGTTATCTAAAAGAAAAGGTTATCCAAAGGAAACATCTAAATTTTGCATAATAGTACTTTTTATTTTTCATGCTTTCTTTGCTGCAGTTAGGTATAAAGTAAGGTGCAGTAGTAGTAGTAAAGATGTTTGCATTCAAAACCGTCAAAACATTTCAAACCGATTCAAACCGAGCTTCGTCGTCATTCATGTTTTAGAAAGAAAAGTATTTGATATATTTTTTAAAAAATGTTTGATATTTTTTAAAAATATACCTTAAAGTAATGTAATTTGAACTTCTGTGCTTCTAAAACTATTTTAATCCGTTATTTGAAAAGGTTTTATACCCTTTTAATATTCGATGGTAAAACTTATAGAAGAGCTGTTTTATTTATAAACATAGTAGGACCCATGCATAATATGACGAGCGCTATACCATGTTCTTAAACGGTTGTAAAATATTTTTGAATTCTGGATATTACCTACTGTTAAGAGCCATCTGTGATTCTGTCTAGAGAGGGTCCTGCTCTGCTCTCTAAAATGTAGTATACCTATTGGGTTTTAGTTATTTTGAATAAATAATGAAAACACAACAAAATTTTCAAAATACTTGTGTTTTTACCTCCGCCTCCAATAAACTCCACTTGTCGTGATTATATTTTTTAGCTTCACCAATAGCGTGAAATTTTTCTTTTAAATACCAACTTTGTAGTTCTTATTTTTATCACTGTTAAGGAAATATAACCCCTGTAAAAGTATCAGAGTGTGAAAACGTGTATCAAAATTTTTAAACAAAGTAAAAATATAACATAAAACTTTACGAATAAGTATTTAAAAAAAAATAATTAAATATAGTACATACATTCATAAAGCTAACAAAAAATAAAATATATCTATTTCTCCCTTTTTACTATTTTAATCATTCAAATTGTTATCTAATTTTTATATGAGTTCACTCATAGACAATAATAAAAAGAACCCTGACCCTTAAATATAATTTCACATTCTGAGGTAAAGTCTTGCGGATGAAATATTGAATTGATTCAATTTATCCACCCGAATTAACAAGAAAAAACATTTAGCAATGTTGATCAAAAGAGTTTGTCTTTACTTCAGTTCGAATTCTTTTATTTCCAAAGTCTATTTTTTGTAAAGAGCTCTCTTCTTCCTAAGAGCCGCTCTTTCAATCATTGTTCATAAAAAGAGTAACACTTCGGAGTAAATGATTGTGTCGGCAACTAAAGGAAGGAAAAATATTTTTGAGATTGTTTA
The DNA here is from genome assembly GCA_963680715.1 of Tetragnatha montana. NCBI lineage: Eukaryota > Metazoa > Arthropoda > Arachnida > Araneae > Tetragnathidae > Tetragnatha > Tetragnatha montana. Next base: position 24,158,836 of record OY796680.1, read on the forward strand.
AGAAAGTTTGGAACTCTTACTCAGCCTGGAGCAGCTTTTGATTTGATTTGATTGAAAAATGGGAATTTTCAATGGTAGAAGAATCTGGTATTTCTTAATGGGAATGAAATGCGATAATATTATTTGGTTTACGAGAAAGCGATTGGTATGCTTTTTTTTATACATTTGACCTCTCCTTATTTTTCATCCTTCCATTTATTAACTGTGAAAGCCCCAAAACAAATTCGAAATCTTAAGTTTTATTGAAAAAGTTTATAAAATCTATAAAACTGGAAAAGGCGTTTATTATTTTTTTATTTCCCTTTCAGAAAAATCTATATCAATAGAAAATTATATCCATTTATAGTTAAAATTTAAAATTGAAAGTTTCATAAACAAGAATAAGATTTGTTTACTGGAACTAATTGAATTGAGAAAGCTATTTAAATTATGAAAAATAATTTCAAACTTAAAGTAAAATTACAGTTTATCAAATACGTTTGGAAAAATAAATACCTATTAATATTGATTGTGTTTGAAATTTCACTCAGTCCTAAACCGATTTAAGTAAAATAACGCATTTTTGAGATTCTTAAGCAATTATACTACTTATTTTACTTTGTTTTAATGTTTTTTTTCCATTCAAAAATAATTTGTTTTCATTATAAATAGTATTCAGCATCATCCTTTTTATACCATCATATACCTTTTTATTACATTTTTAATTTATTTTGTTTATGCAAATTATTTTTTTGAAAATTTTATTAGTTTGTTTATGAAGAATGCTTTAAGTATTTAATTGCTTTTTTATAAACGTATTTCAATTTGTATGTTAAAAAATAGTTTTTCTCAATACAGTCAGCTTTAAAGTTACTACTTTCAAAATAAAGGAAAATATATATTTAAAGCCAAACACGTCTTAATTGTATAGAACTTTTATCATAATTGATAAAATTTTTTTCATGATTGATAAAATAGAAAGAAAATCTTACTTATTTCCCTTGTGTCTTAAACGATATCATTTTCTTATTACTCACACTATTTTACTGTCATTTACTTCAATTTACTCATCATTTTCTTCAAGAACGATTTTATTCCCAGCTAAATTTACCAAATAATTTATTTCTTCTACAATTGTGATTTCCTTTGTTTTTTTAAATCTTAATTATGTCTTTTCGAGATGGAAATTTTATAAGAGATCCCTTAAGTGATTTAAACAAGATGATAAAAGAAAAATAAATTGTTTTATTCTTCACACGCAATTTATTATATCAAATTCAAAATCAGAGTCGAGTTTAGTATTTTAATATTCAATAACCTCTCAGACTGTAATTTCTTGTGCTTTTATTTTTCTGAAACCTTCATTGCCTTATTTTCTTTAATTGTAATCTTGCTTTTTTCCTTTAAATCTGTTCCTTAAATGAGGCTTGTGTTTAGGTATCATATTACAAATAATATGTTATTTGGCACTCTAATATTATATCATTGGGTTGATAGTCCATGTAAAATCTTTTTAAATTAAAATAGCTGATTTTATGGAAATTTAATAGGAATTATTTCAGATAGCTAAAAGATAATTTGAAGATGAACTTAGTTAAAGTTTTAAATTTTTGTTTATTTGATGCTGTTTTTTTGTAATCAGACTTATGTCACTTACAACACCGTTTTATGTTATTTACATTCTAATTGATACTGTAGGGGAGAGTGGGGCATCTTTGGACACTCCACTTTTCAGACGCAATTTTATAGTTATGAACTCGTGCTTATAGGTACTAATAAATGAACCTAAAATCTAATCTTCAACGTGTTCGTTTCGGAATCTTTGATGCGTCTGGATAATTATTTATATCAGTTTTCTTGTTTTGGGTGTTGAAAAGTTACAATCACTTGTTTTTTCCATAAGCATTTTTTAATAAAAGAAGTGTATTTATGTTATTATAATTATGTTGATACTAAAATGCATGTTTCCATTAACATTTCAGAAAAGAAAATAATTTTCTTTTTTGCCAGACCTAAAAAAGTAATCAAAATTAATATCCAAAGAGTCAAGTAGGACACCTTGGGACACTAAGGTGTGGGGCACCTTGTGACATGTCCAAAGATACCCCAAACCACTCACGAATGAAAAAAAAATTGTTTTTATTAAAAAAAATTAAATAATTTAATTATTTAGACATTTTTAATTTAGAAATTTGTGGGAAAAAGTATCTGGAAGGGAAGCAAACAAATCAGTAATTTATGTCATGACAAAAATGAGAAAATGAGGGGAAAATTTTAAATGTAAATTATGTTTGATGCCTAATTTAAGATTATTAAACATTGCTTTTTCATTAATTAGTGTTGTTTTTATTTTTCACCTTGGGACATTAAAAGAGGTGTTTTAAATTTGTTATTAATTATGAATTCCCTAAAAGAGATAGATAGGTTGGAATTTTTTTAGATGCGCAAAAGAGTGTATTTAATATATTAGATGTGTATGCTATGCATAAATATCATTGTATAAAGAAATTAGAAAAATAGTTTAAACTATAAGAAATTAAAGTTCTATTGCGGTTTATATGATAATTTTCAAAGTAATATCTTTCTTTTTTAATAAATTCATAATTTTTTTAAAAGTAAAGTAATACACACAATTTTATTGAAACATTAGATTACATAAGCTTATTCATCAATAAGCATCACTTTGAAGTTAATAACAAATAAAATTGTAACATTGAACTATTGATATCACCTCTACTTATCTCTCACTTCTTCTCTCGTCAACCCTCTATTGAACTTTAATCTTCGAAGCTAGGAAAAAATAATATTTACAGATCCTTCTAAACTTGTGTGCCATAAAACACCAACCAACCAACCTTTTAAACATGTCCATTAAGTTTTATAGATCATTAATGAGCATCACTTTACAAACCCAAATTTTAATAAAAAAATCAACACAACAAATACATCAACTCTATTCAACTCTCAATTCTCTCTCGTTCTTTATTCTTTAAAGCTAGAAAAATGTCTACAAAAAAGAAATTATGAACGGACATTCTCCCAGTAGCATCTCAGAAACAAACCCGATTAAGCCATCCTCCCCAACCATCTCTTTTTTCACCATCACACCTTTATCAGATAAACTCTCTCTCTCTCCCCAGCCGCATTAATGACCAACCGGGCTCTCCAACAATCGGAATCAGCGGCGTAAACAATGTCCAGAGCACTCTTCCTCCCAGGGAGTTCTCTATCTCTATTTCAGCGGCACCGAGGCCTACTATGCGCCGCTGACATTTTATTTAATCTCTGGGAAAAGCGGAACATCCGAGATAACGAAGTAAATTCGGTTAAGTGCTCGTCGGGCCATCCCGGCGAATCATTTTGTCCAGATTATCTCCGCTACGAGAAAGTAGCGGAGCGGAAAATGCCCGGACCTACGACATTTTCCTAAAATTCGGAAGGTTTTTTTTTTCTTCTCCTGCTTGCGTTGGGGAGTAATGAGAGGAGGGAAGCCGTACATTGCCCATATGCGTTGGGGTTCATGTTTATGGGCTTAGATTACGTGGGAATTAAAAGATTGGGGGATGGTGAGATTGAGAGGGTTTTTCATTGGGGTGATGACTGTCTTTTGTATCGTTGGGGGGTTTATTGCGTGGCTTAATAGGGGAAGCAGGAATTGATTGCTGGGTACCTAAATTTTGGTAATGGAGCTCTGGCTCCTTTGGTTGATTTTGATGATGATATTGTTCAGCTGGTTTGTGTTGGAAATTTTCATTATGTATAAGAGTAATTCATTAGTTTTCAGTTATTTTGGGCGGTTTGTTGAGCAAGTTTATAAACGGTAGCTCTTATGTGATTCGTATCGGATACTCAACGATTAGACGTTTAATTTAAAACAACTGAAGTGTAAATTTCACCATTTATCCTATAATTTCTTGTTATTAATATTTAGGTTCTTCCTGTTCCATAAAAGAAACTATTTTAACATTATTTTTAACAAACTAACATGTTCCTTTTTTCATATTTTAAAATTTTATTTAAAAAATGAACATTGAAAACAAATTCTTAAAATTAAAATTATTTTTCCCTATGAAAACTGTAACTAGCTTACCTTAGAGTTTATTCTAAACCAAATCTATCTAGCTTAGATAGATTTGGATGCTTCTTAACATGAGAATTACAGTTTTCTTGATGACTATAGGTAGCTAGATATTTTTGTATTAACAGTAAATCTTCCCCACTTTATAAAATGCTTTGCTAATAATGCAATAATTAGTCACTCATTCCGAAACCTTCAATAACCAAATGTAGCTGTCAAGCTTCATTAAGCAACTGTTGGAGTAGAGGGATGCGAGAGCGCTTTGTCTCACCTAATCTTCGAATCAGTTTAGCCATAACGTCATCTTTGAAGAGCACCCGTGATAAGTAGCTCTCAGATTCAACACGTTTCGGGGTTTATCACTCGCTACGCAAACAGGCAATTCGGAATCGGTATGTTCTGGAGAGGCCTTTGTTTAACGCACAGACATTTTTTTTTCTTCTTCTTGCAGTGGTTTTTAATACACTTTCATGACAGACAACCCACTGATAAAGTCAACATTCGCGCATCGCTTATCGCATGTCAGAAAGAAAACAAACCGCTGCTGATTAAGTGCAGAGATTGAAACCGGGGTTTCTACAGTCTTTGGAGATGTTAGGGTGGATGGACATGATGCGTTTTCACGCGACGCGATTCACGCCTCAAGCACTACTATGGCAGTGGTTCCCGAACTGGCCTGGGGCACCATGAGATCTTTTCAGGGGTGTTACGAATTTTTTCAAGAATTTTTCACCCCTCCAAAAAGTGTAGAACTATTTAATGTCCAAAAAGATTTGATTTCCCAAAATATCCCCTTATTTTTCTACCATGAGGTATTGAAGTACTGAAAATTCATTTTATCTTCTTAAAAACAAGGATGTAACATGTTTTATTAATTTTGCTTGTTGTGGATTTAATTAATTTTCTTCTCCATTCTCTAAACCAAGAATTTTATTTCGTTTGAACATTTTGTTCCGTTTTTCAGTATTTTCCTCTAAAAAAGACTGTTATCCGTGTGCATGCATTCAAATTAGAAAACTTGGAATTGACGTATTAATTTGTATCTTGATGTAAAATTTTCTTTTTTTAGTGTTTACCGGTCTTAATTTCTTTGTTATTTCAAATTTGGTTAAAATTGAATTTCTGGCTGTTTCTTTACGAATAAACGAACAAGGATTGAGCAAATATTTAAAAAAAAGGGGCATTTATTCATTCCAGTAGTTTGAAAAAAAAAATTAACAATGCGATTAGATTTTTCAAACTAAACAGACATTGTTTAAGTAGGGGCTCCTTGGAAAAATCCCTTTTTCTCAAAGGCGCTGTGACCCCCAAAAAGTTTAGGAACAACTGATGTACGGCAAAAACCAATAACAGGGTGCTTGACACGTGAATAAGCGTCGCTTGAAAACGCTTACATGTCCATGTCCATCCACCCTTACGAGGAAACAGTTTAAGAACGTTGATTTGGCGATAAAGAAAGAGTTGTTATATAGGTCTGTGTGAGAATCAAAAGAGAAAAAACCCGTTTTGAAATTTACAAGCTTAAGATCCAAGACCTGTCTGATAGCATTATTCCCATCTTTTGTGTCGTATTGGGCAAGAAAGATTTCGTATTTCGAAATCATTTCACGTACGCCACCTCCCTGAGATCTTAGTTTAGTACTCCCTATTTGCATGCTAGTCTTTGCGCTTTTTAATCTGAAGTTCATTTCGAGAGTTAACACGAGTTTTCTTACCTTGTTTTCTGAAAAGGCTCGTAACTCTGCGCATATTCAAGCGGCTGTTTTGCAACACATTAGGATTCTGTTTTTCTCTACGTGTGTTATCGGTTTAATCCCTGTGCTATCTTTCATATATCCTTATAACATATTCACAATAAATAATTCATGTATTTTTGCATTTTCGGTCCCTGATACGTTAAGCATACTTTAAAGATGTTCCTTTTGAAAGTACATTTTAAGTAAATTGGATGAGTCTTAAACTATGAGATACAATGAGTAGGATTACTTCTTTGAGGTTCTATTGATTCGTCCTGCACTACAATGGAATCGCGTGACAGAAATCGTTATTATGCATAAATAAGAATTATTCGTAATGTGATAGTATGTAGTTATGTTCGTAATATGACATAATCTGAATTTGTGTAAAATATAACTGAATCGTTTATTAGGTGCATACTCTAAAGTAATGCAAATCTAAGTAATTCTGAAAACCTAGCGATATTATTGCATTCAAAGTTTGTATTTTGTTTATTAGATCAATATAAAACGTCCAAAACTACCTGGATTTACCATGAAAAATGCTGTAAACCTTTTTTGGTAACTTATTTCATGTTCTTCTACAATAAAAAACTAAGTATCACATTTATTATAGGTGTATTTCGAAAACTATAAATAGTAATATCTAAAATATATTTGTCATACTAAAGATATTAATTTAAAAAAAACGTACGACAATTACGCGGCTTTATGACTTGCCATTTTCAAATCAAGTTTCTCTGTAAGATTTCAGTGGCATATTCTACGTACATAACCATTTATTATAGTTACTAAGCGACTAAAATTATGATAAGATCTTATTCATTATCTTTTAAGTACTTTTTAATCAATAGACTTTTTCTGACTGCATTGCCAGTCGGTGTAGTTTTTTTCGAGTGGTCTAATGTGTTTTGATTCTCTCTTTTTGAAAGGGAGACGGGATGGTGCCATATCCTGGTTACGGGGCTCTACCTTTTGCCGCCATGATGTCCAAAGAGGTATCAAAAGCAATTCGTGCTAGGACTAATACAATATCGCATTAACACGCTTGTGATGTGCTTATCTAACGCACTAACGAAACGCTTTGATTGAAAACTCATTAACACATAATTGTTTATGCTAGTTCTAAATATTGCATTTAGAAAGTGTTGTGAGAAGTTTTCAGATAATTTTGGATTAGTTAGGCGTAAATCTGCCAATTTAAACCCCTTCCATTATGTTTTGAAATGTTTACTGGTAAAATAGTGTATTTTTCACACCTAGTCAGATATGGGTTTATTTTATCACTGAGGTTTTGTCGTTGTATTCAGTTGAGGGCACTGTAAAATACTAAGATAATGTCCATTTAAATAAATTTAGAGTATGCATGGGGATTTATTTATGCGTCTACCACATTGTAATGACACTAAAATTTATGTATCGGTGAAAGGAATTGAAACTACAACAGTTTATAAAATATTTTACCAAGTTTCTTTCAAAAACAAATAGTAGACTCTACTGTGTTTTACACTACTTGTTATGTATTTTTAAATTTTTAAGTTCATATCATTCGTTTAATTTTCAGACAGAAATGTTACCAAAAATTATATTCTAGAATTATTTGAACCGATTTACATCATTTATACGTATTAATTTAAAAAGCTTAGTGTGAAATTCTATTTTTACATAAACAATCCTATCAAATATTTTAATATTTGTTGTTGTTTTGGAAAATCTTAACAAAAGTAATAGTTCAACAAAATTAACTATACAATCGTTTTTTTTAATAAAAATAAAATTTCTGAATAAAGCATTTGATAGTGTTTTGTTTTTATGTTTTTCTATTATACTCTTCACGTATTTGGAATCCGTGACAGTAATCCGTTGAACTGCCATCAATCAATCATTCATGGCATTTCTCTGTATTTACGTAAACCTAAGTTTTTGCAGCACCACCATTAATTTTTTCTTTAAAAATGCCCACAGCGAATGATCAATCCTGAAGAGTCTTTAATCATGTGTTTTTCTAAATTTATTTCTCTTCTAAACGAAATTCTTTATCTATTGCCATAACAATAATAACATATTAAATGAATAGAGGACATTAAAACAGTTGCTTTCACATTCTTGAACTTCCAATAACAAGTTGCGAGCCAATGTCAGCCAATTGGTAAATCAATAACAAAAATAGTTTGGATAAAATAAAAAGTATTTTGTTATTTAATCCTTGGAAATTTTGATAAGTCGATGTATTTATTGTTTTGATTTGATATAATTGATGTGAAACACATATTCGGATGTAAAAAACCTTAAGAATCATTTCTTAAACCATAAGGGCTTTGGTAATTCTTTCAGTTATTGAATGTAATATTTTTAGCATATGATTAAAAGAATAGCATATACTTATTATTGTTAGTGTTCTAACTCTGTCACTTAATAAATTTTAATATTTAACAAATATATTTCATTTATTGCAACTAAATTTTTCTCTCCATCCATTTAACGCTTGAAATTGTTGAATTTTGAACCATAAGGTTTGTTGAAACTAAATCTAACTAATTTCGTTACTGTTATGGGTTAACTATAATTTAAGTGTCATTGGGAAGAAACCACATTAAAATATTTTATATACCCGTGTGGAATTCCATTAAGTGTTTTTCAGCTGATAATGTATTCATTACTATATTTTATTACCCTCTAAAAATCATTGTTTCTTAATCATATTACCAATTTGAATTTATTACCAATTTTAATTTGAAACTAGCATAATTTGTCTTCTCCATTGTATATATATTTTTTCGTTTTGTTTTCTTAATTCAGATGTATTTGACTTCATATTTTATGTTCAGATTGCTATTATTTTATCAAAGCTTTATTATTTGACTAATTATCCAAATTAGGGGAACGGTAAAGACACCGAGGATTATTTTCAAAACAATTCACTGAATTTCTCTAAACACTTTGTCAGGAGGAATAGGCGAAAATCCACCCTCCTATCTATTCACTTTTAATACCTTTGTGAGCGGCGTATCGCGAGCATCTATTCGTCAGCCCACATCTCTTTTAAAACCGGCTAAGCCTTCTACACCCTTCAACATTTCCTTTCGATGCTAATAAATCGCTGAACGATGAAGTTACCGTGTTCTCAAGAGGTCTGGAACTGCCTTCGTCGGAAGCACTTGTACAAGCAAAAGCCTTTCGGAAGGAATTACCATTCGAGTGTAATTCATTAAAGTGTCTGACTGTTTGAAATGTCGTTATCTTCTGCCGTCCACTATTTGAGAAATCTGGGAAATATAGCCCATCGAAAGGACGGGAGAGAAAGTTTAACTAATCAGAGTGGGGACGGGTGTATTTCCGCCGAACTGAACTGAACTGAGACAACAATAAAGGGTGAGCGGCTGCGGAGAAAAGATCTTTAAAGATTTCCATCTGGCCCCTTATGAATTTGAATAGTGCTGGGTAATATTGGAGATGAGATAGCTTCGGAAGTTATCAAAATGTGTATTTTAATCGTGTTCTAAATAACCTGTCACGATGTGTAGTCTTTTATGCGTATTAAAGTGAAAAAGACAAGATTTAGTCACCTTCTCTTGCGATTTATCTACTAATTTGTTGAAGCATGGTGGTTAATTAGATGCAACTACTGATTATTACATTATGTTACCGTATGTGTTTCATGTACCTAGAAGTCCATCACAAGAACTTTAATGTTTATTATGTAGAGTCATAACTGTAATTACTTTAAAAATAATGGGGTTATTAAAATAAAGTAAGTAAAGTATAGGTAAAGCAATTAAGTAAAATAAATAAAGTAAAAGTAATAAAGCTAAATACGAAATACGAGTTCTCGTAAGCATAGTAAAGTACGTGAACTCATAATTTTATGACATTAACACAATGATGTACGAGAGAAAATAAAGTATTTTTAACTGTTTTATATTTACTCCATTTTCTGTGATTGTAGGTCGTGGTGTTTGGAATTTAACTCCTAACGCCACGACCAACAATCCCAGAAAATGCAATAAATAACAACTGATCAGGTCGTGGAAGCTTTCATTGTTTTATATCACATTTGCATTTAAGCGACATGAACCTCTTACTTTTTATGGAGTAATGTTTAACTCGTAAAATACAAATTTTTGAATAGTTCCATAAATAATATCTGTAAGCTCATTTTTTAATATTTAGTAAGGCTTAAGTAGGAACTGTTTATTTTCTTCAGGACTCTTTATACACAATGGAGTATTTTTATAGAAAACTATGTTTTACATCAACTTATTAATCTTCTGTTTGGGAAATAAAAGCTTACTGCTTTACATTTTGTTTAATTTTAATAATTTAATAATTAAATAGTTCTTCTTGGAATAAAATACTTACTTCAATTTACTACAACTTAATATAAATATGACCAGACGAGCTATTAACAGGGCTATTAAGCATCTTCAAATTCAATAAAAGATACAAGCTGGTAAATCCGATTGAGAACAAAACTAGAAGTATTATACAAAAATACTGTTTTATGATTATTTTTTAAACTGTTTTTGGTGTTCTGATATCGAAATTCTACATCTTATTTTAAGGAATACCATTCTGAAAAAAATAAAAAATACTTTAATGACAACCGCTATTTTAACACTAATTTAGCACCATTTTAAATGTAAAGAATTTTTTAATATTTTGACTATCTAAATTCCGCTCTTTTCCCTTTGCGCCCATAAATTTGTAAACCTAAAGTGTTTTATAAAACTATCCAGTTGCTTCATACGTTTTTCGTCCAAATGCATGTATCTTCCAAGTATAAAATTGCTTACTAAAAAAGCTTAAAAGTGTTTATTTTTTAAAACATAAAAAGGAACCCATGCAGTGTCTGATGCCATTTCGAATTGGCTTTTAGATATAGCCTTAGGGATTATCTTCAGCTATAGGAAACCATACTTACACGCATAAAAAGTAAATTTTATATATATTCGATTTTATTGTTCTCTTCAAGGAAATAAGATTTCGTTTAAGATTTGTTTCAAAAAAGCTTATAGTGATGTTTTTTTTGTGTTGGAATCGGAATTCATAAATTGTTGGAAAAATTTCGTTTGGCTCTTGTAACACCGAAAGAAACTTACACATTTTAGAGCCAGTATGTGCGAAGTTTTTATATGTCAGTAATCAGTGTACGACGTGTTTCACAAAAATTGGAATTTACAACGCTTATCACACTTTAATTCTAATAAATCCTATTTATATGAAATTATTCTTTACTTCTGTATAATCTGGAAATTACTGTATCAAATAACTTTAATTTAATAATTTTAGGTTTTTATTTCATTGTTTATTTGTAAAAGTTTTTGTAATGTATTAACTAATTTGTTCATGAACTCTTAGATTGAAAACCAACCTAATATTAATCCTTTCTTGTTAAGGCTGTTTATATTCGTTTATTGTATTTATGACTAAAGTTTTAAAATATTGCCATCAGTCCCTACCATTTTGTATCTACTGATTGTGTGGGGGTAAAATCTTGCAAACAAAATTTTCTTCACAAAAAATAATTATTCGTCACTTTTATCTTCAAATTTTGCTTTAAAATAAAGTCAAAACCTTTTTTCAAATCAAGCATGATATCTCTTTCTGACAATATTGTGTTTTGGTTTCACATACTAAACTATATTTTCATTACTTAGGATGCTTTTTTTATCTTTAAAATATTGATGAGTTAAAAGAAAGCGAAGTTTCATTTTAAAATTACATTTACTTCAATTATAAAAGTTGTTTAAGATAGTTAAAAACTATTTAAATTGTCTTAACATTTTTTCATGAAGGGAATTTTACTTTATAATATTTTACACGTTAGAGAGTCAGACTGAAAAATTCATTAAAAGTTCAGTTAAGTTATGAAATCAAGAGTAATTCAAAATTATGTGTTTCATGAGATAATACTAGTAGTAATATACCTATCGGGGTAAAATTTACCAGATCTAAACCAGATACCGTTTCGATTCTAAGGTGAAAAATTAGATCCAAGTTTTAAGAAAATGCGTAATACTCTTTTCTGTTTAGTGTACATGTTGTAAATTATGTTACATTTGATTATTACTCTTACGGAATTTTTGGGACAGAATTTCTAATTTTTGTGAATTTTCAGGGTCCTCCGCCAGCTACCGGTCAGCCTTTCAAATTCACGGTCGCGGAAACGTGTGATAGAATAAAAGAGGAGTTTTCCTATCTGCAGGCCCAGTACCACAGGTAAGCACAGTTTCAAAAAAGATAAAAGCAGGTCACAATGTTGTATCATCGCAAAGTTATTTGCAATATTTACGGATCGATATTTACGTGTATAAATGATACCTGATTCAAGTCTCAACATTATATTATTTCACTTGTTTTTATTCTTTTATATTAAATAATAAGTTAAATAAAGCTAAGAGTGTAGTACCCTACTGATGTCTTTCCATTGCTCAATTATTTGATACTGATAGTAAACCTAAGTACCTATTTGATGCCCTTTAGTACCCAAAACCTAAGATGATCTAAAAGTTTCAGTATTTTCTATAACTTGAGTACAAATAATCTTACCTTTAATTTCTATATTTAAACGGATTATACTATATATGTTACGGGCAATGTGATAAATCCGGATAATATTAATAATGCCAGCCTATTTCAGGCAAAGTGATAAATACTCATTGATAAATGCCATTGAATTTATCATATTGCCCGCCTCACTTCGGGCATTTTCAATGCCCGGTTTATCAGTTTGCCCATAACATATGTACTAATCATAATTATAGTGAAGGTACATACAAACAATTATTGATTATATTTACACTATACTTAAATACACCAATATGTTATATTAACTTCTAACTCTGAGAATTCTGGTAAGATTAATATAAATTTTAATTATTAGACAAGTAACTTTTTAATAAAATATATATGTAAGGCTTTATCATCCGTAAACAGTGCATTAAAAATGTTGAATTGCATTTATATTTTCCGATTTTTATACGTTATCTTATTGAAATGCATTTACAATACTTAATGCTTGTGAGCTCTAAGAGAATTATAAATATTGGTGTTACATTTCCATGAAGCATTCAAACTTGTGAACTTCTTTCGCGTTTTGTTTGGATCATTTTGGAACACATCCAGAAGTTTTGAAAGAATTGTATGCTTGAGTATGAATTCTTATCCAAAATTATTTATCCTTACCGTTGTTAGGAATGGTGGAATTATTGAAATGAACTGAAAACGAAATAGTTTAAAATGTGTTGCATTGTTTTTATTTTTTTTTTGCATAACTGTTTTAATATTTTTAGTTAAGGTATTATATATTTTTAAACATTTTAAAACAATTTACATTTCTAAGAAATTTCTAATGATTAAAAGCAAAAGCTCTAAATATAAGTGGAAATTAGTGTGAAGTAAAATGTAGGGAAAACCGGAATAAGATGTTTAACTGGTATTTGGATAACACAGTTTTGGTGATGACTCGTATTTCTTTTTTCTAGTGTGGGATACATTTTTTTATAAAAAGAAACTTTTTTAGTACATTTTTATTTGGTATTCGCTTAGTGGTTTCTTACTTTGTAAAAAAAAATATTCAAAATTAAATAAAATGTTAAAGTTTAGAAAGCTAAAGTAAGGTTTTACAAATGAAATCTTGATTTCAAAAAATACAATTAAGATGTTATGTTAAATTTTATTACATATTTATTGATGTAAATGTATAATATTTGGCGTTATTTAATTAGAAGTAGTACTAGAAAAATATTTTTTTTTTACAAAATGTTTATTGTTAGTTTAAAAAAACTGAGTTTTATATTAAAATACATCTGCGATATACATATTTATAATAGAAATTTTAAATACGTATTAAAAAATAAAGACATTGACATTGCACCTAAGTTTTTTGATGGAGAAGATTTTATTGTTGAAAGTTGGAGCATATTTGTTTGAGAATTTCATATTATTCAGAAAATTCCATACATTTTAAGTAACCTTAAAATAATATAAAAAAAATATTTCCATTAAATTGACTTTAAAACCCAAATAATAATCCATGAAATAGATTACTTCAGGTGATTTAAGGGGGATTAAATATGTTTTGAATCATTACTTTGAACAAGGCCAGTTTATTTAAATGCCCGAATCAATTTAAATGCTTGAAATCTATGTGTAGTCTAGGCTAAGACTTTGTTTCTAATAACAAGGTAGATATATATAGTAGATTTAAAGATACAAACAAATTCTGAAATTATATTTATTGAAACTATGGCAAAGGATTGACTTTTAAAGTGAATATAATTCCTTTTCTCCTAAACTTATTTAATGTAGTGGGAGTTTACGTTTTACTTTTGATGTTTTGAAATTATTTCTATAAACTTTCGTTTCAGACTTTATTTATAATGAATCTCAAAGAAAGAATATACAAATACCCGACTGTCCAAACATTTCGCTGTATAATAATTAATGTTTACCATTCCTCAATTTTTTTAGCTAATTTAAAGACATTCTTTTGTTTATTTATTCAAATCGTGCATTCCACACTATTAAGCAACTCGTTCGCAGGTTGCAATAGTAATTGAATACAAACCATTTCTAACGATCGTCCCTATTTGTCCCTATCCGTGCTTAAAAAAACAAAGCCAAGAACTCCCAATTTATCTCTAATTGCCTAAATTGCCATACTGCCTTTAAAAATTCCAGACCTTGTTTATTCTCCAAGTCAACCCTTTGTTCGAAATCTTAACCCCGTCATTTCCAAACCGCAACCGCTTAAAATTTCCAGTCGGAGTCGGTCTTCAATACTACCCGCTGAGTCCTTTTAAATTTTTTCAAAAAAAAGGAAGAAAAAAAAACTCTCTCCGCATTATTGTTATTGTTTTTCTCCTGTTTTTGTTTCCGTGCATGAAATTTCATCCAGATCGTCCACTAAACTCGAGATAAGCGCGCTCGTTTCCAAACCGCGTAATAACACTAATTTCGCAAATTGAGGCCCGCATCACGACAAAAACATGTTTTGAATCCGCGGCGAACATCTGCAAATGGTAGGGACGGGATGAGCACAGTCGATTTATAATTGTTTGCATCGCAACCTGTATTTTTCAAAGCGATTCTCCGGTTTTGGAACCCAAAACTCATATTCCAGTGGGAATCTTTTTTTTTCCATTTTGGTGAGGCGTAAATAATATTTGAGTCGTGCGCATCTCCATTTTATTGTTCGTTGCCACTCAGATCTTTGCTGTGGAATCTTAAAGTGTATAAAACCTGTTCTTTTCTTGTAGAGATATTGCATATTTTCTCGTTTCAGAGGATTTTGAATTCAAAGTGAGATTATATCTTGAATTTTAATTTTCGATTTCGAACGTTATTCAATTGTATATTTTACATTATAAAGCAGTAATTAAAGTGGGTTTTGAGTAAAATATTAAAAGGCCTATATTTTCTCGTAATTTCAACGTAAAAATTTAATTTTGCGTTAATTTTTCATCTGAAATTACACCAGTGTTTTGTTAAGCAGTCTTTCCAAGGTTAATGTATGATGTGAAGTACTATAATATCTGTTTTCATGTTAGAATTAACTGATATTTTCGTTTTATTTCAAATCATCTACAATATGAAACCATATTTAAGAACTTTGATCTTCTCTCTGAGGGCTGATTTGAAATAATGGCTTTATATATCTATGGAAATTATTTTAAAAATTCATAGTACGTTCGTATTGTAAAACTTACTTTGATAAAAAAAATAAACTTTTTCAAAATTACAATATTGATAAAAATTAATTAATTAATAGTATACAAAAGGCAGACATACCATAAATCAATTGCCAAATTTGTTCCATAGTAACTGGTCAATGATTTCCTTGAAATATTTCGTACAAATGTTTTTGATGATAATATATTTTCATAAAAACACATTTGTTTTAAAATTCAATCTCTTTTTCTATGTTAATAGAATAGTCCTCACTGTTACTTGTAGTTAATATTTAGATAAGTGTATGAAATATTATTCCTTCAATCAGCTTAAGTATAAATATAAATAATATGACTATATTTTCTAGTCTTCATTACATTACTGATTTACCTCCTTTAATTTATTAAACGCGTGAAACAAACGTAGGGTAACTTAAAGAACAGACGAAAAAACTATTCTTGAAAGTAACACATATAATGTTTCAAAATTAAATGGCTTTAGAAATTTAAATTTAATCTGTTGTAATTTTAATGCAGAAATTAAAAATGAAGATTAATTAAAACATTGAGTATATTGTTAATAAGTTAAATACTTAAGAACACACACAATATAAAATATACGTTAAGTGTAAATATAGGCACGCTTGTGCCTAAACTTATGCTTTTCTTTTAAAAGTTTTCAGTAGAAATTGAATGTTACTCAAACGGTAAAACTCTATTTGAGGGAAGAGTTCTATGTGATAAGGGATATTTTTATGCACGCGTAATATCTCCTAGATTGTGTGCTTTGTTTTTAAAATCTTGGCTGAAATATGTTCCTGCTACAAACATGACTTCACATTGTATACAATTTTAAAAATTATTTATTTGAAAACAGCTCAGGATACTTTTCGAGGGATATCCCATCAAATATCCAGCTTGTTCCCTTTTTTTTTTTCTCTCCAACGATCGTTATTCGGACCGAAGGTAGAATGAGTCAATTTAAAAGTTTGCATACAATACACCCAAACATAAAAGAGTACTACCCTTAATCGAAAAGAACCCATTCTTGTTCTGAATTAGTCAGCGAGACACTCATATTGTTACTGCCTTCTGTCACCATTGTGTCGAAGCATAAAAATCCAGCAACAATACTACTAACGCAGCACAAAAGGAGGTGAACTCTCCTTTGATTGCTCCTGCCTGTATTTTAAAGCAAATTGGAGAATTAACGCTTTCAAGTGACAAAAGCCGTGTTTATCGCCGAACATTTTGACAAGCAAAAACTGTCTTTCCTCTAGAATTATTTGTATTGTTTGTCGGATCAACTGTGTGCAATTCGCGCGTTCAAATGATTCCAATTTTTTCTCCCGTGACATTCGTTAAATAACTGAATTTGAAAATAATGCCGCTTCCCAGTTAGTATTTATCTTCAAGGGGAAAGGGAATTTTTAATGCCACCTTATACTGAAATACAATAAGACTTGCTCATGCTCCAGTGTATTTGTCAAGGAGGCACTGTTTATTTAAATTGCTTACTTTGTATAACGTTCGGATAAAATTGTATTGAGCCCCCCTCGTCATTGACTTTTGGCTATTTCTACACTGGGACTGGTTTTCTATTTGCCTTCCATTCCTGCATCCCCGATTGGACCACCTGAAATAGAAATTCCAAACAAACACAGGCGACCTCATTCAAATAGTTTTCGTACCGATATCAACTTTTGACTGATTTGTTTGTAAAGTTTAGCCCCTTGAGTACCAGCCCCGATGTTGAAGGCTGCTGCTACTGAAAATAAAATGTCAAGGAGGTTTTCTCCTTCCCCGTTTTCTTCGTGTTTCGTCTTAATACCGTATCGAAATTCCAATATGCTTGTCCAATACCAATTCCACACACAAGCTAGCTCTTTCCTTAAGGCTCACTTTTCCCGTTTCATATTCTTGTGATTTTTCCCCTTTTGAAGTAAGGTAAAACCCTTTTATAAATGCGTATTAGTGGTAAGAATTTGCTGTGATGTTACATCGTAGGGGAGTAGATGGAAGTTTGCCGCTCTTTCTATTCAAAATAACGGTGTGAAAGTTTTCTGGTAGAGCTCCAGTACTCGGTAAAATCTGAAACCTCCTGTTCGTGTATTTCAATTAGACAACCCAGTCTAATACATTTTTTGATAAAAATGCCAATAACAATAGGGCTAATGTGGTAAATTTTTAATTGAAGAGAAATATGTTTCAAAATAAATTTAAACCTTGATTATTCAAAGAGTATTTAACTTAGTAGCATTTCATGTTAGTTAGCTTTATCCCTGTTGAATTTGACTTATTGCTTAACTTACAAGAGATATGATTAATAAAAGCAAATAGAAAAGGCTTCAGGATCAATTTTACAATTTAATATTGCAGCATACATAATACATATCTAAGTTATACATCAATTCTGATATTTTCATTTTTTAAAATCAAAATAACGAGCATTTCTTGTACCTCTAAAAATATACTTTTTTAGGCAGAATTTGACTCCTGAGCACTTTCATCTTAAGTTGAATTTATTAAAATGTAAAATATATAAAATAGTTTTCACTCTTTATAGGTAAATGCTAAAAATATTTATTCAAATTTTGATTGATGATTGAATTTATGTTATCCGAGGAAAAGGTATCGAGTAACATTTCAAATATTTTAACTATAAAACTTTTATTTAAAAAATTCATTGAATCTGTATACATTCATAAATATAATATGACTTTTCAATTAGGTTTACAGAATCCTGATACTATTAACATATTTCAGAGTCGTATAAGTCACTAAATTGTGTTAAGAAGGAAAGGTTGTCAGTCAAAATCGTTCCGTGTCTCAAGCAAATATCGCCATTCATATTTTACAAGTATATTTGACCGTTGCACGAACCCTTTCCTCCCGCGCGGGGTGATTTTTATTTAAAAGCCAGTAACGATTTCCGAAGTACTCACATATATAAAGGAAGCCGAAAAAAAAATAGAAGGAAATTTCCCTTTGAAAAATAAGTAAATAAAAAGGAGGCTGCGTTTTCTAATTTTCTCTAACCAAGAATGGCGCTCAGGGCAAGAGATTTTCACAAGAACCCGACCGAGAAAACCTTACGAGCTGTTTGGCATTTAGTGCAAAAAGATGAAAGAAAAATATTTCAAAGGACGACTTCAGCCAATAACGGTTTTAAATTCCCCTCGACCGTGGAAAAAGGAGAGGGAAATAATAAAAAAGCGCAGAAAAATCGAAGGGAAATATAAAAAAGGAAACAGTTTTAGAGTGGAATTGAAATGGTTTGATATTAAGTTCCATCGACGAAAACAAGATCCCTGACTACTATTCGGAGCGTATGTGCGCGAGAAATCCCTTCACATCTTAACTTTATTCCAGCCTGTCCGTGAAGAATACTTTCGTGTCACTTCAAAATGTACCAGGAAATTATGTTTTGTTTCCATTCTTTTATCCCATTTTTTTCGCGCCGCCTGAGTCCTCTCAAATATTTTGGGTTAAACTATTTTTAATCGAGAGTTCTGGCATTCGTTTTTCATCGGACTTTTCCTTTTATTCTGCGATCATCAAATTACCATTGATCTGATTACCAACTTAACTGTTCTTTGTTCGCCATTAAACAAGTGTATTTCTCCCGATTATTTAAGTCACAGACAGACACTCTTCTTATGCTACATATTTGAGTTTAACTTTTTGACTGATAGATGTTTGTTTCATTTGTTTGCATTGATTGTTAGTTTTCATTTTTATATGATGTTTTAAAAGTTTAGTTATGAATTGGATACAAATATGCCCTAATGATAAAATATAGATTTATGGAAAAGTACATTATATTCAAGAACACATTTAAAAAAAATTAAAACATACTAATTTATCAGATTGAAGAACTTTTATATTCTTTTATGATAGTAAATGAAGGATTTTAAGAGATTTTCGTATACTTTTTGACTAGTTACTTAAAAGTCCTACAATAGTTTTATAATAACACATTGAATTAATTCATTTATTTCTTATAATAATTACATGATCTTTATGCTTTTTTGGGATGCGCCCCATGTATTCTTTCAATTTAAAATTTACTTAAAATAAAACATTCTTTGTATTTCAATAGTTTTAAGGTTATATAATTAACATAATTTATTCACTAGATGTTTTATAAGTAAGTAGCTATAATTAATTAGCATTCTCACTTTACTATAGTACTTAAATTAGAAGAGGAACACCTAATTAATTTCCCACATATAATCCAAAGAGTACAAGCCTCTTGTAATGAAATTTCACATTTTTCCTTAAAACTGCTGCACGATTTACAATTTCTATGCATTCTCCTATCGATAATTTAGTTTTCATATTTTACAATCATAATGATTTCATCCTTACATTCATGAAAAGTTGTTAAAAGTGGTTTTAAACGTAAATTACAAAATAGAATATGCATATATATTTTTGTATTTTGCGTATGAGGATCTCAATTCACAAACATTATTCATTATTCTAATAATACCACTTAGCAACTCGAAAAATTAAGTTTTACATACGCATTTTACTTTTATTAATAGTTTTACATTTGAGCGTACCAATGAAACTATTCAACCTATAGATCAACCAATTCCTTGAACCCACATTTTAAAGTGACCAACCATAACACAAAACAAATTAAATCCCCATCTTCTTTGAACCCAAATCGGGAGAAAAAAGCCGTCTCACCAACACCTCATAAAACGTCTCACCGAGCTCCCCCTCCACTGTAATTGAAAACCCCCAGCAGCCAGCCGTCAAACCGGAGTTTAAGCGGTTCCCGATGTCTCCCTCGATCGATGCCCGCTTTAAAACGCTTTAAAAAGAGCCATTTTCTGCCTTCTCTCTCTCAAGTCAATAGACTTATTGTTGTCGGGGGCTAATTATGTTTCGCCGCCGCCGCACCCCGAGCGGTCTCCGGGGGAGTTTTTCCCGTTTTCCCGCGGCTTAATTAACGGCGTCCCGGCAAAAAGCCTGTTTGCTCTCGCCCCGGATCGGGAGTCGTGCCAATCGGTCGGGAGTTTTCGGGGGAAATCGGTCGGAATCGCGGTAGATGTGGGGTTTTCTTGAAAGAGAGATAAGGCTTTTATAATTCTGAAGTGAAGGACTGGCTTTAGGGTACTGTCAGCTGATGGGGGAATTTATCTTGTGTGCTGACTGTACCCTACTTTGTGGTCTTATTCAAGGTTAGTATTTAATTTTATAACTTAACCAAAGACTAACTGCAAAGGGTCTTGGTTTGTAAACAATACTTCCCACGTTTAAAAAACGCGTATGCCTGACAGCACCATAGCATTTCCAAAAAATTAAATATATCTGAATTAAAAGAATATTTATTTTTCTGTATTAATTATTGTTAAACTACCGTAGATTTTAAATTCAAGTTGTATTAACTACAACATACTATTTTTTTTATATTAGAACACAATTCCGTGTATTAAAATAATAAATATACTAGTATTAATAATGTATCAAATAGGTAATATATCACTTACATGGAAGCCTTAAAAATACAATAGTTTTAAATAAATTCGATGTTAGGATATTTATATGGTCGAGGAGTTATTTATTATTTTGTGAATTGTAAAATAGATACTGATAAATACTGGTACTTTGGTGCTGAGTACGTTGTAGTATTATACAAATATAAAAATTATGAAATGTATAAATTGTATAAATAAATTATAAAACGCGTTTATGTATTAATAAATTGTATTTTATTCCAAAATTTGTCTTCAGCACAAACGGGTATTTTCCAATATAAGAGGTTTTGATACGTTAAAATACTTCCTAATTACAAGAATTTCAAATTTTAAATAACCTATAATTAAGTGCTTTGGTTATAGTTATTTTAGCAAAACATTTTAGTATTCTAGTCTGAGTTTCGATTGTTCTTTACTCTTATGAAGCTTAAAATGTTATGTTCTCATATCTTTATAGTAGGGTTTAATAATATGAACTGTTTTTCTACTGAATTAGTTTCTGGGAGGATATTATCCTTCAAAGGTATGAAATTAATGTACGAAAACACTGACCCCCAAGGCTTCTTAATCAATATATATAATAAAAAATTGATAAAAGAAAAAATATAGTGTGTGAAAAGTTTCCAAATTTTTGAAGTCACACTAAAGTTTTAAAAATTAGCTAAAAATAATATCTTATAAGTATAAGCTTTAGAACAATAATACATTATAAGTAATTTTAGACATTTTAATACATTTATTTGTAAAAATAAATATGATAACCTTAATTTCTTTAAAGCTGGATTGAAAGCAAGAATATATTCTTTGTTGTCCAATGAATAGACAAAAATATCTCGGCTAAAGTCAAATTATGTTTATGAGGGTCAGTGCTCCTTAAATCCTTGGGCTAAGTCTGTCTCGTTGGTGTAGAGCTAGGATTTAAGGTATCAAGCGTAAGGTGTCTGCGCTATTTGAACGTAGATCTAAATTATGAGGGTTGATCCAGTTGATCTTACGTGGGTGATACAATGAACTAAAATATATATCTCATTTTCCCGCTGATTTGAGGAGATAACAGACAACGCCCTATAAGAAGCTATTCGTGGCAAAATTACCAGTATTTCTATTCCATAAGTTAAGAAGTAATGTACTATATTCTAAAAACATAATTTTTAATATTAGTTTTAACATTCTAAAATGCCAGTATATTTCTTAATGTAATATTCTCCTTCTTAATACCTTTGCAAAAATTCCTCTCAGAATCCAAATACTCATAGTATATTATTCATTTAGCGTAGCATTACATGATCTTGAATGATTTCTTGAGATTTGTATTGAAGTTAACTATCTCCTGCAAGAACATAAATGTGCCATTTGATATTATTTTTTTAAGTTAATGAACTTAATTCCCGTACAAAACAACTATGCATAGTCCAAAAAGCTACCGAATAGATCCCAATAAATGTTTATTCATCTTAGAAAATAAATTAGTTTTTAACTAATTCTTAATAATTTAAAAATGATTACTGAAGAATAGTAAAAACTGAACTACTTATTTCTTTTTATAAGTCAATAATTTCTTTCATGATTCGATTCAAATATATTAATGACTTGATTTTAGTTAGGTTCGTGAATCATTGCAAAATAAATAATTTAAATGTTAATTAATTTGTTTATTATTATTCTGCTTATTTTAAATGAACATAGCAAAAAAAACAGCAAATATATTTGTAAATATTTTAATGATTTAAATTTTAAAAGGTTTTCAAAACAACTGACTGAGTCAAATTCTTAACGGTTAAACATGAAACTACACAATGCTTGTTTACTTATTGCTTTATTGATTTTGTTTTTCTGATTTGTTGTTCTAATCTGCTTTCTTTTCTTTTCAACCTGTCTGTTCCGGAATCGCTCATCGGTTCCAGAGATACAGTCAGGTGAGTGCAATCTCATATTATTTATTATGTTTTTATTTTGGTTTTGTTAAAAGTTTTAAGTGCTAAATCATTCTCCAACAACCATGAATTTGCCTGCATGAATTTGTTTTAACATGTTTAATCAAATATCAATTTCCTGCTCTTTTTTTGTTACATTTTTTACTTTAAAAGATGTTCTAGTGCATAATTTATAAAATTCTCTATTCTTATTTGATATTAACAAAATTTGGATTTTTGGTTGCTTTATGAATTGAAAGAATGAATTCAAAATGATCTCAAGAATTGCATAAAATAACTAGTGAGTGCATTGAAGTCATAAATTTTATCATTAATATTATCTTGAAGGTAAAATATTGCTGAATCTGGAAAACTAATTAACAACGAGAACAGTAGATATTTTAACAGCAGACCTTTAAATTCAATCCAGGCTCAATTTTTAATGTACAGGAACTCCTGGATAGTTTTGATAGTGATTATATAGATCCTCTGAAGTTTGAAAAATAAAATACAATAGAAAATAAATTATTGAAATTGGAGATAAATTTTTAACATTTAAAAACTTTCTGTGATTTTTTATTTAAATTTAGTTTAACCAATTCACAGAACAGAAAAACAATCCAAATGTAACCATGTAACCTTAAGGTCGAACCTTGTGAAGACTTGCTAATTATTTAGCTTGTACAAATTTGCATTTGAATTTTGTTCAGATTATGGTTTATTTTAATCTTCAACCCATAATCTAAACAAGTCAACACTTAAAACCGGATGATGAGGGATTGTATTTTCTAATTGACAATCTACTGATAGTATGGGGACTGGACTATTGCAAATGCTTCCAAGGTTTCCTAAAAAATCAAGTAACTGAATAAGGAGTAGGCTTAAGTTCAAACTATTCCCTTCCAAAGTGAAAGGGGAACACTCCTTGACACCAGTTCATTTTAGAACCACCTTCACAGTAGCAGTCAAGAAGTAAGATATGTATCCCCACGACAAACATGCCAAACTCTTCACCCCGGAATTTTCAAACGGAGAACACTCCCTACTAGTTTATAAAACGTCTTCGCTCCATCAAACTCTAAAGAATATTTCGCAGGGGGTGTTTCCGGAGCCCCCTTAAACCGCACGGAACAAGGAATTTCGCCAGTGATCGATTCCGCGGGGGGGGGGGTAATACGGCCCGACCCCGCGCTGTCAATTACTCCCGAACAGAAAACCGATAAAATGAATGACGCAGTTAAAAAACTATTCCTGGATTATATTCCGCATATGATTGCCCAGAGAAACAGCATCGAATTAAAAGTGGGCCGGGCTATGTTTTTTTCATCTCCCCGTCAGGGGCGGGCAAATTAAAAAAACAAATCTCTCCCGTCCCCCCTCGAGGGGGGGGGCTTCTTTTAATAAGAGTCAGTCTGGGGGAGGGATCGCCAAGTTGCACAAACACGTGTCACAGGCGCTAGGGGTCGGGGTGGGGCGTGTTCCGTCCTTCGTTAATGAGTTTTTCTAATCGAAATGCATTTGCATCTCTTAACAAGTTTTCCCTTTTTTGTTGTTGTTGCTGCTGCATCTCCCTCAGACCGTAACGACTTTCTTCTCCATTAAGTATTTTGCTTCTCATAAAAACCTCGCATGCGCCTTCTTTTTTAACGAATGTTCTTATTAAAAACGATGTAAGGGCGCAGCCCCGGAGAGGTTTTTTTTACCCTAGCGCCCCTGCCCAAACCTCGTCGTCATTTGGAGGAGGGTTTTTTTTTCTGCGCCCTTTTTTTTCTATTCCAGCCCGGCTGTTTTTCATTACGGCTCGTGTCTGCGTCTTCATTTCGCCCTCCTCCCCTCCCCCCCCTCGCTCGGTTTGCGCCCCACCCCCTCCTTTTTTGTCTCTCCTTTCATTTAAAGACGGATAAAAAAGCAAAAAAAGAGCTTAGTCATTAATGGTTTTTAAAATACAAACATGGTTTTTTAAGATTTTAAGAGCGTAAAAAAACAAGGACTGCCTCGCTCTTTGCATTAGAAGGAGACGGGCGGGGGGAAAAAAACTGCAGGTTTTTTTTTTTTACTTCTTCTCTTCCTTTCAGTTCTCTATCCACCGGATCTTCCTGTGTCCCGGGGCGGATTTTTTTCTCCCGTTTTTTTGCTTCTCCCGGGGTGGCACAGAAGCGGCATTCCGGGGGGAGGGGGTTATTTTTTTCTCTTCTTTTCGTTAATTTTTTCTCGTGCTCGCGGGTACGGTTTGGCAATATATTTTAATGAACCTTCTAACCGGTGGATATTAGAAAGCGCTTGATGAGAATATTTGAAGCTCGCATTTTTAAGAGGGTAAAAAATGAAAGAAGCGAAAAAATTGCGCGTAAAAATAAAAGCCTTTTAACTACGCTCTTTATTTACTTATTCGGGTGGGTATCGCCAAATTCATCGGCTCTTTCCATTATTTATGACTGAGGGGCCTGACGTTATTGATCCTGCAGGTGCCTCGGTCCACGTCTGAAACATGCGATCGAATCATCGCTTTGGAACGTTTCGGCAGATGTAATGGCTGCTGCTAGTATCGTACGCCGCTCCTTGTTTCCCCCCACTTTTCATTTTTATAATAAATAATTGGGAAATTCTATTAGATTTGAAAGTTTAGAATGTTA
The DNA here is from genome assembly GCA_963680715.1 of Tetragnatha montana. NCBI lineage: Eukaryota > Metazoa > Arthropoda > Arachnida > Araneae > Tetragnathidae > Tetragnatha > Tetragnatha montana. The sequence continues at coordinate 24,184,338 of OY796680.1, forward strand.
AATTACTTTTTGAATACTTCTAAATTGAAGACTTCTTTAAGATATCTTGTTCTCGGAAATTGGTTTGGGATGATGTGCTGATTTTGTATTTTCCTTATTTTGTTTCTTTCATATTGTTTTAATGAATAATTTTTTCTGGAAAAACTTTTCATCTTCATTAGTTCAAAAAGATGGTGAATTAAAATGGATAATTAGTTTATTTTGAGGTCCAATGTTACTGATTTATGTAAGGTTATGAAGCAGATATTGAAAGAAGTATTCTAAAATGTTATGTAAAGATCAAATACAGTAATATTTTCAACGAACTTTCATAAATAGAGACTAATTAAGTAAAAAACATAACCAACGAATGTATTACATCTAAACTGTAATTTTAATGTATGGAGGTATCAATAAATTTTCCATTTAAGTTTCATTGGGTTCTTAAAAGGCTATAAAATAACAATGGTGTAATATAATTTTATGCTACTATAATAAAATCTATCATGATTACATTAAAGTTGAATTAAATACGAAAAATGCTAAGTCTCGAGATAATGTTATAAACAAAGGGGGGAGTAAACAGTTGAAAATATTATCATATCTAAGTAATTTATGTAACTTGCGTGTTTTTATTCAAAATAAACACAATAATAATTATTGATTATCATTTACATTTCATTTAGAATTTCATTCCATTATAGCAACTTAAGTTTATTTTAGTTTTTAAGGTGTTTAAACATAACATTTACTTTAAACTTAGCGTTATTTTTAAAGTTAAGAGTCAAAATAAAAAAAAAAAACACATTTAATATACATGAAATTTTTATCACTGTTTTCGTTATTGTTTCCCGTGTTTTTAAAACTGACCCTTTTTACCTTCTTGTGTTTCAGCCTCAAACTGGAATGCGAGAAACTGGCCAGTGAGAAAACCGAGATGCAGCGGCATTACGTCATGGTAAGATTATTCGAATAAATTCTACGCTAAAACTTTAATTTAAATCCTGGGCATGCTTACGAGATTTGATTAAAGTTTTGATCAGAAGACCAAACTGCATTAAACTTGTAATCGCAACTAAATGCTAATTAATCGAATGCCCTGACTGATGTTATCACGAATGCATTTGTTGATTAATTTGGAATTGCGATTTCTGATCCTGGCTGCCATATTTATAGATGTTCATGATGTTAATATTCAAAGTTATTCAAATGCCGCGATCCAAAAGGTCTCGGCGATTTCAGAGGAGAAATCTAAAGGAGAGCCGGTCTGAATTATGTCTGGATTATGTAGCGCTATTCCAGTCTCTCTTCCTCAGATGGAATGCACTTTAAATTGAGGATATAGAAATGGCCATTTTTGGGAGCGTAAGGAGACGGCTGTTGGTATCAAATACCTGTGTATTTTATATTAATATATTTATGACATAAATTTATAAGTGCATATTTGGAATATCTTACATAAAAAGGAAATTGAGTTAGTTACTCTTAAGAACCCTTAGTATCATTTAAGGTCTTAAAGTGAAAATTTACAAAATATTTTAAAAATTGTTTTTTTAAGACCTGCAAGGCAGTCAGAAAAGCATTGATTTCTGCATTTAAAATGTGTACCAGTTTTTTTTAGATATTTTTCCGTGGATACTGATCATTACTATATATAGGGCATCCCAAAAATCGCGGGAAATATTTATAGGGGGCTACACAAAGACAATTCACAAAATTACTTAGAAAAATATGGTCCCTTGCGTAATGCTGAGACACTACTAGACGAAAAAAGTTGCTAGAAATGAAAGATGGGTCATGGTGGACCTGGGGTTAGATATATAGTTCTAGTGTCAATTTTCATGATTTAACATATCATAAAACCAGTTTAAAGCAGGACATGAAATTTATATGTTGTCTTTAAAGGGGTCAACTTCAAAATGTGACAAGAATTATTATATTGTCGCATGACAAGGACACCAGGCACACATGTATATTTCAAACATGTTAATGTTGACTTTACTATGCCGTTTACCACTCTGTATATAAATATGATTTCGATACATACAAGTTGGAAATTGTATGTCTGGTGGACAATCATATTTATATACAGATTGATAAACGGCATAGTAAAGTCAACATTAAAAAGTTAATACTGGTAATTGTGTTTACTTATAAACATACAATTCAAGTATTTAAATTCGAATTTACTGGTGATGTGATTTTGTAAGACTTGATTAAAACACCATATTTTTCTCATTTTGCATAAATTTCAGAAATCAACTTCTTATGTTTCAATTTGGCTTGAATGGTTTTAGCTGCACTAAAGCTCCCCTGTAACCATATTTATTCTCTCTAAGAGTCTGTGATTTTTTTTTTTGCAAATTTACGTTAGGTTAGAAAATATTTCCCCTCTATTTCAAGAATGAGAACTGTATAACAATTAACAAAACTTCCAACTAAGTTGGATACAAAAAGATGGTTACATTCAAATAAAATTCAATCAAGTTCACTTTAAAAAAGAAAAGTTATATACGATAAAATGTACATTGAACAATACATACATGCAGAAAAGTTTAAAAAAATGCTTAGTAATCCAAACAACTCGTCTTCTACCTTGTTATGGTTTAGTAGTATTAGGAAAACGAAGAAAAATATAGACTGATAAAAAATTGATTGCAAAAGTAACAAAAAAATATAAAACCATTTAAAAAAGACAGAAAATATCAGGTGTTAAATCAAACTTCTTAATACTTCTATAGTGTTTACCAGATCACAAAAGTGAGCATTGTTTTGTGTAGAACTAACTGTTTGTTTCACCTATACATCCACACGAAATGTATTTTCTGAGTACATATACACTTGTCCTTTCGCAATGGGTACTGATCTTTTTTTTAATTTTTAAACATTTTGAAATAGTGTCCCTCGAGAAAACAAATATATTTCAATATCAACAAAAATATGACTGAAGTGCAATTCAAAGCCCTTGTTATATTTGAGATCCCTACGTTTTTAGTTTGCTTGTAATTTGTGTATTCAACTGTTATGGGCCAAAAGGGTAAACAGACAGATTGTTGAAACGAATCAACAGCTTTGAAAACGTCCTAGTTAAACCGTGTTTCTGGTGGATAAATATCCAGTTAAGTATACGATTTTTGGAACATTCTATGCAGGCATATTTAAACAGCAAACACATTAGCGAATGATAAATATTTAACTTTAGAATAACAGCTTTCAAGACTGTTTTTACAACATATGGAATTAGGTGGAGAGTGGCAAAAAAGAATGTCAACCCTTTTCGCGTAGCAACGGCCCATGTAAACTTTGCTTAACAGAGGTTACGACATTTCTCTTGTTTATTTCCTCCCCCCCTAGGAACTACTAAATACAATTCCTAATTTAAGTTTAACTGAATTATAGTTTAACTAAAAGAGTCGATAAGATCTAACTTTAAGACGGTTTAAATAAGATTTATATAAGTTCTAATATATATATTTCATTTACAGTTAAGTTTTATAGTTTGTTATCACCATTGCAATTAAAAAACAATACAACTTTAGAAAATATTTAATGTTTGACCCTAAAGATTATATAACAACTTCTTATGCATATATTTTAATGAAAACTTTTAAATTAAGATCCTTTTTAAGCAAGTTTTTCTTTTGTTTAAAGGTTGAACATTTTCTTGAACATGCACTATTTTTAAAAATTTAAATAAATTCCTTACACCACTCTATAATAAATACATATGTACTATTTACTCTTATATTATTTTACACTATTTATTTCCGAACTAAAACCTCTAGAAATTATCACAGAATCATGTTCCCAATTTTTCTATTAACACCTCTCATCTGTGTTTCATATTTATGAACAGTACACTTACATTTTCATTTTGTGCTTATACTAAAAAATAAAGTTTTCAACTATTTAATTCTCTATTATAAAAGTCTGTAAAAATATATCTCCTTCTAAAACGTATACTATACGTATTTATACCCACATTTTATTAAAACTCTTAAATATCATTGAGTAACACCGAATTTGAGTTTATTAGGGTTGAACTTCTTCATGCAATACTTCATGAATGTGAATAAAGTTTGAAAATTTATCGAATAATGCCTTGTTACATTGCTATTATGGCTGTGATGTGTAATATGCTTAATCTAATGCTTTTGACTGAAAGTGTTCTGTTGCAATGAATGTTAAATAGAGTACATCGCTTAATAAGGTAATTAGTTACTTCAAGTAACTTATATAACTTTGTTGCATTGGCGAACATTTTAATGTCATTAGTAATTTCAACAACTTTCAGATTTATATGCAGCAGTGAAAGGATAACCTATGTGTAAAATTTCGATTAGTTGCACAAGCAAATAGTTATTATGAAATTTTAAAAATACTTGCAATAAAAATTTTATATTTTTCATTTTTCTTACAGTACTATGAAATGTCTTATGGATTGAACGTCGAAATGCACAAGCAGGTAGGATTTTTTAATTGTGTTTTGCTGCTATGTATTGATTTGAGTTTTCACTTGTTTCTGAACAGGGAAGGTTTAATAGTAATGGCGTGAAAAAGTGAAAATGAGGCTTGAGATTTTAGATATTTTAGAAAATTACTCTTAAAAAATACTTATCTTGTTCTTGTTGCTGGATGCAGGGCTAAAAATGGGTGCTTTGGGAAAATTTGCAAGCAGTGTAATATATTTTGAACATATTTAGAAGATAATGTCTTTGGGTTCAAACCATTAATTGGATACCAAATAGGATTTCTTTTACTCATTACTGATAACTCCTCCCGTATTAAACTACTTAGCAAAATCTTTGTACTTTGGAATATAAAATTTTTTAAATATTAGCAATTTTACATTTTCTTTGTTCATTTCTTAAAACATAAATAAAATTTATTTGTTATCAACAGTTTTAAAGAATAAAAAATTATAAAATACAGTCTCTGTATATGTAGCAAAGTATTTGTAACTGAAATTTTAGTTTTTAACAGTTTATGCATAGTATAGAACTTTTTCTCTTGCTATGTGATATTTTTTCTGATTACCAAGCTAAATTTAATATTGATATTTTTTTTTTTAATTCTGACTCCAACATTTCTTTTGAGTCGGTTGTACTACTACGGTTACTATTTTAACTTAAATAATATTTTACTCAGAAAAAGTTAATATTTCTTCATACTTCCATTTGTTTTCATACCTTATCTTGTCATTACTAGCTCGAATATTTATCAAAACTTTTTAGTAATTTATTTTACATTCAAAGCTGTCAAGTTAAGATTCTCTTATCAAAAATGATAAAGCAGATTTATTATAAGGATATTAATTCTACCGATAAATTAAATAATTATATACCAGTAATTAAGAATAATACAGGGTATTTCAGAACTATCTGTAAAAAATAATAGGGTGGGTAGGGAGAAATGGGCTAGTGGGTAGGGACTAGACTAGACAAATCATATTTCGTCGAAAGAAAAAAATAAACTAAACATAATTGTTTGAAAAGATTCAATGAATAAGGTACAACAGTATTAAAATTAATACTGATCTGAACTGAAACAGTTGTCAAACCGTGGGATGATTTATTAAAATGCAATATCGAGAGTTAAGCCAAAGAATGGAGTTCCAGGGAAACATCTGCAGTAGACAGTCTCATTCGTTGTATATGTTTGATCATCCACACTTAAGTCCAGATCTTTCTTCCAGTGTCTTTTACCTGATCTTTCTCCAAAAAGAATACCTGTCTGATCATTGGAATACGATCAGACTTTATTCTTCGGCTTAACTCTAGATGTTGCACTTTTATAACTCATATAATTAAAAAATGTTTTAACTTTGATCAAATGTATTGTAAAAGTAGTTGGCATACTGCTGTACCTTATGCAATGAATCTTTTCACTCACTTTTTTTTTTGTTAAACAGGCCTTGTGAAAATTGCCTTATTAAGAGTTCGGAAACATCCTGTAATATACACAGGGAAATTAATTAGTAATATACTCAGAGAAACTTAAAAGAATCGATACTTAACAAAATAAATAGCTTAGAAGAATCGAGTATTTTTTGCGAAACGAAGTGTCGTACCGTATCTGCGCTTTGATTTCCTGTATTCAATACTAAAAAGTGTCCAATACTTACTAATCTATTGGCCCCACTTTAGTAATAGGTACATATCCTCCAAGAGATTTAATTTTCAGTATTTTTTATTAGTTTTAAGGTCTTTATTTAATGGTATTTAAAACACTTCCTTTCACACTTCACTGAATCCCTCTTTAATCATCCCCAACAGCTCTAAAGTCATTACCAAACCCCTTTAATCGTCTTTTCCTCCAAAAATCGAACCCTCCAAATAGGCCCTACCCACGAAAAAAAAAATCTCCCCATTGTCGCAAAAAGGCTCTTCGTTTATCGAAAAGCTAATTGCGAGGCTCATTCCAGCAAACCAATTCCCGAACACCGTGTCAACATTTCATTTACCGATTTTTAATAGCCAAGAAGAGTGCCAACCTTTTAACCGAATTAACAAGGCTGCAGCAGCCCCCGGCGCGTTTCCAATAATAAAAACGGAATATTTGAGAAGCCTTATTTTGCGTTTTTGTTGCTTGCCGTGCCAGTCGTATTTGCATTGAGAGTCTCAATCTCTTTAAGTCGTCGCATCGGGCCTTCGTTATTTTAAGGCGCCCGATGTTTGTGCGAGTAATGTTAGCGGGGCCGTGAGGCGTCAGCCTGTATACGCATCGGAATGAGAACGGAGAGGCCGGGCCGGCTTCCATTTTGTACCACCACCGCCCCCTTTTTTTGAGGGGATGATTAATGTTGAGAAATATGAATGTCTGGGTAAAATTCCGAGAGAATCCCAAATTTTTGTGTGCTCTGTGTGATTTTTGGCGAAGAAATTTTGTTTTGAACTCTAAAAATCGTAATAAACAGAGAATTTGGGATGAAACTAACGAGTAGCCTGCTTTGAACTCTCATAATTGTAATAAAAATGTGAATAAACAGTGGAGATAAGGAATAAAATGCTTCAAAATCTCACTAAAGGATAATACAATTTATTGTGGCTGCACTGTTTAGCTTAAAAATATAGGATGTTTTTGTCCTTTAATTGAGATTCTGTTAATTAAGCTTCTGGAATAATCCCGAAGGAATTAAAGTACTCTTTAAAAAATAGAAATCGTAAAAACAACAGGAAGATTATTACTTTTTAAAAATTTTGGAGTTGTCTTATGCAGTTATCATAACACTGATAAAATCCAAAATACTATAATTTCAAAAAGTTGAAGTATCCACGTACATGTGTTTTAAGGAGTAAAAATGACAAAATTACATTAAACATTTTTTTTGTAACTTGTGTTAATATTCTTTAAACGTTACGCGGCATGTGGTTTAGAATTTTATTGACATTTTTATCAGTGTTGTGTTCTACACTAATTTTCATCCTTTTGACTTTAAAATGCAAATTACTTATGATGATGATGTCAATCAGATATTAAAACTTGATAATTAATTATATATCACATTTACTTAGCCTTTTAATGACTTCTAAGAATTGAATTAATTGTGGGATTGAATCCTTCATGATGTTAACCCCTAATCTCTTTTATTTTCTCAAAGAAGATTCTTTGACTCTATGGTACATTTTTATTTTATTTTGATATTTTGTGATCGTTTATATAAAAAAATATTGTTTATGGTTTTTAAACAAAGCTTCTCAAACGCAAACAAAATTTTAAAATTGCTGAATTACTGAGAACCACATTTAATTTCAGTTTATATCAGATAAATAACATTTTTCTCGAATTTCTCCCAATTCCGAAACTCTCACCGTGGTCTCCAATGGCGTCCCCCAATAGCCTTCCCTCCCACTCCCACCGTTCGTTGAAAAAGGAATCATAGTGTGTTCAATTCTGTGCCCATAGGGGAAAAAAAGAAGTTTCCATTCTGTTTCCAGAGAAGCCATCTGCTCTTTCTAAGCATCTCATTTGACACGTGCTTCGTCCCCGGAACCTTTCTTTCCGCCCCCTCCCCACCCAAAAGGGGGGGGGAGGAGAGGGATGAGGAAGGAAGATGAAGAAGATCCGACTGAGGTTACGGCAGCAGCTTCTTGCGCGATCAAAGGACCCGACTGCATTAGAATGAATTATTGACAGTTATTTTTCATCACCGCTTCGCGTTTTTGGGGAGCTCGATGCTTGCTTGTTGTTTCTTTGCTTTGCTGCAGCACCCTCGCTCCGCTGGCTGCGTCTCGAGAGAGGATTCCTTCCCATGTATCCGCTTTTTCTTTTCTCGCCGCCGCCGCCGCCACTACACGTTAATTTGAAAGTTATTGGCCACGCCCACGCGCGTGTAACGCCTCTCTCGCGCTGGGAACGCCCATCCAGGTGGACAGTGAGGAGGGGAGGATGTGTGGTTTGATTAAGTGGAGGCAATTAGAAGATGGGGAGGTGATTGTGTGAGGTAGGGATGTCGAAGATATCCAATAACGATGGGACTCTCCTCTTCTGGTTTAACATATCACTATTAAGATAACGTTATTTCGAAAAATATCTCTTAAGCTTTTTCTCATTTATAATAGAAATTATTACAAATGTATTACCGTTTCAATCAAGGTATTAGTAGAGGTAAAGATAAACTAAACTAAAACACATTCCAAATAATGAAAATAAACAATTTCTTTTTATCCATTTAAGTTTTTCTTCGTGAATATTATAGGTAAGTCAGGTTTTATAAACCAAAGCAAATGAACCATAAACGATTAAGCTGTTGTCCCTGATGTTTTAACTTCAACAGAATAATTCTACCATATATTATTTCTTTTCCTCTCTAAAAGCGTGGTTAACTTAAATACATAGAACATTCATTAGCAAAAATTTCTCAATACTAATAATTTTTCAAACGTTGTACCTCTTCTTGTTAACAAGAAGAGGTACAACGTTTGAAAAATTATTAGTATTAGAAAACGGGACGGGACGCTTTATCGAAACTAAACCTAACCTATCCTTTAATGATGAAATGCCTTAAAGAGACTGTCATTTGAAAATTTTAAGAGAAAAAATTAAAGAAGTTGATTATTCATGACTTTTTTATCATTGGTTTGATAGGAAATTCAATGAACCAAGAAAATACTTCGAATTATCCACGACTTCTAATCAAAGGTGTTTGAGTGATCATTAATAATTCAAAATGGATATAGATCCTACACCATATTTCAACTTTATACTTTAGTGTATCCTTTTTATTTCTATAATGGCAAACCTAATGTTCTGAAAATAAACTAATGCCCAACGGCTAACCATAAACCTAAATTTCTCAACATCATTATTATCATATAAAACCCAAACGAATATCAAACTCAGTGTCCAAGTATCCACCCCTTGAACTCCCCAGCACTCACCTAAAGTTATTAAGACTTTTCCGAAAAGCTTTTCACGCGAATCTTTTCCGTCCACATTTTCTCGCGGAAAAGCTTTTCAGGTCGTCTCCGTGACTTGCAGAAAAGTCAGGAAGCTTGTCTTGAAGGGCTGGCTCGACCAAGTCCATTCAAAAGAGCCCTTAATGATGGTCCAAGGAAATCCTTAAGAAGGTGTGATCTTTACATGCGCCGCGCTCTTCTTGAAAGCAAAGGGTTCTGGAAACCGGAATATTAATCTCGAATTTGTTCAATTTTGTAAGTTAGGAGGCGAAAATGGTTCTGGATTGTTGCGCGCATTGATTTCGGTGCTTTTAATCATCGAAATCGTGGGGTGGTGTTAATGTGTAGTACTTTGAAAGGACACTAGTGAGATGTATTGGGAGTTATGTAATTTATATTTAGTGATTCGTTTTGTTTTAAGAAGTATAATTAAAATAATTTATAAAATTTGACGTTTTTAAAATTTCAAAATTCTTATTTCAAAAGAATTTCTATTCTTATTTCCCATTCGACAAATATTTTTAAGATATATCTTGTATTTCATTTTAAATCAAAGATCCAGTATGTACTAAACACATAACTTTAAATTTTATATGGTATAGAGTTGAAAATAATTAAAAATTATTTTCTTAAAATCAAAAATATTGAAATACTTAATTTATTAATTATAATACAATCCAATCTAGTGTAGTTATGTCCCAAAATATATATCTTATTTATGAGCCTTTTATAACGTTCTTTTAATTACGTCGAGAAATGGGTCTCATTGACCATTTCCATTTGTGGAATCCAATATAAACTTGCCTTTATTACCTACAGATATGTATAGTTGTCAAGGGGTAAAACATCTTTGGTAACCTTTTCGTTATCTATCCCGTTAAAAATTACCAAGCGTTTTTTAACTCCAATCATTCAAATATTTCCAAATTTTGATTGTTTTCATTAATATAATTCTAACTTATGCACTTTTACGGTAGGATAACAGTTTTGATGATATTTCCATTCTTTGAAGTTTAAAACTGCTTTGGAATTTTTTAGCGGGATAGATAATGGAAAAGTTACAAAACTTTTCTTTGTCAAAAAAGTGCTAACTGTCAAATGACCAAAGTTCACAATCTGTCCAGTGAAACACAGCATGAATGCCTGCATTTTATAACATTGTCATTTAACACACAAAATCGATTTTTTCCATTATTCATCGGACATTCCAATAAAGATACTTCCTCCCCATAACCAACCACACCTTTTTCTTTTCCGCACAGCACCTATATTGATATTTCCAGCCATCACCAGCCAACACACTCAAGTTACCTCACGGAACGAAATAATCGAATCAAACGTCCAACCCATCCTCTCACACTCCACTTTTTCATTATGCATAGTATATAGATTTCTTTCCGCCACGACACCCGACGACACGCCTCCGTGGAAAAACTTCCCCGGATCGCGTGTAAAAGAGCCTGCTGCAAACTTATCAATTATTCCCTGGCTGATGAGGAGAACGCAGCCTCTTCAATCGCCGGTCGGCCGCCCGTAATGACCGACGTTAAAACCTCCGCTTAGAGGCCGCAAAGTTTTGGGTCGGGCCCCTCGACGAGCACGAGTTATTAATTTTTAAGCGCTCCGCCCTGGCGACCGATAATTAAAACAGATCGCGCCCATTATCTATTCATTAGGGCGCACCGCAGCGCCAATTACCCGGCCGACAAAATAGATTCACTCGGCCGCCCCTGCGAAAAAAGCGCCCTGCTTTATTGCGCCCCTTCATTACCTAAGCGGATTAGAGTTGCTTCTGAAGTAACAAATCTTTCTCGTGTGTTGTGAGGAGTTCTGTCTACCTCTACCTCCTCGATAGCGTCGGAATGAGGGGGTAGATTGAATCGTGCTTGAACGAATGGGCTTTATTTGATGCTATCTTCAGTTCACAAGTTCAGGATTTTCATAGTTGCACTGCCCAGATCTACAGTGAAATAAACATGATAAGATTATTAAAGAATGAATTTATTTTACAGTTTATATATTTATTTGATATTTAACTGTCATAGAAGGGCGATTCCACGAAAAGTGGTCCTGACAAACTGAAAATTTTTTTCCACATTACATGGAAAAAAGTCTTATTTTCTGAATGAAAAATGTCCATTTCTTTCAATTTCAGCAACAGTTTTGAGAAAAAAAAATTATTTTTATCAGATTTTGGCTATTTTTGACAGCACTTAAATTGGATGAAAAAAGACACTGATTAGATACAATTTCAAAACTATTTTTTCTTATTTACTTTTAATTTTTTATTGGAAAAACTGACGAATGTTATTAATACCAATATCCTACTATAATTATATGCCATGTATTTTCAACAAAAGCATTCAATTAGATTTTAAACCCCCAAAATAAAAATGCTAATTTTCGGTCACACACGTAACGCAAAAAGTAGATAAGTTTTTCTCCAAGGTCAAATAATAGAAATTAAAGAAAAATATCTCGCATTATAAACTAACTTTATGTATAGATCATATACCTTGACTTTCATCTTTCTGCATATAATAGAAAAAAATGTCCGGGCTTTCAAAAACCGGTCACACACGTAACGTTTTTGAAAAAAAATTCGATACATATTGGATTTAAAGTGTAGCTTTGAAGGATTTTAAATAATCATTTAAAAATAATATGTGCTGGTACGTAACTAATATACACCTACTTGGAGCTATTGTGGAAATTCATTTTAAAGAAGGAAAATGAAGAAAATGACTGTCCTTGTGTAATTTACAGTGATGGACCATCCTGTGAATTCAAAAACAAGTTCATGGCTATGGTTCTACACTCTTTCTCCATTAAGTATGGAGGTGAATGGTTCTGGAAGTATTTTGCAACCTCGCATGGGAAAGGAGTTGTGGACGGTGTAGGAGGAAGAGCTAAATCTCTAGTGAGGCAAAAGAGTATGTCGAAATCTGGAGAAACAAATGTTCAATCGTCAACGGATTTCTTTAATCTGGTAAAAGAACTCGTGCCTTCAACAGAAGTACTTTTAGTCAATAGCGTTGACATTGAATCCAAAATAAAGACGGATAACCCCTGGGAGGGTGTGAAAAATATTCCAGGCATTCAAAAAATGCACGTGATTTCAGCAAAGGATAATATAATTAATCTGTGGCACACAGATGCTGAAGATAAATGTACTCCAAATTTATCAATAATGTACATACAATAATGACCAATAAATTAAGAAATCACAACTAGAAAATTTATAAAATCACTTTAAGTTCTTACTTTTGTAAAATTAAAATACAATAAATGTTTTTTGTTTACTTTTTGAATGACTTTGGCGAACGAATTTCGCACGGTCACACACGTAACGCTCTTTGGTCACACACGTAACGAAAATATTTTAATTTATTACAGACAATGTATAATTTTTTAAAAAATAATATTGCATGGAATAAATACCTAACACATGTAGGTACACATAAAAAAATTGAGGATCATTATGCTTTTCAAAATTCACACGAAATTGGAAAGTACCATGAGGTGTACCTTATTCGTGAGTTTTCCGAGTCACACACGTAACGCGACTTTTAAAAATTTATTTAAAATCACAGAATTGTCGGAGCATAAAACTTTCACCTCTAAAATTTTCCTGCATTATCTCTTATATCATAGTAAAAAACACTAACAGTCATTTTTATAATTTCATATAAATTTTTAGTGATATTTACTAAAAAACAGCGTGCAAATGTCACACACGTAACGGTGTAATGGCCCAGAAGACAAATATTCAAAGATGCAAGTTAATTTAAAATGTTTGTGAAACTGAGAAAATTTGGTAGAAACCAATATCATTGACTGATATGCAACAAATGGTATTTAATAGATCAATTTTCCTTCCTTACAAAATTCCTTATTTCTTTGAGTGCTTTTCACTTCAAAAACTAAGCACACAATATCTACAAATTTTTATATCCCTGTAAGACTTCCCCATCAATAGTTATTTTGACGTGTAACTTTTTTCCTTGATTTTATTTCGTCATCATTTTATACCTCAGCACCTTTCTTGCTTGCAGCCATGCATAAAAATTTTAAAGGAGCTTGAATTGTGTATCTTGTGTGAACATGGTTAGGTTTTTTATTCCATGATTGTTTACAGATGCTTAAGGAATTCGAAATCGATATTTTAGTAAGAACCTACTTTAATAGATTCACTTTCACACCTTTTATACAATATTTACTGATACCCTCCTTCTTTAGAATTTTTTACCCTTCCCCTCAAAATTCCAGATATCATTTTATTGAAAGGGGTTAGATAATAGGTAGTTTTTTCCATCACAAATTTTACTCAGCTGAGTATCTCTTTGGTATAAATATTTATTCATTCTTAAGAATAAACATTTTTGAATGTATGTCAAGCTTAAAATTTTCGAATTGTGGACAAAGTTTCCAATAGCAGTTAAATGAGATTCTAGTTTATGTGGTCTTATTTGTGTCAATACAAACATACATATTAGCGGTAAATTGTTGTCCAGTCTTTAGTATTAGAACATTGATTTGATGCACTATTGTAAGGTTTTCTTATTTTTATTTTACATACTGCAGCCCATATAAGGACCAAGCAGGGGGTTACAAAATAAGAAACAGTTTAAAGAAAATTCCATATAAGTACATAATAGGAACTAAGGTTAATATACACAGTAAAACAGCAAAAATATAAATTATAAATATTTTTAAAGTTGGGAAACAAAAGAACCCACAGATTCGGAAAAGACAATCTCATTTGGGAGCCTGTTTCATTCTTCAATTGTGCGAGGAAAAAATGAAAAATTAAACATATCGGTTTTACAAAAATATGGCTTAAACTGAAAATAGTTGGTCTGTCTTAAACGCCTAGTGTTATTTTTAGTTTGGAAATAATTAGGTGAAATACCATATTTACCTATAATTATTATAAATTCCTAATCTGATTTAGAAGTTCCTTAAAAATTACAATTTTAATTTCAGCATTACATTTCTCCCACATACTGTTATATTGACATCAAACCATGTGATTTCTTCAAAACAGTCTTTAAAATTAAATATTTCATTAGTTGAATATTGTAAGTTTTCATAACTTAGGAGATGTATTAATAATGTCTCGTTCATAAAGTTCCCCCCCCCCCACTATCTACTCATCCCAGTTTGAACCATATGGCTTTGTGAGTGTTGGACACGTCTTGTATGTACCGACCATAATTTCCCATCCGTATAGAACAAGCACAATGGCGCATGGTGGCTCCTCACGCAAATGCACCGGTCTCCAATTGCATTCCAAACAGCACCCCCTCAAAGGGGAGCCCGAAAGCGCCACATTACCCTCTCCTTAATTCTCTTGTCGTTGCCACACTGAGTAATACGATTTACCAGCCGCCCTGGCCCTCCAATGTCCGCCGGATCATTTGGATTTCTGACCATCGTAATAGGAAATTAAGCGGCTCCCCCTTCGAATGACCAGTGCCGGATCCTCCAAGCCGGATTAATGCTAATAAGCGGCCTTTCCTTTGAGCATGTGTCAAATGCGGGGCTCTCAAAACAACCTGCCACCCCCCTCCCTCCGCTCAATCCGGAACCCGCTGTCCGGCATTACCCTGAATGACCGGACAAAAGTTATATGCGTCACGTACTCCCGGATTATTTATCAGCGCGCAGTTCCGTGGGATAAGGATTTGGGAGCCGTAATGCTCGCAATCTGTTGCTGCAGCGCTTTGGAGGCGTTTAGGAGAGGCTTTGATTCTTGTTTTAATGTATGAGGTTTCAGCCGGTGGCCCTTATGGACTTCCCCATGGAAGGGAAGTTTATGGCTTGACCGCTCTTGTTCGGCCCCGGTTGGGGATTTAATTCCTTTCGCGGTGCTTCCTTTTGATAGGGGGATATTGGGGGATCTCTAATTGGGAGCGTCCTGGGGTTGGGGGTGTTGGAATAAAAAGGATTTCTGGGCATAGGGAGAGAAATGTGAATGAATATGATGGGGTTTGGTTAATTCTTGTGTGTGAATTCTTTTGTACCTACTTTTTCATTTTATGGAGTTGGCTTGTATTTATTTCTTGTTCCTCATTGTGGATATGAATTAATGTACAAATTTAAGTGAGTCATTATTAAGTATTGATTTTATGAAATAATAATCTTAAACATAAAATAAATACATTATTATATTCATAAGTTATTACATTTGTAATGTATTTTTATATTTTATATGATGATAGTAATTTTAGTTTAATTCAGAATCCCTTTCCTGGTTTGCATATAGTATTGTATTACCACCGATTCTTTAAAAAAAATAATTTTACATTAGTGTAAAGAGTAAGTAAAAGCGTAAGCTTTATAAGGAGCTAAGCATATATTTTCTCTTATGTTTTGGCACCTACAATCTTTCAGAGGTAACCTTTTACAGAGGATACCAGATTGATAGGGATAAATCCATAGGATTTTGATCCCCTTAAGTTAAAAATTATTTTAGATACTGATAATAATAAGAGAGTTTTTTCATCCTACATCCCAATTATCGAAACTTACTTGTACTCCCAAAGAATACCCGTGCTTTTATAAGTTTTTCTGTAAATTTTGTAATGGATAGTTAGGGTTAGGATATCAAACCATCCACATCATGTTATTAAATTCCAAGCTCAATTTAAAGTGTATTTGTACTATTTTAAGTGTACTTTTTACCTTATTACCTTAGTATGAGAATAAATTTAATTATTTATTTATCTTGTATAAAAGCATCTAAAAAATTAAACACCAATAAAATTTCTCCAATCAATTCTATGCTACACATTGTTTCTACGTATGTTTCATACTATTTGTATATTTTACAAGGGTTTATACCTTTATCTTTAATGCCTTAGCATGATTTTTACTTAAGATAAGCTCGTTCTCCAAAATCATCTCTCAAGTTTCTTGTATAATCGCAAAGACCCTCGAACTCCCACAAAGGCTAGCTGCAGCGTGGAAACCTCAAGTGGCTTCATAGTGAGTGAGGATCCCTTCTAATAGGGAAGTCCGCATTGAAGTCTAATCTGAACACATTATCAACCTTTTCCTGATTAGGCACTCTTGTGTCGGTGGCAGCGCGTTACCCATTTGTATCCCCCCTCGCATTTACAATCTCGATAAAATTCATAGAAATGCCAATTTCCTGCTCTTAACGCCTACTTCAGGCCGCCGATAGTTGAATTTGAGGCGTTCGTTCTAGTGCACTGACAGATCTTCGTCATTTAGGAATAGTTTGGGGGTGATGGAATTTTTGAAGCGATATGGTTAGAGTTTAATGGCTTTGTCAATTTTTTTATGCGTTTCCCACTTTTGATTTTTTTTTTTTTTTGAAGGAATTGACAGTTTCTATATTTTTAAAACGTTGATAATTTCTTTTGAATTAGGTGTTCGGTTTTTTTTCAAGCGAAATTCACACATACCTTGTGTATAGTAAAGCATGATTTGTATTTCATATTATTTTTGCAAACTTGAGTAATAAAATTAAGTATGACTGAAATAAAGAACTCTAGAAATGATAAAGTTTTGCTTTCTCTTTATAATTTATATTTCACCTGAAATCATTCCTCCTTTGTGTATAAAACAGTAAACGAAATGGCTGCATAAATATTAAACTCTTTTGATCTCTCTAATCGGTACACAGAATTTTTCTTCAAAAAGAGTTTCAAAACGGCATCCGGCAGACGAGTATTAAAACCAATAAAAACGCGGGAACGTCTAAAATCCCAAAATATTTCACTTATTCATAAACTGCCTAAAACATGCAAATTCGGGGAGCTGCTCCTAAGAGTTTTTGTAGCCAGCAGCCGCCAGCTCCAGTTTACGACTTCCTTTTTTCCCCGGGAAGCGACCAAGTGATTTATTTTCGTTATCCAGTTCTTTCCCAACTGGAACTAAAAAACAACTCGAGTCAAGAGGGAGCTATAGAGTTGTGAAAAAAGATGTCAGAATGTGGTGAACGATCACTTGTAATCAACATAATTGGTGCAGAGGAGTTTATTATTAGAGAGGCTCGTGGCAGTCAGTGGGCGCTTTTTTTTTGTCCCGTGCGACGTCGGTTTCTTTACACCTTGACAGATAGCGCATTAGCACTTGACTGGGTTTCCAAATATTTGCTGCCTGAACGGAATTTCCTGCACAGGCGCCAGTTCTTGGGGGAGAAGCTGACTTTAAGGGGTGTATCTTTTTGCGGTAGGGAATAATGAAATTTTAGGAATATGAGCTGGTTTATTGCTGCATGTACGTACTTTTTTTATAGAGACTTGATTCAAACTTCTCAGTGTTACGTATTTTATTTTATAAAAGCACGTAACCCAATTGATTCGATAGATTACTTAAATATAAATTAGATAGAAAAGTGTAAAAAAAAAAACAAAATTACAATTTTATGTGTTTGGGGTTTTTTTTACTTTGATGGTGCTTTTTCAAAATTTCATGAATGTTTTCTGTTTAAATTTTCTTTTCGAAATAACTCTAACTTAATAATAGTTTTTTGCTAGTCTTAATAAAATTGGTGTAATTGTAGTCGTTTATGTGTGCAAAACTTCCTAGACTAAAACAGTAAGATTAATTTCAAAACTTTAGTTAAAACTCGAGGAAAAGTATGATTATGATGCGTTTTTGATGGGTTTTTTTTCATTTAATTTTTAAAAAAGTAATAAAAATATCTCTATTTACGTTTTTTAATGCGTTTTTGAGATATCTAATGCGTTTTATAAAAAAGAAGTTTTAGGCATTTAAAAATTATGCTAATTTTTTTAAAGAAGTTAACTGTGCTTTTTCCATCGTTTTCCAGGTCAATGTATCTCATTATAAAAATAAGGGTATACTTTGTGTTAGTGAATAACTCAATTTTAATCTACAAAAACTGCAATTTTTCTGCATTTATCCAAATAATTTGCTCCCAGAAATTTTAATACAAATATCCCCCATGAGCTAAAACTTACCAATAAGGATAAAAATCTAAAATTTCATCATTTGACTTTTCAACAGCATAAAAGGTGTTTCATTAACATGCCAAAGAAGAGCGAACAGTGGTTTGATTCATTCCATTGAAAGTGATCCTTCTGATCGTCAGGCATCGGTTCTCTCTCAAAGACTCCCTCCCTGCTCTCTCTGCTCCATCTCCTGAAACGCAATCCGCCGCTGATACCAACCATCCCGCAGGAATCCGCGAACGAATTAGACTCTCAGCACCTGTCGAGACGTTGTCTCCTCCTCGACGATTGTCTCTCCCGCGCAGCTAGCTAGCTACATCTAAACTTATCCCTAGCAGGGAGGGAGCGGTGCTTTTTTTAGTCCCTCGCTGGATTTTTCTGGCTGATTCCCCGGTTGTCCGCGTTGTCACTCAACTCTTCCGAAATCCGTCTAAGTGGCGGAAACCGACGCTAAAAACAGATTAGGGGCCTGAAGATCGTGTCTGAGGCGAACAAACATTTATCCTGAGCGTTGATGGAACAGTCACAAGACTCGGGATCCCTCGTCGCGGTAATCGTTCTTCTGGGTTTTTATTGGCTGAGGAGTTTTTTTTCTGCTCAGGAGAAGTAGCGCTTCCAGAAAAAGTAGGCTCTTGCGGTGTCGTTTTTGCTTGTCTCCTCTTGGGATAAGATTATAATTTGCGATGTTTATTTACCCTTAGAGTTTCCTTTCGATATAGCGCTTACGGAGTGAGTCATTGCCCGTCGTAACAGATTCTGAAAATAGACTCTGGAGAGGATGTTGTGGAGCTTTAAATTACAGTTAAATGCTGGAGATTGCTTAGAAATAGGTGCGATTTGTTCGAATGTCTAGTTTGCGTTTTTTTAGAGACACAATAAATCCTGCTCCATCTTGGAGAAAAAATTTGCATATACCCGCTTTAAAAATTTAGATAATTGACTTTCAGGAAAAAAAAATGTTGATATAAAATTTCTTAAAGCTGAATTATTATGCAGATATGAGAATAAAGGCGGCAACTTTTGCTATTATAAATATACATTTTTAATTATATATGATAGCAGTAATGTCTCATATTATTTTCTCTATCTTCTCTAAAATTATTTTCTCTATATAAGTGTGAAAGTAAGTGTATTTTCATTGTATGAATTTTTTAGAGTACAAACTGGGTATATAACTGGAATCATGCTCTAAACGTTAATTAATGTCATGAGAAAGAAATATTTACAGCAAAGAAATCTATGAAATGGGGATGGGCATGGGGCCCCGTCGATAAGCCACAAGGGCTGTGCAGAATTTAATTGATTTGATTGATTGACAGTATCTTCCACACCTAGATTTTGTTAAAAAGAGAAATAGGAAAATGGTAAAAGAATTACAGTATATCCTCCTTATCTCGAACTTTGATACCTCGAAAAAATATTTTCACCCTTGAAATGAAGTATTCTTTGTTTCCCCTTGGTATCTCGAAAAAAATTTTGTGTCCCTTCGGATTTTTCGTATCAAGGTTACATTGTACAAACTAAGGACATGTCCCAAAACACACTTGTTAAATACTTTTCCTAAACTCTGTGCATGCTAAATTTCTGGGGGAAGAAGACGAAACGGCCTAAGTCGAGCTGTAATTATGTCTCAACTCTTTCCATCAACAACAACACACTTGTTTCTCCAGGATCACACTAGTTTCCCTGTACCAAAATTTTCCACTATTTGCATTTAGTAAGGGATGTAAAAGCATCCAATGAAGTTACGCATTCAAAAAATGAGCATGGAGTTTAAATAGTTTTAAAAGAAATGGTGTCTCCTTCTTGAAAGGCGAGAGATGGAGTCAACTGAATACTTAGTGAGATCAACTCGTATTTCTTGAGAAAACTAATGAATCTAAGCCCGAGCTAAAAAAAAAAAAACTTCCTTTCTCTTCATCTTCACCATCTCATCCCCTCCAGCCAGCGTGACTGACTTCCCTGACGGAGCAAGGCGCTAATAACGAAACAGTAAACAGCCTCAATTTTACAAGCCGCTATCCTCTCGACGTAAATCCATCCTCCACTTCCGAGAGGCAACGCGTGGGCAAAAATACGCGGCAACGGGAGTCTTCTTCTACTTTATAATTAGAACCTTCCCTCCTTGCCGACCTCTTATTTCATCCCGACCGCCCTCCCCGAGCAAGATTTGACAGTCCTTTCCAAATAACGAAACACATTACGCGAAACATCCCCGCTTGCCAACTCGGGTTTTTTCTTTTTCTTGCTTCTGCGGTTGTCCGCGTATTATTTTTCCTTGCGCAAACACGGCTATTTTTAAAAAGAGAGAGAGGAGTTGAGGTGTGCGGCTCCTTGGCGTGACGGGATTCATTCCGCGCTCACAATGGCTGGGCGCGTAGCGGAATGCCGGGCGTAACCCACTGATCCCGATTCTGTGTGGTCGGGGATTAGTGTTCTGATGGATGGCTTTCTTAATAGAAACGCTCTCGAGATTGTTTGTGATTACCCTGTGTTAATCTCCGGTGGTATTTTTCTGAGGTGCGTAGAGAGGAATGGGTATAATGGGGTATTGGGGTGTTGGAATTTTATAAAGGTGTCTAAACACCTTGGATGACTTTTAAGATCCAATTGCGGATAGGATCATCTTTCAATTCGAAGTGAAACAAGCTTTTAAATACATGATGTTGACTTGCATGTCCTTTTCCCTCAGATTAAACTCTATTTAGAAGTGAGATGGAGCACTTTTACTATGCAGTGGTTATGCATGTAAACAATTTTTCACTTTCCTGAATATTTTCTTCAGTATTTAAACAGTTCTGCGATTGAGGGGAAGCAGTTCCCGAAATTATTTTGACCATTCACCAAAATATTTGGGTTATCCCTTAAAATATTTGGTTTCTGGCCAAAAAAGGAGAGAAAAAGTCAAGGCATCCCAAAATATTTTTACTGCTATTACAGTGCCAAATTTAAAATGCTGTGTGAACTAGAATTACAACTCATTTAAAATCTTGAAAGAGTCTGAGGCTTAAGGTGTTTACAGCAACCGCCAATACAATATAGGTGCAAAAATATTAATTTCGAAAAACGTAGTACCTATTCTATGCAGTTTCTGTATGGCTATCAGAACTTTGTAGAGTACCGTTTGTAGGCATTGCTTTCTGCTATTTTTTTCACAGTTAATATACAAGTTAGCCTAAATCTGATTTAATTTAATACAAATTGTTAAGCAGTGGTTTCTTTTACTCAATTTCTTTTGATTAAAGATTTTTTTAAATTATTAACAAAAAAACTTCATCAATAAAAGTTGTTGAATCGATTAACTTTCATCTATCGAAAGGCAGGTAGCATTTTATACTTATGTTTGGTAGTTATATTCAAACATAAAAACCTCATTTAGGAACCATTCACAACTTACATAAATCATCATTTAGGAGGATGTTTTGTTTGCAATGTGCTAAAGACGAAGGAGACATTTCAAACTTAGTAACATCACATCTTAAACTGTACTTTTACTGCTGTTAAAATCCTAAGTGAGGCATTTCTTCCACTGTTTAGTTTGATTTAGCAGTAAAAGATTATCTAATTCCAAAGTAATTAAAATTAAGATATTATGTGACATCACATTACAATGGAGGGGGTTTGAAATGTGACAACATATGTGTCGTAGGGGCAGGGAAGGTGTAAAATCGTGTGACGTCATTTATGTGTGGTCCCTTAGTATATAGAAACCCACCCATATCATCTAGCATAGGTTTGAGTTCACACGCCATACGGAACATTTTACATAGTTTAATCCGGACACTTTCGCATTTCTGGGATGAAGTAAGAAGCGCCCGAAACAACAAGGAGGGAGAAGCGCTTCGGTGTCTCAACCCACTGATCCCGATGTCAGGACGAAGTGCTGATGGTGCGGATGAAAGATGGTCGGGATTCGCCGGCTGATGGATTGCTGTTTTCTTAAACGCAACTGCTGCTTCAACTTTTCAGTCCGTTCTTTGAACTTTTGGGGATCGCACCTTTCAAGTTGATACTTTAACTCGGCGAGGGTTTTTTTTTTTCATGCTGGGAATGATGTTAGCTTAAGTGTTTAGTTGGTAGAGATAGAAAGAAATTAAGAGGTAGTTATCAATCACGGTTATAGGTTTATATGTTTATTGCGTTTCAGTTTTGCTGCGGTATTTGTATTTTTTTTTCTAATTTTTAAAGACATAAAATTACTCACTGTATTGCATATATTTCAAGAAGTGAATTAAAAGTGAATATACTTTTCTTAAAGAGTGTTTTTGCGTTTTTGAGTAAATGGTGTTAAAATTTTATGTAACATGACAGTAATTTTGTTGTGTTTTTTAAATGTGGATCTAATTTTTTTAAAAGTAACAAATGTTTTCTTGGCTTCATAAACTCGATTTATATCTTTTCTTTTGTGTGAAATACAAAGAAATCATGTGTAGTAAATTCATTTTACACTGGGTTAACACGAATGGATATCTTTTCATAAGATAAGGATTTGGTAATGTATTATGATACACGAATAGTTAAGTAATGGTTGTGCTTTTTTTAAATATTTTACTAAATGCGCTTAGTTATTGAAATTTCAAAACAAGAAGAAAACAGTCCAAATTAGTTTTTCATCATTATGAAGTATTATGCCCTGTTTTTTCTGCAGCGTCTTAAAATTAATCTCCAATAATGAACGCACGTAGAAAATCCTATAGCCCGGTTTCAAATCTTCCTTAATTAGAATTCTCGAAGTTATCTGGTAAATTTTCTCTATTGATCTACCCCGATCTGAAGAGACAATTAACGGGCTTAGGAAGCTTTGTTTTGTGCCATGCAATTAATATCATATTCATGTTTTTCTGTCCGCATCAGAACTCCAATTTCCGAGAAAGCCCGGGAGCGGCCAATCATTTCCATTAACATAATCCAGTTTCTGGTCCCTTGCCCCCGGGCAACTCCCACAATTTGTGCCGGACCCCACGGACGGAAAAAAAAAGTGCGCAAGTAGTTTTTTTGCCGCTCCTCCCTCTCCCGAAAAATTAATAAAAACTACCGCGGATAGGCCGAAGAGGCAAAGCCTTTTTTTCCCTCTAATTCCCTCTCCTTTTTTTTTGTCTCTCCCGAAATCTTACAATTACTCGTGCTGATGAATACGATCGGATTGCTGGAAATAAAGGTGCGCAGAGAAGTGAATACATCTCCCGGTGCAAAGGAGCAGAGGAGGAGGGGGGGACTGCGAAAGAAGTGCAATTAAAAGAGGGGTTAGACGATGCGGAATTAAAACTCTTATGTTCATTATTCTCTGCACCCCCCCCCTTCTACCTTCAAAGGAGAGCCCGACCCCCTCGGGAAGCGTCTTTTTTCCATCCCTCCCTCCCTCCCCGAGGGGCATTAAATGAGGGGGGAGGCACGCTTTTAAGACGATATCCACCCATTCTTTTGGCTGCTTTTAAGACAGATTAGTTCGTATTTAGAAGGAAGGTGCCACTATGATAAGGAACTTTCTTTTCTCAATGAGTCCCCTCCCCCCTTTCAGACTCGCGTGCACATTATTCTTTTTTAAACTCTGCTGGGAAAAGGAAACTTGGCGAAAAAAATACCTTTTTGGTGGAGAAAAAAACCCCGCCCCACCCCCTCTTTCCCTGTGTCTTTGGAGCGCTTTTTTTCTCGTTAGCCGCTCGTCCTCCCCCCTCTAAATTCTAATCCCGAAATGTTCAAAAGTGTTACAAAGGAACTAAGAAGAGTATTTAAAAAAAAGCGGAGTAAAAAAATTGCTTTTTTTCTATCGAGTTTTTACCCCTCCCATTTCTAATTTCATCGTTGTCTCCACACTTTATGTATTCCTTTAATTTTCCCGGATTTTTTCGCCCTACCTTCTTTACTTTATTATTATTATTATTTCGCTGAAAAGAGGGAGTAATGATTCCAGGGTTTTTTATGCGCCGGGACTTTTTTATCTCCCTCTCGGAAAGGGGGGAGGGAGTGGGGGGGGGGCGGAATCCCACCAAGACGCTGGGGGAGGGACGTAAAAAACCCGCTTTCCCTCTTTCCCTCTCTCCCTCTCTCTCCGCTTTCTGGAGAAGAGTAAGCAACAATAACAAAGGCTACGATAAGGCACATTTATGAAAAAATAATATCGAGAGCAGAGGGGGGATAAAAAGAGTGAAAGAGCAAAGAAGTGAGTGAAAAAACACGCAATAGGGAAGGGAATAATGAAAAAAAAAGCCCGGCGCGGGAGTAGTACAAAGAGGTTGTTTGCGTTTCAAAAGAATAAAGGAGCTTATCTGGGAGATTGGAGAACGCAAGAAGGGATAAAATATTAATTTTGGGAGAATGAGGGAGCTTATCGTTTAAATATTGATTCGCGACGACTTAGGAGGGGGGAGAAAAAAGATGAGAGGCACGACTCATCGTGGGCGATAATTAAGTGTAAAGCAAAAATATATTCCCCCGCTTTCAAAATATTTTAAACGTTTCTGTTGACATCGCAGCGGAGGATTTTTGCACACGCTTCTGTCTAACTAGCACGGGGATGTTATGCAAATGGGGTTGGTATATTAACGACACCCGACTCCTCCAAAGACACTGGGGGGTTTGTTTTTGAGGAGGTGCAATTTATTTATGTCCTGGGAAAAAAAATCATCGAGAGCTGCTTGTCGTGGAGTTTTCGCGCCTTGTTTGACTAACCTTGTTGGATTCCTTGTTGCTCGGGATGGAGATAATTAGGTGATGTGTATATTTATGAGCTCTGATTCGGGGTACACTTGTTGGGAGCCTTGTGTCTCCGGTGTCTTTGGGAGGGATGTGATAATAATGCCTTGTTGTGCATTTTCGCCTGAATGAAGAAGGCTGTTTTTCTTTGATGGGTGTCATGTTTGTTATTAACTACGCAGATTTTTGCTTTTGTGTTGCGACAAAAATCGGAACTAGTTAGGAGGGTCTTTTTTACAGTTTTGCTTTACGTCCTAAGGGGATATGAAAAAAGTAAAGATCTGACTTGATATCACTGTAAATTTTTTAATTTTGAAAGCTTCTTTTTAAATGAAAGTTATGCATAAATTTCTTCAGGTAAATCCCCATACGTTAAATAGCACACCATGCCCCTTAAATTTTGCTTTATTGATTGTAGTACTTTGCTTTTACAAAACTATCTCAACTATAAGAAACCTCTAATTGAAACCTTACATTTAATGCAAATAGAAATATTCTTTAAATAATTAAAATATAGTAGCTGAAATAATATTCGAAAATACTTTATTTTTCTTCATTGTACCTACCTTTTTTAATGCTATTTCGGGCCGTTTTAAAAATATTCAAAGGGACATTTGAGTTACTAATCGTTTTCTCTAATTTAAATAAAAATTCCTTTTTTTGGGGGGAATAATCATGATGTACCCCTATGATTTCGAGACGTTATATTGAAGCACAATCTTGTTCATGGTCTCTATAGTTCGCAGACTTATGTGCGCGGCAGTACAGCTGTTTTGCTTTTTAAAAATGATTTTCTCAAAAGCGTTCGTATTGTTTTCCACCCTATCTTAATTCATTAAGGTTAAGCTTTCAAAAAAGGTATGGTTTAGAGGTAACATTTAATTTTTTTAAAGAAATATTTCAGTTTAATTCGGGTATAATAAGTCATTTATGTTCCCCCAACGTTCCTTTTAATTCTATATTTTTTACCAATCGTCCCTCAGAAACTTCGACAACGTAATTGACACCAAAACATAAAAACTAGCAAACTGTAATCATCACATCCACAACTGAGGTATCGTTTTATCCCACACAACATTCTCTTTAAACATACCCAACATTTTGTGAAAAAAAAACCATATTAACAACCCTTCAACACCTGTCACGTATCGCATGAAAAAAAGCAACTAAGCATAAAAATAAATAAATAAAAACCCCTGAAAATACCTATAATAAAAAAATAGCATGAGAACCCCTTAAGATTCATCGCTCAAGCTTAATATCCCAACTCTCCATCTTTGAGAATTGCATCATGTTTCATCCCTAACCCCAGCTGCATCACCCCCCATCCCGTTACACCTCCCCAAGAGACCGACACCTGTACCCGTCACTTAATATTCGTCCCAAGACTCACGGGAGAGCAATCCCTGCTCTCACCTCTCTGTGTCTATCAACAACCCAACCAATCGATCAGCCAATTTTTCCTCAACCCCGCTTTTTAAAATCCTCCCCTCCCCTCCAGCTGCGGTGGTGGCGACCCCTCACCTAGAGGGAGGCAGTCCCCGAGGGAGCCCCCCTTGATGGGATTTTAATTGGGCCAGATTAGTTCGCGGAGAGAGAGAGAGGAGAAAATTAGCAGAGGTGTCGCCATCTGGCCGCGTGCTTTGCAAGCTCATGATTGCTCGCGGACCCAATTGAAACCCGAATGAGTAATTGATTTTAACGGTGGTGCTGGATCCATTAGCTCTTGGGCGCCGCCTTATGCAAATGTGGTGGGATTGACTGCCGGGCTCTGTGGAGGCCACTGCCACTGAGGAGGAATTTTTTTTTATATTTTGGATTGCTGGGTGGAGTATCGATAGATGAGTTACTTGGGGGGTAGTATTGGAAGAGAATTGCTTCGCTCTTGCCTATACGCATATCTTAATATTTTAGATTGTAATTATTGGATTTCTTTTGCTACATGGCTTTTTTGAGAACCAATTTCTTTTTTTTTTCATTCCATGTCATGTCTTTTATTAGGTAATTTAATTTATTTAAAAAAAAATGAGATAAAATTTTTTAAACTGTTGTGATACGAAAGTATCATTGCTTGTTAGTCTTAAAAATCATTTTTCTTCTGCTTATTTTCAAAAATGTATTTATTTTTCTTATGGAGTAACATAAAAATATCGAATCACCATTGTTGTTCAGAGACAAAAATTCTTACAATGGTTATTTTATGCAATTATTTTTTTTTCTTTCGCAAATGAATAGCATAAAACGTATTGTAGGGTGAAACCTTGAAAGTTATAGGGGTGATGAATTTTTATATTTACCTAATCTGAATATTTTATATAACTGTCTCCTTCCTTTCTCTAAAATTCTCAACTCAAAATATGAAAAACAGCATTGCCATTTGTTATCAGTCATAATGTTAAAAATAATAATATATTTACTCCTAATAAATGATATTTTATTAGGTGATAAGTGTCTTAGTAAAATCCATTTCGTGATGTGACGGACGCTTTTTAAATCTTAAGTAAACTCCACAAAAAAAAAGGAACGAACGGTTGGATTGAAATTTGATGAAAAATATGAGCCGCGAGATGGAAACTCATTCTCAATCTCTCTCTCCTCCGCTTTTCATTCCTCCGTCTGACACAATGCATCGCTTTCAAGGGAGGGAGAGGGATGGACATTTCCTTCTGTTTGATTCCTGCTTCACATAGTTTAAATTCCGAAGCGAATGAAGAAAGGGAACGTTTCGAAATTCACGCAACCCCGCCAGGTTTTTTTTTCCTCTTTTTATATCATCGTCCCCCTCCTCCTCCTCCTTTTTTTCTTCTTGTCTTTTCCGCGAATTTCCCGTGCTATAGACAAGCATTTCGAGTGTGTCATGCTATTCTTTAGGCTATTCGCCGTATTTTCCTCTCCCGGATCCATCCGAGAATCCTCGGGGAAGGGAGAGAGGAGGATCCGGAGAGGGAAGGAAAAAAAAGGAAAAGGAAAACCCATCGAGAGATGAAACGATTCCGGCTCAGGAGAGGACTCGTCCGGGGACGTCCCAAGAGCAAATCTACGCGTCAGTCGCAGTCGCCATAGTAACGGAGCTTTTCCCTGTGTTCACAATTCTGTTTGGAGAACTCAGCCAATGTCCCCATTCTTCTGCAAACTCGCCGGCCGTCAATGGGCAGCGGTTAAAGAGAGGCTTATTCTCTGGTCAGCGGGCGTTTCGCCGCTGCCCCTCATTGGCGATGCGAGCTGTTGGGTAAACGAGACTACGGCAGGGATTGGTGCTGCCTGCAGTGTTTAAGTTTGCGGTGGCGCGCTTCTTTTTTTTTATTATTATTATTTATTTGGGCGGTCAGCACCCGTTTCGTTGGTGTGCCTTGTTTAATGGACTCTTTGGAGGAGAAGTGTTTGCCGTGGAAGTGATTTGTGCGGGTGGATTGGCTTTATCAGTGCGGTGTTTGTTACTTTACTTTCTGGGTGTCCAGTTTGTGATTTCACTTTAGGAGAATGTGTTTATCCAACTCCTAACTTTCTCGGAAGAGTTTGAAACTATTCCCTAGCTCTTATTATTTATTCTTCACTGCGTACACATTCCTTGTACCAATATATGGCGTTTCTTATCTCTGTTAAGCGTGGGTTTTAATATTTTTAAATAGAGTAGAAGGAGTATTAACCCTAACCGTATTGGTTATTTTTAGGCATCGTTTTGCTTTCTACTTTTTTAATTGTTTATTTTTAAGAATTTCTAGTTTTTGTTATTTTCACTACTTTTTTACTTGTTTTGAATTCCATTTTTTAAAGTTTATTTCATAATTTGAGTTTTTGAAGAACGAATCTATTGTTATGTTGATACTACCGAATCGAGTAGGACCAAATCTCATAATCAATTTTACCTTAGACTTATCATTTTCTTATACAGCTGATATTTCAGCATTTTCAATCAGTGCTTGAGATTATTTGCCTCATTTTACTTCTCAGGTTCCCTGAAAAAGTTAGGTTTAGTAAATAATGTTTCCTCTTGATCCTATTTACAGTTTTATTCTTCATCATTCAGCAATTTGTCTCTACACATCCAAGAAACCTTTCAGATACAGCATTTCAAACTCACTTAAAAACGCTCATTTAACCGTCGAAATTTTTAATTGAACGCCATTTGTTTTCACTCCAAAAACTTCCATAAGTCATTCACCTCCGCATTAACGCTGCTCCTCTCTCACCCTTTTAACTCCTCTCTCGAAAGTGTTCTTGAGTCGCTAAATCCCTTTTATAGTGATAAGCCAACAACGTGATTTTATTTCTCCCCCAGCATCAAGAATAACTCACCGACATTTATTTTATTTATTATTATTATTATTACTCTCACATTTATTTATTTTTCATTTCTCTCAAAAAAAAAGTCCCCTCTCTTCATCCCTTCTAATAGGATTCCGACTCTGTCTTTTCTGATTATCGGTAAATGCCTTTCATCGCGATAAACAATTAGGAAGGGCTGTCCTCATTTTTTATTCAATAATAATTCTCACTTTTTTTTTCGGTCCCGTCCGCACCCTCTGTTCTTTTTCCCCCTATCGCAGGGGAGTCCCAATTTTCTAGGTGACAGGATTCCCAGCTCTTGATGAGATTATCGCGCGAATAGTGAGGAACGCTAACAATATTACTCTCTCCCCTCGTTAAGGATTTAGCATTTGCGCTTCCCTTGATTTACAAGAAAGCCATTACCCTGATGTTTAAACCAACCTCTCGGACAGAAGTCGCCCGAACGACGCCATCTTTGGACTCTTTTACGACTTCTTGAGAAGTCGCTTTAATCACAAATTAATGCAGTATTTCTCCTTATCAGCTTCATTACAGCTTTTACACCTCAGTTTATATTGGATAAACGGGAATTCATTCTTTGGATTTCAAATTGATGGTTTCGTAACATTAGTAGTATTAATATGCTGCTGTGTAATAATTATATTAGGTATAATATTAATTAAAGAGTTTTTTTTATAAATAAAGAACCAGTTACTTGAGAAACCATTAGATATGGAATTTAAAAAATATCTTTTAAAAAATAAACAGTTGTATGACTTAAAAGAACAGAACAAATATAGCTTAAAAGTACATAAATCTCAGTTGCCAACGTTGTGATAATAGAAATAAGTAACTTTGGAAATTGGTGTCGTAGACATAATGGACTTTTTTTGTCTAACATGTTAATGCTTCGATATTTTTTTACTAAGTGTGATTAATAACACGGTTAGTATAAAATCTAAATTTTTGTACTCTATTCGTTAAAAAGTTTTTAAATCTAAATATTCTTCAAACATGATCCTTTACTTTATTTCGATCCCTTTTGTATATGGAAGTCTGCGTTTATATCGAACGGTTTATAAAATAGCTATCATACATTAAATTCTGGTAGAAGTTTTTAAAAAGTTATTTTAAAGATTCATTCTAATTAATTAAGATCTTTTTAATATTGTCATAAAATTTTTGTCATTGTTTTTTTTATCATAAAAACTTTTTAAACTCATCGTGAATATGTTCAGAATTACTTAAGAACAACCAAAATGCCAATAAATCTAGTGCATTTTTTCATGCCTACAGTATCTAGAAAAAAATTATTAAAAAACTACCTTAAAATTTCTTTTGAATATGTATTATATCGAGAATTATATGTTTATTACCGTATCTGATATCAAGGTATCTTACTTTAATTAAGTAATCAAAACATTACTTTAATTTCTTCAGCTGGTTGTAGTTGAATGGATTATCTATTCAATAACCAAACATAAACCAGTCAGTTGTTTAACTTTATAAATAAACAAGATCTATCATTTCTTCTATCATTGAATTGGAATTTGCCGTAGCTTAGTTGTTGAGGTATGTTTTTTATGCAGAGAGCGGAAGATTAGTGCCGTATTAAACTTCTCTACCTACTGTTTACAATCAAAATTTATGATTACTATTAAAAAGGGAAATTTAGGAGACTTGAGGCAATATTTAGTTTTTGATTTTTCACATTTTTGTTTGGCAGATGAACCTGGAAATATAACATTATTTTGTCCTTACTGTGAATGAAAATAATAGAATTCGTACTAGAAATAATGCATAATCTAGAAATTTTTTTCATGTCTGCATACATTAAAAATACTGTCCTTAAGAAAGGAGTTCCTTATTTAGAGTAATATGACTCTAAAAGGCCAAACAATTCTATACGAAGCTACTCATATAATACAGTTTACAAATTGTGCATATGGAAAGAGAAAGAAGGGATTATGGCTGGAGGGATTCGAGTTCTCGGTGAGCCTCAGTAAGCGGCAAGTGCGAGGAGTACAGGTACAAAATGGAGGCAATTCATTCGATCCTTTATTGTGCTCGTGGATGGAGGGCGGAGTCATTCGTGATCCGTAATGGCAGCTGGGCATTGTTCAGCATCCCGGAGATTTTTATCCGTAATGCATTACTTTCTGGCCTCTA
The DNA here is from genome assembly GCA_963680715.1 of Tetragnatha montana. Taxonomy (NCBI): domain Eukaryota; kingdom Metazoa; phylum Arthropoda; class Arachnida; order Araneae; family Tetragnathidae; genus Tetragnatha; species Tetragnatha montana. The sequence goes on from OY796680.1 coordinate 24,215,794, forward strand.
ATCATTAAAAAACAAAGGAACGGCGCGTAAAAGCGATAACGACGTTCGGCCCCTGGGGAGGAGACGGCTTTTTTTTCATCCCCCCTCTTTTTTTTCTCCTCCTTCCTTTTAATCCCGACGTCAGGAGCGATAACGTTTTTTGCCCGTCATCGTTATCTGAAATTATTCCGTCTAAATAATTACCGAGAAAACGGGGGACTTTACTGCGGAATTAACGGAAAAGAGAGAAAACACGCACTGGGGGAAAAAAACCTAAGCTCGTTTGCTGCTTGTCATCATTAATAAAGGACGTACGAGCGCGAGAACTCTCCCCCCGAAGAGATGCGTTGTTTTATATTTAATTCCGTCCCGTCTTTTTTTTTTTCGTTTTCGTGTGTCCTTTTTCCGTCTGTCTGTTGTTGTTGTTGTTATTATTCATTCATCTTTCTGGAAGGATTTCCACGCTATTGTTTTCTTTCGAAGTTAGCGCTAATGGAATTTGGAACAGGTATGAAAAACGCGTCCCCGCATAAATGAAAGAAAATTACTCCGGCTGAGGCCTTCCGTCTAATAATTACGTAAAACTGTAAAGTACAAAGCTTGACTAAATGACAGTTAGGACCCTCTGATTTCCAGTCCCCTTTTTTCCCCGCCAGTCATAAATATTATTTAGATATCCGCCTCCCTTTTAATTTTATTTCTGGCGGAGCAGCGGAATTGAAAAGCCTTTCGCACCTTTTATTTCCTCGGGGATTGTTTGTTGGATCGTAGCACAATGGAGTGTGAGCTACAGTTGCTTTGTCTGTTTGTGTTTGTCTCATGCTTCTGCATAAAAGCTGGCTGGCGGACTTTCTCCGTCGTCTTTGTAAAAACGGTTTATTAATGGCGCAGGAAAATTTATGAGTAAAAGCTGGGGTCTAGATAAAGTTTCTAATGGGAGCGAGTCCTTTTGTTTCGCTTAGTTATCCAATGTTTAGTGGAACATTTCTATCACTGTTTGTGTATAAATAAAATCACCCACTGGAACTCTCTTTATAATGGTGTTGGATCGCAGATCTTGTGATGATTTTTATCACTATTGGCTGTATTAAGCTTTTTCGTTTTATTTCAAGTAAATCTGAATGTCTAAAATTAATACCAAATGCTTTAAAAGCTTTATAAGTATGCCCAGGCTTATCCAAAACTATATTTCTACTTTTAAAGTGAATTTATTCCAAACGTTTTATGGTTAGTTAATACAAATGAAATTTGAAATTTCTAAAATCAAATTCGAGCATTTATTTAAGTTAATTAGAATTGGCAAGATATGTGTAAATATGGCGTGTGGCAAAGAGAACGTTCTGATTTTGAATATAAATAAAATACAAAGCATGATAGTGAAAGAAATTCTTTATACTAAGAGAAGTACACCATGTACAGTTTTCATCAATTAAGTTTTAAAGATCACATCAGTTAAATAGCAATAATTGTCAATGCATGTTTTCAGATCAAGGCAAAATTTTCGATTTAAATGCCCATCCCTTAAAATTTACTAACTGCATTGATATTGACGGTCACTACTTAATTGATGAAAATGATACGTGGTTTACATCTCAGACATAAAAGTTTTCTCTCCATAATGCTTTATTTTTTTTTATTACCGTCCTAAATTACAACAACGATCTTTCTGTCACACTCTGTGCAAAAAATATTTTTAAAGCAATATTTTCTCACTCCCATAATTTAATCTGTTTACTTAACAAAAAGACTACATGAAAACTTCAGGATACTAATCGATATATTTTAATTATTTAATTTTTATTTTTAAACTAAATTATTATTCATTGTGTGTACTTTATCGTCTTTTTCGTGAATTGTTCTTTATCAATATCAAACACCACACAATCCTCATTTAAACGCTATTTCTTCCCAAGTGAAGTACCCTCCAAAGAGCAAGGGCACAAAGAATACAATATTTTACATTCCCATTCAATCCCATTGCCAATCCTGCAAAAACGCCGATAAGCCCCGCGAACGAATTTAATTGAAATAGTTAATTAACGCTTTCGAGGAGGTGCTTAATTTTCGCTTCCCGAATTTTCCTTTCGCTGCTTCCGCAACACATTCTCGACTTGACGGGCGTTACAAAAGAACGGGGAGTTAATAAAAAAATAATTCTATTAAATGTCGACAACGAGCCGTTAATAGGGAGAAGGGGTTAATGATACTGACCAAAACAATGATCTCTTAAGAGGGGCTTTTTCTTTACTGCCCTCCCTTCTTCACGCTCATTAGAGGGGAAGGGCTTGAAATGAGGGGCTTGCGGCCATTCCGGGCCACTGGAAAAATTTCAAGGGAATTAATTGATTGGAAAATTCATTGTATCTCATCTTTAAGATGGATTAAAAGTTAAGACTTCTGCAAAATAAAAATTGTTGCCTGATAAAAATCCGTAAAATAAAAAAAAAAGTTTAAAAAATTATAAAAATTATTTTTGAATGTTAAAAATGCCCTCATTAGCATTGTTCACTCATCATTGTTCGTGTGATATTAACTATTTGTTTTAATGTAATTGACTATGTAGATAGGTCGTGGGATATTAAAATAGCAATTGAGTATAATAGGTATGGGAAAAATATAGTGCTAAGTAAGATTTTTCTATCCGTTTTAAATACAATTTTTCTTTATTTTAAGTGAACAAATAATTTTTTAATTTATTAAAAGGGAAAAAATTCAAGGGTAGTTAAGCAAAATTCCACTTTACCTAAGATTTGGTTATGGAAAACACATGACCATCAAAAACGAAATAAAAATGTAATAATAATACTGGGTAATAACTTAATACTGGGATAACTATGGAAAGTTTATTTATAGATTTAAAAATTATGAAGTTACATTTTTAAAAATATTTTAATCTGGGATAATGCAATCTTCTGTTTACGAATTTTTTAATTTCTGCTATTTCGAATTGTCATTAAAACAACCTTTCCTTATTGATAACGACAAATGTATTATTACATTTCCACCGAGTGAAAGAGAAAACAAATTACCGTATATGCTTAAGTAAAATGCAAACTTAATTTCGTTTAATTTCTCAAACAGTGTCTAATTTGGCTTAATAACGTAAATTATTGTTTCCTCCGAGCAATAAAAATGCTCGATAAATACGCATTATAGCATTTAAGGGGCGTAATAAAACCAACAAAAAACTCTCACTCTCAGCGTTAATTATTCCGAGAGTTTATTGTAATTAAAAAGGAAAACGCAAGTCCTAATTGCTTCGTTTGCCTAATTAGCGGTGGCCTAAAATGGCGGATTAATTAGACAGAGATTGCGGCGCTCTTAACGCTCATTAAGTAAACTTTTATGCGAACGGAGAAAGCATTAATTGACTTTTTCCCCTCCTCCCTCTTTTTTTTGCACTCTTTGTTTAAAGCTTTTTTTAATTACTCTAAGTAACGTGTTTATCGGATGACACGCTTAAAACAAAGAGCGACACTTAAGCTCTCTCATGAAAGGTCCTTAATAGCGGAGCCGCTCGGCTGGAAAAAAATGCCTTTATGTATCTGGGAAATAAAACAAATGCGAAATCATTTCCCCCTTTTAGTGGGAGCGTTAATAGAATGTAATGAAATTAAGGTGTCACACTTCCGTTGACTTGCTTCTTTGTCGCTTTCTTTCCCCGATCTCCCGCATAAAGGATTTTTCCGTGAATAAATTCCCGGCACAAATCGCGAATGGTGCGGGAAAGAAAGCCGTAATCAGTTCGAAAGAAGCGCCGTTTCTATTGAGTTAAATCCCTCACTGTTTTTGTGTGTTTTGCCGGTATTTATGCTAAAACCACTTAGGCTAACAATGACGTGTGCTTGTGTTCGTATCACTCATACAATTATTACTTCGATTCTTTGGGGGTGATTTTTATTTTTCTTACCGAAGGAATCATCTTTTATTTGGAGCTTTATCTTCTTTTGCGAGCTGTCTTGTAAAGGGGAGCTGTGGTTAAGCATCTTTAGGGATGTTCGTCTGTAGTACTTTTAATTATGGGCTGTGTTGTTTTTATTGGAGATTTGTGATTTATGTTTCTTTTTTGTTTGTTTGTTTGTTTTCAGCCTTTCCTAAAGAATGGGGATTTTTGATGTTTCATGTTTCTAAAACTATAAGTCGTTGTTCTTAGATTCTTTCAAAATAAACGCATTTTAATACAGTCCTTAAATTGAAATAAGGAGTTTTTGTCTTCAAAATAAAACAAGCTGTATAAAGCTACGGTTCAAACGTAAAATGAAAGTTTATCTACTTATTGTGTCAGATCCTCTTACTATTTACATTTTAAAAGTATCTTACTAATCTTCTTGAGTTGTATACAAATACTTATCTATAATCAAATTTTTAAAATCTTTTGCATAATTTTTCTACATGTGTTTTGAATTTCCAAGAAAATTATTATTATAAGTTATGAAATTAATGGATTATTTTTCTTGTACTAATAAAGATTTAAAACACAATAAAACGCATATTATTATATACGAAAAAAAAAATCATAAAACATAAGTAGTAAAAGGACTCACAAATACACAACAGTTATTTTATATTCACAACTAAAAAGGAACAGTAAAACATTTAAATATATACCGAAAGTATGATAACCACATGATCAGTATTTTTAATCAGTATGATCAGTTAAATTTAAAATGATGAAAGCAGTTAGATAAAAACTATTCATACAATTATCTATCATACAATTTTATGCAATTTTTTATTATGTAAATACTTAATTTTTAATGCACTCAAACCCTTTTATTTTTCCATGTAATATTTTGCGTACTAGATTTTGTGAAAAACATTTTCCTGTAAAATTTAAACGGGTAAAACAATCAGAAAAACTATACACAATTTCCAGCAGCCTACTTTCTCCCCTTTTCCAAGGTAACATACACTTCTTTTCCCTCAAACAATACAAGTAAAAAATCCCTTCTCTCCATCGCTAAACCCCAAAGCTTCCTTCACCCGATCCAACCGTAGCTGTAAATTAAACGGGGCTCTACTGGAAAAGAGAGCCCAGGCCACCGGTATTGTTCCCGTAAATATTTAAGCCATCCGAACATTTATCTCGCCTTTCCCCTTTTTATTCAGAGGCCGAGAAGAAAAATCCCTTTTCCAGATAATCACGAGATTCTCAAGACTGCCTCGGAATCTGGGGATTGAAATCTCCCCGGTAGAGCCCGCAGTATCGGGAGCAATAAGAGCACCGATTATTCAGACGTCTGGTTTTGTTTTGTGTTTTTTTTTCTGGTGCCCTAATTGAAGGTGTTGCGTTTAAGGGAGGTAGGTGCCTTTAGTGTGTCCGTGGGAGGTGGGAATGTGACTGTTTTTGGAGGGTGTAATTGGGAGTTATTGAGGAGGGTGTTTTTCTTAGGGAGGTCTGATTGAGATTAAAATATTCGGTTTATCTTCTCACTTTTGTTAGAAGTGTAGGTTATAGTTGTGAAGTGAATTATTATATTAATATTATACGCGTTATCTGCAGAGTGATGCAGATAAGATATATTTTGTGAGTGTTACTTTCAGTATGTGTGTTTAATTGTATAAAAGCATCTAAAAAGCTACTGTCTTTTGATATTCAAATACGTCAACACTTAAAATTTAAAAACGGTTTTGAAGTTTCATACATTTCTTTACGATAAAAAGGGTTTACATTATTGTATGTGATTAAGAATATTAATTGGTTTAGATTTTATTGGATAAAAATGTATCTAATTAACTAGTGGAACTTCAGCTTAAAAAAACATGAAAGTCTTTAACTAATTTTATAATTTAGAACTAATAATATAAAAATGATAGAATAATATTAAAATAATAATAGAACAATATTAAAATAATAATAGAATAATATTAAAATAATAATAGAATAATATTAAAATAATAATAGAATAATATTAAAATAGTTAGTGTTAAGAAAGCTGTGTATTTTTTTTAAATTTAACAATTTTTTTTAGTCATTTTATAACTAAAACCTCGTAAAATAATCCTGGTAACTTACACGGTTCAAAATCGAACCGAAGTAGTTTGTAAACATTTAAAAATCTAAATGTATATAATATATATATATATATATCTTGATTTTATTATTTTAATTTAAGTTATAGTATGATCAAGTTGGTGTTTTTTTTATACACAAAACGGCAAGTTACGAAGATAATACAAATTACAGGAATAGCTAAAAACAAGTTTTATGCACCTAAACCCAAAAAAAAAAACATTTAAACCCCATCTCATATTAATACCACTAAAGCCACAAACCCAAATGACAAGGGTATAGGTTCTCACAAAAACCAACCCAACAAAATCACGGGTCGTAATTACAAAACAAAATGTCAAGAATCAACCCACAAAACAAAGTCACGGGTCACAATCACTAACCTAAATACCAAAAATCAACACAGAAAACTAAGTCACGGGTCACAATAACCAACCCAAATGCCAAGGACTAAACCACAAAACAAAGTCACAGGTCAAAATCACTAACCCGAATTCCAAGGTCCAACACAAAAACCAAGTCACTGGTCGAAATCCCAAACCCGCGAACAAACATAACCCCGAAAAAAGTCCCCTAATAAATCAGGCTGTGAAGAAGAAAGAGTTAAAAATCGGGGTCGGCGTGATTTATCCCCTTCCCCTACTAATTAGCAGCCATTAAGCGTGCGGCTCATTTGACGGGTGATTAAAAGGCCACAAAGGGGAATTAAAAGCGCTGAAGAGCATGTTTACACCATCGCCTCAAAAACCCCCGCCCGATGCATTAAGTGCTTTTAATTAGAGAGCTTAATGAGCGAGCTCTCGCTTCTTCTTCTTTTTTCTCCTCTTCGCTCTCTTTTTTTAATTATTCATCTCTCGCTTTTTCTCCCTCTCTTTGTTTTTGGTAATGTTTTAAAAGGCGAGCTTAATGAGCGAGAGCTTAAAACACTCCACTGGCTTCGTTTAAGGAAATTAATTACTTTTAATTATCGAAAACGGCACCTGTTGAAAGGCGCTGATTTGAATGGAGGGTTTTTTTTTTGGTTGTGTATTTTGTTAAGCGATTGGGTGACTTGGTTGGTTTTTTTCCGATTGATGTGACTGGATTTGTATTTAATTTTATCTGTTTTGTATGGGGTGTTTTATATTTTATTTATTAGCTATAAGATACTTCATTAATTAAGCCTCTTAATTTAAAGGAGTCTATCTAGGTGTTTAATTAAAAGCTATTATGTTTAGTGAAGTTATTAAGTCACATATTATGATAAATTCAATACGTGTGGCAAATTTCTTTCAAAGGAGAATTAAAAATTTTTAGCAAAGGATAAATTTTGGTCTGGATATATAAATATACAGAATTTTCACTTTCCACCTAAGAATTGCTTCCCTTTACACTTTTTCACAACACAAAATACAAAAATATTATTTTTCTTCGAATTAAGGATATTTATTTTTAGATTGCTTAATTGTGTTGATTTACTAACTATATAAAGCATCTGATATTTTTTAAGCGAATGTATCTCTTGTTTCTCTACGTTTAGCTCACAGTAATAAAAAGTAGACTGGGTAAGATCGCCACTCCATGTGGTTACGCGGAGGGCTTTCCCGCAACAAAAGTCCTCTCGTGGCAAAGCAACATTTACAGATCTTCAATGCTCAGGAGTTGCTGCACTGGGAAGCTAAAATATATGTTTGGGATTGTAAAAACGTTTTTCTTTTTCAATATTTTTTTAAATAAATTTATTTAAGGATAATTTATTGAAAAAAAACTTTAACAGATTTATACATTTTTTTAAATTCAGGTGTTTTTCCTGAAATTAAAACTAAACGATTATAATTACAAATATTACTTTTAAAAATGAGAATGAATACTTATGTTTTTAAATTTAATAAATTAACTAATTGAATGTAGTTGCTAACGTTTTTTAGAATTTAGGTTTTCTCAAGTTCTTGTTTTATATTTTGAACTTAATTTTCAAAAACTATTTTTCAATAATAGAAAAAAACAAATCTAACAACTCCTATGGGATGTTAGTAAATTTTTAATTTTGCGGATGGACCTTTTGCTGAACGAAACAAAAGTCACTTCAGACCGTTTTGGAAGGTATATAGAGTTAGTTATATTACTCTAACTTAAATCTTTAAGAGTTCTTAGACAAAGGGTTTAAAATGGGGAGGGGAATCAAAACTCGTGTGATCTAATTAACACTCCATAAAAATCCGACTCGGTCAGTGAAAGAGGCCAACTCCAGCCGATAACAACCCCGCTAAGCCTCCCTGTCCGGTGTTAGATTTGCGCCGGCTCCCTTTTTTGCCGAAGACATAAAGCCCGAGTCTCGTGTAATCCCATTGGTCAACAGGGCTTTGGAGCAATAAAGACGCGAACAAGTTCCGGCCGCCAATCTGATGGCCAAGATTAAGTAATCCGCGCAGCCAGCGAGCCGGCACGGCCGCCCCCTCTTAAGAGGATTGGGGCGGCAAATGTGGCGCGTAATGGCGCTGGGGCGAGGCTCTTCCATTCATCTCCTTGGCGACGAATTATGGCTTGGCTGACTTTCTTTCTCATCCACGGGATTGTTTTTCAAGGGATGGACCGAGGTGGGGTTTTTAATTTTTGGTTAGGTACTCATTTTCAGTTTAGCTTTCAGTTGTCATTGTTATTGGTATGCTTGATGAGAGATTGGAATTAAATGGATATTTTGTAAGGCTGTCTATCACAATGATGATTAAATAAAGTAGTTTTAATTTAGAAATCGGTTTAAATTCAAATTTTAAGAATGAATTAAGTATTTCATGGGGGATAATTAAAATGTTTTATTATTAATTTTTGAAAGAAAAAGTGTTAACTGATGAAGTTTAATGATAAAAAGGCTTAAATATGTTGCAATTCCTCATAGTTTTGAAAAAAAATTTTGTTGTTATCTAATTTATTATACATTTGCGCTGTCTATTATTTGTCAGAAAATGTAGAGTAAATATATCTTTTATAATTATTGGGTAAAAATTATTTCTATTGTTTTGAACAGTAAGATAATTTTTAGGCACAACTTTATGTTGTTGGTACCTCTTTATTCTTATGAATTTTTTTTCATAATTGATTCTGTATTATTGGTTTAAAAAATTGTTCATAAATATTTTTTTTAATTAAAATAAAATGCACAAGATTTTTTTTTTTGAAATTTACCTCAAAAAAATTTTATTTAGTCTCTAACTTGATTACAATGTGCAAATTTCCTTCCAAAGAAGCATATTTGAAACCATAGAACTTTAAATATCCATTTCTCCTAACCTCCCACCATACATCTTCACTACATTCCACTCAAAACAACAAAACTTCTCCCTCCCCTACTTCATCAAAGCGCTTTCATCGAACATAAAAACAATTAAAGCCGCATCTCAATTTGCATGAAACCGCTTTATCGACCCCCTAATCCCCTCCTTACCTAAATCATCTTTACGACCCCCTCATAATCCATTCCGGGGTGTCCCCATTAAACCCCGAGCAAATGTCCCCCTCAATAATTCCGCCGCCCCTCGTAAAATAGTCACCGCGATCACGTACCCGGTTTATACGGCAACCCTGTAACTAACCACCTCGCCAGATACTCCCGCTCAATGTGGCGTGATAGCGCCAGCAAATCCCTTTTCCAGAGACAAAAAAGAGAGGAAAAAACCACCCATAGGCGTGATTCCAGTTCTCCCTTTTCTTTGTGCCGGGAGAACGATAAACCCCTCCACTCGGCACGTCCAGGTCACGTGAGAGAGACCACTGCGGGGGAGGGGGGGTGGAAAGGGGGCCATTACCTTGCCTCATTATCATCTGATGGATGCTGTCTTCTGCTCCCTGGCTGCGGCAATCGATAACCACTGGGATACAAGACCCTACCTTGGCGTACGACCCTTTTTCTCTCTCTCTCTTCTTTTTTATTTCTCTTCCTTCTCTTTTCTGAGGTCTCTTTTTTTTTTCTCCGTCCCTTCCCACCCTGGAGCGGGGGTCGGCTGTGCGGTGAAAGGGGTTGCGTGTCGATCGCTTTTTTTCGGATTGAGATGTTTGTGGGGAGTTGGGTTCTTCTACTAGTTTTTAGTTAGTTCGTTACTAAATGTAAGAGGTTTCTTTAGGTATTTAAATTTATTTTAAATATATTCATTCGATGTAAAGAATTGTAATTAGTTTATTACAGTTCAATTTATAGTTTAAAATTATATTTGCCTATTTAAGGTATAGAGAAGGAATATTCTATAATAGTGGTCTTTGTAGTGATTTCTTAACAACAGTCTATCATTTTAATGACGAGGTTAATAGGTATAGCATATATGAGTTTATTACTTTGGAGTGAAATGAGTACTTTTTCCTTATTTCGCAACAAAAAATTTATAATTATTTTCAGTCATGAAAACTTAGAGAGAGATAGTTTCTTATTGGAAAGTTTTGTCTCTCTGTAAAGAAAACTTAAGAACTTCATTTCTAAAATTTAAAAAAATATATAACTTTGGATTACATTGTTGATCATTGTTAACCTTTACTTTTTTAGAAGAAGTTATTGGTGTTTCTCCATAAAATTTTGATATTTCACAATTCAAAATGTCTAATCAAATTTTAGGGAGAGTTTCTGTCATTCCCCATAAGTTCTTTTTGTTGTTGTGTTAGAAAATGTAGCCTGATTTTCAAGCTTATTGAAGAACTTATCTCATCAAACTGTTTGTACTATTTAAAAAAAAAATATAGTTCAATTAAACTTAAAGCTATGCTCAAGTGAATCTTGCTTGTTTTGTAACGTAGGATCAATTCCCAAATACTCAAAAATAGACTTCTTTTAAAATTCCTCTTTAGAAATTCAAAGCTATCAGTCCATAATTTTATCTGTTTCACTTCATGATGATTTTTCTTTTCGATAAAATTCTCCAGAACTCTCAAAATTCCCATAGAGTATTCCCTACAATCTAGGATTAAATGTCGTGTTTAGATCTGCATAGGTTCCAGCATGAGTACAGAACACAGGGGTATTACACATCTCCCCCAAAAACACGCCTAATGTCTATCACACGCAATCCCTCCTTTTCTCTGGTATTCGCATGAGTGTCTTTTACGTCTCCCCGCCTGGTTATTTTAAAACCTAATAACGTCAGGATCGGATCAAAAATCGGGAGAGAAAACCATTACACGCCGGAAGAAATAGGAAAAGGAGAGCCTCCTTCCGTCTCGCCGGCCACAGACAAGGGAATTACCGGCCAGATAATAGAAGTCATAGATCTTGGGAGAATTTCTCAAGTGAGCCCGCGTAAACTCCAGCAAAAGAGCTTTTTTTCTCTCTTCTTCGCGAAAGAGGCTTACGCGTGGCGCTTGTGGATATGCCACCCCTCCCCTGGAACCGAATGTTTGTCTCCTTCTTTCCATCTATTTCCCATTCTGCTTTCGATCCGACCCTATTTGCTTAAAAACTGCGCCACCGGAGCTCGCCAGAAATTGAATTACAACGACTGCCTTCTTTAGCTTTGATGAAGAAAGCCCCCCCCCCCACAGCGGATTTTCTGCAACTCCCCGAAGGGACCGAAGTGCCACATTTGGCGTTGTGATTGCACTTCTCGCACATGTTGCCGGCTCTTATCCCTCCTACGCAACTCTTGCGGGTGCTTATGCGGCACCACATGGTATCATTATTTCTTATGCACCGGCTTCTTCCATTGCTTATACACTATTCAGAGGCTTGCTTCTTATATTGTTATCTTGAAGTTCAGATACTACATACTAAACTATACTAAACACATAATGTATAGTTTTATAACAGTAATACATAAAATTATCACTCCAGCATTGTATGTATGGAACACGCAATGTAGCAAGTTAAGATTTTATTCTAAAAATTTTTAAATTTTCTAGAAAAATCACGTTTTTATTGTGCCTTCTATAAAATTGCACGTAATGGTCTTTCTTGTAGAACATAAATAAATCCTAACTATGTATTTTTAAGACAAATTTCAATATTTTCTACCCTTACTTGGTTTACTCGCGTTTTAGATTATGTGTGTTTATCCGATGTATTTTCAATCAATACTGTGTGAAGTCTGTAGTAGAGTTGAAATTTCTAATTGCATTTATTTGAATAAGAAGTAAGTTCCAAATATATTTTGGAAGATAAAATTTAAATAAAATAATATTACATGGTGTACAATTCTACTCTTATTTAAAAAGTATTTTGGTGGTTTACTTTAGAAAGTCCTTTTTTGTTCTAATTTGTAGATTATGGATTTTCTGTTATTTAATTTTCAAATACCAAGTGTAACTTCATAATGTTTTTAATTTTATCTTCAGATCTAAAAATTTTCTTCCAACTAAATATAATTCACGTAAAATCTTTAAAGTTTGCAGAAAACGTTTTGCTTTAACTGTAGCGAAAGTAGATGAATTTAAAAAAAAAAAAATGTCATTAAACTTTTATTAAATAAATAATACATAGTTAAATTTATTTTAAAAATTATTAGAATATGATTTTTTTGGTATTCAACAATTTTTAGCATTAAGTTAAGAACAACTAAAATGAGTGTAGCAACAACTCCTACGAGCTTTGGTGTAATGTAATGTTTGGTGAATTGTAAATGTTGTTTCGCCACTAGTGGACTCTTATTGCAGGAAAGTCCATATATTTTCTTTTTCCAGAAAATTTTTAAATTTAAGAGGGAAGAAGTTCAAAACTTGGATAAATAGTTTAAAGGTATAGAAATAGGCTCCTAAAATAAATAAATAATTTTATCTTAAAATTGCAATGTTAAATTCGTACTTTCATTTTTTCTGTTTACCAAAGTATTAAATAACGATTTTTTTTGTGCCCAGTTTAAATTTTAGTATGTTTTTCTGAAATTTTAAATATATATCCCCTCGCGTCTACTATATTGCCTAAATATAAATAGCGCTTTCTTTTCATAAAATTGTGTTTTCTCGATTTTTCTTGGATTATACGCTCTATTTACACAAGTAAAAGCAAATTTGTGCAAACTGCAGTCTATCAACAATCTCTCAGTAAAAAATATGTTTTCTTGAGGTTTATATAATAATAATAATAATAATAATTTATTTCATTTTTGTACAAAGCGATACAATCGAAAATAGGGGGAAGGCATATTAGTCAGACTGGGGCACATGCCCATTTAGCTGACCAAAAAAATTATTACAAGCAAATTTAGTACAGATGAGGAAATAAAATCGAAAAAAAAAAGTGTCTTAAAATATAACTAATACACAATACATATGTACATAAAAAAAAAAAATAATAATAATAATAACACAATTTAAATGACAAATACAAAGAGATAAATGGCAAAACAGCATAGGCATTAAAATTACATGTTGCTTCTATAACTTAAAAAAGACATCTAAATCATCAATGACCAATAAGAAATCAAATAACAAATTCTTAAATTTTTTATTACTTGAGATGTTTTGTAGGTCTAAAGTTAATCCATTAAATAATTTAGGTGCTAAATAACAAAAATGTTTGCGGAAGATTTCTTTATTGAAGCGCGGTATTTGGTATATTTCATTAGGTCTCCGTTCTGAAATTTGATTTTTATATTCACATATTGTTTTATTACGATATAAAAAATAAATCATACGAAAGAAAGCAATGTAGCGTATAGGTAGAAGTTTTATAGATTTTAAATGGTTGGGTGTCGAAGGTTTGTAGTTTAAAATTTTGAAGCATTTATTTTGAAGGGAGATTAATGGAGATAAGTTAGTTTTGTAGTCTCCTCCCCAGACAATAATACCGTAGTTTAATAGAGAATAAAACCAAGAATAATATAATGTATTTAAGAACAACTTATTCACTTTATTCTTCAAGTGATGAAATCTAATTAAAATAAAGCGTAGTTTTTTGCATAGATCACCTATGTGAGTTTTCCACTTCAAGTTAAAATCTATTTGAATACCCAAATATTTAATGGTATTAACGCGTTGCAAGGAATAACAGTTACAATTTTGAATAGCATTGCAGGTGTTACTGTGAAATTTGAAATTTAAGTCAATAGAGCATTCCTGCAATGTGAAATATATATATTTAGTTTTATTTAAGTTAAGAGTTAAATCATTTGACAAAAACCATTTTCTAATTAAAATAAGATCAGATTCAATTTGTCTTTTTAGTTCATTTAAATCATGACAAGAATATAATAGAACTGAGTCATCTGCATAAGTTATCATTTCACCAAAAAGATTTAATTTACAAAAATCATTTATAAAAATTATAAATAATAATGGTCCTAATATTGAGCCCTGTGGAACGCCACGATTTGTTGTGGAAAAGTCACTGTAGGAATCTTTTATTTTTACTCTTTGTTTCCTATTTGAGAGATATGAGATGAACCATTCTAAAATGTTTCCTCTAAAACCGGCATATTGCAATTTATCTATTAATATATAATGATTCACACTGTCAAAAGCCTTAGATATATCAAGAAAAATAGCCACTGTTTTCTTATTTTTATCGATACTGTTGTATATAAATTTAGTGAATTTTATGAGAGCGATTTCCGTATTGCGACCTTTAATAAAACCATACTGATTTTCAGCAAAGAAATTAGTATGAAATAAAAAATTATACATTTTATTAGATAATGCTTTTTCGATAATTTTAGAAAAAGTAGGGAGAATAGAAATAGGACGATAATTTGTTAATAGGTTTTTGTTACCGGATTTAAAGATTGGAGTAACAGTAGCTATTTTTAATGAATTTGGGAAATAGGATAAACTAATTGATAAGTTAATAAAATTTGTTATAAAACCAATATTTTTTACAGAAAACATCTTTACCAGCTTTATGCTGACACCATCATAATCAGTAGAGTTTATATTTGAAAAAGAATTAATTACACTAATAACATCGTAGTCACACACAGGAAGAAATACAAATGAATTTAAACTTGGTAGGATATAGGAGATGTAGTCATTTTGTGGTAGATATGAATTCAGAGTTAAATTAGAAAAATATTCATTGAATTTAGATGCTGTATCAGAGTCGTTTACCAGTTGAGGTAGATTAGAAGGTTTAGTTATGTTACAAATTCCATTTACAAGTTTCCATTTGTCTTTCATATTTTTACAATTTTTAAACTTATTATTGAAAAATTCTGATTTTGCAGCTTTGATATTACTCTTTAACTCGGCAACAGTTGTTCTATAGGCAGTTCTATAAACTATGTCCCAAGGATGTTTCCTCGTTTTTTTAAAAAGCTTACTTTTTCTATGAATTAAGTTCAAAATATGCTCTGTGATCCAATCATTTTTATGGTTTTTAGAGGCTCTTTTAGGGAACTTAAAATTATTTCTTATATTTTGAAATCTAAAAATTAAATTTTGATATTGAAGATCAAGATCATCAGAAAAATTCCATTTAAAACTATAACCAAGTAGATAATCATAGACTAGCTTATAGTTAATATAAGTTTGCTTGTTTGTATCAGAGTTACTTTTGTCTAAAGTTGATAAAATAGAATTGTTTAAATTGCAGATAGTCATAAAATGATCACTTATGTCAGTAATATAAATTGCAGTAGAAACTGTAAAAATTTTGGATTTTACAAATACATGATCAATACATGTTGAAGAAATATTGACACGAGTGGGTTTGTTAATGTAGCTTTGATATCCCTTAGCTGATAAGGAGTTTAGGTATTCATTAGTATCATTGTCATTGTTTAGTATATTTATATTGAGATCACCCATTATTATAATATTAGGTTGGTTTAGAGTACATAATATATTTTTTAATTCATTAGTAAAATGATCAATTTTAAAGGCGTGTGATCGATATATTGATAAGATTGCCAGATTATAAAAATTACTGTATAATAATATACTTTCAGCAGATTCAAAACATATGTCTAATGCGATCAGATTCAGATGTTTTTTACTGTATACAACAATTCCACCTGAGCGATTTATCTCACGGCAACAAAAAAAGGATTCAAATTTATCTATTGCATAAAAATCAATTTCATCACTGTAAATCCAGATTTCTGACAAAATAATGACATCAATAAAATCAACAAAATTTGAGATATGGGAAATAAAACTGTCAAAATTTGCACGAATGCTACGTATATTCAGATGTAAGATAATAATATTTGACTTACAGCCAGTTGGTTCGGATTTGAGATAATTTTTTAGTTCAGAAGAGTCTTCTAATAAAATACAACCATCAACAGTAGGAAAAGGATAAGATTGTTCACAATTGAAGATTCAGGTCATCAGTGGATTTAATTCTTAAAATTTTGGAAGACTCGTCTTTTCTAAGGAAGATCTTCCCATTACGAACCCAACAAAACTTGTAGCTGTTTTCCGATTTAGTTTTTCTGGCCTGGTGGAATAGGAATTTGAGTTCAGGGGTTAGATGCTCGTTGAAAAATATAGGCATATCACTAAATCTTTCATTGACTTTGTTTGCTGATATATGGCAAGCTTTTAGGGATTTTAATGCACAATCACGAACTTCTTTCGAGATGAATTGAACCACTATAGGTTTGGGTCTGTCTTTGTTAAAGCTGGGTACCCGGTGAGCTGCTGTCACGTTGTTTATCATTTTCATATCCGAAATATCTTCTAGCTTTAAGAGGACCTTGTTTAGATCTTCGTGTTCACATTCAGGAAGACAAGAAATTTCCAGGTTCGTCCTTCTCGAATACTGCTTTAGTTCAATTACGTCAAACTGAAGATTCTTGATTTCATTTTTGATTTCGGCGTTTTCCTTTGAGAGTCTTTCATTATTAGCTTGAAGGTTTTTATTAGTATGTTGTAGAGCTTTTACTTCTGCCTTTAGATCGTTTATTAAAGAATTGTTGAACTCTATTGATTTTTCGAGATCTGCAAATTTTGTAGTGATAAGATCTTTAAGCTCACTAAATTGAGATTTCATCGTAGCTGAAGAATCATCATTGGCGGCACCTTTTGTTGAGACTTTAGCAGAACTGACGTTACTGCATGCGACACAGATCCATTTAGATCTTTTGTTCTGAGACAGATTGTTGAAGGCAGCCACAGTGAGTCCACCACATGTATAGTGAAAGAGGTTTTTACATTTCCCCGTGCAAGTTAACATCACGTCAGGGTTCATATCCTCATTACACACGCTGCAGACAGGGTCAGACATGTTATCAGACTTTTAGAAGCTACTTTTTAACTATTTAAAGTTTCCTGTGCCTAATTGCACGTTATTCTTTCATAAAATTAAATAATATTTGAAATTTAATACTTATTTTAAGTAAAATACAAGTTTGAAGTTTGAGCACAGTTATTCGTCAACAACAACAAAAGCCTGCTGTTGCCAAAAAAAAAACAATTTAGAGCAACAATTCCTCTAATATGCCAAGCCCGCTTTATAATCATCTGCACAAAACCCTGGGCTTTCATGCTTCATTTTTTCTCTACACGCCACATTAAAGTGATAAGCCACCCTGGGATCTTTCTGGCGTAAAGGTATGAATATATTTGATTCGCCGAAGAAGAAAAAATAATTCATGCTCCTTTATGTTCCTTCATGACGTGCCGTGTGGACCCTTTTTTTTTCTCTCTCTCCATCTCCTCTGGGTTTTTAGAGTTTTCTTGTAAACAGGGGTATGCAAACTCTGAAAAAGCGTGGATCCCCCTTTTTCATCTCGTCCAGTAATACGTCGGAAAACACGTACGAAGAAGAGCTCCCGTGAAAAAAACGGGAGCGGTTTTTAGATCTTCAAATATTTGCAGAAATCTTAGAGAAGAAGTTCCTTGGCCTCCCCGATCACTTTTGACAGAAATACTTCTGAACGTACTTCAATATTTGCTCGATTTCCAGACTAATTCTTCGTTAGAAGAAATCTTTGTTACATTATAGCATCTGTCATTTCCCTGTAAAGTTTTTTTCTCCTGCTCATTTTCAATATATGAAATTTTAAATTGTTTGATTTATCGAAACCGTACAAACATTTTGGAGTTAAAGGAAAAAAAACTGGTTGAAAGGCTTAAGTCGTTAGTTTTTTATTCTAGGGGAGGTAAAAATCTTCTCCGCTAAATGATATTTACACAGACAGTCGTCCTTTTTCCGAACGGTTTTTTCGGTAATTGAAGGATAGACTGGATTTGAAAATTTGATCGAAAATAATATTAAAAAGAGTTTCATTGTGACCTAAAGAAGTACGAGGAAATGATATTTTTTTTAACAAAAGTTATGATGTAAGAAAATGTTTTAGAATATTTCTCAACTAAGGCTCATAAATATTCTAGAAGCTATCTATTTTTGTAAATATCCTATTCGGGTAAAAGTGGTTTATTTTGAGTTTTAATGTTTTAATGAAAATTGTTTCTTTTTTATTTTCTTTTTAAACCTTTTTGTAAGTTTAAATTTTAGTTAATTTACTGTAATCAAGATTCATTAAGTCATTCTTAATTTTTAATCATTTCTCTGAATGTTTATTTTTGAATTTCGGTTACTATATTTAATTTTTTTACTAATTTCGATTTAAATTAAATAGGTATTGTTTCAATGTCACAAAATGTTATTCCGAAAGAATTAGGAGTCAAATGTCTCAAATGAATTTTTATTAATAGTTGTTAAAAATTTTCACATTTAATATAAATAAGGTTTGAAAGTTTTGAAAAATATTTTTTAGCATTTTATAGTTAAATAACTAATTTTATTTCTATTAAACATTTGTACCCAAATATTGTTTATTAGCTAAATATTATTATTATGGTATAGAAAAGTTAATATACTTGTTCGGCATCTATTTTCAAAACTATTTTCCTGATTTTACCATAAATTACGATTTACCTACAGATGATTATTCAAGGGCTTAGAAATCATTTCTCAAATAACAACTCAAAATATTCTCAATATATTTTTGCCATATAAAATGAATACAATGACAAAAAATCCATAAAAACAAAAAACAAAGAAAACCCCTTACATAAAATAAAATTATTACAAATGTTATCATTAACATTTCAGTCTACTTTCTCCCCACTTTTTTGGTTTACTCACAATTCTTATACTTATTCCTTCAAGTATATTCTTTTCTTACATTGTCTGATTGATATTACTCTCTTTTATAACACCCCACACTCTTCATTGTTTTTCTCCTGAATCCTTACTGTACTCCCTTCTTTCCTCGAAATCATTCACCTTTACTTCTTCTCGTGCACTTGCACTAACAATTACCTCTATATTAAACCAATAGTTTAGCCCCCAGTGTATTATTAAAAAAAAATTACAACAGAAAAAAAACTTGATCAGAAGTTTCGTAAAAACTACCCACATTCGGCCACTTTAACACACAACATTGCAACCATTTTCTCAACCACCACAAAAAAAATGTGAAGACTCCCCCTCTCCCTGCATCCTAATCAGCGGCGAACGGTCGCCAATTGATCGTCGCCGCATCCCTCCCAAAGCAACCCTGCCTCCTCGGCAAGGGGACCAGCAGCGGTGGAGTCAACATTTAATCAGCGGGTGAGGAGGGCACCTGCCCCGCTCTTTAAAGTGATTGGGGAATTGGGGAGGCCGCAAATGAAGCTCCGTGGCTCAAATCTGGGATGAAAATTCGGGGCCACACGCCGAGAATGCAGAACGTTTGCTCTGAGGAAGTAGCTGGTTGTAGCGAGCGCGCTTTTACCTTGTTAGAATGGAGATGGACTCGCTCGATCGCTGCTTGCTTTTCTTCTGCTCCTTCCTCGCGATGGTAATTCTATTTTGTTTTTAAGTTGTTGTAGCGTTCGGGGGGTTTTGGTATTCCGGAGGAATATGTTGGGCGAGGGTAATTTCTCTTGGTGGGGTGTCTCGGGGAAGGGTTGCGGAATGCTGAGGAGTCTGGAATGCGAGGGGTGTGGGTGGGAGTTTATATTGTTTCTAGAAGAGAAGAAAAGAACGTGTAAGTTTGATGGTTTAACTATTCTAAGAAAATTCTTTTGGTCATGGTTAGAAAATTATATTGTTGAAGTAATTTCATGCAATCAGTGCAGTATATTTTTTTTCCCCTATTTTATATCAATCTTTCCAATTTTAACAAAACTTTAACTAAAGAACTTTAACTTTTAACTTAAGGAGAGAGTACTATTTCTTAATCCCCTTTTGGTTTGTAACTTTTTTAATGGTTTTCTGGAAATACTATCCAGAACAGTTCATGTATCAAACATCAAAAAAATCCTCTGCCCCCTTAAATGAAAATCTATATTTAATAGTAATTTAATATGTAACAATATGCAGAACGTTTTGTTTAATTTTGTGAATAGAATCTTAATAAAAGGTCACTCCAGAGGAAGTTGTATTATTTTCAGTTTTGTAGGCTTTTAAAATGCTTTATCAATAAATATTCTGCATTAATTTTATAGGTGTTTAACATTTAAGGGAATTATGTAATATATATATATATATATATAATATATTTATTAGTTACATATTTATTAGTTAGATATTTATGTAGTTACTGCACACAAGCATGTCTCTATCATGATATACATAGCTTTGATACCCCATACTTCTGAAAATAAATATTCCCAGTACAGCACTTTCATTCTTTGAATAAATGCTTCAAAATTTAATTCACTCAACCCGCACTAAAACTCTGTCAAACAGAAGTACCCTCATCCACCGTCATCCTCACAATGTATCCACCCCTTTCTAGGGAGACCGAACAAACCCAAACATTCTTCAACCTCCAACTAAAGAAAAAAAACACCAAAAATCCCTCGTATAAAGCAGCTCTCTCAGCACTTCCCGGGACAAGAATCACCATTAAAAACTCCGCCGCTAAACCCGTTCCTCACCTTTTAATAGAAGCCGGGGGTTTTCAATTAAATAAAGCCTCCTCAGAAGAGTGCGTCTTTGGAGGAAAACCCGAAGAGCTCCTCCACACGACCGGGGAGACCCTAGAGGAAAGTGAACGACCCTCGCCGGAGCCCTCTTGTGCCGCCAGGAGCACCCTCGTGAGCTTTATGATCGAGGGCCGCCCCCATTGTGCCGAAATGAGGGAGAAAAACTCCACCAGAGAGAGGAGAAAGATAGATTAGTCCTTCCCTATACTCGAGCAAGAGTCCTCCGATATGTTGTCGGTGTCGAGAGTCCCCGGCACAGTTGAAAAGGGGGATAAATGAATGTCACGGAGAGAGAAATCTTTATTGATAAGAGCCGTCGTTGTCGGGGGGTTTAATACTGGCTTAAGTGAGCTTCGGGGACATTTCCGCATTTTTCAAAGCGCTCTTTGGATTACGAGCACTTGCCGGTAAGCTCCTTTTTGGAGTGGGAACCGTCTTGTGTGTGTGTGTGGTTAATGGTTTTCCTGGGTGGGGTAGTACTGCTGCGGGGTTTGCATTGAAATTGAGGTTGCTGTGTGGTTGTGCCTTTAGTGAACCTTTTCTCGGGAAGGAAGTGGATTCGGTCCTGCTTCGAATCAACCAACTAGTAGTTGTGGAGTGTTGATAACACATTGGGGAGAGGCTGTTTTGATTTCTAGTATCAGTCTCGATATTTTTCTTAATGGTTGCTATGGTTCTTGAGATTTTAGTTCGGGATAATTTGTGGCTTCCCATTTTCAATCCAGTGTTCCATACCATTTCATTGTTTTAAATTGATAAAGGGTCTGTTTTGTTTTGATGCTTCATGAATCTAATGCTTTGAAAACTATTTCCAAGGTGTCATTTTATACAGTGCATACTTTAATGAGCCTGGATCCTCTTGTAATGGAACCCAATTTTAGATATCTGGCATAATCATCTACCTAATATTCAAATTTAAAACGTTCAATACTCTTTTTTGCTACTGTTAGCAAAATTATTGTGTGAAACAATATACCTAATACTGTTTTGGATGATCCGAGGACAGGCTATTAAGCTCATGATATACCTTATAAACTATCCCTCTGAAAATGTTTGATAGCTTATAGGGGTCAAGTGTTTTATCACTAAAGGTTTTATATTACTGTTGTCCATTGTGATTTTAATTGATATTAAACGATTACATGCAATAAAATAATAAATATAGGAACACTAGGCATTTCCAAATATAAGGGGGTGTGGATACCAGGGTGCGTAACTTGCCTTCTTTTGCAAGATGTCAACTTTGTTTTGTCTGGTGCTATATGCTCTTATTTAGGTCTACTGCCATAAAACATTGATCTACCAACCAACCAAAAAGGGTGCGCAAAGCGAGGGACTTTATTATGGGATTGCAAGAGCAAGACCGTAAAATTCGTGGCCGAAGCTATGACAAATACAAAAATTAACGTGATTATAAATATTGGAAGGACAAGCACATAAAATGAAGTTATTCAGATCTGCATCCCCGCCCGATTTAGCCTGCAGCTCCCCAAGCCATCAGGCAATCAATGCAACGGGCAATCAAAACCAAACAGCGCACGCAAATCCACAACAAACAACAGCAAAAGAGCGCCTTCCTCCCCAAGCCATCCAATTGCGGCTCCTCCACTCGAACAAACCCAAATGGCGATTTCTGCACTGCCCACCACCATAACAACAGAACAGGGGAGAGGGAACGAAGAGAACCCCCTCATTCCGCATCGCTTTCACATTCGTTACAAGAAATCACGCCACACATCCTCCTCTCCACAGAGAGAGAGAGAGAGAGAGACAAGATGGAGAGAGAGAGGGAGAGAGAGAGGATAAAAGACTGGTCACGGTCCGATTTCGAGCATCATCGATTCTCCCCCAAGTTATGAACGCGGAAAGTTTAGCCGAGGCACGTGCGACTCATTGTCCAGTCTTCTAATGATGCCCTTCCATCGAGCGGGCTCTTTCATAACCGGGGGATTAATAGGCGTTTTCCGCGCCGAAAAATCGGGGAGCGCTCAAAGCTCTGGGGAGCACAAGGCGACTTAGCGCTCCCAGGTAATCCCTTGTGTTGAGAGAGAGAGAGAGAGAGAGAATTGGTTTGAGGGGAGTTGGGTGTTAAGCTCTGGTCAAGACGGGGATAAATTGAAAGTGAGGATTTTGGGGCGGAATAAGTCGCAATAAGGGAGGAGTTGTTAATTATTATCGCGGCCTGGAAACAAAGAGGGTCGCTGCTTTTGGGGAAATGTGTGTGTTTAATTTTGATGAGGAATAGCTGGGGGGATTTGTAACGCGTTGACAACTGCGGGGCTCGGTCTACCTGTGTAATTCCGAAATTTGTTGACCCATGCACATTATTTTATAGTTTAGGTTGTATTCGACATAATGTAAAATGAAGTACATCAAAAGAAATTAATAAAATAGTTCTTAAAAATACAAGGAAACAGACTAAATGAGTTAATGAATCATTTTTGGTTGGAAGGCTACAAATATCACTAATACACCATTGGTCTAGTAGTTTAAACTACAATTGTTTTTTCTTTTTTAAAAAAATACTGAAAATAAATCCTTTGATTTTAACTCACAAAGTTCAATGCTTAAAGTAATATAAGGAATTCAATTTTAGTAAGTACTTTCAACGGTACGCTGCTTTAAGTTTACTTTAGAAAATGTGGTTTGTATAGAATTTGAAATTTTAGATAAGTTGTATTTCCAGCATGCTATAGTTTTAGAATAATTTGGATTTTGACTAGTTAAGTATGAGTTATTGTTTTAAGAACGCTTCTGTTTGTTTTAATGTCACTATGAAACTAGACATTGCTTTAAAATTATCCACATAATATTTATTAATCCTGTTTCAGAAATTAATAACAATTTGATGTCCCAACTTAATGTTTTACAAACAATCCCAAAGGACACTCACAACCACACATAAAAAATCAATTTACTCTCCATGCAAATTAATTTTTTTCTCCGATGACTTCTCCACTACACACACACACACACACACAAACCCAACCCCAAACAACTCTAGAAAGACCCCCCCCCCTTAGAAACAAGCTCCCAACAACGGAAGGAAGAAGGCGCAGTCAAAAGTGCAGCAGCGGCAGGCAGATCGAAATATCTCTCATCGCGGGCGCATTATTCGATTAAGCAAATCGCGAGGGGCCCCGCACCGATAGGAAACATTTAAACCGGGGCGGCCCATTACAGGGCGGCGGGCAATCGGAAATGCAGGGGCGGCCCCATTGTCCGATTCCGCTGCGATCGATGGGTGGCAAGAGTGGTTAACGAAATATCGAACAAGGATGCCGCCGCAGAGGTAAAGGAAGTCGCTTCGAGCGCCCTTTTTAATGAAGTCTCGGAACTGATTGGGAGGAGGGGGGCCTCGGGGGGTAAATATTGTAGGCCAAATGGAGGGATCAACATGCATTTTTCGGGGGAGGTAAGTAGCAATAGATATTCAGGTTCGCAGGGGATGTGTTCCTCTTTTTGAAAGGTGGGGAGGTTGTTTATTTGGAGGCTGTGGGTCGGGTTGTTTGTTGAAATGTGCTTTCTTGAATATGTTATGTCGAAAGTCAAAATCAAGTGTGGCAGACTTGTTTGAAACCTACAGAACTATTCTAAATGCACTATTTTGTAGTATTCTTAAAATGAGCTAAGACTTGCTGATGTGGGGAAAAAAGTAATTTATTACGTATCAATGGAATCTAATGATGGGTTAAGCTTCTAATTTTTAAGCTTGTTTTTGGCAAAATTCATTATATGCTAATTTCATTATATGAGTGAAAATGGAATATTTTTATTTGATTCTAGGTAAAACATTTGAAAGATGGTCCCTCAAAATAGAATTAAATAATTTGTTAAGAACGTGAAGTCCGGATTGTGTAAACTAAAAATTTTTTTTTATAATTCTAACTTGCTTACATCCTTACCTTAATTGTTTTTAAATGAGAGAAAAAATGTAAGATAAATTGATAGAGAAAGTGGGACTTGGGATAGGATGAAGATAAATAAGTGGGAGAACAGAGAGAATACAATCGATTTATCATCAAGAAATTTTCAATTTGAGAGTAGGATTTGTTTCAGGGAAATTATGAACACATATAAAATATAGGGGATAATAAAATGCATTTAAAAATATTTAGAGACAATAATGGATCAAAATACGTTATCGACCAAATAAACTTAAAAATGCATCCCCGCATCTAAAACAATCTGTTTTTAGCATGTTAGTTTATCTGAAACAAGCATTTTATGCCTCATAAACTAAGAGTTAAAGTCATTACTCTTCCCCATAAAAACTCACACTTTCTTCACACTTTGGTTCACCATCAGCCAACTAATTGTTCCCACTTCCGCCCCAGAAATTTTGTTTACGATCCTCATAAATCAAGTCCAGGTTTGATTCCCCACTTAACGCCGTTCATTTTTGTGTCGTCCCGAGCAAAGAAAGAGTATCTGTCAAATTGATTACTTCCCCCTCCACTAATTAATTCACCTAATGAAAAGACACAAGTGGCCCTCTTTGGAGAAATCCCGACCCCGCTTTCTAATCGCCATCCCTCCGAGGGCCCTCCAAAGAGCCAGCCGTGTTAACACATTAATTAACTCTTCTTAAATGACGCGCGGAAGATGTAATACAAGGTAGATCGATAAAGTATCGACCGAAAGCCCTTCAAGTAAAAAGGCAGCTCTTCATTAGTAGAGTCGCTCTCGGTGAGGGGGCGCTTTTTGAAAGCTTTTAATTAACGAAACAGATTTGTTTCCCGCGCGAAAGCAAAAAGAAGCTTTCTTCGAGACGTTTAATGACGCCTTAAAACTTTCGGGGAAAGTGACAAGTCCTCGAGATGCTGCTGCTGCTGCTTTTGGAATTTTAATAATAATTGCCGAGGAATTATAGGGTTTGATTCGGCTCTGGCGTTCGTTGCTTTTTTTTTTGGGGGGGGGGAATTAGCAACGGTTAATGATATGAGTTGGGAAGCTTTGGTTTGTTTTTTGATGTCGTGCATTTTTGAGAGTTGGTTTTCGGAGATTTTTGACGTGTTTCGGTGTTAACGTCGGTGTTGTGGAAAGGGAATTCGGGATGTTGTGTTGCTGGGTTTTTAATGAAGTTTTGGCTTAAGTGTGCTATTTTTCATTGGGTATGGTTCTTAAGTACTAGTACAAGTGTTCAAGGTTTTGGCGAAAAATTAAGAACTACTGTAAGTTCTCTTTAAATTTATTCTAAAGTTTCACGTTAGATAGGCTGTAAAACGTTCAATACTTAAATTATATTTCGGATTCAAATTGATTATTTTAATAACAAATTATGTTACCGTATATATTTATTTTTTCATACAAAGAAGCATAATATTAGTAAGTCATGTGCGTGTAAATTATTTGCGATCCAAATGAATTAAAACTTGAATGTTAGCCGATTTGTTTACACAATTCAATAATTGCTATCTAATTCAACGCTAATGCTATCTAAGCTGAATTATACTTTAAACATTCCTTGGCTAATGACAGTTTAATCAGTGAACTAGTTCATGTATTTTTTGAATTACTCATATTTTCTGCTTCATTTATAATGATTTCAAGTTTCAATACCATTTATGTTTAACTGTTGCTTTATAGTGTCAACTATCTCCTAATTATAAAATTTGTTGTTGAGTGGTCAAATATAAATAGATTTAATACGAAATTTCCTGTTATACTATTCAAAGTACAATTTTATCTCATAATTGCTCTCGTTTAACACCGTGACCTGATAAAATGCAAAATAATGTCACACTCTAAGGTTTCTTTTAAATGTTGCTTAAATTATTTAAAAGTTCTTTCAGTACAAGTAATAAATATATGAAAATCATGAAATATTTTTTTATCCTTCCTCTCAAGTCCTTTACCAGCACCCATTAAAAGAAAGTAGCTTGTAATAGGTCACAATCCTTTATCAAACGTCGAGATTTTTCGTGCTTCCCTCTCCTCCAAAACAAGACCCTTTTATTTTCCCATAAAAGATCACAGCAGCCTCATTCTTATCCCATTCCCCCCAACAGGAATTCATCCCCCTCCCCCTGTTAAGACAAAGCTTCTCTATCACCCCAAGTGACATTTACCCCAGCTAACTAGATTAAAAAGAACTTATCCGCCCCGTATCGAAAAAGGATAACCAAATGGTCATCCGGAAAAAGAGCGGCTAGGAAAATCTGAAGGGCCCCATTAATAGAAGCTCAAGAAAATGTATTGGAATAATGCAGTTTTTATTTCCGAATCGGTATTCCAAATATTTTACGGGTTTTTGTTGACGCAGGCCCCTTGAACTATGTGCGCCGCGCCGGATGGGATATCAAATTCCTTTCTACGACCTTTTTTTTGTATGCATTCGGGGATGGGAAAATGTGACCAGCCCCTCTGCCACACGGCAAACGCCATTGTTTTTGAGTTGAAATATGGCGATTGAATTGTCGGAAGCCCGGAGTGGTCGCCATCTTCGGCCACTCTCTTTGTTCGATTTTGGACGACGGCGTTTTTGTTTGTTTTGGCGCTTTTGTGATATGGATTTAAAGGGGAGGAAAAGTGCCTTTCGATCCCTCCTTGCCAATATTGAAAGATGGAATTTTTCGTACCTTTTCCTGAAACTTACTTTTTTTTTCATGTGTGTGATATGGTAGTGTCCATTACATGCTGAGGGGAATACATACTTCACGTTGTGTACTCAAGAAAAATTAATACATCATACTTATCTTATAAAGAACTTTAAGTTTACTTAACTTATGTATTTGAATGCTAAGGCCTTTTTTTAAATAGTATCCCAGTTTCTTTTTAAAAATATTTTTTTTAAAACTGTCAATTCAAATTAGCAACAAATATTAAGTATCTAATATTTATGGCCCGCATTAAATTCTTTGCCAATACTTTAA
Organism: Tetragnatha montana; assembly: GCA_963680715.1. NCBI lineage: Eukaryota > Metazoa > Arthropoda > Arachnida > Araneae > Tetragnathidae > Tetragnatha > Tetragnatha montana. Next base: position 24,243,472 of record OY796680.1, read on the forward strand.
AGGGTGTAAAAAGGTGTCATCCTGTTTCTTTTTTATTTAACGTTTTGTGGCTTGAAAATTTTATAATACAAATTTGAAAAATTTTAAGTTTTTTTTTTGTGTTCTTTAATATGTATTTACAAACCTTATGTGTTGTATAGTATATCTACCGCTTATGGAGCTGATCTATATTTAGAAATGAAGCATTCATTTTAATCAATTTCTCATTAAGTTAATAGCTTCCGGTTATTTTTTTATTCAAATCGTTCTGATGCTCTGGCCGCATAATTTCAAAACTACAATGGATTAATGGATTAAGTTTTTATCCCTTACACACTTTTCAAAATGTACTTCAGAAAATTCTAAAAAAAAAACAACAACATTTTCTATGATTCTTCTTACTTTCTAAAATTATTTAATTAAATTCTCTAGTAATTTACCACATAAAATGCTCTGTTTTATGATTTAAAATTAACGTGTTTTGATTACATGAATTAAAACATTTTGTTAACAATGAATGATTTCTGAAACATATGAATTAAAACATGAATTTCTTATCCTCCGTTAGATGCTACTTGTCCTAAAAAAATACTTCTTAGAACGTAAAGAGATACAACCATTGTTGTATCATTTTAATTACAATCTGATTCATACCTAAACGAACCTGTTCATCTTGGACTGAATACCTTATAACCTCTCGATAGCTTGCCCACCCACCCAACATGAAAGCCACACTGTGAAAGCAACAAACAGCCACAGGGTTCCAAAATGGCGGCCGCAGCCTCCCGAGGGGTGGAGTATCGTTGACATTCGATCAGAAAGGAAAATAGAGTTGTCGCATCGATCGCCGCAGGGTGGCAGCGAATGATAAAAAAACGGCTGCTACATCTGCAGCTCCCATAAAACGTTACTACTCCGCATATCGGGCAGAAATATCTCCTCCTCGCCCCCTTCCCCTTCCGCAATTTTATAAGCGATTTAAACTGCGTTCGCCCTCTTCGCTTTGCTTAAAGCTGCCCCTACAATGATTTCGCCGAGGATTGGAATGGGGGAATTTTCGGGGAGGGCGTGTTAAATTAGGTTGTTGATTTTTGTTGGGTTACGTGGGATTGGATTTGAGTAGTTCTCTATTCATTATTGTTTAAGGGAATTTCTCCTACACTGATTGTCAAGTTAAACGTATTATGAGATAACTACCCCAGGTAGCTTGTGTATTTGTTTTATTTTACTTAATTAGGTATTAATTTAGATTACCATAACCATTTGTAAACAATATTAAAACTGTTGCAATTATTGTTCGTGGCAATGCTTATCATCTGCATCAAGATGTTGGCACTTTTCCGTTATCTTTTCCGTTAAACGTCGCCGAGTAGTTTTGAACTCCAAATATTAGAAGTATCACCAAAAAATAAGAATTAACTGATTTAAATTTTCTTTGTATTGATTATTTGGTGATATTTGAATATGTGGGAATAATTAGTAACTTTTAAAGCGATAGATAATGGAATATCTCAACACTATTCTTAATGAGAAAGAGTCCATTTGATCGATAAATTAGAAGTTATAAATTTTGTATCATCATGTCTCCTTATCGCTCATTGCTATCTTATCTTTTTTCCTATGTTTGCTTACGCTATGCGTCTCAAAATTTCCTTTTAAAGTCTTGAATAGGCTGTTCTATTTTTAACATCTAAACTCAAATAGTTCGTAATGGCGGTTGAAAGGATTTAAATTAAAGATGTATCAGATTTCTCAAAGAATTCTCTGAGCAGCGCAGCTAATAAATGATAATTTGACATGGAAACCGCTCGCATTTTTATAAACGCTAATGAAATAAACAGAAACAAACATCTCTTCATCAAGATCCTTATCTGAAGTACATTCTTTCAAGAACTGCTACTTCAATATAACTCACGTCGGTAACCAACCTGATGCCATATCAGTCACCAAAGAAACAACAGAAAGCAACACTGAGCCCTAAATTACTTTTAAACATCAGCACAATACCGATCTCCCTAGCGCTTCCCACCGTTCAATTATCTTGACATTTTCGAGATAGCGCAAAAACAGTTTTCTCCAAATGACTGTCAAAGAACCCCCGAATATATTTCATCCCGGAAGAATTCTTTTGTTAGCCCCTTCCATCTATTAAATTAAGATTATAATCTCCCGCGACAGAACGAGACGAATGCAAATTGATGTAAAATAAAACAATTCCCTGCAACCGCGAGTCTCCGCGCTATATCGATATGGAAATGTCTCTCTCTCTCTCTCTCGCAGAATCGATGCGGGCCCGACGGAATTATCACTTTTCGCTAAAGGGAGGATCCTCGCTGGGCGGTCCATATTCATGAAGGAGTGAATTCCAAAAAATGAAGATTCGTTTTTCGCCTCCTGCAGAAGAAGGAGGAGGCTGAATTCGAAATGAAAGAACAGGTTGAGAGGCGAGTTACTGCGCTAATGCGAATGTGATATGCAAAAACCCCTGGCTTGTTGTTTTGGTGGTTCGAATTGGGACGGGAATGCGAATTTTGGTCGGGTGTTGTCTACTTATCGATGTATGATATTGTTTCCAATAACTTGTTTTTAAGACGCGTGTCGTTTGGTTGGGGGGTCGGGAGCCGGGGATGAGTAGCTTCTGGGGGTGGTAATTTAGAGGTTTTATGGAAGAAACTTTGAAGCTAATTTTTTTCTTTGAATAAAATTTTACTATTTAAGTTTATAACAAAATATGTATTTTTACACTAACCAAGTTCTCAATCACGCTCAAATCATTTAGAGGAAAGTTTATTGTGTTTTGAGTTATCAGAAAATGTTTTAATTGATGATCGAATATTTTGGGAAAGTGTAATCAAACATGCACGGAGAAAAATATACCCAATTGCTTGAAACTCTTAAAGCAGAGTAGAATATATACAGACTAAGACACTATAGTTTTACTTCTCTAAACTACTTAATGTTTCGTCATAATTATTCAATATATATATGTTTTTTACCGTGTTAAAATTTTACTCCTTTTTACTTTTACTTCTAATTTTATGGAATTTACACTTGGTTTTTATGTGTTTATAACTTTACTAACATTGGAGACTTTTAAATTCTCCATGATCTACCCATTTCATTTATTTTTTCATTCATGTTCCCATTGAACAAGATATGTGGAAATTTAAAGCTCAAAAATCTGTACTTAATACAATTTCAAAACATGTGATTTAATCTTTTTTTTAAGAAAATCCTCACCTTCGTTGTATTTGTATATTAATTCTTCTAAATCTTTAACAAATCAAATTGAAAAGTAATGCAATTTCTATGCCATCACCATGAAATCTGTATCAAAATCGCTGTAACAAGGTTCATTCCCAAAATTACAACTTTGATAATCCATTGAACTTTATCTACACTACTTAGTAATTAGTTTTCCTTTTGGCTATTTTAGTAATATCAATGTAGCTATAGCTGTATGTGCATAATTGATTTGATCTCCTCCACTACATCAGCGTACCAACACACATTTCCTCTGTTTAAGGCACTTAGACTTGTAGATAACGTCATATTACTGTCCCTTTGCCTCCTAAGACCCTTGTTTAATCCGGCTGGTTCAATTAGATTCATAGGTAATTTTAGTCAATGTGTGGAGTGTGTCCTATTCAAATGCAGTACCTTAATATGTGTCAGCATTACCGCTAACAGTCATCTGCTCTTCCAAGTGACAATATTATAACGTTATAATATTATCTGTACTTGGGTGGGAAGCACAGTATTCATTAAACTCTCATCCATTTTATGAAAAGAGCAACGTGATAATATGCATATTTTAATGGAGTTTTGTTACTTAAGTTATTATACGTTAATTAGAGGATCGTTTAAAGTGTGTCAAATTTTTTTTTAATTCAACATATTTGAAACATGTTCTACGAACAGGTTGAACTTCTAATTGAACCTTTTCCTAGTTATATGCTTGAAGTAAATTAAACTTTGATACACTTTTGTCACACAATAACTGTAATTAAGTTGGATTTTTCTTAATTTGATTATTTGCAATTAAACTGTATAAATACGCAGCATAAATTATAAACGTAAATTAAGTTAGTGCATCCAGTGTTGTATTTTATACTAGTACTCACACTGAAATCTATGAAGGGAAAATAAATTTTTACACATTACAAGCTCAAGTTTTTTTCCACATCAAAGTATTTCTCTTCTTCATAACTTTTCACCCACCCTCTTTTGTTTACCTTACCACCCCACCTACACGATACATTGCAATATTAAACCCAACTCGACATTCCAAACTACAAAAATCCACCCCCCTTTTTTTCATTAAACAGCACGTACAGCCGACCATTTCCTTCCCATGCATCTCCAGATAATAAGCCCCATTCCCCGAAAAACATCCCAGCCGCAACCCGCATCCCTTCCGAGACCCAAATCCACATATATCTATGGAAATGTCGCTTTGGAATGTTTTTAAGATTACAATACTTACTCCCTCCGTATGATGAATATAAATACACGGACCCAAAACAACACGGAGGAGAGAGAGGAAAAAAGTCCTCTATTTTCGCGACAGATGATTTGTTTTCTCATTCCGCGGGACAGCCCTGTCGGGCACTCTATTCATATTTATAACCGGCTTCCCCAAGCTGTCACACGCAACGAGGGGAAGGCTGCTGATGCTTTTCTTTTCTTTCTTTCTTGGGGGTGCCGTGTTGCCTTCTCGGTGGCCGATTCATTTGGACGGCGATTTTCCATGGCTGCATTTCCCGGGGATTTCTGGGGATGTCTTAATTTGGGACAGATTACCCGGGGTGTGTTGACGGTTGGGAGGTCGAGCGTTGCTCGGAGACCGAGAGGGGAGGTGAGGAATTGTAGACGATTTGGAGTTTGGAGGAGGGGGGGAGGGGTGATTTTTTATCAGTTTTGCTTGATGATTTATTTGGTATAAAGTTAATAAATTGTAAAGTGTGAGGTTGTATTAAGATTTAGGCTTTCTTTATTAATTGTTCCTGATGGCAATAACGTCGACATGGTTTTGATTTTCTTTCATAAAAACTGATTGGTTTTTAGTGGAAAATTTGTATATTCCAAGTGAATTGTTTTTATTTTAACTTAAACCATGATGAGATTTATAGAATGTTCTGTTATGTACATTTAGAGTTGCTAAAAATATAGTTTATGATGATGTTATACTTCTCTTTAAATAAAGTCATGAAGGTGAAAAGTTGAATTTTAAAGTATAAGGATTTGTTTATAATTCTTAGAGATTTAGTTAATGTCACATTATTTATTTTTTCCATCATGAAATAAAATAAATAAATAAAATAAAAGTAATATAATACCTATAATAAATTGTGTAACGTAATATAATAAATGTATTAAAATGATTCAAAGTATAAATACATTTTTTAATTCTTATTGATTTCTTATTGATCTGTGAAGCAATTTTTTCCTTTGACTAATCACGACATAAATCCTAAACGTTTTTCTTTAATTATAAAAAAAGTGAAAAGTCGAAATCTTTAAATTTATTTTCTATACTATGAAAGATATAAAAAAACCGTTTTGCAATACTCATTAAATTTTCTCTATTTTATTCTATATATTATAACTTGATAAACCGGTAGTTTTGTAATTTGTGAGTGTTGAAAGTAATATTCGCTTTAAAAAGTACACGCTCAAAACCCCAGGAACTTCAGGATACAAAATACGATTTTATGTTAACTTTAAGGTAAAAGAAGTTGCAATTTTTTTAATTAATTAAAATCTTCTTTTTAGCTAATTTTCTTTCTAAAATAAATTTTAAACTTACACTTCTTAACTCGATATTAAAGAGAGAAAATTATAATTAGGTATGACGAAGTACATGAAACATGTTTTTCAATTATGCAGTTCAAACTTTAAAATTCCTAGAAAGTTATGATATTGCCTTTCAATGTAATTACACTCTTATCACCTCCAACTCGTCTTAGAACTGTACACAGCACTCTAATTTTAATAAAATACTTTCAAAATTAATTCTCTTAAGAATCTACAAAATCCTAATTGACTTTCTTGTAGTAATAGTGTCATCACCACGGAAACCAAATGAAATGAAGTGGAGCGTATTAAGAAAAACTGAATTAGCGCGGAAAAACCCAAAAATACAAAATGAAATTAATCTGTTCAAACTAAAAATATTCCAGTTTTATTAAACTTTGAATTGCTTACACTTATTACTGCACATTCCAAATTGAATAAAAATAGTTCCCATCCCTATTCTGGAATTCCTGAGCCTCCCAGTGTAATTCCTTCATTTTTCTTACATCTCGTTTTTTATTTGACAGCCCACATTCATCTTGGATTGCAGTGAAAAATCACCTTACTCGTTTGTTCATATTTTCGTCTGAAATCTGAGCCATTACTTTCATGTCTCTGTATTTTGTGGCTTCGGTCTTCTTTTAATATTTATTTAGGTGGGTTTTTTTTTGTCTCGTTCTTCTTTTGATTATGGTTTTCTTTTTGCGCAAGTTTTTTTTGCCTAATTATTTATGACTATATGTTCTAAGTTTATTATTTTCTTTTTGGTTGAACAGTATTTCGTTTCAAAAAATACTTAAATAGATAGATGTATATGTTTGTTGATATGTAGGAATATGTAGTAGGAATTTAATTTATTGCTTCATTAAAGAAGTCACCGTGTATCCAAATTTAAATTTGTTTTAGATTCTCTTAAATATTTCCCAAGTAATCTTATTTAGGGATTTTTTTTGCACTTAATGGAATCGACACTCAAATTCAGCTTCAGTAAAAATTTAAATTTGTTTTAAAATCAGTGTATACTCCAATCGACGGAAATGTACATTTACAGTGATGGAGTACATTTGCTCATTTCAGTAGCAAATTTTTATTCGTGTGGAAAACCAATGATTAAGTAAAGCTAGGGAGAATGTTGTTTTACCTACACTAACACTCCCCGAGTTGGGAAAATACTTTTACAGTGATCTCTTAATTTCCTTCCTATAAGCTGCTCCATTGTAAGATGTTACTTATGCGAAACATTTTAGTTCTACTTATTTGTGTAGATACACGTTTGTTTCTATTTCTGAAAACAATAAAGCCTAAGAAAGCAAAACTTGCAAGTTAATTAATTCTTATAGTCAATACTACTCAATTTTCCAACAAATGTTTATCATTATGAAATAAATTTTGTAAATAAACTCTCATTACCAAAACTTTTAAAATGAAACCCTTTAAGAAGCATTCCCTTTGATATCATGGTCAACATGAAAACCAAGCCAAATTTAAGTACTTAAAAGTCTCAAAGCGTCTTACTTCCGGGGTTTTGATACTAAATCGTCTCTGATGCTATTTCCAAAAATCTTCCATATTACACGACGAATCTTATTAAAAAGTATTTCAATAATAACCAACCCTCCCTCCCTTTCCTCTGTTTTCATTCACATCAACTTGATATTCTACTAATGGAGTTCCCGACCCGACTTCTTAATTATGCTCATTCAATAATCACAGAAATACTTTAAGTTGTAGAATATACTCTGTATGTATAAGGTTACCCCCTTTTTACCTCAAAAGACTTCCGAAAAGATTCCGAAATCTATCGAGTGAATGGCTCAATAAAACGGAGTGTGCACAACAATAATAATCTCTCTCCCCCCCCCCCCTCCTGAAAAGGATACCCTTCCATAAAAGTTATTATAGAAGGAGGAGGGGGTTGGAGTTTTTACTTTTCTCTGGACTTGTCACTCCCCTCTCACTTTTGTCTCTCTCCGGAAGGAGCGAGCCAAGAAACATCAAAAGGGGACGCGAGGTGGTCGTCTTTTAAAAGTTTCGCCGTGCTTCAGAGGCAATTAAAAGTCCCGCTGCGGAAGACGAGATTTTCTTGCTATTTGCACTCATCGGAGAGGAAGAAATAAATGGGAGGCCTCACAATCAGAGGGAAATCCGGAGCGAAGTCAGCGCGCGCTGTTTTAATGGAATAAGGCATAATGCACGCTTTAATGGAAGCAAGGACGTTTTGTTATCTTTGGGAGGTCTTTTTTCTCCTCCACTCCCCGAAGTCGGAACTTCCCTGCCCTTTTCGGAACCTCCGTATCAATTAAAATTTTCTTCCGACTTTTGGAGGAAAGTTTTGGAAAGGTAGGAGTTCTTCTCTGGTGGTAAATGGGTGGTAAAAGAGGGAACTATGAGTTTCGGGGTAATTTTTGAGAGTTAAGTGAACGGAGCAAATATTTTCGATATACCGTAAGGATCTGGATGCTGGGTTTGGCAGGGAAAAAAGCAGCTGCGTCTTACCTGTAAAACTATCTTTTCAGCTAGAGGAGTTTTAGTGCGGAGAAAGCAACATCAGATCTCAATGCTATTCCTATCTGTTCGCAATCCAGTAATACTGAAAGAGTATATATTTCATAAATTTCGTTCCAGATGAGCATTTCAATCAATGAAATGAACCTAATACGTTCGAATAATTAATTAACTTAATTAAAATTAATTGGTTTAGTGATTTTTTCATTTATTTTTATCTTTAATTATTTTTAATCTTTATTCGTTCGAGTAAATTAGACTATACTATTTATTCTTTTGCAAAGCAATAAACATTAAGAACACTTCTATTACGGTATCACTAAAATAGATAAAATGTTACATCATCTTTGTAGAAGTTTTTTTTGTTGTATTGAAATCATAACTCAAAAAGAAGTTATGGTTTATACAAGTTTAATTTAATTTAGAATATAAAATTGTTTATAAATGGCAGATGCATATTATTATTAATTTTTATTAATTAAATTTAGCATTGCGAGTCTAAAGATCCACAGTATTAATATTTTATCGATTTACTATCCAAACAATCAATCAAACAATTTTCATAGTGTTTAAAATAGTAGTAGAATATTATATGCCTCATTGAATAAATATGATTGAAACAAAATACTGCATGTCAATGAATAATTAAATAAAAATCTTTATTTTTTATTTTCGATAATGGCCGGGATTTTTTTCATTTAAATTCTTGTTCTTAATTTATGTATTTAAAATTATACTATATTATGCTAATTCCGTTTCTTTACATATAAGTGTATCCTTATCTAAACGGTAGTTAGTACCTCTACTCTCTCGATATTGTATGGTTTTTCTAAAAAAGAACAAGGATTCAACGTCATTACTTTAAATAGACTAAGCCGCAACTAAAATTTACCCTAAAATCCCTTCATCCTCTCTCATATCCCCATTCCCTTAACTCATCCCTATACAGCCCACTTGTCATTACAATAAACGAATCCCAATACCAAACAAAAACAAATCCACACTCAAATGGGAGTTCAGTGATTCCATTAGCAGGGAGTCTACAGAAGCATATGCAAAAAGATAAGATATCGGAAAACCTCTCTTATCCTTCTTCCTTACACAAGAGAAAAAAATAAAGACACGGCCGAGGAAACCCGCTGTGTAAGTAAAACCAACATGTGATGTGGTTAAGCCGTTCTTTTCATTGCATTATCCAGCCATCGGAATCGAAAGACTATGTCTTATTAGAAGCCTTCTTTCTCGGAATTAAAGTGTGTGCAATTTTCCGACCATCCTAATCCATTTAACGTAATGGGTTGGGTTACCGCCGCTGTGGCGCCTACGGTCGCCAAAGTCTTGGGAGTTAAGCCTGAGCTTTAATTTGCAGTTTGTCTTGATGCGGGAGAGGAGTGTCACATACTGGGACCCATTAGGAGTGCTGTATCCGGTATAAATCTCGGTTTACTAGTCGGCTGCTTTTGAGGAGGGTCGGGCCTTATTCGGTGGGTTCTTGTCGTTGGGGAGGATTAGAAGCAATTTCATTGTTGAACGGGCTAAGCTAGTTGTTTTAACTTAATTAAATTCATTAAGTATGGGGAATATCTGAGATTATTTTGGGAGTAAAGTAAGCATCATTTATAGCATCGTCTATAGTGGATGGTTTCGAAAGGGGCGTTGATAAAAATTAAATTTCAACCATGTTTTATTATATGATATGTTAAGTTTGTAAATAATTAAAGATATTTAAAATTTGATTTGTCATCATTTATCTTTTTTAAATGTTTGATGTCATTAAAATGTATAAAGATATTGGTCACAGGCCTTAAAGAAAAAAGATATAATAATCTTAAAGTTATATAATAAAGTTAAATATAAGAAACTTCATGAAATAGACAGAATCATCTATCTTCTACAAGATATAAAACTAAATTCGATAGCACACTTCTTTTATATTAGTAGAATGTATACAATTCAACGCCCTATAGAATAAAACTTTCAAGCAGTTTTTTTACATTAAGATTAATTACTATGTCATTATTAGCTTCATTTTTTCGCATTCTAATGCTACGTTATTCCTCCTAACTATCAACAATCAATCAAACAAATGCAATACATCACGCCCTAATACTCTCAATCATTACAAGAGCATTGTTTTTATCAATCCTCAAATAAAAACTCCCCTGCCAACTACAATAGATTGAAATATCAATATCCGTCCGCCCTAATAACCCCCAATATTACAAATCCAAGTCTGCAATCTTTCACGAACCTGTCAAAGCGCCTTCTCTCCCACAAGGGGCGATACATCGCCAAAAGAGGGTCTCCCGCCTCCTCCTTGATCTTTTCCCTTCGGATTTGAGCTCTATGCCATGGAAATAATAATCAGCAGATGAAAAGGGACGCAGAAGCTTAACTGCCTTCTGGGATCAACCCCTTGTCGACAAGTGCAGGGGGGAGGACTATTTCTTTCGCTGGGAGAGATTGTGTAGCATTTAGCTTCCTCTTTGGACTGCCGCCTAACCCGAGGTTGGGATTCGGCTGATTGGGATTACCTTATTTGGGGGAGGCTTAGCTTTATTTGCATTCTTTTATTCCGCCGCGATGGAATTTTAATTTCGCCTTTCGTTCTTTGTGGGGGAGCTGGGGGTTAATACGCGTTTTGTTGTGCGAGTCGGGGCGTTGTGGTTGCTTTCGAAGGTGGTTGTTTTGGTTTGTGTCGTTTCTTCTGGATGTGGTGGGGAAATTATATTTATAGCGATATAAAGCGTTCGGGTAGGGTATTTATTTATGCGAGAAACTTATTACTTACATTTTAAAGAGATTAATCTGGGAAAATGATTTGACAACTTTGAAATAAATATTTTATTTTTATCTTTAAAGAGAAACAATGGTAAAGTGAATATTTTAAACGAATTTGGATTAGTATTTTATAGTCAATATTTAATATTCAATAATTAATACTTGCAAAAAAGTATTTTATAGTCAATTTACAATATCATAATGATAGCAATTTATAAATGTAAAAAATGAAATTCCCTATACTGATTTGTTGAATTGAAAAAATCAAACTCCAATTAGATTTATTAAATATTTCGAAGGGATATCATTGATTGAATAAAGGAGTTTAAAGGTTATTTAGTTGGAAAATTATTAATTTTAATTTTTTATATTGCTATAAAATTTATCATGCTTTTACATTCGTTGTTTAAGCTACATTTCAATTTTCTCAAAATACTTTAAGCAAACTTTCATTGTTTCAAACATGAATTCGAGTATTTTGATTCTTTCTATTTGGCTATTTGTAAATAGAGTTTACTCTAAACAGGCTTTAACATCACGGCATAGCACAAATTTTTAAGTTAACTTATATTAAACCTATTTTTTTATTTTCCCAAGTACTATCAACTTCAACATGTGAACATTACGAGATTTCATCATATTTTTCTACATCTGCCTAAAATACATGTTTTACTTCCTTCAAACTTGGAACCATAAATCCCTCATGTTCATTAGTCGCACTCGGTCCCCCTCAGCTCATATATTTACCCAGCCACCCCCTCCCAAAAATTAGTCCCCAACAACGCACACACAGCCCGCGCTTAACAGTCCAACAGCAACCCTTCCTAAAAGAACAACCTCCTCCTGCATTTCTTCCTTCCATCATGCAGATAGAGACTTACCCAAATCAGGCCACCCGGTTTACCCTTCCCGAGGCAAACAATGCCCCGATGATTGGGGGCAAAGAAAGGCCCGGAAATCAGCGAGAGCGCGTTAACCGATCCAGCATACCAAAAGCTGCTGCGGAGAAGCAGTGTCTCCGCCTAACTAGATCAGACGGGCAAAGCCGCACTTTGCCGTCGAATCGAATTTGAAGCACGCGGCTCTTTCGACGGTGCGTGGCGAATTGGCCGCGGAGAGCCGGACTGGAACGTGACTGTGGTACGGAGGATGGAGAGTAATGCGGTGATCTCTCCCTCTCCCCCTTCCTTTCTGGGGGTTTTTAGAAGGTTTTTTTTTCTGTTTGGGTTGTGTGTGTTTTTTTTCTTCTTTGGGTTTAGCTGCCGTTTTGGAGGTTGTTTTTTGGAGGAGGTGGGTGGGTGGGGAGGTTTTTTGGGTTTTGGTAATTGGAGGGAGATTGGGGGGTTAGGGAGGGAGTGACTTGTCGTTGGGTAATTTGAAGGTTTAGGTTTTTGAAGTAATGCGTGTTTGAGTTGTTGGAATGAAATGTTAAGAAGCTGTGGTGTTGTTCCATGCTTTGTTAGGTAATAATAAAAATGTGTTGTTTTCAAATGAAGGTGCTAAGAAACAATGGCGTTGAAGTGGTGTAATTTTTTGTGCAATTTTTCTTTAGTTTTATTTTTTTTTTCAAACTTAAAAAAAATCAGAAAAGAAACTCTAGGTTTTTTAATTATAAAATTAGCTATTTTAGTTTAAGTTAAATTTGTAATTGAAGCATTTCATGGTTCTTGTAAACTTTTAATCTTAATTAAATTTTTTTTTTAAATTCTGGTCTTTTTTTTTTTCGTTTTATAAATTTGAAAATATTTAATTTTTTCTTATGTAAATATCTTGCTATCTTGTAAATATCTATGTAAATATCTTGCTATCTTGTAAATATCTATGTAAATATCTTGTTATCTTGTAAATATCTATGTAAATATCTTGCTGTTGATATCAGCATAGAAAAGTTAGATAGTTCAAATCAGCATAGAAAAATACATTAAATTTTTATCTGTGTTAGAGACAAATATTATATGTTGCGTATTCTACCAAAATGCCACGAATACCGTGAAACTCCCTAATTACTGCTAAGTTGAATTACTACTGCTTATTTTAATTTGTATATTGTGACGTATACAACCTGGAAGCCTGAACCATTTTTTAAGATAAATGTGAATGTTCATTAAAATTCTCAAATTCTTACTGATCGTATTGAGAAAAATAAACACGAAAATATATCTTTTAAATGTACCAAAGATATGTCTTTTCCATTAGAAAAATGCTTATCCTACCCTATATTCGCATCGCTTGAAAGCAGAAATAAAAAAGTAACAACAACAATAATAATAAAAATGAAGCAAGAAAACAATATTTCCAAACTTCATACTCAAAATGGCGTATGATAATAACCCCCATCACTTTCCCCTCGCAGGAGAGGGAGCCAAAAACTAAATAAAAAGAAGCCAAGTGTCAGTCTCTCTGCTCGGCATCCAATTACCGGCCGACCTGCCAATTGATCCATCGGAGCCGCAAAACAATATCATCCCTCCGATCGCGGCGCCCATGGCGCGAAATTAGCGGTCCTCCAAACGCTTTCCCCCGTCTCCCAGGATGCATCATTCCGTCGCCATGCCAACGGGAGAGGAGAGTTAATGGCTGGAACGCGCCACTTAATGAGCCTTAAACTCCATTCACACTTCATTCTCTATGTTCGATCCGCCGAGCGCCGGAGCGGAACCGAAAAGGAACCAAACAAATTATCACAAATGGTAATCAGCCCCCCCCCCACCCTTCCCAGGTGTTTACTTTTCGCCCGATTTTTCAAACGCTGCTGAATTTCCTCGGAGAATGTCTTTTTAATGCGTTTTTAAAAATGCCGACGTGGAGGGAAAAGTCGTATTTGTGTTTGTGTAACCCTTCATTTCCCCGTAGCCCTTTCGGAACCCCTGCTAATTGAAACGAAATGACTTGAGGAAGGGAAAAAAGGTCTCCCCTCATTTGGAGTGGCTGTTAAGGGGGGCTTTTTTCTCCCCTGGAAATCCTCGAGGTGTTTGTTTCTGGATAAATATTAATTTGGACTGAATTAATTTGTGTTTTATTGGAATTATTGTTATTATTTTCCGCCCAATCAGTAACGGTTGCTGGGCGTTTCTTTGCTTTTAAGTGTTTGGTTCGGAACGGTTGGCTACTTGTTTTTAATTACACTCGTTTGACATCGGATGGATAATTTATCACTTGATTTAATCTGGGTACATTTGCTTGTTTTGATTTGAGCCGTAAAATATGCATTTGGAAAAGTTCCGAATGTGCTGAAATGGGGTTTATTTTTCGCCAGGTGGGGAAAAATGGTTTCTCTTAATTTGCTTTTCACGCCTATATGCATTTCGAAGGTATTTCTTAGAATGGGTATTTGGATTCTTATACAACAAGTCACGATTCAAGTTTAATAAATTATTTTTACGTGTGCTTTTGAAAGCGTGTGTTTGATGATTTTTCTTCTCTCTTTTCAGACGGAAATTGCCAAAAGACTTAATGCCATCATTTGTCAAATCATACCGTTCCTATCGCAAGAGGTATGCTTTAATACACCTTCTCTATTTTTCACATTAATTACTAGCTTTTTAAAGTGAAAAATTTGTGTAGCTTTCTTTTCAGCAATTTACTATACTAGACTGCTACGTTACTTGACCCTGGAGAAACAAGCTGAGAGCAAACAAAGAAAGTAGTTCCAAGCATGGTGTCTGAATTTTGAGTGAAATTAAGAATTTCAATTTAGAAATGTGATTAGTTTGTTAAACCCATGTGTATATACCGTCTTTTTGTCACGATTTGCGTACCGAAACTCCTCCTAGCAACCTAACAGGCTTTCTGTTTACTCAGTTTTTCCTTCCGCGTAGTGACGTCGTAGGGTCCAGAAACGTTGCAGTCTGGTAAAATACCAAATGAAAATACTCTATTTATATTTAATTCATTGTGTTTTATGGTTATAGCTTTTATTTGTCCACGTTTATGACATAGTATAGCATAAGTATTTAAAAAAAAACATTAAATGGAGGTTAAATTCTCCTATATTCAGATGCAGTCTCATAACTGAAGAATCTCTAGAACAGATTAATACTATTTTTCATCTCAATGTAAATTTATTTTAAAACTCTTAAATATATTACTGGTTTTAATTGTTTGAAAGTAATAATAACCCAGTAATTGTAGGTAAAAAATAAGTCTATAGCCCATTAATTTATAATTGTCTATCAGGATAAGCTCTCTATATAGCCTACACCCAAACTTGAAAAGTCTCTAAAAATCATACGCGGGTCTCCTTACAAAATGGCAAATAAAAGATGGCCACTAAGCACTTTTAACTCATATATCTGTTAAAAATAAATATTTTTCAGTTCTGTGAAAAGAATATTAAAGTTCACGTTAATATAGTTTTTAGTTTATATTTCGTTATTCACGATCGAAAATATTTCAAATAGGCTAAAAGGAATTTGATTGGTGCCAAATAGCAAAATTTCTTTATTATTGTTTACCTGCTCTGCCTTATTGACAACGATAAAGTGCTTGTCGGCTTATCCTGAAATTTTCCGACAGTTATAAATTAATGGGCTCTCAAATCTTGAACTTCTTGGGTAGGCTATTAAGAGTAGATTTTGTCTAAAAACAAACAAACAAACAAAAAGAAAACAGAAATCTACATAATAAGAAACAATGTGGTAGTTTGAGAGTCACTATAATAGATATCCACCATAACATCTCATTTTCATACCATCCCGTAAGCTAATCCTTCCCATAACCACTTATTTGTGTGTACTAAAAACCCCCATCAAACGGACAACACAGAACAAAAAAAAACAATAAATTATTTCCCCTATCACTCGTGTATAACTAAGGAAATAATCTTCTCAATCCCCTCGGATTGAAACGGAACCTTAACCTCTACCCTCCTCCTCCTCTGAGAGAGAAAATAAAAAAAAAAACGAGAAAAAAAACTCAACAGAGACAACAACAAAAAGCAACAACAAGCAAACAAACAAAAAAGGAGGGGGCGAAAAAGAAGATCTCCATCCTCGGCAAACAGGTCCGAGTGACACGAGAGAGCAGCGGCTTAAAGGAGGAGAAAATATTCTTTAAGGTTAGATTTCATCGGCTGGCTGTCCGGAGGCTACACAACCCCGTCTGGCTTAAACACTGTTTGACCAGGGGCTTGGTCAATATTGGCCTTTGCTCGTCTGCCGGATTAAATCCCCGGTTGCTATTACTCTCCGGAGTCCGGGATTAAGTCTCTCTCTTCCCGGCATCCGGCCCGATTGATGCGACACTTTTCTTTCATTAAACGGGCTCCCCGGACTTCTAACTAGGAGAGGATTTTGAACGCCGCCGCCGCTGCTGTTGGCCTTTTTCAGGGGATTGTTGTTGTTTTTTTGTCGTTGTTGTTGTGTTATCCGTTCTCTCTAGGCTAACTTGGGATGGATCTTGTTGGCGCTTTTATTTCGGAGAGATCCGTTTTTGGATGGGTGTATTATTTTGTGTAGGGTGCTTTCGATTTTTTAGGGTAGGTTTTGTTTTTTTGTTGGTGGATTGTGAGGTCTTTTAAGGTGTTCTATGATGTTTCACAATGGTGGAGTTAAATAATTAAGTAGATAGAATTTTTTCTCAACTGTAAGTCATTTTTACATTTACGTTGGCTGAATTTATTTTAAAATCATCTTTAGAAAACAGTTAGAGCTTCAAAGGTTTTGAGCAGAATTAAAATTACTTCAGTTTGGGTAAATGATACTTCTTAACTTCAATGTTGATGGGTGAAGAAAAGAAAATTAGACTTAGAGTTTTCACGAATATCTAAAATGTACTATTGGTTTACTTAAAAATGTCTTTCTAAAATATTATTTTCACATTATTTTGTGTTTCTTACTAAAACAAAATTTGTAATTTTTTAACTATAGAGTTACAGCGTAATTTATTGCTGTGTAAATAGATCAACAATTTTTATGAATAGTTTATTACCTTCACATTTATCTTACATAAGAAATAAGCTATGTGCTTCTCAGTTACTTTATATAGAACTTAAAATTGGGGTTCAAAACTTCACATACAAGAATACTAAACAGCTTTTAAGGGAGGGAAAGAATTATCCCAGCAAAGAGAAATATTCTGGTATTTAACTTATAGGGGAAAGTGGGGCATCTTGGGACATGGTCGACCTTTGGACACTCCACTTTTCAGACGCAATTTTACAGTTATGAATTCGTGCTTATAGGTACTAATAAATGACCTTAAAACATACTCTTCAACGTGTTTTGGAATCTTTGGTGAGATAATTATTTACATCAGTTTTCTTGCTTTACGTGGTGCAAAGTTAACATAGCTTTTTAATTAATTAGTGCTATTTGTCTATTCTTAAAATAACACTTACATTTTTTATGCTATTATTGGATGCGCAAAGGAGTATGTTTAATACATTAGCTGTGTTGGAATAAATGTTATTGTGTAAAAAAAAAATTATAAAATTAATTCGATAAAAAATGTCTTAAGGTCCCCACTCTCCCCCTACTCTTAAACAATTTTTTGACACTTCAATTTTTAAGCATTTTAGAAACATACTAACCTTAACTAAAAATAAGGCGCTTATTTAATTAACCTTAAACTTATCATAAACCAAACAACTACTACTATGTGTTAACCTGAATCCTTCATTCAAAAAGCAACAACACCACTCCCTGAACTCCTGCCAAAAGATGGCGATCCCAATATTAATTTTCAATTTCCCTCCCCTGTCGTCGTTCCGATTCCAATTCCAAACTTCCCTCCGTTCATCGATATTATGACAGGAACACTCAGCAGCCGAGCGAATTCCGCTCCCTCCGTAATCAAAGTCCCAGGCAAGTGCCCCGGGGCCCCCTCCACTGGATAAACACCGGGCCCCAGTCTCGGTTTCTTTGTGTTTGGGCGCTCCTGGGATTTATTTGCTCGATCGAGGACATGTCCGCTCAGTGGAGGAGGGCGAATTAAAATTCCGGGGAGGACAACCCTCGTGAATGAGACGCTTCGATTTTCTCCTCGGTCCCTGATGGCTTCTTTTGGAGCGGGGCCGGTAATTTTCCGAAGGCTCCCTGGATGGAATGGGACTCGATTGGGGTCGTATTTTGAAGTTGGAGGGATTTATAGATAGGTTGGGTTTCGGAAAAGTGTCTTAATTGTCCCTGAAAAATCATCCGTCGAACTACACTCACTTATGGCTGGATGTGGTGTTATGGCACAAGTGACATTATGTGCCAAACAAGACAAAAAAAATACATGCAACGAGGGAAGAGAATAAATAAAGATCGCTCTGGAGAAACGGGAGGGCGAAGCCAACCCACAAGATAGTGGGCCCTTGACGAAAGATTCACTGGGGGTTCACACTCACTTATGAAAGAGTCAAAAGAGTTAAGAGATTTTTAAGTAACTGGCACAAAAGTGAGATGATTTCAATTGGGGAATTTCTTTAGCCGTAAAAAATTTCCATGTCTTATCCCTCCAAGTCATTCAAGTAAAAAATTAGCTTATAGGTCAAAATTCCAAAAATGGAAAAAGGAAAAATTGTGGGTTTATGTTTTTTTTTAATTAAAGTAGTTTTTTTCCCATAAAATATTTTTTCATAATTGATTAAATAAAATATTTCTTAAAACTCTTCTATGTGTGATGTGTGTTTAAAAGAATAATACTATACTAAGTGGATTTATAAAATTTTATTCGAATGCTTTTAAGGGTTTTCTTTTCTTAGATATTAAACAATCCCCTATGATTGCCAATTTAAAAGGATTTTTCTTGTATATTTTTTAACATTTTTAAATGTCTATTATCGTGAAATACGATCAAACAGACATATTTTATGTAAATTTAAAATTTAATTCGCTGTATAAAATTAAAAAAAAATGTTTAAATAATTTTGTAGAAATATTTAATAAATGTAAACAAATCTTAAACATCTGAAAGGCAAATCTATACAATTTTACTTCGAACTCTAGATACATTTTTAGATGTCATATTTTTAGATGCTCATTTCCATTTAACCGGCTTCATTTCCATGAAATCTCAATTGAAAACAACTAATTCCTTCACAGTTGAAATACCCGTTTCTGACCTCTTTTGAGATCCAATAAAATTGCATTTAACTCATTTCTACTCCCAAGAAGAAAGATTAAGTATCTTTTCGAAAATAATCATCAGTACTTCATAACCACACCAACACCACTGGGACCCAAGATTGAAAAATACCCCTTAATTCTCCTCCGATTTCCGAACGGAAAAGGCCATCCTAATCCGTAGCGAAACACTGGTGTCATTAGAAGGAAAAATTTCAAAAGACAGGGGAGAATCCCTTCATGCTAATATCCTTCATAAATCTGGAAATATACCCCGAAACCCTAGTGGATAAAAGGTTGCCAGTGGAAACATACCTACTGCGTGCATAGGAGGCTTCAAGTTGCTTAGCCGTGAAGAGTAACTTGCATATAATTATGCTCCTTCACCCTTTACGCTATCAGAGGGAACGGTATTAAAGAATGTAAATGTGAAACTGTGAGCTACTATTTTAATTAAATCCCAAAAGTTCCGCCCCGGAAGCGGCCGTATAAAATTTTAAAAACCTGGATTATGTGAATGGGGGAAGTGTCTTGCGAGATATCTAATTCCAATGAAGGAAATTAAACGGAATTTTCCGAATGGGAATTATAACTCCTCATTCTTACGGATAAAAGCTTTCGGATTCGGAAAATCTCCGAAGCAGCAGGAGGAGCTCGTCAAATTCAATAGGCACTGGCCTTTTCCCTCGTCATAATATTTTGATAAGCGAGTGTTTGTTTTGAATGCAAATATTCGCATACTTCTGTATCATTTCAGCAGGGATGTACGAATTCTTATCGAGCCTGGGAGCTTATGAGTTCATTGTGAGAGGAGGATTCCCCTAAGCTCAGTGTAAGCTTCGGTCTAGTTGTACACAATAGGTCATTTTTTGAGTTATGAGTCCAATAAATGTCATTAGTTTCGTGAAGGCTTATTTGAATTGGTGTAACTTTCTGAACCTGTATTCGGGGATTTGTCTTTCGATTTTCAAATGTAGGTTATTTTTCGAGCAAAATCCTACAATGACTTAACATAGAATTGATTGCATTTGTTGCTTTTCAAAAATAAATTATAGACAATGTAATTCTGAAATATCGCTTGTATGATGCCAAAAATACTAATCCTTTTAATTTGAAAACTTTTTTTTGTAATTTTTTAAAGCTTGAACAGCTGTTAAGCTACTCGCATGACCTTTAAATACATAATAATAAATAATAAATACATAATTTAAATTGTGTTTTCACTTTAAAAATTCACTAATTGCTGATTTTCACACAGATAGTTAAAAATGTATGCCACCGCTTATACAAAAAGACTAAAAATAACTTAAACAGTCAAATTATACTTGAGACCATTTATTTTTTCTGCCACACACTATGTTACTAAAATTTGTTTACCTGGATATTAGTTCAGTTCACCAGCATTTTTTTATTTAATATTATGTTCTGAAAATTTTGTGATTCTTAGTGGCCAATTTCTAAATGCGAAATGTTGGGAATGAGTTGACACTCATTGAGTACCAACTGAAATATTAAAATTTTGCAAATTTATTACCTTTTATTTTACCTAATTTTTTTTATTATAAGAGTCTTTTCATTTCAGCACCAACAGCAGGTAACTGCCGCTGTGGATCGTGCAAAGCAAGTTACTATGACAGAACTAAACGCGATTGTCGGGGTAAGTTGGCATTTTTACATGATTCACTCAAAGATTATGTTTGCCAAACATAGAGGTTCTACTACTGACTTTTAAATTGGTCTCTTCACCGTTTTACTGCCTCTAAAGGAAAGGGATGAATAATTTATTTAAGCAATTTTTATTACCTTAAAGTTTCGGTTATTTATTTGAAAATTTTTAAGCGTTCCTTATAGTTTCGGGATATATTACTTAATTTTTTACATGTTTTACTGCATTACAAATTATTTGAAGAAATTCTTTTACCACTGAAAAAACGTATTTTAAAACAAATGGACATTTTAAGGATTCATCCACTATGCATGTAATATGAACCGCAATAAAAATATTTTGACAGATGAAATATTCATAAGATTAAGTTCGTAACTTTTTCCGGCACAAGATTGATAGACGTTCCCCCATTCCTTCAAAACAAAATACCACCCTATTGATATTTTAACATGTCTGACTCACGATAGACACCAGCCAAGCCCACACCAATATCTCCAATTCATGCTTCCACCCAACCATTTGTAACCAAACCACTATTGAAAAACAACGCATACACAAAACCAGACACCCCATTACATCTTCTTCTTGAGCGTCGTCTGCTAAACCGAAATCTCTCCGATTCCCGGTACCTCATAACTCCATTCTCATTAATGCACTCATCAATCCTTCCCCATGATAAATCCCGCAGTTTTCATATTACTTAATTGGAGCTTTTTATTCCTCTTCCCCGGGCTGTTAAAACCCTTCTAATGTAATAGCCCCGACCGATTCGTCATCTGCGCTGTCTGGCGATTAATGGACCATTCTTCTCCAATCCCCTGTCGCCATATTCGATCATCTCTCATTTGCGGTTTCGTCCTCCGCGAAGAAGACGTGTTATTAATTTATTTTCCTCGCCAAAACATACCAGGTCGCATTCGAGCCATTCATCTCCCTCCCTGTTGCGCGCGCGTGATAGAATGTGTATTATTTTTGGAATGTTTGCGTAGAATTTATATTCGTTCCTCGTGAGTAATAGGGGTTGTCTGGCGATTCGGGGTGGTTGTGGGAGGTAGTGTGTGTGTGTGTTAATGTTTTAGCTTTTGCTCTCCCCGAGTTTTAAAATTACGCGGAAATTCTAAATTAGTTTTGTGGGGCTTTTTTGGTGTACTTTGTTTTCACGTCTCGTTTGTTGGGCATTAGAGGTTTGGGAGTTGGTAAAGTTTGGGAAGAAGAAGTTGGAATATAGGGTGATATTACTTTGCATTATGTATATTTGTAAACAAAAATAGTTTCTATTCAATTCTTCAAGTAAGGGCTTTTGATAGATGGTGTATTTTTATTTACTTTTTTAGGAAATCCTCATAGAGCCTTCAATATGAGGCAAGCGTTTATTTACTTAGTTAGAGTAATTTTAAAAATTGGATAATCACAATGCAATTAAATATTTAGCAAGAATGCAAAAACCTTTTGGAAGTAAAATTATCTTTTTTAACAATCCATTTTGTAATGCACTGTATAAACCCTATTAAATTACCCTCTAAGTACTTTAAATTTTCTTTAATTCATGATTACGAGGCCAGGTGTTAGAAATATAATATTTAATTATTTAGGAATATAATATTTAATTATTTAGGAATATAATATTTAATTATTTAGAAATATAATATAATATTAATTATTAATAATTGAAATCAATCGAATTAAATTTGTGAATACAAATTAAAAATTTGATTTTACAAATAATGTGTGCTTTAAATGACTGAATTATATTAAAGATATCATTTTAAGCATTTAAAATTCATCGGAGTATTTATTGGCTTCTTAAGTGCTCCTACTTAAAAAAGTATTCAAATAAATAATATTTTTGCTCACTAAATTATCCATTATTATACAATCATAGGGTGTGTAAAATATCTAAATATCTAGCTCTTTAATAATTAACTAATTAAGCATAATTAATTCTTTCTCAATTTTATAACTAGTTTTTACGTTAGTGGCTATAATTTTAGACATTTTTATAGCCACAACAACACATAGATATTTAAAACCTGAATAAATCTTCATAAAAGAACATATAATTTTTTTTCATTATTCCATCATTCTAACGCCTTTTATTCCATTGTATGATAGACTCAACGCATCGGTCTTTATTATTCTCCCCTCCTCCCAAACCTCCCTCCCCCCCCCTCGATCCCGTGAGCGCTTCCCGAACGAGCCATGCCCGCTCGTTATCGTGCATATTTCACACCGGGGTGAAGTCCTTCACGTTCCAAATTGCCTTTTAAGCCCTCCTCGGCCTGCGGAGCGAACAATTTCCCCGCTCGGCTTCACACGCAGCCGCCGCGGCCCAATGGCGGCTTTTCGCACCGTGAAGAAGAACGGATTAAAAAGGGGTTCGGGGGGGGGGAAAGAACGAAAAATCCGGTATTTGGGGGAGGTCTGCAGCAGGTAATTTGGAAGAGAGGAAAAAAGGGAATCATTTGCCACGGTTAGGGAGTTTCGAAAGAAAGTAAAAGGGGTCTCTAAATTAATATTTTCCGACTGAATCGCCTGAAAAGTCCGCTTGTAACGATGAGTTAGGGGTCCGGGATGTGAAATCTTCTGTCTTAAAATGGGTTCATTTTGGGGAATTGTAATTGTGCGGGGATTAGTAGAGGGAGAATGTCATTATCTTTTGTGTGAGCCAGGTTGGAAGGGGTTTTTTTTGCTATTCATATGGACTGCAATATTGCACTTCTATTGAGATGGGGTATAGTGTGAGAGAATTGGGCTTTTATGAATGCGGAACTCGATTGATGTACTACTTAAAATAGCCTTATACTTTCTTACCAATTTCAGAGCATACTAGAATTGGTTGAAAATTTTTAGGTTAACAAATTATTTCTACATCAAAATTTTAAAAAATATCATTTCTATGTAACTTTGTTGGATTCATCTAAACCTTGAATACATTGAACCTTGAATACAAACAACGAAGTAGACCAATTTTTACAATTTCAACTTATGACATTGGATGCATATTTTATCTTTTTTAAAAATAAATATTCGCATTGATAGGGTTAGAGTTGATGTATAAAATAAATTCATTCCATAAAATACACGGACTTGTACTCGTTTTGGAATCCTTTATCCCTTTATCCCAAAAATCACTCATAGCTCTTTTTTTCAAAACTCATATTCTTCTTACTTTTATGAATTTTCTTTCTATTGTCTCCAACCGCAACTATTTATCCTCTCACATAAATGGTTACTAAGGATGTTAATATCTTTGGTGTTTAAATACGTAAAAACTAAAGGAGTCGCAATCTTGGTGATAGAGATATGACTCACCCCACTGTCACCCGATCGTTATTTTATGAATCCGCTGTTGTTGTTGTTCGATTTTTTACTGCGCCCGGCCCTTGTTTCCCTCCGAAAGAAGCGTAGTAAGCCCTCCAATACTCAGCGAGGCGTACCCAGTTCTCTGCACTAATGTTTATACTTATGAGTCCCTGTTTCCAATTCGTTTCTGCTTCGTCTGGAATGCACTTTGGATATGGAAAGTGCACCTTAAATACGCGGGGAGCAACAACGGAGGAGAGGGAGCGATTTTATTTTATTCTCCGCTCTGGATGTAGCTACCGGCAATTGGAAATTTCTTACGTGCTTCTGCTGCCATCCTTTGTGTTTTTTGTTCCCGAACATTAAGCTCGCTGGGAGGGGGAGAGGAATATAGGGAGCATAAAAGGCAGTGTTGGGGGTGGCTTTTCTGCATCGATCAACAGATCCTGTACGATATGCTCCCTTTTTCCCCGTCTCTTTGTTTTGCCATTTTTTCTCCTCGCCCCACTGAGTCAAATTACAGCTCCTTTAATTTTTTTCCTCTTTCTCTCTCTTCCTTTTTCTCCGATAAGCCTCACACTTTCCTCAGTCTCCATTAAAGGGTTCTCTCCCTCTATTTCTGTGTTCTTTCTCCTCGCACCTTTTCACTCGCACTCCTTTTTCCCGGAGTGAGGATTTAAGGAAGAGAAAATCCGGACCTTTTATCTTAAAATATTCGATTCGTGAACTTCGATGTTCTCTTTTTTTTTTCGGGGGTCGGCTTGCTTTCGAAAACTCAATTAGGATGAGCCCTGTTTGGGGAGTTAGGCTTGTTTAGAGGTAATTGGACTACAGAGGGACTTCTCCGATAAAAATGCTTTTATCTCTTAAGGTCATTATATTGGCTAATAACATCAATTGTGTTTGGGGATTCTTGATTAGATAATGCTATTTGGTAAACCAATCATAGAAATAAGCATCCTCTAATTTTTTATCGTTCTTATAAAGTCCAAAGCTTTGTTTTGGAGGTAAAACTGGATGTTATTAATTTTATGTAAAATTAATTAACATGAGTAAATATAGCTTATGACTGTGTGAAAAACAATTTAAAATGAAGAAGAATGTTAGCTTAATTTACTTCTTGCCATTTCATCATAATGAAGGTATGAATTCCTTTTTACTGAAAAATTTGTTAACAACCTGTTAATAAGTAATTCTTTTCTTAATTCTACTAACAACTAGTACTCGATTGCAGTATTGTAGCCAGAAAAACATTTCGAAAGGGGATTTTATTTTGGAATTTTTTAGAAGATATGAATTAAATTCAGTCCATTTCTTTGGACAAAAATGGAAACTTTATGACCTTTATGAGGGATATGTATCTCCAAATCCCCCCACTGACTATAAGACTTCTTTGTGTTATGTCCTCCAAGAAGCAATATGATTCATATGTTCAGCTTGAAAATAAATATTCAGGAAGCCTACTTGAAATCTAAGGGTCTAAAATAAAAACTTTCGATTTACTAGTTCTCTACGCTTGTTAGTAGCAGATGCTTCTACTTTTCTCACGTTTTTTATCCTGCCTTATTCTTCATTTTTAAGACCTTCTTAAAATACGCGTTCTTAGTATAATTCTCGTCCGTATTTCGTATACTTATCCCACCATTTAATTCCGAACAATTTTCTCTTTTTGATTACTTGTTAAATTTTAATACTACATACGTAAACAAATTTGAGTTGAAACTTGCTTCATTTGCATGCATCTCTCCTCGTTAAAATATGTAGATGAAAATCAACTCTCCAGCTTAAGCATAATTTTGACGAAATACATCAAAATCTCATCATCAAGCACCCAATGCATTAATTACCGAGTCAGTCTGGTGGAAATGTGGCAATCTTCAAAAAAAGAAGCTCTTCTACAGGAATATTTCAAATAAACACGCTTTCATAAACGTACGAAATCCTTTATTAGTAAAATTCAGAACCATTGGCAAAACCACTAATGAGGTCGCAGAACCAATCTGTTTCATAATTAGCCCCTAAAAAACATCATTACTCCGACTTGAAAAAAATCTTCTCCACCGACAGAGGGGAAAAAACTCTCGTTAATTATGAGCACAAACTGCAATTAAACTGTTTACTCTCCTTCAGACGCAGAACATCTCAACATTCCCCCACCCCCTCAAGAGCGGGGGGGGGTGAAAAAAAGGGGCTTTTTACGTCATTATATAATTAAAAAGCATAATTGAAGGGGCGTCCCCCCCCCTCAGTTTGATGGGTGCTATATAGATGAACGACTGTCTGCTCCGATCCGGAAACGTCCTCCCTCCTTCATCACCACACGCGCATAAAAAAAGAAAGAAAGAGAGGGAATAAAAGAGGG
Organism: Tetragnatha montana; assembly: GCA_963680715.1. Taxonomy (NCBI): domain Eukaryota; kingdom Metazoa; phylum Arthropoda; class Arachnida; order Araneae; family Tetragnathidae; genus Tetragnatha; species Tetragnatha montana. The sequence goes on from OY796680.1 coordinate 24,269,912, forward strand.
GGGCAGAAATCCCCAACTGATGGTCTAGTTCAGCAACGGAATGATTCCATGATCTATTTTCCATAATTCTTCTTCTGCGCTTGCATTTTTCCCTCTCGTTTAACCCGGCCCTCCCCGGCACTTTATTCCCCCCCCCCTCCCGCGCGAAGTCAGACACTCCTTCATATTCTCTCCATTTACTCCCGTTTTTTTTCTTCGTCCGCCCCCCCCCCTACGGAGAGGAGGAGAATATGATGCATGAACTAAGCCGTTTTTATGGATCTTTTGGCGCGACCGGGGGGAGGGGCGCCGCGAGGTCCCGCCTCCTCGGGGGTGGGGCTCTCTTCAAACGAGGAGCGATGTCTGACCCGGGACTGAAAGTCTCTTGTCGCCTTCCTCCCTCTCTCCCTCTCTTTTTCCCTTTTTTATTATTATCATCATCCCCCTTTTTTTCTTCTGGTCTCTGGTGGGGATGAAATTTTATTTTTCCTGATGCTCCCTCCTAGGGAAGGGGATTTTCTCCCTCTTCTTTTTCCCTCTCTCTTCCGTTCCCCCCTTTAAAAATATCTCGCCGGGGGAAGGCAATCGAAGAAGGTTATTCCGATGTGGGTTATTGAGCGGGCGGCTGTCGTAACTCTGCGTTACACGACTTGAGCGCGAACTTGTTCTTGTACTCCCGCGACCATAAAAACCCGGGGGATGGAGAGGGGGGGGTTGCGTGTGTAAATTTTTAAAACTCTTTTTTTTTTCTGTCTGCTCTTATCGAGATTCCGGGCAGGCTCCGTAAAAGGGTTAGAGCCCCGGTAAAAAATGCGGGATTTAAAAGCGTTAAATCGGTGGCACTGCGGCCTGCAAACCCGCAGCTTCGTGCGTTAGGCCTTTTTCCATTTGTCTTGATTTTAATTCGATTTCTGGGGTGGGGGAGGGTTCCGTGGAAGGTTGCGAGTGATTGATCGAGGAGCAGCTGAGTAACACTAGTTTAAATGCAATTTCGATCCCTGAAGAAATCTCTCGAGCTTTTAATTTTTACAGTGGAAAAAGATATTACAATGATTGATTATGATTTATGATGACCTTATCAAAAGAGTGATAAGACTTGTAAGAAAAATCAAAACTACACGAGTTTATTTTTGATACATCTATAAATTTTCTTCTTTACACCAATACCATTGACATGGTGAAAGTAGGTTTTTTACAGATCATTAAAATTCTATGGATAATTTATGGGGAAAAATTAGTTAAATATCCGCAAGTTTTCTTCTTAACTAAAACGTATTGTCACAGCTAAAATTCCGTACCGTGAGTAAAATTCCATAAATACTTTTCACAGGAAAATCTTATGTTTATTTACAACTGGTAGAACCGTAGAACTGAAAATTTTCTTTCTTACAACATTAGTCTTCTCACTGCAAAACTGGTTTTACAGGGGAAGAAACTCACTTCATGACCTGTATGTTTTCTCCCTTACCACAAAGGTGTTATCACAGTGAAACTAGTTTTACAGAGCATGGATATTTTATGAATACGTAGTTTCAAAGAGAGATGTTTAATTCTTTACATCATTAGTTTTGTCACAGTATAAAAAGTTGTACAGATTTAAAAAAAAGTATAAAGGAGTTAACTACAAATTAAAACCAATTTTTTATTTACTTCTGATGATCTAATATTTTCCCCTTACAACAAAGGTATTATCACAGTGAAACTCGCCTTACAGAGAGAGAATATTTTTTAAGAATAATTTCAATAAGAAAAGTTTTATATTAGTTAGTTGTTAGTATTACACCAAAAAATGTTTTACAAAGAGTTAAAATTTCATGAAAGAATTCTCTGAATTTAAACAAATGTTTATTTTTTACAATGGATTTTTAAGCCGTCTTTCTCACTACAATTGTAAATTTTATCACAGTGAAACCCCTTTTACTGGTTGTAATTGTTTTATGAATGATTTTCATTAGAAACTAAATTAAAACTATTACAATAAACTAGTGTAGTTTTAATTTAGTTAATTTTCTATTTATTACTTATTTATTTATCAGTTATTTAGTTTATTTACTAGCTTTCAAATTTAGAATAGTTACATTTTAGTTGCTGGCAAAAGTATAGTTATAAGAAATCTTAGATAGATGTAGAAATATTACAAAACAGAAAAAAAAACAGAATAACATAGAAATTTTAAGGAGATTGATAAAAGGGTACATATTTCGTCAAAGCAATATTGGTAAACTCTTATACAATAAACGGTTAGAAAGGAAAGTAAAGATATTTTTTTATTTGCAAATAAATTCATTTGTGAGACTAATTATGAATATTTTACTTAATCTTTTACTCTTGATTCAATGAAAACAATCTATTTATTCAAAAAAATAATTGAACCTTGTTATGGTGAACCGTGATAACACTAAATAAAAAGTAGAGGAGATGGGGGATACCCCTTGCGACACTTTTTATTAAATAATTTTTTAATTTTTTGACAATTATTTATATTTAAACACAGTTTATGTATTATACTCCTTTTGCGCATCTAATAAAAAAATTCTGACCAATTATCTCTGTTAGGTAATACATAGTAACAAATTTAAAGAAAACTTTTTAGTGTCCTAAGGTGCCCCAATAGTATAGTAGGTTTTCGGTATCTTTGGATATGTCCCTAGGTAACATCTGGATGTCCAAAGGTGCCCCACTTGAAATTTCAGAAATTAAACAAAATTACTCTTTTAGGTTTAACAAAAAATTTTCTTTTTCTTTTCGAAAATACTAATGGATACACGTATTTTAATCTCGACACAATTAGAATAACATAGGTACACTTCTTTTATTAAAAAAAAACGCTTTTCAAACTACAAGTGATTGTAACTTTGTACCACGCAAAACAAGAAAACAGATGTAAATAATTAACCAGACGCACAAAAGATTCAAAAACGCTTTGAAGAGTAGTAGATTTTATTTTCATTTATTAGTACCTATATGTACGAGATCATAAGTATAAAATTGCGTCTGAAAAGTGAGGTGTCCCAAGGTGCTCCACTCACCCCTACATTTATTTTTACAAGAGTTTCACTAACCCCGATATTGTTATTACGTGTTCAATTGGAAACAGTAAAAGCGTTTAATATAACCAGATATTTTAATATATTCTGTATGGGTTCACTATAAAGGAATCGATTAAAGTATTTATTCTTTTTTTTAATAACTTTCTCATTTGAAACACACATGTTACTGATTATAGAGATACACACGCAAACAATAATAACAAAACAAACTTCTAATATTTATGCTTTTGAAGTTCTTTATGGTTAAACTACATTGTTAATATATTGTCTCTAAAAATGTCTTCTTTTTTCAGCAACAGCACCCGGGAATCGCCCATCTAATGGTAAGAACTTTTTCATCTACAATGAGGATTGTTTTTGTAACTTTAAAAATTTTTCAAATAATTTATTTTTTATTTAATGTAAAACACATTTGATGGTATGTTTTGAGGTAAAAGTTTTTCTCCTAATAAGAACTTTTTTAAAAGTAAACGTGTAGAATTATGTGGATTTAACAAAATTAGTAACAATTTCTAAACTTTTAGAGTTATTTCTTCCACGTAGCCCTCAAATTTCAATTTAGAAATAGCATATTATATTCGTACATATATCGAAAAAATGTCCAGTCTATAACGCATTAAACAGCTCGGAATACGTCTTGCATTTGACTCTTCCCTAACTCACAGAGGATTTCCCCTCCACCTTGAATACCTTCTTCTATCCATCAGCCCTCAAGTAGTGCTCGAAAGTTCAAGAAGGTGTTCTTGACCCTCGGATAATCTCTCCTCTCAATCATATCCTAACGCATCTTTTAACACCTGGGTTGTGCAGTGTGAAGTACTTTTCAACTGTAACAATGAGGAAGTGCATGAGTGCCGCACACACTCAACGTTGGGCACCCCTCCACTCATAGTTGTATAAGAAAGTCTTAGAAAATAGACTGTGTAAGTAAAGAAGCTTGACCTGAGTGTTTGGGAGGATTCGACACCTGTGTTAGTTTGGGGGGGGTCATAGCATGAAAGTTAGTGTTTTGATTGCATAGTTTATCGGAGTTAAAAAGATCAATATTAAAACTTAATTTCTTTATAATATTTATGTTAGTTACGATGAATATGAAAATGAGTAAATCAAATAGACATGAAATTACTGTTTATTTATTGCTGACTTCGTTAAAAAAAATTAATGTATGAAATTATTATCTACATTTCCCTGCTTATTGTATAGCAGATATATTGATTATTAATTTATTTTATTTTTCATGCATTGAATTCTTAAAAACTGAATATTTGAATCTGAATATTTGTATTATATTTTGATTCTGAATATTTGAATATCTGAATATTTTTGAAATATTTTAAGTTTTGTAAATATCATTATAGGGAAAGTAGTTTATCAAATATGTAAAAAGAAATTTTCGTTGCAAAGCTTTTATTTCTAAAACATGTAACATATGTTAAAGAAAACATATTTATTACTTTAATAAAAGACTACTAAAAATTTACAAATCCATTGCTTAGTGAAGGTTATTTAATATAAAATTATAATCTTCAAGTCAGAGGAATAATTGAATTTATTTTAAATAATTAATGAGTCGAATTTTTATTCTTGCGTATTTTTAGTTTTAAAAAATAGTTTCCTGTCTATTAAAGAAAACCCATTCCTCTGCCATCAAGATAACCTATTTTGTTCATTTCTATAAATAAATTCAAATAAATAACCATTTCTCTGAATTCATTCTATTTTTATGAAAAAATAAAGTTACCTAACTCAATTTTTTACATTAGATATAAACGTGTTAAATTTAAAGATTTTAAAAGTTTTATGTGAGAAATTCTTTTCAATTTCTATAAAATGATTGTGCATGTTAATTAAAGTGCTTCTAATTATATCAAAAAGATATATTAGTTTAGTTTTCTTTGTTAGGATATCATTCATCTCCATTAAGTAACCAGATTCAAAAAATTTAAAAATTTGTACAAGTAAGTCGTTTCACAGAATTTTGCAATAAATACCTATACCAAAACAGAATAGTCCATATCCAAACACCACAAAACCCTCTCCAGCAATCAAGCCACCCCTTCACTCCCAATCAACAGATCGCCCCCTCAAAAAAAAAAAAACCCTCCCCCCACAAACACCTTCCCATCTCAAAAACCCATTCATTTAGCTCCCGAAACATTAGACGATTAGACGCGAAGAAAAACAAAAAAAAAAGGCAATTGACCTCCGCCAGAGGAGGGGAGGAGGGGCCTTTCTTTGGGAGAGAGAGTGTGTGTTTAATTAAGAAAATCAGATTGAGAAACGAATGCGCTCCGAACGTAAACGGGGGAGGGCGGCAATTAGAAAGGAGGAGGATTTCCGCTTGTAATGACTGCCGAAAATTCGCCGGAGAGACACATAATTAAGATCCCGCAGCAAGGAACAATAGCCGGAGGTAACGCACTTAACGCGCTGCGCCGGCGAATGGGGGGTTGGCCACAAATTGAGGAGGGGGTTTTTGGAGGAGGTGCCCTCCAGCGTTCTGCTTTTTGTGGCCCAACAAGTCTTGAGTTGTTTTAAAAACTGAAGTGATAGAGGAAATTTGATGATGAAATTTTTTTTATTGTTAGTTCTTAAGGATTTGTAGAGGAATGCGATTGTGGGAAAGGTTTTGAAAAGGTGGGAGTTTGCTTATGGGCCCCAGACTGGTGTTCGACTTGTTGAAAATAAAGTTTGAAATATTTGGCTCGCATCGACGTTATATTTGAGCAGAGCTGTTTTTATTGCTTTAAAAATGATTCCCTTCCCCCCTCCAAAAAAAATAATGCACCAAATATTTTTTTATTGTAGTTTTACTAATAGGTAAAGCGTTTTTATAATATATAACGCATAATGCGGTTGTTGATTTTTCTCTCTGATATAAAAATTTGTTTTTACACATCTAAGGGTAGTTTAAGTAAGTTGGAACAAATCACGCTGATGATAGTGAAATTAGTCTTTGAAATAAACGAGTAATTTGATTAAAATTTTACTTTAAGATAACTCATCTATACTAAGAATGACGGCTTCAGAAAAAAAGGCAATCATGCAGAATACTGTGCGTTGTAGAAAAATCTAAACATTTTAAGCAATTAAATGCTACATCGATTTTTAAAGTATAAATTAACTTATATATATGGTGGTTCATTTGTATAAATTAAGTTAAATAAATTGAAAAGCATGCATTTGCTTTACACATCACAATGGCATATCGAGGAAAATAACAGGAAAGCTATTTCATTATATTTAGACAAAATTTAAATTTGAAAATGAATAGCTATAATGATGTAATAAATATTCTTTTGACATTGAGAAATTAAACATCACCAAAATTTTGTAATATAGTTAATCTTTTAAAATAGTTTTGTGCATTTTTAAATTTTTTATATAATGTTGCGTGAAAAATTTTGCGTTTGAGATATTTTTTTTTGTTAATTTTAATTAAGAACAAAAAAATTAATACGTTTAAAATATTTTAAAATTGAAATTTGATGTTGTACTGGATTAATTTAAGAGACCAGATTAAATTGTCCGATAAGTTTACATTTAATTAAAAAAAAATTCTTCAAATCTTCACCACACCAATTTAAACGCTCATTTAAACTTCATGGTATAAATAAAAAGCTAAATTGATTTAAATTTTGTACATGTATAAATAAAAAAAGCTGTGAAATAAAACTTACTAAACATACCTACAAAACTTTGAAGCTTCAGGATTCTTCCAATGGAAATCCTGTAATTAATCTATAATACCATATTTATTATTATTTCAAAATACTTCTCTGTAAAGGGATTACTAAATGAAACCGGAATTTTCCTTTAATAAGTAGAATGAAAAAAAAATACAAGTTATCGGAGGTAAAATTAGATTTTATTAATGAAATTTTAGGATAAATGGGTAAAATATAAAAATAGCTTAAATATGTTTTCCCTAACTTTTTATTTAAACATTTTCTTTAAACTTCTTAATTTCCATATGTTTCATTGATTAAATATAAAATATATATTTATTTTGAAATACTATTTACAACTCATTTTACTGGTATTTTCTCCTATATTTATTCCACTCAAAAGCTCAGAAAACCTGTAACTTCCTAATGTTTTTTTTTTTTTTTTAATTTAAGCTATTTCAGTACGCTACATGCGATTACTAACGAATAAAATTCACTGGAAAGGTTTTAAAACTAGTATTTTCTATTAAGTCCTAAATTGATAAGAAGTTTCTTCTTCAAACACTTCAAAATTTACATTGATTAAAAATTTGGCTATCTTAAAATCATATCTTGAATTTTACACATGATCTCGGATGAAATTTACATTCCCCACACATGTTGTTGAAAGCGGCTCTGAATAATGTAACAGATATCAAGGCAGCGTAAAGATTACACATTTATGTGAAAAATATTTACTTTGTATATTTACTCCTGATGTTAAAAGGGTTCTCTCAATGCAATACATGCTTTTCAATGACCCACTGCATACATTATAATATCAACTACATTCTTTACATTGCTATCATTTTACTTTAACATATTGAAATTATATGTGCATTGTAATTGTGTTCATATTATGCAATCCGTCTTGTGTTTTTATGGTTTCAGACAAATAATCAAACTTTAGCGTCTTTGGTCCTATAACAAAGTGAATATTTGCATTGTGAAATATCTAGATTTCTAAAATGCCTTTTCGGTATTATTTTAATCTTTTGATATAGGTTATTGTGTAAGGTAAAAATTTCCTTTACATTTTGAAGCTTATGTATCCTATTCGTGTAATGGTCATCTTCAGTTGCTTTCCTATTTCAAATATATCTAGATTTCTAAAATGCCTTTTCGGTATTCTTTTAATCCTTTTATATAGGTTGTTGTGTAAGGTAAATATTTCCTTTACATTTGGAAGCTTATGTATCCTATTCGTGAAATGGTCATCTTCAGTTGCTTTCCTATTTCAGAATAAAAAAAATTAGCATTAAAAACTCCCTTATGATAATAGACTGACGTTAATATTGGTTATTTTTATCACTTCCTAATATTATAAAAAGACAAAGTTAAGAAGTTTATGTCTGAGTATATCCTTAAAATTAAAATATTTAAAAGATTTTTCTACGTGTGAGTTTTCCAAGTTGATCCCCCCCAACCTGTGTATCTACAAATTATGAACTGGAATATTCTTGGTATATAATCCGAATAATTTAATTCTAAATGCTGACCACTGCAGTAAAAATAATTGTTAGGTAATTATTAATGTTGAGCAATTGATTAATGTAGTTTTTAGTTATATTATAACCACTTAAAAGTGATTGAAAAGTAAAGTGAAGCAATTTAAAGTAATACTTGCACATTAACAAAGTACAAAGTGATCCGGAAACTTCAATTCTTCGCTTTTCTCAAAAAATAACTTTAAAACTTCAAACTCCTCATCTAGCTTATCAACAAATAATTTTTCATTCCGAAGTTTTTTAATCTAGGTAATTTCATTTCCAAACTTGTTTCAATTAATTACTAACCGGGAAACATAAACTCTAAGTTAACACTCAATATATCATATTATGTCAACACTCAAGAAATGAGTCTGCTCCAATAATTTAGTTCAACTCTAATAATTATTTGAATTTCTAAATTATATGTCTAATAATTATTAGACTTGACATCGACGATTGCAATTATCGATCGTAATAATTCAATAAAATAGTCGTTGTCCCTGCTAGTTAAGCAACTCTGCTTGTGCTTTGTCTGGATAAGGCTGTAATAAATACGGAGGTAAATTATATTTATTTTTATTTCAGTAATTCATCCTAATTGGGGATATATTCATTAACTCAAGCTAATAACACTTAATGGGTGCCAAGAACACGAGTGAAATATTATATATGATCATTTATGCACTGGATTTACTCTCGTCTTCTGTGATAAAATAGTCATCTTATTTAACCACATATCTACTCAAAAGATGTTCAAGGACATTAAATAAATTACACATTTTGATATAGTTTCTGGAGTGGTTTGTGTGAATGTCTTCTCCATATGAATCTATTAAGGATAAAATCATCCTTTATTTAGCATGTATGTACAAGTGTTTGCAAAGTTATAATATAAATTATTTTCAATAGAAAGTTGTAATAGAAATGATTTTTATAAATATCTGACCTCCTCGGGAGGTAATAATATGAAAATAATTCTCTCTTTGGTTAAATTATTTTAAACTATTCTACTCAAGAGGTGTACAAGAATACTGAAGAAATACTAATACTGGTCATCGAATATCTGCATTTATTCTCACGAATACATCATCCATGTCCCTGTGGTAATACTATTGCCCTATACTCTGTTAGTCGGTACTATATTGCCGATGTATTCAGGGTGGCATTTTTGTAATACTAAAGAAGTACCCTTAGTAATCATATTGTCTCTGAACTTATTCTTTAGAAACAAATTGTCGTTTGTTTTTATCTATGATATAGCTATAGCTCTATACTCTGTTAATCTATATAGTCTCGTTGTAGTCAGAGTGGCATTTGTGTAATAGTATTAACGAAGTACTGCATATTATTCTTTGATCACCTGACCCCTGTTTTGACATTTGTTTGAAGACAAATGACTCGATCTGTGCTAGTACATGTACACAAAAAATGCTAATATCATCTAACCTGCAATCCCTAGAATAAGTGCTATTTTCTGTTTTGTAAATGGAAAGGCAGAACAATATAACAGAATTCATTACCACAGACACACGCCAATATATTAGTACATACTGCAAGTTACCCTGGTTCAGATATTACATACTGTTATTCACGCTATAGACACATTCGCACACCCAACCCCCCCCCCCTCTACAGAACCTAAGGAATCCCCACAGAACTCTCAAATCCTTTGTACTCAGACACTCTAACCTCAAGGCCCGTTCTCGGGATGCCCTCTACAACTCTTCTAAAACCAACGTCCCATTTGATCACCCATCCAATTGATCGACTTTATTGCAACAAGATAAATTCCCTCCCCTTCAAGACGGTCAAGCTTCCGCAATTCAAAAATTTTCCTCCACCCAGAACCACACACACGACATACCGAACGACACCCCCTCGGAATGTCTCCGGGGCAACAGCGCACTTTCCCGGCGGCCCCCGTCGCCAGCTATCGCGGCAGGAGGTATTTAATTAGCGACAATCTCTTGCCTAATTACCTTAAGCGGAAGAGAAAGGCGGCCTCTCGATACAATTAAAAGCGAGTAGCGGCCCGATTGGAAAATAAATGGAGTTTCTCTCCTTTCGATTTCTGCGGGCCTTATCTCCCTCTCTCTCTCTCCCTGCCGATTCCTTGGTGAGTTGTCAATTTCGCATCATCATCCTCCGATTCCCGCGTGCGCAATCTGGAGGAAGGTTTAATGGTGCTGCAGGGCCCCGGCTAATTTGCTCCAGGCTTCTTCGGATTCCTTTTTTTTATTTGCTTTATTTGGGGTTGGTGTGTGATTTTGGGTGAGGGGAATGGAGTTTGGCTATACGATTTGGAAAATGGTGTTTGAGTCAAGTCGACTTGGCTCTTTTTAACTCTATATCTGTTTTATTCACGTGTGTTAGATAAATATGGCGTGTCATTGTTACTTTTTTACTCGACAATTCTATGGGATAGTTTCCAAAGTTAATGGAAGAAAGTTACTCCTGATATGCTTCAAGTTAAGAATCACTGAGAAGGGGACTAGAAAAAAAAAGGAAGTGTCGATTTTTTAACAATGTTTTTATCATGTTTGCTGTATTAGGTGCACATCTGCATACTTGTGGAGATTGTCCCTGAAGTGCTGTTTGAACCAGTTGATATGTATTTAAAAATTACACTCCTTGTATTTGGAATAGACGTATCCAGGACACACTGTTTTTCCATTCCCCCTCTCCATTGTAATGCCGCATCGTTGCCGAGGCAACGAGATGAAAGAAACATGCCCTTGATACTCCTATTCTAAATACAATGAGTGTAGGAGCATTTAAATTTTAAATAACATGAAGTATGTTTTTCTTGTTACCTTGAAATCGGTACTCCTCGAATGTCTAATGTCTAGGTACACTCATTTAACATTAGCATAACATAACACACAAGTATCAGTACTTCACCAATCACCAAAAACCCAATACAAATTCACCCAAATTTTCACGATTAACCTTGTTAAGCATTGTTTTTCTTTCTTCGCAGCAGCAGATGCATGCCCAGCAGCTCCCTCCGCACGCCCACGCCCCTCCCCTGCCCATGATGCCCCACGCGGCGGCCATCGCGGGGCTCCAGCCCCCCTCGCTGCCCCCCAGCAGCGCAGCCGGGCTGCTGGCGCTGTCCAGCTCGCTGGTGGGGCCCGCGGCCCACCTCTCCGCCGCCGCCGCAGCCGCCGCCTCCACTGCCTCTTCATCCTCCTCTTCCTCGCTCAAGGACCACAGGGACGAGAAGAGGAACTCCAACTGTAAGTACTACTCACCACTCTCTAATGTTTGGCCGCGGCTTACTAGATACTATACAGGCTAGCCGAGGAAAACCATTTGACAACTTTTTCCGCTTGGATCGCCACAAGTCCTACCTATATCACCCAACGCCTTCAACACTGTGGATATGCTTTGTCAGTCTGTCAAGTATTGCCATCTGAATTTTTAATGATTTCCGTACTCGGCTAGCCTGTATAGTATCTAGTAAGCCGTGCTCTAATGTTTGGCATATTTAAACGCAATATTAATTCACAACTGAAACTAATAGAGCATTTTCAATCACATGACTCTGCCTAACAACGGCCTTAGCAACGTTGTTTATTCGCCAAGTGACGTCATGTGCGAATGCTGCTATTGGATACTTCTATGTCCCGCCCCTAACAACAGCCTTAGCAACGTTGATTTTGTCCTCCAAGTGACGTCATGTGCGAATGCTCTATATTATGATACTTTTGAATGAGGTATTTGCATAAGTGAGGGATTTGCTTAATTTTACACTTTTTTGATACGTTATAGTTTAAAACTCTCAAATATCAGATTTTTAAGTTCGAAAAAATATGTTTTGAATAACTTAAAATTCAATTTTATTTTTGCCAAAACAGTGATAAAAAAACGGGATTTGACATCACAGCGCACTCACTCGAAACTAGTGTTTTTACTGTTTTTCAAAGATCGGAAAACGGGATTCTACTGGATGTGACGTCACAGCTCATGTAAACAATAGTGTTTCTGTTTTCGCGCCAAAACGCAAAGAGAAATTTCAAAAACTTATATTTCAGAAACTAGGTTACGAAAATACTTCATTTAAATGTCATTCTTCATGGTTTTTTATCTACTATTTTAATAAAATTTAATCTCAAAACGTGAAAATATCTCATTGAGGTGTTTGCTACAACAATGAGTAAACTCCACTAGAATGAGTATTTGTAAATTCGTTACTTTTCTAATCTTATACTTTGTTTTGTGGTAAAAAATAGTGACTATAGTCACCATCCACCAAATTACATTGCCGTGAAATAGCACTAAATAGGCGTCAAACACTTGCAGCCGCCAAGGTGTTGCCTTTTGATGTGGATTCCAATTTTAGAGTTATCTCCTTGTCGCAGCAAACACCTCAATTGTAGTTCGACTTTCGGATAGGCTTAACTTACTCCGTGTGTTTAGGTAGTAGTTGCTTCATTGTTAATGTTTGGGACGTTAATATGATGCTTCAAGCGGTAAATCAAATTTGTACGTGGTCGAAAATAGCGTAGTTTTTTATTTAATTGTTTTGTTTTCATTCTTCCTCTACTCCTTATTGTTTTCTCAATGTTTGCACGCGCTATTCAGCAGTAAGATCATACGATGTAATAGGAGTAAAAATCTTTTAGAAAACAAATACTACTGAAAAATTGAGTACCACCTTCGATTTAAGATGGTGTCAAATTTTATAGGTATTGTAACAGAACTCTTTGAACGTTGACTGTTAGTATTCGATAAGTAAAAGTAATGTCAAATACAACTGTTGGTTTTTAAATTTATTATCTTAGATAATGTGAACTTATTTACAAGAAAACCTTTCTGGAAAGAATCAACTCTTATTACCACAAATCTCTTTTTATAATGGCTACTAAACTCAAATATAGAATTCTCATAGACTACATCATCATTAAAGTAAGTCCCTATGGAATAAATCCATTGACAGGAATTCTGAGAATTTAACTGAATTTTATCTCCGCTTCGTCTTTTTTTTTAAACATATTTTTCCCCACGCTTTTTACATTTTTCTCTTAAACGTTCGCAGTAAAATACCAAAATTGTGGTCGCAAATACAAACCCTAGAAAAAAAGTCAATAATAAATAGAATATTTCGTTTAACCTGCTTTTAAAACAATATTTCTTAAACAATCCAGTCGAAAGAAGCCCTTAATAAGCTTTGTTTCACCGGTTGATGTTTGAGGTTCCTTTCCGAAAAAGTTTATTTTTATGATTGGCTCAATCGATAGTTTTTGCATTGTTAATATTTTTTTTCTGTGGACTAGCATCTTTTGATCTTCGTTTTATACATCGCGAAGCATTTTAAAATGTTGTATTTTTATCTTTGTGCGATATTTAAACTGTTTCAGATATTTACTCTAACATTACATTACACAGAATGTGAATAGTTTAGTTTAGATTAATATTTAAGTATTTATTCAAATATTTATGTTTAAGTTTCTTTGTGATTTAAAACAAAGACTTGTTCTTCCAGGGTACATAAATTTTACAAATATCAAAGCATTTTAATTGCACATATTTTGTTGTTTTTGTATATAGTCACTTTTTTATTAAAAAAATTTTTATGATTAATGTTTTAAAATTAATACCAAAAATCTTTTTGCCTTTTAATTGTAAGGTTATGCATAAAATAGTTTACTTAAAATAAGATATTATATAATTAAACATATTCCCCAATGTACTTTAATTTCAAAAATGTTTCATTGATCTAATTTCATTACTTTGATTATTTTGAATTATCTCCATTTTAAACATGGTGCTTTATTCTGGAATGCATCTGTCTGATTTACATCATTACGTCAGATTACGTACCATGGATCGAAATTTTCACATAATATAAATACCTAATAGTAATTTATTGGTGAAGAAATATTTTAACTGGATCATAATTTTTGTGATCTGATAGCAAATTTCATACTTAAACCATGAATCCCATGTAAACATCCTGCACAAATTAAACCTGCTATTTTACCCATTCCTCAAATTTAAATCGTCTATTTTCCCAAAGGAAATTCTCCAAAACCGAACGAGCTTGGAATTTAAATAAATCAAATGCCCATACGTCGGACAAACGGACCACCCAAGCGTTGGTGGTCATTACTCGTAAAAAGCAATTCTCGAAAACCTCACGATTAATAGCCCTCCAATGCTCTCAAAATCCACGAATAATTGTCCGATGGCACAAAATTGTTTATCGCATCGTTTTATTTACCTTCTATCCCCCCTCTAATCCCTCGCTGTAGTAATAACGCCATAAAAATGAGTCTTGGAAGTCATTTGCAAACAATTGCTGCTCCTAATAATAATCGCGTCTTAGGAGGTTGTTTGTCTTCGGCGAGCAACAACAATAAGCGGAAAATGTTCAGGGGGGTCACGCGTTGTAATCTAATTCAGTAAAATAATACCGACTCCACACAGCCCTTCCAGAGATAGATGGCGGCAAATCCGATTACAAAATCCTATTGCCCCGCTCTCATTTAGTTGGGATGCCTACTTTAAAAATAATAACAACAATAAAAATCGCCTCCTCCCTCTCTGCAAGATGGATTTATTTCTGCTCCGCTTTTGTTGTTTTTGCCCCCGAATCATTTCGTTCTAGCCTCCTCGAATTGTGTCTGGATTGGAAAATAAATAAATACGAGGATGATAAAAAAAATGGAAGAAATGCGACTTTCCCTCTTCTTCCCCGTGATTTTTTTTTATTATATTATTATTGTTGGCTATTTTTTTTTCTTTCAGGGGAACTCGGAGTATCGGTTGGTTTTTGTATTTATATACCTATAAAAACCCGGGTATTAAATTCGAGGGGGGTCCTGCCTCGGATTATATTTCTATTCACCTGCCGGGGAGGGTCGTTGCCAGTTGCGAAATACAAAGTGTCGGGTAAGGACGACATGCGGGTCATTCAATGGGGTCCGTATCGAGTGTCGGGGAAAAGTCGGTATCTGGTTATGCGCTAACTTTAACCGAGACTTCGGGATTTTTTTTGTATGAAGGAAACGCGAGATTTCTGCGGGATGAGATTGGGTGTCCTTTGAAATCCAGTTCGAATTGGGATTGATGGGTGTTAAGAATGGTTTTGACTAGTGTGGATCTGGAAACGGGATGGTGCTGGTATTTTCCCAAGTAGTATAAAATCAAGATAGAAATCTTCGAGTAATTTAATTTTGATATTGTAAGAAATTTTCAGATTACATCTTGCAACTTTCATGTATTGGATATTTGCTTCTCAAAATTTTAGGATTTTTATCACATGGGTTGGGTATAACCAGGAATCCCGTTATGTTTAAAGGATTTACCTCTCATTTAATATTTTGCATCATTTGTTTTTAGTGCAACTTGTTTTTACCCTTGGAAAAATTTCAACTCCCTTACTGAAAAGTTAACCCTTTAATCCTTATTTGAGGATGTATCTATTGAAACTCAACAACTCCACTTCTAAGATTTTCCAGAAGAGCAAAAAAGCGTGTTACAGAGTCTTTAGTTTTCAGAAGATCACAAGATTTTGCTAGGCTTATACCCTCCAAAAATATTTTTGGTTAGGGGTTGAGAAATTGTGTTTTGATATACCCTTCCTCAGCGTTCTATCAAAAGCAAGTTCATTCATGTTCAGGGTTTCATACATTACCCCCTATACATCACTACTAAAATGGTATTAAAGATTTAGTAACAGTGTTTATTCTTATCAGACGAAAAGTACGTATTTGGCGTTAATTTATTTTGATCTCAAAAAATGCATCTTTTATTCGAACTTCAGGGGAATGCTCCCCAGAAACCTTTATGCGCAGTCTTCGGAAAATCCATCTAACCTTCTCGCAGACGTTAGTGAATGGCTGGCTCCGCATATAACAGAAACTTTCTAGGCAAAAGACTCCTCTAAACTCCGTTCGTAATACTTTCCCTGAAATCTGATATCCCAGTCGGAAAGCAGTTTAAAGCAAAATACTTCACCCGCTACAATTTGAGTTTTGAGGTCGGGATTTCGGAGACCCAGTTTCAGCACCAAATATCCAATTTGGTGCGTTTCTTTTCCCCGGGATTAACTTCATTCCCGGGGCCCAGGATCCGGATAATAACAATAAAAGAAAAAGCGGCTTTCCAGAGCAAACCGTGGTGCGTAATTTGATTTCGGTTGCAGTTTTCGCAACGATACTTCTCCAAGGCACCCCGGGATGGGGCTCCTCGCAAATTCGGTGTTCGAGTATGGAACGCAAACAAGGGACCTGGCAACATCAACATAGCCGCGACGGGCTTTGCTCCACAAACACTTTTAGCGCATGCAAGGTGCACGCAAAAATGAATTTCTCCTTTTTTTCTTTTTTTTTTGGATTTCGCTTCCCCTCCCGTAATATTTACTCTCCCTATTCCCGGTTCAGACCAACTTCGATTGTTTCGTGAAATCCGCTTCATTTTTTGTTTACTTTTCCTATTTTTAGCGTTTGTTTTCTTTTATCGGTCTCCTCCTCTTCAAGGGGACAGGGATCTGTTTGTCTCTCTCTCTCTCCCTCCCTCTCTCTCTCTTTTTTTTATTTTCTTGCGGATGCGAAAATTCCACGTGGATATGTTTCGAGTGCATATAGGTTGAGCTGCTTTCTTTTGCATCCGGTGAGAGTGGTGGCAATTCTGTGGGCGCCCAAACCTTCGCCGTGAGTGAGTGGGGGAGAGGTAGATTCTTCCTGAAGCGGTGTTTCCATGCGGACTTCGTCATCATTTGCAAGAAGCGCCGTAACTCGCTGAGTAGCTAGCATGAGTTTTGAAATCGAAATTTCGGTTTCTACTCAAAGCTTTGTACTTTTTGTGCATCAAAAAACTGGGTATAAGGCTATAGGGTAGGGTGGGGTAAAGCGTAACACGAACATTTTTATGTATCTCGATGTCAATCAAATTTAAATTTAATTTTTCTTCACCAATTTTTTAGTATTGTATATTTTGATCTGTTGACAACATGTTCATCTTTTAAAAATATAAATTCATGACAGTGTCAACTTAAAAAATATTGATTTTGATTCAAACTGTGAATTTTAGTCTACAAAATACATGGTGTACAAACTTCTGAAAATGAATATATTTTTACAAACTAAGGTACAATTTTGAAGTATTTTCTCATAAAAGAAGATTTGGTGAACATTTTAAGCTAATCAAGTTAAATAAATAGGCTCATTCGAAAAAAATTAGATAGTTTTAAAATATCATATACATATAGGATGGAATTAAAGCACTGAAATTCAAAGTTGCCAGTAGTGAAAATATATATCACCAGATATCCTTATAAGTCGGCCCTTGTATAAATTCCTCTTAATGTTGGTATAAAAAGCGCAACTAAATAATTCCACAAAGTTTTAGTTTTCAATTTATGACTTGAATCTTTTTGAATTAAAATGAAATAAAGATAATTTGTGGAAAATAATGTACAAAATTAGGCATAAAATTATGAAAAAACTTCATTGCATTTAGCCTATCTGTGACATTCAGAACACATATTTTACAAGAAAGAAAAAAAAATATTTGGCTTAAAACTCTTTAATTATTAAACCCGAAGGTATAGTAGCAATATCACAGACAAGTAGAAATAAGCTCCTGCTCCGATTGATGGAGTGAGACTTTTAAATAACACTGAGACAAAAACGTTATTTACATACAAACCAATTTACCCGGCAAATTACACACACAATACTCCAACCCATTCATTCATCCTCGTATCTAACTTACATAATCAAACGTCTAAATTTATCCCTTACACCTGCTAAACCAATCGCGTCCATCAGTTTGACAGATGGAGTGATTTCTCTGTTGTAAATCAGTGGCGCATTCGGGCTAAGCGGTGTGAAATATATTAATGGAGGGGCTCAAGCCGAGGTGCCTATTTAGCACACCAACGCTGACGGGGAGCCACAGCGGATTTGATGGATCCATAAATGCTTACTCTGGTACTCTTACTCACGCGGGGGATATCTATTATGCGTTTTCGGGCATATCCTGGAGAATACTCTGTATGCTGGAGGACAATTATCAAGTAGTTGTGTATTCGGGTTTTGCATTCATTTGGCTAGGTATAGATTGGTGGGGCGTGTAGGGTTAGTTTATATATTTGGGCACGTAGTCTAATAGCATTCAGTGAACTGATGAATGTGGTAGGAGATTGTTTGAGACAAATGTTCTAGTTAGTATTTTGCGAATGTAATAACAATTTCAATCAGTTCTTGTTTTAAAGTTGTTTAAAACAAGAAAAGAAATTTAAGTAGTACTTAAATGTGTAATGTCATTATTGTTTATGAACATTTATCTAACAGTATTTGCAGAACATTTTTTGAAGAATAAGAAAATAAAACTCACGTATAATAGTGATTTGAGGAAAAGGTTGAAATATTATTCGTTTATGTTTACTTTTAAGAAAACCTATTACCATCATCAAAGAATGCTTTAATGTCTTATGTTTTTTTCTCCAAAATATATATTTTAAGTATTTCGTCACTTATTACTAAATTAATAAAACCTATTCCTTCCTATTTAAGAATTAAAGTAATAAAATTTATTTCGCTAAGAAACTACATTTGGATTGTTACATTTACATTTATAATATTTATTTCTTAATATTTTAAATATATTTGATACTTTAATTATTATTAAGCTCATTTTTGTAGTATTTCAGTAAACTAATTATTGTTCTTTTTCTTTTTCATTGCTTCTTCTCAACACAGCTATAAATGATGACAGACAGGTAAGATTTTATAAATCACAACGTTCATATAATTTACCTCTTGCTTTTGTGTCTATATATGTACACAAGTAGTTTTGAATGTCATCTACAAACGAAAACACCGTAATTTTGTTGCGAAATATCTCTTATAAGTTAGGTTTGTGTAATTTAACAGTTGAAAGATTTTAAAATATTTTATTTCAACATCGATAAATTAAATAAGTAGTACCTATGTTTCAAATTTTATCTCATTGAGGAGTTAGAACTTAGATTAATAAAATAAATTATTTTTCTTAATAGGAGAATAATTTTAAAGTATCGAAAACAAATTTATACATCTAAACAAAAAGTAAAACTCAAGAACTGGAAAAAATAACTTTCCAATCTAAAATTGGTTTGGATGAATAAGTCGTACGAATATATTTATTTTGTAATTTATCATTCAAATATGATCTTCATCAATTCAGTTTGTAAATTTTAAAATACCATAAAGAATGAATAAAGGTAGGTGCATTAAAGTAATAACTTGAAATTTATTTTGAAAATTTGATAGGGGAAATCGATTTCCATCTTGGATTTGATTAGGTACTTGAAAATCTATAAACTTAATTTCCGTCTTTGATACGAATCTGTTTTGATTTTACTTACAAATATTTACTCAGTAATTTATTTTGAATTCTGGCTCTTAAATTTGAGTATATTAAGGTTATACAGAGATGAGGTTAAACAAATCTTTACGATTAGTATTTCAGCATTTTCTCATGCATTAAATTCCTCACATTCTTCTTATATTATATAAAATTCTGTAATAAGAGGTTTATTTAAGTTCAATATGAGCTTTACAATTTTTTGCTATCAAAATAAAAAAAAAATAGAAAAACTTAACCTTTTAACCTAATAAATTATAAATAACTGTTATTATATGGATTATATGGACCTTATCAAATGATGTGTTAGAATTTAACAATTCATCGCTTTGCTTTTTGCTTTAATTTTTTTAATGGAATAAAAAGTTAAGAAACTTAGTTTTTATGGTTTATTATTAGACGGTTGGAAAATAAAATCAACATTTATTTTAAAAAATGTGTACTTCAGTTTACCTTCTATCTAGTTACTGTTACTGTTGATAAAAATAGAAAACAGCCCATATCTAAAATTTACATCACACAAGGTTATTGGATTTTCCCATGCCGTAGTAGCTTTGCTTAATTAGATTTGGGGATAATTTTTATAAAAATCATTCCGAAATGAAAAACAAATTATTGGAATATCTTAGTACAAAATGATAATTTGGTTTTGGTACATTATTATCACTCTTAAAAGTTAATTCCACTGGAGAAAATTTTACCTTAATACAACTGCTATGCCTAAAATATTAAGATATTTATTTCATTTGTAATATTAAGTATCGAATGCTTTTTATCTTGTATAAGTATGGATTCTCGAAATCGATTTTATCGTTGTGTCTGATGAGTCCAAAGAGTTTGGAAGAACTCGAATGTCACACCCCAGTGAATAAAGAAAAATTCGCTTCTGTATTTCCTCATTCGTATAGATATATGAGTCGGAACAGCCTCACTTTCAATCTTCTCACTCGTATCTCCTTGACGAAGCTCTTAAGAGTTTTGGGGAAAAGTCAGGGGGAAAGACGAAAAGGCGTCAGGCTGGGAAAAAAAATTCAAAATGGCGGAGGAAAAAATGGCTCAAAACAGGAAAGGGTCTCCGGTGACATTAAGAAAAAAACCCTCCTGAATGTCGATGTACTGGTGAAAGAAAATGAAACACTCGACCTCGATAAATGTATACAAAAAGTAGAGGGGAAAAGAATTTATGAAAACGCTTTAGATTGTGTTTATTGTTCCATGAAGAAGTGATGTTTGGGGGAGAGGCGGGGAAAAGCTCGAAATCAATTTCCCCATACGTCGCCAGGCGAGGGAAAAAATGCAACGAGCAGTTTTACTCGTAGTTAATCGGTCGTGATTCCTGTAGCTTGATAAGGAGGAATATGACGAGGTGACACATTGTCATAAAGACGCGCACATGTGCCACGTTAACAAATTTCGGGGAGCAGAAGAGTTATTTTTCATGAAGGGGGTTGGTTTGGGGGATGAAATTTCCCCCTCCCGCTCTTTATGGTGTTTTAAATGAGGGGGAGTTGTGAGCCTTAAGGGAAGTTTTTAGTTTTGTTGTGTCACTTAAATTTGAGGGAGTAAATTCTTTCGTGATTTTATTGCTGGCGACACATTTCGTAATTAATTTTCGTGATGATGTATTCACGGTATAATGTGTCGATATATTGAATCTGAATTCATATAATTAGTATTTCTTATAAAAATGGAAAATAGGGGAAAACTAGTTGGATTTTTTTTTATTATTATTATTTCAGCTACTTTTTGTTTCACCGAACACAACTAAACGTAATTGTCAGTATTTTCTATGTGTCATTTCACAATGTAATTTAATTTGATTGAACTTGCGAATGAAAATTGAACAATTTTCGGAAATCATCTTGTTAAGAAAGAAATCCAATTTGGCCTCGAGTAATATTTTGGGAAAATTTCAACTACGCAATTTAACACGTCTAGACAGCACCTTATCTAAATGAGCCTAGTTTCATACACGAGTTTTCTAACCATTTCCTTAACCATACTTGAAGTATATTATTTATATATTTTAACCATACCTATCATGTGTATTTCTTTTTTTATGTGTAATACAAATACTTTTAATACTTTTAATAATAATACTTTTTGTATTTTACTTTAAAGTAAATTTTATGTTTTACTTTTACATTCATAATTTAATGAGTTTTCTTCCTTGCCTTCCCAGTAATCCTGTATAATTTTACATATTCCCTATGTAAAGACAATCAACCAATTTCTTTAAATGTGTTTAAGGAATATTTCTTACAAAATTATAGAGATCACTAGAATTTTTATGATAAAACTTTTATTAAATGCAGATTTAAACGTGACGTGTAATATGAGACAACGCGTGAAATTTTGAGGTTTCATGCTTAATAGTTCAACTTTAACACTAATTTATGTATTGAATACTTCAACAGTATTGCTAAGCGTTTAGTCCCTTAGCAATACATTAGTTCATTTTTGATGAACAGAGAGATATCTCAAGTTTATGCTTATTACTTCCTTTTATAGATTGATATCAATAAAATAACGCCTGAAGAAAGTAGCGAGATTCAAATCTTGTTGTCCCCATTTAAAGATCCAACCCAACCTAAGTTCCTTTAGCCTATAGCTGTAATGAATTGCGCCTTGTATAGAAAATTTTCATTCCAGATTCAGGCCGAATCCCTCGAAAATATTTTCTTTTGAGCGTGCAATAGCGTTCAATAAAGCCTCGGCAGTCTCTTGGGGATTGTATTGAGAAATATTGCAAGAATTTTAGCTATGAATGAGATTACGTTTCTGAAATGAATTCAAAAAGCTCTTTCGAGTAAATACTTGGTGCTGTTTTATGAGAGTACATATTACGCTTGTTTATTCTCTAAGAAACACTCACTTGTCAAAGGTATTTCTTCAGGTGGGAGAAATCTTTCCTTAAAATCATGGGCGTTCAGCAATCATCTCCACCGGATATAATATGAGGTTGTGTTTGCCTCTGTTTTCGCAATTTTGTAAACCTCTTCTTCTCTTGATCTCACCTCTCTCTCTGCAACATTGTCCCTCGTTTTAAAGGTTTTACCTCTTTCTCATTTTGTAAAATAGTAAGGCTCCATATTTGGACACATTTGGTTCATGAGAAAATGTAAGTTGAAAAGTAACCAGTAAAGCATTCTGAACTTTGCGAAAACCCAACAATCGTTTTTGAGATCAAGCTTTTTTACGTAGTTTGTTGAAAGAATTGAAGAAATTTAATAAAGCTTTAATACTAAATCATATTTTACTTATATTTATTTATACCAATTGTTTTATTTAATTGTTTATTATTTATCTAGACCAATTGTAGAGTGTTTCAGAACTTCTAGGAGGGGCAGGGCACACCTAGACGACTCAGAATCACCTAGGAATGGGGGGTTGGAAATCCACCACTAACGACATAGGAGTTTTTATAAGTGAGCATGGGAGGTTGTAAATTCGCAGTGGAAATTGACACAAAACCTTTTAAAATTTGATTAATACCATCAAAATCGTTCGATTACAGCATTTCTTACTTAAAACGAATTTAAGAGCTGAAATTTCAGTAAATGCTTTACCAGACTCAATCTAATCTTAATCAATCGTACTATCAATCTTAAAAGCTGAACTGAAAAATTATGGCTGAAATTTCAGGTAATAAATGTCTAAATCAAACGATTTTGCTGGATTTATTCCAATCTTAAAAGGTTAGTGTCAATTTCCACTGGGGATTATACAACCCTCCATGCCCACTTATAAAAACCCCTAGGTCGTTATAGGGGTGAATTTCCGACCCCTCCCCATTCCTAGGGGATTCTGAGTCGTCTAGGTGTGCTTGGCGTATCATTGATTTTCTTTGATTTTTTTTTTAACATTTTGTTAATAACGATCATTATCATTATTATAAATATATGTTTAAAAATTGCTTTAATTTTTCATGAGAATAACAATATTCAATGAAATATAATGTATAAAATTATCAACTTCATGTTGTTTGTAAAATACAGATAACTTATTATTATGGGTAGCATGTTTAAACCTATTATTAACCTAGTATTAAATCATTTAAATATACCTATAATTCAAAAGAGATTCACAATTACGGTTTTAAGTTGGTTTACCCGAGTGGAATATTTATAAAGTAATTTGTTTACTCTCTTCTGTACGTATAAACATTCTTCTGATGTAAATTCCGTACAAGACTCTTTGAGGCTTTTTATTTTATTCATAATACAGATACTTCAGTGAATAGTGATTATAAAAAGATTTTGTCTGAATTGCATTATCATGCGATAGCTTCGAACTTCCGAAACTTACTATGTCTGCTTCTAAATCCTTTTTTTAAAAATCAAGTCACTCTTTCAAATTTAATGCAATCACCACAGACTTATTAAACATTTAAGTCACTTTCTTTCTTCACCATAAATATTCGGTTTTCGTCTACCACAAAATTTTCAACAGAGCGCTAAATAGACTTCCCGAACCCGTTTTCATTACAAGAAAACTAGTTTTTCCTTTTCCCTTCGTCAGCAAATCGCAATTTCCAAGGCTTCCAAAGAACTAATCACCACTTCCCGAAACTTAATAACGTAAAACGTGCACTTTGCGTTTCATTAAAACAATGCACTTTCCGAGGAAACGGAATGGTAAATAAAGACATAAAAAGTTAATGACGTTGTTATTCCTGCGTCGGATTCTTCGCCACTGGAGATATATTATCAGTCACCAAGATTGCCCTGTGAGTTTTAGTCCCTTCGGTATTAATGTTTTGCCGCTTCTCGACTAACCTTTCGAGTGTTTGCCTTCGCTTCTTTAAGATTGCATTCAGTCTTTAATGCTTTTGGTTTGAGTAAGAGCTTGGGGACTTCATTCAAGGGGTTTCGAAAGAATTCAAATTGCATCCAGCTGTGGTGAGGAAGTTCAGAAAAGGCGCTCTTTTAGACTTTAATTTAGATTCATTGTTGTTCCCAACACCAAACCGCTCTCAGGTGTTAGTTGAATTGCTACTAGTAGAACAATAGGTAAGAAATTAAAATTATGTTTCCATTCATGATAGTTTCTAAATTGTTGAACCCTCAATCTTTTGAAATGTAAACGTATAATCTAAGTATATTCATCCTTTTCAATGCGTTGCTAGAATAAGTTAACAATATAGTCTATTAAAAGTATCGAAGTACCTAAATTATGTGTACACTTTGTGAAATACACATATAATTTCTCTTATAAAACGTTTTAAAATTATTTTAGTCACTTTAAACTTTAGACTAAACGGAATTAGACTTTTGGATAGAATTAAAAACTGACTTTTCGTGCAAATAACTAAATTTAAAGGCTAGTGTTTTTTGCTAAAATCTACCATTCACGCAGTTATTATCGAAACGGTAAACAGATAGAAAATAAATACATATAAGCTTTAATAAAAACGTAAAAAACTAAAAGTTTATGTGTCAAGTATTGTAATCTGTTGAATTTATATTGTGTATAATTAAACTTGGTTATAGCATTAATATATCCATTTTAAAACAACAAATGGCTTCTCAAGTTATTCAAAAAGTTAATTAAGTTATTCTGATCGATCTGATAAACTTGAAACGTTTTTCACGGAAAACTACCAGAAAACCTGTACGTTTTCTATAAATCTACAAAAGTTATGGGATAGTACAATAGACCCTTCGTCGCAGTGCTACTAAAGCTCTTGTAGCCACCCCACCACAATTCACTCATTCATGAGGGTTATGGTTTATTGATTAAAGATTACTCAATTATTTCTTGCCACTTGCCATATGTGATATTAACTTAAGAGATAACCTTAAAATTATGAATGGATATTATGGCATGGGTTAAGTATGTTTAATTCTTTTTTTTTAAAGTCATTATATTATTAAGGTTATTGTTTATTATTGAAGAAGGTTTATCTAGTAGCTGGGGATACTTTGTTTTCACCGTTCTTTCTCTCTGGCACTTCTCACAAATCCACAGTTTCTACAACCCACAAAAAAAAAATTTCTTCCGGCTCAATTTCCTCGCCACACTCCCTCTCCCAGATGCTTCGATCTCAGTCAGAGAAGCATCTCAAGATCGGGACAAAGATGGGCGACATGGCCTGTCGAGCATTCGGTCTTCTTTTATTCGAAAGCAATTTGTAGTCGTCCTCGTTTTATTCAAAATGAGCTGCAGCAGCCTTTCTTTCTTCTTCGGAGTGTGTATGCATTATTGGGCCTCGAAACACACGGAGCGTTTTTCTCCAAGAAATGAACTTTCCCGCCGAAAGAAGACGATTGATATTCCTCATCCACCCCCGTGCGAAATTCTCATTCTTTTCTCTTGTTCCATTTCTTACCTCTTTCTTTTTCTTCTCCTGCCTGCCTGCCTTCGCATTATTATTATCTTTCCTTGGGAAGCTTAAATTCTTCCTTTGCTTTTTATGGATCTTTTAAGAACTCTAACTTTCCATTACAATAGCGGTTGTGTACTTGGATTTTTATTTCTTTTTTTTTTTCGTTCATTCCCGCTTTCTTACTTTTCTTTTCTTTGATTTGTTGTTTAAAAACGCGTTGAGCTCGCAGTTAAATTACTTTTATATCCAGTTGGAAAGTAAACGTTTAGAAATGGTTTTGGAATTAAGAAGAGTATTTTTTAAGTTTATTTCGTCTAAGTATTTTTTATAAAAGTACATTTTTTGTGTATTTATTGTATAAATATATATTTGAACAATTAAACTATTAAATATTTTAAAATGTATAATACTAACTCTTTCCTTGTAAATGTTTGTTACAAAGTATTTTAATATGTTTTTTTAAAAAGCATCAGATTACGTTAACCTTTTATAAATTCCAGTCTTATTGTAATTAACAATTTAAAGTAGAAAAATTATAAACCCAACCTTGATATATGTATTTTAATAAAATATATTTAGTGATTAAACAACTAATAATGGTTAAAACATCATAACTCTAAATTCTGAGTTTTCTAACTTATTTTATGAAACTTTTTTTTAGAAAAACTTACATTTATTCAAATTAAAACAAAACATTGTGCCACCAAAAATTATTCCATTGTACTGATTTAACTAAGTGACAAACATGTTTTCATGAAACCTCCATTTCAAAATCACTCTCCGCCATTTCTCCTCATCAAACATTTAGGCCATAAAAGTAATTAAATCTTATTTAACTTCCATTCCCCAATATATACGAATTCAATTCTAGAAAATAATCAACCCGAGTGTTTAATATCTATTTTTAGGAACTTTTTATTAGTAATCTAATTGTCTCTTTAGACGAATCACTCCGGTATCTCCTTTCTTGTGTACTACCAGACATAGCTTTTAGTAAATATTCCATTAAGCTTAATATTGTCTCCGACGACTTTGTCTGCGTTTATTTTGTACGTATTGTTTCCTTGTCTGGCCGTTTCGGTGAACTAATTGTGTTATAAGTTCCATTAGTTAGAAAGCCTTCTCCGTGGCTCTGTGTTTCGCTTACTCTTAGTGGTGCTTCCTCCCCTGTTAAGTGGCTTCTTTATGATATGTTCCTGCGAAGGAGGTCGTTTCTTCCTTTCCAAAGGAGAAATGTAAAGTTTATCCTTGCTGCTGAGATACAGGGAACTGGGAATTATGTGATAAGTACTTCCTTTTGAGTGCTTAGGTTTTCTACTTTTGGATCTCTTTTGCTGTGTGCATTGATAGGGGAATTGTTTTTTGCTTTCACCCGTGTTGTTTTTAGATTATGAATTAGTGGTTTCGACTTGTCTTATAGTCAAAACATGCATTTCCTCGAATGCATTATATACTTTTATACTGTCTAATTGATCATTTTGACGTATTTCATTACATAAAGTACTTGTTTTCAATACATTATATAAGAGAGAAGGTTAATATGATAAATTTAGAATCTGATTATTATGGAACAACAGTATGCTTCAGTACTTCATTACATTGTGAGAATCATGAAATGCTGAATAAAATCTGAGGTTTTAATTATAGCCTCCATTGATGGGGAATCAGGTAAATAACTGAACCAAGTTGAATTTTCAAAAACAACTGACTCTGTACATTTTAGTTATTCTAAAACATGAATATTCAATGCTTAGATGCCTCTACCTCAATATGCCATTTCAAAGGTTTATTGATAAATCAAAGTTAGAAGATCAACATTTCATAAGGATTTATTATTGTTTTTTGGGGATTCGTTACTTCAAAAAAAATTAACAGTCTATTATAGTCATCATTAACAGTGATTCCTTAGGTATCTTTCATATTTTATTGGTTAAGATGGGAATAGTTGACAATCTTCAAACCATCTTTACAACTCCGTGCTTTGATTAAGAATTAACCCTGTTCCTCTAACAGCGATACTAAGTAATCTCGTAACTTACAGCATTTCAAAAACAATTCTGATTTGCATTCCTTCATTAATTTCTTACACAAAACGGTAATAGACTTTCCTTTTACCTAATCCCTTTATGATTACCACCCTTAAATCAAATCGCTAATTGGAAAAGCTGACACCCTCACCCCATAAAACTCTCAAATCCCCCCCCCACCCGCTCCATTTCACTTCAAATCGAACGAACTCTAATAATTACCCTCCCCCGCCCCTCAAAAAAAAAAAAAAAAACTCCCCCACTTACTTCAATTCAAACACGGCATCCCCAGACAACAACAGGCAAGAAATCTTGATTCAATATACTCAACATGTCGTGCAAGTTAATGTGATACAAAACCCCCCTCTCCCTTTTTCACACATATGCCTCCCTCCCCCACTTCCCGTCCGCGGGGGCATGAAGATGGATAATGGACTCTGCACGTGCCTATTGGAGACCGGGAGAGCATTAACTCGCCTTCTCTCCCCTCTTGTCTCGTCCGAGTGATTCTTCCATTACAAAGGTCCCCAGCACCTACAAATAATAGAACGGCATTAAGGACTGGGATTGCGGATAATTGAACGCACAAGGCGTGTGGATTTTTGTGCGCGTTTGAATTAGCGCTTTGGCACGTTCTTTTTGTGTTTTTTGTCTGAATGCCGGTGTTTTTGGTGAGATTTTAGAGGTGTTGATTTGATTTCGGAGGGTCAAGGCTTCGATATCCGATTTGTGCTGATACGTGTTTGTTTTTGAAATGGATCTTCTTTCGAAGGATTTTAGTGAAGATTTGTAGAGGATCTTTAGTTTGTGCATTTGGGTTTATTTATTTGTCTAATCTGCTTAAATCATTATGCGTGTCCGAATTCTCAAAAAAAATCTCTACTTATGATATTAAACTCAGCTTTTTCTTTCTTTCTTCTTAAGAAGAAACGTATGTTCTTTAGTAAAGCATATCCTTTTAAACTTATGATGAAACGAATCTTTAAATATCTTTAAATGACAAGTGTAGTAACGCACTTAAGTTTTTCTTTTTTTAATTTTAATTTAATTCTTGACTTCCCTCATCTGTTAGTTTTAAAACGTTGGACAAATTCTATTAATTTGCTTTCATGCTTAACTATAATATTTTCCAACTAATGCTTTCCTGAAACTTTCTTTTAACTTTGACTGCAGATTTACATTAAAAGCAAACTTTAACCTAAGGCTTGTTTTTCGGTAAATGTTTAGATGTGTGTGTAGTTCTTGGATAGGCAACTCTTTGATTGTTTGAACTTAAAACATGCAGCAAGAAAATATACATTCTCTGTCAAATGTGACCATATATTTTAAAAACCAATTAATAAAGCTTGATGCATTTCTCTTGATAACTGCGTTCAAAGTCAGTTTTTTTTATCTAGTGGGAACTAAAATTATGTTTCGTTGGAGCATAGGATGTTTTCATTAATTAGAAAGGTTATCTTGAAAGCAAATGGTTCTTCCAATTAAATCGTTTTTAATAACACGAAGACGATGTGTTTCATTTTCACATTGTTTACTAATCCCATACGACAAGAAACAGTATATTTTTATTCCCCAATGACAAACCCTCTTTCAAATAAAATTAAATATTTTCACTCAATCTAACGGCAAACGGTGATGATTTGATTTTTTACCTCTAAATCAATTTGTAACTTCAGCCCATCTCATCAAAATTCCCTTCATCAAACCATTCGAGATTTCAGTTTTTTTGCATCCATTTAAAACTTCAACTGTTCAACCCTTTCAATCCATAAGAAAAGGTAAATAAGCACGGGCAGAAATAGTTACTCAAATCCACAACACTCCCCATTGTTATTTCTTCCCTCAACGGTAAAAATGGCTTCCCTTCGTTAGCTCAAAAAACGCACTATGATTATTATTTGAGCAACATTAATAAAGAGCTATTTCGCTTTACTTTGATCGAGTCAATAGCTGCTGTTGTTTGGCGTGGCATTTTTAATGCTCTGTATTACTTGACGCAAAAAGTTCTCGAATCACCTGCAAAGTTAGTAATCTATTTGCCGGAGTTTTTCGTACGCGAAAACTCATTAAAAATGAAAGCCAGAAAAACTATTCAGCTTGCCTTCCTTCCCTGCAGATCCGTGCTGCAACGTCTGTAGTAATATAGCCTTGGGAATAACAATTTAAATACGCGCGCAGGAGCCGCGTTTTTCAGTTTGTTCTGTTGAGGGAGTTACCGGAAGGAGAAGGAAGGGGTTGAGTTGTCGCGGAAAAAATATCGTTTGCGAGCGAGGCAGTTCTGATTGGGATTAGCGTCGGATGAAGCTCCAGACGTCTCCCCACTGCTGTTTACCTGCTCGCCGAGCTTTAAAAATAATCAGCTTGGGACGATTCTTCTAATAAAAACAATGGCAACACGCTGAAGCGGCGGCTCTCTTTGTTTTGTTTAAAAGAGCTTTTGACGATTTTTGACTCCGCGTCTTTTATTTGAATTTTCATTCCAAATAAAATCGAGAAATGCCAGATAATTAGTAATTATTATATTTTTTTTTCTTGCTCCGGAGGAGGCAACTTCTCGAAACTCGAAATTAGCGATCTCAATTACAGTAACGAGCTCGGCAAAAAGGCGAATGTTATTTTAATTTAATAATGCCGAACATAATCCTCTCATAATTCAAATTCAGTTTTAAATTAGAGATGGTTGAGAGTGTGCAAAAAAAGCACCAATAACGAAAACGGAAAAGTCGGGCTATTATTTTTGAGCCCAGAGGGGTTCAATCTCTTGTTTTATTAATAATACAAAGGCCGGGATGCAAATATATTGCCATCAGATAATAAAATATCCTTTTTTATCTTATAAGGATTTGCGTACATTTTCCTTGTTGTTTGTTTATGGATCTGATTACAAATTTATCCCTGAGCAGGGCTTTTAAATACGATTTCTTATCGGATATGAGTATAAAAATATTAAATTCAAAATAAATCCTCTTTTCTCGGGGAAAAAAAATATTTGAATACGCGTAGAAAAGGGAATCTAACATCCGTCATAACACATTGTTTCGAGATTTTATAATGAGATGACAGAATCGGGTAGGGTTTGAACTGTAATTCAGTTTACTTAACACCGATGGAATTTGTGATGGGGTTCTTCGTTTTGTGTTTTCTTCATTCTAAAAAGCTAACTTAATAAGAAATTTCAATTTTGTTTGAAACGGCAGATTCCTTATGCATATGCATATTGTTTTTTAACGAATTTGATAGCTTTAACAAATAAAATTGCTGTTGAATCCCTAGAAAGTGACTCTTGACATATAGACATGACTTTAGCTATTTCTGTTTATTAATGCAAATAGTTTACTTTTAAAGAAGGTTATGGTGAATGTATTTATAAGCGTATGTAAATCTTCTAAATAGAAAAGGAAATCTTGTATTTCATATTTTTACGGTTTTAAAGGAAAGTTTTAACCTTTAGAAATGACGACAAGTTTATCCATTTTGTGAATTCTATTATGTTACATCAAATTGTTATAAGTATTTAAATGGTGTTATAAGAGAAAGAAAAAAGTTAAATTGTTGTAGGAATATTTTTTTACTTTCGTCTAGCACAAAAATATTTCAAACCATACACAAAGTTCCAAATTTAATAAAAGCATTTAAAATACTTATAAACGTTTAAAACTTTGTTTCGTGTTAGAAGAGTATGTATTATTAATTTACAAAAAATATATATTTTGGAAGTTTTCCTTGTCTTATGATGGTTATTAATTGTATATTTAAAAGGCATTTCAATTTGTTCTTAGACTTGTTATGACACATTAAATAACCTTTTTATGCCTCAATTAATTTTAACTCAAATAAACATTGTTCCATAAAGTTTAAAAAATGTTTATTAGATTGTGAGAACACTTTGGTAAAAGAATAAATTCTCATAGTCTCTTTATTACAGTCAAACCTGGATAAGTGGAATCGCTTGGGACCGTTTTCGTTCACTTATCCAGGAATTCTATGTATCCAGTATTCCAATTTTCAGACATCTTTGATGTTATTTTGTTCCACTTATCAAGGATAATTTGTTTCTAGGCAGGTTTGATTTTGTTTCATTCCACTTATCCAGGTAATCTCTTGCATTCGCCTTAATATAATTAAATATTCTTATCTATACAATGTCATTGCGTGCATAGAAATATTTAATCTAACCATAGATTACACAAAATTTCTATACCTAACATACATTCAAAATTATGTGTACTATAATTTATTGTTGGGGGTCTTGAAGTAAAATGTTTTAATCCTGCTCTGCTTATTCCGAAACACACATATCTCAAAATATTCGGGCGGTCAAAAATCGCCCTAAGAATTTAAATTTTGGACTTCGGAATGAAATTTTCAATTTCATTTAATACAGGTTCCTAAATTTCACTTTAATAGATTTTTGGGCCTTTAGGGGTCGGGACCAACAATTTCGTTCCACTTATCCAGGTTTGACTGGAAATTCTATTTAAAGATCCTCTGAACAAAATTAATGCTGAATGACGTACTTCCTTTCCCACAAACAATCTATACCTATCTACTAACTCTAAAGACTTATTTCTCAAATGTGCTTTAAATTTAAAAAGAAACTCAACATTATGACACATCAAACCTTACCCAAAGAACCTCTAACCGGCAGACATTACGAAATAAAACCAGTCAAAGCAAAGATTCCATTTCGAAACACTCCACGACGTCGCCCTTTGACGCACCTCAGCCCGACCCTCTTTTTAATAGGGCGGAAAAGTTAACGTCGGATGCGCCCCACATAGGGCTGGCTCACAAGAGCCCCAGAACCACAATGGGGTTCTTTCTCAAGCCGATACTCGTTAGACCGAGTGCCCCTGCCTGTGTTTACGCGTCTGCCGAGGTATGGGTTTAACAATGGTTCGGCTCTGTTAGGCTTAAGAGGTGTTTTCCAACCCCTGGGTTATCGTATTTTTTTACGTTGATTCCCTTGATATAGGAACGCGTGACAGTTGTCGAGAGGGTCTTAAGGTATTGTTGCTCGCCGTATGTTTATTTGGGATGTAATCCAGATGGCGGTTCTGCCTGCGGGCGAATTTTTTAACAAGAGTGTTTCTGGCAAATCTGGGTATTGGTTGTGAGGTTCTGGAGGTATGAGATTCATATTTCTCTTTGTGGCTTTTTGTTGAGATGTTTTGGGGATTCTTGGTTTGGTTGTTAAGATTTTGGGTTTAGGTATGAGTGAGTGTGTGACTGGTAGGGCTGTTTTTTATGTTTCTTGAGTGTGGCGGGTCTTGAAATACTGGTTCTTGTGATTGAAATTTACCTTTTTCTTTATAACCTTTTCCATGTTATGCTTTGATATCAATTTTTTTTATCCCCTTGTAAGTTTTAGGTTCAAATCTTTTATAAAGCATTTAAATATTATTTATTCCGTACTGTAAAATTATTTTAGACAGTACGGAATGAATAATGCCTTATGCTTAAATTATATGGTCTGTATGCTTAGATTGGGTTAAGTACTATGAATATATTAGACATTGGATTTGCAAAGTCTTAATGTTTCACTCTTCCGATGGTCACGATGTTCAGTCTGTAAACTGTTTTAAATATACCTAGAGTATTAAAGAAAACCAATGTAAATAAAAAGGACGAATATAGGTTAGGAAATAATCATGCAGCTGTTTCGCTTAAGTATTTGCTTTAGGTATGCTGAATTTCCTTAATGTTCTGATTGTGCATATAACCTGTCACAATCTTCAAAACTTCAGTAGTTAAATTCTAAATTATTTTGCTTTAGGAATGATTCTTCAAGGGGTTAACAAAGCAATGTTTATTGCTTTAATCATCAAATATTAAAACCATAGTTAAACACAGAATAAACACAAACTCAAAATATTGCTATAAAACCTGAAGACTTTAGAGAGGAAAACATGTATGAAATCAGTTTTAAGTATATCAATAAAGAACACTTCGCTTCATCCAATATCCCAATCAAAACACATTTCATTACACGATTAAACAACACATCCACAATTCCTTATCCAAAACACCCAACTTAAATCAATCCATGCTTTGCCGTCCCCAAAATTATTCAAAAATCCGTAGGACATTTAATCGTAATGAAAGACCGGTCAGTCGCTAGCCCCTTATTAACTACCCCCCCCCCCCATTTCCTCCCTCCCAATCTTTCACAGAACCACGTGCTGTCAAAACACGCTCCAAAACGTTTCATTACCAAATTCTCAACAGGACATTGTTGATCACATGATCACCGGGGAGGGAGGGAGGAGGGGGAGCAAAGATGAATCGATCCCCACCCCCTCCCCCACTCACGTGACAAGCGATAAGCGGTTGTAATTCTAGCCCAAAGATTTATATTTCACTCCTTCATAATAATAACGGTGGAGCACTTGGATCAGGGCTCGGGAGGAATGCGCTCAACCATTCATCTCTGGCTGCGAAACAATATCTATCTTGAATGAGGTCGCCGCCGCTAATGAAACCGGAGTTTTCCCGATGATGCACCGGGAAAAACTTAGGGAAAAACGGGCTAAATGAAAGTGATATTCGGGGGATTGTGCCTGCACGTTTGTTCTCTTTGGCGGATGATATGGGATGAATTGTGTTTTTTTTCTGTGGAGGAATTGAATTTTGCATTTGGATGTTATTGAGCGTGTTTTTGTCACCCGGTGATGTTTTATTTTGATTCGTTTCTTATGTTTTTTTTATTGAATTTGTAACTCTTGTAGTAACTCATTAATAGGAATTCAGGATGAATCTCTGCTTTAATCCTTTATTTCCTTTAGGTTTTTATCATGTTGGGAATTTTAAAGCGTTGTAGGTATTTAAATGTAAATGAAGACGGGACATCATGACGAGCTAAGGGCCATAAAGTTGGTTTTCCATCAAAACATACATATGAGGTCATCTTTTGGGCAGTGTATGAAAAGTCAATTCTTGTTGAGGCACTAAATCGGCCTAATTATTTGTTAGCGACAGAACTTGGATTGTTTTTTTTTTCGTAGGGGTCAGACTTAATTTTTTAGTTTTGGCACACTTAGCTCTTTATTTATGTACCACCTTTAATCCTGAGG
The DNA here is from genome assembly GCA_963680715.1 of Tetragnatha montana. NCBI lineage: Eukaryota > Metazoa > Arthropoda > Arachnida > Araneae > Tetragnathidae > Tetragnatha > Tetragnatha montana. The sequence continues at coordinate 24,304,924 of OY796680.1, forward strand.
AAAACTAATCTGTGACTACTTTTAAAATTTACGTAATAATGAAACGAAAGTGTTATTGGATATTTATAAGATAAAAATAAATAGTTAAACAAGCTACTTTCTAAACTACAGTTTATTTTTGAATATAAATAAAGACTATTTCATACATCACTTCCATTTTAAGACAATAACAATAACGACGGAACTGAAAATTCGCAAGTTTTTTTTTGTATTAATGTAGTTAAACATATTATTCGTCTTAAATACTACTATTTTTTTTATTAAACCTTTACTCAATTAACTACAAACTCGCTTTATTTAACTGTCATTAAAATTATTCAACTGTACTGGAATGTGTCCGTGTTTTAATAGAAAACATTGCATGTTCCACATTTTTATCTTCCCCACCCTATTGTACAGAAAATAGTCCGACAGCCTCTTTTTAATGTAAAGATATGTATTTTGTTCAACTGGTTTTTTTCAAGTATCAATATGTTAAATTTCCATACTCCAGTTTCATGTTTTCTGATGAGGAGGGAGCAATGCGAGGAGCAGATGGGGAGCAGTTATTCCTTTTTTAGACATTGTGGTGCCATCTGGGAAGAAACTGGGTAACTAAATTGATGGAGGGAACAACTCCAGTCCAGTCTGTGTATCAAACTCTGTAATTACTTCATGAGGATTATTCTGTTTTACTTTGGATCAAAAACGCCCTTTTTGTGAAAGATTTATCATCTATTTATTTCCGTGTTCCTTGCGTTAAAACAAAACTGGAAGTTACAAGGAAAAACGTTTAGCGAAACATGTTGTTTTTTCCGCATACTAACTCTACTTGTGCAAAAAATGGTTTTACAGACACCTCGAAGAAGAATGCTGTTATTTTATCTTTGGTTTTTTATTACTTCAAATATACATTGGAAATCTTAATTGGAACAATTACATAATGTAAAACATGAGGAGAAAGATTTAAGTCTTTTCAGGGGACTGACGTTACAGTTTTGCTTTTTTTAATGTTTGCTTTACTTTGAGTAGGTAGAAGCAATCTTAACTATACTTGATTTTTACTTGAATTTCATTTTTTTTCAAACACAAGTAGTTTTGGGATTTTAGTTTACAGAATCCTTTTAATTTTTTCTTAACATGAAAAAAAATTAAATAAATATTAAGCTTACTATAATTTGAAAGCGAAGTTTTAAAAATGAAGTATCCTTTTATGAAAAGTATAAACTTTAACATTTATCTGCTTCAAAAAACGTTTCTAGTTTTCTAATGAGTTGAGGTTGGTTAAATATTGTTGGGCCTTAATATACCAATTAGCCAATGAGGCCTGGGCTTAGGGGCCCCAAAAATCTACTACATCTTCTTCATTTATCTATTTATCTTCTTCTTCTATCTTCTACATTTTATTTCCCAAAATGTAAATTAAAAATATAAACTCGTGGTTTTAATATACTTTTTAATAACATCTTTGGAAAAGTCAACAGGCTAATATGTAACTAATATGTGTAAATTAACAAATAACATTCTTCCGAGATAGGTAAAAAAATTATGTATAATTTATATATTTTAAAAGAATACCATAGTATAACGTACTATTATCTGAAATAAATATAATTTATATGATTTTAGCAATAAAATAAGTAATATTCCAATTATTGAACATTAAAAATAATAAACATTAAAAGAAAAAAGTGATGAAAAATATTTGTTTTTTAACAGTCGTATTGATCATTTCCAAATTAATGACGCACCCAAGCAACAAACACATTTCACGATATCCCTGAACTACAATCCATCTGATTACTCTCCCCTCAACCGAGCCGAGCAACAGCCCTTCAACAAAGGAAAAACATCGGAGCAAAATAATTGCTTAACCATGAATTCTCCTCTTCCCGGCGAACCGGAAACTGGCTACATCTTCTTCCTCCCCTAATAATATAGTATTTGCACGTTTAGCCCTTGTCTAGCAACTTGACTATTCTCCCTCCTCCCGCTTTGGGGAATAAAGGAGAAAGAAAAGAAGAAGTAGTAGCCCTCAAATCTCGACTGATTTGGGGAAGGAGCTAAAAGCGAAATGTTTTTGTACGCCATATCGATTCCATTCGCTCTGCGTCTCGCTTCGCTTCTTTTCAATGCTTTTTTTTTCTTTCGTCCTTTTTTCTTGCTCCTCCTTTCATCCCATTCTCTTCCAGTGGCTTCACTCTCCCTTGTTCGGGGGAAGAGAGCCACGCTTCTCGCGTTATTGGCCAAGTGGGCTTCTGGGGGGGCTGCTTGATTATTTTCGAATTATGATGGGGCTTTCGTGGTCTTTCGGGAACTTTCGGTGATGGAGTCTTCAATGCATCAGTGGATCGGTCATCCAACTACTAAATGATAGAGATCAGTGTGAGAGTTCATTTTATCATAAACTAAACGATTTCAAATCCTACCACGATCTGAGTTATAAAAGTCTATTATTTTGAGGGTACATTATTGAATTATAACATTAAAGATACTTGCAAGATGTATGATTCTTTTAAATTTCAAATTCCTTAAATAGTGTTAATCATTTACTATTTCTATTACTTAAATGATTTTTTTTTTAAATCGCTTCACATTTCAGATTTTATTAATTATTACAAGATTCTATTTTGTGTTATTCATTAGTACCTATAATCACTTCAAAAAATGAATGGAACGGGAAGAAATAGATTATTAGCTGCACTGCAATATTTAATTAGGTATTAAAAATGTTTCGCTGAATCGAAATAACTTTTTTGGAAGGTTTATCAAAAAAAGTTTTATTGGTTTTTAATGAGTTTTTTTTTAATTAAAAATGAACTTAAAGGATTAGTAATACTTTCAAATATAAATTCAATTCTAAAAATATTATCAATAAATATTAAATATTGCTATATATTGTTAAATTGAGAAATTAGGTCTTAAAATAAAAAAAAATATATACATAAATGTTTGAAATATTTTCCATGTAAACACAGCTGTTCCCATCATGTTTCCTTATGCCCTAAAATTGTCACAATAACCTTTTATGGAAATTAAAGCGCTTATATTTTATTTTAAACTTTACAAATAAACTAATATCCGTTATCTTTGAGCATATTTTATTTTTTAGTATTAATCCACGTACAGTATTGAAATCCCAGTTGATTCAAGTTTCAAGTGTTATTTAATACCCTCGTACGAATAAAAATAGAGAAATTTGAATACCAATGCAATCAAGAACTGTTAAGTACTTTCAAACAATATCAGTATCAAAAATCAAGTTATGTTCCTTATTTTTGAGCCAAATCCCCCTCCGAATACAATTAAACAAGCATAATTCGATGGCGCAACAAAAAAAAGAACCACTCCCATTATGCTTGCCTGGTTTCTTAACATAACTCTTAATTATAACTAACGACATTGTTTCATTTACACTCGCATAACCTCCCCCCACTTCTTCAAGAGCATGGGGGCTGTAAGTGCCCCATTTAATGCGCTAATTTGTCTCCCATCGAACACCGCCCAATTGGATTTTAAAGGAGAGAGCCGCTCCGGATTTTAAAAGGAGCTGCCTGAAAAATCCCGGTAAAAACTTTTACACCGCGGTATTACATACCATTAACTCATTACCGGAATCCGGGAGCGGCGATTTTTCTCCCATTTCGGAGTAAGGGAGGGGGGAAAGAAAACCGGAGTCGGTTTTAAGTACGGCCGATGTTGGAATTTAAAAAGGGAAACAATAACGGTCATAATAATAAGGGATATAATGGGGGGTGAACATGGAGCACCCCCCTTACCCCTTCCGCCACCCCCCGAAGATAATTAAACAGCCCTCCGTAATTAATTAACCATTACCGGGCGTGATAAGGGGAAGCCAATTAAGTTGACGGTTGGCCATGTTTATTCATGTCGTCGACTGTGTTGACAAAAGGGGCTCCGGAGAGGGGGGCGATTAGCTCCAGACCCCCCCCCCCTTTTCACTTCGCCGGGCGCAGCCGTTTTTTTAATTGGTTTTCCCGCGGCTTGGAATAAGAGAATTAATTTGTTTTAATTTCCACCGCGATCTGTTTGCGGACGAGGAGGGGGGGGAGACCCCCCTTTTAAGGATTTTAAAAAGGGAAGAGGAGGAGGAGGAATGTGGGACCGCCCCTTTTTGTCTCTGGGGGATGGAGAATGTGTTCTTGAGGGTTTTTCCACCGAGAGGAGCTGGTTGATAATAACCGCGCGGTTTCGTCTTTTATAGGGTGCTTCTTTTCTCGTTGCGGCTCTCGCTTTTTAATTTGCCGGAGTTTCTCTGTTTTGGGGATTGGGGGCGATGGCGACTTTTGTTGTCTCAAGATGAAGGAGAAAGGGAGTGTTTAGGGTTGAGGGGAATTGTTTGGAAGAGCGTTTTCGGGGATTTTTTTTTTATTTTTGGTGGTGGTTGAATCGAAATTTTTCCGGATTGCGCGTTTTGTCGAGTTATGGGTTGAGTTCAATTAAGGGTGAGGGAAGTGTTTAGAATGTGTTTTGTTAGCGGAGTCGTTATTGGTTTCCAGATGGGGATGAAACATCTTTCCTTGTCTAAAAGAGTTTCTTTCGTAGATTTGAATGTAAATTAAATTTTCATCGTTAGGAGTATTAACCAGTTTTAAGGTAGATTTATTTTGTTGTAGATTCCCTAAGTACATAAATTTGTTTACTTAACTTGTTGTCACACAATAAACTTATCTTGAATAACGTAAATTTTAACAGTATAAAATAATTAAAAAGTACCTTTATCATGTGGTACTAAAATATAAGTAGATGTAGTAGTAGTAGTAATATAAGTAGACGTTCATATTTTAAATACCTCTTTCCAAACGTTTTTTTTTTCTATAAAACGTTTGGCAATGAGTTATTTAACAAATATTTACATTCGTTCTTAAATATTTTACGATTGTCATAAAAATTAACACAAATGTGTTATATTTTATAATGAAAATCTTATCTCGTTCGGCTTAGGATTGAAAGCGTAAAATGATAAAATAACAACAGATGGATTAAACATTATAAATCTAGCAATATTTAGGAAAAAGTTAGGTCTTTTTTGGTGAAGTTGATAATTATACAGGATTTTCAAGCCTCAAGAGAGAAAACTAATTTATTCATCTTACTCTGATAAAAAATTTGAAAACAAAAAATCGAAATAATGATTGCAACTTCTTCGGAACACTCTCAAAACCCAGTACTAAATCAGATCAGAACCAATATTTACCCACCCAGTCCACCCCAAACCCAACACCACCATTTACTCAATTTATGTATCGATCGTGGCGCCACCCCACCTAACACCCCCAAAGCAAAAGAAAAACACACACCTCCGCTGGTTCGCGTGATGTGTTTGACTTGGGATCACTTTCGCCGAATTCATTGACCACTCCGTCAACACGAATAAACGGAGTCCGGCCTATCTATGCGGAAACATATCTTTGCCCGAATCCCCGTAAGGCGACGCGAGTATATAAACGTCCCTTGTATCCCCCCATAGAAAGGGACGTCGAGAAAAAGCAGAGAAAGAGAGAGCCAGTAACTGTATCTACAAGGAACCCTCGGGCTGCGTCCAATTGTGTGTTCAAGAGGGAAGGAAGAGACAGAGGTGGTCAAACATTTTGCGTCAACAGGCGGGGTCTTTTTTTTCCCTGCTCCGGTTTTTCTCCCGGAGCTTCCGGGAGTGTGCCGGACAGTGGCTATTGCCCGTAGCGCTTTCAGGGTGAGATGGTTTTGATGTTTCGTATCTGCGGATATTTATATATAAATGGGGTATAAGGGAGTTGCGAGGGTTTTTGGTTTGAGTCTGGGTTTTTTCGGTGTGTGTGTTCTTGTCTGCTTAGATTCTGTTTTATATCCAGTTGTTGGATGGTGGGATAGAATGTTGGGATTAGAGCTGGTATTATATTTTCTAGCAGTGTAAAGAATAGTCTGTTATCCAAATAAAAGTATTATTTTTAATGGTAAAAAATGGGAAAGTAAAAAATCGGTTTTTAATACAATAGACCCGTGACTAAACTCTTGTATCTGGCGAGGTTCACATTAAAAGATAAACGCGTAGCTTCTTAGAACATACAAAAATAGGATTTTCTTAATGTTGAAATTTCCTTTATAATACTGAATCCCAAGCAAAGGTGGGGTGCTAGAGGGTTCCCCCGGAAATCTTTTGAAATTTCACCCTTAAAAGTTGCATGCTTTGGACATTTGGAATGAACATTTTGGGGAGGTGAATTTGAACCCCCCCCCCTAAACCCTTGGATACGGCTCTATAAAACAAAGGAATCTTCATATAATATATAGTTGTATTGGAAAGTGACAAAAAGAAAGGATAAATTCATAAAAAATAAAGAAAACATTTATTTAAAATATTTTTTTCTTAATTTTTGCATTTTTTACTCTATCAACACAATCTAAAAATATCAAGAATTAAAATTATTTGTTTTTCATATATATCTACATCTACCAACTAAAAAACACGCTTAAATATTCTAAGAAATAATATTATTCTGGATTGCTAGCATTTTCATATAAAACGAAATCCCAATGCAAATAATTATTACAACGGTCCAAAAATATAAAAATTAACATAACGTTTAAACATCTGACTTCCTAAGTCCTTTTTTCAAATGTACAGCGTTCTTTTCCTAGATATTTGATTCACTATCTGTACACGAGTGGTCCGATTATTATAATTAAAGCCCTAACAATCTACCAGAGCCCAAAGAAACATTATTTACTTGACCAAAATAGTCCGAAAGGTTTTACGAATTCAATACATCCGTTTGCACAGCTGAGGGAATGTTGGTTCTGATCCTAAGCCGCATTGAGAACGTGATATCACGCAACGCTCTGTTTGTGTTACTCGTGGCACTTGAGAGTTGTTATTCCTGCTAGCTGACTCTTCCATGTCACGGAAGGTTTATTTGGTTTTTTAATGGAAAACTATTTGCCGATAAGAAAGTTTCGATATATCGAGATATAAAAAGATAGTTTTTAACATTAGTAGAACTATTCGAACATTAACTTAGATTATATGTATTATTTGTTTAGTTATGGGTCAATTTAAAAATTACGTCACTAGTTAGGGATTTATATCCCTCTTCCTTTGTCACAATTTGTCACATTTTAATGAACATGATGTCACACATGTGAAATCTTGTCACTATTTTCATTACTGGGGAAAGGGTTAACTCTTTTATGAATGTCGTATCAAAGAAAACTGTTGGAGAAATGTTTCCTGTGGCATTGTAACATCATTGAAAAATATCGTTTTTAACTCACAAAAGTATAACTTTCCCTCTTCTCACAATGACTAAGTTATAATCTTTAGCTCCTATACCCAAAAAATGTTATTGAATATTTTTAACAACCTGGGCATACTGTGGAGAACTTAATATTTAACATGAAAGTTACATTGAAATACACATATTCAAGAAAGAAGGGAAAATGAAATTGCACATAAAAGCTATTGAATAAAAAACACGTATTTTTATCATTTTTACCTACCCTTACCCACTGCATTATTTTATAGATCCATTCTTACTTTAATTTTCATTCTAATTATAATAGTTCACACTTTATTTCCAAATAACCATGCATCTTTTTGTTTTAGTTTGTTTTCCTTTGTTTGTTCCTTTTTGATTTTCTGACCAATTCCGTTTTGTTGTGCAGAGGAATTCCGTTTCCCCCCACGACCGAGAAAAACCCAGAAGTCGATCGCCTGACCTGGACATCGATAAGAAGAGGCGAAAGGAGGACAAACATGACCATGTAGGTGAACGTTTGTATTAGCGATTGTGTCATACATACTATATAACCCTCTAACATGTACAGTTGCACTTTAACTATTCAATAAAAAGTCTGTTTTCTTATTGTACTCTTCCGTTTGAATTTACTTTCAGACTTCAAAACAATACGTGTGTTTTAAACAGACAAACATTTACTAACATTATGAACAACTAATACACATACTAATTCAATACACTTTTAAATCAAAAATATAGATAGATAATAAAAATGCATTATACTTTAACATTATAAAGCTAATGAATAATATTAAGAACATAATAAGGGTAGTAATAATTTGAATAACTAAATGTAAGAATTTTAATGTAAAATTCGGTTATATGATATTAAGATATTTAGAACACTAAATTTAACATTTAAACCACATTTCATTCAAAATTTATTTTTAAATACTTTTTTATGAAAGCATTAATGAACTGGAAAAGTTATTGAACCGACAATGTTTAATAGAGTAACTCATTCAGCATTAAAATATTATAAATAGATTAAAAGATATATTTTACAACCATTCAAAAAATATTTATACCAAAACAAAAATTATTTACAACCACTTTCAATTTATATAAAAGACTGTAAAATTCAAATAACAACAATTTATTATATCCAGAACTATCAATAATAAATACACTCAAGTATCATTATTTATACACAACCATATTAAAATGCTTGAAATAGCTATTACTTCATTATACTCTTAAAGTCAAGGCTTTTTACCTGTTACCATCCCTTTGTGCTTGAGATGCGCTTTATTGTGAAATGTGATCCCGTTGTTTTTATCCGGCTCTGGTGAGTTAGCATTTGCATCCTTCCCAATCATCTTTCTTCATGCACTCAATTTTACACGTTGCAGACTGATGATCGAGATAGATTATTTTAATTTCATAACTTCATCATTGAAAATGGCAAGATTTACCTACCAATGAAAGTGTGATTGCATTGCATCCAGCTGCTTTGGATTGATTTGCAAGGTTCTCTAAAAAAAAACTTGAATGGCATGCTAAGTTAAACAAGTAAGATCATGGGTAAATGAAAAGTCAATATATTTAGTAAAAGAAGTTGCTTCGTAATTGGTTCTATTTAGTGTAAAATACAAAAAAAAATCAAGGGGGATACTTGAGGGAGTTCTAGGTCGTTGGACTTTCTAACCAGTAAAACCAGCCTCATTGGGTGAGGCCATGAGCAGAACTGTTACAGAACGTGTAACTGATAGTCACAGTCAGCTGAGTGACTTGCTTGATGCTAACCCCCTCTTGATTTCCCCAAGTGCACTTGGTACTCATTTTACCTACCCCGGAGAGATGAAGGGCTGCACACAGGGACCGGGATTTCTATGCGTGTGAGCGCGAGGGGCTTCTACTCAGCCATTAGGCTTCAGTATAAAATACAGTTAATTGATATATTTTTCGTTAGTTATGTTTAGTAAGCTCATTAATCATAGAAACTTCAAATAGTTAACTGATATAACTCTTTAACTATTTTATCTGAAAGATCAATAAATTCAAGTAAAAGAGTTCCAACTTTTGCTTTTAAATCCATCGTAAGAGTCCATGTTCAAAGGGGGGAAAGTTCCAACTACTGTTTCTATGAGGGGAAATACTAGCACAAAAAGGACACTCGGGTTTAAGTTATAACAGTGATTAACAAACCTTACCAACTCAATAACTTTAAAACTAGAGCCTGGGTAGACAAGGGACTGGTGTAAATAGTTAGCTCCTTACAGATCATTCCATATTTTTACGACGTTTTTCTACACCATTTCTATCTGAAATACTGCAAAGTTAGTAGTTGCACCTGCTTCCTAACCAGAGCCGCGGCGGGGGCTTGGGAGCGGTGTGTGAGTGTTTGGGAACCACTGTCCTGAGAGAGGTCGAAGCAGTGAGTTGCTTCTGTTTGTGTTTCAGTCCGATAAAGGTGGCACGTGGAACGAGCAACTGGAGGCCCTCTGTTTCCCAAACCTCCGGGCGAACGAAGAGGACAAAAGTGACCAAGACCTCGTCGTCGATATCTCTAATGAGGTCAGACATCTTAACTCTTCCTCCTCTTCCTTTCCGAGCACCCGCAATGCTTTCTTCTTCTCCTTCTCCTGTCTCCGTTGTGTTTTTTTTTCTTTCTTATTCTCCTTTGCTCTTTCAATGTGCGCTGTGATGTGTGGCTATCAATTATTCAAGAGGGCGTTATGACTTAAGAAAGATTGAATTAGTGCGGAAACTGTTAGGTACTTACTGTTCACATAATATGAAACTGTTTGCGGGGACTCTTTTTTTATATGAGGCTGTTTTTAGGCAAGATGGAAAATGAAAAAAAATCAAATACACTTAGGTCTTGAAACTTTTTTTGAAGGAACTAAAACACAGTTATTAGCTAAATTCGTGTTATGCAGTTGGTTGTAGTCGGTGCTTATTTACGTTTCGTAATGTAAAAACAGTTTGTGGTCTTTTAAGCTTGTAGCATTGGGTGCCTTTTTAAGCAGATGAAAAAAAAAGAAAAAAGAAACAATTTGGAATATCATTGTCTAAAGGGGTAAAAAAAATGTTGTTATTAGCTAATTTTTGTATTGGAGGATGTATGAAGTCCTAAAAAATACTAGATATTTTCTGTCTTCCAAACAATTTAAATATTAAACTTGTATGTTTTAGCTACAATATACTTGGGATTTTTTTTCTTGGTGTTATTAGGTTTTGGTTTTGTCAGTTTTAAGAACATTATACGTGGTAGCTGTTAAAATATACTTTTTAATAATTTGGGGGGAAAGATTTTTGTAATGAATGTTGTGTTAAAAAGCATTTCAAAATATACGTAAGTACAGATAGAGGAAAATAATATTAGTATGCCTTCAATAAACAACAGTTTAAAGTTTATTTAAGGATATTCAACATTTTTAGATTATAAAGAACTTGGTTCGGTGACATTATAACTTTGTTTTCTTTAACCAACTCCATAAGTATTTTACTAGGAAAGAATTTCAGAAAGATAATAATTTTATTACAAAGAATGAAAGGTATTTATGATTATTATAAAAGCAATGGTATATTTTAAATGGATTAAGTGTGTTTAAGAAAGACTATACTTTTGCATAACTTTCAAGAATACTTATTCATTTAGTAGTTTGCATCCAGAACTTCCAACTAAATTAATCCTATAATCCTCTTAAAATTCCAGTTATAATCTAAGATTTATTTATCATTACATTTTAACGAGTTTTACAGACGTAATGTTTTATCTCTTAACTTTCTGTATACCACCCTGAAAATGTATTCAAATACATTTGTTACCTTATATATGATTTTCAAAGAGTTTCTTCTCTGCCAAACTACAAAACTACCTGGATGTCTGAATACGTACTAAATAACTTTCATGAACTATTCAAGAACCATCCATTGCTGTGAAAAATTTACTTTTACTTGAAAGAAATTTCTCGAATAAGAATGGTGTGTCTTAAATATACAGCAAAGTAACATCCAAATAAATAGCAAAGTTACAAAATAATCTTTATTCCAAGAAATAACGTTAGATTTTTATTTTTATATGGTACGTTTACTCTATCATCTACTATTCTTATACATTTGATGACATTCTTTTCTTTTTACGTTAAGGTTATCCAAGTTCCATGAAGTTTAAAATTCATAAGCACACAATATATGTACACCTTCTCATGCATAGATGCAAGAGTATGCTTAGTTATATACCACACATTTTCAAAATACGAAATAGATATTTCATTTACATATCTATGCGAATAGTTTGCAATATTATTCTTTTGAAAAATTATTCCAACTTGAAATATACGTTCGAAAACTATGACGCAGGCGCTATCTCCATTATAATGCGTTATTGCATACAACGGTACGTATAAAATATTATTTTATTCATGATAGTTGGTACTATCGAGCCTCATAATATTTCTAGTTACAACAAGCAGTGTTAGAACGGTTAAAGGTTAGTGATAAAAATATTTTCTATGCAGAAAGAATTACAAATAAAGGAATGTTTAAGAGGAGTTTTTTGTATTGAAGCAACTGTATTGATTTATTTGATGTAATATCTTTTCTATTTATTTCTTAATGTGTTTACTTTGTAATTTCTGTGGCCAGAAGTGGTTCCCAAACAATACACTATCATGCTTTTGCTGTTTTACTAGTTAGTAGTAGGTAAAAATTATTAATGAACACGATCTGTTTATAAGCTCCCGTTTTTGTATTTTCAATATTGCGCATTCTATGTTGTCCTAGTGGCTATTTTCTATACCGGAGTGTACACTTCTGATTTCAGGAACCTCTGTCACCCCCAAACGGAGAGATGTCTCCGAGGGAAAACGGGACCGAGAGGGGACCAAAAAGGGAACGACCCCCAAGTAGAAGTGGGTCTTCTTCCAGTAGAAGCACTCCATCCTCGGCTAAACACAAGGACCATGTTGTAAGTTATTATTCATTTTGTTACATTGAAGTAGTATCGATTCTATTTTATATTTGTATTTAATTTATGTAGTAGTCGCAATAGTGAAAACATAATTAAGAGGAAATATTTCTTATCTTGAGTTTGCTAATATGAATTTGTAATATAGTTTTACTACAATGATGAAACTTTACATTATTTTCCTAAACATAAGGTATTTTGTAATCCAAATTTTTTAATAATACTTTTTATCGAACTAAAGTTGGAAAAAATGCAAGGACATTCAAAATTTAAAAAAAAAAATGTCTTCTTTTTCATCGATTTAATCATGTAAGACATTATTGATTTTTAAGAAATTTTTAAATGCACATAATTTTTTTTAAATTTATCTCTAAGAATGTTCTCACAAGATTATGTTTGCAGCTACATATATTGGGTGTTATGCCATTTTTTAACAAAATTCATTTTGATACGTCTCAAACGGGTTTAATTACACTATTATAGGCTATTTTCTTTCCCTAAACTCTATTTTCCAATATTATTAGCACAAAAAATCTGGTATTAAAAAGTTCTATTGGTACCCATAATTTAAAATTCCTTTTGTTTCAAAACATTAAAACAAAAAATATTGTCCTCTTTTCAGAATGACAAACCTCCAACGCCAGTGTCAAAACCTGTGACGCCCACGAGTTCGGGCTCTACAACACCCAGTTCCAGCGGTATGAAACCCCATCCGAAGCATGCTTTGGGTAAGGGTACTAACTCTCAAAAGCTTGCTAATGCACTAACAACATTTTAAATTGCTGGGATGTTTCATTTTAACGCATTATTAAGCTATAACAAATAACAAATGTTTTGCCTTTGCTTTTCTTTCCCTCAGCGCTATTTTTCGCTTTTTTTTTTTATAAATCCACAAACGTTGCCACTTGCTCGTTTCAGGCCCTCCGTATCCGTACGCTCTCCACGGGGGAGCTGCCTTAGCCGGAGAACTCGGAACAGCCACAGCGTTTCCACAGGGAGTTCTTCACAACAATATATCGCCAGCTCTAAATTCCTACTCCAGATCACTGGTAAGGGATGAGTCGCACCAAAATTACAGAAGCTTCTTCATTATAATACCATTTTAAGTGATGATGAGATTTATTCATCCTCGTGGTCTCGTTCTTACGCGATAAATATACAAGGCGTTTGAAAAGCCTGTTTAACGGCTTTATTTGGAACCAACGCCTCCTAGGATCATGGTATTAACGTGTACCCCTAGGTAAGTGACCATGGAGAATCCATTGAGATTACTTACAGCGCCCCTAGAGGAGAAATAATAAAGTTAAAAAACTAAAGGAGAGAGAACAAAAACTTCGGTGACAAACTTATTGGCAATATCATAAAAAACGCGAAGAAACTAATTTCATGAAAATATCAATATTTAAGGAAATATTAACATGCAAAAAGAAGCAATTTTTGTTGGAAAGAAGCAAGACCTCGAAAATTGAAAAATTTCGCTAATTTGCAAGTTTTTCAGTGTTAACAGTTTTACGCTTCTTAGTTCAATAAAAAAAAATTTTAATTAAAAAATTAAAAGAAAATTGCAAATGAGCGAACTTTTTCTTTTTTGAGGCCTGAAGAAGTGCTATTTTTACACACCTCAAATATTTAGAATATTTTCCTAAAGCTTTTCTTTTTCTGTCCATTTGTTATGATATTGGAAACAATTTTCTCTCACTAAAGGATTTCTTCTATCTCCTTTACTTTTTAAATTAATTTTTTTAACTGTCTTATTTCGCCTCTAAGGGCTCTGTAAGCCATCTCAATGGATTCAGCATAGTTACTTACCTAGGGGTACACCTTACTTTTATGACCCTAAGAGGTGTTGGTTCCAAATAGGAAACACTTTGTATAATATTCGAGTCTTGTTTTTGTTAAGTAATTTTCAAGCACTCTCTTAATCAGTACTGCGTACCCTCTTGCATACGTATTAAATGATAATTGTTTAATATACTACTTGTATGAGATATTATAATTTATTAATTTTTAAAATTCATAGATAATAATTAATGTATAATTGAACATGGTATTAAAATTTCAAACATTACCATTTTAGGTTGGTTTTGACCATCCCTCTATGCGAACGCCTGGTTTTGGCAGCATACCCGGTGGAAAACCGTAAGTACTCTTTTAATTTATATTAATATAATATTTATAACCTCACTTAACTGGTTAAATACAATTATCGTTAAGGATTATAGTACTAAATATTTCAATAAATTTTAAAAAATGATAAAATTGTTTTTAAAAATTATAATTTTTTATTATTTTAATTTTTATTTAAATATGCTATATCTATAGATGGCTCTACTAAGTTTTGAGTCAATCAATTTTAACCCAAACTAAATCATGAGTTGATAAAGTGCCTGATAAAAAACTCTGTGATCCATTCATTTCATTAAACCTTATCACCTTCTTGGCAAACCACTTTTTATTATCTCCCAATTCATCCTCTATTTCCTTGACTAATACAACGTAAAACTACGCCTAGGCATTCACTGGTGACATGGGGGCTTTAGAACTAAGAATCAATCAAGGAAATATGTGCGAAGCAGAATCTCCTCCTAGATGACTCCGGAATTCTATTCATAGACCTCTTTCAGAACGCAAGAAACGTCTTCTTTATCCTTTTGTTCACATCATAAGATTATTTCTAGTTCCTTTGTTTAGGAAATAGCTCTTTGTAAACGGATGAAAGGATTATGAGCAGTTTGGGGCTTCGGATATTCTTATGCTTAGATCATGTGTTAAATTACCCCCTATGTTGATATGTTTCATGAACTGTTTATGTAGTTTAACTCATTTGGAAGGGAACCAAGATTATTAAATTAAAAGGAAGATTACAGAATTAAGTCTTGGAATAGTAAATATGCATTGCATGTATACTTAAAGTGTAAGAAACTTAAACATTTGTAATTTCGCATTATAGGAGAAAACACTTGATATTTATTTGAAGCTGTGTAACAAAAAATTTTGATTATTTATGAGTTTTTTCTATTTATTACTATAAATAAGGATTGGTAAAAAATTATTTATAAAAATATGAATTAGGAAAAACTGACTCATATACTTTGGATAGTCTTAAATCAATTATTTATATATATTTAATCGTTTTCCATTAATTCACTTATTTTTTTTTTAAAAGTGAATGTAAATTATCTTTTTTTTTTATTTATAATCATTTATTTATTTATTTATTTATAATCAGTCAAAACAAACAGAACAAGAAAAATTTCCACATCACCTGGAATCGCAACGATCCATGTAGGTGAACAAAACATGCGTAGAATAAATTACAAAAACTAAAACGTGAAGAAGTTATAAACTATAAAGTGAACAATACATAAAAATAATATAGGAACAGCATAAATATAAGTATATAATCTTATATCCCATCGATAGATCCATCTTTCATAAAACTCAAAAAATCAAGTAATATCTAAAATCTAGATCAGCATGTCAATTTAAAATATTTATACAGAGGAACCGTATTAAAATTGATGAAATAGTAAAAATCAACCAAATTTTGGCATTCCCCGTTTCTCTATCGAGAACATTTTTCAATGTATTTTTACTCGTTACACTTCATAAAGTATTAAATACTATTTTTATTTTTTAACATTACAAAAACGCTTCCTTCATATCCGAAGCAGGTTCCCATCACAGAGAAAATAAAATAGTAGTTGTATCCTGGAATTGAAAACCTATGGGAAGTAGCCAAGAAAAAAACATCCCTCGTAACATTTAAAAATACCTACTCACTTACTGAAGAAAAGTATGCATAAGGAATGCGTTACCTCCCTTGTGTTGAATCCGAGGGAGGCGATGGTTAAGGTGCTTCTCTGCATAGCGTGACCACCCTGTGTCTTCTCTCTTCAGGGCGTACTCCTTCCACGTGAACGCCGACGGCCAGATGCAACCGGTGCCTTTCCCCCCAGACGCCCTGATCGGGCCGGGCATCCCTCGGCACGCCCGCCAGATCAACACCCTCAGCCACGGTGAGGTGGTCTGCGCCGTCACCATCTCAAACCCCACCAAGTACGTCTACACGGGAGGAAAGGTGAGTGATCGCATATACATTGCTTGGAGTTTTGGGCCACTTAGACTCATAAGACCAGAGAAGCTCGAAATCGGGACGTGAAATAGTAGGCAAGACTTCTATCTTCTTAGCTTTTTTCGACAACCAACCTTGCGCTGTTGAAAAGTGACGTCTTGCCTACTATTTCGCGTCATGATTTCAACCTTCAATGGTCCCCAACCTTTTTCGGTCCATGCCCCACCAAAGCCTTTCTAAGCTTCTAGCCTTTCCTTCTAGCCAAAGCCTTTCTAGCCTTTTTCCATGCCCTCCCTTCTTTAATTTTTTTCGAAAATCCTTCTTGAAAAGTAAATAGAACCTGGTGTTCAATGCCCCACCTTGGGGGAGTTTGGTTGGAAATTTTCAAATTGCCCCCCTAGAAGTTTGTATTGCCTCACGTTGGGAAACACTGTTCTATGGCCTTATGAGTCTAGATGGCCATGGGTCATGGTGTTCAAATGCTACTGGATTGCTTGGAGTTTTGGGTCATATTGATGTTCTACTGTTATTGGATTTGCATGGAGTTTTAGGTCTCATGCTGTTTAAGTGTTATTAGATTTTTTGGAGTGTTGGGTTTATGATGTTTAATGATTGGTTTGCTTGGAGTGATGGATATCAGGGTGTTCATATTACATTGAATTTGCATGAAGTTTTAGGTCATATGGTGTTTAAATGCTATTATATTGCTGGGACAGTTGTGATGGACACCACATGTTGGGATATATGGTGTTCATAAGCTATGAGATTGCGTTGATTTTCGGGTCACATAATGTTCAAATCCTATTGGATTTCATTGAGTTTTGGATCATAGAGTGTTCACGTACTATTGGATTGCGTAGATCATTAGGTTTAAAAGTTTATTCAGTGTTCGAATCATATGGCTTTTGGATTTTATTAAATGTTCTCATATATTAAATTTAGTTGTTCCTGCAGAGTTGTTCAAGCCAGTTATAAGATGCAATGTAGTAAGGGAAAGTAATGTTTGAAGAGTTTCTCTATTATCTGCCTGATAAAAAGAAGTAATTGATTTCATTAGAAAATCAAACCTTAAAATTAAATGCATGCTGGAAGAGGAATTTTGAAACCATCCCTATGAGAAAATCTAGATTCCCTGGGAAATGAATACAGAGTAAAACGGATACATGTTTTAATTAAGTAATAAAAACTGTTTCTGAAATCAGAGATCCCTACCATCTTAAAACAAGGTAACCAAAGCACCTTATCTTTAAAATCTTCAGTTAAGCAAAAAAATAAAAAATAAAAGTAGCTGTCGACAAACTGGGTTATCTCATTTAGTGACAACCTACAATGCCTGTTCCACAACATCATTGAACACAAGGCTCCTCTGAAGCTTTCCAAACAGGATAAAAGCTTAAAACAACATCCTCCCCAAGGAAAGACAATATTCCCCTCATAACAAAATATTGAACTCTTCCGCAGACAGTGGAGGATTCACGTGCAAATAAATGATTGTCAAAAAGTGTCGCTAGGAAAAACGTGTTAATTCGAGTCAATCCCGTGTTTTGAAAGGAGCCGCATTTAGCCCTAAGACAAATAGCTCTTGGCAAGGGTGTCGCGAACCGCGGTTGATCTCCAAGCATAACAGACAGTGTCGTAATCATCGGGTTATGCTCCTAACAGATGGATATCTTTCCAGAAGGACTCTTTTTATAGGCCCCGAAATCGGATAATAGGTTAGGGAAAAGCGCGAGAGTCAGCTTTTCGCTATGCTTTGTGTAAACAGTGAGTTGTCAAATAGCTCGGAGGGGCGTCCGTGCTATAATTAACTCTTTCATCCGCTCTAATCTATCCGCGGTGACAATGCGTCAGATGAAAAGCGAGCGTGTTTACGAACCGGGCAATCCCCGTGGAGCGTCTGTTTCACTTGGCTGATGGTGACGTATGGAGTCGCTTGCCAAGAGAGACGATTAAGGGCCGTATTCTGAAAGACAAACGCGTACAGAAGAAACGAGAACTAAGCGGAAACGATGAAAAAGGTCTCGACACGAGAGATTTCAAACGAGAACTCCAGAACTCTTGCCCGCCATAATTTTCTGGGATTCGAATTGTATGCGGATTGCTTTTACACAGCTACTAATTACCAAAAAAAAAAGTCCTCAGAGACATTAATATCTTGCGAAAGTAATGGACATCTAGTGTTAGTTTGGGATTTTGTAATTTCAGTGTATAATTACTTGTAGTGGTGTGTGACAAGAGGTGCCAGGAGAACACGGGAGGAAAACGGCAGCTCTAGACCTCCCGTGTCAATCTATCGATTCCGTATCTTTTCCCTCTCGTTTCTTCTACGTGTTTTACGTTTCTGAATATACCGACAATTTAAGAGCATTGCCTGGAAAACTTAGGGACTGTGGCATGGTAGCATTATACCATTACAAGTATATAATGCTATACTGGACAAGGCTGTGGTACTTGGTAGCAATATAGATACCACTTGAAATAGGGCTCCGATATCATTTATTTAGGACTGAAAATATTCGTCTCACACCCTTGCGATTCAAGCCACAGACTTGGTGCATTCCCCCAGATAAGTTAAGATATTTTGCTATAGTGGAGATGACATCTCCCATTTGGGGATTCACCATGGAATTAATGACGAAATTTAATAAATGTCTGTGAAGGTCATTTTGCTTCAAATTGGAGAATGAGTTAATTTGACTCTAAGCTTTTTCAACAAATAAATCGTAACCTCCTTGAGAAGTGGCCAGAGCACTTATGCGTCAATGATTATGTTTGGAGGCCAAATGGACCACAAGATAACTTAAATCTATTGGAATAGTTTCTGAGCCAGTTTGAGAATGATGTGGAGACCGCTTGAATCGTTGACTGGCCTCCAGCTACGAATTTTCAATGACGTAGTACTCTAGTCATTTAGATCTAGTGATCGAGATTAAACCACTATACAAAAAAATACATAACTACATAACTACAAAATCAGTGGTCTAGAATCTTGAATATTTCCTATGAGAGGGATAATTTGATAACGATTTGGATTTCTTTCGAACGAGGAAGCAAGCCAGAATAACTAGCTCCTGTAAGTAAAACGGAATTTTTCATAACCTATAATTGACAATAAAGAGATTTCTTTGCTCGAGACTTTCTACATGTTCCATGGTCAACTGATTTGACACTTAAATTACACCAGAGGTCACAACTATCTCTTCTCCAAACATAATTTCCTATTCACTTCCTGATTTATAATTTACTCTCAGGTGGGATTAACCTTTTTGATGTATCTGAATGTCTTTTTAAATTATCTCTAAAACTTTGAACATGCTCTTTGTATTTTACTAGAGAGCAAGCATAACAATTAAAAGTACTTATTTTTCTTACTTTGTACGAATTTAGTACTTTGGGAACAAAATCTTTGGGAAAAAACTTAGTAAGTAGGGAGTAAAAAACTAAATTTTGCATAGTGAAACTGTCTTGAAAGAGAACTATGTTGGCTGATAACGACTAAAAAATTCATGAAACTTCAAAGCCACAAAAAAGTTCTTAATGAATCTCTCAGACACTAAATTTTCTATTATTCTACAAACTTCAAATTATAAATGTTTTCCTGAGGTTTTCAAACTGGGGAACTGAAAAAAGCACTTAAAAATTTGTCTAAACTTTTGTAACATATGCGCCTTTGAATGTTTCATTCTTATAAAAAGTTATAAAACCAACAAATATAGTAGACATTCTGCAAAAAAAAAGTTTCTGAAGTAATGTTTTTAACACAAGCAATTTATAAGAAGCTGTAAGTATAGTTAAAAAACACCCCTTTGAACCATACAAACTTTTCCCACCCATCAAAAAAAAATATTCAATTCCAAAGGTTTTCTTTGTCGTTTCTTTATGACTTGGAGAGGACCTGAGAAAAAGCTCGGTCGAAAACAACTATTTAAAAACGTTTCACCCTCTGATTAAATTAACTGTCTGCATTACGAATAAAAGGCGACTTTTTCCGCAGAAGAGGGAAGGGAAAGTCTTTCTTGTCGAACCCTTGTTTGAAGTTATTCGCTCGAAAAGCGTTTCTGAAGCCCTCGAAACATTTTTTCCCCGTCGTTAACATCGCTTTCGAAGGCACTCGGGATCCGAAAAGTGTCGCTTTTGTGATGCACACGCAGCTTCGAAAGAGGCGCCATTCACAACTTTCCTCTGCAGCCTCCTTCAAGTCTTCTTTGGAAAGAATGTCTCCACCGCTTTTTCAAACTTCGATTTTTCCGCCCCTTTTGGACGGATCCGAAAAATTTGGAGTGCCGTCGGCGGCTCCTGTTTGTTTTGTGCGTTAAGATTTTTTCTTCTTCTTTCTCGTTTATTATTATTATTATTATTACGATTCTTATTAGAGAGATCCCGCACTTAAGTTGTGCTTAGCGACCGCTTCTATTTTTCTCCCTGCCTTTTCAGAAAACATGTTGAAAGAGGTGAGCTGACAGTAAAGGAGTAAGTAGTGGGGGATTTTTTTTTCTGCCCCATCAGAAGGATGTTAAATTGATTTTTATTCCGGGGGAAATTATCGTCGAATTTATAGCTATCATATTCGGCTGTAAAGAACCGCCTAATACAATTTGCGTTTAATCGCTCGAAGTGGAAGTTTTTTTAACCCTTAATTACCTCGGGGGTGCTGTTTACCCATGCCGTCGTTATTTTTGAGGACGTATTTATTTACCGTATCTCTCACACAATCAATTTTTAAAACGTGTGTGTTCTGACTATTTGTATTGGATCTCGTTTCTGTTATTTTGATTTCACGGTTGGAAAAACTCGGCGCTTGTGCGTTTGTGTGGAAATGGTGGGTAAATGTTTGTTTTCCACGGTTCAAGAGTCTTTTTCAGACTATTACAAGTTAAACTCGTCTGACTTGATTACCTTCATAGATCTGTTAATGATTTACTCTATTTCTTTTTTGTAATTCTTTTATTTACTCTTTATTCGTTTTCAAAGTGATTTTCTGTATAATCTCTTCTGCAATTACGGAGTCAAAAACTGATTGATGTCTATGTATTGTTTAGGCCGTCTGTTTTGTTGGTGTTTTTAAAATCCACGGATAAAACTTGTTTGCTCGAATTTTATGTCTTTAAAGTTTATACATTGAGTCGAGAGTAGTGTTTTACCTTCCTTCTGGTTCTTTATGTTTACCCTTCCTCGAATTGAATGATGAGCAACCAAAAGAAACTATCGTCTTCGCCCAGTTGTAAGAACCCCTGCTAAATGCGCATGGACTTGAGTTTTTGCTGTGTTTGAAAAGTGCAATAAAATAATAACTGTGAATAGAACCCAGGAACTGCCGCATGCTACGCAAACATCCTACCACTGCTCCCGGCGGTTATTTAGTAATTTCAAAACTTATCCTAACATCTTCTTTCTTTGTAACGCGTGCACATACGGAAGGTTCTTTAGCTGCAAGACATATTACAAAAGAAGGATTAAGGAATGCACTATGCTACGTGAACATTATCCATGAATCTATGTGAAAAACAAGTTTTTATTTCATAATAAGTTAAATATGTATTTTCTTCTTTTTGCAGGGGTGTGTAAAGGTCTGGGATATCAGTCAACCGGGAAGCAAAAGCGCAGTGTCTGAACTAGTTTGCTTGGTAAGTTCCTATTTTTTTCACATATTTTTAAAACTTACTTCCTTGAGAAACAGAAAACTTATGTTTTGGCTTTTTACCATTTAGGAACATCCCATTGTTTTGAAAATCACATTTAAATATTCTAAAAAGGTACTATAAAGGTACTTTATGAATTGAATTGAATTATTTGAACTTAAAAAAAATAATAAAAAAATAGAATAAAAAAGGGATACCATTTAAAGGATATTTTCCAACAGTTTTACAAATTAATAGATTTTAGAACGTCATTATTTTATTTAAATATTATGGATTTTCTTGTAATATGACTAATTCAACGACAATCACCTGTTATAAAAGAAATCAATAGAATAATATTTATGCAAATTTAATTCATCCACTATGGCTTTGAATACTTAATTCCCCCACTTATTTCAAAACTATTTTTTTTTTATTTATAAGTTAAGTATAATATATTAGAATTGATTGAACTATTACTTTAAAAAAACTACGGGAAAAAAATTATATTGCCACATTCACACACAAATTAAAACCCACTTGCTGCTACTGGCAATAAAAAGGGATTTATATAAATCCCTTACAAAGTGAAAATTCTGCTTAGCATTTGAAAGAAGCGCTAACTTCCGGGTCTCACCTATTGACGAAACGGCGCCCACGAAAATTATCGACATCGCAATAACGCCTTTTGTCCCTGTAATGGATCGGGCCTCTCGATACAACTGGACGACTTATCAAAATACCGCGATCCCAATCTTAATGAGTTCGCGGCGACAAAAGTCGCAGGGACTTCATGGTCAATTTAGGAAACCGATGAGCACTCGCCGACGAGTCCGAATCATCTGGACGGAGTTTCATCGTTAATGATCTGGAGCTGTCTAAAATCCCGGCTGATCGTAAAAGTTAGATTACAAGTCGATTTCTTCTTCTTCTTTTCCACGCGTATAATTTATGATCCTTGGCTCTCATCCGATGAGTGATACTCCTTTGTGTCTGAGATATTACGTTTCTGGCCTGGGTCTCATTTTTCGCCCTCGCTTTGACGTAAGTATTTTTGACTGATAATTCATCAAAAGGAGAAAGATTGCGGCAGCGACTACTGCTGCTCGTTTCTTTGTTTCCCTCCTCAGGGTGGCCTCTTTCGACGTCTGTAAATATTTGCGTTTGGTTTTCCTCTCGCGGGTCGGGGGTTAATTCAATCCAAACGCAATAATCTTGGTCGGCGTAATTGAGGTAATTTGGAGCCGTTAAAAGAGGAATTGGATGCGGTATTTTTTTGTTACTATTTCGGGTAGATTGTGTACCGTTTGAGTTAATGGGGTTATTGAATTTATTTATGTGGGGGTTTTAGAAGTGATAGTGAGGTTTTTTTTAAGAGTGGGTGTTTATAATTATCGTGTTAAGTAGATTAAATTACTTCATTTAACTCCTAGTTCGGTTACGTAATGATCATAATTGTAGGTATTCAAATTTCATCAGAATGGCTCGAACTGTAATGACATTATTTATTTATGGGTAATAAGATTTCCTTCCCTAAAGTTTTGTAGTCTAATTAAGAAAGTTTTGTTAACCTATAATGTGGTTTAAAATTGAGAAAAAAAATGATACTTGAAGCAAATTTTTATGTCGTGTTTAAAATATTTATTCAAGTACATTTCGCTACAAACCTGGTTTCATTC
Organism: Tetragnatha montana; assembly: GCA_963680715.1. Classification (NCBI taxonomy): domain Eukaryota; kingdom Metazoa; phylum Arthropoda; class Arachnida; order Araneae; family Tetragnathidae; genus Tetragnatha; species Tetragnatha montana. Next base: position 24,328,485 of record OY796680.1, read on the forward strand.
ATCAATAAATAGAAGTGGGGAGAAAATCGTCTTGTAATGGTATTGCACATAAAAACAAATGTACAGCTTTGTGTATATCGCTTCACACAGATTTTTTTAGGAATACGTTTTTATTTATAGAAACTGTTTAACTGTTAACGTGCTCTGTTTTTTTTTCAGCAAAGGGACAACTACATTAGGTCTTGTAAACTTTTACCTGATGGAAGGACACTTATTGTTGGAGGTGAAGCTAGTACGATATGCATATGGGACCTAGGAACGGTAAGTCTTACATTCTATTTTCGATTTTGTTAATGTTGAAAATTTTTAAATACGTTCATTTTTTATAAAGATCTAATATGAAAGGAAAACATCACCTTTCATAACTCTAATCAATTCTTTATTAACTTTTTGAACAGTAATATTTTAATTTTAATTTCCTAATCCTTAAATTCTTACGATTAATTCCGACTCCTTTCCTAAATGATCTTTCAGACGCTTTCTTTTGCCTTTTTCCTTCAATAAAATGCTTAAATCTTTCTTCAAAAATCCTCTTAAAAATAGTATTTATCCCCACAGTATGATTATCTGAATAAAGTCTTGAGAATGTGTTTCGAATAAAAGACTGTAATTGCGAATTACTGTCCTACAAAAATTCTCAATCACATTTTCATTCTCCTTTTATTATCAATAAGTTCCCTTAAAAATTTTAATGATAACTCTTATTAAATAATCCCATTTTTATCTAATTTGCATACTTCCACTCACTGATTCATTATCAAGTAAATTAAATCATTTAGCGAAGCGTTGATACGGCCTTACTTACTCATCCGTTCCTGCTATTGACAGGTCGACGTGCTTTTTAGGCATCCCAGATAGCACAGAAAGATTGAAAAAAGATTGAATCAAACTTAAGCGCTCAAGCTTGATAAACCTGAATCAAACTTGAAAATTACGGTAGTTTAGCAGTATTTAATGTGTATAGTTGTACCACGGCGATCTTGAATCATGTATAAAGAAGGATTGAATTTTCATGCTAAAAGTAAGCATTTTTCAAGATAGAAATTTCAATTATTTTTCAAGTTTGAAATATAGATGGAAAAAAGAATACTTTAAAGCTTGAGATTTCAATCATTTTTCATGTTGTAACTTTCAATCTTTTTTCATGTTCGAAATTTCAGTCATTATTCAGGTTTGAAATTTCAATTATTATTCAGGTTTGAAATTTCAATTATTATTCAGGTTTGAAATTTCAATTATTATTCAGGTTTGAAATTTCAACTATTATTCAGGTTTGAAATTTCAATTATTATTCAGGTTTGAAATTTCAACTATTATTCAGGTTTGAAATTTCAATTATTATTCAGGTTTGAAATTTCAATTATTATTCAGGTTTGAAATTTCAACTATTATTCAGGTTTGAAATTTCAACTATTATTCAGGTTTGAAATTTCAATTATTATTCAGGTTTGAATTTCAATTATTCTCCATGTTTGAAATTTCAATAATTTATAAGTTTTAAACTTTTTTTTTTTAATTTTTTATGCATATATTTGTACCAGTGATTGCTTGTTTCAGCCTTAAATTAATATTTAATAGCTAATTTTAAGCTTGAATATTACACCGTTTTAAGGTTGAAATAATAGCAGCTTTGAATTATGGTAACGTTAAAGATTAATAAATTAACCGTTCTTAAAGTTGAAATCATAATTATTAATCCAGTTTAAATGCTCAACAACTTATCTGTTAAATTAATTGCTTTAGATTTAATTGAATCATTAGTATTGAAAGTTCACTTTCACAAACACCATTGTTAAAAATAAATTAATAACTAAAATATTCAAAATAATGCTTTATTCACAAAAACATTTAAACATAAAAAGACCAGATCATAGATCATTTCCATCATTTATTATTTCTTCTTCTCTTTTCCTGTGAAAAAGGTAAAAAATACTTATAATATGTATAACTTATAAGTATCACATAGTAAAATATTAGTGCAACTGGTTTTGTGCCAAACTAAAAATTAAATTTATTATTCCGCCATTGCTGTTACTCTATAGACCTGTCACATGGTCTTAAATGTTTACCCCTATGGTCACTGAGTCATAAACAAAGAGTTATTATTTAAGATGAGATTATAAATACATATTTCTTTAATGTGGATGATACAATTACAATATTTATTAGGCATTGGGTACTATCTGAAATCCAAAACTAAAGATGTATTAGGATAAATATTAGATTACTACCATTTATAAGCAAAATTTAAGATATAAAAAAAAATATTTGTACCTCATTGTTATTTGCATTGTATATTCTCTTTCAAGACAAAGGTTTAGATTTTAGTTGTAAGAAATTAACTTATTTCAAACAATTTTTTGAGGGTAGTGCAGTTTAATTCACCTGAAAATTTGACACGATAATCCCTGGACTTCTTAAAGTAATAAAATGAAAATAATAATAATTGAGTAAAGCTATGGGACCCTTTTAGAAAAGTGTTTTTCCATGGGACCTTCTTGAAAGAAACCCCTATATTTTAGTGACATTTTTTTAAACCCCTTAAACACTGCTTACTGTCCTCAAATTCTGATAAATAAGTTTGCAACTATCCGGAAATTAAACAGTGAATTGCAATTTGCTTAACATCTAAAGACTGTCTATTCTAAATTGCTAAATTCCTTTTATTTAATGTGATTGTTAATATGCTCTTTTAAATATATAAATTTCATTGGAATACAAAACCAGATATCAATTGCAAAAATTCAAACAAACATTTGTATTTTAAGAATATTTTAATCTTATTTAAGGACACTTTTATATTCTACAAATATTGGAAAATAAGAAATATTACTGAAAAATTGCACATTTAAAGAACTATTTCTAGGATTGTAAATTCCTCATCATGGGGGCTAATGTTACATGTGTTGTGGGGGCTAATGGGACAACTTAATATGGCTGAATATTTCTTAAAAGAACATTGTAGTGTTTATTTGACTTTGCATATTTAATTAGGTAGTATGGAAACAGAATTAGACAGTCATTACCAACATATAAAATTTAAAAAAAAAAGTTAATAATAGAATAAGATAATAAGAACTAAATAGTTTTTTAAGTGGACAAATTTTAACATTTTAGGCAAACAAATTAGTAATTTTAAATAGGATCCTTCAAAAAAAATTTCCTATATATGTATTAAGCAGGGTTGAAAAAATAAACAGGTTTTTTCAGGTTTGGTTTAAACTGTTTTTTTTTTTTAATTTCCCTTTAACACATAAATATAAATATTTCTGATTGATTTAAATTATGAATGCATTGAATAAATAGTTCAAGTGACTTAACTAATTTATTAATTAAAATTAATTTTATTTAAGTTTTAAAAAGTAAAAATTATATATAAACCATCAGATTTTTTAGCTGCATTAAAAAGTTTCTATAGCATGGAAAAGACAGTGGTTATATGTACATTTTTATAGTAAGAAAGGTTTTTTTATTGATAAATAAAAACCAACTGTTTTTTATCCTAGATTCAAATATCTTGTCTTTTTTATGGATTAAAAACAAATTTGGTGTTCATATATTTAAAAAAAAAAATAAGAGTTTCTTTTTAAAGCATTAAAAAATCAATTGTGTGGTTTTTATGATGCATTCAAGTATCTAGTTCTAAATTAATTTAAAAAAAAAAATTCATAAAAACAAAACAAGGGACTTTTATTATATTTTGTTCCAAAGTCAATATTTTAATAAATAAATAAATTACTTTAAACCCATAAGTTTTACTAAATCTAGAATTATCCATACCCTATTATGATAATTCCAATTAGTGAAGAAATAAGTAGGATTAGTGAAACTAAACACTGCAGAAGACATTGTGGTATTAAAATGTTCAATGCTGAAATTTCATCCACAACAATTTTTGCATATTCAATATATAGAGTAGCATATGTAAATAAAAAAGGCATTTCAAGGAATATTTTTATAAACAAAACTTAAATGTAAATGGTTTAAATCATAAACATTATAAAAATAACTGCTTTTATGCTTTTTTTACTAGCATTTATTTTTAAAAAATGTCCCATTATCTCCCACTTTCCCCTACTTATTAAGAAGTGGTTTATCTTTCATGAAGCTCATTGCTACAGGCAGGTCTTTTAATTAAGCCCATATGGTCCTATTTGTTACACTAACTCTTGTGGTCAAGCAGATGACAATTTACCATAGTATTTTTTCTTAAAATTTTTATAATTTCTACGTCCAAGAATATCGGATTTTTTACTCTTGGTGGTACTTACGTATTATCCCGTCGACCGTGTCGCTTAATCCGAAAACATTTTCAGATCCCATTGATTTACTATTGCTGTGCCGCTGAATTAGACAGCCGCTGAATGGTCGATGGGATAATACGTAAGTACCCTCTTGGCTAGTGAGAAATTTCATGCCCATGCTAGCTACCCGAATTTCCCACCCCCTACCTGAATTTGCATTTTCTCATTCCTAGCCACTTAGCGCAAAAAGATATAGACTAAAATAATTGATTATCAATTCTACTAGAATGTTGATTTTATATAAGCCCAGTATCCAAAAATTTTATAACAGTTTTAATGTTCTTAATTTTATTGGTTTCTGTAATTAAAATACAATGACTTACTTAATTTATTCCTCTCGCACTCCATTAACTGGAGCATAGGGCCTCCATCATGTTTACACCTGACAGTTGGTGGCAAGATGCTTTGCTTCTGTTACATTCCAATCTTTTTGTAGCCTTTCCCTGTTTCAATGGCCCTGGGGGTTCCAGTCAAAAACCTGAAACAAAATAGAATGTACACAATGATAATTCTTAAATAATTTAGCAAATTTATGTTACAGTAATTGTGATTAATCCGAAAATTATGCATAATACCTAACAATATCACATTTTACCAGTGAATTTTTTTACATGATCCCTACTCGGAGTAGTATGTAGCTTTTCTGTTGTGATTTCATCGAAAACTAAACATTGTAGAGTTATAGTTCAGTAGGCATTTTTAATGCACTACATACAAGGAATCTGGGTGTGTAGAGTTTGAGCATACCTGTTATAATTGTTATTGAGCAATTATAATATTAGGGTATAATTGTTATTGAGCATACCTGTTATAAGTATAAGCATACCCAGTATAAGCAGAAGTGGATCTTGGAATTCATGATGTCCCACAGACAACCCGTCAAAAGCGGTACTTATGGTCACCCTAATATTAACTTCCCTTTAAAACTATGCAAGAAAAACTCTAATTTTCAGTTATTTTTTGCACCAAACTTTCAGTAATGACATTATTTTAAATAAAATATAGTACTAAATATCAATGAACAACTTACATGGCTTAAAAGAAAAAATGTCTCATCTCTTCAAAAACATTGAAAATCAAGGACTTAAGGACCTCAACAAAATTTTTCAAGGACCTTTTTTTGCAGACATTTAAAAATTATAATCTTTCTAGAGCAATTGGAGGTGTTTTTAAACTGCCTACTGACTCCAACTTAATTTTCTAACTAGTTTGTTCACTTGTGGAACCGATGTAGAGGGTGTTACTATCACAGTTATATGGTTTCAAACATTGCCGTTAAATGTGGAAAGGAAATTTAGATAATAATTTAGATAACCTTGGTTAATCATCTTAAGTTAAGTTATTAAGTTAGTTATCACAGTTTTATGGTTTCAAACATTGCCGTTAAATGTGGAAAGGAAATTTAGATAAATCAGCGAAAGACGGCTGGAGTATATTCAAAATTCAAGGACTTTTAAGGACCGTGGGAACCCTGTTTTATACGCAAGAAGATATTTTTGAAAATAGTACACTTTTAATGCCTTACATAAATATTAGGGTCATTCCATGAAAAAGTGGACATAAGGGCTAAATTGATGCAAATTGGTTTATAAATTATACTATAAATTATTTATTATTAAAGGTAGAGATATGAACAAGAAGGATTTAAAGAGAGCTAAGCTTTAACAATATTATTATTTGATAATTTTTTGGGGGCTCAAAGTTACTTGAAAACTTTTCAAGTATGTAAAATAAGGTATTTTCATATTGACCAAAAAAATACTAAATGCAGCAGAATTTTCATTGTATGAGCATAATGTCACTATTTTTGACCTTGATTATCCAATAAAACACTCAATTTTTGAAAAAACATTTAAAGAAAAAACATTTTTTGATGCATTTAAATTTAGATCCTCCTTCTGTCACACTCGTCACAAAAAAAGATGGTTATTACACAAGATTCAATTTTTTCACTTGAATACTTGAAGGTTTCAGTAGTTCTGATTGTTGCAGTTCTTAACACATGTAAAATGTTAAAAGGTTTTAAAATTATCATTTTGTATGACTTTTTGTGTGACGGGCGAGACAAATCAGCATGACGGGTATCACGAAATCCCTGGTATCGGTGTGACAACATTTAAAAATATCTGAATGAATACAGGGGCCATTCAGAAAGCGAGTTTTGCAAGGCCCGTAAATAAAAACAAAAATTCATTTTGTAAGATTGGGTACTTATGTATTATTCCGTCGACCGTTCAGCGGCCGTCTAATTCAGTGGCACAGTAGTAGTTAAGTCAATGGGATTTGATAACGTTTTCGGATTAAGCGTCACGGTTGACGGGATAATACGTAAGTACCGATACATGAATCGGAAGAAAGGGAGCACCCACCTGCTGCTGTGTAGCGTTCCATCCAAGAGTGGCGTAGGGGATCTTCGGGGAGGGGGGGGGCACATAATGAGGAGGACATCCAAGTCGCTGTCAGGTGAAGAGATGCAGCTCGCCGGGATGCCATCGAGAACAGGAAGTCAGTAGTGGCCAATCTCAGTCTATGTCAACGCAGACTCCACCCTCCAACTAAGATTACTCTTATACAGCAATCTAAAATGTGGAATGCCCACTTAAATCTCACACATTTACAGATCATAAAAAATAATTTGGTACAATTTCATTGAATATCCTGTTTAATATTACCAAGCTATTTTAGACATCAAAAATTAGAAATATTCTGTAAAATTGCAAACTCTAATCAATAAAATATACAATTCCTTAAAATAACAAGAATAAAAATTTAGTGATATTAGGCAGTATTTAATGGGACAGTTAAAGGAATTAAACCATTACTTTTTTGAAGGTACAGTCGACTCCGCTTAATGTTATCAAAATTGTCTAGTCCTGATAACTCCCATTTAAATTAACGCAAAATTAATTCAATTGTTTTATGTGATCAGAATATCGTTTAATGTTATCAAAATTTGGTGAAATCCCTTAAAAAATCTCCTTTTTCTTGTTGGAAGGCCAATTTTATTAGTACATAAACATACAAAATGAGTCATTAATGTGAAGTATAATATGATCCACTTTTTCATATTTTTCTTTAACAATGTTTAAGTTGCAAAATACACCCTAGAAATTCACTCCAATTAGGACTAGTCTTGATTTTAATGCAAACACTGGAATTATACTGTTTGTCACTTTTTTATAGACTGCTTATTATCATCAATTAGATATTGTTATTGTGATCTTGTACAAATGTGATCACATAGGACTCGACTGTATTGTTACAACAGAACTTGGCGAAAAGGGCCTCGGCATATAAAGTTTAACCTTCATGTTAGGGGGGGGGCAAGGATACTTACCTTCGCTCTTGATGTTGCAAATACTAGTGACTAGACTAGGGGTTGACTCAACATTATTTCCCTGGTCCCCCCTTACCCCATGGAGAGTATTTTTACACACTAAATTTAATGGTACTTATACAAAGGATTTGAACTTTTGCACACCTAATGGGACATCCATAAATTACGTGAGGTGTTTTTTCCAAAATCTGGACCCCCCCCCCCCACCCCCCTTGGTGAGATTTTTCCAAACCCCTCCCCCCTTTTGACCTCACGTAATTTATGGATGTCCCCTAACGTAAAAGTATGGTTAATGAATATGAGCTTAAAAATGGGAGTCTGTTAAACTAAAGCAGTTGTATCTTTAAAATCAGGCTTTACTATATAGGCTGCTTGTTATATGGTGCACAGGTCTGGAAATTTTATCAAATTTCTTACCCAAAAAATCTTGGGAAGATTTCGGAAGTTTTTTTGGATTAGCTGACGCAGCATAGAATATGCTGAATTGCCGAAACTTATCAAATAATGAAATGTAACACCAGGGCCGTATCCAAGGGGGGGTTTTAGGGGTTCAACCCCCCCCCCCCCCCCGAAATTCTGACATCAATTTTTATACTGCTATTTTTCATGAAAATTATGTCTTACAAGGAGCGATCCTCTTCGGGTATAACCCAAAGGGTCTCAAAATGAGTCAAAACCCTACTTATTTCCAAAAATTTTCTGAGGGAGGACCCCCAAACCCCCTCGAAATTTTGAAATCTCCTAAGTATGGTTTTTCCTTCAAATTTGAGTGATTTACAGGGAGTGGTCCTCTTTGATGCAACTTAAAGTGTCTCAAAATGAGTTAAAATGCCACTTTTAGGGGCAAAATTCAAAAAATTTTCTGGAGTAGGAACCCAAACCCCCCCTCAACATTTTGCCATTAATGACAATATACCTACCTTGAAAATTCGGCCGCTTATAATGAGTGGTTCTCTTTGGGAGTTATCTATAGGGTCTCAAAATGAGCTAAAACACTCTTTTGAGGGGCAAATTTCCAAAATTTTCCCCAGACCCCCCTTTTGCTTGGAATTCATATTGTCCATACAATTTGAAATTTAGTGCATCAAAATTTCAATCCAGTGTTGTCATCCAAAAATTAACATATAAAAGTACTTGTAAGGAGGTACCTCAGAAAATATTTGAGTCAAAACCCCCCCGAAACAAAAGTCTGGTTACGGCCCTGTGTAACACCCTCAAAATATCTCAACTAGCACTATTTATCTATCACTCTCTTAATTTTTGTTACATTCTAATGTGCAAACATAAAAACCCTTGCTTTTAAAGAGAAAATATATTTTAAAAACATTTAAAAGGGCATCAACAATATAAGCAAATATTTGTACTTACTTGAATTACGCATTACGCTAGTCACGCTGACGCTAGTGGCTAACCCTAACTAACGCCCGCCAAAACAATATTTCTTGCTTCATTTCACTTGGTTTGTGTGTGGGTGAAATTAAACACAAAAAAACCCGACAATTAGTATTTTTTATCATTATTTCCAATTATTTCAAGCAAACTGTCCATGTTATTGAAATTTTTATTTTCTTTTTTCATTTAGGATGTTAGTTCGTTGAGTAAATAGGTAATTTTTATGAACTGAATAAGAATCAAACCAATCAAAACAACCAAGATTCGGTAATAAATCACTTAAATAGTTATTAAATATCAAAGAAAACATTTTTTTTTTAAATTTTAGTTTAACAAACTTGTTAAATAATGAATTTTCCTTTTTAAATGACAACTGTTTACTCTCTGGCATGCCCATGCTATAGTGTCTAGAAAGGGCATATAGTGTGCTATAGTGTCTAGACACTATACCCATGCCTCATGTATCATGGAGCTGTTAAGCCTAAGCCCTGCATGTGACAACTGTGGGAATAAATAAATTTCACACGCCACATTAGTGAGATACGCTGTACAAAGCGTCTCTTCGAGTTCCACAACATACTAAAATTTCATCGAAATCGGTAGGCAGGTTTTTGAACTGGAATTTTTTCCAAGTATTAAAATACACCGGATGTGCAAGTAATTAAGCTAATTAAGGGACTTCCCATAAAGCTAGGACCATGAAATTTTAATATGTTGTTCATGGTGTGAATTCAAACAATCTATTAAATTTTCAGGGTCCAATTTCAATTAGGGGGCCGTATACATAATAAATACAGTAATAAACTTGAATAATTTATAAATCCAGAACTAATTCATCAACCCCTTATTGCGATACATATTTTTGTTCGTCTAAAGGTCTACTACAACATGTTAAAATCTTAAATATTTATCTCCATATTTGGAAAAAATTTCAAGTAAAACGAAAATTCTTTGAACCTAAATTACAAGCGCAATATGTATATATTCCCCTCAAAATTTCCAATTCCTAAAATCATTTTTTATAAGCTTTCTAAATATGTAAAGCATTAAAATCTAACTTTAAAAGTAAACAAACCGAGAACTCAAATCTGGGAAATATTCCAGAGTCATTCGCGTCAAGGACCAGTAAGCTCCATTCTGCTTTCGAAAATTCTCAATTACGTCATAATCACCATGAAAACCCGTAATTCTGGAAAAACTTTGCCATAACGGTCCTTTACTCATAAGTAAAATAAAATAAAAAAATTAAATAATATTTATCGATTTATTAAGCAAAAATTGGACTTGTGTTTTTTAACGATCCTATATATTTTTTAATAAGTCTAATAACTTACTAAGTTATAAAGATTTTTTCATGAAAATCGGATATGACATGAATCTCGATGTATATTTTAAGAATCAATCACCTTTTGAACCATTATTAAAAAAATAAACCGATTTATATAAGAATTATCGGCGATTTTCGGTAAAACACCGGACATAATAGAATCCGTTTAATTAGAATTCTCGTAAGGAAAATATGTTCTAGAATACCAAAATTAAATATTTGTTGCAATAAATATCCTCTTCGTCTCAATCAACCACCATGATATTGATGTAATCAATGCTATTAATCTTCTATCCTACTGAAACCTGTTGGGTTTTTTTTAGCTTTTTTCTTCTAGTAATTAACATGCGTGTTGTTAAATGCTTTTAATTATTACTAACTGTTTTTATGTCAACAGAAAATTAATATTACTCATTAAAAATAAAGTATCATATTTCATCGTTATCTCATTAGTATTTCAACTTTCAATGACCAGAGATAGTTCTAAACAACACAAACTTTGGGGAAACATTTAATGGAATTTTCAGGGATGTTTTTATGCACTTTTCTCCAAATCTTTAATTATATTGTTTTACGTAGTTAACGATAGTTTATAATAAAATTTCATAAGTCTTTATCTTTATAGGATGAAAATTTATTTGTATATTTAATATTCTTGGTTTACACTGAACCAACAATTATTTATTGAACAATTAAAAAGGCACACTTATTGTCCCATTTTTGTATTGAAATCCTTTAAACAATATATTAACTAGAACAAAAACTTTTAATGAACTTTCAAAATAATTTTAATCATTGAAAAACTTTTACTACCCAAGCAAAAAATCCCTTGCTGGAAAAATGATCGAAGTAAATTTGATAAACTCAAGCTTGTGATTTGCTTGTATTTTCAACCAGCTTTAATGTTTGAAAAATATTTTATTAACCAAGCTAGAATGTCCTTGCTGGAAAAATGATCGAAGTAAGTTTGATAAACTCAAGCTTGTGATTTGCTTAAATTTTCAACCAATTTTAATGATTGGAAAATATTTTATTACCCAAGCAAGAAATTCCTTGCTGGAAAAATGATCGAAGTAAGTTTGATTAACTCAAGCTTGTGATTCGCTTAAATTTTCAACCAATTTTAATGATTGGAAAATATTTTATTACACAAGAGAGAAATTCCTTGCTGGAAAAATGATCGAAGTAAGTTTGATAAAATCAAGCTTGTGATTTGCTTGTATTTTCAACCATTTTTAATGAATGAAAAATATTTTATTAACCAAGCGAGAAATTCCTTGCTGGAAAAATGATCGAAGTAAATTTGATAAACTCAAGCTTTTGATTTGCTTGTATTTTCAACCAGCTTTAATGTTTGAAAAATATTTTATTAACCAAGCTAGAATGTCCTTGCTGGAAAAATGATCGAAGTAAGTTTGATAAACTCAAGCTTGTGATTTGCTTGTATTTTCAACCAACTTTAATGATTGAAAAATATTTTATTAACCAAGCTAGAATTTCCTTGCTGGAAAAATGATCGAAGTAAATTTGATAAACTCAAGCTTGTGATTTGCTTGTATTTTCAACCAACTTTAATGATTGAAAAATATTTTATTAACCAAGCTAGAATTTCCTTGCTTGAAAAATTATCGAAGTAAGTTTGATAAACTCAAGCTTGTGATTTGCTTGTATTTTCAACCAACTTTAATGATTGAAAAATATTTTATTAACCAAGCTAGAATTTCCTTGCTGGAAAAATGATCGAAGTAAATTTGATAAACTCAAGCTTGTGATTTGCTTGTTTTTTCAACCAACTTTAATTATTGAAAAATATTTTATTAACCAAGCTAGAATTTCCTTGCTTGAAAAATGATCGAAGTAAGTTTGATAAAGTCAAGCTTGTGATTTGCTTGTATTTTCAACCAACTTTAATGATTGAAACATATTTTATTAACCAAGCTAGAATTTCCTTGCTGGAAAAATGATCGAAGTAAATTTGATAAACTCAAGCTTGTGATTTGCTTGTTTTTTCAACCAACTTTAATGATTGAAAAATATTTTATTAACCAAGCTAGAATTTCCTTGCTGGAAAAATGATCGAAGAAAGTTTGATAAAGTCAAGCTTGTGATTTGCTTGTATTTTCAACCAACTTTAATGATTGAAAAATATTGTATTAACCAAGCTAGAATTTCCTTGCTTGAAAAATGATCGAAGTAAGTTTGATAAAGTCAAGCTTGTGATTTGCTTGTATTTTCAACCAACTTTAATGATTGAAACATATTTTATTAACCAAGCTAGAATTTCCTTGCTGGAAAAATGATCGAAGTAAATTTGATAAACTCAAGCTTGTGATTTGCTTGTTTTTTCAACCAACTTTAATGATTGAAAAATATTTTATTAACCAAGCTAGAATTTCCTTGCTGGAAAAATGATCGAAGTAAGTTTGATAAAGTCAAGCTTGTGATTTGCTTGTATTTTCAACCAACTTTAATGATTGAAAAATATTGTATTAACCAAGCTAGAATTTCCTTGCTTGAAAAATGATCGAAGTAAGTTTGATAAAGTCAAGCTTGTTTTTCGTTTGAACTCTCAAGTTTGAAAATAGTTGGATTTTTTTCCATCTTGAAACATCCAGCTTGAAAATTAATTGAAGTAAGGTTTTTTTTGCAAGTTTGACATGTCAACTTAAATTACAGGAAATCTCAAACTTGAAGCAAGCATACGTGCTATCTGGGATGTTATGCAAATCCGAATCAGAAGCCACCTCTAAAAATGTCCATTACTTATGCTTGGACACTTGCCAGCCAGATTAAATCATTCGTCCATCTGAGTATTTAATTACAGATTCTCATCGCAAAAGTACTCAAATCATTGGTCGCTAATTATATTACTCCGACACAGTCTCTTGGTCGGGTGCCAAGAAGCGAGAAAAACTCGTCGCAGGCCATAAAAATGATGATTGAAACGTGGAAATTTACTAACCGCTAAGCTGTAATTACGCAGTAAATCAATGCTTAGTCAAACGCTTCGGGGGATATACGCACGCTTTTTTTTTATAATTGCAAAAACTCGCGCACACGTTTCCCCTTTCTCGCGTTTTCCCCTTTCAGCGTCGTTTATTTTTTTTTTTCTTACTCCTCTTTCCGAAGTCATTTAACGTGAAAAACTTGACGATTATTTGATTAATTACTGCTCGCTTTTTACACCCTGGCGAATCCGCGGGTCGAGAGAGAGAAAATTTTCCGCATCAAACAAACGGAAAAGTCGAAGCGGACGGAAAAAACGGCGGCAGCGGAATAATGCTCGACAAAGTGTAAACGTTTAATTAAATAAAAAGGGAGTCTTAAATTAAAGGAGAGGGTGCAAAAACGGGGAGGGTCACCACTTTTTATCCCCCCTTGACTGGATTAATTGGTTTAATTAGAGTAAAAGAGTATTTTTAATCCTGCGATTAAAATGCCCATTAGCGAACTAATGGTGAGCAATAGCGCAGCCATTGCGAGACACCTTCTAATCTTGCACAGGGGCTGACTACCAACTTACTTAATGAGGCAACCCTTAATGAGCTTAATGAATCCAGCGGTGTACCGAGGAAGCGATAACGGGAAATGGTTTCCGAACACTTATGTGGGGTTTTTTCCGGTACAATGACGATTAAAATCTATGGGGCGAAATTTCGGAATTGCCTCGCGATTGCGCGGTTTGTTTTTTTAGACCGTGTTGCCAATGAGGTGTGATAAATTGGAGGTAAAAAATGTCGGAAATGGATGTGGAACTTATTACGGGGTGTTGTGGCTAAAAAAATGCGGTGCGAGTATAAAAGGGATGCGAGTTTTTTGGCTCTTGATTTCCAAATCAGGGACAGATTAATGTTTTACTGCTGGAAGATGTCCTGTTTAATCATCTGTGTTAGCGAATAAATAAGAGACACTTGGGATGTTTCCAACTTCATAAAATTTTATTATATTCATGACAGGGTTTTTGCAATAGCAAAATACGTAGAAATTAGAATTATCATGTCGAAAAGAAAGGATAGGTATCAAATTAATAGCCATGAACTTTAAAAATCTAATGAGAATTATTTACATGAGTATTATTATCAATAAATTGAAGCAGTCAAATTTAAAATTACAATTTTACCATTTGCAAAAATACAAAGAGGCAAAAAAGAAAGAGGCATAAGAACGATATAGTAAATTATTTCTTATATTTTATTTAATATTGTAAGTAAAATGCATAAAAATATTTAAATCTCTAAACGAGAGAAATGATTAAACTGTGAAGAAGTTTATATTTTACCCCAATTACAAATCTTTCAAATATTTCCATAATAACTTATTAAATATTCATTAAAAACAGCATCCTTTAATTACCCACAAGAGTTTTATATTTTAAAATAAATATAATATTATTTCTCCGAAGAACCATCACGACAATTAATTTTAGATAAGGTAGTGCAAAACTGCCCGAGATTTATTTCACCATTATTACTTTTCCATTAAATTTTCTATTATTTTGAGTCCTCTATTGTTTACTGATAAATTTTAATTTTGCCTCAATCTCAAATTATATTTTATTCAAGCATTATTAATGTGAAAAGAAGTATGTGTTTGAAATACAGAAACATTAATAAAAATCCTATTGCAAAAATATTTTGATTTTCCATCGCCCATTATTTTACATTATTTTGATTCATGAGTTATTCCCAAAGCTTTCATAGGTTTCAGGAGGGGAATATTAAATGAAGTTAAAAGGGTTTGTTTTTTGTGAGTTCAAAAGATTTTATTGTAATATGATAAAGAATTGTTTATAAATTTGAAACGTATAAATTTTTTAAAGTTAGATTGTTTGTTTTGCCAAATTAAAACTTGATTTCGATAAAACCGAAAAATATTTTAGATTACTTTTCAAGCAAAACAATAACATAAACTAATTTATAACTTAAATTTTAACCTTTGTTGTTCACAAAATAATAGGTAGTGTTTTAGTATTCAATATTTTTCGATAAAGAAAGCTTATGTAGTTTTTTATTGACATCTCAATGTGTGTGGTTTCAATCATAATTTCATTTTGGAAAATTTACGAAAAGACAATTTCTGCCAGAAAGAATGCGTTATATTCAGTATATTTTCAATACAGAATTCACTCATTTAGAACGATTCTGGTGCCTCCAATAGAGAGAGTCGCTGGAGTATTTCCGGTTTCACTGTGTACATTTGCAGGCGCATTTTGGAGATTTTCACCCCTTAAACGCGAATAGCAATTCCGTGTCCTTTTGCAAGTTGTCCTCTCATCAATCCCTCTAAGTTTGCTGCATGATTTCGATACACCCTGAATGCAATAGTTATCTTCATATCTGGCAGTTATCTCTTTGAAGTTAAACTTCTTATAAAGTTTTACCAGCAAATGATAACACTTGCTAAGAGAGAATCAAATCAACATTCTCGCTGATTCATCCCCATTTAAAACAGGCTGCTTTTATACCCACTAACCATCAACTGCTGTTATATGTCTCACAGACCCCGCGTCAACTTCGATGGGTCCTTTCCACCCCTTAAAATGAATAATGATCTCTGTCCTTATCCGTTCATTCCTAGTATTGATAACCAAAGCCTCATTCAAAGACCTCTCCACATTATAATAGATACGTAACAGTTTTTTACATAGCAGTTAAGGGTTAAAGGGATATTGAAGTGGCGATTAGTTTTTGACCGTGAGGTGTTCATTTCAGCCCACGCCCCGCATTAAAGCGGAACTGACGTCCAGCGCCCCGGCTTGCTACGCCCTGGCCATCAGCCCCGATTCCAAAGTGTGCTTCAGCTGCTGCAGTGACGGCAACATCGCCGTTTGGGACCTGCACAACCAGAATCTAGTCAGGTAAGGATGCCGAAGTTACGTTAGGGCACTTTCAGTAAGAAAATAATGTATATGGTTAGTAAAGGGAAGTTTTAGTTTATGATTAAGATTATGAAGTGGACTTCTTATTTGCAAAAATTGAATACAGACTAAGGGAAACTTATCTATCAAAGTTCCAACACTTTCAAATTTAATTTAGTATGTTTTATAGAACGGCAAGACATTTTTATTTGGATTATGTCAGGATGATTTTATTTTGTTCCAATTACGCTGTTCAAGTTTCCTTTATTCAGTTCCAAAGTATGAATGTTTATTGTATTTCGACCGACAAAAAGTTGCTCTCTGTATATGAGACATCATAATTTCCAGGTCTAATATGAATTATTTTGAAATATTAGAACGGGTTAAGTATATAAATGAGTGTACGAGATACCCTAAAGCTCACAAGTGAAAATGTGCGAAACGTTTGCTGTAAGTGGTGGATAAAATTCTAAACATATATTTAATAAAAGAAAATTTTTGGTTGAAATTTAGTGCCCTGATTCATCTACGCTACTAAATACCTTTGGAAACTTATGAAAAAATCTTATCGATAACAAACATGGTAAAAAGAACTCGGCAAGTTTGCGAACCCACCTTGTATACAAAAGTACCCTTAGCCTCCTAACCTGCTCAAATAATATTATTTATCACTTATTTGTGATATTTATTTGGGAAAGAGACATGCATTTTTACACACCTTAGGTGGTTCTTATAAGTTTTTGATAGCGTATCATTACAGTTTTCTAATTGATGATTATAAAACTCCGTGACACGAGAAAAACTCCATTTTCAGGCAATTCCAAGGTCACACAGATGGTGCGAGCTGCATAGATATATCCAGTGATGGCACGAAACTGTGGACCGGCGGACTCGACAACACAGTGAGATCATGGGATCTGAGAGAGGTAAGGAAAAATTTCCTTTCTGATCGGTATGAATGAGATTTTAATTATTGATGAAGTTGTAACACGAAAGGGCATTTTTTTTCAGGGTCGGCAACTACAGCAACACGATTTTACCTCGCAAATATTTTCTCTGGGATACTGCCCAACAGGAGAATGGCTGGCCGTTGGGTAAGTGTCTTTCGATATATTCGTGGTAAAGGGTTGACAAAATGAATAGTTTTATTATTTATTTTCTGACTCTTGGGTCTTGGGTGTCATTTGCTTTTATAGAAACTGATACTTTATTTGATCTAAAATAATTGTAACTAAAATAACATTGTATTTCTATAAAATTTGGGCTTTAGATGGCAGTTTCACTGATTGTTTGGTTTCAAATGAGTTCTTCATATATTTTCTATGTTTACGCTCATACTTTCAGTACCCAAACTTAAAGAGACAACCATAAGACATTTCTAAAAAAGTATTTGACTTTAAAAGAAATTATTATTTTTTGTATCTACTTTTGAACACCTTGGATTTATATTAATTCTTTAACTAGAATAAATATTGGCCACCTCAAATGATTCCCAAATTAACTATTTTACTTCTAACTAAATACCACTAGGCACACCATTAATTCCCATCTTACTTGCTGAAATCAGCTAAAAATGCGAGGAAACATGAATGATATCACCTAAAAACCAACTTTCAAAGCAAGTCTTTGTTAAGTTGTTTTACGTGTGTACTGAATGCTATAAAGGAAAAGCACGTTTTACAGAGAAAGCACTGTAAGCCAACTTTCAGGTGCAGGCGTTAATAAATTATGAAAATATTTTTCCCAGTCATGATTCATAATTATCTGTATTAAAATTTATGGTATTCAACTTAAGAAACTTGTCACTGTAAATGCTGTCATATTTTACTTTAATGATATTAATTAAAAATTGTGTTCTTGTAGGAATTCGCTTTTTAACTTGCTTTTATTTATCTCAATTCCATTAGATTATAGAATTTTTATTAATATCATAAGGAAATAATGAAAAATCTTTCCAGAATTTAAATTTTTCAGATTTATATTTTAAAATAATTTAACATATTTTCCATGTGCTTTTAAATAAAAGATGGTATTAAATCACTGATTAAAAGTAGCTTTTACTCATTATAATTAATCCATAAATCAATAATAAATTCAAATTAAATGTAACCAATATTATCCAGTTATAAATAAAAACAATTAAAATTTGCATGACAATAGAATGGTTAAAAAAAATTTAATTTTAAACCGTTTATGCAGATTTTTGGCTAAATAAGCCCAAAAAAAAATTCAGCTCGATGCAACAATTCCTTTTGCGTCCTACAATAGAAAAACGATAAAAAAATTACTTAAAAAAAATCAGTTTCTTAAAAATCCACTCGTGGTTAAGGTGATTTTTAAGTCAAAAGGCTACATAAAATATTTCAGCTCGATAAAATTTTTTTTAAACTGTTAACTTGTGCCCCAATTCGGAGAATCAACGAAAATATAATTTTGGGACGCAGGTCAACAACAGAAAAAAACTAAGCCTCGTTTCCATCCTACGAAAGATGCCTACGGTCCTTTTCCCCCCTTCAGAATCCTCCAATGAGCGAGCCTATTCAAACATCAGCTGATTGAAAATCCTCTCTCTTTGCAGGATGGAGAGCAGCAACGTGGAAGTCCTGCACTGCAGCAAGCCGGACAAATACCAGCTGCACTTACACGAGAGCTGCGTCCTGTCGCTGAAGTTCGCGTCCTGCGGCAAGTGGTTCGTGTCCACGGGGAAGGACAACCTACTCAACGCGTGGAGGACGCCGTACGGCGCGTCCATTTTCCAGGTACCTCTCAAATATAATATACAGTAAAAAGACCAACTTAATAGAAATATACATGTTTTGTATTGGACTATCTCTTGCTGGTCATCATTAACTCCTAAAAAGCAGGAAATACTTCGTTGGCTCTGAAGTGCTACGTTCTGACCGCACCAGATTTGCAATGCTACTTGTCAATAGCCTCCCCCTTATCTTATCTGAGGCAGTTTTGTTCAATGGAAATATTTTTTGGTTTTGCAAATGAATGTTAATGTTAAATGGGAATGTTAAATAGTTTGGGTTCAGATTAGCACTTTTTCATAAACTGAATTTATCCCTTCAAGATTTCATACCCCGAAAATGCATACCTTGGAAAATTCTTAACCTTGGAGACATTTATAGGCCTGTCATCTGTGTTTGTATTAAAATTAATTTAAATAGTTTTTTTTTTAAATTTAATTAAAATATCTAAAACGCAATGGCAACCCAAAGCTTGTAAATAACACAAAAAGAAAAATACTTTCTCGTAGAATTTATTGCCGGTTTCAAGCTTCCGACATAATAGTGACAGTGCACAGTTTAAAATTTTATTTAGTTCTACAAGACATCAAGAATCGTACTAATTTTTCTAATTATTTTTGTTAGATTTCACCGGATTAAATGGCATATATGCTGCTTTAATATCAGTCTCGAAAATTCCGATCTCAAACTTTTCATCTAACGTTTAGAAGTTTGTTTTGATGAATCCAGAATGAAATTTTTTAGCTCTTACAAAAAAAACTTCAAAGTACTAAATTATTAAAACTACTTATATATGCGAAAGCAACTACTCATTATTTCGTTCAAGATTAATTTCTGACTTCCATAAAGTTTTTTGAGTTTCGAACCATTATGAGCTGCTATAAGATGAATGAATTCTACTTATCTTAGCTCAAAATGGCGAAACAACAGTTTTTCAAAACGTAAGAGACTAACGCAAAAAGTTTTCACGCTAAGCTCATAAGATAAATGAAGTCGGTTTCTGTTTACCATTTGGGAACACGCAAAAACAATCGGCAAAATTTGCAATGAATTTCCTCCAACACGAAGGAGTTTTTTCTTCGTTCGGGGGTGCAATGATTAGATTTTTGAATGAAACGGTGTCGGATTTTAATTGCAAAAAAGCGTTGGAAATTCCTCACATGTTTAGACAGTCAAAGATGGAGAGCGTATTAATTAGTATAATTGACCCAAAAGGCTGGGGATAAATACGTGTGGAGGCCCTTTAATGCTCTCTTCTTAGACGCGCAGCCCTCTTTTAAAAGCATAATAAAAGCCAAAATTACTCTTTTATGAAAAAAAAGGGAGGGAAGAAAGAGAGGTCGGAAAAAATAATTTTTCTCTTAATAATCATTCCCGGAAATTGGTTTTTGCAATACCGGACGCTTGCTAATGAAGGCTGCTAATGAAATTTCGCTCTTTAGCGGAACTGTTAAGCGAAAAAGGCAAGAAACGTCCTTTTGTCCCGAGTTAATATGGTTTAAAATTAAAATTTCTCCTTTTGGCCTTTTCCTCTTTATTCGAAATCTTTAATCAAAGAAAGCGCTTGGCTCCTTTTAATTTGTATCCAGACAGAACAAGGGGCGAGCGAGAGGAAAATTTTCGAACGAGTAATTTTCGCTCTCCGAAAAAATAATTTCCCTCGCCGCCGTGGAGAAAAAACGATAAAAACCCCTCCGAAAAATAAACTTATTAAATTAACGCGCAAAACATAAAATTCGCGATAAAAATTTAACTTTGAAATTAATTAGACAATTTCGCCAACCTTACTACTCCTTTTTTTTCTCTCTCTCTCTTCTCCCTCCCCCCCCCTTTTATTTAGCGAGCCCAGATTAGAAGGTAAGGCCCGCTGTAAATTAAGTCGAACGGGGGAGAGATGGGTGAGGGGGGGGGCTCAAAGAAAATGAGTTAGTATGTTGATTAAATGCGAAACTCCGAACGCGATTAGAAAAAAGAGCCTTCCAAATTAAAGACAGCGCCTTAGATATAAAAGCGAGGGGGAAAAAATCGAAAAAATGAGCCTTCGCCGTATTTTCCATGCATATATGACTGCAATTTTTAATATTAATGAAAGCGCGTTTTTTCTTTGAGTTATTCGAGGAGCGATGGGCTTTTTGTTCATTAGCGAAGCAGAGAAGCCAGTCCTAAGTGCATTATCTTTGATCAGTTTTAATTGGGCGGCCGAAGGAAACAAATCCTTTTTCCACATTAATTGGCGGACATTGTCTCCACTGGAATAACCTTGATTAATTCTGCCCCGAGTTTTTCAATTAGCTGCCTTTAAAAGGTATGTGACAAAACGAAGCCCCGATGCGGGCGACACTGGCATGATAAGCTCTCTCTCCTGGCTTTGAGGATGCTCTGTGAATTTGCATGCATGTTGATTTCTGCGCAGTTGGACAGGTTTAATCTCAATTGTATTATTTAAATTCGCACGTTGTCGTTTTTAAAGTTTAAAATTTGCATCCAACAAAATATTTTTCAGCTTAACTTATTTAGCAGCTTTTGCTATCGCATTTGTAATTAATTAGAAGATGTATACATACCTATTTATTTGTTTGCAAATTTGCAGATGCGTGCGTGCGTTTAATAGTTAGGCTAAAAGATACAAGATTGTGCATGTGTTACGTAAACTTTTAGTATGTTGGACATAGAAAGATTGAAAAAAAAAGCAAAGTTTGTATCGATTTTTAAATACTTCCTCTAATGAAAACGTTTGCTTAAATTTAACCTTAAACATTTTAAATTTTCGCATACGTTTACTTTCTTGATATTGACATCAAAAACATGCTTATATCTATAATTTTGAGATAAAAGTGGTAACGTATTTTCTTACCTTTTTTTTAAAAAAAAGTAGTATAAAATCAAAATTTTAAACTACGTCACAGAAGATATCAATCAATTTAATAAAACAACCGTCAAATATGTAGAAATTTTCTATTAGTTTTCCAGGAAACAACTAACTAATTCTCATTTCGTACAAAACAATCGTGGATGCCTCGAAAATAACTATTTTCCAAAGTATAAAAAGCGATTCTGTAGCATTTCTCAGTAAAATAATGCTTGAACTTCTTGATGTTATCAATGACTAACAATCACGAACAATAAAGATTTCGCTCATCCTTTCACTGTGGGGGTTGCACCATTTTCTTTCGCACTCATCGTTCTCGCATGACTGCATATGTGGGAAGGGGAAAGTATTTTTTCAATAAGATATGGCGAATACCACTTTCTTAATAACTCCGAAAGATTAAAAAAAAAACTGCTCAGTTACTGATTTCGCTTTTTCAGCGCGGCGAGCGAAATATACCGGCGACTATAATATGTAATGTCTTTTATTTAACCAAAGGAAAATTCTTACCTGAAGGATTATCGTGGAATTAAAAGAGGAATTTTTTCCCGTCCCTCTTCTTTTCCCCGCGTTTTTGCTCCCTCTTTTCATTCTCTGTCGCTTTCACTGGGATATCTTTGAAAGCTTACACGGACTCCGTGAAATAAAGGAGAGGACCCTAAAAAAAATGATTAACAAAAAACGCAAAAATTACCCGAAGAAT
Organism: Tetragnatha montana; assembly: GCA_963680715.1. NCBI lineage: Eukaryota > Metazoa > Arthropoda > Arachnida > Araneae > Tetragnathidae > Tetragnatha > Tetragnatha montana. The sequence goes on from OY796680.1 coordinate 24,351,027, forward strand.
GCATTCCTGAATTCTTCATCGTGACCGAAGTATGCATATTTTAAAAAGCAGCAGAAGCGCGGGTTGACGTTTTTTTTTATGCGTTCTTTCTTCTGTGGTTGAAAAGATTTCAACTAAGTGGACCATATTATTACGCATAAAAATCGGCGAATCTTATTCTTCTGTCTCAAATGTTAATAAGGTTAAATACTTATAAACTCTTAAGAAAGAGGAGAAAAATCTGATTTAGTGAAATCGCTGCGCAGTTTTTTTTGAGCGGGGTTTATGCTAAGTACATTCGCAAATAGAATTAAAATATAAGTGCTGGCTTATGGAGTAAAAATTGAAAAACTTGTTTTATACTCGTTTTAGGTTTTGTTTTATACCTTCTTAGTTAGTCCCGAATAAAAATGTGGTAAGACGGTTGGTTTTTTTGCCGAAATTGTTTTATTTACTTTTCAGGAGATTAATTTTCGCAGGTTTTGCGACTAAAAAACGACTCAGTCATTTTTACCTCGGTACTTTTAATTGAAACTTTGTTTTTTTTTTTAAAAGATACTCCGTTTTTCCTTGAATTCTTCTGCATTAATCTGATTAGAAGTTCTTATTCTATCTTTTTGTCAGTTATTACTGTCTTGAACTGATCAAATTTTTTTCAATGACAAGCTCTTGTTACTTTTACTTACCTTTCTGAGCCTCAATGAGCTTAGTAAAAGAAAGAGTTAAGTACTCCTTGCACTTAGTACCCACTCAGTTTTCTTTTACGTATGCCTCTTATTATCTCGTTAATAAATATTTTAATTTTTTACTGCATATGTAGAGGGAATTCAATTACTTAAATTGTAGTGTAAAAATTCCAAGTATGCAAAGATGCGTGTACTTTTGTTTATTTTTTAAAATTGCTTTTCAATCAGGATTCACTGAAAACAATTCTTGGTCATCCATATTTTTTTTTAAAGTTTCTCCTCCTTTATCTCATAGATGGTATTTACCCACTACTGCAACAACATTTTATGTTTACATCTTTGTTCGATAAAAAAACAAAACAATTTTGACATGATTGTCATTGAAAAAATGGTAAAAGAGTTTGAAATCAGAAATTTAATGACGGGCTTTTAATATTTTGTTTGTGAATTTTCCAAGAAATTTGAATGGGTTAGAAAGTTTTGTATGCAAAGTGCGTAGACTCAACAAACATGCATTAATTCAAGCCCATTTAAAATCGTTTTAAGAAAATTACTTTTATATGATTGAGAACTTTTAGGAATTAAACTCTACCTCTCAAGGGGTGTAATTTATATTTACAGGGTGTTTCAACAATAATCCACTCTGCACAGAAATATTCCTTGCGCTGAATACATAAAAAATGTGCAAAAGGTTATACCTCTACAAGGACTTTTAAATTTTTCGAAAAATGTGACGTCACACCTCTTTCTGTCGTGATTTTCCCGAAAGCTTTGGGTCGCAGATGTTTAGTTCTTTGGCCATTTTTTATGTAGTCCACGCAAGTAATCTGGCTATGCAGAGTTTGGATAGACTTGTTAAAACGCCCTGTATCTGAAGAAAAATGAGCTAAAAATTTGTTACTAAGATTCGATTCTAGTCTCGAAGCTTGGGAAAAAGGATTTTAACTGTAAAGTTATATTGTGTTGAGAGAAAAGCATAAAAGGAATTTATTATAAACATTCTGAACCACTTGCATAGACACAAGAAGCGATTCTTGTGTCTAGCTAGAGGCAATTATGGCGTAGATGCTGAGTAACTTTTAACTCTAATCAGTCAGAGTATTCGTGCTCTCCATTATGTTTAAAGTAGGAATCTCTAAAGTTGCATGTTTTCTCTTTTCAGTCAAAAGAGTCCTCATCCGTTCTCAGCTGTGACATCTCGTCGGACGATAAGTACATCGTGACTGGTTCAGGCGACAAAAAAGCCACCGTCTACGAAGTCATTTACTGAATTCTCTCCCCTCCATTCACGGAACTCTATGAACTTCACCACGACATCGTCTGGTGGCGCCACCGTCGCGTTTCATTCTCGCAGCGCTAGCTTCCACCCGCGCCAATCTGAATCCAGTATCTACTCTAAAACACATTCTTAATTTTTATTTTATCAAAGGGTTATTTAAATATGTATTAAAGCAGGCACAAGTGCCGTCATTGTGCAGTTAAGAAACCCGGTGACCCTTACTTTTATTTATTAATTTAAAAATGTTAAGGGGTTATGTGCAATACAAGAAAGAAAGCGTTGTAAAATGTTGTTTCATAATTTTCTGGATTGGAGAAATTTTTCATTTATAAACTGAATGATTTATAAAATGTTTAGAATTTTATTAATTTAATCTGTTTTAAAATGTTTTAAATCTTTTTAAATACGTTTCTTTACATGCATAGATCTATCTATCAAAATTACCTTTGTTTTTTAAAATTATTTAAGAAAAAAAATATTCTTTTTGGAATTAGGATGGTACGATTAAACTTAACGATTCAGAGTTAAGTATTTATCGGAACCGAGGTGGCAACAGGCTGTAAGAGTGAACGCAGACGATGGCGCACTGCATTGTGTTCGAGACGTGGTGCGATTTACCTATTTTCGGTTTCCTTTCAATCTTGGAATGAGATGACGTCAGAAAAGAATCGAGGATGCCTTTTCAAGTTCCATGCACACATTCACAAACTACTACTTCAACAACTACAACTTAACTACTCGGCGCCGCCAAATCCTAAACTGCTCATGTTCCAAACCGCCATTGGCCCGAGGCGGGATCCGCATGCAAAAAAGAAGCCATTTATTTGGACCAGATTCGGAACTGGAAAACAGAACCTTCTCACTTTGAGTCCTACTGATTCTCTGCATTTTACTTCGGTTCCAACGTTCCTCTGCATTTGATAAAGACATACAGCAGCTGTGTGTTTCATCTGCTCTAACTAAAGGAACAGATTGACTCCGAACCATTTCAATTTTACATGCGTTTTCATAGATTTATCAGGTTATAAATACCTACGAGATTAACTTTACTTTAAATGGTTATTTGGCAAATTTGTAATACTGTGTGTCTGGTTATAGTTTTATTTCTGTTTATTTATTTTTTGGTTTTAACTTTCAGCCAACAAAACTGTACTATTCAGCATTAAAAGATGATTTGTTTCTTTTAATAAATGATTTAAAGAATTCCTAAAAATTAAAACATAATTTCATAATTTTTATGAGGAATAAATTTAAAGATGACTACGTCTTAACAACAATGAATTGGTTCAGTTAACTGATAGAATACAAGTCTTGGGGATCAATTGTATTTATTTCTTCATAAGCATTTCCTAAGGCGAGTTGACATTACTACTCCTAGGCGCGTGGATTTTCGCATGGCTTGGCCAAAATATTCATCAGAAATTTATATATTTTTTCAACACTACACTATTCTTTCCCTTCGGCAGAAGGCAGCAAACAACTAAGCAAAAAACCTTTCAGCGACTCGACAGTCGCTCTATATTCTTGGCTACCTGTTATCTCGCAAAAAAAATGTTACTACCACCATGTTCTTGAACCTATGAAAAATATATGTGATATGTGTGAACAGTTTTCGATTTTATGCGTGTCACTCTTGCTTCAGAAAAGCAGGCATCGGAGGAAAAGAAATTGCTTTTCTTGTTATTGATTGTTTTCATTTTCAATTGTAAATCGAAGTATATTGAAAATTGCATTGTGTGATGTTATTTGTTGTTAAAATAAAGGAGGGCAACCCCCATGATTTTCTACCAGTTTTAGGTGACTGGTCGTGGAAACTTCAGTGTATGTATTGCATAAAAATCTGTCTTCGAGTGTACAAATTGTCCATTGACGAGGTCACTATGGATGCTTGATCCATAGCTACATAGAAATATTCGCTTGTGTGTCTCTTTGTATCTTTTTGTAAAGCACTGGAACTGGTTTGAAGCGAAACTATAGACATTCGGAGCATACAAGGTACTATTCTATTTACTCCCCAACCGAGTGCATCTCTTCCGTATTGTGTCTGCAACGGGGTGATTGTGGCGACTAAATCGAAGAGGGTGTCGGTTTCTGTGCCACCTAATACTGAGCGCAGTAGCTTTCTTTTTTTTTTTTAACTACGTGTTTCTTGTTCGTCACTGACGTAAAACTAAAATAGATCTGAAATGTATTTTCTCTTGTAAATCTGCATTTCATAAAATGGTTTGTCGTACCGTGGCGTCTTCGAAAGAGGCTTCTCGTAAACTCGAATTAATCAACAAAATTCTGGATCCTCGATTCACCAAGGAATTTTGTTCTTAAATTTTTAATCTTCATTGATGTACAAACAAATATTAAACGAATATTTTCCTTCAAAAATTGATTTTTTTTTTGTTCAGAAGTCATGCTTTTGAAAGAAATTTACAAAATTTATTGTCTTGTTTTTAAAAAATACCCTGTTTAACTCTTTTGTCAGAGGATTAATTTTGTAAAATGAAAGATTGCAGAATTCCTCTTTCGAAGTAACATCACAGTGCATTCCTCCTGAACTGAACAACGTCGCACAAGAAAAATTCAAATTTTCAGCTCAAATATTTAATTTAATGTATGATTCTTTTTCTTTATTCAATCGAATTCGTCCATTAAAAACTACTATCGATAAATTATTTAAGTTTAACTGATTTACGTAATACTTAATTTAAAAAACAAAATTCTAGATCATCTCAAAACGATTCAGCAAGGTTAAAAAATATTGTAGACAACGAACAAAGTAGTTTTCCAAAGTACCAACCGAAAACTTTTTATTAAATAATTACTGAATGAATTTTTAGTAAATTTTATCTATACTAAAATGTTACCTATGTAAAATGCGTTTTTGTCAAACTTCAAATAAAATATTTATCTGAAAAAAAAAGTACACCAAAGTAAAGAAAGTAAAAAATGTTAATATTAGTAATATCCAAATGATATTTAATAAGATAAATTATATTATCTATAATTGTCATACCCTTTAAATTAAATTACACACTTCAGTTTTCAAAATAAAACAATGTATGTGTAATTTGTGACTAACTTTGACTGACCACTTGAGCTTTTCTTCTGCGACTATGGTGTTCATTCATCATCTAGTTCCTTTTCATAACTCACGTTTGATAAAGACGATAAGAAAACTATCAAGCCATAAAACTCACTGGATAGTTCCTGCGTTTCCTTTTACGATGCACAAGACAATTTTATTCCTACGAATAGATCCTTCGAGAGGACTTTAAAATGACCGACTGGCTGTCGTCTGGTGTTCCTTCGATTTCAGTTCCGTCAAGTTTTTTCTATCCGTGTTTTATTCGGAATCCATGAGCACTTGGTGCTTTTCTCATACCTCACCTGGCCACATGTCCTGCCAAAGTCCAACCTCTGGGTCCTGCAGTGCGAAAATTCTTTAGCAGTATTATCTGAGAATTGCTTTACGCTTATCATAAACTTCATTTTCAAAATTTCCCTCAGAGTAACTCTCTCATGGTAGCACATTCATAACCCTTTATGTATCCTATTCAATAAAACAAATCTAGTTAACTCTTGATTTCCCCATCAACTTAAGTATACCTCCAGATATCACATCTTTTTATGCAAAGTAAAAGAAATCTAATTTTTCGTGAGACGGAAGAATTGGATGATATAAAAAGAAATTGCAACGTTTTATATAATAAATTTTCTTATTTATAGACTTTGTTTAAATAATTAAAATATTTCGATTATAATTACTTAAACAACAACATTTTCATCTAAAATATAATTGTACTCTACATAATAGAAAGTATACTTTGATAGCATTAAACCATACTGATTTTTTTTGCATTTGGATATTAGAAACTTCACCACTAACACCACTTTAGACAATACAGAATGAAAAAAATCGTAATTACCTTAAAAACTTAATATTCTTTTTAATTAGAACCTAAATTTAAACCATTATCCGTATCCATAATTGAAAACGATTTTGAAACCAAAAATTAAATTATTCAAAAATAAAAGAGGGAAGAAATGATAAGAATAAAGATAATTACTGACCCAAATGTTGGAACTTGGCGGAGATCGAAACTTGTATATTTGTTCCCCAGTGCTGCAATCCCACAAAATTAGGGATATAAAGCTCATGTCAGACTACTAGCATGATACAGAAATGACCTTGAGTCATGATGCCTGCTCCCAACTCTTCTGAGACTTACATCAGATTTTACATAGAGCTCGCTAATATTGTTACCTGCACAATTTGCAAGCATTTTTCCTTAAGTTTCTTTACAAGTCTGTATATTTTCTTCTTGTAACCATTATTTCATTTTAGATAAGGTTTGAGGATGATCTTGTTAAATTTTTGTGAATTTTAGCCCTTTTGCAGTTGTGTCCCTTTTGGGAACTGCCAGTCAGGAATATTCTCAGGTATCAGCTTCGCTTTCTTATCTAAAATTGATCTATTCGAGGAGGGCGTTTCACTGTTTCTATTTATATGATATTCCCCTCTTTAGGTGATCTTTCTCTAGGTGCATTTCATAAAATAACTTCTTACTTACACAGTACATTCAAAAATAACTTTTAACCCAATTTTTTAGATTGAGTTTGTTTACAGAGTTTTAAACTCACTTAAATAAAGTTTTCCGAATATATTAAAAGCACTTTACACAGGTGAACCTTACCATCCTTTATGAAACGATCCTTTAGATTGTGTTCAACAGCAGTTCTCGAAGAGTTGGGAGGCCGGCTGTGTATGGAAAGTTATATTTGTTGTTCCTCATAACACTTTGTGTGTGTGACTATTCATCTTGTCTTTACCCCCATCCCACAGTGAGAGGAAATACGTTTTTGTATTATAAGATGAATACCCTAAAATAATACTTGTAAATGAAGGTTATGAAAAAAAATAGCATTAAAATTCATAATGTACAATTCCGTGCTTGTATTTTTCTTTGAGTGTTCTTCATTGCCTATCAAAACATGTTAAAATGACACATATTTTAAATATTTAGACAGTTATGATGGAAATTGGCAGGTGGAAGAGTAAAATTCCAGTCAAGCCATTCTATTCTGAACAGTCAACTACCTTAGTTTAAAAATATACTAACACATTCATCGAATGTATAGTTAAAATGAGATCAAAACTATCAGTCACATATAATTACAGTTCAACATATATTTTTTGCATGCACATAATTCACAACTGATACCATTGAACATTGAATTTGATTAGAAGTGTTCATTATAATGTTTACATTGCGTTGTTATTTTATTTTACGCAGTTTTTCTCAGTATAATAAAATTAATCCAGCTTCTTTGAGTGTTAATAAATTGCGCAATCTGAGGGATTTTTTTTTAAAAAAAACCTTTTTACTCTTTCGAGTGTTTTATTAAAATTTTCTATTTTGTTAAAATTGAAAATAGAATTAAATTTAATAATTTCAAAATTTTAATAAAATCTGTAATGAATATTTCAGTTAGATACTTTTATTTATTGGAGTTGCCTAATTTTTATATATTCTAAATAAGAATCTGAATAATCTAAATTAAAAAGATATTTTTAATAGTATTTTTTCTCGTAGGTAAGATACAGTACATAATTCTGATTGAAGGTTTTTCTGTAAAAAAATTATGTGAAGTAGGAAAATAATTTTCATTTGAGAAATATAATTTTTAAAAAAAGCATTTTCTGTAAGAAATCGGCCGATGCCTTCCTCTTAGAGATGTTATTGAATCGAATACCTCCAAATTTTTTATGCCTAATTTAAGCACTTTATTTTTTAATTATTTTTTATGAATTTTTTAAAACATATCATTTCAAAAAAAGAAAGGCGATATTGAAGAACTTCAAAGATATTATTCAAGAAATAACTCTAGAATTCAAAAACTTTATGCACAAAAAAAAAATCTAGGCCTGAATTTGTTCGATCTCAAAAGTATCAATAGAATATTAAATTTCGAATACTAAAATTCCCATTTCTGTATTTTTATTTTACCTATTAACTGTTAAAACAATTATTGAATAATTAGAATAAAAAAAGGTGAAAACAACAACAAAATTACTGTTTAGAATTTTAAAAAACGCTTACAAACTATGAAGATTTTTATTTAAAAGATGAAAAAAACTGCACCTTTTTATAAAAATGAAATAACAAATTCGAAAGATTTACGACTTTTATTCTCAAGCGTTGGGGAAATTTCATTCACAATTATTGAGATTTTTTTACTAAAAAAAAAATAAGATTAGTCTATAAGTTATTAACTTATGTCCTCATATATATCTAAAGTATTATGTAATTGTTCTTAGATTATTTATTTACCCCGTAAGTGATTTTAACACTTTCGTGAAGGATAAAAAATTCCTCGAAGATTCTATGCCTCTCTCTTTTTTTATAACTTACGGTGGCAATGATCCTTACCAAATATTCAAATATCCAATTAGCACGAGATATAGTAAACCAGTGAAATTAAAATGTCTTACAAACGTTTAACATTCCATAGTTACTTCAATCCATATTCCATATTCAGTCCATAGTTACATCAATACTTCATTTAAATTAAAGAGAGTGGGAGCTACTCCACAGAGGCTTTTCTACTCGTTTTTTTCCTGGGTAGTAACTCTCTGTAAGCACAGATGGCGCTGATTGACTGGCGATTAATAGCGTCGAAATAGAAAAACAGAAAGCGGTATGATTCAAATGAAGTTGTGGATCACGGCTTTTATTGGAAACCTCTGGGGCATGGGCGTCATTTAGGGGGGGCAGGGGGGGGCAATTGCCCCCCCCAAGGTTTCCACTCTTGAATGAAAAATTGCTGAGAGTCCCTGGAAAATTTTGTAACTTCCACAAGGAGCAACAGATTTAACTCAAAACATCCCAAAAGCAGTTAAAGCACTACTTTTGAGGGTCTAATTTCAAAATTTTCTGGGGGAGAACCCCCAATCCCCCTCCTGACCTTTGATGTCTGTTATACAATTTGTCTCCCTTGAAAATTCTGCTGCTTACAAGAAGCAGTTCCCTTTGGGAACCAAAGAGTTTGAAGCCCCTAGGAGTCTGGTCTGGTTTAAAGGGGAATTTTATAAAAATTTTTACTGGAGGAGGATCTCCGCCCCCCCTTGAAAATAATTACGTTTATTTATAACTTTTTTCCCCTAGAAAATTCTATGCTTTACAAGGAACTGTTCTTTTTGAATGTAACCCAAAGGACCTCAAAATGAGCTGAAACACTACTTTAAAGAGGCAAATTTCAAAAAATTTTCTGGGGGAGGACCCCCAGACCCCCCTTTAAAATTTTTAAATATATATTATGTTATACAGTATATTTTCCTTGAAAATTCTGCCACTCACAACAAGCAGTTCCCTCTGGGTGCTCCCCAACGAGGTTGCAAGGGAGATAAAACCCTAGTTTAAAGGGTAATTTTCAAAAAAAATTCTGAGGGAGGACCTCCGGCTCCCCTTGAAACTTTGACGTTTATTTGTAACTTTTTTCTCTAGAAATTATGTGGTTTACAAGGGGCTGTTCTCTTCGGATGTAACTTAAATGTCGTAAAAATGAAGCATAATTTTAAAATTTTTCTGGGGGTGACCCCCAGACCCCCCATTTTTACTTAGACCTTATGATGTTGAGTCACCCCCCCCCCGAAAAAGAAACAAGTCTGGTTACGGCGTGGCTCAGCCCCACTTAAAAAAAATCCTTGCCCCCCCCAACCAAAAACTGAAATGACGCCCCTGCTCTGGGGCTGGGGATAGGTAAAGCATATTCATTACGCTTAATCCACCAAATGTTTAGTTTCCAAATATAAATAAGTAATTAATTAAAAAGTAAGCCTTCGAATTAAAAGAAAGGCAGGGTTTTTTTTAACTACAGAAAATTTTGATAAAACGAGCTCAAGTACTACTTTCACTAGCTCTGCCCCTGGCTACACAAAGAGAATCCCTTGTCTGTCATTAATACAATTTAAAATTTTTTAAGTTTAGTAAGTTAAGATAAGAAAATCGGGATAAAATCATTCCGACTTGAACTTCATGATAAAACTTGTTTGATTTTTGTTCTTGGAATTTTATTTAGTATCCCAATGTAGTGCTATGCTAGAGACTTGGCAGGCAAATATATGTGGCCTTATTAACCAAAAATTTTGTAGACCCTTGTTATTAAAATAAAGGACGCATTTTAAACTTGCAAAGAAGAAAAAAAGGAAAAAAATTCGGTTGTGTAAACCTTATTTCCAACTCTTAGATTTTCATTTTTGAGAGAAAGCAAAGTGTTTTAAAAACTTTAATTAATTAAAATAATAAATGAAAGTATTGAGTTAAATATAAAAGTAACGATTTTAAATTATAGAAGAATATAACGATGTGAACCAAAAGTCTTGCCTTATTTTTAAAAAATAAATAGCAAAAAAAACATAAGGAGATAAAAAATACGCTGTAAGTTTACTTCATTAATTAAATTTATTTATTAATTTAAAGTTTATTTTATTTTTTATCTCCTATTTCTTTAAAAATCGCCCCGACGGGCGATGAAAACTAGCAATTAACTAAAAGGACACTCGGAAGTGAAATGTCCGAATGTCCTTTCTTTTATAAAAGACTCTAAAATCCAGAAAGTCACTAATCCGGAAATGCCGAGGTCCCAGTGATTCCGGATATGATATTTCAAACTGTTTTTAATTCTCACTTGATTCTGGAACCGAATCTGTCCCAAAGTCTAATTTCCCCGAAACCCTAAAGGATTGCTTTTCTTAAAGCTCTCAAAATATCGTGGAGCCATCTATCGAAAATTTCGTTTATACTAATTTTTCAAAAAAAAAAATTATTCGAAAATTTATGAGTCACCCAAATAGTATGCAACAAACGGTGAATTTTATCTCTCCTTTTTGTTATTTATTTTTTAAAATAAGGAAATACTTTTGGTTCACCCTGTATTACATACTAAATTAAATATTTAGTACAAAAAAATTTTAAAGACCGAAAACATGATACTATTTGTATACACAAGGGTTTAATGAATCAGCTAAGAATAAGAACAAATTTTCAATTATGTAAACGTAAGCATAATGTGTTTTAATTTATTGTTAAAAAATGATCTCTTAAATTTTACGTTTTTTTTTAAATATTTAAAGTTGTTTTTTTAATTTTTATTATACTTTAAACTTTATTTAAAAAATTGAAACTAATTAAACCAATGTTATTTTCTATTTCCTTTACTATCCTGTACATAATTCATCAAGCTAGTGTCGAGCCGGTTGTGGCTTAGTGGTTATAGCCTTGGCTCTGTAGTTAAGAAGGTCCCGAGTTCGAACCTAGCTAAATCTAATACGGCCAAAATAAATTCAAAATTCTCAATTAAGGTTAAATTCTGGTGGGTGACAGAGTAGTGATGTACCTGGTTCTTCTGGACTGAAATGCGAACGCATGGGGTCCCTGAAGGGAAAGCTGGGGGACTTTTTTCTCCCTCCGGGAGCGTTCAGTCCTTTTAAGAATGGACCAGATGCACCAACCAAGGCAATTTTGCTGTTTTCGGATGCAACTTATTTACATCTTTCTGCGCCGCATGCGCAGTGATATGCGCACTTGAGTGATGACGTAACAGGGCGTTCACGCAAGTTTGCAGTTGACACGTGTTGGTTCATTTCGCTGTTGAAGCTGGTTGTTGATGTTCGATCGGATGAAGTAAGTCTTACTTTTGAATTATTGCGTTTCAGTATCTCTTTTAGGACTTTATATTATTTTCATGGCACTGTCTATTTGCCCGGTAGATATACTCTCTAACTCTAGTCCTGTTTACCCGGCACTTGCCCAACAACGGTTCTGATTGGAGCACCGGGACCGCGAGACGGCGCATGCGCCAACCAGTGCCAACTGCCAGTTTTACCGTCCAAATAGACAGTTCGTATTTTCATTCCCAATTCAACACACTTTTCCTAGTTTAATATAATTTTAAGTAATTAAAATTAGTTCAACGTTCAACGTAAACAATACACTACACAGTAACGCTATCTTAATAGAACTACGTAAATTTGAAATATAAGTAGAAGATATGTATATCTTATGAATGCCTTATTCAGATTCTAGTATAGTTTACGAGTAATTATTTATTCAATTGACAATATTCATAATTTGATATTTCTTTAAATACTTGTCTCAAACTTCCTGGTAGCAACCATACCTGAAGCTTAAATTAATGTATTGAATATGATGAACCTTTTTTAATCAAATTAATCTCTTCTATGTTTATTTATAAAGAGACATGCTGCACCTTTTTAATGTACCGTATAAATTGAATTCCAAGCCAGACAATAAAAATATTAAAACTCTAACAATTTTCGATTTAATGGTTTATTGTTTATTCGATTATTAAAGGAATGAGTTAAGTTTGAAATTCATGAGCTGATGTTTGAATGTCGCTGTGAAATAATGATCATATTTTTATTTTGAATCTCAATGACAGGTCCACGTAGTTTGGTCTGTTGCATCGAAGTATTTATGTAATCAGCATTTACTAAGTGCACTTGGGTTTTTAGCTGCGCACTACCCTGAGGAATTTACCTTTGATTTAAATGATAATAAAAACTATTTTATCAGTTTTATAAATACGAAATAACTTAAAATTTGAGCATAATTTGAAATAATTTGTTGATCGTGGTTATAAATTTTGTGAAATTCCTAGCTTTTTTGGGTACAGCTTTAGAAAGAGTCCTCCAGTCATCATGTGACCACAGCTCCCACAAGCAAATGCTTATTGCTTAAGTGCTGTCATAATTTGAACTGTGAGTAAACATGGCGGCTGGAGGACTCTTTCTAAAGCTGTTCTGTTTTTTGTTGTATCAAAAGTAAATAATCTCCAATTTTTAAGAAATAACTTGTAATATGATATTGTCTAGCTAGACGCAATTTGAGAACCGTTTGAAAATACTAATATCTTGAAAACTTTAGTGTTTATAGAAAAAAAAACCTTTTCATAAACGCTTCAATAATCTCGAAATTAATGTACTGAAAAACGCAATATTATTGGAGTCCCAAGAAGGGTTAAATCAGTGTTTTTGAGCAACTCCCCAGGGGTTTGATTTTGAGGGGCAATTCGGAATCAGAAATAATGAAAATTACTGTTTGATGAAAAACCCTAAATAAAAGGTGCCTTTTCTGTAGAGAAAACTTATAAGATCGCCCACCAGGACCAGATAGTTAAAAAAGGCTGAGGTCTAACTTTGGAAAATATATTTTTTAATTTTGATTTGTATTGTGCACAAAAGTTTGACATTAAGTGCATCAAGATTAATATTCTACTTTTACATGATCTAAAACTTAACTTAAAAGTATAAAGGGATACCTTAGAAATGTTTATTCAACCCCCTTCCGAAAGAAAATAGTTTTGGGTAATAGAGCATTCGCACATGACGTCACTTGGAGGACAAAAACAACGTTGCTAAGGCCGAGTCATGTGATTGAAAATGCTCTATTAAAATAAATCCTTTGTGAGCTAACAGATATCTTTGCAAAAATTATTACCTAAAAGAAAAATATATTGATAAATCTCAAAATTTAAACGTGATTTTGAAAACTATCTTTAATAATCCAACCCCTTTTTCTTCCTTGATTTGTAATTTATTAAAGTTAATGAATTAATTTGTTAAAAATGTATAATGAGAGGTTGGAGAGTTGAAAAATAAGTTAGGGCATGAGAAGATTCTTAAACTTAAATTTATTTCATGAATAAATTGAACTATCCATTAAATAAAGAAATTAAAATTTGCAATGTAATTTTAACGTCTATACAATTTTTATAGTAGAAAATAATATACTTTAATCTTTTTTTTACTCTTAAAGTTATGAAACTTTGTACTTTAGCTATTTAAAAATTTGGATACCATTGTTATTATGATTTAACCTCTTTTAAAACTTATTCCAAACAATAGTTGATCAATGTTTGTAAATTTAAAATTCAAGACAAATCTTTATTACACAGGCTATATTCATACAACTTTCATTTCAGTGTTTGACCTGAATTGAATATTTTTTTTATTTCAATGACTATTTTGCAGGTATCCAGATCAAACCTCAATCAACCATGGCCGCCGTGAGTCAAACCGGGCTCCGGGTACAAAGTTAAATAGCGGGCCCCCGCCTCCCAAAGTCTCCAAATGCATATGCTAAATGTAGTTTGTGGAACATTTCTACCAAGATTTAAATCTTGATAAACTTAAAAATTTTGTTTTCTTGATAATATGATGAGTAACAAGCACTAAAGGGAGTTTGGGAGAATGCCCAAAAATTTTTGGAAATTCGAACTTTAAGAAAGACGTTCTTAACTCATTTTTGGATATTGTTCACAGTTTAGAGACACACAGGGATGGGCTTTTTCTGACATGAAGTTAAGACTACACTAAACAGCAACTTAAGTTGACCCTACGACGTCACTAACAAACAAAGTAGTTCCCATCGCGGTGTTTGAATTTTGAGTGAAATGAAAATCGTCAATTTAAAAATATGATTATTTTGTTAAACCCATGTTGTATATAGTGCTTTTCAATCAAGATTTGGGTACCGAAACTCCTCCTAGCGACCCAACAGGCTTTTTGTTTACCGATTTCTCCTTCCGCATTTGTGACGTACTGGGTTCAAGATACGTTGCTGTCGAGTATAGGATCCTTTGAAATAAGATTTATTTATTTGTGTATGAAATTTTAGTGAATTATTATCTCCTTCTCGTAATGAATTCTGAACTGCGTAAACTGCGCCATGATCGACCTCAGGACTTTCGGACCCACAGATTTAACGAGCATAGTATAATCGGCTTTGGTGGTGTCGGGAATCGAACCCGGTACCCTCCGTCCCCGAAGCCGATGCGCCTTAACCACTAAACTACTACTAGACCACGGCCAAGACTTATGTTATGTCACGTATTTGATAATTTTCGAGAACTTTTAATAAGTTAAGAAATAAGTCAAGAAAGGACCCCGTGGAAAAAAGGTCTCAAGAGTTTGTTTTTTCAGAAATATGACTAAATTTTAAAAAATAAAAATACTTCATGGAGATGGGAGTATGTGGAGGGAGCATTGTCTGAAATCACTGGAGCCTAAAAAAATTATCAAACTTAACAATTTTTTTCTAAAACTATAACTGGTGACTAACGTCATGGTCCATGACACTTTTGCATGTTTATATCTCCCATTTCAGAAGACCTCTTACCATTGAATAAAACGTGAATAAGTAAGATGGAATGCAGGAAAATAATTTTAAAGGGATGCAATTATTTTATTGAATTGCATTTATTAGTAATTTCATATTTTAATTTAAAATAAAAAGTTTCATGGAACATAACTGAACGGTAAAATTTGTTTTAAATATCTATATATATAATTCTCTTACGTGACGCCGAAATTTGGCGGTATTTGTTTTCTCCCGTTGGCAACAGTTGGTTTGTTTTGGTTTTGTGTTTTGTTTACGTTTCGGCAATCCGCGCTACTTTTGCTAATGTTGTAAATTGTCTGAATTTAAGGATGGATTAAATTAAAGCTAGAAAGTATTATTGCGATCAAAATCGACGTAGAATTCTGAGAGAGAGAATGAAGCTCCTGAGGAAGCCAGCCTTCGTCGTGCCAATCGTGTACAGGCGGACATGTTGCGGCGTGCAGTATCGGCATTTGCGATATAGCGGTACGTACAGACCATGATTGCGGGTCCATGATTGAAATCTGTGAACATTGATCTGCATGATATTGGAAGAAGGAGGAAAATTCCAGCAGATAGCCCCCTAGTTGGTTAAAATGCGTTAACTGAAGATAGCGGCAAACTTCGCGGTTGCTCCAAAATGATTATTGAATCCTATTGACGATGCTTCCCCCATGGAGCAAAAGGGTCAACAATATTTAAACGAACGGTATCGAATATATGTAAAGCTGCTGATGTAGTTTCCTTTGAACCATTTCAATCACCAGCAAAGGAATTAGGAATTATTCCTCACTCTCATTGAACAGGGTGTCGGCGTGTCGTAGCCAATGAGGGCCTACCGAGGCTTGACAGCTGCCGGGGCAGGAGCAGCTTACGCTGCTGGTACCCCGTAACCGACTTGTACTCTCACTTTCGTGGGATTTTCAAAAACAAGAAAAAAAAGACCCGACGATCGATTTTGCCCCCATAGGCGTAGAAATTTATTGCTGGAGAAACACAAAATTATCCCTCAGCCCTCCCATGAATATTTAATAGGTCAACTTTTTAATACATTTTTAAGTTTTAGGTAGAATTTGCATCTTGAAGAACTTAATAAAGTTCCAAGTATCAAAGGGGGGTCTGGGGTTTTAGAAATTTAACTCTGAAAGAGCGCTGGTAGTATTTCGAAGAACTTGTTGCAGTGGTCTTTTGCTTCTTCACTGGGAACATAAATAGGCCAAAGAGATATGCAGAGAGCAAGAAGTCATCTTTCTTCTTTTTAAACATGTCGGGTGTATTAAGTGATCAGTCCTCAAATCGCATTGCAGAAGCTTTTGGAAGAGAATACGAAAACGTTTGGACAGTTTTAGGTCAACCCAAGGGGAATACCGTGAAATGAGAAACTGGTCTACTTATTAATACACTATTTAAATATTTACTGGTGACTAAACCCTTCATAGGCCAACATTCCAATCTAGTGAAACATCCGTTTTAATCTCCCTAAGCTTCACAAATAATGAAAAATAAGTTTTAATATCACTTGCTATAATATTCAATTAACGCACGAAGGTTTTTGTTCCCATATTTTAGGTATTTTTTTAATAATTTTTTGATAATCCACTTTTTTCATCAAAGTGAACTTTTGAAAGTTTTTATCGAAATTAAGTTTTATTCTGAACAGTAAATAGGCTAGGATTATCAACTTCCTCACGGAGAACGACGCTGAATTCTTAAGATCAAGAAGATGACCAATCAGAGTTGTCATTCGGGGACCAGCTCGCCTCTCGAGATGATCTCGAAGACGTAGGATTCACAGGTGTGAACAGATGAACCCAACTAATGACTCCCCCTATGCCATTTTTCAAGGTGGAATTTTATCTGTCATAATCGGTGTTGAGTTGAACGTCCTGCCCTCAAGCTTTTAATCCCCCCTTGTCAGCAAAAATAAGCAAATTCCCCTCATAATTGCGTTAGAAAACTGCCCGACCCCCCCTTCTTCTTTTCTTAGTAGATAATGTTTAGCAGTGCTTAGAGTCCAGAAATTCATTGTGCTCCATGAACACTAAACCCATCGTTAAAATTTTAGTTGTGAAATTAATATGCTTAATTTTTTTTCTAGTTCATTTTTTCTGTAAAATTTAGTTTTGGTTGAATTTTGAAATTATTTATGCGCAAGAAACAAAAGATTTTCGCAAATGCAGTGTTTGTAACATCTGATCTTACGTACCTCCCCCTTATCAGGAAAACTAAGCAAAGAGCAAACCCCATCCCCCCTTATGTGCTTACGTAATATTTGAACGGCCCCTTATTCAGTGTTTTCTTGCAATGGCCTCGGCCATATCAAAAACTCCCCTATGAGGAAAAGATGTCTGAAATGAGGCGATCTCCTCAAGGACTGTCCCACTCCCAAAGTTACAGAACACAATCTTTTTTGCGTCAACCACAAAAACCCCCCGTTGACCCGTGTTTCACCTTCAGACCTGTACACCATCCATTCCAAATCCTTCTCCAGGAGATCTTTTCTTGATGGATGAACAAGGCTTTCCCAGCCTGCCAAGTTCGGCTCTTGTGTTGTAGGACCTTTGTAAAGAACTATGTGTGCAGTGTCTATGCAAGAATGCAAGAGCTATGAGTTTTAGCTAGTACACCACAGTTAACGTAAAATGATAATGGCTTTTCTGTCCACTTCTCCCGTTGACTGAAGTCAAAGATGAGATTATTTCAAGTGAGGTTTTTTTTTTGAAAATGAATTTTATTAGGGAAATTTCGCTGTTCTGAGAACGAAATGGTTATGCCCGTTTCCTGAAATCAATGATAAGATTCCTTGAGGGATTTTTATTTAGGAATTTCAAAGTTACCACTAAAAAAATTAAAAAAAAAATTATAAGTTTTGCAAGTAAATTTCCACCTATCCAACGTTACCTGTATTACAATCACCGCTTCAGAAACTAACTTAAAAGTCTTATGGTAAAGCGACTACCTGGGTTGGTGGTAGGGGTTTGTGGATGGATGAACCTTTAACTATCCTCTTCATTCCTCCAAGACTCTTACACTCTTTCAGTTAGGCAAAAGAGGTAAAGTCTTGGAATATTTGAAGAAAAAGTGTAAAAGTCTTGGAAAAATAGGTATTTTTCCAAAAAAAAGTTGACCGTTACGGTTACAGTTAAGTGTCGAAGAAAAACATTAAGACCCCCCGTGGATGCGCAGGAAAATTTATAAATGCTCAACTGCATTTATGTCCGAGTGCTATACCCGGGGAGAAGGCTCAGACTCGACCAGGGTTCGATCTGAGGGCCTTTCGGATGGCAGACTGGTGTGCTAACCACCAAGCCATCCGTTCCTGCAACCACTCAGGTTCTCTAATTAATATAAAGTTGATATTCACAACTTAATAAAATTTAAAGTCAATATATAAATAATAACAAAAATACAACACAAAATTAGAATCCGGGGTTCGATCGGAGGTCCTTCCGACTCGAAGCATCGCGCTCTAGTACGCTCGGCCATACGATCGCACGCTTCAAAGAATTTAAAGATTTACCCAAGACTTTGAATTCTTAAATTGCAATCGATTATAAAGAAACCTAATCGATTTGCATCTTTCTTTTTTGGTTGGTTGACCAGAGGTTAGTAACTAGAAGGAACTTTTAGCAGAGCCTGCTCTGGTTGGTTGGTTGAAATTTCTCTAGGAAAATATAATTTTTTTTTTAATAAAATAAAAATCGGGGATCGAACCCAGGAACTGCTGCATGCTACGCAAGCATCCTACCACTGCTCCAGCTGGATTCAGAAACTTTAAAATTTATTATAACATCTTTCTTATTATGTTAACTTTTGACGCAGGCGCAGTGTTGCGGATTGTTAAAAGTTTCTTTTAAGCACTAGTCTCTTTTCTTTAAAGGGAGAGTTAGTTATAATTTGGAAAAAAGTTTCATCAAAGTTTTTGACTACAATATTGCCCTCATTGGAAGTGTCTATTTGGACGGAAAAACCGGCGCCGTAGGTCTCGCGGTTACGTAGCAGTCCCGGTGCTCCAATCAGAACCGTTGCTGGGCATCTGCCGGGTAAAAAGAATAGAATTTAGTTGTATATCTGCCGGCCAAATAGACAGTGCCATTCTCATTTTATAATAGTGATATGTGAAATAAAATTCTACTTTTCAATTGACTATTTTGTTTTATTTATAATGTAGCTAGTATATGAAAAAAATTTCTTTCCTTCAGCAACGTATGACGTCGACCAGAATTTATTTTGTGATTATATGTTGTAAAAAATAAAGAATAGTGTTTTTAAACAATGTAATTTTATTTCAGAAATACAAGAATGATAGGTACATAAGGTGTCACCAAACGGGACACCCAAAGAAACAACTCTTTAGACTAGGGGAGGCCCTATTTCTGCTAAGTCCCAACTTGTAAACAAACAAAAGTCTGTTTACAAGTTGGGACTTAATAGTGTTGCCCCCTAGCGGAAGGTTTCAATCCATTAATCTTAAGATAGTAGTAGTGAGGGTAAGTACTACTAATTAGAAGTTGACTTAAACTAATTTATGTAGACTTCTAATTAGCAAGTAAGTACTACTTGTCTGTCTTGTGTCTTTTCATACAGACAAGTTTTGTCAACTTCTGATTAGTAGAAGCTATCAACTGCTCATTACTTATCTGATTTAACTACGGCGGATTAGCTGTAAAACCATGTAGGTCAAGTTAATTAGATAATACTAATGTATAGTAAATAAACCAAGAGTTCTAGTCATGTTAGTAAAGCTACATAGCACATTACACCAATGCTGACGTAAGATCCATAGTTCCAGCACCTAGATATAAAAAATATAGAGTAGGAACATTGAAAAAATCTAAGAAAGCATGTAATTAGTACAAGCACTTAATATAAAATAAGTATGGTTTTACAAACAATGGAGTATTAAATATTCCAAGCAGCACAAGCATTCACGATTCATCCAGTTTTTGTCATGTATGGCCAAATTTCGTTAACTTCTAGTTGCAGTTACGTAAACTTGACATATTTGATATGAGCTGTGCTACTAGGGATATGGCTGTTGGCTGGCGATTGAACCTTTGTCCAATTTTTCCTTATAGCACATTCTGCGCTTGAGGGCTTTTGAATTGGTAGCCTAGTAAGTGAGCATGAAATCAACACAGTAGTTCTCGAAAACAGGGCCGTATCCAAGGTGGGGGGTTTAGGGGTTCAATCCCCCCCCCGAAATTTTGACATCAATTTTTATACTGCTATTTTTCTTGAAAAGTATGTCTCACAAGAAGCGATATCCTCTTCGGGTATAACCCAAAGGGTTTCAAAATGAGTCAAAACCCTACTTTTAAGGGTAAAATTTCCAAAGTTTTTCTGGGGGAGGACCCCCAAACCCCCTCGAAATTTTGAAATCTATTAAGTATACAGGTTTTTCCTTCAAATTTGTGTGATTTACAAGGAGTAGTCCTCTTTAATGTAACCTAAAGTGTTTCAAAATTAGTTAAAATGACACTTTCAGGGGGAAAAAGAAAAAAATTTTCTGGAGTAGGAACCTTAAAACCCCCTTAACATTTCGCCATTTATTACAATATACCTTCTTTTTACCTTGAAAATTCGGCCGCTTACAATGAGTGGTGCTCTATGGGTGTAATCTAAAGGGTCTCAGAAATGAGCTAAAACACTCTTTTGAGGGGCAAATTTAAAAAAATTTTCTGGGGAGGACCCCCAGACCCCCCCTTTTACTTCAAATTCATATTGTTTATACCAGGCATGGCCAACCCGCGGCCCGCTTGATATAATTTTGCGGCCCGCGAGATTTTTCGTAAGTTTAAAAAAAAACTTTACTCTTCGAGCTATAATTTTCCTTTATAAGAACAATGTTTAGTTGCAAAAATGGAAAAAATATTGCCCACCTCAAATGTATTTCCGAAATTCGGACTAGGTGTACCAAAACTAGTTAAAATCTTGTTTTTTTAGTCAAATTTCCAAAAATTTTCTGGGGGAGGACCCCCAGACCCCCCTTTGGTACTTGTAGTACCTTAATTACTCACAACTTTTCTAACATTTAGTTGTTTAGGTCGCAAATTCTACTTAAAAATTTATTAAAAAGTTACATTGGGCCTATTAAAAATGCGTGAGAGAGGCTGAGGAGTAATTTAGGGCCCCTCCCAAAATAAATTTTTACATAAGCCACTGATCTCATCAATACATATTCAATACCTTAATTACTGTCACTATATCACACCATACTTGCATTCATAAATGTAGTAATTTAGACGAAGAAATAAAGTATCAATTAATTTTGTTTTTATTTTTCACTAAATATTTTTGTTTTGGGACTTCGTCTTCAGACTTTGAGAGATTATTAAAATGACAGTAGTGCGTATCCACCTAACTTAGTTTCGAATAATTCAGAATGTTTTTTTAACGGCACCTGTTTAATTTCCCCTAATCTAAGTACCCTAACTCCCTAATCTAAATACCTATTTTATACTTTTCAACTTTTTATATGCGGCCCGCGGGAGTATTGTGGTTTTCCAAAGTGGCCCTCAAGATCATTTGGGTTGGCCATCCCTGGTTTATACAATATTGAAATTTAGTGCATCAAAATTTCAATCCAGTGTTGTCATCTAAAACTTGACATATAAAAGTACCCTTAAGGAGGTATACCTCAGAAAATATTTCAGTCAACCCCCCCCCCCGAAACAAAAGTCTGGTTACGGCCCTGCTCGAAAAGGAGATTTGCTGCATGATCTTCACTCTTCTATACATGAAAATGGACACCCCGATGAATTCTTACCCTGCAAGAGCTTTACATACCGTCATACCACCATAAGCACAAAGCTGATGTATTAGGCTACATTGTATAAGATTACTACAAATCACTATCCTTATTATGAAATGAACATCGCTTACTAATTAAGACACTAACTGAATGTTACTTAAGTATGAAGGCGGTAAAATTTCACCGTCACTCCTAAATTAGAAGAGCGTCGAAATCACAACAGTGATCTGCAGTTTTCAAAGACTGTATGAAAATGTTAAACAATTTAGGTATTTCTCTAAAAAATGTCATAACTGATTGATTTTTACTATTACCGCTTAACACTGAGTTTACTTGCAAGTATCAAATTAGGAGAATAGTATACTTGAAAGTCAATGGGGGGCTTTTAAAGTTAAATGTGAGAAGACTTATTTTTACTAGCCATGCCACTGTATCATAAGTAAATCGGGAAAAAACATATTCCCAACCGGGATCGTGAAAAGGTGAGATGCTACTATTCTAAGAAAATTAGTGGTCACCTAGTAAGTGGAGCAATGCAAGGGTGTGAATCAAAAAACATCAAAGTCAATGGTCAAAGATGTTAAAGAGCAAAGAATGCTGAAAAGTAAGAGTACTTTCAAGAGCAAAGAAAGGCTGCAGGTGCAGAGGAAAGGTATGCCGGAAAGAAGAGAGGGGCAAAGTGATACAAAGGTAAGACGGGTTCATGAATAATTACATTTCAGGCTAAGTGGTTAGCAAACTTCAAGAGGGGGAACAACTGGACTCACTCAGCGTTCTGCAAATTAAGAGGTTGCTTGGGAAAAAATTAAAAATAGTAAGTTTTAAATACCTTTAAATAAATTTTATGAGAGAATAGACATTTAAGTACAAAACTTTATGCTTAACACATTTCAGCAGAGTAATGCCTTGATTATTAGTATATTTAATTTCACATCACTCAACAATTCTAGTTAAAACTTAATCAGCTGGATGGAACTATAGTCATACCATCAGGAGAAAACCTTTGACAGAAAAAAGAAATCTGAAAATATGTACAAAACCAAATGATAGCCATGCAGATTTTGCACAAAACGTTTGTTCATCGTTAATGAATTACCCCTTCAACACCCCTGTTCAATTGCAATTATTTCAATTATTCCTGTTGCAATTATTTCAGCACCCCTGAAATTGAGTGGAAGACGTCAAAAGTTTTTCTCCTGGCGGTATGACTATACGTATACGGATATTGCTGACCAAAGAAGGTCCCTGAAAATCACTATATCTAGATTCTGAATGTCCCTTTTCAACAAAGTATTTCTGGTCACAGCAAGTTATTTGTTTTAGATTGATCATGGATCAATAAAGTCACTGTAGGAGAGGTGAATCCGTGGCTGGATCAGTCTTTTGGAATGACTTGTAACTAGAGCTGTGTCATTAGAATCATGAAGCACTGTAAATAAAGATACATATTATCATTATTTTAATTTAAAGGTAAAACTAAGGGGGGGGCTTAGAAATTTCAAAAACTTTTCGTTTATTTTATTGACATTTTATATTAAAACCGATCCGATAATAATTAAAATTTAATTTTCCCTTTTAAAACTTTCAACCCATTAATTTTAAATTCAACAAATTTAATTATAAAAATTTATCATAAGTATTAAAACAATTGTTTTAGTAAAAGAGTAAAAATTTTAATTTAAAAATTATTTTTAATTTTAATGTTATTCTTGGAGGGAAATGTTGCTTATTACTCAGCATTTTAATACCTATTAGCATAAAATAGTATTTTGAGCTTTCATTTTTGAAATTTAATAAGATAGTGTATGATAGGAAATATTTCTTGCCAGATATTAGTATTTAAAGGCCAAGATACTTTTAACTTACGCCCAAGTGCTTAACTAGATCAGGAGGGTCATAAAATAAGTAAACCTGTTTGAATCTACGTAGCGCTTGTTTAGTGGACAAATGTCGATGAAATCAGGTATTTACGTAATATGCACCATGGGAAATCTAAATATGCAATCAAAAAATTTTTCCAAGACGATGGGATCAATTTTTAGATCTTCTTCACCAATTCTTAGATTAACTTCATAAGAAGTTGAGTATTTATGGCAGAGACTGTTTACTTTCAATGAAATTTTAAATAAGGTCTATGGCTCATAATTTTTTTTTTCGTGTGTGCTAAGCTTAATTCTCGCAAATACCAAATTTCATCGATATCTGTCCTCTAGAACCAGCACTCTACACTAGGGTGTCCCGAAAAAAACGAAATTTCTCTGATCGCTTAGCGGTAGTGCGGAAAAGTTGTGAACTACCATCACTATGAAAGGTGTGAAATCTTAAAACTCTGGGTTAATATCTTCTGTTGCCCCAAACGGCCTAAAGTTCTGAAAATTGACCTAAAAATGACCAAACTTCAAAAATTAACAGAAAATTCCAAATTTCAGTCATGATTCTGGGGTTAGGCTTAAAAGTTACTATTAACATACAACTACATCTGCAAAAAGTTTTAAACTTATAGGTTAATATCTTCTGTTGCCTCACGGGGCCTAAATTTCTGAAAATTGGACTAAAAATAACCAAACTTCAAAAATTAATAGAAAATCCCAGATTTCAGTCATGATTCTGGGGTTAGGCTTAAAAGTTACTATTAATATACAACTACATCTGCAAATAGTTTTAATCTCATAAACCAATATCTTCTCCCTCCTTATTAACTTTAAAATTTGGAAAATTGACAAAACTTAAAAAAAAATACAAAACAATTACCTCATTTTGATGGAAGAGAAAACTTTATTTTTCAGAGAGACAGAGAAATAACATCAACATTATTGCTTGTAGTGATTTTTGGTATTAAATTTTAACATTTGCTTTCTTAATTTTAGTGTCGCTGTAACAAAGGAATCCCTGTTCTGCGGGCCAACCGTTTTTCCGGAGGCTGCTGTGATTAATTTCACGATAAGCTCAACAGCTTGTGTATGCGATGGTAATTTAATAAATTCCCAGCATTCTGTAGGCATACCGTCCTGAATCATCTTCATAAGTTCTTGAGAACTATCCTCTCTGAGAACTGGAGAGGATGTCACATAACAAGATGCCCAGTCAATGAGATCTACATAGTAATGGGGGGGGGGTTACAACCCCAATAACCCCCCCCCCTCGTTACGCCTATGGTTGCCAGAGCTTTCATTTCAACTGGATATCACTGTTGACTGAACTTTTTCTGTCAGCAATGCCTTTTCCTTTCGTAGGAAACTATTTATTTAACTACATGTTGTCTCTCTACAGACTGATCTCATTTTCCCCCAACTATGGATATTTTAGTGGGTTATGTCTCTAAATACTTTCGTAGAAAAGTCGTAGCCTACCAGCCAACAGAGAAATCCAGGTAAAGTAAAGCTCTGACAACTTTTTCTGCCAGAGTTTTTCTGTTTCTGGACGATTATTTTTTGCAGTGTGTGGTTTAGCATTGCGGATCTGAGCATAAGCTACATTGGCCAAATAACTGTACCAAAGCTGAGACACCCACAAGCGATCGTTAAGGTGAAATCATACTAAAACGATTAGACTTCTTTGAGGTTGGGCCAGTCTTCTTCCGAACGTACTACGACAGTTTCTAAAACATGAAAAACTGAAAAATTTTCCCTTCACAAGGAAGGCGGTTCACAAGGAACTGTTCTTTTAGGAACTAACCAAAAAAAGGCCTCAAAATGAATTTTTACACTACATTGAGAGACGAATTTTTAAAAAATTTCTGGGGGAGAACCCCCAAACCCCCCTCTAAAAGTTTTACGTCTGTTATACTGTGTTTTTCCCCTTGAAAGTTAAGCCTCTTAGATGAAGTTTTCCCTTCGGAAGGTTTGCAAAAAAAATTGTGTATATTATACCTATATTATGAGACACTTTTCAAAAGGGAGTAATATGTTGGAGGGGTTGACTGGTCGGAGTAACACCCCCCATAGGTTATCTCTAGTTACAACACTGCTGGCAACTTTTGCTGCCAAAGCTTTTCTGTTTCTGGACGATTAGATTTTGCAGTGGAGTTTGTTTAAAAAATTAACTGATTACACGATCACAGAGGTATTGCTTTGGGACCAAACAAAAGAAAAATTTCACCACAGAAAACTAATATATACAGGGTGTCTCAAAAAGGTTGGTAAATCACAATATCCCCCTCCGAAAATGTTTCTTAACTACCGAAGGCACCAAAAATGATCGGGCTCAGCTGATCAATTTACGAATATCTGAATCGGAACAGCTTTAGAAAGAGTCCTCCAGTTGCCATGTGTAACAACAGCAACATGAATAAGTGTTGTAATAGTACTATTAGATCTCTAACAATAATCTACTGCTTACCATTATTATAGGATCTAATAATAATATTAATAATTAGATCTCTATGGTTGTCAGTCATAATTTGAGCTGTGGGTAAACATGGCGGCTGGATGATTTTCTAAAGCTGTACCTCTGAATTTATCATACTGATAATTATTACAATTACTGGTTATTATTGATTACACTACTGATCATATTATCATTATTGGTACTTACGTATTATCCCGTCGACCGTGACGCTTAATCCGAAAACTTATCAAATCCCATTGACTTTACTATTACTGTGCCGCTGAATTAGACGGCCGCTGAACGGTAGACGGGATAGTACGTAAGTACCTCATTATTGATTCAGTGTTGTGTGTTGATCGGTTTAGCTGATACCATAATGGTTCTTACATATTATTCCGTCGACAGTACAGCTGTGCTGAATTCGAAAAAGTTACCAAAGCCCATCGACTGTTCTATAGCTGTGCTGCTGAATTAGACAGCCACTGAATGGTCGACGGGATAATACGTAAGTACCAAAATAATCTTCGAATCCATCATACTTAAGTTTTTTTTATCTCTAAACTAATCAATTATAGTGATCATTAGGTGATGAACTGATCATTAAATAACCTGCTAATTTTGAATTGAGTCTTTAAACATGGCAGACATGGGGCCATTAATTGGATGTGAAAATTTGATTGGAACACAAACACAAGGCAACGAAAAAACCAGGCACGATATGAAAAAATCTACACAAAAACATGAAACTTACTTTGTGTTGTTAAAAATCCCGACTTTCTGGCATGATTTTAATTTTGTCAGGTATACGTGGAATTTTCTTACTGAAGACGAAGCCATTCCCACTCTGCTAGCCAGACAGCAAGGTCAATAGCCGGTTGCCACCCTTAATGCTTACTACGGTTACTAAACTTATTCTTTGAAATTGTAGAACAATAGTTTGATTGATTTAAAATATCCTCGTCTTGTGGTCGGGTAGTTAGAGTTATCCACGCTTAAGTACGAGTTTTCGTTGCCTGAACTCTCCTATTCGTGAGATTGTAAAATTTATGGTGCCATGGCATTGGTGAGGTGTGCGATACTAAAAAAAAAACCCTTTTTAAGGAAAAACTAGGTCATATGACATCAATTTTAATCCGGGATGCCATACTGGTTTAGAACTAGCAATCAGTTTTTTTCAAAATGGAAGCCTCTGGGCGCTTACTGGACAAATAATATAAAATTAAGCCATTAGTGTCTAATTTTGATTTAAGTCTTAAGAAAGTCCAATCAATCTTAAATTACGCTTGAGCATCTGAAAAGCAGGAATCCTTTCATTGGATTAAAAGTGATACAGGGTAGTGTGGTGCATTCTTTTGGATTTCGGTAGATAAGTTCTGAATTTAATAATTCACGAAGCGCTTATGTTTGCTTGTTATCAAGCTGCAGTGCACAAACACAACATACGGTATGATGATCGTACATGGCCGGATTTTTTTGCGACTCTCAAATCTTGAATTAATAATTAAATTATAATGCATTTTAAAAGATCTCGAAATATATAATTAAAATATTAATTTTTTATGGGTTTGTAAACTAATTCAAAAATTGAAAAATAAGAACTATTTATTTTATAAGAGCCATCTTACTGCAAGTTTTTAACCATCCTAAGTATAAATAGAAATTTCACTAAAATGAACATACGTTTATTCATGATATATTTTGTACCAATAATACCTTCACAGCCCTTATCTGTTTTCTGAACATAAGAAAACGCCTTAGTTACATCGCAAATCAAAACTATATTTTTACTGACTGATTTACTTAAAAAATATATTATTTATCTTATCTGCTATCAGAGAGATGGTAATATGAGGCTAAGCCTCACACTCATTTTTCTTCACCTTTCTGTTCAATAATAAATGGACCAATTAAGATTTTAGGGTTTAAGAAAACAACTTTGTTTACTACAGTAAACTAAGTAGCTATGGATACAAAATTTTAGGTTTTTAAAAAATTTACTTCACTACTAAAAAGTTTTAAGTGTTTGGTAAACCACATTTTCCAACGAGGGAGACAAGAGAGAAAAAGAAAAATAACAAAGAAAGAAAGCATGGAAGTGTTTATTACAAAATAGCACAACACACAGCTTGTCTCGGTCTGACAAAACTTCCAGGTCGCTTGTACATGTTCTACATAGGAAATATTTCGTTTGTTTTCAAACTGCATGACATGTGAGATGAATGCACAAATGAAACTCTCAACAAGTTAAACTCTTAAAAAGTGTGGAAAGAGACAGCTTTATGATGATTATGTTCAAAAAGTGCAAAAATGGCATCAAAATTCTGACATTTTTTCCACCAGACTTCTTGCATAACATTCAGAAAAAAATACCATTCTCTAACATAGAATAAAATATTTCATTCGGTAAATGGCATATCTGCAGTTTAAGAATATTAACTTGCACAACAACTTTTATCATTTACATATTATAGGCTCTGCTGGAAGCAAAGAAAGCCCATTTCTTTACAGGCTGGCTTCACATTTCCTGCATATACCATGCCGATTCAAAAAGATATTACTTAAAATAAGGTTACTAGTAGAAAATTTAGCCCATGACCAGAAATATTTTTGCAAATTGTATTCTATTAAAATTTCCATAACATGGGGAATTAACTTAGTTGCTTATAATTAAATTTCACATGTTATAATATTAAATTATGCTGGTTATCCCTCTCCCTGAGATTCCATTATTACACTTATGAAAAATTTGATTAATTACTAAAATGCTGCACACAATTTGCATCTTGTCAACAACTGACCTTTCACCTTCAGTTTTTAGTACAAATTTGAGTTTGCAGATTTTAAAATAAGTGCAAACTACATTGGCTTTAACATCTCTAGAGCCCTATATAGAATAGCTGTACAATGATAAATTACATTGCGATAAATTTGGAATTTAATCTAACATCAAATAATACCTTTACAGCAACAAGAAAATTCATATTATATTCATTAATACTTTTGACATTAACTAAGATCAATGATATCTTTACAAAGCAGTCTTACTGATTCTCATGCTGGATCAATGTTATTTTCCCAAACTTCAAAGTTAAGTAGTTTATTAGAGAGGATAACATACTAGACCATTTCATGCTCTAACTTAAAATAATTCCTTTTCAGTAGGCTAAAATTTGACACAAATTTAAAATATATATATACAATCTTAATTTTTTGAGACCCTACACACAATGCTATTTTCTTATTAAAATTTTGATTCATAACCAACACAATAGTAAAAACCAACAACAATGAAAAGTTTATTTTTCCAACTTTTACATTTCTGTATGTTAGAAGAAAACAATTTAAAAAAAGAAATCAAAGTGATAAATTGTAAAATTATTAAATTTCTAGCAATGAAAGATGATACGTTAAAATTTCATTCCTACTATTTTGATACTATTCCCATAGGAACTTTAGATTTGTGAATGCATGAGAGATTTTAAATTGTATAAATTACAATATAAATGACCTAATGGGAAAAATAGACCTTTAAACAATTGTAAAAAGTTACATTAAGCCTCATAAATTGATGAATTATGTAACTATTACATATAATAGTAGAACTGGCAAAATAAAAGAAGAAAATAATTTCACATTTATCTTACACATTTTGAACTCATAATCATGACAGATAGAGTTAAGCTTAGATCATTATTATTCTTTGAAGTTTTATTGATAAAATAAAAATATTTACTTTTTAAAAGTTAGTTCAAGTTAATTTAAAATATAAATTAAAATAATTTAAAATTTTCAAATTTAAAATATGATAAGCAAATACTTTTCATTAGGAGAAATGACAGTAAACTATTTAAGTAATAAAAACAGAAAAATAGGGGATTCATTGATATTTTTCACAATAATCCAAATTTAATATATAGCCTGAATTTTTCATAATTTAACATTAGGTGTGAAAAAGTAGCAATTATAATCCGGCCTTTAACTTTATGGTACTCTTTTCAAATTAAATGAAAACTGCAGTCTGCAACAAACATTTGCTTTGTCAAAACAAAAAAAAAAAATAGATATTTTACTTGTCCAACAAATGAGTTACTATCACTTGTGCTTGCTGGAAAAAAATCAACTCTAGGTCTCCGAAACTTCCGAATAATGACAGGAAAATATATCTGGATGAAGACCAAGGTGAGAGAGTGCACCGACTTCTCGCTTCACCTCGTATTCACACAATCCAAAATGCATGCCAGCACGCCGGGTACTCCATCCAGAGCTACTAACACATGCATGGAAAAATAAATCACTTGAGGAAAAGTGGACCACTGAATAGGCTAAAGAACGAGAATCTTGCTTTCCATCCCTAAAATGCACTGATATAGTCCACAAAATTTCTGTACAGTTAGCAAAATCCATCCATTCTACACAAGCTGCCAAAAGGACAAGAATTTTCCAGTTCTGTGAAACACTGGCAGTATGCTTCCGAAGTAGATTGCTTTTGAGAGAGTTTCGCAAGTCCTTCATTGTCCAGATTCATTCACAACCATGGAAACAGAAACAAGCAGAAATCCTATAGGAAGAGTCGTATCAACAGAAAACCATTGGTCGTGAGGTTCCACTTGAGGCACACCAACTGTACACTTTTCACAAATCAGCTTTCATGGTTCCTTTGGCTTTTCTTAGTCCACAGATCACATTCTTCAGTGTCGTTCTTGACTTAAATAGGAATGCCTGAATTAATAATACAGGGAAGAGCGAACTTTAGTAGATCACTTCATACACAGTGGCTTTCTTATCTCCGGATCCGGTGACAATGTACTTATCGTCCGATGATATATCGCAGCTCAAGACTGAGGATGATTCTTTGGACTAAAGGAAAAGAAACACAAGATTAGAATTTACAGCAGTTGATGGGAAAACACATTAATAAATCGTACTTTCCACATTTCAGCAAAGTGGTACAAAAAAGTACCAGTTATTTAAATAAACAGAATAAGAGACCAAAGTAAAAGATAAAAGGCTAAACAGATATCATAAGTGTGAGAGATGATTTAAAAAATTAAGTAAATGTATTAACACAATTATGTTGCATGAATTTCAATTTGTTTTAAATTTCATGGAAAACAAAAATATTAAGGTTATAGTTTAAATATATTTTCTTACCTGAAATATACTAGCTCCATAAGGCGTGCGCCATGCATTTAGGAGGTTATCTTTTCCAGTAGACACAAACCATTTACCACAGGATGCAAACTTAAGAGATAGTACACAACTTTCATGAAGGTGCAGCTGATACTTATCGGGCTTTGTGCAGTGCAGTACTTCCACATTGCTGCTCTCCATTCTGAAAGAAAACAATTAGTTGTTTAGTCTGACCATACTAAAATTTTTTAAAACTACACTTTCATAATTTAGTCTTATTAAATATAAAACAGAAAACTTACCCAACAGCAAGCCATTCTCCAGTAGGACAATAACCAAGAGAAAATATTTGGGAACTGAAATCATGCTGTTGAAGTTGTCTCCCCTAAAAATTAACAAGTCACTTAGTCATCAACCTTTATTCCCAAAACAAATACACAAATAAAGGTATTTCTTACATATTATGGCTAGAATTTATTTAGAATTAGCATACAAGTTTATTATACTGTGGGCCTGTCTGCAAAACTATGCAAAAAAAACCCAACCAAATGTATTAAAAAACTTTCAGAACTAAATAAAATTTGAAGTCCACAAAAAAAACAAGCTGATTATTAATTGGCAAGTTAGCTATAATACAAATGATCCCTTCAACAAACTTGTTACACCATATACTTATTTATAATAATTTTATTTATACTTGTCTTTTTTAAATAAGATAAGATATTTTGATCTAAATGTAAACACACATTCTTAGTTGTTGTTATCCAACACTCAGGTAATAAAAATTTAAATATTAAATTGCAATTTTAAATTTGTTTTAAAAAAAAAATATATGAATTTTAGCTGATGGATTGTCCGTATAAGAGGTATCCTCATTTGCAAACTATTAATAATCATTGATAGACTTACAATAATGCAACTTACTTCTCTCAAGTCCCATGATCGAACTGTGTTGTCTAACCCGCCAGTCCATAATTTATTACCATCGCTTGAAATATCAATACAACTAGCACCATCAGTATGCCCTTGAAATTGTCTGGAAAAATATGGCATTGTTAAAATAAAGTGTCACAATACTTAATGATCAAAATGCATTAAGAAGTAATAGCTAATTTAGATATTGGCAAATATATTAAGAAATTTACCTGACTAGAGTTTGATTATGGAGATCCCAGACGGCAATATTTCCATCACTACAGC
Organism: Tetragnatha montana; assembly: GCA_963680715.1. NCBI lineage: Eukaryota > Metazoa > Arthropoda > Arachnida > Araneae > Tetragnathidae > Tetragnatha > Tetragnatha montana. The sequence goes on from OY796680.1 coordinate 24,383,556, forward strand.
AACTGAAACATACTTTGGAGTCAGGACTGATGGCCAATGCATAGCACGCAGGTGCGCTTGAGGTCAATTCAGCCTTGATTCTAGGTGTTGGCTGAAAATAAATACACTAATTGAAAAAAAAAATTGCATAGCAAATTTGTGATTTAGTAACAATGCAATGGCAAACAACAAAGCAATAAAATAAACAAATATATTTTTTTAAAGTTACAAAAATTAAAGAAAAATAATATAAGCACGGTTATTCTCCACAAAAAAAAAGATTAAAATCATTAAAAAAAGATAAGTACACTTTTATTTGTTAAGTGATTAAAAAAGTGAAACTCCTCTAACTCTTCCTTTCAACAGTTATGTTGGATGATGGATAAGGAGAAACAAGCCTTTTTTTTTAGCTAGATATAGAAAGCTTTTTTTTAAATCTAACATCTAAAATTAAGTAGTCTGAATTCATCACCTCTCTAAAATTTAGCAGTTCAAATATAAATTGCCATTTCAGCTTATATCACAATTGAAGGAGTTAAGAATATACAAAAATAGAGTTTCTTATATCAAACTACTTTTCTACATTTTATAATAATAAATCCATCCCTTTCATGCAAGAAATTATAACTTAAACAACCACAACACTAGAAAAAAATAACAGAAACTTACAGCAGCAAGATCCCAAATAGAAATGGTACTCGCTTCCCCTCCAACAATTAAAGTTCTTCCATCAGGAAGAAGCTTGCAGGATCTGATGTAATTATCTCTTTGCTGAAAACAAATTTCAAAACATTTAGGCCTGAAGTGAGTTTGACAAGTCTAACAACTAAACCACATTCAAAAATAATATTTACTTACCAAACAGTCCAACTGGGAAACCGGGCTTTTACTTCCAGGTTGGCTTATGTCCCAAACTTTAACACACCCCTAGAAAGAATAACTAATTAAAGACTACACATTCACTGATCATTAATTGAACTGATACTGAACCCAACTCAAATAACAAAATGTTTGCAAAATTTGTCTATTTTTTAAACATAATTATTGGACCTACCTACCAACTTTATTATTTATAAGGATTTCTGTCAAAAAATTAAATAGATGCCATAGTAACTATCCTATGACAAAATGGTGATGCATTATCACAGAAAGAAAAACCCCACTTCTGAAAATATGTTAGGGCTTGCATTATGATACCCAATTCCTGAAGATGTTTTCACAAAACAAGAGAATAGATGTAACTGCATATTGTAAACTATAAAAATTGTTAACATGCTATCTTTTCAATAATTGTGTATGACATGCCATTCAGTTTACAGCAGCAAGGTAGTTAAGAAGTCAAGGCTTAACAAGTGATCCAAATGCTAAGTATCTCCTAAAAAGCTCCTTACCTTTCCACCAGTGTAGACATATTTTGTAGGATTGGAAATAGTGACAGCACAAACGACTTCTCCGTGACTAAGAGTGTTGATTTGCCTGGCATGCCTAGGAATTCCAGACCCTACTAGTGCATCCGGAGGAAAAGGAACGGGCTGCATTTGACCATCAGCACTTACATGGAAGGAATAGGCTCTGAAATACAGGAAATCTCCATTCAAGAAACACTTTAAAATTTCTACAATGACAAGTATCGTTTAAAATATTTATAAGATACATAGGTTTGTTTCATTAAAGTATTCAGAATGAATCATTAAGTCATAAGAAATAAGAATAAAACTTACGGTTTTCCACCTGAAATGGCGCCAAATGCTGGAGCGCGCATTGATGGATGAGGGTCATAGCCAACCTATTAATAAATAAAATACTATTAACTCATTGCAAAATATTAGAATAGTAGTCAAAGTAGCATATAAATCTTCCATAGAAAAGGTTTGTCTCCTGCAGCAGCAACCCACTTTTAAAACACAAGTAAAATAGTAGACATCCAATAGTTTATATAATCATTTTTTAAACTGCTTAAAATAATTAACCTTTTATAAATTTATAACATAATATTTCCCTCTTAACAAGAGAAAAAACAGCATCTTAGCCTTATTTAAATCAAGTTGTTTTATCAGATAAATTATTTAATAATAAAGGATTCAATTAACTATGAATATCCACAGTGACGCCAATGGAAAAAAGTTTTCTGCTTTACCAAGCATAGGTAGGGAGAATAACTGTCTTATACTGGGCAGCAAAATCTTACAACCCAAGAAATTGACTAGAATTAATTTTAACAGAACTTTCCACGCTGAAAGAATAACCTCTCGCACATGAGTGCAGGGGGAAGCCCCAAACCACACAAAGAGCTTCTCTATTTACCAGGCCATAAAGCCGGGGGTTGGAAAACTCTAAACCAACCCATAAGACCAACAGACAGTATTGAACAAAGACGAGACACTTACAAGAGCGCGAGAGTAGTTGTTGAGAGCCGGAGACATATTGCTGTGGAGAACTCCCTGAGAAAATGCTGCGCTGGAGCTGAGATCAGCTGGAAGACCAGGATGGCCACCTGCAGGTCCATGAAGAGGATAAGGGTAAGAAGGACCTAGAAGCAAAGTCACACATGACACACTGAGGAGCAGAGAATTAATTCACTATTAGGGATCATCTGGAATGGGAAGATGCTCACCCAAAGGAGGAGCTTTAGGAAGAGATTTCATACCACTGGAGCCGGGGGTGCTGCCACCGGAGCTAGTAGGAGTTACAGATTTCGGAACTGGTGTAGTGGACTTTTCATTCTGCAGGAGAGAGAAAAGGTTAGGATTTAGAGGTGGTGATCCTTAAATACACAAATGTGTGAATATCATGCGAGTATTTAATTTGCGAGTCACAATTTCATGAATTTCTGCACCATTTCAACTCTTAAATGGATATCAGGCAAAACTAATACAAATAAGTGGTCAAGACAATTTTTCTACACCACTGACCAATATTGCTTAAGACAGTGACAATGTGAGTAACAATTATAATAGTCTAGTCCCCATTGTCATAGTTGGAGCAAATTAGTGAGGCAAGGCATGTAGTACCATATATTATATGTTCCGGGCAAAGTGATAAATACTCACGGATAAATGTAATTAAATTTATTACTTTGCCCGTCACATATTTAGTTTTGACTAGAGTTTTTAAACTTTGCTTTGTACTTGACAAGGATTTATCCAATAGTGTCAACTAGATCATACCAGACAACCGCTGTTATCTGGTTAAGAAATAGTTTACTAATGTCAGAGGTACTTACATCTTTATGCTTAGACGAGGGAGTACTGGCATTGGACGATATACTGCTGTGAGGACTGGGGGCACCGAGTTCCTTTTTTACTACCTTGTCAGTTCCATTTTCTCGAGGACTTGGTGCGCCATTAGGAGGCCCAACTGAGTCCTAGTAATTTCAAAATATGTATGACTGACGTGCAACTAGCATTCCCCCCATTCAAACAATAAAGCAATTAATTTAACAAAAGTTAGAAAAAACTCATAAGAAAAAGTAAACATGTAATTAAATCTTGCATGCAAGATAATTTATTAGAGAAGCTTACACTGTTAATTTATTAACTATAAAGCACAACTATACAAAGATCTTAAAAAATGATTTTTTAATACAAAAAGAATTCCAACTTTTAATTAAGTATTAAATATGACCTGTAAGAAAACAAGCCACTGTGAAATTACACCGGATTATTATTATAAACTTAAAACTCTAAAGACTGAGTAATATTCGTGTAAAGCAAAAAAAAGGTGCTCGAAAAAAGCAAAGGGAGTGTATAAATCTCTGGCATTTAAGATTGAAAAATTTAATTAAGAAGAGAATTAATTTACCTCATTTGCAACATCTACTACTAGCTCTTGATCACTTTTTTCGCCATCACTATCCTAAAAAAACAAAAGTTATGGAAACATTTTTATACAGGAAACAAGCATCAGTATTTTTGCACTTTTAATAACAATGAAAACAGTTTTTAAAGCACATGGCTAAGCGAGGAGAAAAAAAAAGATAATTAACCCTGTACTCAAAAGCCTTTTTTTTATAAGTTTACTCGTGTTCGTCGGTAAATAGAAATGCAAATTGAACTTCTTGCAAGGATAAATTTGGCAAAGTGATGCTGAAGTTGTACAAATAAAGAAAATATGGGTCCCAAAAAAAAAAGCCGGTGATTGAGCACATCTGCTGATAAAGAATATCCTGCAAAGCTCAACAATAATAAAAACTTCATTAATTCTACTAATTGGCACCTTTTTTAATTACCTGAAAAATTTAAAAATCTGACTCAATTCATTGCAAAGATACTTTGGAGCATCCTAATTACTTTTAAGGAACGTTTAAGGAGGTGGACAAACAATGGGTACATCTGGTTGCAGCTAATCAAACAAACTATAGACAATGCTACAATTAGACAACTTCTTTAACGCGCACTGAAATGGATGATAATTAAATTATCAAATAAAATGTTTTATTGGGCACTTTTTGCCTATGCAATTAAGCTGCTTAATAAAGATTTTAATTAGACAAAGGATACTTTTTTCTTTTCAACTCGCTCCAAAAAACAAGGCACAAAAAGTGTAACAAGGAATGCAAATAAAGTTCCACACCTCTTTTCAAGAACATAATTAAAACACAAAAACTAGGAAAGGCAGTTAAGATTGTACCGCCGCTGTTCTTTCATGTGGAGAAAGAAAAGGAAAGACAAAGCACTCGCTCAATCTGAAGTGATTAAAAAATTATAATTACTTTTTCAATTTGCTCAATTAAGACAATGAATTTATTTCTCTCTGCTTTATTTACCGGACAATATATTTGGGAGAGCAAATAGGTTGGCTTTTTCACTCAATGAAAAAAAACCTCGCGGGGAATTCTCTCGTTCGAAAAATGTTAATTTCTTTGAACAGTTTAAAGTAATTTACATTGATGTTCAAATACAAGCCTCAAACACCGCTAAAAAAAGAGTTAAAGGACGGATTTCAGTTAGGAGTTTTTTAAAACAACTATTATTAGTTATATATTTTTTTAACTGGAGTAGCCCGAGGAAATATGCCCGAGGAAAAAGAGCTAGGTTTCTGATAATGATCGAAGTAAGTGAACCATAACGTTTCATAACAAACTATTATTATTCAATGCTGTTATTTCAAACATACAAATGAATAATTATTCTTACCATGCATTTTTCTTCCTTTTTGCGCTTTTTGATGTCATGGTCAACGTCAGGAGACCTAGAACGGAACTTTTCCCTGTCGTTGGGTGATATGGAGTTTCTCTAAAAACAAGAGAGGCTAATCAACCACAAGAGAAACCATCAACAAACATTTATTATAAGGCTATCAATTACCAAAGGAAAACAAGATAAACTAATTTGACAGATGAAACAAAAATCCACTCACACATACCATGCATTCACAAGCAAAATTACATACTCGGAAGGAGTAAAAAAATCCGTCATTCCCGTCATAGAAGGTCGTAATAACATAATATAAATCCATAGCTCCGTTCAGACAACCCAACATTTTAAATAATCATCTCACTAAGTATTATAAACCCATTTAGATGACATCATTAATTCTTTGGACTAAATTAAAATCAGCCATAAAGTTCACCATTGAAATCCTTCTAGTCTTGAAACGAAATTAACAGAACTTTTAAATCACTTATTAGCGAATTTTTCATTTTATAATATTAAAGGTCTCAAAACAAAAACTACCTATTTCTTTTACTCAGTAAACTGAAATTAACTCAACAAACTGAATTTCGTAAGTATAAGCGATGTTAAAGATAAATCAATCCCTCTTTTCCTCAATATCTGCCAAGTAAAAAAAAAAGCATCAAACACACGAATATCCATCCAGATTGTTTACATCTAATGAATATCAGTCTCTATGAGGTTTCACATACATTGGGACTAAGATGAATTACTAAATTACCCAGACAACCGTCCTGTAAGTCTGTCAATCCACTTATAAGCACCACCCCTAGATTTACTTTTCAGCATGTAACTTTTTCCCAATATCTTAGAAAACATTTGGACAATTCAATGCCAATTTTAAAGTAAAAGACACATGTACACAGTGACTTATCAAAGTGTTTCGTATATTGACAATTATTTGACTCTGTTATGGAGTACAAATCTGCCTCTAGCTAGAAAGCTTAGAATATCTTTCAGATTTAGACCTTGAATAAAAAATGGTGAAGTATTCCTGACACTGAAAATTTTAACTTCTTATGAACCCTACATCACAAATCTTTCACTAGAATGCTAAGAACTCTGGAAGAGTGCAAACCAAATATCCCCTTCAATTTGCGGGCAGCCCCGAATCGGCCGGAGCAAGAGTATATCAGGAGTAGGAGAGATGAAAGACTTCATTTTTCTCCTACTCATTAATCTCCAGGGGATGCATCGCAACACTCCGGAGAGAGACTTCATTAATGCTTAAGCATCCGCAGATTCCAATATATTCCGACTGCTGCAAGGGGACCGTAGTATGTATCATCGGATTCGGCCAGGTTCAAATGGAGCTAGCTGCTCTCCAATTACAACCCGAGGAAGTAATTGGAATGGGGGCCGAAGAAAGGAATTTCTGCGTCATTAGTGCGCGTTTTTGAGTATTTTACATCCAGTTTTATTGAATTCCTTCTTCGCTTTATTAATTTTTATCCGGTGGTTATCATTGGGGGGGGGAGGGTCAATAATGGTGTTTTGATTGGGCCTGCTCGGTGGGAACTATTGGTTTTAATGCGATTTTCCAGTGTTGGCGAAATGGAATTGATTGGGGAGGGGAAATTAATTATTTCAGATTTCACTTGAATGTATTGAACTTTGACTGATAAATAATTGTAGTTCAATGGAAGAACTAATTCTAAGTTTTCAATACCGCTAAATTTAATTCCACTAGATCCCAAAACACGAGCGAAAAATAAAACATTATTTAAAAGAATAAAACAATAATGTATATTGGAGGGCTGTTTTTAATTTTTAGAAAGCCTTATAATGGAATACTATAGAGTAAGTTAAGAACGAAATCGATAGCAAATGCCCTTAATAAGATTCTTCCACGTCAAAATAAACAGTACAAAATTTAATTTCTTATCTAAAAAAAGTCATGCAATGTAAATAATAATAGAATTATAAATTTGTTTTAAAATTTAAGTTAAGTTAGCTTTTTTAAAAAATTCATAGCAAGTACGTCAGATGGTTAATAGTTGAAATCAGTTGAATTTAAGTTTAAAGTGAATACATAATTAAGTTATCCAATCGACATTTATGAGGTCATTACACTCATTAAAAATTACTTTTATATCTTCACTCTATTAACATCTACACTCTTCAAGCCGCCATCACATTATCAATATTTCATCAGCATTCATTTATATGAGGTGATTGTAACATCATTTTAAAATCTCGAAAATAAATTTAACCGACTCATTTTTTTAACCAACACCACCCATTCCCCACACCGAGCAAATATTTTTCCCCGCAACCAACCACCCCCCAAAAAAACGGTGGTATAAAATGATGGATGCACAAAGTTGGGGGAGCTTTCGAGGAGATTACGCATGCATGAAAAACATTTTGATAAAGCGTCCCCTAACAACCATACCTCTTCATGAAGCCCGGACTGAATGGATTGGCAAAAGGAGCGGGCAACCCAAGCCGGGAAGCCGTACCGAATCGCACAGGCAAAAATTACTAGCCGTGCCTCTAATTTGCATAAGGGAAAGGGGCCTTTGTACCCCCAGAAGAGGATGGCTAACAGTTATATGGATTAGAGGCAGGGGGAGGCATTGATCAGGGACGGAAGAGGTACTAGTGTACACCAGGGGGTGCAGCAGTGCATGCCTAAAGCGATTAGATTTGAGGGGGGTTGGGAGGGAACAGCTGCTTTCCTTTCATCTCGTGCGGGAGGGGGGCAATCACACAATACAATGCTCATCTCAAGTCCGCCACATGCTTTTGATCAGATGAGTGAAAAACGAAAACGCGGTGTAGGGGGGGGGTGCATTGAGCGCGGGACGTGTTCAACTCCTTGGGACGCCTGGTGGCGGAAGTTTCGCTGTTAAAGGGGGGCTTTTTTTTTTATTGATGTCAAGGGGAAGCCAAAACGGTGGTTGACATAATGTGTACGTTGCTTCGCAACGTAAATTATTACCCGTCGTTTAAATATTTAAACGGGGAACTCGGTTTTGGAGGACGCGAAAAAAAAATGACTAATATCATCATCGCGTTGAAAGCAAATTGTGTTCTCCATAGCAACTTCGATTAACACTTGGCAAAATAAAGCCATTGCGATGAACTACGACGCAGCTATGACATAATTTTGAATTACATGACGAGGTCCATTTAACGTTTGGTAAAGCTTCGAAAACAGTGTTCAACTTTTAATTTACTACTGAGAAAGAGGTTTTATTTCCATGTACAATATGCAAGTTTAATTGGAATTAACTTAGATTTATAAAAGTAATTATTCAGTAGAATGAAATAAACAAAACATTATGAAAAAAAAAACTTAGAATTTTAAAACACATTCTGACAATTACTGACATCTTGCCACAGCACATTTCTTTTCAGTTCTGGAATCTCACCTCATTCTAACATATTTTCCATATCTTTTTTCAGTCGCCCACTTAAGCTTATCATCAAAATTCATGACTCAAAGAACACCTCACTTCCACAGCCCGGATAAAAAAAGCACATCTGCCCCCCTGAAAAACGGTTAAATAAATTCTCCAAGTAGGTGGCAAGAAACCCCGCCCACCAACCTTCCCTTCTCACGCCCCCAACCCAAGAGGGTTTTTTTTGTCTCCCTGGGTGGCAGCCCCCTCCCCTTCGAGAGCCCTATAAAAACCAATAAAAAAACTTTATAAACAAAAAAAGGGGCGTGTGCCCTGAGAAGGGGGGGAGGCTATCTGTCGACCCGGCACCAACTGTTGCTCCCTACGGTTTATGGTAAACATCACCGTTACAAAATATCGCTTTCACGAAAGGGAGGCCCCTGCAGAAACAAAGGGGGCCCCGTGCGCTTCCGGAGCAGACGATATGGGAGAGTGGAGGGTATCACACTCCCGGGGCTCCGGTTTCGAAAGTTTAACGAACGTAAATAATTCCCTCCTCCTCCTCCTACTCCAGAAAGATGGAGTGATTGATCAAGGAGGCAGAGGGAGCGGAAAAAATGGGAAAGGGAATTTCGCGGGAGTGTTCCGCCAGTGAAATGGAATCCCTTTTACCCCGCTTATTAGCAGCTTCGCTCCCGTTTGAGTTTCGTATTTTTAGGAGACAGAGACATCTCTGTGGAGTGTTAACAGATGAGATGGTATGCGAGGAAATATCGAGTTCGCGAAGTGAGCGGAAAAGCCGCGACAACTGGAAAAATGAGTCCCTAGAAGAGTCCCCCTCAAAGACAGATAGATAGTAACACAGGTTTCCCATAGTTTTGAAATGAAACTGGGAACGCCTAAACCTAGTTAATGACACGGTATTTATATTATTAAAATTATAAACTTATAAGTCCAGGCCCAGATAACTTTTTATAGATATTCTATATAAGGAAAAATAAACTAAGACCGGAGCGGTACAATAATTTATAAATATAATTTTCTCTGCGTGCTAAAGAGATTTAATCAATTGCTAAAATAAGTATATGCTTAACGGGGTAAAATTATCCAAATGTAAAAAGCAAAACAGGTAACACACGTTACAATACTACCCTAATTTGAAAGTTTAATCATTAAAGACAAGGAAATAATTCAACGAAAGCTTTGAAGTTCTTGTCACGAATTCTCAAATAGGAGCTACTAAAACCTTAGTTCCTGTCAAAAGTAATTTTTAAATGGCAGACGTAGATTAAGGTGAAACTATTTAAACAATAACTGCAAGAAACCAAACGACCTTTTCCAAAAGTTCTCCACACCAGCCATTTAATTGATAGTGTTACTCCGAAAGCTTCATACTCGCCCACCAAACAACAAATAATAAAAAAAGACGCGGATTCCGGGAATTCCAAAAGCGAAACAGCATTTAATCACATAAAGCCTTCAACTCCTTCAATACCACTCCGTTTCCAATCCGGGAGAAGGGAAAAAAATCCCCGAGTTTATCCAACAACGGGAATAAAAAAAAAGTGGCTGCACCCAAACAACATCCCGACCCGAAAACCGCTCCGGGAATCGATCCGGGAGCAAAACTATTCGAAAAGTATTCCGGAGGCACTTAATCAGGAGAGAGCGACGCGAATATTTATATCGGGAGGCCAATTATAATCGGGGGCAAGCGGCAGGGGGCAAAAACGAAAAAGGGGAAAGTCAACCCCTTTTCCGGAAAGCGAATGGTGTAAACAAAGATTAATCGTCATTAGTGGCACAGCGTGAGCGGCTGTTATTAGTTTGTTTGACAAGAGGACTCGGGAGAATCGATCTTTTCATTGCGGGAAAAACGTAATAAGAATCTGGGCATCGATCCTGGGCGCTCATTTGCAAACGGAGACAAATAAGCGCTTTAAATTGCCGCGCCCGGCTCTGTTTTCCGTTATTGAGAGGCTGTCGGCTTCTTTTCCCCGCTTTGATGGATAAGGGGACGATCGGATGAGGGCTTGGAGCGCTGCCATTTTGGGGTTACCGACTGGGGGCTGTGTTTTGCTCTTCTGCTGATGGGTAGGATCATTAAAAAGAAAAGTAAGCTATTTGCCTTACGTAAACCTATCTTTGTTTCTGGAGTTGTGGAAATTAAAATGCCCGTCAGAATAATGGTGGAGAATTCTTAACAGACAATTTAAATTTAAACTAAATATAACACGACTTCTTTATTACATTAATCTTAAGACTTTGACAACCATCGAGGAGAAAGGTGATGTGATTTTAACTTCCCGAACCTTAAATTCTACATTTGGTTCAGCCCATTTTGTCCGGCACTTGGTTACTTTGCAGAAATTGACTTTTAACGGTCCAACCTATTGAAGCAGAGCACAGGAAGAAGTTCCTTTTATGATGAGGGCACCTTACGAGGGAGGAGGGAAGCAATAGCCATTCCAACCAACGATTTACATACGACCGAGGCATATCAAAGCCCATCTCCGGCCGTCATTACCCAACAACTCCGGCACAAGTTGCGGGAGCGTTTTGGAAACTGGCTGTTGATGACATCTTTACTGCCGGCATTTAGAGGCCTTCTTCACAGCCGCTGTGCAGCATTTTTATCCCCATCTCGCCCATTTGAGTAAAATATTCATCTGACCGGCCGGAAAAGCGATTACCGGAGGGGGGGGCTTCGAAACTAAGCGACTCCTTTATAATCCAGTTTGCGTGGCAAATCCAAAAACGGTGTCTTCCCGGGGAATGGGAATAATGGAATGGCATCCAAGATTACTCCTTTTACCGTCTCCCGCTAATGACCGGATTCCGTGACTGCGCCGAGGGCCGCTAAGTGTGTTAGAGCACGCCCCGGCTACTGCCCCATCGATCGCAGGGGCTCCGGGTTGGCGATTAATCGATGATCTCCTCTCTCGCTGCGCCCTCCGCCTAATTCGCTTTGCCCCCCCCCCTCTCTCTCTCACCTTGCCACTTATTGCTCCTCTCGCCTCCATCGATACCGCTCATTGATAAGAGGGGGGATAAGGTGACTAATGTAGAACTATGGGCGTGGAGAGGGTTTTATTAATTTTGAATTGTCTCCGGCCGCAAAAACGAATATGAATCAAGTTTGTAATGAATTGTACACGCTGAAAAAGTTTATTTATGTTTTAATTTATTCCTATGGAAATATGATGGAATATAAATGTTTTGAATATTAAAATAGTTTGCTGCTGTAAATTAAGTAAAAAAATACTTAAATTCTAATAAATATATTTTTGTAGAAAATATTCTAATATTGGTATATCAACTAATTAGTAGTTTTTCCTCTTTTAAAAAAGAATTAATCACATAAATTTAATATTGTGGGTTGAGTACTGAATAAAATTTTGAGGGATTAACAACCTGTGACGGAAAAATCGGGCTGGGAACCCTTTTCATTTTTAGGATATGGTATTCTAATATTTATATCATATAATATTAATAATATATAATAGCCCCAACCTACCGTATTTACTATCAGTAAGGCACAAAATCAATAAGACAAAATTTACTCAATTTTTTACCACAGCGAAAAAAAAATCAACTTCCCCCTTCCTTTAAAAAAAACCCACACATTTTCTCCCATAACACACAAACCGGCCTATAATCTCCAAACCAAACCTACCCCGTTCCCACAAGAATAAACTCAGCACAATATTGAACCTCTCATCATGACTCAAACACATCTAATCCCTCCAACACACAAACCAAAAGACCCCCTGCGCAAAAACAAACACCCGCGCCCTCCATAACGAAATCATCTCCAAAAAGCCCCCTAAAAACAAGCGCCCCTGGCCCCTCAACCCCACAGGGGGGTGCAGCGCAGAGCCCCGTTTCGTGCATCATGTAAATGAGCCCGTGAATTATTCATAGGCCATCTGGCGGCGCACAATGCCCGCACCACGTGGTCAATCAATTACCTATTGAACCTGTCACCTGATCAATTACGAATTGAACACCCACGACAGCTGACTACTTAGGGATGTTCAGGGGAGGGAGGGTGTGGGGCTTCGCACGCCCCTTTTTATCATCTCCCGGGCTGCTGCTGCTGCTGACTACCACTGCGAACACATTGTTTTCGCGTCGACCAAATAGTGGGTCATGAATAGAATAGTAGAGGCTCTGGGCCTAAAAATAGGCTAGTATGTGTATAAATAGTCCATTGGCTGTCAACTTTGCTGATGAATGGGTGTCCTTTAATAAGTTTCATAATTTTTCAATGATTAATGACTTTATTTATTAGTTATTTTTACACAGCTTTGAAAAGCATGAAAGGAAAAGAAGAAATGTATAGTAAGAAGTGTCCTTCAAAATTTGCAAGTAATAATATGGATAAAAAAGAGAGTAATTTCTAATCAAAAGAACTATATATATTACCCTTGCATTACTTTGATAACACTCGTATTATAACTTATAACTGAAAACAAGTATATCTTGTTTTACTCGGAGGGTGCTATCAAATTTATTCTCAGGAAATGTTCAACAGGTACGTTTAAGCATACCAAAGACCATATTCATAAGTCGTATGGAATATATTATAAGGAAATCATATATAACTAGGGCAGAGACAGAGATATATCTTGAAAATTCTGAATTTCGTCCAAAACTTAATTTTTAAACACAAAGGTTGTTGGAATAGAATAAACCGCTCTATCTATTGTAATAAATAAAGCTATAAGCCGGGTGGTAATTTTGGGATGGATCAACCATTCAAATATAAAAATATTTTAGTCCATAGAAAATGTCTTTCTTTAAAATACCCATTTCCTGAAAATCTTACTTACACACATAACTACACCTAACCTTTGAGCTCTTATATTATTTCAACTGATACTTTTTACACCATGATGGCAAAATGTTACTGAAAATATCGAATATTGGTAATTTGCCTAAGCGTGTTTTCGTAACCTATAGATCCTAATGAGTTGATGGAAATTATACATCAACAAATAATTTGACGACATGGATGAGGTTTCATTGACTTTCATGAGGATCTCACCACCCACAGTGACACCACTCATCACACGTAGCTCAAGCGACAGTGGATGGACGATACGAGGATGTCAACTTCACATGCGATCGTTATCATTCCCTCACGATTGTATTCGACTCATGAACTCACAAAGGACGTCACCCGATACCCATCTTTACTATTTCCGACACGCATTAATAAAAGTGCCCATTCAATCACACAACAACAATCATTTGATTGCTCCGGGAAAGACACGAGGAATACCAAGTGCCGCCGCAATCCAGCTTTTGATTAAATAATATCGCCCGAAAGAGAGACTCTCCTATCCAAACAGCTCTCGAACAAGAAACACAGCGAGCGCAGAAAAAACTCCTCGGAGAAAAACGCCTCAAAAATTGGGAGTCGAAAATCCTGTTACGGTAGTTAATGATTCAACACCTTCCCCGCCACAGTCATTCATTTTGTTTCAGACCCTACTCTACTCTCCACAAGACGGATTCAATCACGTGGTACGTGTACGTCGTGGGGGAGAGAAGGGGGGAAGGTGCAACCCACGTGGTACGCCGCGTCCCATTGGCCCGACGACCGTTGTAGACGAAGCGGCGGAGAGGGACCGGCTAGTGGATGCGGGCAGGCCAATGCTGATACCTATTTGCTCTCGGCGGTATTTGATAGGGGGAATTGTGAAGAGCCCAGCAAATAGGCCTTTTAAACACTTGACTGATTTACATAATGAGGAAAAACTTTGAGGAGGCTCCACCGTTTGAACTAATAGAAGAAGATGGCACGTAAATAAAGGAATGCAGTATTAGTCGTTTATCCGTTCCTTTGGATACAAGAGAAGTATGAAACAGCGTCAGAGTATGGCAAATGGATTATTTTCCTGAATTGAATATTAAAATTCAAATCGAATCTTTTTTTTACACAATTAAGAGTGATTAAATATTTTTTATGCCTTCCCCCATTGAGAACAAAAACCATTAATTTAATTTTTAAAAAACCGTTATGATTTGTTATGAATTATATATTAAACATTATTTGGTCAAAATATTTTTTTAAAAATTAAGCTCAAATGGCACTAACAAACTGATTTTTTAAAAAAAACTCATAATATTAGGCAATTAATATGTTTTCATTAAACTGCACGTGATTTCTGATAATCTAGATAAGCAGGAGTAATGATTTTTCTACGTTAACAAATAAAAGGTATTACATAAATTAACAATCTGTTTAGTGGGCTAAACCTTCTGAACTTGGGGAGTTACGGTAAACCTACACGAAAACATCCATCTTAATGTTACTACAAAGTTTTCACCAAAAGACAAATACTAAATTGAGTTTTAAACTAGGCATCACTATACCTGCCCTAACCGCCACAAAAAATAAAACCACCATCCACTCCACTCACCAAACGGAAAAATAAATAAAAACGCCTCGAAAAGAGAGGGCGTCAACACCCCAACCAAAAAGGATCCATCTCACCGGGAGGAGAAGGGAAAAAAATGGCATCCTCCTCTCTCTAGAGGAGAAGAGTGTTGCACAAACACTCCATCCACAAAAAAAGAAGAGGGAGAGAAAAAAAACCTTCGCCTATAATGCCAGATTAGACCGGAATCGTGACCAACCGCGGGAGAATAATAACGCAGGGGTGGGGACAAAGGGACCCGCGGAACAAGCTATTAAATACCAAATCTGGAATTATGGGGGGTGGATCCACGGGGCGGTACTAATCCAGGGGGGATGCAATGAGTTAATGGCGGCCGCTTCTTGGGTCTGCCAGGGAGCCGTTAAAAATCGTCTCCCGCTAACAACTTCCTGCCAGGATTGGATCCCTCTAATGAGGATCAAAAGGTGGGGATGCCGCAAATTAGAAGAGTTCTTCTCTTTCGGGCGGGATCAGAGGGCGGTGGGACCGATATAAGTCTTATTTTTTTTGCAGCCATGTGGGGGTTGCGACATGGTGTCGCTTTTATCTTCGGTGAAAAGAGTCAACAGTCTACAAGTAGTTTGGAGTTGAGATTGTTTCAAAATGTTGTTGATATGTCTGAAAATGTTGGTGTTTTGTGAAAGTGATAAGGTTTTTTGAGCCTTTGCCCGGCTGGGGAAATAATTTATGAGGCGAATATTTGGACAAGGATTGGGTATGTCTTACAGCAAAGATATAATTAAGCGTTGAGTTTAGATAATATTGTAAAAGTGAATCCCTTGGGCAACAGGCTGATAAGGTAGAGCTGATTCAGACTTGAAAGGTTGAAGAAAGAACGCATGTACGATTTATATGACGAGATTGTGTAAAAAAGGAAAACACAATGCGCATATCCTATTAATATTGAAGACCCAATTTGATTAAATGTCTTACATTAAAGTTGCAAAATTTAAAATTAAATTAATTGCCTCCCTTTATTTGAAGACTTCATTCACAGATGTCAGATGAAAATAATTTCAGACTTTTCACATTAAGATTTCGTCTCATATTTCAAGCCAACGAATCAAACTGAATAAATGTAGAACTACTCAAACGAATTTAAACCTCTTTCACAGAGAAAGCTGGTGATATTGTTATGGATTTATAAGCTTACAACACCATCGTGTGTGGGCACCAGTCCGTCGGTCAATACCCCTTGTCCACTGTCTCCAATACGATACCCTTCCCGGCAGCAGATAAACAACTCACCCCGGGAGCATCTCTCCCCGAAATCTCCAGAAAAAGAAATAAAAAAACCCTCCCGAAATGCAACCACCTTCTCGAAACTCCCACGGCGGCTCACAGGTGGCGCCCGGGATGCCATAATTCAGATACGTTTTCAAGGAGATATTTATCTCATCTTACCTCTGGAGGGCGCCCCGCGGTTTCCTTCCCATCGGGCCACAAAGCACCCTCGAGGGGGCGTGACAAAACCTCCAAGAGGGCGGAGAGAAAAACGGACCTCCCCCTCTCCATTCACTGGGGTGTGGAAATATAAAAAAATACGTCGGGGGACCCGGTTGTCCCTACTACACAAGCGTACATAATGCTTTACAGATTATATAGCCGATGAAAGGCCGGGGCAGGTGGCTAGGGGCCCACCCTCACCGGGGTCCTCTACCTACTCCCCTCTAGTGATGATCTGAGCAATACTAGGGTCTGACGCCAAAAAAAAAAATGGAAGTGGTTCTTTTTCAATCACACCAAAACTGCCGCCATAAAGGTGGTGTGTGATATTTGGGAAGGCATTAAGTGGAGTGAGGAGTCGTTTTAACGGACTTTTAACGACTCTTTGCATTAGGGGCCGTGAATGCTGCGGTGGAATAAAGTAGGTTTAAGTCGGTATGGCTTCTTTTGATGAGGTATGAATCTCTAGAGAATAACATAAGAAATATTTTACCCAAAGTTATCACTATAATAGAAAATTGGGTGCCAAATCTTTGAAAACTTGACAATTATAAAAAAAATCCTTCGCTAATAAATACATGCAAAGCTAAGAGTATGCAAAGTTTTGAGGGACAAGGTCAAATCTGGGGGATGAAGGGGGGGGGTCTTCAATCGTCCCTAGAGATAAGACTTTATACTTCCATCACTACACCCACTTTTTTATTAAAAAAAAGAACGATAGACACCCAGTTAAAGTTTTGAAAGTACACGTGCAACAAAAAATCTGAATTCACTTCTGGGCTCAAAACTAACTAAACCTAACAATTTTTAAACAGTCTTGGCACTTCCCTCAAGCAAGTCAAAATTCCCTATTATGATTTTTAAGCCCCTATACCTTTATTTACAATATTTATGCCAGTGGCGTAGCCATAGGTGGAAATTGGGGATATATCCACCAAAAGTAAGATATTTTTTAATTTCTACCATAGAAATTCCTAAATTTACCCCTTATCCCCCCGAAATTCCAATATCCCCTTTCGAAATTTTTATCTGGCTACGCCACTGATTTATGCTAATATACTGTTAATGGATGTTGGTTTAAAAAAGTACACATGGCTTTTTAATCATAATGTAATTTTCAATTTCAAGTTAGTCTAATATTTTTGCCATACCTTCTAGCCAAATAGGTCTGTTTATGCTATAAAAAATTATGGTATAAAATTAACTCAATCTACCTTCATATTTGTGAAGTAGCAACAAAAAGCCACAGGGGGCAAATGATTGTCAAAATAGCCTACTTCATAATAATTGCATAAAGGGATTATTCATCTTGTTAAAAGTGTTTAGTTGTTGAGGGTAACGTAAAATGTCTCTAGCTTAGTGGAATTAGATTTTGTAAAGGTTAATTAATAAACGACCAAGTGCACAGAAAGTAAAATGCATACACAAGTCAAATTTTCTCAGTTTTATTTAACTAATATATACATCAAGCAGTGCACTATAATATAAAGTTTTCCCTTTACAATAGCGTCAAGAATTCTCAGACGGTACAAGATGACCAAAAGACCCCTTGACCCTCCCTGGGGTGTGTGCACTTCAAGCTAGGACATCTATAAGGAGAAGGATACTTTTATAAGGAGTGTGTATGCACATACTATAAAAAATACATAAGAAAAGGGGGAAGGGCTATTGAAATTTGGTTCATAAGCTTGCTTAAAAAAGACGGGTTTAAAACGCATTTGATTTAGCAAACAAATCTAATGTGTGAAACTTCCATGCGCATCTTAAAACATTTCTTACAAGTATCAATAACATAAATTTATACTTTCATAATAAGCATCCAAAGAGGGAATCTGAAAAACATGCTAATATCCAACAATTATAGTTAAAAGTATTGAGGAATAACAAACTGTAGGTAAATTGGGTATCCTCAATCTATAAGACGAGCTAGCTCCGTTTAATGTCACACATACAGAAATAATGAGAATAAACTATAAGTGCATTTTAAGACAAAGCAGCAAATAGTATAAAACCTTCAAACCGCATGAAATGTTTAAGGTAAAATTTCAAGGTCAAAACAGGTTCTCAGTTTGAAACATACTAATAAACCCCATCAATACAGGTTATCAAATACGTTGTTGATTATACGAATTAAAAACTTCCAAGAGCGGTGATACGGCATTCACGTATTGTGATTTAGATAAAAGTTATTTTTTGAAATCATTGCAATATCTGTAACATTTATTCAATTGCTTCGAGGCTGAAAAGAAATCGGCCTTTCCTGTTGTTTAACAGCAATCTAGACTTATCCTACAAGTTCAACGCAAGACAACGTTTATCTACGGAAAACGCTCCCAAAAAAGGATAAGGGACTCTCGGAATCTGCCTTTCCAAAAAAGATAAAACTTAAGTGCCACCCACTAAGCGTGTCAAAGGCACCAAGAAGGCAAGAATGAAGGCAAGCGACTTACCTCGGCGGCTAAGAGGGCTTTAGCTCTAATGTTGAGGAGAGCAGAGGCCATGTCCTGGAACATAATACAAGGGAACGTCTTAAAGAAAGCAGAAGGAAAGGCAGATTGGGAACAGAAAAGGTTTTACGGGGTCGGGGTGATGATTCCTCATCAGAGAAAGCAGCATTCTTTGAGGGGGGATTACAAGAGACAAACGTGGAACAGAAACAAAACGAGAGATGGTTTCCCATTCTTGGGCCAGAAGGCAAAAGACCTTTTCAAAACACAGGAGAACGAATTAAGTTAAAAAACACGTTTCAGGGAGGAAATACCAGCATTCACATTTCACTCAAAGGGAGAGAACAAGACAGACCGAGGTTGCATAACAGATAACCTTCGATATTATAGGGTAACCTTTTGACAACAGATTGAAAGAAAACAACTAAAGTCTTCACATAACAGACATAAGGAAAATAGAAATGACATGATTGTTAAGCAAATGGAATATTTTAAATCCTGACATGCATTTTTTACGTAAATTTGTATTGAATAGTTAAATAACAAACACATATTTACGGAGCTTAAATCGAAGGGCTTGCCTTTTGCTTCATACACAACATTGATCTAATGAATTTTAAATGGCTTAAATCGTCATGTGATATTTAAAGACAATTTGCTATCTTATTGAAAAATATTGATTACTCAGAATGATTTTGTCTTTTTTAAAACTACCCCATTTTCAAAGAGTCTATTAAACCGTTACCAAATATAGAAAGTACAAAGGGGATTAAATTTTTGCATCAGAATTCTAACCACACCAGTGGAAACTATACCTATCACCTAACAAAGGGCGATCCCAATGATTAATTTTCACTTTCACACACCCCCAAATCTCCCACCTTCATTGTCTACCCCACAGAGTGATCCAGCCGAGATTAGGCGAAAATTAAACAGCCCTCAAATTTCAGTTACAGCGTGTCATGGAACCCGAGCTAATGACGCTGCCGTAATCACACAGTTGGGATAGCAAAATGCTCATGAGTGATGGCGAATAAAGATAGGAGGCCTAATGGCGGTATCATACCCGGGCATAGATCCGAGCCAATGGATGGGAAAAGGAACATAAATTTGTCCAATCCTCCCTCTTCTCACGTAATAACTGACAAAACTGCTCACTGGCCATTAGTGAATGCATCCGTCCCATTTAGAACATTGAGTATCATTCCATGAACAGCACAAAGAGTGGGTAGATCTATATAAATGATGTTCCGCTCCACAGCAATTCAACGCACCAGTGCCAATCACCTCCGAGTAATTTTCTCCGGACCCACACCCACAAAACACTTTGTATATGAAAGGTTATCTCTCAGGGAGGTTAGATGACGGAATGTGCAGGGTTTTTTTTTCTCTTGCTGAATGCTAACAATGGCGAGGCGCCGACCGGTACTTATGGGTTTATAAATTATGGAATTGGGAGAAGGGATTTGAGTGGCCAATTTCAGGATTCACTTCCGTGTGAATTTAAATACTCGTAATTTTAAAACATATTGGGACAAACACTTTTATCTTGTATTATCTCAAAATGAGCAATAAAGTTACCTCAATTCTCAACAAAGGCGCCCAATACAGAACTTAAGGAAAATTGCCTCATAATTGGCCACTTATCTACAGTATAGTATTAGTAAAAGTTTAAAGAGGTTTTAAACTTTTGCATTCAAAGATCTTTGTTATATAAACCAAATAAATTTTCCTTCTTCGTGGTAATTGGACGTTTAGGACATCGGATGGCTGGGATCTCACTTTTGAACAATACAAATGGAGATGAAATAAAAGGTTGCCACTTTCATGCATGGATTTGTTTAAAAAGCATTAAAAAATGATAAGGCAAATAACCAGGATTACAAAGTTAAACAAAGAGTGATTAAGAGAGTGACTATATTCAAGATAGTATTATTTTAAATATGATTAAAACAGACTCGTTCAATGAAGAATATAATTATCACAATTCAAAGGGGGGGGATACCTTTTTTTCTATTTTAAAACAAAAAGCTGGATTGAACCGAAAGGATTTTAGGGAAATATGGTACACACTTTAGTCTTCTAACAGAATCCCGATAAACAAGCAATGGAATGAGGAGTTAAAACCATCAACTTAAAACCTTCACCTCCCTAAATCCAATCAATAACCCAAAACCGATACTCACAGAGTAAACTAAACCAGAACAAATCCCCAGATTAAACCTCCACAACACACAAAAAAAAGGAAAACCGGTCGGCAGGGGCTCACCTTTCCCAGGAGTCAACAAAAGGCGCCCCACGATATCGCAAAGAAATTCATCATAATAATAAATCAAAACCGAGCCGGAAAGTCAATTGGAAATCAAGGAAATCCTCCACGCGCAATACTCACGGTCGCACACACATATACGAAAAGGGGCTTTATCCGAAAGTTGGGGCAGGCAATTAATTGCGACCACACGGGAGGAGGCAGCCCCCCCCAGTAATCCCTCCGCTCCCCTCCCCCATTATCTCCGGTCGGCGCCCCTTTATCTCCGGGCCGCTCTCCTAATTACAATTAAACTTTGGTTTCCCTTTGTAATCGGGCGCGGCCGCTCCAGAAGTCGCTGATGGGAAGTGTTTCGGAGCAATCTCCAACCGCTCGCTCGGGTAAATAAAACAGTGGGAGGGGGGGGGCTCCTTAATGAAGAGGCTTCTCCGGCCTCCCGGGAGGGAAGGAGTGACGTCAGCGGATGGATTGGGAAAGGTTAGCTTTTCCGGGGCTTCATTTGGATTTCCTGGACCAGGGAAAATCTGCACGGTTTATAAACAATAGCATAGAATTGATGATAAGAATCAGCGACCACTACTTTGATGATAACAGTATTTTATAGTTAAAACATCGTTTGAACTGCGGGTTAAAATCTTTAATTATCTCAGAAAAATCTTTTTACTAGAAAAATACGGGTTATTGTCGAAACTTTGAGAAATACACCCAAATATTTGTCTGAATGAGCAATACAAAATTATGACCGAATAATTTAATGCTTCAGGGACTTCCTATAACAAGTAACACAAGAATCTAGTTTTGACATGTCAAGTGAAAATCCAATCATCTCTCTAATTCCCCTTCTATTCCTGGTTCTTTCTTAATTTTTCTCCAAGATGAGCAATTTTTATAGTATAAAAGTCTAAATTACATTCTCTCAAATAGATATTTATTTAAAGAAAATTTGAAATAAAAAAAGAAAAGGAAGAATCGCAAAAACATTACTGCACACTACTTGCAAATTTCAGAACATCAAAGAGTACTCAAGGTACACAACAAGAAAAAAAAAATTTAATTCTATACTAAATTTGTCGCGGCCATTAAACACAGACGGAGATCAAGAGTTTGTTATCACACCGAAAGTATAAATAAAACCGACATTATCCACAAACACGAATCACCAAGAAACCCCATCATCTATGGAACCCGAGTCGAAACAATACTCCCACTCGCCCACCTCGCAACAAATCCATCAGCGTATGAAGAATGAACCCCGTTCCGCCGCGGGATTTCAAAGGGCTGATGAAATAATAAATTGCATTAGTGTCAACATCGGAGCCATTTAGCGCCTTTCGCCAGGGTTCCCCCACCGGGAATCCTTCAGAGAACAGTGGAAAAGATTTTATTATGACACGAATTTCTCCCCCGACATGCTAACGACAGCCACTTCAACCAGTGCCACGGGAAAATCAATGGACTCTCAAGTGCCCTTAATAACCGGTTTAGCGGTGCCGGGAAGTGCAGTGTTTTTGAAGGGCCTTAAACTCTTTAATTTGGACTTTTTGGAGACGGTCTGTGGTTCTTGGTGGATGCTGGAATTGGTTCGAGTGTTTGGGTAGTGTATCTGGTTCGAGAGCGAAAGGAAGCGAATGAATTGATTTTTAACTGCAAAGAAGCACTTTAGCCCTTTTCCTGTAGGTCATTATTGGCTGTCTTGGGGCAGTCGAGAGATTCAAGAGGATAAATCGAATCCATCAATATTAATACGGTAAAAAAATGGAAATAGCTTCTCTAGGAAGAAACATATTCTCCATTTCAATTTTATTTAATTGGCTTAAATATCGAAGAAACATTAGTGCTATTTTAAAACAGAATCAACGTGAATAATGACAATTTCCCAACTTTGAACATGTCAAAGAGATGATAAGTGACATGTTTAAATAATAGCACGAAAACGAATTAATTGACATTATTCCTACTATTAGAAGAAATGTTTATATATTATTGTATATTTTCAAACATTGTTATCTTTAACTGAATATCAAAAATAAATTAATAGCTTCACATATCCAATCAATTCCCAACCAAAATGCAAAAAATCTTAAAAACTTAACATCTCGCTTCATCCCAGGAACCATAGTTATAACTTCCAGTATTTCAGCCAACATTTCCCAAGTTCGAAAATCACAACTACCCTACGAGAGAATTCCTTCTTTTAAATCGGGAAGCACCCCTTTAAAAACAGGGAAACCCACCCCGGCAAAAGAAAAGCCTTTGTTGCGAAAAGTTTACACATACATCACCTCTACTCCTCGCTTTAAATCACACGAATAAGGAACGGAAAGAAAAAGCTGCCTTATATTAAAAATACCCAGCAAGGGAGGGAGGGCCCGCGCTGTGTGTATATATCGCACACACTGAGCTCTTCTCTCGGCAATCAATGCCCGATACTTTATTCCGAGTGAAAGCCAGAGATTTCCTCTGCACTTCACAAAAGAATGATCAGGTGAGGAGGGGGCGTCGCTGTGATTGCCAAACTGAGCTGGTTCCATAGAGGGGTTTGAGGAAAACAGACACCGGTTTAAGGAGACAAAATCACGTTTAAACAGCGGTCATTGTAAAAAATTATGATTTGCCTTTAGCAGGCTTAGTTTCAATTGATGGTTGCTATGTAGCTAACTAACAAGCGTTTAACAAGTTCGGGTAAAATGCAAGAACGATATTGCAACACAGCTAATCCAGAAAATAACATGCTTCATACGTAGTGAAAATTAAAGCATTTTTTATGATAAGTTGATTTGAACTTCACACATACGAGATGCAACCCCCCCCCACCAATATTAATATTCTGATAGTGTGAAATTAAAATATATCAACACGAGAAAAACTTGTAAATTTAAAGCCCTGTCAAACTAATGAGTGCAAGTTGGCGAAGTATGTAATAATATTTTCAACACCTAAAAAGCTCTACATGAATACCTGTAGTTCTATGAAATAGAAATTTATCTTAGTTCAATGGAATATATGCTAATTTATTTCCTAAACAGCCCACTGAAAGACGCTAATATAAAATCTAAAGTAGAGAACGTGAAAATAATCCTTTGATAAACCTGAAAATTCCACACAACATTCAAATATACTAACATAACAAATTTCACACACAAAATACTTACACAACAAATCATTCACAAATAATACCAGGGATGGGCATATTATATGGATCTAAATATCTTTGGGCGCTCTTTATAAAACACGAAAAAAAATATTCAATTTAAACGTTGGGGTTGATGAAATAAAAAGGTTCTTTAAAATAACTATTTTCAATTTGATGGCATTAATTCGAAAAACTTAATCGAAAATGACATCCACAGGAGAAAATCTTTGATTTCATCCTGACAGACACTATAAATGAAATTGCGAGTGAAGAAACAAAATGAAAAACGAACCTGCCAAAAAGGGAAAACAAAAATAATAATAATAATAATAAAAAAAAAGCCCTCACACCTCATAAAAACCAGAATCAATTTTACAGGAATCGCAATAAAAAAACGCCTCGTCAGCAGCGAACAACTCCACTCGGCCTGGCGGAAGAACGAAATTATCCAAGAGCTGTCATCAGAGCCCGAGAGGGAAGCGATTGCGTCGCACTAAAAAACAGAGCCCCGACCTATAAACAGCCAGAGCGTTTTATGAGAGGAGCTCCCCCAAGAGCCCAGAAAGATACCGAGGAAGAAAAAAAAAATTAAAAAATTACCGAATAAAAAGGGAGGGAGGGGGCATAAAAAAAATCCCAACGGTGGATCCAGAAAGAGAAAAAAAAAGGCGCGAGAGAGGCATATTGGGCGCAAAGACACATCCATACACCCATCCGTAGGTAGGGAGGAGGAAGAGAAAAAAAATAATCCTGTTAGGGAGGAGCAAAAGGAGGATGAGGAGTGTAAGAGGCTACTTACGTGTCTGTCTTCGGAGCTATGAGCTGCAGAGTCGATCGATCCAAGGTTGCCATGGGAACCCGCAACAATGCACACACAGAAAAAATAATCCACACGCGTACCCGGGGCGAGGAGGATGAAGAACAAGCGCGGGGGAGAGAGGGAGAGAAAAAAAAGAGAGAAGAGAGAGAAAGTTAGTGGTTATCTGAAAAGCGGATGTTCGTCTTACCCACTGCAATCTCGGGACTGGTGGGAGGAGAGAGAAGGGAAAAAATCGTCCTTTTTTTTTATCCGTCATTGTTGTTTTTTTAGGTTTTTTTCTCATTCGGGCGTGCCCTCGCCCCCTTTCAGGTGAGGATGTCGGGTGAATGGGTTTCTATTTCTTCCTCCCTTGCGCGATTCGAAACAAATAAAAAGGGAGGCAGGACCCTCTCGCGCGAGGTTCTTCTTTTTGTTTGCTTAGCACAAAAGCACCACTTCGGTAATAAATCTGGAGGGGGGCTTTTATTTAAAAAAGGGGGAGGGGAGGGGATCGAATCAACGCGTGGATGATTAAGAGAGACGAGGTTTCTGCCTGATAGGGATTTAACTTCATTAAATTATTCCCCAAGCATTGAAGGGAAAAAGCGTGAATAATTTGCCTCCATAATTACTCAGAAGTAATTTACTTCTTAAATATATGTATTTATACTAGGCCCAAAATTTAAACTCATTTGTGCCCAGACATCTGTATCTGTCTCATGGCTTAGTACTTATATAGTAAACGGTTTATGAGTTAAGAATGTCCGACTAATGGAAAATTTAATTGCATGTTAGCCAAGTACTATGTTTGAAAGCTCGTTTTTAAAGCTAAGTGGAATAAGCATTGTAGGCATCTTAAAACACGTGTTGGGGAATAAAGAGAACTTGCAGTGAGTAAGATAACATAATATATTTCACTAAAATACATAAGATAATGCACCAAAAATTTTTGTTCTACAATCAAAAAATAAACCTGGAGTAATGAGATTTTAGAAACAATTTTCCAGTTACATTTTTAAATTATGTCGGCTTATCAAATAAATTTATTCAAAAGCAAAAAAACAGTACATCCATTTGTGGATGAGTTAATTGCTCAGGGATCCATTTCTCTACTATTATCTAAATGTACAGTACTGGAAAAAAAAATCGACTCAGATTTTTTATCTCCGGAACGGCTCAAGATACAAAGACAAAAAAGGTACCATTTTTCATCATTTGAAGTACTCTTTAAACAAAAAAAAATTCGAGTCCTTAAGGGGTCGTCTTCATATCGAACGAAGCACCAACTTTCTTTTTTCCTATGGAAGACCTCAAATATTATATTTTATTCTGAAAGATCACCCTCCATAACCCCTAAATACCAAGTTTCACATCTCTGCGTCAAGAAACAGACCCCCCAAAAATTTTTAAAATTTGAAACATCCCATGTTAAATTTCCTATTTAAACTTTTTTTTGAACCTTCTCTAGTAGGCCAGGATATTTCTGTGCACTCTGCAGGAAACAACTGTCTTAAAACGGTCGCCAACCATCGAGCCAAACTCATAAGACTGGTGAAAGTGAGAGAACCATCCCGAACAACTTGCCGATGCATTAATGAAACTACTAGCAGGGATCCCCAAATTACCTTCCATGCTTTTATTTTTATATTCCAGTTTGCTTATAATTTTATATTTGTTGTATTATTTTCTAATCAGCTTACTACAGTTCTTGAATCGAGACGGATTTGTTGATATTTTCAGTAATTGGGGTTACTTCTCTGCCTTACAGTCTCTTTTTACCAGATTTGTTTGTGCTCGGTGTTTAATTACATCAAATTACACATAGAGGGGGATTCTGAATATTACTTTTTTATTTCACTATTTCAGTTTGTAACCGAAATAATTAAATAAATTATACTATTTAATATAATGATACTAATAAAAAGCTTGATAAAACATGTCCTAAGAATTTATTTCTAGATTTCTTAAATTTCAATAGCAAAAAAAAAATCAGAATTCAAAAATTTTTACTGCAAAATTAATTAGTAGTAGTTTTATTATTAAAAATGCGAGGAATATAATTCTGAAAGTAAGTTGATGAATTGATTTTTAAAAGATGAATAAATGCGAATGATAACGTTCAAAACTTCTATTAAAATACTAAATTATTTTTGTTTAAAAGTACTACTTTATAACGTAAAATATTCTCAATAAAATTTTTAATTAAATAAGAATAAAAAATCTTTCAAAGAATGAAAGCACATGGTAAAAGGATGTCATCTGAAAATAGTGTTCTGATTGGTTTCTGAATCATACTGCCCGAGGGCAGTCGGGAGGGTGCTCTACGGACGTTTCGCCAACTCATAATTTTCTTACCCCCACTTGTTGGGCCTTACACATACAAATTTTTAAAGTGAAGATTTAACAGGAAACCAGGGGGTAGGAAATTTTAGAGTTGGCGAAACGTCCGTGGCACCGTCGGGAGATTCAGAGTGGTCATGAAATAATTACTCTACTTTAAAAATATCTACAGTCGAAACTATTAATTAGAGACGAACTATCAATTAGACGAAAATAATAATAAGGAAATATTTTTTTTCTGCTCCCCTGTGTCAGAATACAGATTCCGCCTATACATGTCATATTACATGGAGTTAAAAGGGAAAAATAACTCTTTTTAATTCAATTTTCGAAAAAATTCCCACTCTTTTGTGAAAAGACAAAATATGTATTACTCCCTAATAGTCTATTTCATCCTTCTACCCTCCAATAAACGCTTTTCAAAATGGGTCTCATGCATGGCCACTATACATTTTTCTCAATTTAGGAATATGTAATCTTAATAAGATTATTAATCAAACTAAAATAGAATGTTTCGCATTTTTCTGCGCCGCCCACCTTCCCCAGTCTTTGGTCCCAAATTACACCATCGAGTGACCCATTCTGGGGAGTATGAGAAGGAAAACTGTCATTGTTTAATCTCTTTAAAACATTTTCACGCTATTATTCAAAAAATAAAAGGTTACCCTCTTATGTTCTGTTTCATTCTTCCAACTCCCAAAGCTGAGTTATGCTTCTCAAGATAGACAACCCGAGTGTCCCCAATCACATATTTTTAGTTCTGAAAAGCTCATAAACTGGATAATTACTCTTTCCCTCAATAAAATATAATTTCAACTTTTTCTGCCCCACTCATTATCCCCGACAATGAAAGATATTTACTTTCACATTTCCGGTTCTATACTGTACATGGAACTAACTTACATTGATTTCCATGTTATTTCACTAAAATAGACATTATTTTGTCTAAAAATATTGGAAAGAACTTCAATTATTCCATATAACCCTTCTATCCCACCTTCCAATATAAGGAACGCTTTTCTAAATGAGTGTTCCGCATGTCAACCATCTGTATTCTTTATTTGCACCACATTTGACTCTACTAAAAGCAGAAAATTTTGAATTTCTTCTTCCACTCCTATATCTCCTATATTCCAGTATCAAAACTGGAATATTTTTTCTGTCCCTCTCAACCTCCCTAATCGCAGGTCTCAGATATCTACCATGGTATTTCGTAATGTTAAGTGTATAAAGGGAAAAATTAGCTTGAAATGTGTGCTCCTTCATGAAGAAAAATAAGTTTTTAAACGGCCTAAAAGTTAAGAATTCGACTTTATTGTTTTCAACACCATTTCCCCCCTATTTGAAATGAGAACCGTTCGAAAATCGGTTTTATGGATTTTCCCCTTTGGTGTCAATTTACAAAACATTCAACCGCAGTTAGGTGCCAAAAAAAATTGTTTTTAATTAGTTATCACATAATTTCGAGTTTTTTCCTGCCCCACCCCTATGTGCCTAGTGATCGTTGCCAGACGTCTACTATCGTAATACTTTCTCGATAACTCGATTCTCTTTTTCTAACATGATCCTTAGAGAAAATAAGTATACAAATTTTTACATTCGACTTCATCCTTTCACCCCTTTGACTGGAGGGAACTGATCCTTTCCAAACTCTATATTCTGTTAGTCCTCCCTCACCTCTCTTGTATAATGGCGCATTTGAGCGAATTAAATGAATAAAAGGAACTATTTTGACTTTAAAACACAACATCAAAACTCGCAAGTTTTCCCTCTTCTGTGCCTATCTTACCATCGCCTGCCCCAGACCAAAAGTGTCCATCATCGCAATTCGGAATCTACAGATTCTAAGGAGCAAAATTGTTCCTAATGGTTTCACTAAGCTTCTTCACGAAAAAGCGCACGAAATGTATAATTAGAAAATCCCCTAAACAAAGCAAACAATTAAACAAATAAGTATTTGAAAAAAATGCGCCAATTCAGAGATAAGTCGCCAAATGTATTTAAGCCAAATTCAATTTTGGGCTCTGACCCATACAAATCTTTTGCTATCAAGAGATAACTTACTGGATTTTTTCCAAATTTTATGAATTTTTGGGGGGTCTGTTTCTTGACGCAGAGATGTGAAACTTGGTATTTAGGGGTTATGGAGGGTGATCTTTCAGAATAAAATATAATATTTGAGGTCTTCCATAGGAAAAAAGAAAGTTGGTGCTTCGTTCGATATGAAGACGACCCCTTAAGGACTCGAAATTTTTTTTGTCAAAAGAATACTTCAAATGATGAAAAATGATACCTTATTTGTCTTTGTATCTCGAGCCGTTCCGGAGATAAAAAATCTGAGTCGATTTTTTTTTCCAGTACTGTACCTAACCAGTTAACCATTCATTGTAAATGTGTTAATACATTGCATTCTCATTAATCCAGGTTTCAATTTAATCTAAACATTGAAAATTATATTATGAAAAGAGCATGTCATATTTTAACCACTTGGTATGAAAGTTTTTAAATATTTCTTGCATTAACTCAATAATATGACACTAAAAAAAGAAAACACTAACCTAAAAAACACAGAAAAGTAATAATAAAATTTGTAAAAAAAAAGGTAAGTGAGCAAAAAAAAATAATGAAACATGGTCTATCCACAAATTTTCACGCCCATTAAAACACACTAACAACCCACCACCAACTAATACACACATACATCAAAGAAACCACCAAGCCGACTCAGCATTTTCCGCCCATACATAAATAAAACAGCCTCGGTTAACTGGCAACAAAAACGAAACCGCGATATTCCAGCAGCAGCAGCCCGCATCCACTCAACCCAGCACCGTCATCGCCCGCAGAAAAAGCAGGGGGGAGAGGAGCCACCCCATCAAACCAGAGAAGGGGAGGGGGGGGGGGCAAAAATACGAGAGATTGAAATCGGATTAATCGGGCGGCGCGCACTTCACTCATTAATCTCGGATAAGTGGGCCATTACGGGGCACGATAATTAGTCCCCGCGGATGAATACAGTCACGTGACTTCATCCGCCCCGCAGCATAATGGCGGCAAATTATAAGCCTGGCACCGAGATTAAATTTTCCCCCCGGTTCGCCGCCCTCCCTCCTATCTATCTCTCCCCCCTCCTTTTTGCGAGCAGTGACGGACCACTGATGGAAATTGAAATGTCAGGAGTCAAAGACAGGGACTTTTTTGAGGGACGTGTCGAATCGCCAGAAAGAGAATGTCGCCCGTGGGTGTTTTTTTTTTATTCGGCAGGAATGACCCTGGAGGTGATTTCGCATGGGTCTTGTCTTGATTCGGGTCGCATCATCGTGACGTGTGGTCGTTATGGACGGAATAATTCAGAACACTCGTCATCAGAGTAGACATACACTAACTGGAAGCAAGTGGAAGATAAAGGAATTTAATTCATGCGATTTCACCGATTACAATTCATGAAGTTACTTTGTTTCATTTAAATATTCAGAAAGAATACTTGAAGCTTCGTTATCAAGTAGCATTTAGACAAGAGTTGTAGGATGTGATTCATGTCCAAAATTTAAAATTGCCCAAAAATTATCTTGGACGTGAAGTGCAACTGCAATGCCAATTTTTAAACGTAACGGAATGAGCTATGCATTGTCACAACTTAAGAGGTTTTTTATGGATTAAAGAAGCTGCACTTCATAAGATATAAGTTCTTAGAATTCTTAATGACTCAAGACTTCTTAATAAATTAAGATGCAAGATCCACGAAGATAACCTCATGAAGCAAAACACTGCAGTAGTCAGATTGTTTTAGAACTTATATAATTTATTTACATTTGTTTTTAGACTGACTGTTATCCGAGAAAAAATGTCGTTGCTATCTTAGTTAATAAGAGAGATAATATTAGCTATTAAATAAGGAGGTATCGCCTTGTATAGAAGAGTCGAAAGGGTATCCAATAGTTTTGAAACTGTTCAGCCTATTGCATCGCGTACACTAATGCATAGAGCAAGAGAAAGAACTCAAAAACTAAATAATACTCGTTTCTACACAAGAGTCATTTCTGCCAAAGAGCGTCAATACCAGTACATTCGTCTCATAAGATGTAGAAATTAGTTCAGATTGGCTCACAGATTCGTAAAAAACTTGGTGGTTCCTTGACTCACTCACTAAAAGAGCTAGTACAAACAAAAACTGAGGTGTCTCACCTGAACTGGACCTCTTCTCGTCCCGGTGGTCCTTGAGCGCAGCGGCCGAGGAGACGGCTGCGGCGGAGAGGTGGGGCGCAGCGCCCGCCAGCGAGCTGGACAGCGCCAGCAGCCCGGCCGCGCTGCTAGGGGGCAGCGTGGGGGGCTGCAGCCCTGCCATGGCGGCCGCGTGGGGCATCATGGGCAGCGGCGGCGCGTGGGCGTGCGGAGGGAGCTGCTGGGCGTGCATCTGTTGCTGGCCAGGACAGATCCAACAATTAACAAGTGGTAACAGAAGTAATGGTAGACAGTGAAATCTTTGTACATAAATTTATGAAATCTCAGTTGCATGAAGGACAAATTCATGACAGGACGTGTTAAGGTGATGCTTTAAAATCACAAATGGAAAATTGCAAATGGATTGAAGTAAAAGAAAATAATTAACGAGTATGTATATGATAATTTTTATTTCAGTTGGAGGAATTTTTTTGAAAACACCATTTGTATTCTTTACATCATTTGAACCTCGAGAGGTTTCACTGGGGCTCAGGACTAAGTTGAAAAGTATCTATTATGTTAGTGAACTTCATACACATTTAAGTACATCATGTTATTCCCTAATGTAAGTCATAAACTGTATACAAAGATTTCAATGTAGTACAGTACTTAATTCTAATACTAATATAAAATTAAATTGTTATTTTTACACACTTACAGCACAACACACACTTACACATTCAATGAGAAAGAAATTCTCTAAATAACTTCTACATAGTACCCCCAATAGTTATATTCACCCATATAATATTGTTCAAACATTTTCATTTAATTATATCATCGTGATTAACTTTTGTTTCAATATTAAAGTGCTACAGAATACCAACCTTTTAAAAATATTATTTCCCTTCAGTCGAAACTTACAACACAAACTGAAAAAACAGCCACCATTAAAAAGTTACAAGGCTTTTAATGACGAAACAGCCCTATTACTTTCAAAACAAAATTCATACATTTTAAACAACCTCCAAAAACCTGCGACATAACCACGCACTAAACGGCCATACTTAAATGTCATCACAAGTAATTAGACGTCTTTTTAAAGAGCGTTAAACTTCGCCAAAGCCCTCTCTCTTTTTACCGTTATTCAATTTATGAGCAGCGGCGGGCAAATAATAAAAATAAAAAAGGCCGAAAACCTGGCAAGAGCTCCGCATCACTCAATAAAAACGCGATCTTCGCCTTCACAGGCCCACCTACTCCTGGCGGCCATCGATAAAACTTAAAATTCTCCTCCCCTCAAAAACCTCCGCGATCCGAATTTGCAATGCAAATCTCTCCAGCGAACACCCCTCACTAGAACAAGGCGTGGGGATTACCCCCCGAAAAAAAAAAACCACGGGGCGTGAAGAATAACACCACGCTACAGAAATAATAACAATAACCGAATTAAAAAGGGAGGGGGCGAAGCGACAAGTGTCACGTGACTACACCGCTGACGTCACTTTGCTCCCGTGTCAACCTCTTTAATCCCAACTTTCACATCATTCTCGCGCTTCCTTTTTTTCTCCTTCGGCCCGACCGCAATAATGATTAATTACAGCTTTCGCGCCCTTGCGAGGTCACGTGGTGTTTCGCGGAAAGTAATTATCCCTCTTCCCGCGCTTGATGCAGTTCTTCCTTCTTTTTTTAATTGCCGCGTTTCATCGGCTGCTCGTCATCGCCCCCTGTCGTTTTTGCCGGGACTGGGGAGGCCGAGATAATCCAATTACGAAGAACTAAGTGTTTTTTGAAAAGTTAATATCTGGATTTTGAGGGGGGATCCATCATGTTCGGATACACTGTGGCCAAAGGCTGGTAATCTCTGGATATACTGCATGTAATTTCTCTCCCTTCTTATTAAATATTCCCCACTCAATCTCCTTTAAGTGATTAAAAGTCAAAAATGTATCACCCAAGTTCTTAGGAAAACGAATATTTTTAAAACCCCTTTTCTTTGATGACCGGTTAGAATATGCCTAAAGGCTGAACGGTTAGTTTCTGGTATTGAAATCTGGATTAAATTCAATTCCAATCCAGAGTCCCGTGATAAAGAAAGAAGAATAACTGAGTTGAGACGCTTGCAACTACAACGAGCTAACTCCAATGTAAAAAAATGGACACCATTGCATACTTCAACAAATGTGCAATGGTCCTCTTTAGGTAAGTCATTCACTAATTTAATTAATTCATTCTGCTTGATGAAGATGAGTTTTGTCAACAGAAATGTCCAGAACTTCAAGGTTCAATCCATTCGAAGCATCACTTCAAGTGTTAACCACCAAACGACACATAATCCCTCTCATCAGTTCAACGCCGCACAAAAACAAACGCGTGGTTCAACGACTCGGAGGGGGAAATTATTCACGAGATCAATCAGAAACAGAGCACCTAACCACTCTGACCCCAATTTCACGCATGCGGCGGCACAAAAAAAAACCCCTCTCAATTCATTAATCGAAATGAAACTACTTTCACGGACATCGAGGGGAACACTCACAAGAAGCGGGCGCTTGGCAATGGCGTCCATTTAAAGCAGACAGAAGAGGCTTCCTAAAAATACACTCCAACAAAATCCAAGTGGTTTCCAAAAAGCACAAAGAGCGGCCAGAGTTTATTATAGCAACTCTGTAACCTGCTGAGCTTTAACTCTTCACCAAATGAGAAAATAGTGAGGCCGCGGAAGAAGCAAAGAGCTGCCTTTTGGATATAAGCCAATAATTGAAGTGGTGAAGGATGCAGAGAGGTGGATGTGCCTGCTCCATTCATGAGATTACTCCTTTCAACTTTTTATTAAGCGCTGCTGCTGTGCCTCCTTTCTTTTTTTCTCTCTCTCTCTCCAATGAGGCTTTGTGTGTGGCTCGTTTTTCTGCGCGCTCCTTCCACAAATTGATTTAATCGGCCGCGTCTCGGAATGTTTTCTTGCGGCGATTACGCGGGGAATTACAAGACGATGATGCGAAACGAAGAGCGGTTGGGACGTTGAGTCGTGACTTTTCGACTAACAGTTACTTTTCAAACGAGTCATTAACAATCACCTTATACTAGATGAATTCATTGATTATATACTACAAGAACTTTTTTTACTGTGCGTATACCTGAAGGCTTAGAGAGTAATTATAGTAAAACCAGTGGCATTGTCAGGAAAAGGAAGGTTTTTTTTTTTGGTCATTTTAATGTTAATTTTTTAAATATTTTATTGAGAATTTCCGATTGGAATACTGGCATGAGCATCCGAAAAAAGGGAGAACAAAACCTAGAGAACACTTGGCAAAGAGAGGACAGGGCTGGAAAAAATTTCTCGTGAAGGTCAAGGTCCACTCCCGAGTTACAATGGCCTTAAGAATTGGCCCCTAATGAAAACCATTGGTCTACAGATGCCAATTACATCCAGCATAAGTCTATCAATTGCAATAATAAATACTGAAAGTCATTTGAAGGGATATATCCCCCAATCTCTTTCCTTTAATTGAACCCAGTCTTTTTTCCTCTTTTCTAATTCCGTAACATCTCTCAAGACTGCAAATATACTCCACTCAGAGCTTTCAAGTAGGAAAGAACACTCACCCATTAGCCCATGGCTCAGAGCCAGCAATTCATTGCTCCTAAAATACCTAAATGAAATTAAGTATCATCTGTGTGTGTTCTTCATCGTCTCCAATTAACCTCGGGAACTTTTTAACAATTTAGTATAATGGCTATTGCAGAAATGTTTCTTGCCTTTTGTCTTTTAAACTACAGATGCAATGGGCATTAACCAAGTTAACGAATACTCGAGTAAAAATGTTTTAACCAACCATCATGAATCTTACAACTTTTTTTCTTATTAAATTAAATTTAAACCGACC
Source organism: Tetragnatha montana (assembly GCA_963680715.1). Taxonomy (NCBI): domain Eukaryota; kingdom Metazoa; phylum Arthropoda; class Arachnida; order Araneae; family Tetragnathidae; genus Tetragnatha; species Tetragnatha montana. The sequence continues at coordinate 24,418,987 of OY796680.1, forward strand.
AATCTTTTTAAGGTCGATAAAGAAATAACTGACATTACTAAGCTGCAGCTGCATAATACTTTGATCCAGGATCAGACTAAAATTGTTTGAAAAACAGACCTAAGTAAACTAGTACAAGGTTTTTGGCATTTGTAGTCTAAGTCCTATTGGCAGAAAAAAGGATATTATTTTTAAAGTGCTTGTTATAATGAATGGATACATTTATTAGATGATTTCTAATGGCATCTGAAGATGATTAAAAAGTCATTATTGCAATGAATGTTCACACATAAGAAATAACATGGCAAAAACATCTGATTTTGGTGAAATTTTTTAACATGCAATATATCCAGCCAAATTTAAACCAGAACAATCCTGCAGAAACACCAAAAGACAATTCCAAATCATCCCAAACCCTACATCTCCGAGAGGAATCAATGGATTAAACGGACACCCCTTTAAAACCCCACCAGGGAGGGAGGGAGAGTCTGAAAGCGCGCACACACCCAATATTTTACTTCCTCCCGTCGGCGGCGGCCAGATAAGCTCCTTGGGATATTGTGTATCCCCGCCGGGGTTGATAGACGGCTCGATTCAATATTTGCACATCTGTTTGCCTCTTGTCCACACACGGCCTCCCGACCGCCGCCGCAATGGATTCGCCGGGGCTTGGCCAGATTAAAAGCACATAGAGGATTGTGTGTGTGTGCGGAGACAGGTATTAAAACAATGGGCTGCTCGCTATGCAGGGGGATATATATCCCGGATTTAAGCTATAGTTAACGGCCTCTTAAAATGCAGTGTGTCAGGAAAAACTGGCTTTACAACGAGGCTGGATTTTATCTAGAGCAAGTGGCTATTATTATCATTGTTATTATGCGGAGTGCGTTTTAGTGTTTATGGATGGGTTTGTGGCATTTCAGTTAGCATATCAGGTAGTGCAATCTGTTTAATTAGTGTGCAGAGATTGCTATTGCGCAGATTTAATTGTTTTCACAGTGTCTGTGCTAATATGACTATGACATGCTTAACATAAGGAAAACCTGAATTGTGACTGGGTGGTAGTAGTAGTAATGGAATAAAACGAATTGAAACCATATAACACATTAATATTTTTATAACACTCATGCCATACAAGAAAACTTGTGCCTAATCCAGAAAACTCATGTTAATGTAAGAAAAAAAACTGAATTAAATTTTTCTTTGATAAATAAAAGGAATTTTTTCAAATTACATCATGGCTTTTAAAAGAAGCATCAGCATCAATGTTTTGGTGTTGAATAATGTGATTTGATAAGCATTTTGTTTGAAGTCAAAATTTAAAAACTGAAATCGCTTAATTAATTTACAAAACATTTAGTGTTAGAGCACAGAAAGTTTTTGATTACATGGTATAATATAATACACTAATATCTCAACACCTAGGGAAGTTGGAAGAATGGTTAATTCTGTAGCAGTTTGACATTTGAACCTAGCTAATCACAATGACAATTACTTTCCTGAGTAGCTTAATGAGCTTACACATTTACAAACAACCAAAAGGAAGACTGAACTAAACCTACCCCTATTATAGAATTTAGTTCCGTCATCGTCACTTGTTTCGCCCTTTCCACAGCAGCTGCCACCTGTTGCTGATGCTATTTAGGAAAAGAAGAAGAAAAAATAAGATACATGTTTCATTCAGTACCACACAGAAAATAAAAATCAACCAAAAGGGATGACAGTTATAAATACACTCATTTTAAAGAACGCATAGAGAGTAATACTTACTTCTTGGGACAAGAAAGATAAAATTTGTGCTATGATGGCATTTAACCGTTTGGCAATTTCAGTCTGCAAGAAAAATAAAAACCAAGATCAAATCCCATTCATCCATCTATCAGGAAATAACACAATATATAATATTGGAGTGCCATCTTGGCACCTCAACCAGAAAGGAACAATGTATCAGAGGAGCAAATAACCGGGTGAGATAACCAATCAATCTCCCGCCAAACCGAGGCGTTTAACTAGCAAAAACAATCAACAGGATAAGCACCATTATTATTTATTCGGCGTTAACCCAAGCAGCAAAAGCGCTCATTATTTTCGGACAGGGAGGATCGCCCACGAAGCGGAGAGAGCATCTCAAGGCCGAAGGGATGTCACGGTCACGCACGGCTGTCAATATATGCCCCGCGGACTTTATTGAAAAAGAGGTGAAAAGGGAAAATGGATTCGGATTATTTCACGCGTGGCGTAATGGGAGAGTGAGATAACTTTCCGTTTCGATGGTGCGTCGACAAATGTATTTCCAGGCCACGAACAACGCGTTCTTTTCAGATAATGTGCTACTACTGTTGAGTATGGATTGAAAATTATGTTGTTAAAACGAGTGTATTCGATTCTCCTTAACACAGAAAATTATGTAGTGGTTATTTGTAACCCTTGCCATAAATTTTAACTAGTGCACTATTATAAACCGATTCAGTCAGTTTTTGATTGAGGAGCCATGATACAACACAAAGAATGTTTGCTTCAAATTGCAACATATCAATACTAATACAAAATGTTTCAAACATATCAATCATAATTTATACGAGTACATAATGGATGAAGAGCAATTTTCAACAGTATAACTACTTTAAAATATTACATAACTAAGAAGAAATTACAAGAAAATTTCAAGTTTTTTTTTTCCATGGGGCAACGAGTTCTATTGGGAAAAATGTACGAGACTTTCATGTTGGCAAATATTTTTATTCTGAAAAACCTGTTTGTATAACCTTCCAAGCCGTCCAATACAAGTATCTTCCCACAATACAGCCTAACAATTTGCATCACAAGAAAACACAATTTTCCAAACAAAATGTTTGATTTTACAATACGAAAATTACCCCACAGTAGGCGCTACGCGACACCCACCGCTTGTCACCAAGTTCATCATCACCCCGTCCGTCCCCCACCAGGATGATCCCGTGGGGCGGAGGGGGCAAGAGGGCGCGGATGATAATGATGATGATCATCGTCACGCACGGGCGGGCGGCGGGGGCGGCCGACGGAGCGTGTGAAAGGGAAGCGGCGGCCGGCCGGCTCACCTCGGCGGCGGGGAATTAGGCCGGTCGCCGGAGCGAACAGCCAATTAATAATTAAGCCGGCAGAGAGGGGAATACAGATGAAACTGCGCGGTTTCCAGTGGTTTTCTATGGGTGATGTTGTTGGGAATTAAAGCCGGTTGTTGAGAATGTTCAGCCATTTTCAATGGAAGAAAAGGGACAAAATAATTGGAGGGGTTTAAAGATGGTTAGATCGATAGGTTTTTATAAAGCTTTAACTAATTATTAACTTTTAAATTTTCCTAACTTCATTAAGATTAAAAAAAATTGGAAGAACCAAATATTTAATACAATCAAATACAGTTAGATGAAAGAAAATGCTACATGATAATTTAGGAAGAATTTTATGAGTGACCCACTAACTGTGGAACTTATCATTACATTAACATTTAAATTTTAACCGCTAAACTTTTAATTTTTGTAAGGGAAAATTATGTTTCCGAAGCCAACAGGGACAGCTTGCACCCCCAAGCTTTCCAGTTTTGCCCCCCCCCCCAGGGTCCACCACCTAAATCCGCCCATTGGACCATCAGGTATCAAGCATTAACCCCCTTATTAGATCCAAAGAATGCTTGCTTTTTGTGTCAACAGAAGATGCTGTTAGACAATTTAGCAATTTACCAAGTCACATCAAATACAGTTAAAGGAAAAAAAATGCCACATGATAACGCAGGATTTTTTTAGGAACTAGAGTCCCTTAAGAATTTACAATAGATTATAATCGAATATTGAACCAAAGACTATTGAAATCAGATGAGACACAATCTCGATTTGCATTAATAAGACAAAAGCTTATGTTAAGGTGAAAAATAAGTTTCCTTCAATAATCCAAACACGCAACCTATACTATTATAATACCGCATTAAAAGATCAAAAATGTGCAAGAATAAGTGTCATCTCAAGTATTTATACAGCACCAAGTGTCACCAAAATGAGGAAAATCTTCACTGAGAACAAAACGCTCGCACAAAATGGGGAATCGTTAAAAATAAAAAAGACTCCCATTGTGTGCCAACGAACGCAAGCAACAAAATGATTTCTTAATGTCCCGATCATTATTTCATCGCTGATGTCGCCCCATTGTTAAGTGAACGCTGAAGCTAATAAGGAAAAATCTCTTCTCGAAAGCATGCAATTAGAACGAAGAGGGAAGCAATACCCATCTGCACCCGAACATGCAAATAATAAATAGAATATTCAAATGAGTAAAAAAGAGCTATTGAAGGGGTGGTTTCTGAAGAGTTTGACAGCTGACTAATTGCGTTGGCGCTTTCGAGAATGTCTTTATGGCGAGAGACGACTTCATATACGCTAGTTAAATTGAAACGTCAGAAACGGAGATAAAAATTGAATAGAGTATGTATACGTCTTTTAAATTATAAATACTATCGTGGATAAAATTACATGTGTACAGATGGCGAGACAGTTATAATAATAGACATACTTTCAAACTAATAACCAGGAAAAAGACCGTCAAGGGAAAAGTTATTCCTGCGTCTTTTAATATTATAAGTTTTAAGTGCAAAGTAATAGGCGGTCTTTAACACAATACATCGGAAATAAAAGGATAAAGAATGTTTAAAGACACAAAACGTTAAAAATATATTACTCAATTTAAGTAGTTGCTATTTAAAGGAGCTCACACGAGGGATAACTTAATTGAGAAAAGTTTACAAATCTATACATTATGAGTTATAAGAAATGCGATGGGTTTTTAATGGACTTGTATATTATATCATAACTTTATAACCAAATAAAAATTACGGTTTTAATCATAACGTAATCTATATTTTTAAATGTCTTTTTCAGTTGTGTTAGGGTAACGTTTGAACCAAAATGACCAAATTTAAATCTGACAGTGAAATAACAGAAAAATAGTCTTTTAGAAGAACGGCCGACTAGCTCAAACAAAAACCGAACACTCTACACCCCTATTATTGATAACATCAAATAAAAAGACAACCAAGGTTATTTTGAATCTCCACCCCTCAAAAACCCACTCATTTGAAGAGCAATATCCGCCCGTTTTTCTTTTTTGCCCCCTTTCAAGGCTTGACATCTCCCATTACACGGGCAGGGAGGAGAGATATCCCCTCGAAATAAACAGATCGGGGCGCACGACACAACCCAGCCCCAAAAGAGCCCCACAAAAGCGGCTAATTGTGCCCAACATTACGCCCAACCGCCCCGATAACTTTCCGGAGGGGCGCAACAAAAGCCCCATTGTGCTGTCCCCCCTCCCCAGGAACAAAAGCAGTACGCGCCACCCCTTCATTATGGACTGACCCCTCTCCGCTGATAAAGGTGAGTGCGGTGACGTCACCCCGCAAATTGAACATGAATTTTCATTAGAGGGGAGGGTGCGATGTGCCGGCTTGACCCGTCGGAGAAAATGAACGCGCGCAGATTTACGGCGGGCATGCAATTTGCATTGAAAAGAATGGCGAGGGAATGCGGTGGCATTTTGAGAGATAGTCGTTTTCCGAGGCCAAAAGCCACGGATGGCTTTGATGAGACAAGGCGGCTAGACGTTATCGATTTGTCATGGCATCGCTGCATTCCACAAGTCTTCTTAAACCTTACAAGTCTACTTATTGGGTATTTATGAGGGTGCACATCTACCTGATGTCAGTAATGAATGTGTTGGTAGAGTCGAAATATGGTAATAATTTAACTGCTGATTCACATCCGCGGATCGACTGTGCGTTAATTAAAATCAGAATAAAATTCGAGGGCAAGTATGTTACGTGTCTTCAAACTAGTGCTGTCATCTTATCTCATGAAGCCATTTCACAACTCAAGAATTACACATCATATTCGCGTCTATTATTATCATTAGATACTTCCTTAGTTTTAAAGGTGAGAGTAGTCGATTTTCCACCCTTATAATTTTATGATTAATAAAACACATTAAAAATAATCGTACAGGGGGAAAAAATTACGCTTCTTTCGTAAAAAGAAGGAATAAAACCTACAGTGAGACCTACAGTTAGCACAATTACTAATAAAATCGAGCACAGCAGGTAAAACTTTCCACCATACCAAACCTCAGTTATTAATGAATTTTTAAATTTTAACATATGTTATTCGCGATACTTAAAAACATAAGCTGTGATAAGCAGAAAACATTAAAAATAAAGCAACTCCAAACCAAACACGTCCCAGATTCGCTAACCCTGAACAAGAAAAGAAAAGCAGAAATCAATACCTTTCAAGAATTTATTTGTCAGGAATCAATTTTATGGGAGGCTCTGGCAAAACCATTCCGTGGTACAAATACGAGCCACAGGCACGAGATCTAGAAACCTCTTCTATTTTTAGTCTCGACAGAAGGGAATTCGGAAAGAAATATGAAAAACATCACCTTTCGTACTCCAAATGGAAAATAATAGCGGTGTTTTACATACATTTGTCACGTGATCTCTAAGTACCCAACACGTGTCTGGACGGTTGAAACGGACATACGTGCCAAAGAACAATTCGAAGCAACTCCCAAAATGGGTGTAATAATTACCGTTTTCCAAAGGGAGAACTTTAATTGTGCTGAGCAGCCAGTGCTTAAGATCACACATGAAGAGAAATGGATGGGATAAGAAGCATGCAACGTGTCGTTTTGGTTTTTATTTATAGGCATAAATATATATATATATATATATATTTTAATTAACTAGTTTATTCAGTTTCTTTTCACGTTTTCTTTTATTATTAAAGTTATAACAGTTTTGAATGAAAACATGTTCAGTAGAAGATATCAGATCAAACATGTTTTCCCACAAATGAAAAAGAAAAATAACAAATCTTTATTGGTTTAATAAGCAGAGATTCAGATATAAAAAAAAACTAAAAAGTAGCGTACAAAATAGATAAGGAGTTTTTTTTTTTGTGTACTCCCCCCAAAAAAAAAAAATATTAAATATTGTGAACAGAAGCATGTAAAACGAAAGATACGTGTAGTCAAACCATATGCGGTTTTAGGAGAAAGAGGCAAGCTAGAGACTTTACTTTAGAGTATTACTGTCCATAATCGCATCGAAAATATTCTTAACCATAAAAGTGGTATATCCTGAAAAACTGAGGGAGCATTGTTCCCCTATGACCCATCTTAAATCATCACAAGAGTCCAACAGATATTCGTTGACCAGTATAAAAATATTGAGACCGTTATTGGTCCTCAAGATAATTAGTATTGAAGTCCAACAAGAGTATAACATAAAAATGGTGTTTAAATTCATGTAATAAAACTTCAGATGGAAATTCAATTTCCAGAAATAAAAGTCTTTGACCATATGATTTAAATTGGTTTCACCAGCCCTTTTATTTAATTTCCAAAACGATGCAACTCCCAGACAAGCCCATGAAAAGCAACGCCAGTCACAATTTCTATCACTCAACGTCAAACGGCAAAAGGTCGGATTCATTTAGACGCCGCTTTCAACGGCAATTTTCCACCAGCTCCTAATGAAGTGTTCAAAGAAAAAGTGTTTTTAATCACACACTCCATTCAGAATGCGCTGCACACAAAAAAAAACACCCCGAGGATGATGATCAAGAAGAATCGACCCTTCAGCAACGGCCTTCAATGCATAATCAGATATTCTATTTGAACGACAAACCGCATACAGATGTCATCTTGATGGCCAATATCAACGACTTCATCTCGGCTGTATTATGAGGTAGGTACAAGCACATCAATCGGACGTTTGCAAAAGCAACGCATCACACCTACCCTCGAGCGGAGGACGTTTCATTAGGTTGGTTTTGAAAGCCTGCACGCAAGCTGGGGAAATTAGCAGGCAAACACAATTGAAAAGGGCCTCTTTTCTTTTTGGAGAAAACCATTAAAGAGGAGAGACTGTTTCCTTGATGGATGTATCGGAACGCATTAAGATGGCCGCCGATAAAGAGGAGGTATTTTCGTAGAGAAAGTGCAAGGGTTCTTTTGAGTTATTGTTTATATTCCGAGACGACATGCTCGATTGGGCCGAGGGAAACATGCGGGCACACACACACAGAAACGAGATTCGAATCTGGTTAAACGCATGGGTTTGATTGTTTTTGTGTAATTGCCCTTAATTTAGTTGAGAAAGAACAGAAAAAAGTTTTTCTTCAGAGATAGAGAAATCATAGCAAGGGTGGCTTTTTCTGTGAATTTAAATTAGAGCGGCTGTGTAATGTTTTTTCTTTCGAAATTCTTGACTGATGTTTACTGTAAAAGGGCACTAAATAAACTCTAATTTAGAGAAATGAGATTAGAATGGTATTGGAAAGAAATTAATAGTTATTAGTCATCGAGAAAAATTTAAACCATGCATAGCATGGCGCAACAAACAAATAAAGAGAAAAATTATTTCGAAATCTTCTTAAACCTTCCAACATTTTTTGGTTAGTTACCGTGATTGTTATATACCTACTGTGTTTGTTGATTGCTTGATAACGTGCAATACAGTTGGTTAATTTTAATGTTGTCATCCAACCGAAGTCCAACTAAAAAGTGGTAGGCTGCAAACTGCATTAATACTGGAAGGCATAAATATAATCGATAATGAAAGAGAAATTCAAATTTACCAGGTTAAAAATGAAGCAACAGAATGCCTCTGATATTCATTCCATGAACAGATAACTCATTCTGAGTTCAAAGCTAATTCCAACTCAAACATTTCAGTTTTTTTGCTTGCTCAGTGAAAAATCACTTAATGAGCAAATACACGACAAACCACTCTCACAAAAGAAACCAAATAGCGACGGCATGATTCAGAATTGCAAATGGAGGGCGATTTCCAAAACCATTAAAAAACCACCGTTCTTTTGAAGACATTCGAAAGAGAAAAAAAAATTGTCTGGCAGCCCTCCTAAATGCACAACATCGCTCTTGAGCAAACATTTGCAAGGGAGAAAAAACCGAGCCGGTCCTTGCCGTGACAAGTTACCACAGCAGGTGAACGCAAAATGAATCATAAAATATCTATTTGGCAAACACGGCGTCTCGCAATCCTCATCGCGTGTCCGTGTATTAAAACATTAGTACGAGGGGAGACGTCAATAAAAGAATTACAGGGTGGTATGAAGACGTTGGCACTTGCAGCGTCATTCGACGTGAAAAGGTTGGGAAGCGGGTAAAATTATGGGGCTGATTAAAATAATGTGGAGGAAATGGATGGTTTTTAACTTGATGGGAGGCCGACTTTTTTTTTGGAAAGGAAGTCGAATCCAAAAATTACAACAGCTGTACGAAGTAAATTAATGGTCTTTAACTGCCCCGATTGGATATGCCTATCCTTTTAGCAGTCATCTAATTAGAGGACAAATAGGAAAAAAATATTTAACTATCAGTTGCATTGAAGGACTTGGTGACAAGGTCAACAGTTAGCATAAGATATACGGTAACTCGTATTACAGATACTATATTATTTTTAATTCTGGGAGGGGGTTTTCGTGTTCTCAATAAAGCTATTTTATTAATAGTCCACAAGTCGTAAAGAGAAAATGTTCCAAAATTTTTGTCAGATATTTACAATAAAAAAATGAGAAAACATTTGTTGTATGTTTGAGGAATACTCTTTATAATTAATCATGCAAGAATTTGGAAGCAGTGTATTTCCACTTTGTAAGTAAAAAAAAACACTTTAACTCGAAAAAATAGGCAAAATCCTTCACTGTGATAAATATGGTTGGAGAACATGATTGTGTCGATAAGAATCTACCAAACTTTCTTCTGCCATTTTCCACCAAAACCACTTAATAATTCTAACCTTATATTAGTTTGAACGTTCAACTCCTTCATTCATCCCTTGACGTAAAAAAACCCGCACGTTTTATCAGAAAGATAAGCAACAGCATAAGACAACACAGTGATTAAAAAGCAACAGAAAAAAACAAACCACCCGATCCAAAAACGTGTAACCCAAACCGTTATCGTATACAAATACGAGGTCAAACAGATTAAATTTAGCGCCCCCAACAGATAACATATCGCCATATCCACACACACACACGAGCGGGTCAACAGCTAAATCAGCTCGTTGCCAACATACACCACAGAAAAACTTCCAAATAAATTAATAAAGCGCGAAATGACGCAAGTGGTGAGATAGGGCCATTTAATTGCCGACAGATCGCCGCTGGCGAAGAAACCAGAGGGATGAAATGATGATGACGGATGAGAAGAGAGGGAATCATCTTTCCGGGGATGATGACGGATAGGAGATGGAAAGTTAATGATGACCTATGCAGGACTGTCCGGTAGCAAAAAAACAAACCACTGCTGGACGAAGATGATGAATGTGGGTTGCGTCAAGGATTGGGTTTGACACATGGAAATGCAATTAACGTGTTGAATCGATGGTATAAAGATGGATGCGGTGTAAAGTTTGCGAACGATGCAATTCTCTTAATGAAGTGATGGCTGGATAAGATAAGATACATTAGAAGTAAATATTGACTCTGGGGCTCAACGAACGAAATGTAGAGGTATTTTTTTTCCGTGGGAAACTCTACTGAACCTTAAAAGGCTATATCATAGCTACTCCAGATATCTTAAGACTAGCTAGGAAAACTCAAATTGGTGTTCATGATTTCCGCGCAAGTTAATATTTTTGAACAAGATTATTGGAAGCGAATTGCGTTAAATTTAGTTCTGTTGACAAAGGATGACCTGAAAAAATTTAAGAGATTAATTTTGGTTAGTTAGTGGTTTGTGAGGTATCAACGACAAATTTAATCTATGCGTTATCCTCTCAGTTATCCTGCAGGGCTTCATATATGACAGTGTTTAATGACAGAGAATTATAGATAATCCCTTACGAGCCCTATACTAGAGATCCTAATCAATATTTAACATACTACCAGCACTAAACCCAATTTACTAACTACTGCGCCCACCATATTCACCATTTACGGCACACACCAAGAGCCGCAACCACTAATTAACACAATCAATTCGTTAGCCACTACTACAACCAATCGACGGCAGGACCGGCAAACACGAGGGTCTTGAAGACTTCAGGGGTGACTCCGAGAGGCAATCAAGGGGGCGCCCCGTCAGAAAACGCCCTCCACCGGGGCTCTCGGGGACAACAACCCCCCAGGAGTGTTTCCCAAGCAAACCTCTCTCACTCTCTGGAGCACACGCACTTTGGGTCAATATTGATCGCGAGACACGAGCCCGCAAAAGATGGATCAGGAATCCCCGAATGTCAAACAGACGACAGCGGGCATGCATTATTCCGCCGGTGCCGACACCTTCCGGAGGCTCTTCTTTCGCGATTTCTTCCGACTTATTTCATTTTTTTTTCTCTTTTGAGGAGCAGAAAGAAAGGAGTCTTGTATTTTTTCTCTCTCTTGGAAGAGCCTCTCGCTGGAATCAATTTGAAAGAGTGGTTCCGGGGATATATGGGAGGGAGAAGAAGCGTTCGGTGTTGGGTTGCGGATGTTATGAACGAACGCGATTAAGTTTATTCCGACGACGTGAGGTGGGGACGCTTTTCTCCATTTCCCCCGGATTCGAGGGAGCTCTCCGAAATAAATGAAAGTCGCGGAAAAAGTTTAACTACTTTCTTACTAGGTCGGAAGCAAGTAAAAATTTAGTATTAGTTTATTTTTCATGCATGGGGAGAAATGCTGCATGTTTACTGTTTGATTATTCTGAAACAGAAAACTAGGGATTAACTATAGAGCAATATGGTAATACAATCCCATCCTTAGCAACTACACATTGGGATAAAGGAAATAAGCAAATGGAGTCCCAAACTTTTAGATTCGAGTTCACTTGTCAGACAGAGACAAGACACTTAGATGCTAACAGAGATTTGGTTTTTATATTAATACAGTGATGCAAAGCCCAGATTGTTCATAATAGGAGAAATATAAGGTTGCTATATTGAAGCATTTGCTTTACTCAGTTAAAGCAAACTGAACTATATTCAGAAAATATAAAGATGCGTTTAAGAGAACGAGGTCAGGTAGGAATTACATTAATTGCGAATGAAATAAAATTGAAAAAAAAAATTGGTTAATTTATCTAATACTAATTCAAGGCAATCACCAGTAACATAAAACCGGGGAAAATATTTTTGGCAAAAAAAAGAGCAAAGAAAATCTGGACACGTCAACATTGATATCCCTTCCTGATGTCGCGAATCGAACCGCATAGAAAATACTCCCTCCATCTCTCCATATCCCCCGGAGCGGAGATCAAAAGCGTGCCAAGCCGCAAATTGAAAGGGCGGCCATCGCCAATAGTCCAGTCAATATCAATTTTGCTCCGGAAATAATTCATAAAGTTTTGAAATTTGGCACACTTGTTGGGATGGGTCTGGAGGTGTTTCACACAAAAGTCCACTAAATTTGCCCTGGAGGGTTTTCCGCTACGGCCATTTTAGTGGTCAGTTTTTGGAAACGCACGTCGCCAAACCGGCGGTAACGCGCCAATAGTAGAACAACCTGTTTGTACTGGAAACAGCGGGTGCCTCCGGCTGAATGGCGACTGGTCTGGCGCAGTTCTTGTTTGGCGATCATGGACAATGCGGTAGTATTCACTAATGATGAGATGCTTAACTAGGATATAATACATTTTTTTTTACTCAGATCTCAGAAATAATTTAAGATAATCAATTGAGCTTTGAAAATAAAGTTTTAAGTAATTTTAATAGATTTTTAAGCTAAATACATCAGGCAAAGTAAAACCTGATGTCAAACTTATTAGTGTTCCTTACGCTGAACTATATTTTACATGTAGCTGAACAGCTGTAAAGGAATATTTATTTCATATTCTTGCAATTCTCCTTAAACAAGAAAGTATTTCTTGATCCTATGAAAAAAATGTTTCAAGGGAACTAAAAAATAACGCATTTGTTATAAATACAAATGAATATTTCAATTAATAATGCCCTATAATAATTTCCAAACAATCGTAAGCTGCATGGAAATAATAAAAACAAAATCACTCTTGGAGATAAGTGTAAAAAATACAGTAAATTATATTTTACATGTAGATTAACAGCTGTAAATGAATATTTATTTCATATTCTCGCAATTCTCTTTAAATAAGAAAGTATTACTTCAACTTATCAAAAAATATTTCAAGGGAACTGAAAATAAACGATCTGTGATAATTAATGTTCAGATTATTTTGACTAATTTTTTTCTAGTTAATATTGTTTAAATGATTTCAATATACAAAAATGGGAAAATAAGTGTGCATTTTTAACTGTTCAATATTCACAATTCCTGTAGAGTTTTTATGAATATACAGTGTAAACCAAGAATAATAAATGTACAAATAAATTTTCATCTCATAAAGGCCAGTGATATTTTATTATAAACTATCGTTAACAACGTAAAACTATATTAGTAAAGGTTTGGAGAAAAGTGTATAAAACATCCCTGAAAATTCCATTAAATGTTTCCAGAAAGCTTGTGTTGTACAAAATTATTTGTTTCAAAACTCAATGAAATTTTAAGTTTCACCTTACAGCTGAGGATGCGTATTTTCTCAATACGTATAAATATAAGTAGCGATTTTAAGACATTTTCCAAATACATACTAATGGCTAATATTTAAGCCCGTATCGATCCAATTAAGAAGGATTACCTCTGGTAATTCAAAGTTGAAATACTATTTTATTTGTTTTAAATAGTCTAAGTTAACATGGTTTATTCATGTAACTCTACATCTACATAAACTGTGTATGTTATGAGATTCGATGAGACGATGAAGTATTATTTTCTATTTTTAATTAATAATATTAAATTACTGTTGACACAAAAATAGTTGGTACTAAATTAAAGCATTTACCAGCACGCATGTTAATTACTAGAAGAAATATGATTTTTTTAAAAAACCACAGGTTTCAGTAGGATAGAAGATAAAGAGGATATTTATTGTAACAAATTATATTTTTTTATTCTAAAACATATTTTTCTTAGATAACAAGGTAAGTATTTAATAAAAATTTTGATGTAGAAGAAAAAACATGTCTGTAAAAAACATATAGGTTTTCAAAGCTATCAGTTTCAACTTAAAATTTTGGAACAGAGTATATAACTTTGTACAACAAATCTTTCAGGAAAGCATTTTACTGTTATACTTTTCAGGGATATTTTTAACACTTATTTTCTCCATAAATTTTTATTTTATTAATATACTGAATACGATAGTTTGGAAATTACTCTGAGGCTTTTTTAATTGAAATATTCATTTGTATTTATAACAAAGCGTTATTTTTAGTTCCCTTGAAATATTAATAGGATTAAGTAATACGTTCTTTCATAAAGAGATAATTGCAAGATTATAAAATAAACATTCATTTACAGCTGTTGAGCTACCAAATCTTTAATTATATTGTTTTATGTAGTTATCGATAGTTCATAATAAAATATCATTGGCCTTTATAAGATGAAAATTTATTTGTATATTTAATATTCTTGGTTTACACTGTATATTCATAAAAACTCTACAGGAATTGTGAATATTGAACAATTAAAAGGGCACACTTATTTTTCCATTTTTGTATTGAAATCATTTAAACAATATAAACTAGAAAAAAATTAGTCAAAATAATCTGAACATTAATTATCACAGAGCGTTTATTTTCAGTTACCTTGAAATATTTTTTGATATGATGAAGTAATACTTTCTTATTTAAAGATAATTGCAAGAATATGAAATAAATATTCATTTACAGCTGTTAATCTCTACATATAAAATATAATTTACTGTATTTTTTACATTACACTTATCTCCAAGAGTGATTTTGTTTTTATTATTTCCATGCTGCTTACGATAGTTTGGAAATTATTATGGGGCATTATTAATTGAAATATTCATTTGTATTTATAACAAATGGGTTATTTTTTAGTTCCCTTGAAACATTTTTTTCATAGGATCAAGAAATACTTTCTTGTTTAAGGAGAATTGCAAGAATATGAAATAAATATTCCTTTACAGCTGTTGAGCTACATGTAAAATATAGTTTAGCGTAAGGAACACTAATAAGTTTGACATCAGGTTTTACTTTGCCTGATGTTTTTAGCTTAAAAATATATTAAAATTACTTAAAACTTTATTTTCAAAGCTCAATTGATTATCTTAAATTATTTCTGAGATCTGAGTAAAAAAAATGTATTATATCCTAGTTAAGCATCTCATCATTAGTGAATACTACCGCATTGTCCATGATCGCCAAACAAGAACTGCGCCAGACCAGTCGCCATTCAGCCGGAGGCACCCGCTGTTTCCAGTACAAACAGGTTGTTCTACTATTGGCGCGTTACCGCCGGTTTGGCGACGTGCGTTTCCAAAAACTGACCACTAAAATGGCCGTAGCGGAAAACCCTCCAGGGCAAATTTAGTGGACTTTTGTGTGAAACACCTCCAGACCCATCCCAACAAGTGTGCCAAATTTCAAAACTTTATGAATTATTTCCGGAGCCACCCTTTTTTTGTTCTACGTTGACTGGACTACAAGTGGGCACTCCGGGATGGACATTCCCTGCGATCGATCGAAGCAGGGGGGGGGATGAGAGGGAGTGGAAGCGGCGAAATGTTTGTCGGCCATTGATTACCCACTTTAATCAGGTTGTCTTCGTGTCCGAGGGGGTGACGTCATGTCCGGGCGGGGTGGTCACTCGCCGCCGCCGCCGCAGAGCAAACAGGGGGGCGGTCCATTAATTAAGCCCCCCTCTGACCCCCCGCGGCGCAATATTGACGCGGGGCGCAAATTCCGATGTTTGTCCGGGGGCTGTATTTGCGGAATGGCTGAGCCCACCCAATAACATGGGATGGCCTCCCCCTAATGAAAATTCAATCCCGGACACGCAGATGGGGTTTTAAAAGCCCCGGCTCATTTTTCATTGAATAATTAAAGGCGACCCGGATCAAACAATGGACCTCGAAAAATATTTACGGTCCTGCCCTATGGAACCAATTAGCGTGAAATTATTTCTCTCTAATATGGAGGATCAGCGCTTTCTGCATGGGCTCCGAGAAACTGCTGATTTATCTGTTCGCCTGATTGCCGAGACTCGTAGCAGAAGCACTTTCATTGGGAACTGAAAGTCATCTTTCACCGTCCGCATCGAATAATGGCGCATAATCGCCTTATATGATTTCGAGTGAAATGACTGTCATTTTGAGCAAAGTTTGATGACACATTACCTATAACAGGGAATTTTGCGTAACCTTCAACAAAATATGCTAGCTAGCAATGAGTCTTGCCTTGTTAATTCTTTGTAAACGAATAAAAAGAGCACACAAATCACTTTACCGTTACAGACGACTAAGCTAAATTTCTAAGATTCACTACAATTAATGGATGTACCGGTGAACCCAATATTCGTTGAGACACATTTTCCAAAGGCATTTGATACCATTAGGCAAAAGAGCAACCACTAAATGCATTAAATCTAAAGTCTAAGCCTGTGATACAGATGATGTCAGGGACATGAATTTCATCAAATCATGAAATCTTTTCAACCCTACTGAAATTATTTCAGGCCCTCGTTTAATTAATAAGATTAAGACTTAAACTAAATAAAAGTAGTATTTGCAGTACAATCTCAAGTACAGTTTGCAAATGATAGCATCTTTTCATTCTTTATGTTATCCTAGACTTCCAACTCCCATTGCAGCAATCCAAACCCTCGGTTATTGTGGACTGAAGCATTCCGATGCGCAAACCCAGGGTTGAGTTTTCCCATCTAAAATAACCCTGGAGGGCAAATACCTCCCGCTTCCCACTATCATCCAAGCGAGAGTGAAGCAAAACGATGTCAAGTTACAAATTTTCACACCGTTACGGATCCCTGATCAACTCAGCTCTGGGACTCGTCAAAGGTTATCATTGAAAACAGAACGAAATGAAAGGCAGTGGAGCGAGGTAGGAATCATTTGAGACAAGACACTTGATTGCTTTCTCTGCCACCACCGAAAAAAAGAAGACCGAAACTTTGTTACCGTAGAGAGAGATAATACGACAGCTCACTGATGGTGCTCCAGACATTGATGAACTATTTTGTCAAGAATGGAAAATTAATAGTTAGTTCTCCAGCTGTTTGGACGCCTTAGGACACAACTTTCATGATTGATGAATTTATTATACAAAAATAAAAGCCAATGTATTTTTTCTTAAATTTCCTACTAAGAACACTGGATTTAGGAAATAGATTGTGAATAAGATTGATTCCATTCCACTGAATAACAAGAGCAAAGAAAGCTTTATTTCACAATAAAAAACTACAAAGTTCAGAGAAAAAATCTTTGGGGAACGGTATTATTGACCAATACATCTGTTGCACATTTCCTACATTATTTTAAATGCCAGTACGATAGTACCTATTTTTTTCAAAGAGAAAACGGGATTTATCATGAAGTATAAAATATGTATTAAATTATTTAGCTAAAGTGTTAAGATATTCTGAAACGTGAAAGAAGGAAACTTAGAAATTTAAAACTTCAGTACTGTCAACCGAGTAAAGAACTTATCTCTTTCAGGTGGAGAAGACAAAATAATACTATTATTATGAAGTTCAAAGATAACTTAATATTCCAGTAATGGAATAAAAAGCGATATAACGCTAATGTATTTTTCCTCTGCATAATTTACTAGGAGAATAAATGATATAAGGAGAAATCATTTGAATTACAAAACTTCTAAGATAACCCAATACCTTTACAAATATTAAAGTAAGGCAAGAGGTCTAACGAAACAAATGTAGAAGGAAAATGACACGGAATTCTTTTAAAGATCGTTGCAGTAGATACATAATTGATCAGAAAACTTAACAAAGAGTTGTCTCTTGAGAAAACATTAAACGGAAAAGATCCTTAAATGGTGTACTTCCATTCACAACCTGTAAAAATGCATTCAAATGATGCTGAATCAGCCAAAACAAAGCTGAGTTAAGAGTCACTACTTCGCTTAGTTGGTGACATTCCGATTTTTTCCCAGCCGCAATCCGACAGACGCCGCGCGTATCAAACGGAGGCAAAAGAATGTGACTTCGGATTGCGACTTCCAGATTGGGAATGAATAAATTATCGAAAACGAGATTAATTATAGAGGCAGGAAACTGTGAGGTGTACAACAAAAAGAGGAAAGAGTCGTAAATAGTCGTAAGAATGCCCCATTCGGGCGAAACAAAGGGTGGCCCAGACTAAAGATTTCGTTTTAATAAGTAATAAGATCGACGTTTCCCGAGAAGTCAGATTCGAAACGAATGAAAGTAGTATAAGTTACTAATCGCAGGTCGTTGAATAAATTAAATATGGAAGATTATTACCTTCGAAAGGATGTAAAGAGAAAAACATTTTTCGTTTCTTCCATTCGGTGGTATTAACATTCCTCCGCATAACGATTACAAGTGTAATCCGCAACACGAGTGCATAATGGAAGTTTTTTCCCCCTCCTCTGTTAGCATAAATCGCTGAGAATTGGCGTTTCACTTTTTTAATGGAACCGACTCGAGAATAATGGGAATCATTGTTGAAATAGCAGACGAGAGGGAGAGAGGAACACCTGAGATTGCACAGACAATATATACGAGCAACGCGACGAAAAGAACTAATCGGGGCTGCTTAACGAACGTCATTAGAGCAATGGAATAGTTTGTACTTAACTAGAAGCTTGTTGAGAAAAATTTCAACGAGCCCAAAACAAAACAGTCCTTTAACGGGCAATTTCGGTTTTTTTTTTCATCGGATTCTCACGGAATCAAAACGATTCAGAGAGGAAAGAAAATACCATTAACCGGCAATTTCCATTCTTTCCAAACCACCTCGTTATTTTTTAAAAAATACATCGCTTTAATGAATAGCGAGGCGTAAATCTTGGGTGGTCCAGACATAAAAGCTCGGCTTCTCCTCAACAGAGAGAAACAATCGCAGAACTGGAAATCGTACCAGAAAGAACAAGTGATCATATACTAACAATGGCCGTCACACAGCGAGCAAATATTTCCCTAGCTGGCCTTATCTGGCATCATGAGTTATCAAGCGATGGAGCTCCGAGAAAGGAGGATGGGCAATTTTTCATCTGAGAGAAATAACGTTTTATTCAATGAAATCGCCCCTGATTCCAGGACGTCGTCCCTCGGGAAAAACACGATTACGGGGCTGAGTGAACTTGGAATGGAAGATTCCTCCGCCATTGATCTGGTAACTTTTTACCACTACTGCAAATGATTCCGGAGGGACTCCTTCTTTCGTCATTTTTCGATCCCGCTTTCGGGTGGGTACTTAGGGTTGATTGGAATAAGAGATACGGCGTAGAGTTTTAACTATCGAGGGTGGAATTTATTCATATGTAACTGGATTCTTAAAGTTCGGTTTGATACTCGTCTAGACAGATAATTCTTTTTTCAGGTTGCAAAGAGCAGTGGCCAATTTTTGTCCTGCAGTTTTGTAGTTAAAATTGGGTTTTCAATGGCTCAAGGGCAAAGTGGAATGAAATGCAATAAATATTTTCTAACAGCAATCTTAAGTTCCCAATTTCGTTGTGGCTGAACCAAGGTATACAAAACACCTTCACACCATGGCTCCCAGTTTAATGACCAATTCTATATAATTCTACATGTTAAGAAAACATCAAGCATTTAATACATTCCCATAATGAATTTTTCCACGTATTTATAAATCCATAATTTATGCAATGATCATCAAGGTTACTTAAAGAAAGAGATGGAATTTTAGTTTTAAGTCAACTACATCCGTGGAAAGTATGGCTTAAGATTACACTACTTGATTCATTACACAGGTGGACAGGAAGATCAAAAGAAGTAAAAGTAAATGATGAAAACCATCTCCAGTTTACATAAAACAACGATCAAGTTTCAAAAAAATAAAAACATTGATCCCACTCAGCTAGTTTTAACCAATTTCAGCAAACTCAATTTCCGACTGCAGCTAGGTCACACCAGATTAAACTACAACTCCTACCAGTTAACATCTTTACAATCCACCACGAACAAAACAAATCTACACGCCGAGGAGAGATAGAGAGGGGAAAAAAACCATACCAATGCCACACCCGTTCAGAGAGGCCATTCCTTGCTTCCTATAATCCCTCCTACAATATTTAATTGATCATCCCGACCGCCTGAACAAACTCGCCCAAAAAGAAACGCCCGGCAGAGAGAGAGAGAAATAAAAAAGGGGGACCCAGAAGAAGAGATGGCCAAAATCTAATATTGATCTAGAAGAGGCAGGCGAGGAGGTTGGAGATAGTAATTATTTCGCCCGGGATCACCTCCGTTTGCGGAGGGATTAGGGTCGGGGGTCAGGAGAACACGCCGCCCCTTTTCCCTGCCGCTTCCTTGTGCAAATGGATTGGCGGGGATTTGGGGCCATAATCTGTCTTTTTAGTAGAGGCAAATAGACCGCGATGCCAACCGCTGCAGATGATGCCAGAGTCAACACCCAAAAGCCCTCGTGCGCGCGCCCCACGTTTTCTTCGCCCCTTTTTTCCCACGGGGGGGGGGGGCGAACGTGACCACCGGGGAGCGGCATCCCCGATGTTACGCGGATTTTCAATCACTAAAAAACCGGGCGCAGGCAAACATTGTTAATCATTTTAAATATTTGCTCGGTCTGATGATTGTTTTTCATTCCCGATCGGGGCTTAAATGGTTATTATAAAAATTCGCTGCGCAGGAAAGGAACTATTAATAAGCGTGGGTTTCGTATGACACATCTTTAATTTCCGGGAACGGTGTAAAAAAGTTGGATGTTTACGCAACAACCTAAAGAGGGATTAACTCAATTAATTTGATTCTAAACCAGGTTACGATTGTTTTAGATTTTTGTTTTAATACGACTGGGAGCAAAAAGTGAAAGGACGGATTATATAAATCAAACACAAAATCAAATATTTTAAAAATTTTCAAGTGGGATTAAATAAATGGATCGTTTATGAATTGTATTTGCCAAAAATTTTTAATTCTGATTTTCTCTCTTTATCCTCCGCTACGGATTCTTTCCCCATAGAACAGGTTGTTACCATTTTATTTAATTCCTCTTATAAATCGAACAGCACTATATGGAGAAATTAGATTCTTCAGTAAATTCAGGTTTTAAAATCCACCTAAAAATATTATATACAAGGAGTAAAGACAAAACTTACTTGTTTGTGCATTTCTACGTTGAGGCCGTAAGACATTTCGTAATACTGAAATATAAAATATGAATATAAAAAAAGGTATAAAAGTATATGAAATAGGTATATTCTGATAGGAGGTATTGAAAAGAATTACTCACCATTACGTAATGCCTTTGCATTTCTGTTTTTTCACTAGCTAATTTTTCACACTCTAATTTTAAACTGAAAGAGAAAAAATACAAAAATGTACAAGTTATTTGAAATGTATATTTAATGCACATTTATTGTTCCGATTTTAAAACCGCTTTTCATTCTTTTTTTTTTTTTAGAAAAACTGGAGCTCATCATTTGGTAGTTTACTTGCCAGCTTTCATACCTTTAAAATGTCTTTCTACTGTTTAAGTTAATTTTTTGTTGTTAATTCCTTTAGGATACCTGTGATATTAGTCTTTCACTCATGGGTAACTCATACATCTAATTTCTGTTATTTTTGTTATATTATGTCTTTTCTGGTGTTTATATCCTCTCTATGTGTAAAAAAAGTAAAAGTGTTCTTCTATAAAGAGAAAGATGGCAGTTTTATATTTTGTCAATGGCAGTAAATTAAACTTAAATGTAATCTACCAGCTCCGACCGCCATCAATCAACCAAAACCTAGCCAACCAAACAACAAACAAGAAAACACGTGTCCGCGCGGCCATCAAAAAAGCACACCAGCAAATCGCTCCTAATCCGCTCCCCTCCGTAAAAAAGACGTGATTTACAAGGAAGCGACACCGGCGGCCTACGTGCGCGATAATTGAAAAAACAAAAGAGGAGGGAGCGGCAGAGCGCGACGGGATCGAAAGGGAAATAAATAAAAGCAGCAGCAACAAAAAAAACCTTATAAAACGCGCAGAACGCCGGCCACGGTTCGTGCGCAGCAGACGCGTTCGTTGTTTTGGGGTCCGGCGATTTCGCAAAACGCAATTTGGCGTGAAAACACAGAGGGAGAGAGACGGAGAAGAACAGTCACACGTGAAAGAAGGGGCCCTTTTTCTGCTGATTGAGGGAGGAAGGCAGAATGGATGCAGTGGGGATGCGGGGAGATGAGGATGGAGAGAAGGGAGAAAAAGAGATGCGCGCATCCGTTCTTCCAGGAGTTTTATATTGGAGGGAGACTGGTGAAAGGCAGTTTCGTTATTAAATGTTTTAGGGTTTATGTACCTGGAAAAAGGTAGAAGAAATTGTTGCTCGGTTTTGAATAAGGATAAAAACTTATGTGTTATCCTTGGATTAATGTTTAAATTCGGTGAGATTGACTTCTAAATGAGTGATAGTCAAATCTTAATTACCAAATTGAATAAATATTTTAATTCATAATATCAGTGCATCTTTTTGTTAGTAAAAAAACTAATTTTAAACAAATTTCAGCGGTATGAAAAAAATAACAAATAAGAGATGATGAGATGAGATTATTTTAAATGAATCAATCGGTGTAAGCACACAATAAAATTGCATAAAAAATTACGTTGTTTGTGATTAAATAACTATCAATTTTCAGCTAATTAGATAAGTATTTGAACATAAATTGGATCATACGTATATTAACCTATAAACATTTTGCTAGAATATAAAAATTTTCCACCAAAAGAAACATGAGAATAGCTAGAAAACAAGCTTACTTATGATATTGGGCTTGTAGGAATTGAAATTCCTCTTTTATTCTATCACAGGATTCGGCTACCGTAAATTTGAACGGCTGGCCTGCCTGAGGAGGTGGGCCCTGGAAAAGAATACAATTTTTAGTACATACATTTAACCATATACTATATCAGACTATTAATAACTATTTACTTGGAACTTGGAACCAATACAATAGTTCAATATAAGCAAGAAATGCAGTAAAAATATCAAATAACTCGACACTATGTGGAAGTTGCCAAAAAATCATCATTCTTACACCTTCAAGAGAACATCCGAAAGGAAAAATGTCATGAACATCTACTTTATCAACAAAAAAAAGAGAGAAAACCCTCCATTAATTCAATGCCGCGAAAACGCATCACGACAACCAGTTACCGCATGAATACCACAACGGTTTCTCTTACAAGATAATAACAACATCAAAAGAATAAGTTACGACCTAATTCTTCTCTAAACGTTCAAAACAAAAAAAAGAGGTAAATAAAACTATTACCAGACACCTTCAAATTTATGGACACAGAGGTTAAAACTCACAGCACTGAAAATTGATATGCTTTGAAAGGAACGGGAATAAGTTTTGGAAGAAAGCCACGTACGCTTTCATTATTATTATTATAATACTCGAGAATATGTAAACAAACACCCAAAAGGCGGTCAATTACCAGTTTCTCCAGTAGGTCTTTAATTTAATCCCAATTTCCTCCCGACGATTTAAATAATCACCCTCATTCCCCCCATCAGCGAAACGAATCGGCAAATAAAGCGATCCGGGGCGGGGGGAAAAAACCCCGGGAAAACAAGAGAAACCCAAATAAACGGGGAAAGGGGGAAAAAACCCTCACCGCAAGCCACTCGCCCCATTTTGCCGCGCGATTAATATTCCCTCTGCCCCTCCAAAAGCCGTAAAATAATGGCTTTAAAATCCGGGCAAATGAGGCGTCGAGAGGTGCTCGTGAAACCGCAAGCACCTTGTTCCGCATCCATTGATCGCCCCCCCCACCCCGTCCCATCCCTCCCCCTCACTAATTAATGTCTCGCGTAATTTAATGGGCCGCCGTTTTAATATCGGAGCCCCTCTCCGTAATTAACAACTCCTTGGTCCATTGTGGAGGCGGCGGAGAGAGAAAATTTTTAAAAACGCAGGCGTCGCCCTAATGGAAAGGAGACGCATTATTTAATGAGGGTTATTAGGGGCGCCGCAAATGAGCCCTGGCCCTATTGACTACTCCGCCCTAAGTAGGTTATGACTCTACCCCCCTCTCGACTCTAGAAGAAAATAAAACGCTCATCAAATTAAAACGGCAGAATATTTTGATCGGGGGAGAGCGCCACTTGAAACATCGTTACGGGTCGTGCCACAGGTTTTCGTTAGGGGGGGAGGGAGGGAGGCGACACGTCCTCGAGATGAAGAAGATCCACTCGTGGAGGGAGAGAGAGGATGTAAAAATCAAGGCGCAAGAAGCGTGTGTGGCGTCCTCCACTTCACTTGATGAGTTGACGAAGGGTGGGCTCTTGTTGGTGCAGCCACGGGTGCGGAAGAGAATGGGAAGAAAGGCCGAGTTTAACTTCACTCGAGATTTCGAGAGGGGGATTCCATTGCCGGGAACGGTAGCTAGCTCTATCCATCCATTCACGCCTCGTTTTATGGGCAAAACTTAATCTCGAGTACTCCAAGTATTGGATACCATTAAGTACCCTTGAAATTCTATTCTCGAGAAAAATCACTTAACTCGTCATTTATCAGATGGTGAGCGGAAAAAACTACTCATTTTGTGTTGATGCAAAAAAAAAAAAACTTAGTTCGTACAATTTATTTTTAAAGAGGCGTCAGACTAATTAGAAACATAAAGATTCTACACTCAAAGCACGATATAAAAAATAGTATGGATTTATCAACATTTAGATTGCATACATGGCTGTTTATCATAATTTTAAGTCATCCACGAATTCAAGTTCAAGTATACATGCTATTACGTAACTCTACTTCAGCTAGGTTTAATCATAATACGTATTAACAATTTGTCAAAGAGAAACAAGGTGGAATATTTATTCTGTCGACAAACTTCAACATAAAGAATTAAAGGAAAAACTTCCTAAAATTTTAAAACTACAATATTATACGGAGAATTGGAACTTATATTTTAAAATGATAAATAATAAATAAAAAGTGAATTATTTCAACATCTCTAGATGAGTTCACAATGAATTTCTTACTATTTTATTTAATACTGATTGTAGGTAGAGAACAAATCTTTAAGTGAACTTATTTAACCTTAAATATATGGAGCCGGTAATTTTACATATTTTGGTCAACGTAAAGATTCATCGCTGTACTGTAACAAAAACAAGTTTAAAAAGTTACAGATGCAAACTTATATTTAAAAAATATGTAATCAAGGATATTTAGTTCCAACGAAAAAGAAACGCGGTTTTTGAATCTGCAAAAAATATTTGCGGTAATCAGAAAACAAGAAAAAGAGCGAACACAACCGAGCTTTATTTCTACACGATGTAAGATTTATAATTCTTAATTGTTTTTCAGTCAGTTTTTACCTAAATATAAATGACACGCTAACGAAATAAAAGAGCTTTAAATTCTTTAACCTCTTCATTGTCATTAACTTATTACTTTTTTTTTTCAACACATTGTCTTAAAAAATAATTAAATCAGCCAGTTTAGCGCCGAGCAAAGAAACTGAAAAATGAGAGTCGACGAGAGAGAGACAAAAAAAAAACTTGTTCCACACGCCGAGATACACTTTAACTGCAGCCAAGACGGTTGACATATAATCGATCCCCGGTCTTGCTTAAAACGCGGCGAAATTTTTAATAATAATAAAAAGAATCCAAAAAGAGGGATGGCAGCCGAAAAAAACTGCACTTTTAAAAACTCTCTCGATGGAGTTAAGTAAAAACAAATCCGGCGCACAAAAGAGCGGCTTAAACCGAGAAAAAAAAATCCGGCAACAACCATCAAGTTGCAAAACTCGGTAAACAAGCGGCGACAGCCCGAAGCGCGTTTTTCAGCGCCAAGAAGAGAGGAAAAAAGACAACCCAGAAAAAAGATACATGCCTTCCCAAATAAATAAAACCCATCTCCGATTTTTGAATGAAAATTAAACGTCGGACAACATTACGCGACTTCATTTTCCACCAGATTAACTCATTACGCAATTAACTTAATTAACCGTGCGCTTTTGTTGGCGACTGGAGGCAAACCGCTTCCCTTTCAATGGTTTCGCGCCCGCACCTTGATGAAGAAAAAGGACAGCTTGAAAAATCATTTATTTAGTGCCACTACACTTCACTCGGGCTTTTTTCTCCCTCTCCTCCTCGGAACAGATTTCGCTCCTTTCTTTTGTTGTTTGAGCTCCTTTCATCTCATTGTGCTTGGCCACTTGCCGCTGTTTTCGCTTTGTTTAATGCCCGGTTCTTTTCTTCTCTCTGTGGGGAAAAAGAGGGGAGAGGAGGGAAAACCCGCTATTTTCTTCCGCCTCTCTTTTCGAAAAGAAGAAAGTTTTCGCGGCGTGTTTGCTGAGTAAACGGATCGTTTTATTGGAGGCGCGAGAGTTCGCGCCAAAACGACGATTAGGGGAGAGCGCCAAGCTCAAATTATCGCCTCTTGTTCAAACAGGTTTCGAAAAAGTCATTAGGAACGATTGGGTCACTTAAAAACTTTGATACAACTGTTATGAAAATACATTACAACCAATCTCAACCAAGATTAAGTTTGTTCGACAAGAAATTCATGTTCAATACGGCTCATCCTTTAAAACGTGGAATTCTAGACCGCCATTTGTTAAAAATAATAAAGGCTAAAGCTAGATCTGATTGATATTTTTTACAAGAGTGGAAAGACATCAATTCATAATAAATAATAATTCATAATAATGTAAAATGCATCATGGGAAATTTTCCTAATGTTGAGTGTAATATTTATTTAAGGTCTGTGGGCCTTAACACATCTACTTCAAAATTTGCATTGTAAAACAAAGTTAAAATAGTTTCCTATTTTTGTAAACTATTGTTTATAAAGCAATACAAACTCATTATCCTAATAATACTCAGAAAATGTTTCAAGTACTATTGCAAAATGCATGCAAAACAAAGCGTAACATAGGTTTTTCAATCGATATTACCCCCTGTAAGTATAAAGCATTTTAACAGTTTTTACAGATCCATAAAGATAACTTGACAAGAAATGAAACCATTTAGATCAGTCATCAAATACAACAAGTTGGACAACACTCAAGGTTTATCCAAAACAAAAAATAACCCTCAAGGGTTTTCAAAGCAAACAAATCAATCCCAAAACACGCGAATCCCCATTACGCCGTCACATACCGCTACGGCAAACGCATAAATCGCTCTGAAAAGCAAAGCACCTTGAATCCGGCCGCCTGTCACGGACGATCAGCACTCGGTCCATCAGACCGAAACTTCAGCCGGACGCGACACGAAGACATTGAAAAAAAAAAAAGACTTGTCACGCCACATGCGGCATTACGCAAGCGCAAACACTGCACAAATTGCGACAGAACAAGTGTCCGACAGAGGGGTTCATTGAATTAAGAGCTTATCCCTTTTTAATTTCGCATCATTCGAAAGAACGAAAAAAGAACCATTTAAGTGTGTGTGGCGAAACCGGTAGCGATCGCAGTACTTACTAACTAGTGGTGGAAATTTTAGAGTTAATGACGTTTCTTTTAGTCGGCGGAGTTGTCCTAATTGGTTCGTTCTTTTCGCTTGCTTTATTTTTTATGCCGGATTTAATTACGAAGTACATTAAAGCAAATGTTCGGGCGTCATTCCGGAACAATCAGGCATGGAGAAATCAAATGAATTACATTTAAAACATGTTCGGCATCCGTTGTTGTAAATGCGATTAAGAAATCAGGCACTGAAGTCAATTTGACTGCGGAGGGTAATTGATTAGTTTTTAATGGAGTTAACCGGGGTTAATTAACTAGGCGAAAACCATAAATATCAACTGGTCATTGGAATTACCGACAGATACAACTCACGTTAAATTAGTTTGAATTTCTTTTTTGTAACAAGAATTAAGCAAAAAATCTCCAGCACAACTGTCTCAATATTCCCAGTCAAAAATATCAGTTCATAAGCTGATTTTTTATTAAAGTAAAAAGTCTGAAAATTTCATGATAATTTCAAAAAAGTCTGAAAATCCTTCAAATCCTCCTCCATTCCCGATTTATTTCAAATAACATAAAACTTACAGTTCAATTCCGTTATCTATCCAGTTAAATTTATAAACTAAGCTGTTTGGAAACCCAAAACTTGGTAAAAACCATTTGGTACGTTTGGAAAGCCTCCTTCCATAAAATTCAACTGTTAAATGAAAAATTCATCACATGCATAGATCCAACTGCGATATTGAACCCCGCAGCAACCGAGATGTCCCCAACCGCCCGCAAACCGAAATAGAAGGTATCGGGCTACCATCTCCGCTGGCGAAGGGGGCCGACGGAGGGACTTCCGCGCCCACGCACGCCGCAATCGGAGGAGGTCGGAGGGTCAGAAACGTGACTCCACCCGAGGACATTAAACCCGCAACAATGCTCATTACCAAACCCATTCTTCACGACTCCCGCCCCATTGTTCGGCTGCGGAGGCGACATCTGCGACCGACGATCTGGCAAATCTCCATTTCAGAAATATGGAATCGAGGGGATTCATCATCATCGTTCGTGGTGGTTTATAGTTCGATTGGATGCAGGAATTCCAAAAAGGGGATTTATATGGGGGAGACTTGTCTATTCTTTATGTCAAGGTTGTGACCTTGACCGTGAATTAGTTGAACGCCGTGTCGAGTGGCGAAACCAACATTCAGCGGTTACAAGCATACTGAAAGATAACGAACGTGGAGCAGTCATGCGAAAAATCGTGTAACTACACGAATTATATTCCATTCCTTTCTGTTTCCTCAACCGATACGATTGTACTTTTTCTTTGAGCCAGTAATAACCTACTAATTGATAAATTGAACTGTGTAACTGCTTTAATCGGAAAAATTAATTCGTCAGCTAATTCAATCTGCTACATTAAAAATATAAGACTATCTGGATAAATGAAAAGTATAAAAAAAATGAGATATCTTGACTGGTTTGTCCTTATTTGATCCTTTATTTTAAGAGATTCATGAAAATAAAACGATTAAAGGAGGAAGCAATGTTAGAATTAAATTGATAGAAATGGAACCAATTAAAATCCATTGTAATCGTGGAAAAGGTTTACCCTACATTTCTTTATTTTACACAAAAATATTATTTCCCCAACAGTCGTGAAATTAAAAAATACTAATACTGCAGGTTCAGTTCATGGAATGTTTCAAAATGTATTCAAATTCAAACCGGCCTTGATTTTATATCTATGAGAAGTAAAACAATGGTTAATCATTTCATTTATCAGGTTTTTATACGAAATTTATACAGATTATAAAGGGAATTATAACGAGTTTTCTGTGTTTGTATTTCAATTTTGTGGTAATAATATTTTCAAACTTTAAGCTATAGAGGATTATTTCAACTACATAACAGCGTATTAAGGTCAGACAAACCAAAGAGGGAAGATTTTATTTCTCATGCATGATGTATTGCACACAAAAGCAAAACATTAAAATAAAGCTTGACCTCCTTATACCAATCCATTTAGTTTGAAAAATTAACAGTTTATCTCTTAACAAAGCTAACACTTTCAATGAGAAGGTATATTCAGCGGGTCACGGTTGAACGACTTTGAAAGAGTGAAGGGAAAACAGTAATGATCACAAAAGCACTTACTATTGTTTGAGCAGGTCTTCATTCCGTTATTTTACCAATTGAAGACTTATAGAAGTGTTAGTATTTCATGAGATCACACAAACAATATTGAGACCACTACTTGTGTTTGATTCATTTCAAATTTCAGTGAGCTCTATTTAAGAACTTAATTGCAAGATAAGCGAAAACATTTTGACACGCAATATTTTTGGAATCAAGTCACAGATTATTCTTCTAAAAATGGGAGCGAATTGAGTACCTTACAAGTTTAATTATCCCTATTAACTTATAACACAATTGACTTGGTTAGCCTAGAGCTAAATTAAAATATGGAGTTAAATTGAAAATGCAATTCTGTCATGGGAGACATACAAAAAATTTAATATTATTTGTTAAAAATATTACATTAGAAAAAAAAACAAGGTATTATATATTTACCAAGATGCGAAAAAAGCTCAAAATATGAATTGAAAATATTTGTGTGACTTGAGTTTGATTGAAGAGCCCAATTATCAAGAGTAAACATGTATCTAATTCTTTTACAGAATTCCAATCCTCAACGAATTCTGAAGGAGTTAAAGTTATCCTTTCATACAAATTGGATTATTATAGTTAAAGCTCCAAAAGGCCAATTTTACTAGGCTATTTCATGAAAAAAAGTTTCGTAGTGCTGAAAAGGTTAAGAACCACTATCCTACGCCCTGAAAACATCTCATCTTTCATTATTCCATGGAAGATAATAATTTTCAAAGATGAAGAGTTCCCTAAGAAGTAATACCAACATCATATAAATTGGGGGAAGATAATGAACCACCCAAAGCCACCATTCAGCAAACCAAACACGGGTCATTCCGACGAAGGAAGCTGCGGCAATAACTCGTCTGCACAGCGGTGTGAAAACTCAGCCTACCCATCAAACCGGCACCACTTCCTCGAAAGGGCAAGACGCCCGCTCGAATAAAAATATAAAATCGCCTACAATTCAGACAAAAGAAGTCGGCGGTTACGTGAGAACACACACTGCGGATAGTCGTCATTATCGCGAGCCGTGCTTACGGAGCGTATAATGGAAGAAAACACGAATAAAAAAAAATTGGAGAAAAGGGCGAAAATGCTCACCCCACTTAGTGGGCATTAATGGCAAACAGGTTTCAAAAAACCACTAATCCTATTTCGAGCATTCGTGACCGGGCGGTCATCAACAGGTGTAAGGAGTGCCCCGGGTTTCTTCGGGGCTGAGCTGAACTTTTTTTGTGAAACAGCTGCACGGCGGCGCTGGCTGCGCCCCACCCGACTGCGCGGCGCAGTTTAAGATTTCAATCTCTCTTTCGCCTTAATTGGCCGGGAGAGGAGAGGAAGAAGGGGCATTTAATGAATTAGGCTCGTCTGTCAGGCAGATGGGAATTGCAATTTGTTTCTCTCTCTAATATACGGCCGGAATTATGCATGATGATGAGTGTTCTCTGCTGCAAGGGCCCGCATTACACGGCCGATAAAACCGATTGATATGCACGGATCTTTCATTAGGGTTAATGTGTGAGCGAGCTCGTTTTCCCACACGAGATTGATAACTACTACTTTAAATGGGGATAACCAGTCCGGAATAAACTAACAATTAAAATAATTCTGAACGTTTTAATCATTCGGTTTCGTGACAAATTCCAAAAAGTCCACTCAGCGTAAAGGGTTTGACAGTATAAATATAAATTGTGTAACTAGCTAAAATATTAAAAATTCAGAAAATAATGCAGTGCTACTTCAAAAAACTCTCCAATTCAAAACAGTGGAAAATTCAAAAATTTTGCATGGTCCTTTGAACTTTCAATTATTTCTACAGAATATTCGCATATTCAAAATTTTTGGAGGTCTTTTTAACTTTAAATTATTTAGGTAAGATGTAACATGTGCAGTGTTTGAAAGGGGAATAGTTCTAAAAAAAAATTATCTTCTCCAATTTAAGGAAATTTCTACATAGTCTGAGCTCCTTTCTCCTAAAAAAAACCCTCACCTCGATAGTTTATGCAACTAAACCCTACAGTTCTCCCGGATGTGGGAAGAAAATTTCCTTTAAATATTGCACCCAAAAATGCAAAGTTTCATTGCTTAGGCATTTTTGTTATTCACAGAACTACAACCATTCCACACAGTCTAAGCCACCAGGTAAGTATTCAAAGACAGAGCAACACAACAAGGGGACCCGCCCAGAAAATAACAGGAAAACATGTCGGAACCGAAATGCCGGCTCAAGAGGTAAGTAGTACCTCCGTCCGCCGCTGCAGTCGGTGGTTTCGCTTTCATTGCTCACCTGCCCGCGGCACCACTGATGGGACTTGCCACGGCGACAACAATCGCTCTTCGCAGCCAGTCATCAGGCATCAGCAACCGAAAAAAAAAACAGCGACGGCAAAAACTGGTAATCCACACGCCGCAATTAGCGTCCGAGGAAAAAAAAAGAAGAGCCACAAGGATCCCCTTTCTCACACTCTAATGACAGTGATCCCGGGGAGAAATTAGCGAGGGGGAGAAAGAGAGAGAGAGCACGCCCATTGTTTAGAAACCCGGGCGAGCAAAAAAATAAAAACAAGAACCGGTCACGAAACGAGCGACTATTAAGCCGCATTGAATGGGATAAGGGCTGTTTGCACGTTTCATTTGGCCATAAAAAATTCACGAATGCGCCAGAAGTGACGGGCAACAACCTTTTAACAAACGAAAAATCGCAGCGTCCACTTAGTGGCTGGATCGGTAGATCACGTTTACGACAGCAGTGGGTCCGCGGTCACGCAAGGGCCGCCGCTACACGATTCACGGGCAATCGGCCAGCGAGGTTATCTCTCCATTAGCGTCATTACTTTCCTCCGTCCTCCTTTAAAATGCCGCTCGCTTTCGATTAATGAATTAATAAATGGAGGACGGCGTGACTCGGCCGGATTCCTGGCCCGCCCAGCGATGCGTTTAACGATGGGGTGGTTTCGAACGAATTGTATCCCCCCTAGTGACAGCAAATATCAGATGAATAACAGCATAGAAGAAAGTCAGTAATGATTCTCAAGCACCCCAAATGCAAACACTCGGTTTCAAAACTCCTTTTAAAGCGTTGACCCCCTCTGTACGAATTTAACCTCCTCAAGCTCCTGATTCTTTTATGAAAAAATTAATGTGTTAAGGGATATAATTAAATTTTTTAACGCTTCGAAGTAAATTAATAACAAAATAATATTTACAATAAATATTTCATTTTAATTACACATTTTTTTTACCTATTGGTTAAGTACCTACTAAGTAGTATGTTAAATATTGAGAGGAATTATTACATGTAAATCAAAATCCTACAAGGCATGAATTAGTCAAAAAGCAACGATAACATATTTCTGACAAATAAAAGTAAAAAACCTTCGAATATGTGTGTGGCTAGTTTCTAACTAACCATACTAACAACCGAAAGTAACACGAGTGGAACTGTCAAATTTAAGATTAATGCGATTGGATATTTAAAAATGATGAATAATTCATATGACAAAATCAAAAATAACGAACCTCAACTGTTATAACCTGATGTAGCCTTCCAGCTAACAACTGTTATCAGCATGTTTTAAGATTAAATTTATCAAAGCGTGACAGGAAAAGTAAACACGGCCACTCGCGGAAAGAAAGGAAAAGAACAGATAATTATCCCAAGTGTGTTGTACTAGTTACACTGACCTTATCGGAAAGTAAATTAAAAGTCAGATGATAGTGAGTTATACCAACTTCGGATCCTGTTTACTTAGTAAAGACACTAAACCCAACACTCACAGTAAATTATGCTTAATCAACACTAACTGATTAATAACGGACAAAAGATATGTTATTCTGATCAACGCAGTAACAGACTAGTCTCGTTTACACAGCAAATATATTATTTTCACTCAAAAGAAATGTGGTCTATTTAAGGTATGCGTAGAACTAACTATAGAATGGGTAAGACAATTTAGGAAAACAATGAACTTAAGCCATAAAGAGAGAAGGCATTTTAAATCTCTAAAGGTACACTCCACACCTAAACATGTATTAAAGTTTTAACTTGGTCCACCACTAATAACCACATTGAACTAATGAATGAATCCATTTGGAATTTAGCAGAGCCTGCTCAGCAATTGCACTGTGTGGTCACAGCAATTTAGCCACATTCACAATCACCATCCGTGGAACCATTATTAAGTCCACGGGAAAAATAGCCTTCAAACGCCAACCGAGACAAAAACACAACCAATCGCTGACCGGCAAACGATATCGACATCGGAAACAAGACAACCCAACTCGACACAAAAGCGGAAGTTCACGCGGAGGAAAGGAAAAGTCCTCCACGCGGTCTTCCTCTCTCCAGAGAAAGAGGACCGGATGAGGACTCTCGAGCAGTCCCATTGTCTCGCTTTTTAATTTGGTCTCTCGGAAAACAAAGAGAGGACCGGACGTTTATCTGGGAAAAAAAGAAGATAAGACAAACAACGAATCCATCGCCCTTTTAATAGAATCGGCAATAAACCACACACAACAGCATCGACAAAGGGAAGTCATGGGATCTCTTTCACGAATGGATGGCTCTCAAGTCTGACAGGAGTCGCACTTTTCACTTTTTGGTTGCAGTCAGTCCTTAACCCACTTGCTTAATGATCCAGCCCCGGTGAAAACCTATTAGTCGGCGGATCCGCCGGCTGACGCAGATAAGGCGCATCTTTTATTTTTTGTTTCACGTGCTGCGAAAGACGCGCGAGGGTGGTGGTGGTGGTGATCGCCACAAAGGGCGTTCGTTCACGCCGGTGTGGTTTCCAAAAGGCGTGGAGAGAGCGCGAGGCATCTGTGAAAAAAGTCCATTCATCATGGAGAGGTCCTTTTCTAGACCGCCGGGGGTCAAATTTTCAAACAAAAAAATAGTTGGTTATAGCCCTTGGCAAATTAAGTATAAAAAATCAAGGAAGCATTGAGGTAACATTTAAATCTGGTTTTTAAACTTTTGAACGTTTAGGTATTTGAACACTCAGAAGTCTGGCTGCTTTTTAGACAGAAATAACCTGTAAAACACAATTATTTTCCGTGGTTCAATCAATACATTTCTCAAACTGGACACCGAAAAACTTATGTGTGCCGTGAGAAAAACTGAAACTGGGAGAAAGAAAAACTAATTTATTCATGCTATTAGTTTCACGTTAAAAGCTTGGGATTGTTCGTTCGCCATCTAAGTTAATTACAATGGCTACAATCACGGAATGTAACATTGCAGCTAGAATCTATTAAACATACTTGCAATGAAAAGTCCACTTAAAAAATTATCTACCACAAGGTTAAGAAGAAAAGAAATGATTAGTTGAATGCGAAGACTGAAACCTATATCAATTATTCCAAAACAGAAACGATTTCACACAATGAGCGACAAAAACTGCAAACCATGACGCAAAAGAACAATACAGCTGAAAACAATTTGGAGACCTGTGTAACCTGTTACTACAACCCTTAACAACGTCCGGATAAAACGCATTATTTACCCGGAAAAACCGCTTTTCACGATGATGACACAAACGAGTATCCCGGGTGACAAAACGAACGGCAAACAGATGTAAATGTTTGGATAGAACAAAAATCTGAATGGTTTTCATCCGTTACAGAAAAATTCTGCATGTTGAATATACACTTACTGCGGTAGCCTTGTCCTGGTTGTCAATAATGAATCGAGAAAATAATGACAAGCTTCCTGCTTTTATGTTAGAGAACAAAAACTTTTGTGGGAAGTACGAGGTTTAGTCACAGATGTTGGTTAACACTTAGTAAGCCGTCATAAAAGACGCCAGATGACACTGCACTATGTTTAAGTGGGGCAATACTGCCAACTTTCAGTTT
Source organism: Tetragnatha montana (assembly GCA_963680715.1). NCBI lineage: Eukaryota > Metazoa > Arthropoda > Arachnida > Araneae > Tetragnathidae > Tetragnatha > Tetragnatha montana. The sequence goes on from OY796680.1 coordinate 24,454,489, forward strand.
TGCCATAAAATTGAGTTCTTTGGATTTTCATACGGTTGCAGTTCCATGGCCAATTTTAATCACTGTTCGGGTATCTACATTATTCGTAATCAAATTTTGTTTCAAAATCTAATGACCAGGACACTAGAGGCTGAGTTAATATTTTTTTATTCCTAAAAAAAAAATATTAGATAATTTTGAGTTTATTCTTACTGTTTTATATAGTTGTTATAAATAAGACTTGAGTTAGCATTTGAACCCACACAATAACATAAAGGATGGAATATCAAGAAGGGAAATAAAGTAAGGTCTAGTTTAAACACTCCAAGTTTAAGTATTCACTAACTGTAATTAGGTAGCTCTATCTTTGAGGTTAAGTAAATACTGAAACAATATTTTTCCTTGACTACCATGTAATATCACCACTCAAACAGAAGACATTACTTCAAACCACGGAAGGGGAATTCTGGGAAACGTCCCATCAAACGCAAAAGGAATACGCGGGCTAAAAACGCAGCAAGCCGAGTTAATTAAGGCGGCATCGATCGCGCAGTGGCCGGAAGGAGCATGCAAATGAGGCATCGAAATCTCTGATTATCCGCCTTTTCAATTACCCCCCGGTGAGAAAGCGAGGGAAGGATTGCGGAGCAATAAGTTTCTGCCCGGCGAGGTGAGGAGACACCTGAGGACCCACTGTGACGTTTCGGGTGATGGAGGTTTTATAAAAGAATGACTTAAGAGTTGCGTTTTTTGTACTACAGATGTATTAATTTAAGATTTAAATTTATCTAGATTCTAACATCACTGCTTTCAACACATAATCTCAATGCAAAAACTTAACAGAGGTGTAGGTAATTTAAACCAGGATAGAAATGATTAAGTTCTACATGTAGATACAGAAAAGAACCAGAAGTAAAGGACCCAACCATTTTAAAAAAAGCGTAAATTTAGAGACATAATGTATATTTTTTTCAATGCAGCTACCGGTTTATAATACTCCACCACAAGGCGCATCTAACTTTACCTTCGATGGAAAATGAACACCTGAGCATATTTGGTCATGCCACTGAAACATTACTTATCTCTCTTCCTGGATTCGCACTGAAACACTTGATAGATTCCACATCTTCAAATAAAGAGATAAAAGAGGTTTTTAGATAGATAAACTCGCATTTTTCCAGACGGTTAGATAATGCCTCTTCTTTCTCTCTATTTTACAGACTAAAACAAACACCATCACTCAAGCACCTCAAACAAGCCGTTTTGAACCTCCCCGACGCAGAAAAAACACCTCCCGTCACATTTGTCACCAACCAATTCCCCGAAGAAAAAAACGTCCCACCGAGAAACCAATTACCCCAGTCCCACGATGCAAATTCGTCTCGGAATAAGAAAAAAAAGACGCACCTCGGATCAAATAATCCTCCTTGGAGAGAGGCAAAGTTGCGTATCGGACGGTGTGATGCATCCATATAAAAATCCAAGAGATAAGGCGTGACAGAGCTGTTAGGGGTTTCGCCCAAGGAATGAAGAATGAGTAACACAGAAGGCGCAATTCCGGTTAATAATACCGGCCAAAGTTGACGGGTCACGGGCCGCTAGCCTTGCGTCGCCTTTCGGGGTCGGCCGGGCATGACTCTCGCCACTTCATTAAACGGACACTGCGCACGGGCTATGGACGAAAAAGAGCCGTTGGATGGACGCATACATGGGATGCCTGCGGGACATGCATATGCGACCAACTAGAGGGGTGTTTGTTTGATGGAGATTTAACGCTTGCTTTCACCACTTCTTTTTTTGTTGAGTAATTCGAGAAGTATTTATTGCAGTTAAATGCGAAACTAAAAGAGTATACTTCAAGAAAAGGGATAAACCCTAATCCCTCACTTTCAAACGAAGGCTGAATTTAAAAGTAAAAAATTGCTAAAATTACGAAAATAAAAATTAAGGTTGGTTACTGAAATAAACGGTTTCCAATAATATGACAGAAATTTAATCAATGTGTTTTCTAAAAATATAATCTCAAAGGGTTCGAAGCCCCCCTTTAATTCGGCTGCTTAAAAAATGATAGAAAAGGATTAATTATTTTAAACAGATGAGATGGATCAACTGTTTGTTCATGGAATGTAAATGAAATAGAACTATCGACTTTCTTAATGGTTAGCTGACAATAATGAGCGAAAGTTTTGGCCAAATGCTAACATGTAGTCGTAAAGAACAATCATCTTGTACCCTAGACTTGCCATCAATAATTTAGATAACGCTTTTCAAACATATCAATCAAAAGCAAACACCAGTCTTAACTCACCCTTTCGTTTTACATCATAAACGAACTGATCGATTCTAAAATTACAGCATTCGAGCCCTTCAACTCGAAGCGTGGCAATTATTTCCTTTATCGATTAGGGCCACACAAACAACAACACATCGGTACACAGCCATTGCACACACACTCCATCAATCAAACGTATAGCGTGTCGCTCATTGAAAAACGCGAAGTTCCGTGAAAAATATGCACGAACGCACGACAGAAATAAAAGGAGCGATGGGAAAAGGGGATCCATTTCATTAAGAACAAAAGGGAATCGTGTCGAGGAGATTCTGTCTGTTGAAATACTGGGGAAGACAAAGCCATTCGGAAGGAAGGCTAAGCCGGTGTAATGGAGGCGTCGATTTGCATGTAGAAGCAGTCGATTTAATAGTCCATAACAGATGAGGGGATTTGTAATAGAATCGCAGCTGTAAATTTGAGATTGACATTGACGGACGAGAGCAATGAACGAGTCCCATGAAGATTTCCGACGCGTCGCGATTACGTTGGGATTGCACTTTGCATAATAATAGGTGGAGTTTTGGAAGAGAAAATCTTTTCTGAAATCTTAGGAGATTCGGCGTTATTTTTAAGCCGGTGAAATTAAGAAAAAACGGCTTTTCAAAGAGCAGGAATCTTTAAATCTTCTCAGAAGGTTGGATAATATTTTTTTAAAGAATTATGAATAAATTCAAGGACAGTTTTTAACACAAGGACAGTCTACGACGGAATTATCATACAAGAAAATCTATAATTGCATTAATTTGATTATTCCGATAAATTAATTATGTCTCACTGTTTCGGACCATTTTGCCTATTTGTATTAACACCTAATTTCGATAGTCCGTTTTTGTCACAGTAAAAGGAGTTATGGCAAGGCCCACGATTATAGAAATATGGGTCTCTTTTAATTGCATTCCATTACCATGAGAAATAAAAAATTCAATAGAGAAAAAATGCTAGACTGCAGATTAAAAAAGAAAAAAAATAAGACCAATTGAAATAAAATATTTAAATCTCTCCAAATGGCTAAAAGGCAAAAAAAAGTTATCGTCAACTAGCTATAATCATTACATCAACCTCGAATAAACGACTCAAACACGAAGCCTTAAATTACCCAATCCAACAAGTATAAATGAGAGTAGCGTGTGTTCAAAATAAGGGAGACATAAAAAGGGCATTACTAAGAGGCCAGGATTTAACAGCAACAAGTAATAAACGACAACCATAAAACACTAATGCCTTCACTCAATACGTTCATCCTTAAATTTTCAGCCACCAATAAAAAACATTTAACCCCTCTCCACATAAAAACCCAACCCGACCCAGAAAAAAACCCATCAGCAAGCAACCCTCTCTCTACCCCGACATTTATTTCTCCCTAATCTCTTGGCAAGACTCCGCGTTTAAACCTTTGAACTCCAGAAAAGGAAGAAACGCCGTCTCGTATTACTTATTATTCGGAGCCACTTTTTTCTATTTCGCCCCGGTCCCTCACTTTCCTCTTGCACAAAGAAAAAAACCACCGAGGCCCCACACTCCTCCCTTCAATTTCGTGCTTATTTATTTGCTTATTTAATGCCTCGGGGGACGGAGGGATGATGAAAGAGAAGAGGACGCAAAAAGCTACTTCCCCACCGCCAAACAACTAACCTGTAAGTAGTCACTCAGAACATTCCCTCGCACAATGCAGGAGCAGTTTGCATCCCATGCCACGTAGGAATAGAACTCGTGTGCTCGGTCCCAACCCCCCTTTTCACTTCACTTCCCCGCGTTCTTCTTTTGGCCTTTACCATAAAGGCCGGCGTGACCAAAATCTCAAGCGCAAACGTGGAAGAATCCCGAAATAAAAACGATGCCGCATAAAAATGTCGAATCGGAACCCCCAACATACGAAATCTGCTCTTTTTCTTTTACTCTTTAGCGGATGGTAAGCAGTTTTGGTGGAGAACAAAAATCTCTTTGGGTTGGCTATATGGAGGTTTATCCCACTACAATCAGGGGATGTGCGGCGTAGTTTTTTTTTCTTTTTCCACCAGTCGTTCCACGAAGTAGCTCGGTGGAAAATGTTTGAAAATTCTTCGACGGGTCCTTCAGATTGGGAGAAGCTAACAGTTGGAACAAAAATGCGAATTATGTGTGCTGATACATGATAAATCTGGTCTTCCATAAAAGTAGCTAGCGTTGCAAGACTGCTTATCGTTTTGGAGTTCTTTTGTAGAGGCCTAAAATCCGTTTCTTCGAAAAGATGGTACTATTTATTTGTAGTGTAGAATGTTTTAAGCCTTAGAATTTTTGCATCTCAAGTTACTACTACCAGAATTCTAAAAAAGACAACTTAAAAGCGGATTCTGCAAGATTTATTCCCTTTGAGAAAAATACAGATTACTATTCTAAAATTTTTGGATAAAAAAACTTTAAAAATATTTTATACTAAAGAATTGATCTCGAGAATTTGAAGTCAGTTAATTTTGATAAAATAATAGACATTAGCAGGGTTTTGTTTACTTTAAAATCATGATGCTTTTATAGTTAGGTAAAAATTACGTCAAATAAGACAAGTCTTCATTTGAGTTCCATCATTTTGAAATAGTTATTTGAACTGGGATTACAACAATAAAACTATTTTAAGATTGACTAAATAAGATTGAGATAACGTTAAAAAGATTGGTTGGTTGTTTGGGATTAACGTTAAAAAGAGGGTGCCATTAAAATACTATAGGACAGAGGGGGGGGAACTCCATTCTGGGATAAAATGTTCCTTACAGATGACTGTATGTGGGAGTATCAAGGGTACACCCAAAGAAAATTTTAAAAAAGGATAGTTCCAAATCTTAATATTTCAGCTTTTTTAAAATCTTCCAACTTTACATGATATTCCCATTCCTACGACTGAGTGGGCAGGAGTTCGCCACGCAATGCAACCAGAGAGAAAAACAACGTCAAAACCACACACAACGGATACAAGAACAATAACCGACAACTACCCGGTCCTTTCCCAGCCAACCTCCGCAAAAATTCCATAAATCTTCCTCCAACGGCGAATAAAACCAAACAAACAAAAAGCGGCGAGTTCGCACGGCCGAACAATCGTCCCCGCGTTTGTCAAAAAGCTGCTGCCCGATGAAACCCAAGGCGCGAGGCTGATAAATGCGGCCATTTGCAAGCGAAAGCGATCGACGGACGTGAGGGAATTGCGCAACGAGCGACTCTAATCACACGGCGACTTCTCGAGGCTTGCTAATTGATTTCGAATTTTTTTTTCTTTACACGCCGCTCCTTCTCGCCAAACAAGATCAATTGCTCTCGACCAGACTATTGAGAAATGAGCGGAGGTCGGATGAAGTGAGAGATCATGGCATGTAATTTGGAGGGATAGCAAGATGTTGTGGGTAATGTAAACGGGAAGGTTTAATCAGACCAGACAGGTATGCTATAGTTATGTGGTTGGAGAATATTTTAAAATAAAATTTACTTCAATAGATGTAGTAACTTTTGTCAAACACATCATAAACCGTAGATATTAGGTATTGGGCCAAGAGCAGACTTGCCAACCTCTGAAAGTCAAAAATCAGGAGATTTTCCATAGAAATCAGGAGAAATTTTTATCGATGTATAGACCATCGCAAACCAATTATAAAAAGATAATATGTGTTCAAAATAAAAATTTAACCGTTTTAAAACCACACAACCATACGTTTTCGTAATCGCACTGTCCGGGAACATTTTTCTGAAGAGAGCTCCGGAATGGTCTGCCACACTCATCGGTAAATTATGCTCCAATAAGAATGCTGTAAAAAGGCATTCAGCATTAATTACCGTCTGATCATTCTGTACTACAGAGATCTTTTGGTTATTTTCCACACATTTCGCATTTTCCTTATGCATAATTCGAAAAAACCAGGAATTCCGATAAAAAGAGGGAGAAAACCGAGAAAGCGGGAGATTTTCGGGGAAAATCAGGAGGGCGGGAGGAGAGAGCGAAAATCCGGAGTCTCCCGCCAAAATCCGGAGAGTTGGCAAGTATGCAAGAGTATAAAAATGTTAATCCTGTCAATTAATTGTTAAGTATCATAATTTGATTATTAAAAATACAAGATAACGACTGAATTGGTTTTGGGCAGTGGTTCCCAAACAAACTTAATAATTAATTTTACTTGTACAATCAACTAATTTGATGATTTACCAACATAATGGACAGCTGCATAAGTGGCAAAATAAGGGGTTTCTTTTAAATAAAGAGTTGGTAGATCCACAAATTGAATTTTTCATAAAAGCCACATCTGCATTGAAATGTGTGATCTTAGATTTACTTAAATTTGGCAAAATTGCAATTTTACTTGAAAAACCTAAAATTGGTTCAAAGTCTGAAGTTGGTTCGGTCCATGAGTCCGAAAGCAAATATGCTACTGACTAGGCTGTTCCTCTGCTGATGAGTATAATGAAATTAAGTAATAAATAAGAGGTAGAAGAAACTTTAAGGGGTTTTTTCTCCAGTCCTACTGGCTAGTGCATTGTATTACAGTCAGGATAGGATACCCTTGGGGTGTACTACAAACCTATCAAGTTTGGACCCGAAGTCGTTGTCCCCTTGTTAGTAGGACTCTAAAAAGAACCAATTCCCATAACCAATTTGAATTATTTGAAAACGGAGCATGACGGCATTTTGTGGCCCAAATTAATATAAAATAAGTTACCATTGATCTTCATTTTAATACTGCAATGCAAATAATACTGATTGGCTGCCAGCAAAAATTCTTTATAAATTTTCATTTAAAAACACTCACAAAAAAAATTAAAACAATAACAGGCAAGCAAAAAAGTTAAAAGAATAGTTTTCACCACACAAACTCAAAATCAACACTCAAAACAAGGACTGCACAAAAATAAGTTGTCAAGAATGCAGTTATTAATTTAACATTGTATTGCTAAATTTTTATTACCTTCTTATGGGCCACAATATGCTGCCTAGCCGCATCCTGTAATTTTAAATAACAGAATAAGACAGGGCAGAAGGTTAGAAGAAAATACAATTAAGAAAATTAGTATTTTAAAACCATTATAAAAGATGTCAGTTGTGTATAAGTAAATTACGTGTTGGACAGTAGTTTGAGTATATGATGAAATTATTCCATGCATAAGGAGAAGTGCTAATACTATGTTATAGTTTGTCCTATGCAGTAAAAGGATTCATAAAGCAACCAAACCTGGTGTCATGCTTCATTACCAGCAAAAGGGAGTATTTCAGTATTTCTCACCGGAGCATATAGCCACAATTTTCCCTCATCAGACTATAGAAATCAACTGTTCAATTCGGTTAACTGTCGCCTGTGTTAAATATTGCCTTTTTTGTGTTTTGGATGCAAAATATTACAAACATCGCCAAATATTTTAAACTAACCAATAAAAACATAGGTTATATCAATGACAACTATAAAAATTAAGCAATAATTGATTATTTGGCATCCAAAACAACTACCAATGTACAATATCCCCCATTAAAATTGTTTTTCAGCTATGCCACTGTTTTCCCCAAAAGAAAAGTCATGCTTCCTTTTTATAGACAAATGGTTACCACGTAATCCCACAAACAAAAATTTTCTAGCAACACCACTGGTTTCCAAGGACAAATTGTGGTTGATTAACTTAACTTTTAACACATATTTTGAATCCACACAATTAGATGTGTTGGTCGTATTTGCACATAAAATACAGAATGATGCGAGGAAAAAGCAGTTTTGTCATACAACAACTAATTAGAAAATTAATTTAATTAGCCAATTTGTTAATGATTGTGTATGCAGCATGCACAAATATTACAGGATTGAAAAAATTAAGTGCCAAGTAATAAAATGTGTACCTTGAAAATTACAAACATAGGGAAGAGTTGGATATAGGTGGATAAAACAGGGATCCAGGTTTTATTGCTCAGAATAGGGAATAGTGGTGATATTTAGTTGAAAAATCTTGAATTACTACTTTCAGTAAAGAGCCCTGACAGAGTCCAGTGAATAAAAGTCGCATAAACCAACTAATTTTGCAGTGGTGATTTTTTTAAAGTTTCACGTCCAAAAATCAACATTTCGTACATCACTGTAACGGTGGGCACAGTGTGCAGCAATGCAGATGAACAAGACCAAACTTTCATTTATGATTTTGGTGCCTAAAAATTTTAACTCTTTAGGCATAACTTAAATCATTGTTATTTAATAAATTTGATTTAAATTCAAATTCTATGAGTCTTAAATTTTTATTATTAAATCTAGTGTTACGGCAAATTTACAATAAGGCTAACAATGAGGCTAAAATAAAAATAAAAATGGTTAAAAATTAAATTTTTTCCAAGTTTTAATTGAAATTTCTGCATTTTGCCCCGTATTTTGTAAACAAGGATATAAATGAGAGCAGAGTGGTGTAAGCAAACGGCCACGAATGGCAGAAAAACAGTTTGGCACTCGTAGCGCGGTGCACGTGAAAATTTTGCTTCCCATACGATTTCAAGCAAACAACTTTCGCCGCGAATGCTCGCGGCTCGTTGAAGAGCGCGTTCGCGGCTGTTCGCTTATGCCGCTCGGCTCTAATTTATGTCCACCTTAACACATTTTTATTAATCATGCCTAGCATCTAAATTAAGAGATAAAATATGTTAATTGAATTATAATAAGCTTGTACACCAGTTGAAGAGAAAACAAAAAACTGTTCAGTTGTCATCAGTATTACTGGTTAAAAAATTAAAAATAACCTTAATTAAACAAACAAAATATATTTTTAGTAATAAAAAATATATACTAAGTGTATGCATAAAAATTTTTTCGGTTCTGCCTGTCAACCGTGCCGTTAATCCGAAAACATTATCAAATCCCATTGACTTTAAACTATGACTATGCAGCTGAATTAGATGGCCACTGAACGGTCGAGGGGATAATATGTAAGAATCCATTTTTCTACACGGTTGCAAACAAAATGCTTTAATTTTTTTAGTTTAAAAATGGAGATTTTCTGTTGATAAACTTTAACAGAAGAGATTTCAAGTTTTAATATGATGCATTAAACTTAATTTGTTTCTGGAATTTTTTTCAAGCTTGTGAAGCCAAAAACTGTTGAATGACCCATATATCAAGATATCGGACAAGATCAAGTTCTTACAGTAGTTACGTATTATTCTGTTAATTGTACCGCTGAATCAAAAAAACATAAAACTAGACAGCAACTTAAATTGACCCTACGACTTCACTAATAAACCACGGCTTACTAGATACTATACAGGATGGCCGAGTTTTAAACAATGAAAACCATTTGACAATTTTTCCCGCTTGGACCGCCACAAGTCCTACCTATATCACCCACCGCCTTCAACACTGTGGATATGCTTTGCCAGTTTGTCCAGTATTGCCATCTGGATTTTTAATGATTTCCGTACTCGGCTAGCCTGTATAATATCTAGTAAGCCGTGAATAAACAAAGTAGTTCCCATCGCGGTGTCTGAATTTTGAGTGAAATTTAACTTAACGTCAATTTAAAATTATGATTTTTTTGCTAAACTCATGTATTTATAATGCTTTTCAATCACAATTTACATACCTAAACTCCTCCTAACAACCCAACAGGCTTTGTGTTTACTGATTTCTCCTTCTGCATAATTGTGACGTACTGGGTTCAAGAAACGTTGCTGTCAAGTATACCAAATCTCATAGACTGTGCTGCTGAATCTGACAGTAGCTGAGCAGTCGATGTGATAACACAATTCTTCAGAATGATTCAGTTTATTGTTTTAGCACAAATTTTGACTGTTTTGTTCAAAATGTAGTGAATTTTAAAAATAAAAGGGTTCTTATGTATTATCCCATTGACCGTGTTGCTTAATCCGAAAATGTTATCAAATCCCATTGACTTCACTATAACTGTGCCGCTGAATTAGACGGCTGTTGAATGGTCAACGGGATAATACGTAAGTATACCATAAAAGCTGTTGACAGGGGTACTGATCTTGTCAGACTCTCCCCTATACTGCATTTAAACTACCACGTAAACAAACCAAATTTATATCAGTATTTTCGAATTTCCAGGGCTTGAAAATTCAGTCTTAAAGATATAACTCTAGTAAAAATAAAATTTTACTTCTATTCGACACTGGATTGAGGCACTAGTCTGAATGTCAAACAACATTTTAAAGGATAAAATTTATTTGCCAACCTCAAATATTTGCTTGCCATTGGCAAGTTGACATAATATGGAAATTCTGTGGTACCAACAGATAATAGTTATTCATCCCATTAAAAATAACAATATTTTGGACACAAAATTTTAGTAGTTTTGCTATCTATTGAACTGTATATGTTTTTTACAGTTTGGGACTATAATTGACAGCAACATTTCTAATCTTTGCCATTCAAAACATCTCAGCCAGCATTAATAACAAAAGTACCTATAACTTCAAATAATTGCACTGGCATGCCCTTTTACTGATCACAAAACACCTGTGATGGTAAGAGATTGTACAAATTATTCAGATAGAGGTATTACATAAATAACAGTTGTTTATATTCAGTAAATACAAAGTTGTTGATATGTTATGAGTCAAAATAGTAAGCAATTTTAATCAATCATCAGAGTTGTAGTATTATCATCCAGTAATTATGTTTTCATTCATTTATCTGGATCAGTGGCGTAGACAGGGGGGGTGCAACGGGTCTTTTGCACCCCCCAAACTTTTTCCAAACATTTTTTTTTCGTGAAATAAAATATTTTCGAATAGCTTTTTTATTTCCCTAACATAATTGTAATACATATTTTTTAAATCTAAGAATGGGATTGCACCGGCGGTACTCTCTCCCAGCTGCGTGACTTTCATTAACACCCTCCTCATAAACCTGTCAAAAACTGAGGGTTCGAGGGACACCCACACAAATGGCGGGAACTTTTTAGGTTTTCTGCCCCCTCGATCTTGAGTGATATAAACAAGAACGCTCTTCGAGACGAGGGAGAGAAGAGAATGGAATTAGAACCGATTATATCCTATCTCAAGCTTGAGATAAAATGGCCCTCTTATTAAAATGAATCGCAAACGAACAATTAATGATTTTTTTTTCTAAAAATACATCTGTGAATGACAACAGCTTAAGTGAAAGACCACCTGATCCAAAAAGACGCCATGGATGCGTTATTAATTCTTCTACAGAGATGGTAAGTGGTATTTTAGGTTACCAATAACTCTAATTAATGACTTAATGCAATTTTGATTTTGTTTAAATTAATGGTGATTTATATTCAAGGAAAAGAAGCAATTTGATAAAAATAAAAAAAAATATTGAATTTTTAGCTGTATATATAGGACTATATTTTTTTTACATGGAAGAGTTTTTTTATTTATACTTTTTGAAGGTAGCTATGTAGTGTTAGTGCCAGCCTATGCGTCATCCTTTGGCTTTTTCAGTTTCTTATTTTCTTATTATTCCCTTTCCATTTTTCGTTTTTTAAAAGAAATATTAACTTCTGATATGGAATTTTTTTCCTTGTCTATTATGACACAAATATGTAAATCTGTACCACTTTTACGAGTTATAATTATAGGTAGTATGTTAATCCAACACCTGTGAAAGAATTCAAACTTTAATTATACTTTAAACATTCAGTTTTTGTTGCAGTGTGTTTGAATATGAATATTTAATTCTATTTAAAAGATAATTATTTTGATAATTTTAGAAATGGAATAACACTTTTTTAGAGCTACCAGTATTAACAAGTAGTATCATGTCCAATATATAAATAATACTTAATTCAATTCGGAAACACTTATTTGTAGTTTAATTGCAATTGATTTTTAAATGTGTGAGAGTAGTATAGGTACTCGAATAAGAATACATGTCTATCTTATTCTAGATGGATGGGAATCTCCTGGATGGAATGTGTAAATATTTCATGCAAATTTCGTAAGAGAGTTACATAAACATTCGGGGTTAAAAAATTTACTCATCAAATTCAGGATGAGTTTAAGAATATATAATATAAATTGTCAAAATTTGATTTTACATAATTTGAAACAAATTTTTACTTACTGTTAAACTATTAATATTCTTTATGTTCCACAGCATAATTTTACCTCAACATTAATTTTTTGCTAGTGTTTAAAAAAATTCCTGTACCTGTACCTATCTGAATTAACGGGAGAGGTAAAATCTGCATAAGTAGTAATTTTAACGAAAATATACATAGCTATGTTGCTATCATGATCCTAAATATAATACAGAGGGGCATGTAGCATGTAGCTGTGATACTTTTAAAGGTAAAATTATTCAGTATTAATTTTTTTAGTTTGATTATAAATAACGATACCGCGTGAAAAAATCATTGTAAGTCCGTTTAGGTCAAATAGTTAAACTTCACTCAAGAAAACTAAAAATCAAAAAATGTGAAATAAATGTCAAAAAAATTGTAACTCCTTGTAAAACGAAAAAGATGGGGCTTAATATTCATTAGATAATTCCTCAGCTACTGAAACTGTCCATAATGAAAGGGATACAGAATGAATACTAAGAGAAGCCGGCGAATTAAATACGTAATGCATGAGCCCCTCATTTTTCGTTTTACAAAGAGTTATAAAATTTATTTTATACTGATATTTTCCTAAGATTAATTTAATAATTTATTTGTTGTTATTGTATTTTTTTTGGTATAATTATAATTATATTTGGTATAATTATTTTTTTACTACGATCAAAAAAGTTTGATATTATTACAAGGCTAGTTTTTTCCTTATGGTAATATAAAACCTAAATTTTTCTTCTTTCTTTCGATATCATCGTGCACCCCCCAAAAATAATTTCTGGCTACGCCACTGATCTGGATTTAGTTGACACTCAGAATGTTCAATTAAAATTATGCAAAGAAAAGAGAAAATGGAAAATATGGTGTTTTTTCAACCTAGCCTAGTTTTGAAAGGCAAAGATTAGAAATTTTACCAGAAACTGCAAACTAACCGACAAAAATATACAGATTCATTGATGAAAACAATAAACACTTGGCAATATTAGAAAATGAGGCATTACGACCGCCAACTGGATGATCGGACGGTCTCCTATTCTAGGCGATTCATCCCCCTTATCATCGCCATGGAGGACCTGTTTTAAATCTATACCCACTAAGTTTTAAGTTATTGCTCTGCAAACATCTGTACATATAGGTATCTATCTACAAATCTACACTACAAACATTCACTTCACAACACTAGCACTACACGATTAATTTTGACATGTTTCGTCTGAAATGTAAAGGCAAGATCCCTAATTATATAACTCATACTTCCATAGCATTTCCCCTCAACTAAGTCACATAATATCTTTCTGAAAACTATAACTGATAAACACAGGTTTTGTACTGTCCAGCTCGAGAGGCACTACTCCCTCACCTCTACATTTATTTTAACCCATTCCTCTGCGATTAGATTTATTAATGTTTAAAAAGAATCTAGCAAGGAGAAAATCACGCTTCTTGATTTTCCGACTTTTTGGTTGTGTTTGTTAAATGATGGAGCGTAAATGTTTGTTTGTGCCATGATGTTTGTTTTTGTGCTGTTCTACTAATAAAGATTTATTTCATCTTTGAACTATGTGCTCCTTCCTAGTATAATGCTTTTTTGCTCGACTACGTTACAAACATCACTAACAGACTTAGGTAACCACCAATTAGTGAATTTCATGAGCAATGTTCCTGACTTTAACGAATGATAACCAGTTTTAAGTGGAAAATGACATTCCCAGAGCAATCAAGGACAGCAACAGCAATATCATAAATTTTAGTAATATACTGCTGAAATTTTAGGCTGTAAAACAATGCTGTTTTTCCAGTGTTTAATATAATATGTTTAAATGCAAATCAGTGTTTCAGAGACAAAAAATGTCAAATTTAAGTTAGATAAGCTGCAATTTGCATAATTTTTGAAAAATATAAATATTATGACAAAAAGCTTGTACATATTTTGAACATTTTTCTATTATAATCACAAATCAGTGTGTCCCTAAAGTCAAACCTAGATCTACCCATATTACAGCTATTGATAAACAAAATTTCTAAAAAAAAAGAATCAGGACACAAAATTTTTAAAACTAATCATTAGAAATGTTAAAGTATGCAGCGTGAACTTGCACTGTAAGAAATGATAAATTATTTGTAGGATAGATTACAGTAGGAATATTTATAATTTAAAACTTGCTGGAATTTAGCAATCCTGATTTCTGAGTTTATCAAATTTAGCTTTCTTGCATAAGAATCAGAAAATTTAAAATTATGCAGTAATCAGTAGGTTAATTAAAATATGGGGGATAATATTGAACCAAGGTTTGATGTTGAACTATGTGTTTATGTGAAAATTATTAATTATCCTGACAAAATCCTTTGCATCTACTGAAGTTAAATAAATAATAATACTAAATTGAAGTTAAATAAATAAAGAAATGTAATCTAATTAATTTTTAAAAGATTTGTAGGTATAATTTTCATTGAATTTTTCAAATCAAGTCCTTAAATCGCATTGAAATTGATTTTCGCTAATATTTTAAATCAAACTTAAATCGGTTAAAATGAGCAAAACAATCCATTAAATTCGAAAAATACATTTGATCGGGTAAAAAGGTTCATGTTGACAAATTTTAAAAATTAAAAAATCATAACACTCGCACATATGTTTTAATTGCATCATCATCCACCAATCAATCGTAAAGGACGAGGCAATTCATCCGTTGCTGTACGGTTTGCAATTTCTAGCCGATCCCTTTACTTGAGTAGACGCTCTCACTCAAACTAAACTTTTTAAGTATCGCACTTGAACTGGCCGTTAAAACGGCCGCTATCGAATTTCCCATCGTGAAGCGGGATAACATATCAGACGATAACTCACAAACGATTATTAAAAAAACAATCAAAATGGCAACATGGACAAGATCGGGGGGAAAAAATGGCAAAGTCCAAAATGTGTACTTACAGGATGGCGAGCTGGATACATGATTTATGACATAAATAGTCAAGTAGCCACGTTATAACACCAAATAGGCTTAACAGCTTTGTTCAATGGGAGCTAGCGTTGATTGAGGCACACTAGCGCCATTAGTGGAATGTAAACAAATTAACGGAAACAACACAACGGGGGTAAAATCCAAAACGCGGACCACAATCGCACACACACACACGCAGAATTCGACGAGTAGGCTTAACCGCTGCGGTAGAAGGTATCTCTTTGTAGTGTATCCATTGTGGAGAAGCAACACACAACACAAGCGATGGCGATGCAGGCAGGAACGGAAAAGGACGCGCACAAAAACCTCCTTGTTCTGCGAAGATGCTTCTCGTAACCTCTGCAACAGCAGCGAGACAACCCGTACCCGCGGTTTGACAAGAACGATTGCGGATATGCTCTCACGCTCAGATTGGCTTAATCAACAAACATGACTGTTCCCAGGCGTTGCCCACCGTCCCACGTGGTACGACAGCTTACACTGAGCCCCCGCCGCCAATCGAGGATCCACTCGCCCCGAAGCCCCGCCTTCCGGAGGCGTGGCTCCCGATCTGACAGCTGGCCGTCAAAAGACGGTGGTTCCACCGGCAGGCGAGCTTGTCCTTGCGCTGTTAATGCGATTCGGGAAAGCAGCCAGGCGATCATCTCTCTCTCTCTCTCGGAGAGCAAGATAATTATACAGGGCTTGATGTTGCTTTGGATGGCCACTTGAGCGTGTCGTGTTGATGTTGAACAAATGTTCGTGGAGCCACCATTGCCATAACCTGGACCGGTTTTCTTGTGTAGAAACGTGGGCGTTCGTTTTAGTACCTCGAAGAGCGAAAAATATTTGACCGAATTTCGGCGGCTAATCAAAACAAACGCATCCTCTGCGACTAATTAGCGGTCTCGAGGGCCCTCTAATGGCTGCCCCTTTTGACATATGGCCGATGCGGTGAATGACAGAAAGGCGTATGCGCCTTGCACTTCGATATATAATGGCCCCGATGGATAATTGCTTCTTTTTTTCCATTTAATTGTGACAACTTCCCCACAACGGTTCTAACTCTAAGGGCGGAATCAAATTACTACAACCAAACGTGACTCTATTTCAAACGCTAATGGATCCATCCGGAACGAGTCTGTTAAAAGAAGGCCATTTTTGGAACAATGGGAATTGGCAACCAATATGAAGCTTTTGTTCAATCAGAAGTACTTTTTCCTTGCTTCGGTCACTATACGATAACTGAGAGTTACAATTTTTTTTTTTATTTAAAAACATTGCAGCATTGTTTTCAAGGTCATCAAAAATTGAATGACATTTAAGTCATAAAAAAATTTTTACCAAGTTTTCTTCTTGCAAACTTTTTATTGGTTAAGAAATTTACCTAAACATATCAACAATTTTTTATTATTAACAAATAGAAAAAAATTTTTTTTTTCCTTTTTTCACATTATCATAAGAAATTTCTTGCATATAATTTAATCTAATTTTAAGAAAGAAACATCGTCAAGAAACAGAAATGAAATCGAATTATTTTACTGTTTTTAGAATCAACTATTTTTTGTCTCCTTATTTATGAACTTGACGTAAAACCTATAACCATAATCCAGCTATAATCCAGAAACACAGAAATCATAGACCCGCCTTAAAAAAAAAACATAAGAAGCAGTGATCACCCAAGCCCCTCCCTACTTATAATAAAAAATCTTCCGTTACTAGTACTACATACTGAGAATTACCCAACCCCCTCCTCCCTCGCGGAAGCTATTGGGCAATCCATTAACCAGTTGCGATGAGCCACTACAAAACACGTGGCGACAGCATAGAGGTGCCAACTCTATGGGGGGGGGTATGGCTCATGTTCTAATGAGTTGTTTACTACATGTCTTTATCATAATGTTGAAAGAATTTCATTGTAAATGGAGCTTGATATTTCAAATAAAAACACTTTTTGTGATCATTGGTATTGTTGGTGTACAGTTGGTTTTTTAAATCTTCACAGCTTACTATTTTATAAAGATAATTTAATATAGATAATACGCTGCATAAATTATGGTATTGAGAAAACAGATATATTCTTAATGATTCCTTTGATATTGGCTTGCAAAGTGCACATTGGGAGTATAAAATATAAAAGCCTTTTAGAATTTGGACAGATTATTACAAAATCGGGTTCCAACTTGCATAAAATTTTGCATTATGCATTTACATTTATTTTTATAATGATCCCTAACAGTTTGTCTAAGAAGGTAACGGTTACCGTAAGTCATAGAGTATTACTTTCATGTGACATATATTAATAATATAATAATAATAATTTTATCTACACAAAACAGTTTTACAGAACACAAAGAAGAAAAAAACTTATTTTACACATACAATACATATACATATTTTATTATACATAGCATATACATATATTATACACACATACAATACATATTTTTTTGCAAAAATATGGCTGAAACAGGGGAAAATTATTTGATCTTCAAACCTTCCTCTCTTTTAAGTTGGTTACCCCTTCTAATATTAATTTAAAATTCATTCTAATTAAAAATAAAATGTTGTTCAATTAAATTTAAAGTCAGAGATAATTTATTATTTTTGATTACAAAAAGTCATTACACTTTTGAA
The DNA here is from genome assembly GCA_963680715.1 of Tetragnatha montana. NCBI lineage: Eukaryota > Metazoa > Arthropoda > Arachnida > Araneae > Tetragnathidae > Tetragnatha > Tetragnatha montana. Next base: position 24,472,402 of record OY796680.1, read on the forward strand.
AATTTCATAAAAATCGGAATAAAAAACGGTTTTTAAACTTAGCATAGGTCACGGAGAATTTTTTGCGGACAATAAAAAAAATTTAGTTCAAAATTATCTTAATAGATGGAGCCAAAATAATTCACGGGGTTCCATGTTTGATATGAAAAATAACCTGCCATGAGGATTGATAAATTGATCATCTTGAAAACATCCTTTACTTAGAAAAATGAAATATCCTGAAAAAAAAATTCCTCTACGACCCTGCGTAAATCCCCTTTCCCAAGAAATGATATTGCCTATATCTTGGATGTGGTATGTGATTCACAGTTCCGTAATTTGATGCATAGATTCCGTGTTCGATTCCAAAGAAAGAATCGAACACGGAACCCCGTTAATTTTGCTGGCTCCATCTATTAACATTATTTTGAACTAATTTTTTTATTGTCTTAACAAAAACCCGGTAGCCTCAGGATGTTGAGACTGAAGACCGTTTTTTATTCCGATTTTTTTTTTATGGTTTTTATGGAATTTTCAAAAGTGTACTGACTTTTTGACCACACTCTGTATACGACGGGGCTAATGTCATATTGATTGCTAAACATAATACGCAGAAAAAAAGTTATAGTACTATATAATCTTTACGATATCGGGATTAAATTTATGTGTGGTATGATAGCAACTTTATGCCCTAGTAGCACAGATCGTTGGCCCAACGTTGGGAAATGGTGGGCACTGTTGGCAAACGGTTGGTAGTTTTGCCAACAATTCCCCAACAAAACCCCAACTATCAGCTCATGAGGTGGACAACGGTTGGCATAACCACAATGGCCCAACGTTGTCTTACCGTTGGTATAAATAACAAACCTTTTTATTTTTGCTTTAATTATTAGCTAACAACCTCAAGTTTATTGCAATTGGCAAAAAGAATGAAAAATGAAAATGTTTTTTGCGTTTTTTGCCATTCATTTGTTTTCAAAAAGAATCAGATTCAGAATCCGAGGATTTAATGAAAAATAACGATTAATTAGGAGATAAAGATTAATTAAAATCAAGACACATCATTAATTAAAGTCATAAATACTCTAGAGACAAAAATTTTAACACGTCACAATTTTCCATAAAAACAAATTCATGAGAAGACGAAGCGGCTCACAGCCAGCAAGCAAATGTCTTTTTTGCTCCTTTCAATTTCCATCAATAAAAACGTGTTGTAGTTTGCCGATCATTGTATTATGTAATTATCCCAATTTATCCATATTTTTTAAATGAAAAGAGAAGTTATTAATTTTTGTTGAGAAACCATTGCCAAGTGATCACTCGTCAAGAAGATTGCGATTTCACTCGTATAGTATCTGGTAAGTTTACTCACATTTATAGTATTTTTAATCAAATGTTTAGGTTTAGCCTATTTGGAACAGCTTTAAAAATAGTCCTCCAGCTGCCATGTTTACCCATAGCTCAAATGATAGCCAACACTGATCTGTATGATAACTGTATAATGAGAGCTATATAATAACAAATTTCATAATGTTAAAAGAATAGGAATTTTGCACTCCAGGTTTATGTATAGCTCAGTGATGATGACAACACTTAAGCATGTTTCTGTGGGATCTGGTTACACATGGTGGTTGGAGGACTCTTTCTAAAGCTGCATAATCATAACATTTGGATTTATTTGACAATTCTACATAAGTATTATAACTTGTAGGATTTTTTTAAAATAGTTATTCTTCAAAATTTGATTTGAAGTACTTAATTAATTAAATTAAGAAGAGGATTGTAAGTACTTAATTTACTCATAAACCTTTTCCCATATTAGGTAATCCCCTGGTAGGGGGATTACCTAATAAGCGGGGTTCACAGATTGTCGCTAAATCTAAGAGCGATAAATAGTTAAATATGATGAGCTTGACATCATTTGTTTTTTTTTGTATTTGTTTATTTTTTTGGCAAACCTCTCCCAGTGAACCCCGCTTATTAGGGATTCCCCAGTTACCATTGTATCCAAAATATTGACACTCGTATGATTGAAAGTGGTTATAGTAGGTAACAGGAGTATATATAAAAAAGGTACTAGCGTATTATCCTGTCGAGTGTGCCACTCAATCCGAAGAGCATTAACTAATCTCATAGACTGCCGCTGAATCTGATGGTCGCTGAATGGTCAGCAGGATATTACGCAAGAACCATAAAAAAAAGTATAGTAGAAACGATACTCGTGGATTAGCTGTGCCACGCTAATCAGACTGTTGGTGACGTTTTACTAATTATGCATAATAGTAAGTAGTAGTATACAAATTAAAAAGCAACATTTCTTGTTGAGATATTGGTTCACAATTAACTGCCCCATTAAATATTGCAAAGCTTTTTTAAACATCAACTATTCAAATATCACTAAATTTTTATGATTTCCATTGATATAACTGTATGATTTAACACATTAATTTGCAATATTTCTATTATTTTGAGTCTAAAACAGCTTGGCAATATTTAACGGGACAATTAATGGAATTAAACTGAAATATTTTGATTTTTTTTTAAATTTCAATAATTGATTTTGTAGGGGAGTATTTACCAAATCATTTACAATCAAACCTGGCAAATCCATGAGTAGTGTAGAAACTCTTGAAATCTTTAAAAATGAGATACAAAGCTTTGAAGCAGTAAGGTTTTACTTCACAAATTTTCAAAAAATATTTCACTTTTAATTTGATTTAGTGACTTTTATAATTTATATTTTTATTTACTAGCATCTATGCAGTTTTAAAATATCAAACCATATTTTCAGATGCTATTGTAACAACTCTAAGGAAGTTTAATGAAGCTGAGATGCAATTTAACGTCACATTTGGGCAAGAAGTAGCTTATCCTCTTAAAAAGAAAAGAAGATCCTATAAAAAAATTGAGCTTCAGCATCATAGAATCTTATGACTTCAAAATGAATTTTACTTTCCAAGGATTCGTTTCAGGGCTGAAGTTGCCAAAAAACTTCCCAATAACCTGATCAACGGGTAAAGTATTTTTATACTTTCATGATTATATTCTTAGTTTGTATTTAGAATAACGAATAATGGTAGGATTCATAGGCGTAACAAGGGGGGGTTATTGGGGTTGTAACCCCCCCCCATTACATCAACGGTTTCTAACTTTCCTTTTTATTTCCTTTTCGATGGAAGGCGGTTCACAAGGAACTGTTCTTTTAGGACGTAATCCAAAGGGCCTCAAAATGAATTTAAACACTACATTGACAGATGAATTCTTGAAAAATTTCTGGGGGAGATCCCCCAAACCCCCCTCAAAAATATTTACGTCTGTTATACTGTGTTTTTCCCTTGAAAGTTAAGCCTCTTAGATGAAGTTTTCCCTTTGGAAGTTTTGCAAAAAAAAATTTATATTATACTGTTATGAGACATTTTTTAAAAGGGAGTAATATGTTGGAGGAGTTGACTGGTCAGAATAACACCCCCATGAGTCAACTCTAGTTACGCCACTGTTAGGATTAGCTGAGCGCAAGCTCCAAGTTTTAAACCAAATCACCAATAATAATCAAATATCAAAATAAAAATATGTTAACATATCTCAACTAGCTGTCATTTGTAATTATGTGTAATTTGTAAAACTAAAACATCACAGAACTTACCTATTAACACCACCGCAGCTATTTTGAAAGTGTTTTGATTTTAAATAAAACACTTTATTTAAAATTTTATCTGTAAAATAACTATTTATCTAAATAACTTTTTGTGTAAAATAAAACACTTAATTTAAAATCAAAACACTTTCAAAATAGCAGCAGTGGCGTTAAAACGTAAGTACCAAGTCCCATTGGAAAGATTTGCACCCAGCTAATCCTAAAGTACCGGAATAACATTTAATTTTCTAAAGTAAAAGTTAGTTTTGATAGTAATTTAAAAGAATACATTAATAAGTCTAAATCAAATCACTGAGTTTTATTTTGATCTCATCTAACATTCAAAATACCTTTCAGTGCACATTCAGTTGTCAATGAACCAAATACATATTCAATAAGAATTAATAATTAATGGTGTTATTTCAAAACTCAAACCTAAGAAGTTGTCCAATACCATTTTCTAATCCACAGCGGAATAAATATTAACGTAATTAATTAGGCCTAGCTTGTATTTTTTTAGCATTTAACATTGCTATGGAATTAATCGATAATAATAACATTTATAGTGACTTAAAAATTTTATTATTTACGTATTATCCCTTTGACCGTTCAGCAACGGTCACGTTTTTGGATTCAGCGACACAGTTGACAGGATAATACCTAAGAACCAAAATTTTTATGCTGCAACTATCATACTATTTATTGAAAGGTTTGGCTAATTTAAAACAATCTGTTAAACTATTTTCAAGACCTATATAAAATAAAAACATCAAGTAATCAAAATAACTAAAATAAATTCATATGCAAAATTTACGTAAGTGTTCTTAAGATATTAAAGCAATTAAAATTGTTAATTATGTTATATATTATGTTACATTTTCAGGGCATTTGGTAAAATAACTTTTTTATTTTATAATTGAAAAGTAAAAGACAATTTTATTTGGTACATGTATCACAGTTTTAAAATTGTGTGAAATTATTTTAGGAATCATTCAGAGAAGTAAAATTCAAGTAATGCCATTCACAATGAAATCTATGGTGTGATTACAAATTGATTCAGATTCTACCAAGATCAAGATTGAAATGAAAGAAGGAGTCTTTGGAGTAAAAACATAATAGTCAGAATATGTAATTTTTGGATATTGTAATTTTGATTTGATAACGGCTTTGCCTAAAAAAATTTTTAAAAACAGTACTGTCATAACCCTAGTGCTCAAAAGGTGTATAAGTACTAAAAATCAATGTATTTTTAAAGTTTAAATTTTGTTGTTAACATAAGATTTGTTGTATACCTTTAGCTTAAGAGTGGGGTGTCACACTTTATTCTAATTAAAGAATTTTAATGTTGATTGAGCGTGTTCAGAAACTTTTCCAAGGTATTGCGACCCCCTAACCTATACTAATTCTTGTTCGTCTTGATATACTCTACCTATTCTACCCAGTTTGTACCACGAATTGGGGACCACCCTTTTTAAATATATGTAAATATTTAAACTTTTTATTACAACTTACAACTTTGATCACATGGCCACAAAATTTTACTGTCTATTGAGAAAATACTCAATATAATATTCATGAACTCCTTATTATATGTATCTGCCATACTTTTATTAAGATTTGAAAATCAAATCTCAAGTACATGTTTAAATATGTGAAAAGGTTTAATATAGTTTGTTGTAATGTTTATTTGCTGATGAATAAAATTTGTTTGATACAATTTGTGTATTTTATATCTATAACATATATGTCATGTTATTATGAATAAATAATGATGCTTTTACAATTTAGCTAGACATAATTAAAACTTTCTAAACTCTTGATATGATTATGTTTATAAGTGATTCTTAAATACCTACATTTTAACATTATACATGCTTTAATTATGTTTGAATTTTAAAGTAATAAAATTGTTTTCTGGCTAAAAAAGTTTTAAATTGTGATGTGCCATAGATATTCTGACATCACGATTGATAACTCTTTGCCAACAACTCAATTTCACCCTGAAATATTCTATGCTCCATGTATTTTTTTTAAATATTATGATATAATGTTGGCAAGGGCTCTGGTTGGTTTACCAAAAAAAAAATCTTCTGGATCTATCTTTTTGGCAAACCAATCAGTTCTCTCTAACACTTAATACTATAATATCTGTGAATATACATGGAGCACAGAAGATTTCAGGGTGACTTTGAGTTGGTGGCTAAGAGTTATCAATCATGATTGTCAGGATGTCTGTAGCATGTGACATGGTTGGGGCATCAAGGGTTTAGAAAGCAAAATTTGGTTGGGCCATCGTTGGTTCATATAGCAAAATTTGGTTGGGCCATCGTTGGTTCATCAGAAAAACTTCGTTGGCCCAACAGTTAGCAACTCGGTTGGCCCATCGTTGGGGTTTGGTTGGTTGGGTAACGGTTGGAAAGTGTGCCAAAAACCACCGTTGTCCAACCGCATGGGCGTCATTTAGGGGGGGCAGGGGGGGGCAATTGCCCCCCCCAAGGTTTCCACTCTTAAGTGAAAAATTGCTGAGAGTCCCTGGAAAATTTTGTAACTTCCACAAGGAGCAACAGATTTAACTCAAAACATCCCAAAAGCAGTTAAAGCACTACTTTTGAGGGTCTAATTTCAAAATTTTGCCGCTTACAAGAAGCAGTTCCCTTTGGGAACCAGAGTTTGAAGCCCCTAGGAGTCTGGTTTAAAGGGGAATTTTCAAAAATTTTTACTTGGGGAGGATCTCCGCCCCCCCTTGAAAATTTTACGTTTATTTATACTTTTTTTCCCCTAGAAAATTCTATGCTTTACAAGGAACTGTTCTTTTTGAATGTAACCCAAAGGACCTCAAAATGAGCTGAAACACTACTTAAAAGAGGCAAATTTCAAAAAATTTTCTGAGAGGACCCCCAGACCCCCCCCTTTAAAATTTTTAAATATATATTATGTTATACAGTATAGTTTCCTTGAAAATTCTGCCACTCACAACAAACAGTTCCCTCTGGATGCTCCCCAACGAGGTTGCAAGGGAGATAAAACCCTAGTTTAAAGGGAAATTTTCAAAAAAAAATTCTGAGGGAGGACCTCCGGGTCCCCTTGAAACTTTGACGTTTATTTGTAACTTTTTTCTCTAGAAATTATGTGGTTTACAAGGGGCTGTTCTCTTCGGATGTAACTTAAATGTTGTAAAAATGAAGCAAAATTTAAAAATTTTTCTGGGGGTGACCCCAGACCCCCCATTTTTACTTAGAACTTATGATGTTGAGTCACCCCCCCCCCCCCAAAAAAAACAAGCCTGGTTACGGCGTGGCTCAGCCCCACTTAAAAAAATCCTTGCCCCCCCCAACCAAAAACTGAAATGACGCCCCTGTCCAACCGTGGGAGAAAACGGTGGGCCAACGTTGTGCCAACGGTTTGTGCTACTAGGGTGTATAGTCCTTTGATTTTATTTCATGCAAATAAAGAGGGTTATTATAAATAAAGTTGTTATTTAAAAAGGCAGTGAAAAAAGAGAACTGCTGGTCAGAATGACCTCAAATTTCACTAGAGTATTCTTAAAGCAAAGAGAATCGTTTTTAAAAAGAAAAAAAATAGTTCCAAAATTGACCGATAGACGCCTCTGTATGCGTCAAAACCCTTTCAAATAGAACTAAAAACAGACGGTATTTGTATTGATTAATTTTAGCTGTTTTAATATGAACTGAAGGGTTTTTCCATGTACAGCGCTATCTAACGGTCAATTTCGGAACTTTTTATATCTTTTCTTTAAAAAATTCCCCATGCTTTGGAATACTCAAGATAAAATTAGGTGTTTTTCCAGTGAGTTTTAAAATCTGAACTATAAATATAATCATCCCCTGTATATTTATACTATTTACATTAAGTAAATATAAGGGTTTTTTATTTTTGTATTTATGTTTTGAATTTTTGGGCATGAATGAAAGACAATTTTGTCTCGTGACTTTAAAATCAACTATTCAGTTAGCATTACTTGCTAGACATCCAGAATCCTGTCAGTAACCAAAAACGAGCTTTTTTTGTGAGAAATATCACTAATCCCAGAATATAAAATTTAAATTTTGAAATTATTGAATCAAAATGTTTTTTTTTTCTAGTTTGTGAAGATTGGTAAGCGTGGAAAAATTAAACTTCCATACCACAAGGAATAAAAGGAAAACTACTGGAATAAATGTTATCAAACTTATTCACAGGTGTAGGTTATGGAATTTTTGCTAATGTTGAATATCAGTCCAAATTTGCAATTAAACTTGAAAAAATGTGTGAAAAAAATTGCAGCATTTATAAATAAAATTAAGGAGATAAATGCTTCATATTTTCACTGTTTTTCCAAGTTTAATTGCAAATTTGGCCTAATATGTATTCAACATTACCACAAAATTTAGCTTATAAACATGTATCACATGCTTTTTTAAAAATTTTAAAATATTAAAAAAAAAATTAAAAAGAATAACAAATTTTAAATTTTAAAAAAGTTTAATTTTTTAAAGTTTTTTTTTAATAATTTTTTTGGAGATTTTTGTCTTTTTAAAATTTTATTATTTCTTATATGATTTTTTATCGAATAATATTGTTAAAATATTTTGTGTTTCAACTTGATTGAAAGATTTTACCAGTATGTTCATTTTATTAAATTAATTAACTAAGGGGCGTTCAAATATTACGTAAACAAGTTTTTGGTCATTTTTGACCCCCCTCACCCCTTGTCAGCAAAAATAAGCAAAACGCAACCCCTCCCCTGTCATAACTACGCAAGAAAACTCTCAGACACCCATCCCCTTGTTATTTTTTTGTATGAAATCTTTAGAAATGCTTAGATTTCTGAAATTCATTGTTATCCATGAACACTTAAATTATCGTTAAAATTTTCTTTAATTTTTTCCTACTTCAATTTTTTTTAATTTATTTCACTGCTCCATACTCCCCCTCCTCCCTTGTCAAGAAGAATAAGCAATGTGAGATGAACGGATATTTTAAGTTCCGTTGTTACACCATAGTTTTCTTATAGGGTGACACCCTTTTTAATATTTCCTTAATATAATTTTCAAAAATTATATTTTTTGGTGTGAAAATGGAAGGAGATTTTAAGTTCCAGTGTCACCCCATAGTTCTCTAGCAGGTGACACCCTGTTCAATATTATCTTTTATTTAATAATTTTCAAAAATTATATTTTATGTGAAGATGAACTTAGTTTTAAAGTTCCGTTGGTGTCCCATTGTTCTCTAGTTGGGGGACACCCTGTATAATATTTCATTGGAATAATTTTAAAAAATATTTTTTTTGTAGATATGATCGTAGTTTTAAGTCAGAGTCACCTCAGTTCTCTAAAAGGGTGACACCCTGTTTAATATTTCCTTTCATTTAATAATTAAAAAAGTTGTAGTGATGAACGGAGTGTTTAGGTTCTGGTGTAACCCCTTAGTTCTCCGTTGAGGTGACACCCTCTTTTATGTACCACTAGTTTCTCTTGTAGACTTAAGATTTTCCTCCGAATAACCAGTAGATTGACATGTTGACATTCGTCCCGGTTTTTGTCAGGACCCACTCCTCCATATCAGTGAATGATGTGTCATTTATTTCAAGAGAGCTTGAGATAGCTAGACGGGTGACACATGGGGTGGACCGCCCCCCCCCCCCCTCGGTACGCTACTGCAAGTACTCAAAATCGATACATCATGGTCTCATTTTTGAGTTGACGCATAGCATTGGCCAGTATCCTGCTGACAATATCTGCAATTGGAGTGCAACGAATCCATAATGAATCGTTACCACCATCTGACAACTGATTTGTAAGTTGAATTAACGTCAAACATGGCTTACTGGAGCTATCACACCTTCAAGATGGGATTTTCCATTGTTTGCAAGAATCTGCAACTTTCAAACATAAAGTAAAAAAAAATAAATATCATCGGAGTGGTGACTATTAAATTGCTTGAAACCGAGTATTTCTGGTGGTAATTCAAAATTGGGTCGTTATATTTGAAATAATTCTCAGCGTTTAGGGGATAAGCTTATGTGAGTTAAGTTTCTCTCGATATTAATGCAACGTGGTAAAGGATCCCTTAAATTATGATACCTATTATTACGAAAAACAGGAAAAGATAACCCACTGAGGAGATAGAAGCTTTAACTATTAATGAGAACGGTTAGAAATTCCAGTAAAAAACAATCAACTTAATTGATAGACGCCCCCTTAATCCCGTCATTACTTTGCTAACCCCCCATTTGATCCTAAATCGCTGAAACTTCCATTCCAAAACTTTCCACCCAAACCTCCCAAATAGAAAAGAATAAGTCCAGATCCTTTCTCCCACCAAACTCCTAATGACGGAACAGCTGACTATAGCTACCAATTAAAGTTTTAAATATAATTGGAACTGCTGAGACTTCCCCGGGCAAACTTTCTTCTCCGGGCCTAATCCATGACCCGAGTTCTTCGGGGGACGCAGAGCCTTACCTTATCCCAAAACCACCCTCCTTACACAATCTCTCATCGGTTTCCATAATGTATCGGGTATACCTGGGAGAGTAGCTGTCTCATTCTCTGAGGGTTACAAATCTAGAGATTAGCAGTCCTCAGAGCTTATTTGAATTTATGCTGCTGTAGTGACAATGATTTGTCTTCGTCTGGGGATCCGCGGGGAGTTCCATGTTAATTCTGAGCGTTTACTCGATTATTTTCGTCCTCGAGGGGCCTTAATGGCATCTTAAAACCCCGATACCCCCCGATGAGAATGCTTAAGAGCTTATTCTTCGAGTTTAGCGTGGGATCTCGGAGGAGGTCGGGCGAGGGCTTATGAATTGTTTACAAGTTGGCTTCGGCTCTCGCGAAGTTAATAAATGATTTAAACGGTCTTCGCGGATACGGGGAGTTTAGGTGGGGTAATTTCGCGGCCTGCTGGATAAAATGCGGTGGTATTTGGACGTCCTTCTTTGCTTGGACGAACTGTCGAGTTTAATTTATTATTTAGGATGATTTATACTTACAAACCGCAACAGTTTGTTCGTTAAAATGGAAGATATTTTGTGGGTAGGAGTACAAAATGATGGATTATTTACGAAATTTTAAAAATACAGATTGTTAAGCCAAAGAAAATTTTTTATGTTAAAGATCAAAATTATTTTTTAAAATATTTACATTTGAACTTGCATTAAGTGATTAGAATCCAGTTTGTTTCTCTACATCAAAATTTCACCTACTACAAAGTCACCATTGAAATTTTCAAACTTCTTTAAATAAAGGAATTAAAAAAAAATTGTGATTACAAATATTTTGACGAGTTATAACATACGATTTTCCATCATCTTTCCACATTCATGTTCAAAAAAGTTAACCATACTAAAATTATTAAAGAATATACCTTTTCTTCTCGAAGAAACTGTTTTAAGAGGGTTCATAGTTTTGCAAAATTACATAATAGGTTTATTTCAGATATTTTAACAACATTTTTTAAGAATTTTCTTGCACATTCTTTCAAGACATGAAAAATATTTCTTTGTAAAATAAAAGTTAAAAAGTTTACCAAAGTTGCTCAAAAAGGAGTTATAAAAGAGAAATTATGTCTTTTTCCTTTTACAGTTAGCAATAAACGATTTCACGAAGTCATATCAAACAGAGGAATATAGAAAACGTTTATACATTATTTGCGCAGCTTTTATCTGACTAACATTTTTAAACATGATGAAAACGTCTTAAAGCGTCATAAATGGTAAACGTTAAAGCAAAGATGAGGTTGTGATTTGAAGTTAGATCCTTGACAACACAGAATAATTTGTTGAATCTTGTTTTAAAGACTGGAATTTAACTTACGTGGTATTTTTATAAATATGATTGAATATTTGAAGTACTTTTCCTTTAAGTTAATAAATTGTTTCAATGTAACATAGGGTTTTTCCCATTCAACTTTTAGATTTAATTGGTTGATTCCAGGTATAAAAGTTTTGTGCTTATCGAATTTAAATATTGTGGGTTTTTGTTCTTTTATATTTTTCTTATATATTTGTATTTTTTTCTCTGGTTCTTTGAGTTGGGGCCTATAATGATTTGCTATAGAAAATAATCAGAAACCTCCCTCTGTTTGTGATCAAGCCCCCTGATGAAAAGACATAGATAGTGTATTATTTTCTTATTTGGTTTTTGGATAAATTTTTATTTATCTTTTGCAACCTTGTAGCTCTAGTGTGGTTGGTACAGTTCAGATTTAAATCTATACATTTTAATTTATCTATTTCAAACTTTTCATAAGTAACCTCTCTGGTCTGGTTCAACTACGTTGCTGTAATAAGATATAGGCTTAAAATATGTGCGATGATATTCTTGTCTTGTACATCATTTACACAGGAGAAAAACAAACTAACCCCAGCACTCCTCGTTTCCAGTTTGTTTTGTCTCACCATCAACGCACACAGATCGTCTCACCAACACAAACATCGCAACAAGGAGTTTATTCTCCCTTAATTGCTCGATCAACCAGCACCCGAATCCCCGGCGTCTATTTGATCATGCGCACATACATATCCCCAGAAGTAGTGGTTCCCGCAAGAACTGCTCTTGATGTAATGCCCCATCTCCGGAGCCTTCCCATTTGTAGGCTGAGCAAATAAATTTCCACATCCAGGTGCGCTCTTTTGAATCGAATCTCTCTCCCATGCAAATGCTAATCTCGCTACATAAACAAAGCTCCTCTCCAGCGATTCGTCCGTACGTGTAGTAGTATTAACTCATCCCGCTGTTTGCCTAGTGTGGCTTTAAAATATTAGATTGGCAAACCGTTTGGAGCCGCCGAAGCAACAGCCCGTTGCGAATTATGCCTGATCAATTGTAGCCGGCACAATGCATTGGAAACGCATCGGGGAGTAAAACCATTCCTTCTTATATGGCATGGCTCTTGTTGTTTCTTCGCTAATTCGGAAAGGTGGTCGCGGTCGGGTGCCTAATTTGGATTCAAAACAATATTCGTGAGGCGAGTGCTTAAATGAAGATTGATTGGGTAGGTAGAGGAGAGAGGCTTGTTTGCATCTCACGTTCTGTGTGCAAATAGCGGATGAAATAAAAACTGATTCAACAAAAGGTTAAATGAATGAAAATTGCTCGCGCGAACTATTGGACCTTAATTATTACTCGGGAAGATTATTTATGATTTAGAATGCAGGGCAAAAGGTCAATTTAATCACTTAACGCAGCATTTAACTTTCTTGTGCGATTCTTTTAAAACTGAAAAGCTATTTTAAGACTCACTAAAACTTTCGTTGGATTAAGCTTTGTGTAATTTAGCATGAAGTGCTGTGGTCGTTTGTTCTCATTGCTCCACTAACCAAAAATAGATGCGCGAATTATTTTCTTTTAAGAATCTCAACTGTGGCCATTGACCAGTGACCAGGTTTTAGTTTCGTCAACTTAAAAATTTTTGACAAATTTATAAATTTGTTTTTAAGTACGATAGATGCTGTGCCAAACATCTCTTGTTGTTGACCGTTCAAAGAGTTTAGACATTTTATTCGTTTGTGTAAGAGTTTAAATAAAATTGTAAAAGCTTTTTGAGTAAGTCTGATTTTAAGAAGGCAAGGAAAGGGGTTTTTACTATGCGCGGGGGGTATAAAATAAATTATAAACTGAAAATTCGTTTTCAAAAATTTTTGGGTTTTGGTACTTTATTTTTTGAAAGCTCTGGGAAAACGAAACTTGTTATCAAAACACACTTGGTAAAAAAAAAAACTCGTTAAGTTTGTCAACCCAACCCAGAAGTATTGTCATTTTAACCTTTGGCATCTAACCATCTTTTAAAAGAAGATTTTAACAAAATAAACTTTACCAGTTTGAATTATTATTTTATTTGCTCCGTTCATTCTATTATTAGAAAAACCTCTCACGTACATAAATATCTATTTAAGTAGTTTAAGAAACTATTATTAGAAAAAATCCTTCGCTAAGTATGCTAAACACACGGGTTTTTACATTTCTATCAACAGATCTAAGCTGCAAAGCCACATTTCCTAAGTGCCCAAACAATCTGAACTGTTAAGGAGCAGTTCCTGTGGTAGCCGAAATTTATTTTGTCTACGCTTTTATTTTCAAGACAGCGTCTCTCGAAAGAACGTCTTAAGTGAATGAGATTAGAGGTTGAGCCGAGAGAAAAGCGCCCTTTCAAGCATGCTCTGAAGTTATTTATCTTCGGGTAATGAACAGAAGCAAATGATTTCTTATAGGTGCTAAGAGTAATCATTTGGATTCGGAGAGTCTTTTTGTATCATTTAGGTCACGTCTTTTTTTTTTCTTAAAAACAAATATATTTACTGAGTAAGTCTGGGAGCTTACCCAATTGAAAGAGTTGTTATTTTCAGAAAGCTATTATTTGCTCGAGTCTGTGGATAAAAAGGATTTAAATTGATGAAAAAAATATTTTTGCTTTAAGATTAACTTTTTTTTGTAAAAAAGAATGAATCGAAGAGTTCAGAGTTGAGATTAAAGTCGGAAAAATATCAAATGGTGATAAGCTCTTTTGACTGGTTGAATATAATAGGTTTTTATGAAACCAACAAATAAAGTAATGATGAAGAGTATACGTATTTGAGGATTTTGAATACTTTAAACATTTGTGAAATTGGATTTACAGAAGAATAAATGGGTTTGAGATTATAAAAGATTTTGAACCAAGAATGAAAGGTATGAAATTGCGATTTGTATAAATATTAAAAAGTGATTTACAGGAGTTTCTACTTTTAAAATATTCTTCTTCCCTTAAAATTCCTTCTATTAATATTTGTTCATTCCTTTTTTCAAAGTGGTGCAAAATAAAAACGGTATAGTGCAAAATTAAAATTTAATTTTGAATTAAATTAATAACACCTGTTTAAAAAATGCGAATAAGAGTTTTTTCGTAGCTGGATATTTCAAAATTAATTCCTCTAATTTATCAACAACTAAACTTACAAAACTGATTCAAACTGATTTTACAATGAGATAATGGAAATATAATTTGAATTCTTCAAAGGACATTTCGTTCCAACTACCAACAGATGATTGTTGCTACGTTTAGAAACATTAAAAAATTATTTAAAACACATAAGAAATTATTACAAGTTGGAAAATAAAATTCTGCAATTTACTTTGAACGGCGCGAGATCTTTCACTTTTTTAAAGTCCCTTTTGAAACATTTATCTGAGAGACAAGGGAAGGTAAGACTACACAAAATGTCTCAAACGCCGTTCCAATCTCGACACGTTCTTTCCGATGAATCATTCCGAGCCTATTGATACGAAAAGGAACGTTTTTCATTTCCGAAGAAGCGTTTTCTGTCCCTTGAGAGAAGCGGAGTCAAAATGAGAAAAGGAATGCCCTGACAGTGGAACATAACTTTTTCTTTTATACAGATAGCTTCGGTTGAACTTTTTTTTTTATCAGCTTTCCTTGCTCTGAAAGTTAAAGAGTCGTATATTTTAAAAGCTCAGCTTATTCTTTTCATCAAAGTGTGTATAGTTTTAATTGGGAAAGTCAAAGTTTACAGGTATTTTTTTTTCAAAGTAAATTACGAGTTATTAGGAAAAATAAACACATTGGGGGTTTTTTCGATATAATTAATGGGAAATAAAATAAATTTTACATTATAATCTACAAGTGTACATTATAAAACATTGTGTTGCATTGTGTATTTAGACACCTTTTTCTTAACGTATTGATTTGCCAAATAAGGAATTATTTTTTATTAAATCCATAGTAAACAGGGACATAAAATGGTAATTCATAGCAAGACTAAAAGTAAGGAAATATTTTTAAACTTTAATTTAAAAAGTATTTCCTTTTCAAATAAATAATAAATTTTTAAATAAATTTTTTCCCTTTTCAAAGCACCATTGAAAATTTCTAAAAATTATTTTGATACATATTTTTTACTTGTGTTTTCTACAGGGAAATCTTTTTACTACGATTTTCCTTTTTTCTGAATTCAATTAACATTTGTGCAATAGTCCACAATACAATATGATCAGAACCATGCCTCTTCCTACAAATTTCCTCAGAGGTATAAATTGGGCATAGAATGGGAAAATTGTTTGCCTAACTATAAAAAACTCATTCAATAAATCAGCCCATTGTTAAGGGATGTTTAAAACTTCAAAAATTAATAATACCTACTGAATGCATTTTTGTACGTTTTGAAAGCTAAAATAACAAATCGAATTTGTTTATGAAAGAGCTTGTCTTCTAGCAATGTTATTGAATGATGGGTGTACCACCCAGATTTCTCATTATCCATAAATTAGATGTTTTATTTACAACATGCTGAATTCAATTGTACTAGGTTCTATTTACCATTAGTACACAAAAAATGCATTAGAATTGTCGTAAGTAGAAAAGGTGTTTGGAAAAACAAGATGTGAAATTTCGTAATTAAACTTTCAAAATATTTTATACTTGAAGCTTTTACCATTAAAGTAGTATACAACCTGAACCTTTATTAATTTCGATAGAAAATTATTATTTTTAAGCCTAAAAATTCTTTTAAATCACAGGACGCAGAAACTTTTGATACATTTCAAGGACTCAATTTAAATGAATAAATAAAACCATGTTAATTTTCGTTATTTAAGTTAGTAATTTAACAGTGTAAAGTAAAGTTATTTACTATTAATATATAATATCCAAATAGTCTTTCAGAATGTATTTTAAAATCTGCACTTTAAATCTAACTACAACTTTATGCTCGGATATACCTGATAAACAATTAATAATTAAAGTAAAATGAGAATCAAGAAAATAAAGTTATTAGAGCAGGATATTCTGAGGTTTTTTTTCCGGTATTAGGGGAGAATCCAGAGAGTGGGTGTTTGGGCTTCTCTGCAACAAATATACCATCACACTAAAACAACTTTTACAGGCTGTCTTTCAGGTTGATAAAAGTAGAGAAATATTCGAATGCTTTTTACACTTTATATCATAAAACCATCCTTCCAAACAATTTTCTTCAATGTTGAGCGCATTTAGCGATTAAAATATTTATAAATAAGGGGGGAAAATCTCTATTCGTCCCAATTGCGTGCTTTTTAGTCTGGATTTACACTTTGCAGAGAAACCACTTTTACAAAAATTGACTTGCTTGTGAACCCATGAGATAAAAAAAAGGGGTAAAAACCAGAAAAATAGTCCCCACGGACGACATTAAATCGATTTATCCATAGGATAATTCTTTGTGTAGTCAGTCAAATTGTAAAGAAATCTCGTTATTTTTAAATATATACTATCTATTTTAAGTCAACTAATTTTTAAACTGAATTGAAGTACATTCTTCAGAATATTTCTTCAAGACCTCTCCCAGTTTGCTTTTATATTGAAAAAATCTCGGGGTTTATATTATCAGAAAGATATGATGAACTCCAAAATTCGATTAGCCATAAGTGGATTGATCTCTACATTAACTGAATCCGGATCACGACTTTCTCCTTAATTATTCCGCTCTTGTCCGCTCATTTCATTGGACGGCTCCGCGCGCGAACACGCTGTTCCTTCGAACGCGTGATTTGAATTTGATGGCCGTAATTGAACTCATCCCCTTCCACCTAATTGAATGATAACGCACGGAGAAAATAGATCGTCGCACAGAGCCTCTGGACTCCCGCCATTTTGCAAAACCACAAGGCCCATCCATAAACGGGATCATAACTCGGCGGTGGCAACGATGGGGGGGCGGTGTCCGCAAACGCTGCCAACAATCTCTATTATCGCCGAAATGAGAAAGCTCGGCGCCGGCCATTTTGTCGGCAGGGGGAAAAGCCACGTGGTTGTGATGCGAGGCTGTCAAATTGACCAATCAAGGCATACTCCCCGCAGGCGGTAGGAAAAGCCAGCAGGTGTTTTATTGATAAGGTAGGGGAGGGGAGAGGCCAGAACCGACAATGTAAACAGGGAGGCCCAAAAAACTTCCATATCTCGTTATGTAAGGAGGGCATGCTCTTGTGTGTTGACATTCTTTTCCGAGTCGTGTTTGAACACACTCGTTGACGAATAGCGAGCCGAATTAACGACTTTTTACTCCCGAGATGCTACTATGTGACCTCCGCAAATTAAATTTCGCTTTCTTTCTTTCTTTCCGAGGAGATCCGCACGCCAATTAACTCGGAGTTTCATTGCGGATTAAGTAGACTTCCGTTTGATTAATCCACTTAACGAACCTCCTGTATAATGGACCGACTTGCTGCTTGGTTTTCGATCAAATGCCACGGATAAATTTGTTCAAACACTCTTTAATGGACTTTTTCCAATTCCTCTACTAACTCAGACTTGACACCGAAATTTCACATTGGTCTGATGAATTAATTGAGAGAATGAAAAAATAATAATTAGATAAAGATAAATTTGCAAAGAATCAAAGAGTGTGTTTCCAAAACTGGGAGATATTATGATGTTCGATACAGGGCTGTTGGGGGGGGTCAACACCTTGCTTGAAATTTAATAATGCACTGCAAATGTGTGAAACACTTTTGCAACGCTAAGTGAATACAATGAAATGAATGAATAATGAAAACTACGAATCAAAAGCGTTTAGATTGTGTTGTGCAAAGAAAAGATAAAACAGAAAAAAGAAAAGACAGAAAATGTGTTCTTATGGTGTTTCTATCCAAATTTAAGAACACTTTAAGATTCTAAACATATTTTACAACACTATTTTTAAAACATTTAAGGATAGAACACATTTTTAAAATTTATCTCAAACATATTCAAAACAATTCACAATACAATAAGGCGTTTAAGTGTTCTATCTGTTGCTAATTTCATGACAAAATGTGTTCTAAAGTGTATTTATTTTTGTGTAGAGCATTTGCATTGCAGTGTGGCTATTTGTATCCTGATTTTTCCTTGAAAACTCTGCGGCGTACACAAAGAGATCCTCTTTTTTTCAATCATCAAGTTTTATTTTAAAAACATAACACACTGACGAAGGAGATCCACGCATCTCCGAAACTATTCGCATGTTTTTAAAATAATAATAAAAATAATTTATAATAAAATAAATTTACGTTGTCTTTTATTAATCAATAGATAACACTTTTCTTTTTTATAAAAGTTTGAAAATTTTTAGTGCATTTGGGAAGATTAAAAGAAAGAGAGGGAGAGAGAAAAGGAAGGCAGGGAGAACCAGATTGATAAAGGGGGAGAGACAAGAAAAATCCAAATGATACTTGTAGGAGGCTTATTCAATCCTTCAAAAGCTCCGGGCTATCTCTGTCCACCACAATATCACCCTACAAGGGATTTCATCCCATGTGGGTCTTCATGGCAACGAACTGGCCGCTAAACTGGCCAAAGAGGGTTGCGATCTTCAGATTCCCTCTTGATGGGCAGAAAACCTGGACCGATAGAGGATCACAAACCGCCCTATCCAGACTTGTCAGCGGACACGTCAAGTGTCTCTCCTTCAATGGAAGTGAGTGAGAGACACTTTACTAACATGATGGAATTGGTCTGACTTTGTCAGACTTTATTTAAGGAGGATAAGAAACAACAACTGAAGGCTACCCCTTTAAATCTGAAGAGTTACAAGCATTGACAATCGGTTTGTCCATCCGTCATTGACATTTGAGACCGTGAAAGTGTCTCAACTCCAGGCGCGGATCCAAGGGGGCACTCTGGACAGTGCTTTCATTTTTCTGGTAGAGGACCCCCATACCCCCAGCGGTACCGAAAGGGGATGAGTGATACTTTTCAGAAAATCCCCAACATTTTGACATTTTTCTCAAAAGGTAAAGGTGATGGACTGGAAAAGTGCCCCCACCCCTTGGAGCCGTGCTGGATCCGCGCCTGCTCAACTGAGTAAATCTTGCTATAATTTACGAGAGTGTTATTTTATTTAAATACATAAATTTACTATTTCTATACAAGACAATTTCTTAAAACTATAAAATTTTACAAGCCGAATCGTTAAGTTTCTGAAATTAACTGCAAAAAGTAATGTTACTCTATGAACATTTCACACAGAAAGCAAAATAAATACTATTATCCTAAAATTAGTTCCAAACTTCCAACTTCCCGTTCACTAAAGGTAAGCAAACAATCACAAACGACCCGTGACAAGTAAATAATTTGAATTCATGCTTAGTAAACAGTTAGAATCATCAAGCTGTCAAGTAATCTGATTATCACAACAGAACGTTCTGGCCCTTATCAGTCACACATTGCTCTCTGTGCAGCACACCAGTCGATCCAAAAGTAAGCAGGATTTGTTTGACTTAGGTTATCTAAATTTTGGTTGCTTTGTTTTCAAATCAATATGCTACAAAACCATCTGCAATTAATATAACCAATGTCAAACCGTCAATGCTCTTCTACTAAGTATGATTTCCATTTTGTCTTTAAAAACAATTCAATATTCTCACTGAAAATGTTTTGGTTAAAAGGAAACGCCATTTAAACTCAAAAGTCCCAGAATTATTTGCATTGAATTTAGGGTATTTTTTGAAAATGCCTAAATGAAACAACTACATATTCTACAGTAAAAATTGTAAATTAAAAATATGCATAGTGGCGACTGATATTTTTGGGTAGTAAAAAATAAGAAAACCTTTTTTTACTGTATCTGTATTGGCGGAATTTTTTTTCAAAATAAATTTCTTGACATTCATCCCCCTTAGAATCCATAAACCATGCCTACATTTTTTTTTATAACAGCTAGAATATTAAATCAAAGCATCGAAATAGAAAAACAAAATTTAATTAAAAGTCATAATGCGGCAAACAGTTTTAAACAAAATATTTCAAATGGGTTTTTATACTTCTAAGTAATACAAGATACACTGTAATCTTGTGTTGTGGGCTGAAATATACATTTTCACAGGAGGAATATCGTCCCTTGGCGGGATTTAAACTTCCTAGGGGGCTCTAGGTCTTTTCGTGCGACCCTTCCTATCCTAGAAATAAATCTCCCACCATGCATGAAAGACACGAGAATGACTGGCAGTAAACGCCCTTTGCATACCAAGGGATAAACATACAAGAAACGCTCCCCTTGACTTGCGATCAGCACTTAATAAACCCGAGTTCAAAGCACAGGCGACTTTGGAGTGGAAATGCAAAGAATGGAAAGGTAGGGCTGAAAGCAGGTGATCTCCAGAGGGCTAGAAATTGCCCATTTACAAATTGTCACAAAGCCGCAGCACAAAGGAATTCGATACGGTTTTTGAAGGGAATGGTGGGGTGACTGATGGTCAATGAAAAAAACCCGACCCCTCTACCCCCTTCGGAGATCCCTTTTGAGCATTCCCTCTCACGTGTGGTTGCATTGCCATGCAAATCTGTACAAAAGAAATCTGATCTTATTTGGGACGTTCAAGAACCAGGCGTGGGAGGAACTAAACTGAATGCGACTACGTATGTCCGGTAGCTCTGCAAGAGAGGGTGTGTTTCCCATACATCTGGTAATCCTTTCTGTCAAAGAAAAAACAGTAACTATTAATCATTGTATGAAAAAGTGTACCAAGCAAAGGATTGATACAGACACCCCCCAACAGATTACTATAAGTACACTGTAAAAAAACTATCGTTTTTTAACAGAATCCTGTTAAATTTGGTGCCAGAAAATCCTTGTAATTTGTGCAGGGAAATCCTGTAATATAGAATCCTGTTATTGCATACAAACTTTCTCTGTATTCAATAACAGGATACCATACTTAGCGAAAGAAAATCTCTCGGATAAAATAATTTAATCGGATTAAATGTAGCTTAATCAGTTAGATACAAGCCGCTGGCAACAATTAATTCATAAAAAATAATTTATGAGGTTGTAAACAGAAGCGTTTATGATCCATTTGAGAGGTTAATATAAAGCAATACGCAAAATTTTGGATGTGATTTTCTTGTGCTATTAGGGAGTTCTTTGCGTTTTTCTTGGGTTTTACTGTACATCCAAGGTAAGAAAGAGGATATAATAATAATAAATAAATAAAAAAAAAGAATAAAAACAATAATGTGTGGTTTTAGCGATCTGACGAAGATTCTAGAGACGTCTGATGCAAATAAAAGCTGTGAAACGGACATTTGAAACACCCTGTTCACCTACCATATACAGGGTGATTGAATGATATCTGGCCAAATGTTAAAGAGTATAGACCACGCAAAGAAAATTCAAAATCTCATTGGAAATAGGGGATGGAAAATGCACTCCTGAATTTGTCTTTAAAATGTGAGAATAATATCTTTATTAATTATTGTCTATTTCGAATACGACTTTATGATGGGGAAAAATATAACTCAGTTTTTTCATACTAGGTATTAGATTAAGCATCATAATTGGAATTGGGATGGAAATTTTATTTCTACCTCCAACCGCCCATAACCCATATTCAATAACCCATTACCCATTTTTCATTGATCCTTGAAACTTTTCTCAGCCCTCTATGTAATTCTGAATTGTCTTGAAATAGTCTAGTCCCTTTTAAAATTTAGCTAATGTTTCCCAATCACTCTGTATGTTTTTTTAAAAACATATTCCAATACGATGTTAAATCAATGAACTTAATTTCCCATTAGAAAATAGCTCAAGAGAAAATGTGTTGCACAAGGCTTAAAAAACAATGGAATGAATGAATACACATGTACACTCGTACTTCAAATCATTTCGTAAAAATATTTTTTTTATAGATTTCCTTAGTCTGAGTAAGAGATATTTTTTGAAGGGAATAGAAGCAGTTGGAGAATACGATATTGTATGCATTTCGTTTTATCTCATTCCATTCAAGTGAGATATCTTTAATGGTTTACGAAGAACAAACATTAAAGTGCAAAAAGAGGGAAAATAGAATCGCTGATATCAACTCCTGTATCTCTGTTTGACAGCTTCAAAAGGGCAGCTGGTAAGCTAGTACATTAAAGAATAAGATATACGAATACGTGCTTTAATTTTTTTTCTCTTAACTTACCTTAAGACTTCTGTAGCATTTTCAATTACCATGATGACAAAAGATTTGATTGTAAGAATCTACATCTAATCCGAGCTATAAGGAAAAGTGTTACTTTTCTTACAATATTATGTGTGCTGAAATATATATTAAACAAAAGATCTTAGAAAGATTTTAGGAGAAATGAAGCTGAAGAAAAACTCGTAGCAACGAAAATCTTACTGTTGGTGGAATTGTATGTTTATTCTCGAATATTTGACATACAAATTGAGATACCTTTTGAAGAATCGGTTTCCAATTTTTTCTTTTTTAGACAACGTTTCACAGGTTAAGTATTTCACTGTCATTTATTACTTTTACGTATAAAAATTCAAACCGTATGGTTTTTTTTATTGAGAATCATTATTATAGTGTATTTTTATGCCTTTTCAATTAACTTCATTGTAAAAATTAAGACCAAAGAACCTTAATCTGATGGTTTCTAAAGGATTTTTAAATTGACTCCTAACGATAGAAACATTAAAAGAGGACACCCTAATGGGTAGAAAACCATGAACAAAAAATAATTACTTTTCGGTAACCCAAGGTAAACTATCTCCAGCATTTCCCTTGTAAGTTAATTATTTTTTACATGCATCAAAATGAATTCTTTCACGTAATCAAAAAATTTCATAAAATCTCTAAAAAATTAGTTTAAAAACATCCCAGAAAGTTCTTACTACTTATTTTATTTTGGTTCTTTCACATCTACACAAATAAATTTCTTTTATAGACCCATTTAAAGACGAGACTAGAATGATTTATACCTCGGTAATGGTATGTTAGCACTAAATTCATGAACAAAAAATATTCACATAAATTTCTTCCATGGGTGTGTCAGTGTTAACAGGCGTTTTCCATCTTTAAAGAACTAATTGATTGCAGTCCTTTTGCTTCACATTGTTAGGTAGTTAAACACGTCAGTGCACTCTACCTTCTTACACAAAACAATTTATGGCGGTTTATATTCTTGGAACAGCGATGAAAAAAAATTTTGATCTTTAACTATCACAATACTTCCTCATGAATAAATACTCAATAATGTGAATAAAAATATAAAAAACATAACCCTAAATGGAAACCGCATTTTTAGTAACACATAACTACATGCATATTCAATGCAAATTTACTTTGATGCAAATTAATGACTGATGCAAATGCAACTCATCGACTGACCCTTTTGGCAGGCCTGCGGAAGTAATACCGCAGACATCTGTAATTTGCCGTCTGCAAAATTCAGCTGTATAGTTGTTAAGATAGGTTTATCACCACTGCAGCAGTGAAAAGTGAGGGAATTTACAGCTGCTTTTGCCAGTGGAGCTTAAAAAATTACTTATTTGCCTATTTGAGGGAAGATTCCGAAGATTTTTGTAACAAAATATATATAATGGCTGCAATGATGATCTTTTTTTCTACTTGGGGAAAATAGAGCAGGTGGAAAAAATGCGTTTAAATTCTGAGGTTGACAGGTGGCATTTAATGGATTGTAAGGTTCATTCCATGGTTCATTCGCAGGTCAAAATTGTACCTGTGTGGGTCAAAATTTTAATTTTGTGAATTCGATTGCTCAGCATTTCAAGCTTTGTTTTTCACTGTACGAGTATATTTCTATGAGGGTGCTAGCTTGATAATCATATTTTTTATTTTAGTGAACACAGTTAAGAATTGGTATAACATTGCAGGCTACTCATTTTAGTGAAGGTGTTAACGTAGGAGATTATAAGAAATTATCAAAGAAAAATAAAATGTGGAAATATATTTCAAAGATTTTAAAACATTTTGAGCTGGGAAAAATACAGAAAAGAGAGTAGTAATCTTGGTGCACTTTCAAAGTGAAGTAGATATTTTTTCTGCGAATTATATAAGGCTGCTGCTTTATTACTTCTCTTGTAGTGAGTCAAATGAAGAGAAAATTTTTCGTTGAACTTCAAATTCTTTCATTTATTACTAAAGCTATATGAACCATACTTATTAATATGAAGATGCATCAATGCATATTTTTTCTTTATATCAAATGCAAAATTTTTTTTAACTCCTTTAATATTTAAAATAAAATTGGGATGCCCTTTTGGAGAATTGCTAAATTAATGAATGAAAATGCAAGATGACTAATAGGGGTAGCCTAGTGGTTATATATAGTGGTTATAAATCTGTGGGTCCGAAAGTCGTGTGGTCTGTCATGGCGCAGTTTACCATGGGTCGAGATCGTCTAGTAGAGTCTATTTCCCATCCTTCAGAGACATGGCAAATTGTGGAGGTGGAAATAGATGGTGGCGGCATCCATCAACTGATGAGGCTTATGTCGGACTCCTAACATTCATGGGCCTCACTTTCTCTGGAGCCGCACCCTCTTTGCCTTAAATCCTGTACGCTTTGCGGATAGAGCTTGGACTTGGATATAATCCAAGTGGCATAAGCAACAACACAATTGCTCATTCCTACAATTGTATCGTGAGTACTAATCCATTACAAAGAAGCAGTCGACAATAGCCAAGCCCTATGTAATAAATAGATTATTTCCCCCTCCTAAAATAGTGTCTAGTTGTGATCTGTCTTATATAGAAAGGCAAGCACAGGTTTCTTTCCCCCAAACCTTGAAATTAATCGTATGTGGTCCCTTTGAAGATCCAACTTGATGGTCAGGTAGGAATCGGGAAGCACTCTTCAAGCTGTCGACAGCTGAACCTCATACAACAATGTCGGCTGTTTCTAAGCAAAACCTTCACAAAAAGAAGACCCGAAGGAGATTGATGGTGGCGTATGAGGGGAGGATGGCTTTCGGACCCTCTGGCCACTGTGTTTCGAGGCTTTTGTGTGTGGTCAATGGGGTGTTGGGGATTGCACCATTGCACGCGTGTGGTTTGAGAAGTCAAAGGAGTACTTGAAGAGATGTCCCCTGAAAAGAAGTGAACCTTTTCTTGTACCTATTCCCTGGTAAAACGGAGTAAAATCGAATTATGTGATACGTTTTGGAGATTTTAGCCGACATTCTGTGCAATTTGTATACAGCGTGTTTCAACAAGTCCACTCAAACTCTGCACAGACATATTCCTTACTTGGAGTACACAAAATTTGCCCTAAGAACTGTACCTCTATAACTCATATTTTTAAAGATAAATGTGACGTCATATCCGGAAAAAACTTAATTATTTCAATACAGGGAGAGTCTCGATATATACAGTGGATATTTTTAACATATGAATCTGTAAAAAAAGGCAAGTAAACCTTTTTCCACTTTACGTAAATATTTTCCCCTATAACCGGTTCTTGGTGAATGAATATTTTTATATAGTCCACGGAAGGAATCTGGCTGCGCAGAGTTTGGGCGAACTTGGGGACTCTTGATCTTACAACACTACCTTACTTTTTCAAAATAATGTAAGAATGTAAGGTAAAGTAGACTGATAGACAAAATATAAAACATAAAAAAATGAAATAAATGTTAAAATTAATAAAAATGATCTTATTTAAATTTACGAGAAGCTCCACACTTACACACATCAAATGACACTTTGAAAATAGTACATAAATAAAAAAGATTTTGTCCAGAAGGGACAGAAGTAGGATAACTTTTGCAAAACTCAAATTGAGATGCCTCATAATGCGTCTTAAACAACGAATGCCATAAAATAATCCCTTGTGTAAAACGTGAGGTTCATAACAAATAACTGCTTTTACACATAATTTTGAATATGATAGCATTTTTTTTAAAATTAGAAGAAATGAAGCACCCTTTTTTAGAATTTTTTTTTGAATACTTTACGGTACCCTCTAACAGAGACTAATCAAGTTATCTGTGCTACAATACAAGAATTAATAATTATAATTGTTAAATATTTACACATTTATTTGAAACTTTTTAATCGATTAATTTAATACTAAATAAGTAAATATTAAATGCGTCCATCAAAATAAAATTATGTACTAATGTTTATAACTGATAAAAGTATAATTTTTTAATTGATTTATAAAATTAAGACAAATTATATTTATTCCACAAATTCTAAATCGTTGATCTAGGTACATTTTGATAGTTATACATACATCTTATGAATATTTCTTGACATAAGCAGTAGTAGTTAGACTTGCTATAAAAAGACATAATACTTAGAACTAGTTTATCGCTTGCTTCAGACAGTGATAAACTTTTTCTTCAGAGAAAAGTATCAATTAGACTTATCAATCAGGAGGATAGAATCATTCAGTGCAAAACATATGGCATTAAAGGTAAGTGGTATATTTAGGACACTCAAGTTACTTCAATACAGACACTACTATGCTATTCCTTACATTCCCATTATTGAAGGATTAGAAGTGAAAAAGAATGGTGACACTCTCAATAATAAGTAATCCAGTATTAATAGATGGTAGACGATTCCATGGACCTTCACAATATTTTACTTAATGGAACCCATATAATGTTTCCACTGTGAGGGAATAAGGAGGCTATTTCTAATCATAAAAATAACGGTATTCAATAAAAAAAAACAGGTGGGAAATTTGCCAGTTGGTATGTTTGCCAACATTTTCTGAATAATAAACGAATAATGAGTTTTTTCTTTGAATGCATTACCACATTTTGCTAAAAAAAGTTGGTATTGGGTGTCAAGTTTATTCAGAGATTCTTGGTTTTAGGTCTTGTGCAAAAGTTATTATTTAACACACATTTCCCCCATATATTTTTACGGTTAATTCAAAGAAAATCATATGAAGACCACATGAACAACTAAAAGTTTTAACCAGTTTTGTTTTCATGTGGTATATATTACGTTTGTCCATTATCGAGATGTTTGTAATGTTCTAACATGATTGAATACTTCCAGTTCATTATGAAACATTTGTATTATGATATAAAATAGTATTAGCTTTAATATAAATAAGAAAGAAGTAAGGTATATTATAACAGTCGTTTAATATAACGACTGTTATATTGCTATAGATTGCTATTTCAATAATTTTTATAGGTTAACCTGAAATTTTGGTTCTTCAACCCTTTAATAAAGTTTTGGTTTAAAAATAAACCTTAATTTTTCATTGAAACCAAATAACTAATTTTAAAGGCTTATATAGTTATGGTTTCAGTTGGTTGGTTATAATAATACAAATTTAAAGCTGTCTTTATGGTTGTATTCAATCATAAACATTACCTAAGCCTTTAAAATTAAATCATAAATTGAAAATTTTTGAGAGCTAAATAGTATTTTTTTTATAGAACTTGCAGTTAATGATCGAGTCCAAGTACCTTTCGGTGTAATTGTAATTGCTATTTTTTTATTAAATTTAAAGGGTAACACTAAACCATTAAAGTGATTAGTATAATGCCTAAAAAGTCGAGATAAAATTAAACTTACTATTTGTGAACATCAAGTAATATGAATTTTACCAGAACGGCTAAGTTTTAAGAAGGCCAAACCAGAAGATAACCAAATAATGTTGTATAAGGAACCGGAATGATGTCAGCTCAATGAAAAAAAATCCAAACGAGATTAATAAGTAATATTTCTCCACCCGAGGTGCCAAACGCCCTTCCTTCAGCACCCCAGAAAGGTGCCCCGAACCTAATTAAATCCCCCTAAACACTCCCCTCATTGGGAACTCAGATCATTTCCGAACCGACACCCTCATTTTTTCCGCCCTCCCAGAGACAGTTATTCCTAGCGTGGGGATGGATGGAGAACACCAGATTTTCCATCCTCCCCTTCCAAATCCACCCTCTCTCGTTTCAGGGGACCTAATAGGATGGGATTCGGAGGCTCGGGATCAATTGCGAGAATTAACGCTGGAATTTTTTTTTCCGAAAAGGGGAACCGGAAATTTGTCGCCCCGGGGGATTTGCGCCCCCCGAACCGAGAGGGGGAGGGTTTTTGTGTTGAGTCGACATGTGGTTGAGCCCTTGTCTATCTTTGGCAGGGAAAAAGAGGGACTTATCTGCGTTCCCTAGCACGCTTTGCTGGGATCTGTCAACTCCGGTTCGTTTGATTGTTTTTCCCGTGTAAATAAAGACCTTTTCAGCAGCAGGGTGTTCTCTTCTCACCCCCTGACTTTGTCAAATTCGGTTATGCATGCGTGCGAGGAGCTGTTTGGGGGGAATTAGAGAGATGATTGGTATTTTTTTTTCATCCTGAGGGGGGGGGGGCGCTTTGCTTGAGTTGATGGAAGACAGATATGGAGACTCATGTGAGTATTGACGATATTTTGGATGTTTACTCTTTGTGCTGGAATAAATTAACGTTGAGAATGTATTGTGTACTTCCACGTGTTCAAACAGTCCATAAAGCCGTTTTCCAATTAAAAAATAAATATCTTCAATGCATGATGAGTGTGGTGTTAAAATTCCAAAAAGATTATGTTAAACTAATTTTTAAACTACTTGATATTAAAATAATTGTTTTAAGAATATTTAATACAAATAAAGAATATTTACATTATTCATTATTCCTTTCTGTGAAAATGGAAGGTATAATGGATTACATGGAGAAAAACAGACAGTTTTCAGATATAATAATGAAAGGGTGCCTTAGAGATTGGGTCGTTTCAATGATTAAACAATATTTTTTGAGTTAGTTATATCCATAATAGAAAATGTAATTTAAATTTATAAAATGTTACATTTAATTATTGATAGCACTACTTATTTAATACATGGCCAGAATATGTTGAAAATATGATAGCAGTTAAAAGTATTTCTTAAAATCACAATATTGAAATGAAATTGAGAAAAATATCAACCTATGAACTATCAGTAACCTATTTAAATCCTAGAATCATCATGAATTAAAACAATTCCTAGATACAATAATTATGAAATTGAAAAAGTATGGTAAAGTCCTCTGCAAAAAAAAGGGGAAGTTTGGGGAAACATGGTGAAGAACCATGTGAAGAACAACCTGATGCTTGTTCTTCAATTTCGAGAAAGTGTTTAAATTAAAGAAAGGAAGGTCCTCTTTCCAACAACACTAGTGTTCTAGCAGAATAAATGAGCGCCATCTCGTGGAATGCGTCTGAGTTATATAAACGGCGTGTGTGTTACTGGGGGAAAAAAACCTGCTCTGCTTTAGACATGGGTGTGACTTGTGACAAGAACCAAATAATATTACATTTTGTAAACTCCAATTCTTTTTTTTTTTGACAAACAATGTATGGGGCTCCTTCTTCCATTACACCAGATTTTTAATCCTATCACTATAAAAAATAAATCACAGAAAATAGAAAGGAAAAATAACAAGTAAAGTGATTAAGAGAGATGATGACAATAAAACCCAACGATTTTGTAAACCTCCTATCTCTTACTGCGTTCTATGGTCAATAAGGACTACGTTCACTACTAGTTCGTTACTAGTTCAATAAGGTTCATCAATAAGGTCACTGCTTACAATTTAAGACTGGAGAAGGTCTAGGAAGGCTTAATTTTCCTGTTACGTTGAACTTTTACTTCTTAAAACAAATAAGTTTAGACGTAGCAAATTACAAATGTGTAATAGTGATCTACTCTTAAAAATAGCAAACCACATAGTCACGCAGGATAAATTTCTTTTTAAAGAAAAATCTACTAATTGATTCATGTGAATCTGATTGGTCCACTTTTTTTCACTTTGCATTACAACATTTACTACCCTTTTTCAATAACCATTGTGATTTGTGAACTCCACAATAACCAAACAAATAGATCTTGAAATCAACTAAATGATCTCATGGCAGTATCCAAATACATACAAACCCTAGAAGGATAGACACACCAATAAGCCACTGAACTCTCTTCGGGCTGAAAAAAAAACCCTTTCCCATTATCCGCCAGCTTCCTTTCACCCTGTACATCCTCTATGGCCGGATTGAATTCATGATACTCGAAATCACTCTCCACTCGTCGCCAATTTAGATTCAATTACCATCTCACCGTCCACTGGCTATTCAAATTACCTCGAGTAGAAGTAAACGACTTCGGCGGCTCCGAAAAAACCCGAACGGATCCCCCGAAACCCGAGGACACCTACCTGTAGAGGCGGGGAAAGGAAATATGGCGAACAGCAGATATACTGAATAATGGGATTACGCCTCCATTGGAGAGAGTGTGTGTGGTCTCGGGAAGCTGAAAAGGACGGTTCCCTTTCAACATCGTCTTCGTCACATTTCATCCCCCTTCAAGGGTTGCCAATCGGATTTTTCTTCCATGGAAAGGGAGAAATGTAGCCTCTTTCGCCAAAATTTTGAGACCATAGCAGGCGCGGATCCAGCACGGTTCCAAGGGGGGCACTTTTTCAGACCATCACCTTTACCTTTTGAGAAAAATGTCAAAATTTTGGGGATTTTCTGAAAAGAATCACTCAAGATTCCCTTTTGGTACCCCTGGGGGGTATGGGGGTCCTCCCCCAGAAAAAATTTTGAAATTTGACCTGTAAAAGTAGGGTTTTTAACTCATTTTGAGTACTTTTTGGGACTTTTTTTCGTACTTATGAGTAATTTCTTGGGTCCAAGGGGGGCACTTTCCAGAATGCCCCCCCCCCTGGATCCGCCACTGGAACATAGTAGGTTGTTCCATAGTAGGTTCCAAACTCGCACAGAAATCAATCGATAAGTACATAAAGACACTCTTGCCATAAGCAAAGTATCTTTAATTAGTGTATTAGAAATGGTAATGCTGATCGAAAATGAAGAACAATCCATATTGTTCTAGTGATGATAAAGTCCAGATTATTAATTTAAAAATGATGAGCAATTATGATTGAACCAACATAAATCCGTTAAAACATTAACAACAAGCATAATATGCGTTATCTATCAGTAACTTTGCAGTCATGTTATTTGGATCTCCCCTCCTTCTAGATAATTTTCAAGCTATATGATGCATCCAGTAGGTATATCACATTTTTCTTTACTGTAAAAAATACACTGAGAATGGATGCAAAAGTACCTAAGTATTAAGTTATTCATTTCACAGCATTATCAATTTAATTGTAAGCTACCGGGAAAATATCTAAACAACTAATTTCAATATCGAAAACGACATTCAATCCATGAACGTATTAAGGTAAGATAAGTTGAGGGAAATTAATAGAAGGAGTAGTACTCTGTTGAGGATAAATATTGATAAACTTCTCCTGAATGATGTTTTGAAGTCACATTGGACATACAAAATTACCTAAAACATAATCTTACAATAAATATACTTTAAAATTTTTTTTAGACTTGCATAAAAGGCAGGACACTTAATAGATATTACACTCTTTACGCTTGGCCTGAAAATATGTTAGAGGGGATATTTTGAAATTTAGGATCTAAAGAGGTTTCGATCATTTCCTACAGTCATAAAAGTAAAATTTCCTACTCAGTTTCCTACTGATATAATTCTCCACCGACTCCACCATTGGATATATGTAGTCTATCCCAGTTTTCTCTCTCCTCGTCAGTAAACAATGGGGCTTTGAATGAAGCCAATAATGCCAATTCATCCGCTGCTGGCAACCCGACCATCCGCATTTATGGTCATTGAATCGAGAGGGATGAGTCTCGCATTACCACCACCGGGAAACAGGTGGCGCGACCGGTTTGTGGTGGCGAGGGTGGCTACATCAGCCGCCCCGATTGATAATTGCAGGAAACGCGGCGGCGTTTTTTCTGCTGCTGCCTGTAATTAAAGATACACAGAGGGCCCTGTAATTATCGCAGAGATGCGCTTCCGCTCCGCTTGTTACGCGGGAGGGAGGGAGGGTATTTAATAACCGCGCCGATGCTTAATGTATGCTGATTCGATTGGGATTCAAAGGGTGTAATTGGGTCGGTGGCGCTTAACCCCCGCTGCGTTTAATGAAGGCTGGGTTTTTGCAGGGGTGAGGTTTCTATTGGGGAGGACTGTTTGTGGGGGGAGGGTGTTTGTGTTTTGTGATTAAATCTGATTTGAGTGCGTTATGTATTTTGGGAGGAATTCTTTTACGACGAAAAATGGAAGTTTGGAGAGTGTGGTGTATCCATTAAAAATACCTTAGATTGCAATCTTGTATGTTTTGGAATATTTATACAAAGGAATTTTTCAAATTTTTAATTCAAATTTGTTAAATTTTCTAGTAATTTTGCAGTTTCATCTGTTGCGTATAAATTTCTTATTGATTATATACAATCAATAATTATAATTAGCAAAGAAAAATTGATACCGGAATAACT
Source organism: Tetragnatha montana (assembly GCA_963680715.1). NCBI lineage: Eukaryota > Metazoa > Arthropoda > Arachnida > Araneae > Tetragnathidae > Tetragnatha > Tetragnatha montana. The sequence goes on from OY796680.1 coordinate 24,505,099, forward strand.
GTCAACTGACAACTTGATTCAACTTCGTTGTCCCTAAAATTTTAAGTAAAAAAACCTTCCATTTCAGAATTGTTTTGCTTATGCATTATCTCAAAATCGTAATGGTCGAATGTATTTAGCTTCAATTCTATTCAACATAATAAATTATATGACCTTAATTAGACTAAAACTAGAAAATTGTTTTCACAAGTTATGAATTTTAAATTTGAATAAAAATATCCACTTTCGGTGAACAGTACGGTCTGTAACTTCATAAAAATCCAAACTTACTGATAAAATTATGCAACATGCATAATAAACTATATAAAGAAAAAATATTAAATAACTATTTAAATTTTAAATAACTATTTTAACTTTTTAAAACTTCATTTTTTATTTTTAATATCTTTAATTAAAATTATATTTATTTCCTTTTTATTGAAGAGACTTTGGTTGATCAAAGGGAAAGTTCACGCTACGTATGCTCAGATTACTAAAACTGAAAAAGGAAGTTAAGGTTTAAGAGTATTTTTTTTTCTAATTCAAGATGTTTTTTATAAAACGACAAATTATAAAAAAATGTACCCTTTCCGTTGATGTTAAATATTCACTTGAAAACATGTGCTGTCTAAACCGATTTAAATGTGGTTGAAAGATTTTACTAAATCTACACTTAAGTGAAAGAAGCGATATAAAAAGATTGGCGTCGAAAATAGTTGCTTTTTCAAGTTTTTTACGGGTCAAGTTTCAAAGAACACGGCTCCTTAATTAAAACGTTTCTTGATAAGTATTTTTAAAACACATGTTTACGTTTTCATTGAAAAAAGGCTGAAATGGTTTTTATAGTGGTATTACAACACAAACTTCATTCGACCGTTTTTATTTTAATTATGTAAAGAAAAATAGACGAAGTTTTTAAGTGTCTGGAACCTAAATTTCTTAGAAATAATGTACAAAAAATTTAAACTTTGCTTTCTGCTATAAAAGACTATCTTAATAAACAATTAAGATATTAAGGGGAGTTAAATGTCCTAGTTCAATTTGCATAATATTATGCAAAAAGTCATACATACATTTTTAAAAATATCTAGAAATTTCGTATTTCAATAAAATCTTTACACTTAAATGAAAGTCCTTGTATATTGTATATTGTGAACTAAAGTTGTGGATTTGTAATCAGATGTGTATGCGTGTTGTATGGCTCCTGTCATGGTGCATGCTGTATTTATTTTTGAACTAATTAAATAACTAAATGAAAGTCAACTCTTCCTTTATTACTTTATTTAAACTCTATAAAATTGAAAAAAAAACCCTGCTAATACAATTGTTTCTTAAATTAAAAGTGAATAGAATAGCATTCAAATATTTTAACAAAGAAAGGTGTAGCAAGAGCTAATGGATGTACTTGAAAGAAAAAACAACAGCTATTAATTCTTTGTAAGAAGTAAAAAGAAGTAAAACTGATATAAATAGGAGTATTTAAAACACCAATATCAATATAGCTAACGTGTTTTAGAAAGCTATTACTAAATATCGGTATAAGAATACAAAATTAGTGACCTTAACTCTTACCTCAATCTCGAATAGAGTCCCTTCTTCTTCCAACTTAAAAAGTAACGTTAACATTTAAACTTAAACGTTTAATGAAAGTGGTCTACATGCCCTTCTTTTATGTAACCTACAATTAATCAAGTAAAATATTATCTAAAGAAACGTATTTGAATGGATCGCACCGGTTTATAGAGTTTTGGTAGTTGTAGGACAGTATCTGCTCAGTTTTTATTGCTGGATTTATATCTATATGGCCTCAGTCCCATTTTACCGATAAAAGGAGACACGTTATCCAAAATGTTTGTGAAGTGATGTTCTGGAAGTGATAAATATTGTGAAAGTTTTTGTAGTGATCCCTTACGTTCGTTCTGAACATGAAATTAGAGATTGCTGAATAAGAAAGACCGCAGTGGAGCAGGAATTAAAGTTAAAAGAGGAAACTTCTTTAATTCAGTGGCCCCTTCAGCTTTGAATTATCCAAGTTGCACTCAAAGCATGCAACCAAATAAACTATTATAATTGCATCTCTGTCAAGCCGTACAACTAAACTCCATTCAGGTACGTCAAACACCAATCCATTCCTTTAACTACGAAAGTCCGCAGCCGAAAACTCCCCTCCCAACCCCAAAGCCACCTTAATTAGTTCCCACAATCGGAGGGTGCCCCGCTGCAATTAGTCGGCCGCCCTCTAAAAACGGCTCCCGTGTTTGCATACTAATTAAGAATTAGTGGAAGGCCCCCGGGCAACGGACCGGCAAAACCGGCGGCGGAGGTGTCAAAACCCCCTCCGACGGAGGCACGCATTTGTCATTAATTAACTTAATTATGGGAGTGCGTCGGGGGTATTTGCGCAAACGAACGTCATTGTCTTCGCTTCGTCGCTCGCCTCCCATCCATCTCCTCCCCCCCTCGCCAGACGATTATTTCGCTTTCTTGATCCTTTCGGAGGAAGGGGAGGGGGTGTCTAACCCCTGCGATCCGGGAATTATTTCCCGATCCGGCGGGGGAAGGGTTGTCGCGCAGACGATTTCATAATAGCGGGGAAGACGGTTAATGCTTGAGGGGGTCTGCAGAGCTATTCCGGAGAATGGTATTTTTCCCGAAACGACATCGGATAGGCAGTTTCGCCGCTATCGATTTTGCCCGGGAAGACATCCGAATGATATTAAGCTTTACATTTCGAGCAGTAAAGTTTTAGAGAGAGGCTTCGGAGCATTTAAATGACTTCGACACGGGGGAAGAGGACTTTATTCTTCGATGGACTTTCAATCTGGATAAATTTAGGAGATGTTATTTCCAGTTCGCCTCCTCTTCCTGACCTTGCTGGGGAGGGGAGAATTAGAGTTGGAAGTAATATGGAAGATGCTGCAGATGAGGTATTACGAACTTTTCCCATTATGAAGTGCCTCGTAACTTTTGATTCAAAGATGTGAGATTTAGACACCTCTTTTGGATTACTTTCTAGTGAGGTAGATAATAAACTTCTACGGTACTGGAGATATAGATTCATTTTAAGAACTTAATTATAAAAGAAAAGAATCTTTATTAAAAATCATGGTAAAAATATTGGGCATCCCGAGCCAACTTCCTTTACCCAATTATTTTTATCATAATTTTTCATAAATATTCTTCCTTTTACAAATATCAAAAATCTTAAAAGGAAAGAATTGTTATTAAAATTAGTTAAAATATTAACCAATAAAAGGTAAATAATTAAAAAGGTTAAAAGGATTATTAGGCACGTAAGATTCACTCTTCGATTTTAGATTTATGTCGTTCTGAGCTACATTTTTCTTCACCCTCTCCGGTTACAACTTTATTTTATTCTTTAGTATTATTTTCAGCACTGATTATTGTCATTTAGGTCCTAGTAAGAATAATTAACAAAGGATAACCAACATGTGTTCACAAAATACGACAGTAGTTCCTCTTTACATCGACCCCCGATAGAGCGACCGTTATAGTACATACCCGACGTTCTTTCGTTATAACAAACGTAAATTGTTGGTCCCATGAATGGTCGCTCTAACAAGGTTCTACTGAACTTTCATACTGAAGTCGTTTGATAAATTTATATTGAATTATAATACTTTGAGTGAGAAACTACACTCTTACTAAAACCACTACCGGTATAAAAAAGGGACTTTTTAATTTGGTCTGAGTGGGAAAATGTAGGAAAAATAGTCTAGGCTTTAACGGTAGTGAACTATATTAAAAGCACATTTAGTTGAAAGTTAGAACATTTGAAAGCACATTTTTTTTTAACGTAAATTGAAATTTTATAATAAAATAAAAAAGGGTAGACAAATATTTTGCAACCCCAAATTTTTTTACCCGCCTTTTGCTATGGAATATTTAATTTATTAAATAAGAAATAAAGAGTATTGTTCTAAAAAGCTATTTATATTACTTTTGAAATGTATAGGTATATGAATTAAACGATTACAACTACAATGGTTGAAGTTCATTACCTAAATGTTTACCAATTAATATTTTGATTAAATTTAATAAAATTACATTATGAAAGAGCAACCAATTAAATTTACATATTTCTTTTTAAACTTAGTAAAACAAAAACGATTAACATCAAAATAGAATTACCTACTGGTTAAAAAAAGGAATGGGCGGAAAGAAATATTAAATTTTCAAATTTTATATTTTAAGAAAAACTTTTTTAGAAAACGCAAGAAACTAAATATTTTTTCTACCAAAATATAACATAAATATGTTTTTATAATTAAAATAAAGTAATCAAAAATAAACTATACTTACCTTAGAAAACATTTAAATGCCAAATAATGTTATGTCATTCATTAGTATACAAACGATAAGATAACTTTTCTTCTGAGAATGCATAAGATATTCAAAATTTTTTAACCATTTTCAAAAAGTTTTTGTCTCGTTTTAAACGCATTTATTAAATATTTTCCCGGATCTTTAAGCTTAGAATGTTAAATTTGATCACTTGGAACAAAAACTCAACACAGTTGGTTGTTTTCTCCTAATTACACGAGCAGGTTCTGTAGAAGTGTTTTTGCCGCTCTATGATAAACTATGAGGAGAAAACAACACAAATGACCACTTTTATCGTAATATTCGCAATGCACAGTTTATCATAAAAACAGGAATGCAAATAATGAAAAGGAAATGAAATGGTTTTAATTCAAGTATGAATCTTTTTATAAGGAAAGTTTTTAAATGTTAAAAATGTCTTTTCATTAAAGCGTTTTCATAAAGTTTGGATTCAGATGCTGAGGTAAAAACGGGAACGATGTTTTTAAATATAACTTTTTAATAAGATATTATTATACTTGCGTTTATGAAGGTTTTTTATAATAATATTTAAAGACTTAAAACATCTAAAAAGTGTTTTTATAGAGGATTGTTTTTTAAAGAGAGTGAATATTATTAAGGTTTTAAATTCTGTGAATTCACAACCCAAAAATAATAGATTTAGAGAAAGTAAGTAACTACATTTTTAATTGTAGATAATTTATTCCTTTTGATGTTTTTTTTCATAATTTCATTACATATTATCATTTCATAATAAAATTGTCATTTTCCGCAATAGAAGAAATAGGCTTCAATATTTATGTTGATAAAAAGCTTAACAAATAAAAATACAAATTTCTTCTGAATTTTATCGTGAAAAACTTCTGTACATGTTTAATAAACATCTTCTTTCAATAATCAACTGATGATAATTTAGTCTATGTATTTGATTTTTCTATGTGTAAATTTTAATGATGTTACACATTTTAAATACTTTCTTATTGCTTCTTTTTAACGATTCCATTAAAAATGACTGTTGTCTTATCTCAAATTTAAGATAATTAATCGACTTTATAAAAATATTTTGTAACTTTTTATTTCGATTTCAGACAAAATACATTTTATTAAATCAGTGTAAATATTAAAAAATGTAATCCAATTCGGTTTGTAAATAAAAATTGCGAAGCTAATGATATAAGAATAATTGCGTTTAGGTTAAAGGTTGTTTAAGTCACACACATTGTATTAAAGCTATATTTCAAGCAACATTAGATTATTCATTAAAAATACTTATAGCTTCCGTTAATGATTAATGAAAAATTAACTTAAAAATTAGGTAACTTGAAAATATATATTCTAATATTTCATTTCGAATTTTTTAGTTTTAAATGATCGAGTTCATAAAAAATATTTTGCAGTAAGATTTAGACACGACTCAGAAGGAAATTAGATAAAACATTGAAGTTTCTTTGATTACAGTATTTTAAAAATACTTTTAAAAATATTTTTTCTTATGATAATGTATTGAAAAAAAAAATACATTGCTTTAAATACAACTAGTTTTGTTTATTTTGACTTTAAAGCTGGTCTATTATAGGGGAGAGTGGGGCACCTTGGGACACTCGAATTTTCGGACGCAATTTTATAGTTATGAACTTGTGCTTCTAGGTACTAATAAATTAGACTAAAATCCACTCCTCAACGTGTTTTGGAATATTTGGTGCGTCTACAAAATTATCTACTTCACCTTTCTTGTTTTTCGTGGTCTGAAGTAAGATTCATCTGTAGTTTGAAAAGCCTTTTTGAAGTAAAATAAATAGGTATATTTATGTTATTATAATTATGCTTAGACTAAAGTACGTGTATCCATTGATATTTTAGAAATGAAAACGAAAATTTATTGCTAAACCCAAAAGAGTAATTAAAATTAATACCCAAAGTGTCAAGGTGGGGCACCTTGGGACACTCAGGTGTGGGGCACCTAGGGACATGTTAAAAGATACCCCAAAATTTTTCAAGAATAAAACAATATTGTTTTTTATTAAAAAATTAAATAATTTAAGAATTTAGAGGATTATAATTTAGAAATTGGAGCAAAAAAGTTTCTGGAAGTAAAAAAAAAAAAAATCAGTGATTTACGTCATGACAAAAATGAGTAAATCAGTGAAAAATTTTGAATATAAAATATCATTGATGGCTAATTTAAGATTCTTAGGCATAGTTTTATCATAATTTAATGTGTTGTTTTTATATTTTTCAAAATAACATAAGTTTTTATGTTATTATTGGTGTCCCAAGGTGGGCCACTAGTGGAGCACCTTGGGACATTAAAAGAGGTTTTTTAAATTGGTTATTATGAATTCCCTAAGAGAGATAATTGGTCGGAAAAATTTTTATTAGATGCGCAAAGAACTATATTTAATATATTAGCAGCGTTTGAGTAAATACAACGGTATAAATAAGTTAGAAAAATAATTGAGTAAAAAGTGTCCCAAGGTGCCCCACTCTCCCCTATTATAAATGGATAACTATTACACTTTACTTTATACAAAAAATTTAAATATTAATTACGTTTAGTTCATTTAGTGAAATAATATCAATAAGACAATAAGATTTAGATTGATATTAATAAGAATATCAATAAGATTAGATCAAAAGATTTAGAGATATTTGATCTTATGTGGATGATACTGTTTTAATACAGTACCTATACTCTTCTGAAAATCATGGTTTCTAAAATATGATTTGTCAATAAACAGTAATAAAACGAAATATATTAATTTTTGTCAGCTTAACTTACAGAAATAATTTATTCCTTAATATAAAATAATAGGGGGCTATCGCCCCCTGCTCGCTATCGCTCACCAACCCCCGGGAACTTATGACGCAGTTCCCCTAGGATTGCTTCGCAATCCTGTGCTCGCTACGCTCGCTCGCCATACGCTGGTACAGCCTAGCTGAGATTGTGTACTACCTGGATTTGAACCCAGGTTATTGAGCATTTCTTGATTACGAACATTGTACATACACTATCGCCAAAATGTAAACAAAACACAAAACCAAAACAAACCAACCGTTGCCAACGGGAGAAAACAAATACCGCCAAATTCGTGAGCCACGTAAGAGAATTATATATATAGATCATTATTGCTTAAATACCGTTAATTGTAAGTGTTAGCACCTTGAACATTACACATACATTTAGGTTTACACAATAAACTCCATTATTATTTATTAATTTTTTCCACTTGAAAAATAATGTAGATAGTTCCTTTAAAAAAATCTTATATTTTTCATTTATACAATCTATTTTACAATATGGAATTCTTTTTTTTGGGGGGAGGGATGATTATGAGTCAAACCTGTACTATTAATAAATCTACAAGAAATAATATTTAAGCATGTAAAAAGGACCATCTTTACCCCCTAAATATTTTTTTAAACTTTAGAATGATACTTTTTATTCATAATAACATGATTTCGTTTGGTAGTTTAAATAGTAAATACCCATTACATTTCACATTGAAGGGCCTGAGCCCCTTAGTGAACAATATATTGTATATTTATTTTTTCGTTAATTTTAATGCGTGTTACTTTGTAAAAATGTAGGATGAATAATAAATTATTATTATGGTATAGCTAAATCTCTAAACTTTTCAAAAAGTTCAACAAATTGATCATTTTGATAAAAGAAAATAAATTTAGAGTTAAGATAAATTTATTTTTTCAAAATATAGGAAAAATATAGATAAATTGATTAAAACTGATCGAAAATTGAGTAATATACCCTTAAATGTATTGAGTTAACACTTTCCTATAGTATTTAATAATAAAATTCGTACTTTATCAGATTAAGGGGATTTTGGATATTAGGTATCAAAAAAAGTAAATACAGTCATAGGTACAAAAATTTTCAAAACATTAAAAGTTAATAGCAGCTAGACAATTATAGATAGAGTATCCGTTAGTTCGATTGCTATCACTGAAACAGATTAAGAACAACTTTTATTTGACTTCCCTATCAACAAATGGGTCTAGACTTCAAGCACACATTCTAAACCTCATTTAAATATTTAACTGATACGTGGTGATGGGATTTGGTTGATGAATAACTGCTCCTGTACTTGGCCAATAAGTCGGGTTTACGGACAGTCTTGGTTGTAAATAGGGATTTAAGGGTAATTATTATTAAATAGTGCCGGACAACTTTCTGATTCATATGAATTTGCAGGATGATGGGGATTAGATCCAGTACTAAAGATTATAAATTACTTTAATGTGATACGATTACTATAGTGTGTAATGAACAGAAAATTTTATGTATGTTTATAATGTAGATATTTGGTTTTGTTGCATACTGAGAAAATGGTTTGAAAACATGTTTTAGTCTAATTTTTGTTTCAGATTTTAAATGTATTTATAAATAAATTAAAATATATTTAGTAAATTCAATAAATAAAAAAACTTAAAGGTAAAAAAATATAATGCTTTAAAAATATTTTGCTGCTTACATTGAACGAAAATAATTTGCTTCAGTGAATTAATTATTATTATATTTATTATTTATTATTTAAGTACAAAATTTTTATGTTAGTACTTAAAAATTCCTTTGAAAACATTTTTTAGGTACCTGTGGTACCTACCAGAAAATCAAGCAATAAAAATTTTTAGGTGTAATTTTGATACAAATAAATAAAATTAAATTTATAAACATTCTTCAAAAATTTTAAAAGTATTATTTTTACTATTTTTATATAATGTTTATTCTGTAATTTAAATTTTACCAGTGTTTTATTTTATGAAGGTATGTGCATAAATGGATATATTTAAATAGAAGTTCTTAAGTACCTATTCTATCTATCGATGGTACATTTTAATTTTAAAACTTATTGTAAGTAACCATGGTTACTTACAATAAGTAACTCTTGCAAGAGTTGTGGTATTTAAGACAAGTATACCGTGTAATCTTGATTATATGCATTTTACTTTTTTATACATTATGATAATAAAATTATCTAAACTTTAGGATCTATATTTTATTTTTAACGGTATTAAATAAAAAGTAATGAAATTTAGGCTTAGGATTTTGAGTAAGAGAACATACAATAAATATTAGTTCAATACGAAAATACTTATTTTTTAAAATTAATTTCATAAGTTAAACAGTTATGGCGATTTTAAAGCTCATCTTAATTTAAATTTGAATTTCAATTTACATTTTATATTAATCTCGGGAAATTTATAATAAGGGATTTCAACGACAGGGAATGAAATAAGCCAAGTTGACGAAATTTCCACCAAAGACAAGCAGTGTTGAGTCAAAGTAAAACACATTTTATCATTATTATTTTTGCAACATGTAAGATATATAGTTGCAAAACTGTATTTTTATAAAATCAATTTTAAAGTACCTAAACAAATGAAACAAGTGAAGCAAATGTAGAATTAATCCTAGAAGTATGAAAATAAGCAGTTTGATAAAAAAAAATTATTCTGAAAACGAGGTAAAATACAAAGTTTGGATATGTTTGAATATCATTTGAGTGGTTTAATATGGGAATGAAGAAAACAAATCGAGTGATTTAAGACACAAGTACTAAAATATGTATTTAATAGAATGTATGTAAACACATTGAACGTACTAAAAGAAAAAGAAGAGTAATAAACCAATGTTTTTGTTTCTTCCATTCCCGAACAGGGTAAAACCAGTCTTAACCTCTATAACAACCCAACAATCCAACTCCTATAATTTCCGAACCATTTAAAAGCACCCCTGCTCATAACGGTTATCCGATTTCACGCAAGCCAAATCTAATGAATAAACCCACCTCCCCAAAAAGCCCCCGTCACAAAACAACAACAACAACTACACACTCACCAAGTTTTTCCGATAACGAACCATTTGTCTCCAGAATTATCCATCCGACGGGTGGCAGCAGGGAGCGTAACGGCGCAACCGAGGTGTGACGGGACCAAAAATCCGCGACATTTATTTGCAGCGGTTCCCTCGGTGCCGAAGAGAGCGAATGCGAAATCCAGCGGGGGAAATGAAATATCGGTTCAGACTCTCCGGGCCGCTCTCATTTGTTTAGGTTTAGAAAAGAGGGCGGAGGGAAGGAGAAGAAGAGAGAGCCTCTCGCTCTCTCTCTCTCTTCGTAATGACGAGACTTAATCGGGATTAGGACGGCCAGAAACGGTCCAAATTAGAATTAGTGAGGGCCGTAATTGATTTAGAAATGGGATGTCTGCAAAAATAAGATCTCTCTCTCGTTAAGATGGGGAGGTATCGTCGGGTGAGGGGTTGATGCACGAGGGGTGAGATGTGCGGGGGTGGATTTTGTGTATTGATGGGGAGTGAGGTCTGTGGGGAGGTATTTGTATTAAGTTGTGATGAATTGTTGAGATGTATAATCATTATATGAATGAGTAAGTGTGATTTATTATTCTTTGAGCTCATTTCAGTGTGTCATTTGTGTGTGTTTTTTTAGAATGGATATTACTATAACTTAAGTATCGTTAGTAGGGTGGTCCTTATTTTTAAAGTTTGGAAATCTTTATGCGTCGCCCCTCCAAATTGTTCCATCATACAAATAAATGGTTTTTGCAAAATTTTAGCTCAATCAAAAAATAATAACACGTGCCCCCCAGGCCTCAAAGTTTCAAAAAAGTGCTGATTTTTTCAATTTATTTTTAATTGAATTTTTTTTTGAGCTGAATTTTTTTGCATGGTACAAATCGTATGAACACCCTCAAGGGAGTTTTTGAATTCTCCATGAGTGAATCGCTTTTTTTGTTAAATTGCATGGAATGTTAAGGGACTTGCCAAAATTTCGAGAATTTTTATTTTTTTCTACATGATCAAATTTTATTTTCAGCTTGAAATTCGGCAGAAATGCTTATTTTGGGAGTTGGAAAACTTTAAATTTACTTAATAAAATTTCCTTTCGGAATTTTTTTTTATTTAATTTTCCCCCCATTTTTTTGAATTTTGAAAAAAATTTTTAAGAAGGGCAGTTATGTTGCACATCAAATCAAATATAATAAAATTACAAACAAAATGACACTAATTTCAGGTTTTTAAGTTGTATAGTTCTGGAGTTATTAGCTGTTTTAAAATGCGAAAAAAACAACTTTACAAGAGTTATTTTTACTTTAAAAAATTTTTACTACCGAAAGAGGGGTGATAGAAGAATGGAATCTGGAACATTATAACTATAACTATGTTAGATTTTTATAAAAAAATCAAGAAGAATATGGGTGGGTTTAATCTTTGGTTTTTTTTTGATGTTTTGTAAAAAAATCAGCAATTTTTTGAAACTTTAAGGCCTGAGGGGCACGTGTTATTATTATCCAAATGAGCTTAAATTTTGCATACATTATTATTTTCTATAGTGACACAAAACTAGGGGGCGACGCCAACGGAATTCCCCCCAAAAAATTTTACCATACAAATAAGGACCGCCCTAATCGTTAGTTTACCTTCATTACTGTGACCCCCGCTCTCTTTTAACTGTAGATTTTCTTCTCTCTCTCTATCTCCTTAAAGAGACTCTTGCCTTTGTTGATGAGAATGTTCACTTAAAACACTTTCTCCCTGTAAAAAAATAACAGAATTAAGATTGTTGAAGTATTTTAGTTCCATAAATAAACCGTACAAAATACACATTTTTGCTTATTAAACAATTAAAGACAAAAGTAATACATTAATTGTAGTAATTGCTACTATAGAAGTTTTCTTTTATTATTTTTAGCCAAGTTGCTTATATTAAACAAAATAATTAATTTGATTTTTACTTACTTGACTATGAACTATCATAGTTATTAGATTAATGTTATAATTGAGTTTTATTTCTAAAGCTTTCAACTAGCTATATAATCATATACTTCTATATTTTGTATTTTTACCTCCTTGATCGTTCTTCTCCACTGATAAAATTAGACACAACAGTATCAATTTTTCTTCAATTACTTTTTTAAATCACCAATTATCACCATAAAAAGAAAAAAATTCATTTTTAATGAAAAATTATTCTAATTTTATCAGTGGAAATTTTTTACTGCGTTCAGGATGTTAAAATTTAATTTTTAAAAGAAAAATTTCTGATGAAATTATAAACTCCACTTCAAAATTCCTTTAATATCTATTTCTCTTTGCTTTTAGCTTATTTACCCATTCGAAGTTTAAGAGACACTAAATTTGACTAAAGCAGAGAAAGAACGACTTGTTCTTTGTTGATTTAAGACACAGCATACTTAATTTTTTCATACAATTTGACTTTCCATTAAAAATAACTACTTTCCCAAAATCTGTGTTAAATCTATTTAAACTCTCCTGGCCTTTCCTGGTCCTTCCCTTTGAATTTTCAGAACACACCGTAATAAAGTCAAAACAGTGAGAAGGATTTAAAAGTCAATGATAAAATGTGAACTTGTTTGACGATTTTTAACAAATCAAATAAAAACATAAAAAAAGCCAGACACAGCAGTCTCATTAAGAAAATTTTGGAAAAAAACCCATTAAAATATTTTTTATATTTAGGTGTGCCACAAACATTTGCAAATAACTTTCGTGTATACAGTCAACTAAAAAAGGTTGCTAAGAAAAACATCTCTATAAAAATTATGTGTGCGTGAAAATATAAATGCCTCATTAACAATTACTGATTCCAAAACATATTCTTCAATCATTTTAAAACGCTGGAAAGTTTTTTATTTGTCTAGTCTAGACAAATGTACTCAGAATAGACAAAGAACAAGTAATAAATAAATTTCCTACAATGACAAATGTTGAAATTTGGATGAAGCAATTAGAGTAACCTAGTTTAAAGTTCAAAACTTAATTCAGTATAAGTTAAATAAAATAGCCTTATATAATAAAAATGTCTGAAAGCTAAAAATTGTTACTTGTATTCTAATTTGTTGAAACATTTAGTAATTTAATGATAAGAAGTTGCTCCCATACGAATAAAAATACTCTATGCACTCCATGTTTAAAAAAATAGTGTGTTATTTTCCCTATTAGGGGTAGGTTAGTTTAACTTAATAAATATTATTTTTGAGAATATACAGATGGACGAAACCACAAACTTTAAAATGTGGCTTCATTCCCAAATAAAACAGGCAATTTAGAGTTTAATTTTAGAACTGTGAAATAAAAAAAGAAGACAAATTAATCTAAAGTATTTACTACAGAATTTACTAAACGAAGGGTAATTTAGGATGGTAAAAAATAACTACATTAAATTTGTTGATTTTTAAATACCGTTAAGGCGCTGTGGCTTAGTTGGTTAAAGCGCCTGTCTAGTAAACAGGAGATCGTGAGTTCGAATCTCACCAGTGCCTTGGACGCTCTTTTTTTTCATTCAGTTTATTCAGTTTTATATAACGTTAACACCTCTCTAAGTAACATTATTTGAATATTCTTCACTTATTTTTTAAATTAATTGAAACAGTAAATGGATTTAACAAAATCACTTAAACTTCAACGCCCTACAATCACGGAAAATGTATTAAAAATAGTAAGTTAATATCTATTTTTCTATTTGATAATTTTTTGAACAGTATCTAAATTTTTCATCAAAGCCATAAAAGTTTCACCAATTAACTGTCAGAAAACAAAAGCTTATTAAATTTTTTAATAAGGGTTTATATTTTAATAAATTATAATATAGGGTTTATATAAGGGTTTATTTCAAAATGAACATCAAATCAGAGTTATTAGTTTGGTAGTTTAATTTGAATTACTTAGGGTAGCACTCCATTTATCTCCAAATAGCGTTTATTTTACTAGAAAACTATTTCCGGTAGCAAATGAATCTTTAGTGGTAAGAATCAATACTAGCTAATGGCTTAAAAATGAAATTTCATGTAAATACGAGCTAAATTCCAAACAAATCTTTCATGACAACAAGAAAACACGACACCAAACTTTCATTAGACCAACTCCTCTTTCAACGACGTAAACAGCAGCAGCAAAGTAGTCTACTTACCTACTACAGCACAACAGAAGAAAAACAACAACAAACCAGCGGAAAGATGTTTACCGAATATTAAAGATTCTATTAGGACTAATTTGTTTAGGCGAACTCTAACCAAAAACCCGATAATTAAGAGTGCCATTTTAAAACACCGCCCGTCGAATAATTTGCATACGGCCATTATACCCCCAAAGAAAAGAGAGGACCGTGAATCTTCATCAGTAGCCTCTGATAAATGTTTTCTTAAGCAAACAGGATTTCCCACTAATGATAATTGATACCTCATTAACTAAGGACCGGGCGACAGAAATATGCCCTCGAGTTGGTTATTAAGTTGGATCTCTTTCGCTGATACTCGCTGTTACCTCATTACGGGAGGGAGCTCTTCTTTTTATGTCACCGCGACGCTTAATTTCATTTGCGGGATTTAATGAACTTTTACTGGGACGGATGGGGGGATTATGAAATGCGTGTGTGTGTCGGGATTCTGAGAAATCTGTGGGGGTTGGATGTTATTGAATCGGAGGGTTTTTTTGTTGAGTGTTTTATTTTATTTCCATTTGGGAGTTTTTACTGTGAAAGCGGGGTAAGGAATGAGGCGATTTATGGTCTTAAAAATTAATGACTGTGCTTGAAAGTCGTACTGTTTTAGTAGTGCAAGAATAGTTCCTTTTTTTTTACTTCTTTTTTCATTGAGAGTATATTGTATAATATACCAGTATGGTTGTGAAACTTTTTTGCTAACCGATTGTCTACAAGAAAGGTCTGAGCAGTCGTATTATTTCTGCCTTTTTTGTACCACATTTAAAAGTTTGTAGGAGCTGAATTATTTTTTAATGAGGAAATGTACGCATCAAGCTTAAAAATTAAATAATCTAAAATCAAATTAATGAGCTAAAATCATCATTTAAATTTTGAATTCCCATAAACCACTCTTAATTTAAGTATAACATTCGTAAGCTCAGATAATTTTCTAATAATTGATAATTTAAATTCAACAATCAAAGAAAAAGCGATGCAAATGATTATTTACCTATTCTAGAAAAGAAAGACCAAAGGCTTAGAGTATAAAATGTATTTTACATACGTTTACGATATGTTTTAAGTAATGGCTCATTATTCAATACATTAAAAATAAAAATAACAGTAAGATAAAAATAGCTCAAAACATATCGTATACATCTTTGGATGCTGTAAATAAAATCATATTTTTAATGTAGCAATTGATTGGCAATGTTTTTTATAAATTTTCTTTCTTACTTTGTGAAAGAGAACATTAAAATATTCTATATACAGGTTTAATATAAAAAGAATCAATTTTTTTTAGAAACGGTATAAAAAAACAATTCCTACTTAAATTAATATGCAAACAAGATTTATTATTAGGCTCTGTGTTAAATACTTTTGTGGCAGGAGTTTTTAGATCGATTTTTAATCACACATCGCGGACTTTAACTCAATTTTCACCTCCACTTGTTTGATATTTTTTTTTCGTTCTATGCTTCAAAAGCGTCCTAACGTAAATAAGGGAAACTTCCCCAAATTAACGATTAATAGAGATTTTTATCTTCTTTAATCTGCAAAATCAACAACCGATCAGTGCTTCCCCATCCCCCCCCCCAAAAAAAAAGACGCACAGTAAAGAAAAAAAGAAAACATCCTCCACATCCAAACCTCAGTCCTAACATGTCGTGA
Organism: Tetragnatha montana; assembly: GCA_963680715.1. NCBI lineage: Eukaryota > Metazoa > Arthropoda > Arachnida > Araneae > Tetragnathidae > Tetragnatha > Tetragnatha montana. The sequence goes on from OY796680.1 coordinate 24,521,073, forward strand.
CATGAAGAAAGTGTTTGTTCTTCGTACAGATTAGCTTCTTAATTCCTCTCTCTCTTTGCTCCTCTCTTACCAAAAAGAACCGAAAGCAAAAACGAGGAGAATTCCGAAGAACCCTTTTTTGGCTCCCTATTCTCGCCCGTTTGTTCCCGAGCAAATAAACAAAGATAATAATGTGAGAGAAGATAAAAAGCGGGAGAGGACACAAAAAACCGGGAGCAGCAAAAAAAAATAAGGAAAATCCCGGAATTGTCTCCGGTGAAAAGGAGACGACCAAGAGCTGTGCGTCCTTTTATTGGTCGCAACGTCTCACAAATCTAATGACATTTGCTTCTTCAAGATTTGTTCTCAGGGAAGGTTTTTTCTTTGTGCCTCTCTCTCCACTATTATGTGTTTTTAGTGTTTAATTTCGCGACGTTGAGATCTCTCCGACCTTTTGTGGGATGTGTCAGTAGAGTAAATAAAGATCTGTGTTTCTAGAAATCTTAACGGAGTTTCTTGTTGTACTTGTTAGCTTTCATTGGAGTTAGGATTTTTATGTCGCGGACTTGGGTAAATAATAGACTTTTATCGATTCATCATCAGCTTCGCTTATTTTCGATGCATCATCAAATATTAACTAAATATTCTTGGGTAAACGGGGCTAGATTTGGACTGTCATATTCGAGGCGTTTTTATGAATGGAGTTGAATTCTCCAAATAACGTTTCCATTTGAATGAATATTTGCTGAAAGTTGGTGATCAAATCTCAGATTTTTCGTTAAACTAATGTTATCATTTTTGGTTTTAATGGGTTTCATATATAATGCGTAGGATTGTTAAAGTATAATTTCTGGCCAGTTCATTTCATTTTAATTGCGTGGATTCCTTTTTGTGAACGGTTATCTGTTTGCTCATTAAATAAAACTTTTAGAAATGTTTAATTAGCTATGCAAATAGTATTTAACGTTATTCGTTTGACTCTGAGTTTGCTTTTGTATGAAAGAATTTGTAGTTAATCTTTTACTAATTTTATTATTAAAAAATATTTGAATTACTAAGTTTTTACAGGTGAGAGGTATTGTTATTTTTAAAGTGGATTATGTTATTTCAGTAGTCAATAGAACTTGAATTTATGAAATTGTAAAGTGAAAAAAGCGTGTGTATGCAGATAATATTTAAAATATTGTTCTTAGTTAACGTTCTAACTAGTATAAATATGGCAAAAATATGTATTAAATTATAGATACTGGTATTATATATATATTTACAGCTTTTTTAATTGAAATTTTATGCGAATGACAGCCTATAAAAGAAAGGATACAAAAGAATATTACATTCCTTAAATTTCTTAAACATTTTACAGATTGAAATATTTTACAGAACTTTGTAAATATTTTAAATAAAACTTTTACCTTTCTTCAAACTTCAAACATAAGTACTTTTTTATGCTTATGGTAAATACAAGAAGTTCTCGAAATTTAAAGGCTTTGATTGTATTGTTAAATTTACTCTTTTAATTATTGGATTTTCCACAAGGTATGCAATCAAGGTATTCTTGGAAAAATTTTCATTGAATTTAATACAAGTATGTTTTACTTCAATATAAATTTGTTCTTGGAGAGTTAAAGATTATCATTGTGAATATTGTCTCATATGAAGAAATAATGCACAAATATAAACTTCATTTATTCATTTCTTGCATTTATTTATAACTAGCTGAAATGCCCGGCCTTGCACGGGTGGAGTGTATCAATTTATTTTTTTAAGTTTTCTCTACTATATGTCTAATTTTGTTTAACCGCAATTACCAATCATCCCGATGTTCCCAGTAGTTTTTCATATCCCGATGTTCTCGGTATTTTTTCATTTCCCGGTGGTCCCGGTATTTTTTATATCCTGGTTCTCCCGGTAATGACGGTAGCCATGCTTGACCACAGCTTAAACTTTAGACCCGGAACACTAGTCTAAAGGTAAAAAAATTGAAACTTTGAATCTTAATAATTCTAAAACTAATTTGAATTTTTTAAAAAACGAAATGACAATCTTTTTGTAAAAAATAATTTTACATGTGTGTAAAATATTGTACTTTTACCATGATTAGTTTTTCTTTTATAACGAAAAAAGTGTTTCGATTATTTCATTGGCTGCCGCGACACGAGTTAGATCATGAAATAAATTTTTTTGATTTGGCTTAGGGCCAAAAGTTTAAAAATAGAGAAAAATAAGCGTTTTTGGCCATAAAAACGGTCAAAAGAGGGTCAAGGGGTCGTTCTAGAACTTCGAAACATCGCCTAAATATCAAATGGGGTGTTTTTACGTATGTATACCAAGTTTGGTGCAGATCGGAAGGAAACTGTAGATTTGTATAAAGGACAAACACACCCAGCCAGCCACAGACAAGATTTTACTTTTATTATATTAGATTATATAATCAATGAAATATATCAATGAAAATCAATATATAATCAAACCTACAGAAATACAAAATAGCCCGTCAAAATATATATTTAAGAAGAGGTTAAAGGATTTCTTGTTTTCTATAGACAACATCGAAAGTTTCTTTTCTTTGTAGTTATTTATCATTATCCCTTCAAAATGTTTGTTTATTTACTTAGTTATATATGTCAATGTTTTTTTTAAAATTAACTCCATGTATTTGCTTGTAAATATTTTATGTTCAATCCTATGGCCAGCAGTAATTATAATGTATTGGCTCCCTGTTTGCCACACCACCTCTTTATGTTTCTATACTTCCTTTCCTTTTTTTTCTGTGTTTTTTGTATAAATTAATCTTATGTTTGTGAAATGTATATAAGTAATAATACAGTCACCTACATGGATCAAGTGTGATCCCAGGTGACTATAAACATCTGTTGTATTAGTTTTAATAAATAAATAAATAAATAAATAAAAAATAAGGTACCCTAATTTTTTAACGCTTAAACTTTCAAACAGTTCGAAACCTAAAATATAACATTCAAACAGTTTTTTTTCCACTAACACGAAAAAGTAATTTTTTAAAAACTGAAACAGCATACATATATTTCTGCATTTTACAACAAGAACGAAAGGATATTTCCGAAACTCCATCAAAAAATTACTCCGACTTCAATTCAACGCTATAAACAGCCCCTCAAATAACTTTTCATTTCCTCATTGAAAAACCATACACCACTTTCCTCTCTACAACCTTCCAGAATTACGAGAGCATTTTTTCAGAGGTGTGCAGAGGGAGGGGACAGTTGCATCTTCAAAATAATAATAATAAAAAAAATCCTCTGATTCTTCCCTCCGGCATGCGATGCTTTCCGTATTAGACAGACAAAAAAGAGAGGTTGCTTCTTTCCGCAAAGCCATTGAGGCCGTTTTTTCTCCTTTAAAAACTTTTTCTTCTCTTTTCAGATGGAAATCCTTGATTAATTTCATTTATCAACGACGACGACGACGACTCTCACTCGAATATGCCTCCCCATTCGGAAGAAATCTTCCGTGGCTCATATTTTTTTCATTATGATTCTTCCCCTTTTTTCCGCCGAGAAATAATACATTGTTATTTAATATGTAGCTTCGGGTGGAATTCCTTTTAGATTCGGCGATGTGATTCGAGTACAAAGGGTGAACTTTATTTAACTTGGCAAGAGCGGTTTTTTTTCCCCGCTGCGAGTTTTTGGGAATTCTTGTGATGGATATGAAAGGTTTTGTGGGTTCTTAAGGAAAACTAATATTTGAATTTTGAGAGAGAGGATCACAATGTGAAGTAGGAGGCAGTCGCATGATGTGTTAAGATGGGGAATGAGGAATTATTATTTGAATGATAAATTATTTGAACTTATAAAAACTGATTATATTTACATTCGCGGAGATGCATTGACAATGGAGGTAGCGTGTGCAAATTTGAATAAATCCAGTCAAATACTTACTTTTTATTCATAAGAAAAGTGTGATGGTAAATACTAGATTGGAATTTCTGACAAAAAAGTATTTTAATAACTTTCTTACATTGTTAGATTACGGTTGTTCACGGGTTTATACACGAGCATCAAATTAAAATTAGAGAAATAAAAAACATGTTACATTAAATTTTATCAACATAGATTATCTTATATTTACTTTGGAAGAAGACCGGCACAACTCAAAAACACAGATTTGAAGGAAATAGAAAAGGGTATTCCGTAAAAATTAGAATTGGTTTTTAGATGCTTTTATACCGAACACTGTATATATAATATGTAATTTCATTCCTGTATTAATACTAAGTCTTAAAGGATTTCATAGGATCAATCTATCTCACATCTCTCATTCCAAATATAGTAGGTATGTATTCACTAGTTCAAAAATAAAAAAAAATATTATGCACATAGCGATTGTAAGTACTGAGATGTCAGTGGAAATAGTATAAAGAATCTCCCTAAACCTTAAAATACCTTAAAGAAAAGTGAAATCTTACAACACCTGTTTACATTAAATGTCGCAAAACTTCAGCATCAACTCCCTGACACAAGATCAACAAGAGAGTAGGAAACTCTCCCCCCCCCCCCCGAAGAAACGTTTTTCCACTACTCCCTCCTTTTAAATTGCATAAATCTGGCCTCAAACGAAGCCCCTCAGTCGGATCCCAAAAGAACTCAACTCACGCACGGGCCCGAATTAAACGGAGCAGAATCATCATCATCCTCCTCCTCGCAGTCGCAATCCCCTTTCCAACTGCAAAAATCTTGTTACCTAACAAGCTGTGTCTGCAAGTGCCGAGCCCCCCAGGAGTTAAAATATCCAAAAGCGTCAAAAGTTCAGAGAGGGAGAGTTTTCTCGACTTTCTCTCGCCTCTTGCACTCGAATGTACATAATTCATCTTAATGAAGTCGACCTTTTACACTTCAAAGGCCTCGAGAAGAAAAGTTGGGCGGGGAGGGATCGCGCGTTTTGGCGGGAATTCCTTTCAGGGGCGGAATTATGTCTGCCCCCCCTTTCCGAATGCAATTTGGAAGTCGCTTCTGGGATGCGTAACGTGTGGTTGAATTATTGCTTGGTACATGTTTCTCGGTGACGGCAGTTGCTGTTATATATTTACCTTGTTGGTGATTTTCAGGTATCTATATCCCGCTGAAAATTGCCAAGTCAAGTATAAGAAATATCGCCTAAGATTGCAAAATAACCGATTAAAATGTACAGTTGTATTGATGATAATAGCGACTTGGAGATGTTTGAATATTTTGCGTTTAAAACTGGTCGGTAAGACAGTCTATTAGTAGGATTCTCTTGAACCCATGCCTCAATGAAGTACCATATGAAGCGTTCACCCCAATGCCACAATGTTCGTTTTAATGCCTCGAAATGTTCATACAATCACCTCAAAAGAGCAATATTTATTTAAACCAGGGGTTCTCAAATTTTTGATTGATTGACAAAAAAAGCCTAGTAAAGGCATATATGTTAACTGCTCTAAACCTATACTTTGTAGATGTAACTTAACTTTTGGTAAGCAATTAAATATAGTATATATAGTTTTCACCATTTATATGTCTTAATGACGTTAAACGTAAGTTCTTTTCGCGCCTATTAGAATATTTTCACTGCGAACCTATTAAAAAATTCAAAGGTTAAATGGATTTTTCATATATCCAACAGTATTTTCTATTTTATAAAACACATTAATGCTTAAGCAAAAATGATGAAAAATAACTTTATTTATGTGTGATTACTTTGTAAAACATCTGAAAATCTTAAAGAAAAAATCAATGCATGAATCACTCAGTTGCTGGCAATTTCAATCCATCTTTCTCCAATTTCAAACCTATCTCTCGCCAAACTGATGCACTCGCTTCCGAAGCCAACATAGCATTTATATCGTTTATGATTAGGAATCTTAGAAGCTCAGGTAAATTTGACAGTCTATTAGTGAGATTCTCTTGAACCCATGCCTCAATAAAGCACCATAATGAAGCGTTCACAGCTTACATTGAGAGACCGGTGGCTTAGAAAATGTTTCAGGGCTCCATATGGCAAATTAAAAGCCTCGTTTGCTGAGTGCATTTCAGCCTTTTCAAAGCAAATAAGAAAGAACCTGCGGCATTGGCCCTCAATGTCCAATCCTTTGATCCTGTAAACTGTCAAGTAGAGAATTAAGCAATTTTCAACAGTCTTGTTTTGTCATTCAAATTTATTGCATTAATTTAATAAAGACTCTATCATGAGGAAGTCTGAAGCCACCAGCAAATTCAGCATATTTTCAGTCGTTAACCTCAGGCGTCCAGTGTACATGTAAACCAGTATATCTTCGAATACTCCTGGTTCTATTCCATGAATCACTGTGCTTTGGCCTACTTCTTCATCTATCGAGAAGAGAGCACTGAAGAATTCGCTTTTTCTTGAAAGTAAATCACTATAAACTTCAAATACTGTTCCATCGTCTGTTTTTAGATGCGTATCACAAGGTTTTTCATACTCCGAGAAACTGTGATCTTGATAAACTGCCTGCAGTGATATGTGTTCGTCCATTGAATATTTTAGGTATTAAATTTCGTCAAAATTTATAAACTGCACACGAATATTATAACCAGAATAAAGTAAGCCTAGAAAAATGTCTCATAGTATATAATTGTTTTAAAATTTAGCTTTTTAAAGTACTGTTGAAGAAATTTTCTCTTTGCTTCCTCAGGCCAATTCAGTGTTACAAGCAAGTACAAAACAACGTGGTTTATTTGCACAAGATATTTTAAAACTTTAAAAACATACAAATTTGTTTCGAGGATGCAAGGATCCCCTTCGTCAGTGAAAAGATGGTAACCTTGTTTATGTTTATGTTTATATGTATGTTATTTGTGTTTATGTTTTTAAAGTTTTTAATATCTTGTGCAAATAAACCACGTGGTTTCTTTGCACAAGATTTCATTGTTACAATTTATACATTAAAAAGTATCTATTTTATAAAGTAGTTTTCGTTGATTATTCATTCTTGAGAGTTGATTATATTTTGATTGTATAGTGTTGAATATATTATTTGAAAAAATAGAAGAATGTCTTCGGAAAGCCGGGTGTATATTTACTTACAGCAAAGTTTTTTCCATCCTCTTTTTCTCTCCCTTGTGACCCGTTATTATACTATAAAACAGTGCAGAAGAGATGCAAAAACCATCGATAAAGATTCTGATTTGATTTATTTGCTAAAAGTATTAATTTCTAAATTAATTGGGGGTAATATATCGTTGGCTGTCTATTTCAAAATTCAAATGGATGTAAATAAGATATCGCAAATGTTTGATATATTTCTTCTCCAGGCAAAAAGTCCTAAAACGTTTAATAAAATATAAATTATTGCAATAGGAATTTATTAATTCATCATCTTCTCTAGGCACTATTTATGCTTCTTATTTTATATCGTTGATTGGTATAGTAATTACATTTGCTGATTTCAATACAAAGCGTTGATAGATTATACCTATAGAGTGTTTTCAGGTGACGTCACGACCAGCTATTTTCTATTAACTGTTAACCTTTGTAGGGCTTTTAACTGTTGCTAAGGCGGTTGCTAGGTAACGAGGTATCTGTTGCTAAGGCGGTTTTTAGGTATGGGATCACGTGATTGCAAATGATCCAATAGAAGAATTCCACGGCTAGTCATTTTCTGTAACTGTTAACCTCTGTAGGGCAAAAAACTGTAACATCTTCTGTTGCTAAGGCCGTTGTTAGGTCCGAGTCATGTGATTGAAAATGCTCTATAGTAGTAGCTGATAAATATTACCTATTGCGTGCGCCCCACGTTTTTCGCTTTACAAGGATTTTATACTTTTTGGTCCATTTTAAAAACGTAGTTTTAAAAAGTTTTTTATTCATTAATTTTTTATGGTTTTAAATTTTGTTTGTGTAAATTTTTGAATTCGTCCTGAACAACTTCCAAAGATTTGATTAATTTCACTTTTTAAAAAGTAAAAACCATTTCTTTAATTTTGAACAAATTTAGCTATAAGAAATGATTGTAACTTTTTTAAAATCATTGTTATACAGATTTTGCCTTTAGTTAGTCAGATGACTTTGGAAATTCTTTGAAATTATATAAAAAATATAAATATAATGGTAACAAATTGACATTTAATTAGTTGAAGTAAGTTCCTTAGATATATGATATATACAAGACAAAACCCTTGCATAAAGTCATATACTGTCTGTTACTTTTTATTCTTACAAATTTTCATTTTACTAATGTTTTAAACTACACACTTCTAAAGACAACTTAATAACGAGAGGCAAACTGCACAAAGTTGATGTTTTTAACAATATAGTTGAACTTAAACTTTAAGTCCCCCTGGGGATTCAGGGAATGCAAATTTAATCCAACCAACGAGATAATATCGCATTGTCATCTAGATCTGAACAGTGTTCAAAATTTTGAGTCCCTAGCACATGGGGAAGTTAGTTTAAAACCCAGACAGATAGACAAGATTGAAAGCAACCAAATAAAAACGTTGTAAGAATAATAAAAAGTAATTTCTTTTACGCAAATTTTACATCAAACACAAAATAATTTTCACTGTTACATCCTATGAAATAACCAAAGTTTCGAGAAGGCGAATTGCTCATTGTATTAAAAGAATAGTCTAGTTTATTCACTTTTCTTTAAAACGAATATTCATAAAAAATTAACAAATACTTTGTGGAAAGCTGATCAGGTTTGAATTTAAGCCAAATAACTAAATAAAAATCCCATAACAACAAAATAACATTTGACAACAAATAAGAAGCTTATATATTATAAGCCTATTTACATTTTACGTACATGATGACACCCAACGTTCCCAAATAAAATGCCTCAAAATTCAGCATAAGAGTATTAGCGACAAAGAGTATTTTTAGGATTTCTGTTCTGTGTTCTTTGATAAGCAAATCTTATCATATGCATTGTCCACAATTACCGTTTCCATAGGAATGGGTTCTATAGAAGAGTAATTTAAACAACACAAATATTTGTCTTGTATTGAGTTATACAACTTTTCATGTGCATGGGCTTATATGTATGTTACTTTGTAACTTTCATGTAACTTTGTACGATGAAAATTTCATTAAAATCACAGACTCTTTCATAAATTTTAGTACACTGTTCACAAAGAAAAGAACCTACATTTCTGATTGTATACAACGAGTATCCTGAATAATATCTGAGCATGGCGTTAAATTACGTATTACGTCCTAACTATATACATATATAGTGATTTATGCGTTAAACGGGTTTAGATTGTGAGATTTGCAGATTGTTTAAGGATTAATATGTAGTACATATTAGAAATTAGCTCATAAAATAATGAGTTAAACATACTTTTACGTACCATTGGATGTTATGAATAACAAATAAGTAGAGTGATTCTATTTTATATTTATATTAGAATTATGTTTTGTCATAGAGCAAAAACATTTGAAAATGTTTGAAATACAACTCTTTTCAAGATTTAAAGCTAAATCAATAATGTTTATTAGTAAATAATTTATTTATCGACTAATTTTTCAGGATTAGGTAAGAGTATAACCTCAAGATCTCCTCCAAATCGAAGGGACCCGAAAAAATTTTCGAGATAACAAGGGAAAATAGAAAATACTTAATTTCAAAGGAAATTTTCGAGTTCGAGATAACGAGGTTATATTACATAAATCAGTTAGGCATAGGTAAACTTAACCGAAGCAGAAAATGAACACATAAAAGGTTTTAAATAATTAAAACCCTTATACCCAATGATTTTCAGCAATTTTCAATCCCCCACAACTACTCCCCAACGATTCTTCAACCCCACTCCAACACCTCGACACTGTCCCCAACACCGATTCCCTCACTCCACTCCCCCGCCCCCGGCGAGCCCTTTTAATTACGCCCCGCGCAAAAATGGGGCGCCCCGTAATTCAATCTGCCTGCGGGGCCGAGCGCCCCATTAGCCGGTTCCCCGAAAATTTAAAGTCGGAGGAAAGTTGTTTACGGAATCGCCGACTCATTTGCGGGGCGCATTGTCCGGCGCCCCGGCTTCTAATTACCGCAAACGGACCTCCGCGGCTTTATGGGGCGCTCTCGTTACATCGCCGGGGCTTCTTGGAAGGGCGCCGCCGATATTGTTATGCGAGCAATAAAACGGGGCTTAGCCATCTTTGATATGCTTTAATGATTGCGGATGGGAATGGAGTGAAGGCTCTGATGCCAGTAACAGTTGTGTAGTCGGGAATGGTCGAGGATTAAGTCGAAACTAAACACTTAAAGCCATTGATGGGGGGGGGAAGGAAATACTACTTTTACTGTTTACTGAGTGTAGTATTGATTTTATTTGTAAAGGTTTTCTTAGAGTAGAATTTAATTTAAAAATTACACGAGGAAAATGACCTAAAGGTTACGCCACAAACACCATAATGTCAATCGATACTGCTCTGATAATAACTGATATTAGTATATCGTCAATTGATATGTTAATAATGTCAGGGGATGTCAGTTAATATCGTGCGCCACTAAGGTAGAGGTATCCCCCTGTGAGTGAGTGGACGGAGCAACATACCCCAAAATCAAACAGGTCGTTAATGAAATTACCAAATTTTTGTATATTTATAAGTAGTATTTGATTGTATTTTTAATCAATGAATAACAAATTTAAAATATAATTTTCTGATGAAGGAAAACACACAATACACGAATAAAACTGAGAATAAATATTGCCGCCTCTTAACTGGAATCCTAACTATTCCCTTATTCATATTTAATTTCTGTTAAAACTCTGAATTTTTATATGTAATATTTATAGGATTTGGTGTTGGTGGCATTTGTTACTTTCAGTAGGTGAGATTTCATATTGTAATTCTCCTTACTGTTACTTACAGATGGAAGTTATGAATGTAGTTACATTATTTCATCTCCTTTTTTTTCCTTATTCGTTCTTCATTATTAAAACTAAACAATATTCCAAAATTTCATTCCTTGCTAAAGATTTATAACAAATCGTACGTACTGCCAATCCAAAAAAATTTAAGAGCATATAATAAAATATTTGGTACGCTGTCGAGATGAAATAGTAGAATTTCATTCTTTCCTAAGAACCTTCTAATAAAAACGTACCAAATCAATCGATAGAAAATCTAGGAAAAATAAAAGTATGATGATTACGAATCATAAACAGGTTCGAAAATATCAGGTTGAAATCTATCCTTTGTCAAAATACAAGACTTGATATATACATTTTTTCTGGATTAATTCTATGTTTCACTCAAACAGAATTGAGAAACATACTAAAAGAGAAATACTTTCTAACGATATATATATATTTAGACACTCGAAAACCATGTCATCCGTGTATTGAAAAACAAATCCCCGAAACAGGAGTTTTTTACGGCCGGGCTCCAGACGACGACGGTGGCGCAAAGAAAGATCAAGCGATCGCAGAAACTAAAAACCGAAACTGAAAGGAATCAAAAACGTTATAAACTACAAATCCGGTCCGTTTTTGCCCAGGCGATGTCGAAGTGGCGAGAAAATCCAGACAGAGGGAGGTACCGAGTGCAATGAAATCCACCTTTTCGATGTCCGAAGTAAAAGAACACGGATGCTTAACTCGTGTCTTTTACAAGTATCGGCTTTATTACCCGCCTTGCGTTAACGACGTTTTCTCCCCTGGCTTTTTTGAGGAGGGGAAATTGAATTTTTTTTTTTTTTTGCTCTCTTCTTTTGGGTAAAAATTTTCGCCCAATGTTACTTTTGTGCTGCAGTAGCCGTTGAGAGACGTGTTCCAAGTTTTTTTTCCCTTTCTTTTCGATTTTTGCTGTTGTCGGACATAAAAGTGTTCCTTTCCGGTTTTATCATAGGGAATTGGATGCTTTTTTACGCGAGAGGTTCAGATATTTTCTTGGGATGAAGGAAACTAAATGCAATTAGGGATTTTGGTTGTTGGCAACATGATTTATACTTACCATTAATGGGACATGTTTCATTCAATCTTGTTTGGCAATTATTTTGTGTCTATCTTTGAGAAAAATGCATTTGGACTAAAAAATAAAGAAAACAGGCAAACAGGCAATGAGTTAAAACATTGTTCGCTTTGAAACTCAAAATTTTAAATCAAATCTAAACTAGTAATTTCTGGCTATGGTTTGAAAATTTCATTTGTCCGTTCATTTCTTAAAAAAAGACTTCTTTCCTATGAAGACTGGGGGAGAGATAATTTCATTTAAACATTATTATTCTTACTGTGTTATTGTGAGTTATTGTTCATAATACTTCAGTTATAAACCTTTACTTTCCCCATTAAATTTTGTAAAACAGTAGGTATTAGTATACATTTAATATTTTTTGAAGAATAATTTTTTCCACTACTATATATGTCTCTGTTATAAGTGTGTGAGTGTAATAATCTTTATGATAGACCTTTTAAAAAAAGTAATCTAAAGTGTTTTGAAGGGAAAACCTCAAATATGGGGTAAGATATCCTTTCGTGGAGAAAAAGGATGTTTTCAATCTAATGTTTTACTTTAACATTTTACCTCTAAAGCTATTTACCAATGCATAAAAGCTAAAAAAAATCCGCCATTTATCATATTGTTTTTAGAATCACGCTTTCTTCATTTTCACCTGCTGCATTTCTCTTTGAATATTCACTAAAACAACTCCCCTCTGCAATTTTTATCTAACTCCCTTAATTATGTCACTATTGCGCCTCCCCAAAAAGCCTCCCCGGAAATAACCAAACACATCCCCACAAACACGAGGTAGAAAAAAAAAGACTTCAGGAACCCACACAATTCCTCTCTCCACTAACACGCGAGAGCCCAGCTGCAGATGCAAAATACATGCAAAATGCATGCAAAATACACACCCTTGCATCGGGATACACGAGAAAGGCCGTAATTAATGGATTCCGGGGCATTTCGTGACACGGATCGCTTTACAAAACGCTCGAGTTCAATTACAAAAAATGAAAAATACCTCCACTCCTTCTTCGGTAAAAACGAAACAAAGCGCAGCCAGCTCGGACTATGGAGAAAAATGGAAAGGGCCCCAGGGACCATCTATCATCAAGCAATGTGATGGATCTAAGGTACCCAATGAAGAGGTCTCAAAATCCATATTTTATTGACGATGATCCCACTGCAAATATAAATAATGACGGAGGACTCAGGCATGTCATTCATCATGTCTAGTTGGCTGTCAGTTTTTGAGATCTTTAATATATATGTGTTGTACATACGCTGGGGATTTATATATAAATCCTTTAAGGCGTCGGAAATGTTGTTGTCCGTTGCTTTTTGCAATTTTCTTTCGCCGTGTTTTCGCTACCCCGCAAGTATTAGGGCGCCATAAATCCTTCCTAGGACGAAATAAATTCTTCACCTTAGAAGTGACGTTTTTTAATTCGAGGAGAAGTTGGGGTATTAGTTTCTTTATATTTAGGTTGAAATGAGGGGGAGTAAAGCTTACATTTTTAGAATTCCTGGCGGATTTCAACCAAGTTTAGGTCTTAGGTACAGGTGGGCTTAAAGTTGACTTTAAAAACCTAAAATGACAGAGCTTAAGTTAGAGGAATTTTAGTCCCCTTCATATAATTCAGTGCTGAATGGGCCACCAAAAGAGTACCGAAAATTTAACCAAAACTTCAAATTATAAATGTAAAAATCAATAAATTGAAGGAAGTTAGGGCATAATGCGAAGGAATTATACACAAACTTCAAATTAAAGACATTGATGGTTGGTGTTAAGAGCTGAAACAGAGATCATGTTTTCAAAGTAGTTTCTTGTCACTTAATTGTCGGAATTGGAGTATGATGCCTTCCATCACTTCATCAAGAAGAAAGAAAAACATTGCAGTGTCTTCAAATTTTTTAAAATAGGTATTTTTTTATTCACGTAAAGACTCTAGGATACTGCATAAATTTGAAAATATAATTTATTTTAATATTTATAATCATTGAAAATCAGGTCTTCCAATTAAAATATTTTGTAAAATTAGTCCCATTAAAAGCATCTCCTTCTCAATTATTTGATTTTGTTTTGAACAAATTGAACTTGCATTAAACTTACGTGTAATCGGATTGTGCTTTCGACTGTTTTACTGTTTACAGTGAAATCTGTGTGTAAATCGATACTGTCAATATATTTTCTGGGTCCGGGAGATCAAAGCCAGCAGTGGTATACTGTCTATATAAGACTATATAAGGTTTCAATGTAATGGTTATCCATATATTCTTAAAAGCATCTATTATTAAAGCATAAAGCATAAAGCACTATTTTTCCAGAATTATTCAATGCTTACAAACTTTTGTTACCATACCGTGGAAATTCAAGCAAATAATACAGCCATTTTGTTGGAATAATTGTAAATTTTATCATTACTTGGAATTTAAATACTAAAAAACAAAGCTGGGCTCACAATTATGCGTGCCTTTGTCCATAAAGCGAGGCTTTAGCAAAATAGATTAGCCTTTGAAACTGCACTTGAACTAGGATCTCATTGTGCTCTAAAATGGGAACGCAACCAGGTTCAATCGGCAGAATAGAACGTGAATATACACACTCGACACAACCTACCTTTTTCCCTAAACCCCAGAAATCGCTCCAAATCCGACAAAGCTGTGCCCGCTCGTCATCAATTAGCAGCAAAACAATCCAAGACCTTTCACTTGACAAACCCAATATAGGCCTTATTAATCCGGCAGGCCCGCCATTCAACCCTTTGAGCAATACCGGCAAACACCGTTTATTCAACGTTTCGATCAAAGCCGGCCCGCTATTAGCCCCTCATTTACGTGCGGACAATGGGCAGCCATTCAGTGTAGCGTTCACTTTGATTACGGACGGCTAAAGGAAACTGGATAGAGGAGGCCTGCTAATCTGGGGGATCTAATATGGTCCTTCGTTCCGCGCCAATTACTGCGGGGCGCACCGCGAACAAATCTGGGGCTTTGATTCGACACCGATGGGGGGTCGGTAAACAGCCGGGGCTACTACGCACGAATTGCGGCACGGAGAGAGAGGAGTTTATGGATGAGGGGAAATCAATCCGGGAGCCTCGGGGCGGAGGTATTGGAGGATAGAGGGATTTGGGTGTTGAGAGATGAGCTAGCGGGGCGGAAGGAGTAGACGTACAATGTGTGGGGTATATATATATATGGATAGGACTGTCTAAAAAGTTTAGGGCTTTTGACTAGTGTTGCGAAAACTTCTGGAGGAATCGTTTGAAAATATTTACTTGGAAAGACTGCTTATTTTTGCTTGTAAAGTGTTCGCAGAAAATTCTGGTGTTGGATAGGTCGTGACGTTTTTAAATTAAATTAAATTAAATTATTTCCATCATACAGACAAAAAATCCATTTACATGAGGAAAACAGAGGAAGACACCGAATACATACACATACATTCAAATTACAATAAACACGTTCAAAATACAATAAACATTAAACAGAAAATTACAAAAATGACTGAATTACAAATTGTTTATATAATCAAATTGAAGTTTTTTAAAACTATCAAAGAATACGTCACTGTGCTCTGGTAAGTGATTTATTATTTTTATGAATTGTATTATTGTTTGTTTATTTAAATATGATTTGGAATAAAAAGGTTCTTTTAAAATTTTGCTATTTCTTGTATTATATGGGGGAACATGTATATTTATTTGATTTAATATAAAAGGGCAATCAATATTGTTATGTAAAATATTATGGAAAAACTTAAGAATAATAAGTGATCTGCGCTGTTCAAGTAAGATTGGGGTTTCAGAATTGGTACAATTGAATTTAAAAGATAAATATCGTAGAAAATTTTTTTGCACTTTTTCAATTATATTTTTATTGGATATGCTTGCAGGGTTCCAGATCACAGTGCCATACTCTAGTATCGGACGAACTAAAATATTAAAAAGATTCAATATCACTGATATACTACTAAAATTACTTGTTGATCTTCGCAACATTCCCAAACATTTACTGGCCCTCAAAGTGATGTCCTGAATATGAGCGTTAAAATTAAAGTTTGAATTATAGATGATACCAAGATCCCTGATGATAGATTTTCTGGATAATATGATATTATTTATTTTGTAACTATATAAAAAAGGATTAGATATCCGAGAGAAAGTTAAAATAAAACATTTGTCAATATTGAGTGACAGTTTGTTTCTCTCACACCAAACAGTTAGGTTGTCAAGTTCAGTTTGTAGACTATTTATATCATGTAAGGAAGATATTTGTTTGTAGATTTTTAGGTCGTCAGCAAAGAGTAAAGATGATTCAAAAATTGAAATTATATCATTCACGAACAGATTAAAAAGCAGGGGACCAAGAATTGACCCCTGAGGGACTCCTGAGGTACCATAATAAGGATCGGACAAAGAGTGATTAAATTTTACATAAAGAGGCCTATTTATGAGGTAAGAATGTAACCAGTTGACAGCGCCCTCACAAAAACCAATATTTTCTAGTTTTAAAAGCAAGACCTCATGGTTAACAGTGTCGAAAGCCTTTCTAAAATCAGTGTATACGACATCGAGTTGTTTACCTTCATTTAAAGCTTTTGATATATAACTGTTAAGGCACAAGAGATTAGTAGAGGTTGACCTCTTTTTTGTGAAACCATGTTGATTGGGAGAAATTATTTCATTGACTTGAGAAGATAGTTTACAATGTATGATACTTTCGAATACCTTAGAAAAACTTGAAAGAATAGCAATTGGTCTATAGTTAGTGATGTCAGATTTTTTTCCCTTTTTGAATATTGGTACTATTTTTGAGGTCTTCCAGACATCGGGAAAGGTATTGGTTCTTAAGGAAAGATTAAAGAGAATAAGTAAGGGATATACAAAACCCTCCATATTTGCCTTGATGACATAAGGGGGAATCAAATCAACACCCACAGAACAAGTACTCTTTAGTTTTTTTATACTGTTTTCTGTGTCTTCTGGGGATACAAGATCAATACGAATCAGGTCTGGAGAGGCACGATAAGTTGAATTTATTTGACATATATTTTGATCATCTAAATCTTTATAGACACTTGAAAAATACTCCCTAAAAGCGCTGGCTATCTGCGGATCATCGAGAAGTTCAATGCCCCCATAGAACATTTGGTTAGAGGAAAGGGATTTCTTTTCATTACGGTAATAAGACCAGAAAGTTTTGGGATTTGATTTTATAGATCTTTCAATATGATTTATATGTTGCTTGCGAGTGTCACGAATGTCACTTTTTATGGATTTTCTAATAGTTCTAAAACGTTCTAGATAAGTTAGGTCATTAGTTTTTTTATATTTGTTTAGATATGAATTTTTTAGCTTGATATTTTTTATTATAGATTTAGTGAACCAAGGGGGGTATTTTCTTTTACGCGGGGTATTTTTGGGTATCGAATTATCTAGTATTTTGTACAGCATCATATAAAATTGTTCTACAGCCTCATTAATGCAAGTATATTGATTTAAGAAATTCCAATCAGTCTCTAATATAAGTGAGTACAGTAAATGAAAATTTGCTTTCTTAAAGTTATAGGATCTGTTTTCACTCTGACCCAAGCTAGACTCTTTAATTTCAGGGAAACTATTGGTTTTGGTTACTTCTATCAGTAAAGCCGGGTGGTAGACATCTTCTTTTTAGTTTTCTTTAGTTTGTTTTCTTTAAAGTTTCTGTGAAAATATAAGTAAGTATTAAAATATTTTACTCAAACATCCAACATTGTTAGTTTGTGAATTTCAGTTTGATTCAGCTGTTTTAGTACCAATCTCAGACTGATAATCCTGAGTGGAATAAATGTTTATTAGATTCTAATTACTGTCATTTTTTACTATAGGAATACATATTTTATTTTAGATTCTATAATTATTTTTTTAATTTACGTCTGTGAAATTGAGCGTTAAATAATGTTTTAAGCTTAATACTTAGGTTTAATTTAATTTTTTGACTTTGCGTTCTGAGTTTTACATTCTTTTGCAATGTGTTTATGAACTATAGGCTTACTTCGGTGATCTTGGAGAGGATTCCAAATTATTTATACATTTTATATAAACATAAATAAAGGGATGCAGACAGAGTTCCTGATGACCACTCATTAAAGACCAATGACCCCGGAAAACACACTTTCTGAAACAAGGGATTTAAGAAGGAAATATATTTGCTATCCGTAACTAATCATAGTAGAGTTTTAGAATACTAAATCAAAAGAAACAAAGAAGAACCCGGGCTACATTTTTCTCTCAAACATAATTTCCCAATTCTAATAATGGATCATTAAGTACATCTGGACCTTATCCAAACCTTAGGTAAACCACACAGATAATCTTAGTCCAATATTCGCAATTCCAAACAGAAACAAGGCAACAGCCCCATAATAAACCCCATTACTACCCCCTAATCGCTTCCATAACATCTCCCGACAAAATTAACCATCACTAACCTCCCACCCGGTTATCTCCGCCGTCCAATGGAATAATAACCGCTCCTTTTTAGCCCTGCATAATCCGATATTACCTCCGCGGGAGAGGGATTAGAGTCGAAAATTAACGAACTTCTAATGGAGGGCGGGTAATTTACGAGCCGGAATAAAAATGGCTCTTTAAGCCCCCCGGCTCATAAAGCGGCTTTTATTGCGCGGCTCTGATCCTCCTGCTCCCGACGAACAAGGAGCCGGTTAAGTGGACGCTTTGTCTTCATCTGTCGCCGGCTCTTCACTGTCCCTGCTTTTTACGGACCTTTTGTTGCTCCTCTGTGTTAAACGAGGCTATGGCTGTGGCTGCTGTGTAATTAGTTTTAGGTTTTGGATTTTGTGGTGTTTTATGAAGGGTTTTTGATGAGTATATGTTTTGCGGATGAGTCGTGTTTGTGATTGCGAGTTTGAGGGGGAGTTATCTTTAGATTAAATGTTGTGGTTTATCTTCTGTTGTGTTGGAGAGAGTATTTAAAATTCATGGGTAATTGAATAAAATAGTTTCCCTACTTTTTTTCTGGGATACTCTCATAATTCGAAACTAGAAAAAACTTTTCATAGGTTTTTTTCCGTTATCAACCCCGCGAAAAATAAAAACAGGTAAGAAGTGTTGAATATTAAAGATTGGAGATATCACCGAAAAATCAAACCAATTAATTAAAATATATGGTTACATTGATGACAACTTGGCAATAATAAAGATTTGGCGATTTTGTAGTATTTTTGGCGTTAAATATCTTGGCACATTTTTTTTACAAGAGAGATAAAGGAATCGCATTGATTAATTAAACATGGTCCCTTTATTCATTTCTCGACTTTCTGTTTAGTATTTTCTTTAGAAACTGTTCTAAAAAAGATTATTTTTTTACAATGGGTGTTAATATTTATTTTAATTATTTTCTCTAAGTCTTAAAAAAGACTAAAATAAGAAAGAAAAGAAAATTAGCTCATTAATTTTAAGTAAGAAAGAAAACAATAATAGAGGAAATTAGAAAATATTCATGGATGCTCGAAAAAAAATGATATACCAACTTCGTTTTGGATATTATCTTAGTTCGTAACATTTTAAATACTTAGATGCATAGAATATGACCCCATTATTGATGTTCTCGATTTCTAAAGCGATGTTTACCGATTTTAGATAACATTGATACCCCATAAAAAGCAGCCGTTGAGAGAAGTAATTTCATTGAGTTATATTTTTAATTTCCCTTGGCAAAAATTCATTGTGAGCTAACTTTGTATTCCTTTCAAATCTTAGAAAAGTTGATTAATTATAAATTATCATAAAATTGTAAAGAACACTGAATCTTTAGTTCTTCCTTGCTTTGATAGTTATTTATCACAATTAAACCATTTTAGATCTTCTCAGTCTTTTGGTCAATGATGATTGGTCATAAAAGACCACAATCATCCCTCCTTTGTTTACAACATCCGAATCGCAAAAACAACAACACAAAGCCTTCGCAATCCTCCAATCAAAACTTTTCACTCGAACCCATTTATTACAACATTCCGGTAGCAAACAAACGATTACCCTTCCAAGGCCCTCTGTGTGTACCTCCCGTCTGATGGGCAACGGTTCATTAAGTTTTACGCACGTGCATGAAGAGAGAGAGAGAAAAAAAGATGACGGAATTAATTCCATTCACCCTTTCCGATCGTGTAATTTAAACATCCGATTTCGTCGGCGGCGCCTTTTGTGACGTCCTCCCCGCCCCCTCGAACGAAAACAAAGCCCCAGACCCTTCAAAGAAAGGGGCGGTGGTGATTCTTTGCTCCGTCTGGTTCACACGAGTCCGACACTAATGATTAGCACTCGGCGTCGTATGGGAAACCGTACCCCCCAAAAATAAGATCCCAGATCCGTTGAAATGTAAATAACATCAATCCCGAGTCCCATTGTTCTCGTTTTCCATCCACCCCCACCCCTCTTCCTAATGCAATTTATTCGGCCACGTATCTGCGTTTAAGTGTTTCTTTGTTTAACAATTTATCGCGGGCTTTGTTTAATTGCGAATTAAAATCCTTCAGCTTCTCCTCTGGCATTGTTTTCCTAATGAATGCGACTCCAGAAAGAAGCGCCGCTTCCAGGAGAATTACCGGAGAGTGTCCGGGAAATTAAGAAGTGCTTTAGAAATCGCCGGGCTTTAGGAAAAAGATGAAGGGAGAAGGGAGGGGGGGGGGATTTTTGCTGCGGAACAAATGTTCATTGTTGCGTGCCTCCCCAAACACTTTTGCTTTTTTCTGCTGCTCCCCGGGATTTAAAGTTTTAAACAATCTTAGGGGAGGGGGGCCGCTTTATTTGACTGCGGATTTTTCAGCGGGAGATAAACTCGTCTGGAATTATGCTATCCTCCGTAAAAATTTTCTGGGAGCATTTAAAACTTGCTTCGGATTAGTAGTAAGGATACATTCGAAATGGAAACTCGAAAAGCTGCGATTTTTCTCCAGCAGTTTTGCCATGCTTCGATGATCTCGCAATCAAATTAGACTGTTTTTGAGACTTATACCACAAAGATTGAAAGAATGCTTTACAACAATAAACGAAGTATGCCTGGAGGTATGCCAAGGGATTACATTTCTCTATCGTTTTAAGTTAATTTTCTTTAGCTATGTGAATATTAATTCATTGTCTTGGGATGCTTTTAAGTCATCATTTATAATCTCTTACACGCGTATTGCGAGGACTTTACCATTTATTTCAATAATTACAAATTCCTCTTATATTGCTTTAAGAGTTTTAGTCGGTGTACGTAATCTTGGTTAGATGTATTTACGCATTAAAAATAGGGATTGAGTGGTATTAATTATTCATGACAAACAAGTTCTTTGAATCTTATAATTCCTTGCCTTTTGTATTCTTACCATAGTAAATAAAATGCAATTACTGAATACGGCTGAAATTTGTTCTATTGTAGTTTGCGATGTTCCCTTTAAATTGATTCGTCATTGTAATTAATCAAACTATTTTAAGAGATGCTAGTTGAAATCAATACATATACATTGTTCTGCTCTTTTTTCAAATTTAATAATATGGGTAGATTATAATAGTCTTCTCAATGAAATGAAGTTTCAAAAACAGATAAGTGTTCACTGTTTTGTCTATGAAGGCTTATTTTTGTTAATGTTACTTGCTTTTTATTCTGAGAGGAACTATTAAAAAGGATATACATTTGCAATTAGAAAGGTGTCCATATTTTAAAAAAATATTGCAAGTGGACTTAAAAAATGCCTTTGTTATTTTTAACAATTGAACTAATTTTTAACACATTTTAAATCACTTTTCAGTTTACACACATAGAAAGTTGCTGCACATTAACCATGTATCCGAATAAAAACTAAATTACAGAATCCACACCACATTGATTAATTCTCTAAAAGTTGCCTGGATTGTATTTAATCCTTTTTTGTGTAACTAAGTATTTAATAAAAGTAAGAAAGCAATTTTAAAATTAAATGCTTCTAAAATTTTCAAACTAAAGTAATTTTTATATCTATGCTAGTTTTAAATATATTTCAAGCCTCCTTTTTGTAAAATATAAAATACATTGTTTTTATTGGGGCGTACTTGTGGTTATATAGATTCTAAAAAATTGAAAAACAATAAATTATCTTGTGGAACAATGTACGTATAACATGGTACAGAAGATTATATTGTGGATCCAAAATTGATAGGCAAATATCAATGTAAATGTTATCCAGTATCCATCAACTAATGGTAAAAAATAATAAGAATGAGAAAAACACTGAGTTGTTTTAAATCTAGATGATTCAAGCAAATTAAACAAATAAAATGCCACCTTGACCATTTATATCCAAAACAGATTTCACATTCATGTTCCTTAACGGTAGTAAAAATACCTTTTCTACAATCAAAATCATCCATGAAACTATTTCAAATCTTTTTAAAGAGCTTAGGATACAGTGAGGTTGGACCACTTTTCTTCGAAAGCTTCATCAATTAAAACAAGTTCTTTTTGTGAAACTCTTGTACTCTTAGACGGGATTAGTTGCCTCTATCGTGTTAAGTAACCTGGATTTTCAGAGATAGCCTTATTGACAAGTGTGCTTCTTTGTGTTATTGCGTTTCTTTTAAAAGCCTTTAAAAGAGTATTTTATTTAGTGATGTCTAGTGTACTTAGAGAAGGAGGTTCTAAGGAACAGTCAAGTTTAAAAGAACCAGAGTTTAAAAGAGAAACAAGTGAAAATTAAGAATTAGATTAATAGAAATTTTGTAATTATGGTAGTATATAAACCTAATTTCAATTTTCTTACATTTTAAATTTTTACCCTCTATTTGTTACTACTTGAAATGTGTTTTAATTTCAATTACAAATTCCCTGTTAATATGCATTTAGTACGTTATTTCAATTAAATTATGTAATACCAATGAATGATAGTATTTATATTTTCCAGCAGTTAACTCATATTTATTAGATTTTACTGTCACACGAATTAAGAACATTAACTTAAAATCATATTTAATTTGAGGTGAAATAATCATTCAAAATATAAACTTTTCTTTCTGTCTAATTGAAGGATGTTTTATGGATGGATTTAAAAAAAAATATTACTCTTAGAAGAACTTTATTCACCCTTTACTTTTTTTTTGTTCCACAAACTGTTCACTTAATTTCACACGATACTATCCACTTAAGAAATAATCACGCAATTAAATGTGATAAAATTATAATTTGCATAAAAAATTGAATCATGGTTATTTGTCTTTTTTTATTTCAGTAATCAAAAATTATATGCATGCTTTTTAATAAAATATTGGTAAAAATTAACACGAAAATACAAAAGTAAAATTGTCCAGAAAACTAATTCAAGCAATTCATAATAATTTCAAATTTAATAGACCATAAATTATAGCTAATTATTTAACTGAATTTCTCCAAGTGACTGCTATTTCCTTTAGATTTAATGGTCATTAAATCGCTTCCTGATAATTTAAATAAATGCAACCGCCAAAAAATAAGTTCAAATCTGTCGCTTCGAGCCAAATGGAAAGATTCTTTAACATATTCAATTGGTTCCTTTTGGCAGAACTGAATCGAACATCTCTTCACTGAACACATCTTTTTCTTTTCAAAAAACGAATTAAGAATGTCTCAGGGGATTTGAAAAGATGTAAATTATGATTCAAATCGGATGTTTTTCCCTCCAGACTATTTTCGCATTGAGAGGATATAATTATGCAAATATTAATTTATTGTAGGCATTTGTAAAGATTTGTTTTCTTTCTCTGAGCGATATACGAGAAATAATTAAGGGAGTTTTGTTTGAGCGAATCTTCTATCCTATTCTGAAGAACTGACTCGTTTCGAAATGATCAGTGCTTCAGATTTGTTTTTGACAATCCTCCTTTTAAAACGTACTGCCAATAATTTAATTGTTTGCTTAATAAATCGCTTCAAATTTCGTAATTGAGTTCCAAGAATCGAGTGAAATATAAAAGTGTAAAGGAGTATTCGATTCACTGAAGCTTGTGGAATTGTCTTAATTGGTAGAAAAACCCGTAATTACGTTGATCACTTCAGTTTGAATTAAACTTGACTACTGAGAATAATGTTAATGAATTATTATAGTTTTTCTGAGAAATTTTTATCTTATGCTTACGTAAAATTCAAGGAAGTCACAATTAATTAAATTAGCTATTTCTTAACATTTAAGTGAAACAAATGAAACATTGGTCCCTACAAATTTCGTTTGTTAATATTTTAACTTAAAGTTAATCTTTGGGTGCTGCTATAAACATACAAAACTACAAGTCAACTTTAAGGCAAAAATAAAATTGAAGAATAAAACCTAATAAGAATATCATTTGTATTAAAAATTTTCTAAATAAATTTTCTTTAACAAATAACTTATTTAGAAATTTAGAAATAAGTTATTTGTTAGTACAAGATTAAAAATAAATTTTAAGATCTAAATTAAAGAGGAAAAAGGATCCTGGGAGGAAAAAGGATCCAGACACCGGGATGATTGGTAATTGCTGATACAGAAAGTTAGACATGACAACTTGAGAGAGAGAGAGAGAGCATCAAAAATAATTTTATACACTACACCCGTGCAAGGCCGGGCAAATCAGCTAGTAATGTTATAAAACAGTTGTTTTAGTTACCCAGGCCTTCTTAACAACATTTACCATATTTTCGAATATTTTTGACTATCAAACTGATATCACCTTAATTTTTTAAGATAAATAAATAGGAAAAGAAGGAGTGAAAATTTGCTCTACTGTTTCATTTCTGATTTTCACAAATACGTAGTAACACTTTTTTTGTCTAGTAATTTTAATATCCCCTTTTTTAAAATTTAAACTGTCAAACAATTTTAGTTAATATGCAACATTTTTTGGGGAATCAGCAAACAAAAGTTTGAGACTAATTACAACATTAATTCGCCTTTAAGAGGGAAATGTAAGCGATATTTTCAATTCTATCTTTGTTAGTAATTGTATAATAGTTATTTGTAATGTGGAAAAAGGAAATTAGTTGAATTATTTGAAACAATCATATTGTTTGTCTTGTATGTGTATGTATAAATATTTTGTCATCTTTAAGACGATGGTTTTGAATTATCAATAATTAAAAGCAAAGTATATAATGTTATTTTTTTTTAATTACATAATTTTTGTGTAACAAAGGAACTACATTAACCTAGTCCAAGAAATTCTTTTAAAAACTACGAAATACGAAGAGTACAAAGGTTTAAAGCAACAAAAGTAGCTGATAATCAGGAGTTTACAATTTCCTGAACATGATCATTTCATTGCAAAACTTGAACATCAACTTATATAGTTTTAAAGTATAACTATTTATATAATAACTTTAAACTGACAATCCTAAAAAGATATTTCGCATTCAAACGATTATTTGCCTAATTAAATTAACATTCCTACCTGCATCAAAAATAAAAATATTTTACAAAGCTTACATCTTATACTTACAACAAAACATACTTATACTTATTACTAAAGTTGTTCAAATATGTGAAAAAAAACATTTATATATTTTTTTTGTTTTGGAATATATGTAATGTAATGTTATAAATATTCATATAAGCAGACAATAATAAAATAAAATACTCATGGGAATATAATGTGAACGGTAAACTTCCGTGACATTTAAAGCAATGTAGAAAAGAATTGAAACATCTAACGACTGATGGCAAAGCTTTTGAAGAAAAACAAACAACGCGCCTCTCCAATTTTCATTTCAGATTTCAACTCACAACTAAACTCCACTCGACAACAACAACAAACACAGTCGGAAACGAACTTCAATCACATTAATCTCCCAAACACATCAGAGCACAACACAAAAGGCGTGAATCCCGCTCGCTTAAATATTTAAAACTACGTCCCTCCGACAGAAAAAAAAAGACGGAATCCCCGAGAAACCTTACTTTTCCCTCCCTCTCAAAGCTGGCAAGTCCTTTGTAATGAGTCCCGACATCGGCAAATTGCTGACGATTGAAAAAGAATCAGCCCCTCCGAGGTCCGTTTCTAAATATTAATGTTGCGAGGAAAGAAAGTCCAGGAGATATCCTAGGATATATCCGAAAGGATATAAAAATGGTAGCGAACACGGCGAGGGGAAATACGCAATAAAGCGACAAATTGCAAATTTCATTTTTGCCTCGTTCCATGATTACAGGGCTCTGGGTAATGAAATAAATTAATGCTGTTCCGAGGCGTTTTTATTTGCTGGAGGAGTTTAGTTGTAGTCTGCCTTCTGGGAGGCGCTCTCCGATTCATATTCATGAGGCTGGCACGGCGGCGGAGCGTCGTTAAAAGCGAGAATGATGTTGTATTGTGGTTTGTTTCGCAGGGAAGAAAAAAAGATGGCGTAATTGTGAGAGGCGATTTGGAGATGCGCATATTTTTGCCGTGGGTGTGTTGTTTGGTGGATGTTTTTGAGGTCTGTTGGGGAGGAAGCGTTTATTTTTCAATTTGCGGCTTTGATTCGAAGTGCTGATAAGATAAGTCAGTCATAAGTGGAAACGGTTCGATTTTTGTCACGAGTTATTATTTCTCGAAACCGCGAATCACAAAAGTTGAGGTTTCCGCGGTATTAATGATGAAACTGGAGTTGGAATAAGAGAAATAGGTTTAAAATTATGTTTGTCGTGCGTATTAAAATTAATTAAATGTCAGGTAGTAATAGCAATCAATATAAAAATAATATTTACCAATACTTTTTAAAAACAACTTCGACACTTGGGTGTAACAGTTTCCATACTAAGTATTAAAATATCTGGTAATAAAATTTGGTAAAAAAAAAGTTAATTATTGAGCAGAGAGTGCCACAAGCACCCTTTACCAACGAGTGGTGGTGTAAGAAAATGTTATAAAATATGTTATGGTGTAATTGTAATATAATGTTAATAAATGTGTTAAAATTTATTTATTTTTAAGATTACATATTTTTTAATTTCTTTAAGGTTGTATACACTTGTGTAACTTATGCATAATTTATTACAAAATGCTTCAAGTTAAGTTTCACTAAAAATTTTCAAAACACCACACTCTTAAAACAAAAGGAAAATTACAATCAATACTTTTTATTTAAACTCAACATTTATTGAGTTATTTTTTCCAACTAACATCTCGAACATAATAGAAACAAACAATGCAAACGGAACAAGCGTTGTGAGAAAAGGTTAAGCACACCCGAGTTTCAAAATAATGGAACAGTTTTTTTTTCATACACAAAAAGAACCCGAAACGGATGAAAACCTGAAGAGCCGAAAACCGGCTCTCGAAATAAAATAAGGGGACGAGAAGAATCCAACGTCTTTAAAATTTTCTCTCTTTATCTTCCGTAATAGCTGTCTTTTGTTTCCGAAACAAAAGCGTTTTGGGAAAATATCCTTGCCGCTTTTGCGTACTTTTTCCTCGTTTTTTCGCGGGCGGCATTACCGGATAGGTTTCCGAGAATTTGATATTTTTTTCTTTTTTGCAGCCACGATGTTGCGTGAACCCACGACTGGTTTTGCATGCATTTTTAAAGGGAAATCTCGAGGTAAATGGTTTTGAGAAGAACCGAAACGCGAGATCTTGAGGAATGATTGCCGGGGCTCGTTTTTTCCAAAAGTGGATTGAAAACGTTTAGGCTGAGCGTAAGGGTCAGGTGATGTGCTTTAGGCTTAGAAGATAGCCCTGCTCGCGAATTGGGGTATGCCTAATGATTGTAATTTGATGGCTTTGCAGATATTTGGACGATGAACCGTAGGTACTTATTCTTAAAGAATTGCAGTAATTATAAACAGTTTACGCTTATTTGTCGCAAGTGTTATTTATCAGCAAAAATCAAAGACTAATTCATAAATAACTTTATAAATTAATTTGATTGAGTCATGGAATCGAAACTATTGTATGGTGAATTTGAAAAACTGCAGTATATATAATAAGTGGGAAACCTTATTTTTCTTTCTTTATTTTATGGAAAATTCATATAATTTATCTTGTTTGGCTGTTTTGGAATGATAAAAAAAGCGTATTTCTTCCCAACTGAACTCATAAAAATCCGTGATTTAGTTGTTTTAAAATAGGTTTTGCATGCTAAAATTGTAAGTTGTATGAAAACATGGATGCATTTTGATGCACTTTCCACCCTACGTTACATTTTGTACATCTTTTAAATAAAACTATAATAAACAAGAGAAGTAATTAAAATAAAATTAAAAATTTAATTACAAATGCACTGATCTGAAATTAAAAAACAATAGTATTTAACAAAATCAAGCTAAACACGTGAATGAAGTTATTCTTTAACATATTTAGCAGTTATTTAAGCATTTAAATAGTTCTCGTTGGAAGACTTTGCCTTAAGAATGTTTGTGTAATTAAGATAAATAGTCAGGGAACTATATGTGGGGAAATGTAGCTATGACGTTTGAAGAACCGTGAATGTTTCCCCATTATTTATTTACAAACCCGCAACTAAGTGAAAAAGAAAAAGTCTAACCACTTTACCAGATGGTTTGAAAATAAAATAACATTTCCCTCCAGAAGCACACCATTAAATAACGCGTTTCTTACAGTGAAGTAAGAAACACACATCTCCAAAAGCGATACCAAGGGAATTGTATGCAACTAAAAAAAAAGTCTTCACTTCACAGCCTCTCGCTTGATCGAGCAAAATATTTAAATAACTGTCTCCAAAACACTTCCCATAAAAATTAAATCAGTTATAAAAACCTCAAATGAAAGCTCCTAAATCCCTTAATAAACAAAACTCATTAAGCGAAAGCGAAAACCCCCTCTCAGGAGACTTCTAATTACACTAGTCTCCTACCTTTTAAACCCATTCGAAACAGTTTATTTTCCGCCGCCTCCCCTTTCACTTAATATGTAGCGCAGTCGAACATATCCAAATAAGATTTAATTAACAGGATCGTCACGAAACGTCGCTTCGCATTACCGCCGTTATTTTTTCGAGCTCTTATCACGTACTTCAGACAAAATGAGATCTTCCACCCCCTCCGCTAAACAAAGACATTTTTGTCTCACCCCTCCCACCGAGCGGAGAGAGAAGAAGAAGAAAAAAAAGGTGGGTCTTCATTATCACATAAATAACCCGTTATTCTCGTCCATTCTCCGCGACACCTCTAGGCCTCGCCTTGATCCGAGGGATGCTGAGGAGCATGACCGGGGAGAATGGGAAATAGAAAGGAGGAGGAAGAGCTGGAGGAGGAGGGAGAGTTTTTTCTGCTCCTGGAAAAAACCGTGCGTGTAAACCAGTTAAGAAATCATCCGCCATTATGGACCACGCTTCATCATCGGATCTCTTAATTTTACTTAAGGCATAAAAATAAAGGGGATTTAAACTGAAGGTGGTTGGATAGATGAGTAGAGAGAATTTTAAGATATGTGCAAGTTTAAAAACATATAATGAAATGAAATTTTATAAGATATATGTATAAATTATAAAATATATTTTTTTTTATAATTGAAAAATATAAATTAAAGGGATTGAAATGTAGTATTACGGGTTGGAG
Source organism: Tetragnatha montana (assembly GCA_963680715.1). Taxonomy (NCBI): domain Eukaryota; kingdom Metazoa; phylum Arthropoda; class Arachnida; order Araneae; family Tetragnathidae; genus Tetragnatha; species Tetragnatha montana. The sequence continues at coordinate 24,550,483 of OY796680.1, forward strand.
TAATGAGTAGGTGATAGGTGCTTCAGTTATTTTAAGGGTATTGTAATGTAGGTAGTAACTTGAAATGTAAAAATAAGTATACATTAAATTTTACAGTTATTTAAACAAAATTTCTATCTATGCATGAGTTTCAGAAATAAATATTATTATGAACAATATTAATTTTTATAATCTCTCTATTCTATAAAAAATTGTTGGTAAACGGTTTCAAGAAAAAACATGACATTTTTGGCGGTCTACTACTATTCGGCGCGGCCGATTCGGCGCGGCCGTTTGGGCGCCGGCCGATTCGGCGCCAGATATTTTCCTTCTGAAATTTTTATGAGTTACTAGACAAATTTTTACTAAAATTTCTTGGTCATTTTTCCAAATATTGGAAAAATTTTCAGATCATTTTTTGGAATCTTATTTTATTCATAGTTGAAAATTTTGTCATTATACATGTTTCTACAAAATTTATACTTAAAGTTGACATGAAATTCTATATGCAAGTTTGCATTTACTTACTTAATAATTAAAATAACACTCTTAAACCCAATTATGGGGGAAAAACATAATTTGTCCGGATCAATTTGGATCAATCCAGATCAATTTGTCCGGATCAATCAATAATAATCGATTTGTCCGGGTGGGAGTTTCCAAAGAATTTTTTTAGAAAAGTACCTTTAGTCTGGAATCTGGATACTACCTTGATTTCAAGAACCAATTTAATTGGAAATGGGACTCTTAGGGTTTTAAAAAGTATTCGTTTGTTTATAGTTTACAAAGTACAAAACAAAAATATCCAAGTTATTTGCAAAGTTGTGTTATTTGAGAATTGTTAACGAATTACCCCATGTAAAAACAAGTAAATTATTCTCAAAATGTAAATTTTTCATGCTTCACTCATGAATATAAAAAATGTTATTTATTTTACTTTCAGAGTAATTAAAATTATGTTACGATGTACTAAAACTTCACAATATAATAATTGTTTTAGTACGTATAATTGCTTTATTATTTTAGAACCACTAAATGTAATTAAAAATTAAAAATACTAATTTTCCGAATGGAAATCCAATTACGTTTGGAGCTGACTTATTGTTATGGAAATAGTTAATGATATCGGTAGATATAACTAAGGAAAAATCGTTCTCAGAAACTAATTTAGAAATATCATGTTTTTTAAAACTGATTAACAGTTCCTAATTTTATCTGATGTATGGACATCTTTTTATAGGTAATAGTTGTTTTAGAAATATGAAAACTAAAAACCATAATGATGAGAAACTAAGTTTTAAAATGTAGCATTCACTGCAGCCTACAGTTGCAGATTCCCATATCATCTCTTAATTAAAATTTTTGTATAAAAATATTTTCACTTAAAATCCCATTAGTTTGATTTTATAAGTAAAAATTTACTATTTTAATTGGATTTTACAAGAGTGAGGCTTGTAACAGAAAGTGTAATTTTCTGTGAATATTTTTATTCAGCATTTTTTTTTTCAACTAGAAAATGTTAATATTTATTCGTCTGTAACTCCAATGTTTTGTAAAATGTATTTCCATTTTTTTTTTCGTGAAATAAGATTTTTTGTGATAGAACCTTTTTAAACATTAAATTTGAAAAGCAGAATTATAAAAATCACAAAATTAACTTTACTGTATCATCTGGGGAACCTCAATACAATTCTTCATTTAAATTCTGACCAGTTTTTCTTCATATTCGTAAATTTTTATTGGAATATTTATCAATAGTATAGCTTAAACTATCATTTTAATGACAGCCATTTTACTTCATTAGGCGCACATTGAAAGAAAAGTAATTTATGTGATGGTAACTAAAACAAGGGTATCCGTAAGCGCCACTCAAGCGTTGCAAAGTATTCGTATTCATTTATACACATACAACAAGATTAAGCGTATTTTTAAATTTAGTAGGTAAGATGGGAATTAAATTGCATGCTTTGATTATGTTTTTTTAACTACTTATGTAGCCTAAAATAACAGAAGATTAAAATTGGCAATTAGCAAGGAATATCGTGGCTATTACCCTTTCTGCATTCCAATACTTTTATGAAAATAAGGGAAACATCGTTATTATAATTACACCTTTTCTTAAATCCAAACATCTATTAAAGATCCTTATTTCCTATGTTCCATGCTTTTAAAGAATGAAATAGGTAGTAATTTAAATAAACTTAGAATAGTTTTTCTCATACCACAATACCAGGTTATTTTTATTTTAATAAAAATGTTTAGATAAGAAAAATATTTGATTTACTAGAAATATAATTTAAAATAGGAATTTAAATTACTTGATCCTTATTATTTGTCTTTGATTTTAAAGTCAACCTATGAGTTTTTTACGTATTCGAAATGGTTCGTTTGTAAGAGCCTCTGCTAGGATGATTGTATGCAAATTTATGAAATAGAAAAATAACGCATTTTTGCCTCATCTTTAAAATTTAGTTTAATCAAAGCCAATCAAATTTCTAAAATTTTTGAATAATTTTATAATGTATGGTTGTACATTGTTGTAGGGAAATTATACATTAGTTTTCTGTACAAGAATTTCAGAGCTAAAAGATCTAAAAATCTAAACAATACAAAGAGTACAAAGGGTTTAATTGCACAGAAATACCAGTGTACAGGTTTTTTTATACCCTCCCTTCTATCTCTTTCCTTTAGAAGAGCTCCCATCCCCAACAGTTTGGAGGTTTTTCTTCATGTTAATGCTGTTTGTTTAAAGGATATTTTATTTCAAAGCGAAAATGTGCGTACATAGCCTTTCTATAGTCAGCCTTATACATTGTTATACCCAGTACTTTTCCTTCTCGTTATAAGGATTTGTACAATAATAATACCGTGTCCAACCCCATTATCCCATGGGATCCAATCAATTGTTCACTATTACCGAAAGGTTTATCCTAACTGATATAATTATTAAGTTGGTTGTTCATTCGGTACTGGCGAAAATTTCCATTTTAATCAGATAGTTCACTGTATCCCAGATTCCCTATAGCGAATTTCAGTATATTATAAGAGGAGCAGTTATTATTATTATTATTATTATTATTATTATTATTTTTTTTTCTTTTTTTTTGTATCCTCAGTAAAAGATGTCACGACAGACCCTTTAAAAACTATTGGTTTTGCTTAAGGGCTTTTGAGAGAAGATTTCGAAGTTTAGCATTTTTTATTTTGGCAAGAAATGATATTAATACTTATCTAAATACGAAAATTTTAAAGGATTACAACTATGCTTCTTTTATAAATCCTTTTGAAAATTCTCAAATTTTGTTTCTTTGCTAAGATCCCGTTAGTACCCAATTTTACACAAGCATTAGGCGTTTTGCACGCAAGGCACTTTAATCCTTTCGGTTCAGAAATGGCGGCCCTTCTCTACAGGTCTACATTTCTGCCTGAACGGAAAGTATGGGGCGAAATATTCAGCCCTAGCGCAGGGGGGGGGGGCTGCAGCAGCGAGTGTGCATAATGGCGACCGTGATTTATCACATGATCGCGGAGTCCATCTATTCCAAGGGCCATGAATGGCTCGGGCCTGCTTTAACATGTAAATGCCCGCTTACCCGTCCATTCAAGTTGTTCCCCCCTCCTCGGAATGGGATTGGAATTTTTTCCCATCTACATACGGCTGGCCGAGTCAACCTCGTTCGATTTTTTCCCTCCCTCTTTCTATTTCTCATTTGATTCTTTATTTTCTCCTGCCCCTGGGAGACTGGAGGTGTAAGGGGTATTTTTTATGCCCGCTCTCGCTGCTCCTTTTTTCTCCCCTTTCTCTTTCTGGGGTAAGTTATGGGGGGAGAAACCACCAACTTTGTTCCGGATCCGGAGTGAGAGGGATTTTAAGAGCCTCCGCGAGGGGGCAATAAAGGGGGTGTTTGTCAATTGCCGACCCCCCCCCCTCCGTTCTGTTTACGCGTGTGAGCGAGCGCAGGGGCTTCAATCACATTTGAGTTAGGATACGCAAAAAAAAAGTTCCATGCATAGAGAATGAAGTTAACTGCTCACAAAATTGGAGATTCAGTCTTATGGGGGGATATTAAAACTTGAGGACCGAGGGGACTTCTTTTTTTTTGGAGGGGGAGAGGGCGGGTATCCACTTGGACTTGGAGACGAGGGGTCGGGGAACCCCATTTTCATTTCGAGTTGAGTCGGTTTCTTATTTTTTATTCAAGTGCGCTTCGTAAAAAATTGGGGCCAGTGTTAATGGTTTGAAAAGAATATAATGTATGCATGCGAAGAAATACTTATCTTTCGAGTTAGAAAATGTCATTACTTATGTTGGAAATAAAAATTTTTTTCTTGCTTAATGAATCTTCTATCCAATATTTCACATCTTAATTTCATGTTGTTATACACTGAAAAAAAGTTTATTACATTTGTTTTTCTACCCTTAACATTTGGGATTTAGTGATAAAAAATATTAAAAATATCCAGGCCTTTTATTTTTTAAATATCATTCTATCTAATGTAATCTATTTGTTAAGGAGTAAAATAGAAATAAAATATAGGTAACAATTAAAAAATTTTTCGTTGGTAAACAATTGGAAAAAGGACAAATGTAATTAAACTAATATATTTCTGAATTTAAATTAGGCTTTAGGCCGGATAAGAAAGCAATACAGAGAAAACTCAATTTTCGTAACCAATTTGACTGATAAGGAATTACATTTCAGAAACTAGAAGATTAAAAAGGCTCGAGAAAATAAAAAATCTCATTTGTGACATTGGGACTTAAAATAATAAACTAATAAAAAGAAATTCAGACTGAGGAACTTTAATCCGACCGTACCTAAGGGAATAATTAGAACGAGCTTTAAGGTTTCGATTTTTGTTCTCTCCATAAGCCAGACAAAACAAGACTGATGGGATTCGGGGGAAAAACTCATTTGAAAAACCTACACTACCTATCGGCGACGCTAATACAATAATTAAAATCCCAAAGTTTCCCCAAAAGACACGCCGTCGAACAAATGAAAAGCGACAAGTCATATCTCTCCCTCCAGAGATATCTCCGCCATCATCGCAATCCGAGGAAACAAGAAGGAAAAGAATGGAACACAAATTGCAGAGGGACATCCTTCGAAAGGGAGGAGCGGCCTCTTCCAATCGATTTCGAATCCTTCACGGAAGAAAGGAGGAGGAGGAGGAGAGAGAAAAGTAGAAAACACACACGCACTCTCTCCTCCACACAACAGTTTCATTTCAAGTCTCGTTTGGGGAGACCCAGAAACGGGAGATGGCCCAAATGAAAAATGGAGAACTGTTGATATCTCCCAAATAAATAATGATTTCAGCCGGGGACGTCTGGGACACTTTCCGTAATGTTTCTTCTCCTGGAATTTTTCTCCACACCTCGGAGAGAGGTATAAAATAACTCGGAGTTCTTGTTGATGACTGCCAGAGGAAGATTGCTCTTGACGTGCTTGAAAGCTTTTCGGGAAATTGCGTTTAATAAGGGGAGAGGGGAACACTGATCCAATTAACGATGATGGAGCGCAGATGTCTTTTATGTAGACTATAATGGGCAGGGTCTTTCCGTGGAGCGCGTTGTTTTTAGTGTTGAAGAGTGTGATCTCTTCTGATCTATTTCTGACTCGGTTTATGCGGGTTGATTTAATTGGAGCTCTCCCTTTGGCGCTTATTCGTGATATGAAGGTAATATTGAATAATCGTTGTGAGTGATTTATTACAATGTTATGGATTGTGGTTCATGGGATATTCATGCGGTACGGTTGGCTATCCTCCATATGTACTGATGCATCATTGAATTGTTTGGATGGACCAATTAAATTCAGTATTAGTTTGATTATGGTTTGAGAATATATTAATACAATTCATTACTGAACAAATGACTGTAAAAATAATAAATGATAATTATTGGGTCCTGTCAAATAAACAATGACTTCAGATGTTTCTTCGAACACCTTTCTCAACGTTTCTTTTAAGCATATTTTTATCCTTCACTCATCAGAGAAAGCAGAATAAAATACCTAAAAAACATTTCAAATAATTGTAAAAATATTCTTACATATACGTACTACACGTTACGTTAATAATACGTAAAATTTCAACAATTAGGAGTTAGTTAATTTCATTAAAAGTAAATCTAGTTTTCTTAAAATGGGGAAAATTGGGACACTAAAACAGTCTCAGTGAATCACATCCCTTTTTTCTACATTAAATCTATTGATGGTAAGAATTTTATTTTTATTGCTTTAGATGTGCAATAAGGTGTTCAAAAAGGATCATAAAGTTGTTTAGAAACATCCCCCATTTAAGCAACGCCTCAGCTGAGCTTTCGTGCAGGGAGCAACACGATGATGGAAATCCTATGTTAAATGCCGCGAACTGAAACGCATTGTTTCCATCTTGACCCCGCATCTCATATGCAGAGACGCTACTACACCCCAAATCTGCGATGCGCTCTCCCCGCCGCCGCCGCTCTATATTCATGCGCCGCCATGTTTATTCGAAAGAAAGGAAGAAGAAGAGGAATGATACTCCCCATCCGAATGTTTGATGGCGTGCCACGCATTCGAATATGAAAAGTCCTATCTCCAGATCCGAAGGAAACTATTGTTTTATTTTTTCCTCTCTCTCTCCCTCCTCGGGAAAGAATTGGCTCCATTTTCACGCCTGGAAGAAACCGGGGTGATCCCTTCCACCACAATGGAACCCTGATGATGAAAGGTGTCGGGATATGATAGAGGGGGGGGGGGAAGAGAGAGAAATAATAATAGTAAAGAAAGAAGGAGGGGAGGGTGGCTAAACGCCATTAGTTCCGAGCGTTCCATCACTGACAAAGTTATTTATCTCCGCAGTGGTAATGATGAGCGCGATTCGCCACTTTATCATCTCCTGAAGAAGCGCTATCTGCTCCTTTGGCTCGTCGGGCGGAAGGGACAGGCGCTGGTGAATCATGGGATTGATTCCGCTTTTTGTCCGGGGAAGGGTTGAGGGGAAGATTAATATGGGGAGAGAGACCGATTTTACGTTTTTCAGCAATTTAGGTCGTTTTTTTTATCCGATTTTCTTTTCGATGAATTCCGGGAGTGAATTTTGGGTCGCTCTCTTGGAGGTGCCAGAAAGGTGGGGAAGGTAATGCTATTACTATAAAGGTCACCAAAAATCTAGTAGACAAAATATTGTACTACACTTTTCACGTATCTACACTTTGATTATATTTTCCAGCAGAGCCTTTTCGCACTTAAAACTAAAAGTTCAATGAAGTTGTGGTTCATAAAATTTTAGAGACCATAGGAAGGAACTGGTTTGGAAAGCCCAATCCAGAGGAGTGATTCAAAAGATAACCGTGGAAGAATAAAATCTTTACTGTTTGCCTAATGTACAGTTGATGGAGTTGCTGACTATTTGATTTGTGAACGTGGTCATAGCAAATTTACTATAATTGAAAGAAATTTAAAAGCTTTGCGGCAGTTTAATAAGATAAGAAATAGAAGAATAGGAGCAATAAATAACAGAAAAAATATTCAAATGTGGATTCAATCAAGGTCAGTATTTTTCTCGAAATTAAAATGTAGAGTAATAATTTAATTACAACGTGATATGAATTTGTATCAACTCTGATAATTTTCTTAATCCTTTAAATTTTTTCCTAATATCAATATTATTGCTCCTAAAGTGTATAAAGTAAACCTATTGATTCTCAAGGAACTCAACAAATATTAATTAGCGCTTCAAGATTTGAAACTATCCTCCCGAAATTCTCAGAACCGAACCAATAAGATCTAACGCAATTTATGAAACATCCCAATCCGCTAGAACGACCACCGGCGAAAATATCCTCGCGGAATAAAGCCGGATAAATCATCAAGACCGAGACCGAATTACTTTCCCGCCGCACACAGCCTACTAATTATGAAACCCCTCAATCGCTTTTAAGAACGGCTCAAACAAGACGGCCCACTCCGCTGCATTCCAATAAAGCACGTATGCATTAGAATCCTGATTGAATCGCGGGAGTTCGCCGAGCGTAAACGAACGGCCCCAAAAATCCTTTCCGAACCCATCCGAGTATCCCCGACTTCATGCCCGACTGCCATTTTTCACCAATCACCAGGAGCTCTGGTCAGCGAAAGAAGAAGCAGCGGCGGCGGCCTCCCAATTACTTCCAGAGGGCGGCTTCAAAGGCTCTAATTATTTACCGGGGGCCGCCCCGGGATTTGAAAGGGAATGCGCCCCATGCATATTCATGGGGCGTAGGTGTCCACGGCGGACATTGGGGATGATAAAGCGAACATAATGCCGGGATGATGTAGGGACAGTGATTAAATATTGAGAGCGGGTCTCCCGTAATCCTCTCGTTTCAGCTGCGAAGTGATGTAATTGAGCATTTGGCCGATGGAGAGTGTTTGCCTTGGCTTTGATTTCTTGAAAGCGGACACTTCAAAGGATCGCCAAATGGGATTTAGGACGGACGTCGGAAGCATTTTCGAGTGCCTCTCTCAATCCGAATTCAAAACCCATTTTTCATTTACTGAAGAATTACTCGCAGACTGAAAGGGTCGTCAATGGATAAGGATTATAATTAAAAGAGTCACATCACGGATAATATGATCTGTGTAACTCAATTTGTATTTCTAGTTTCCATTAAGAAATCTGAGATAAAAATTATCATCTAATAAATAACTCCGACAACTCTTCTCTTAGCTCTAAATCTCTTTTTCAATACAGTGTGCATATGGTTTCAAAGAAACTATTTTTAACTGATGTACAGGTTCAGTTCTGTAGGAGCATATGTTTCATCTAATTTAAGAGAATTGATGAAAACTGACAATTTTACTTATTATACATAATTGACGATTTTATTAAATTGGCCTCAATTGATGCATCAAGAGTGTTTTTTCATTTAACTCTACTTCATCTTAATTAATATAAATTTTTATTTAGATAAGTTACTCTGAAATATTAAACAAACCCAATTTGTAATTATGAAAGTAAAGCAGTCTTAAAGAAAATAAAATAAGAAATTGAATATCCCTTTCAGAATTTAAAATATAAGTTCAAAAGTGGAGGTAATTTATGTGATTAGATCTTTAAACTGTGTATCAAAGACATCTTCTCTCATGTGTATACTTGATGTTTTCATTTGGTTTGTGCTTTATGACATGATGACAATGTGATTCCGAAACCATTGCGTAGAGTTTCAGGGGTTGTTTACCTTAAGAAACTGTTGGATAGAAATGTGATAGCATGTTATTTGTAAAACCAGAAACGACTGATACGAGTCCTTGAAAAGCAGTCATCAAGAGTTGGATTTCATTAACTCCATTCAAAGATTTTGCGATTAAATTTAATCTTCTTGAAACAAGTTCTTTCCTACTCAGTTTGCCCAAGGTTATACCGCCATCTCTGTCTTTATAATTCATATCCCTTTTTTTTCACCACCTTCGACAAAAAAACCCTCAAATTTCCCTAAATGAAATTGGAACGCAAGCAAGAACCCGAGGCTTATCAAGCCCGAAAAAAAACCTCTTTGAGTTTTAATTGTGTTTAATGAAGGTTAAAAAGCTATTTGACAAGGGAATCTTCCGTCCCAGTTTTATTATACTTTCTGCTGCAGCTTTCACGTATAAAAAGCCCCATCGCAAAAAGTACACCTTCTCCCCACTGAAGCAAAAAATCCATGGCGCACACTTTTTAATACCGGCAAACTACTCCGGTGCGTTTATTTATGGTAATTGCTAGCGCCATGTTCCGGCGTTGAATAAACAATTACTCCGTATCCCAGAAAAAGTGAGTGTACGGGGCTCATATAGCTACTCCACGGGCCTTGGAATAGCAGGGAAGTTGCAATTATCCCTTGGGATCGAATGGCACTTTTTTCCTTTACTCTCATTAGAGATAATGACACAGGGGCTATCATTTTCGATGAAAAGGGAGAAAAAGGTTTTTTTTTTTTCATTTAAGCCGAGGCAAGCATTTTTTTATTTATGAGCTTTTATTCCTTTTTTATTGCCTCGTCAAACATGCGCCCTCGGATGACACTTCTGTGTAGAGGGTTTTTATGTTCTTGCAAGAACTGGTGGCATGCCTAGGGAGACGTGGCATAAAAAAGATTTAAAGTTTTTATAATTACTTTCTGGGTAAAACACGAGTTTTTTTTAGGGTGATGTGTGATGGTGGTATGGAAAGCTCGTTCCAGCAAATAGAGACAAAAAGTAACCAGGTTTTTTTCTTTCATGGGCTGATAGATACTTTGATGTTTTTGTAAGGGAGGGAAATGGTGGAAGAATTCACTAATTTTGAAATAAATTTTGTATATTTTTTTTGGACTGCTGTGTAAGGTTTTTAAAATTGAAATGTTTGTACATGTTTTAAAATGAGTTTAAAAATTTATAAAAGCTAATTCAACAATTAAATATTTGAGGTACATACAAATAAACGAGTTTTAGGTTTTTGTAACGCTTGTTTAAGTATCTTTTTTAATTGGAATTGTGCAAATTTTATTTTATATCATTTAAAATTATTTTTATAACATAATAACCACTTGTAAAATTTTCTCCTTTAAAATATTGTTATGGATTTTTATGTTCAAAAATTCACACTTCTCCAATATCTTGTTCGATTGTAAAGAAATAACCCCCCTTACTCATTACCTAGTCAGAAATTGGACGTTTCCTGCGTTATCATATTAAGATATTTATAGAATCACAGTATATTATCTAAACCTGAAAAGTTTGAAAATGGTTAAGGAGTGTAATGCTATAGAAGTTCATTAAACTCAACTTCTTTTGAGAAAAAGTAAATGGTTATTCAACTATTTTACATCTTATTAATCGAGTTAAATTCATATTAAAAAGAATCATTTTACTTCATGAGGCTTCATAGTACCATGGTAAATTAAAAAAACGCTGGAAAATATTATCAATAAACAATTATTAATAATTAAATGAGGAAGCAAGTGCACAAGAATAATGATCTCTTAAAAACTGAATAGTCAATTTATAAAAAATAGTACTGCAACAAATTTCTAAAAAAATTGAATTCAAACATGTATAAATGCTAATAGATATTTCTATTCTGTAACCACCAGATTTTTTTAAAAATATAAATTTAGAATTTTTCTTAGAAACAGAACATTACTTGAAAAGTTATTCAAAAATTTTGAAAAATTTGATGTTCGAAAGGTTGATCTCCCTATTGGCGGTAGTGTTGTCTTCCTGTTATAGAAATTGGTAGATATTTTTGAGCTCCAAAAGGTTATTTTCTCCTTTCTTTTCTTTAATCCCTCATTCAATTAAAATCAAATTAAATCAATCGGGATTAAAATCAAATTGGCAATATATTCGAAATTGACATTATTAAGGCTGTTAATGTTTTACATTAAAGTATATCTCTCTGGCCTTTATTAATAATATTTCCAAAGCAAGAATAGATAAAACAATGCCATTGAAGTGGACGCGAAGAGTTTAATATTTTAGCTGGTCACTTCCCATACGGTTCCGATCCGCAATATAAATTAATCCCTCCCATCTCGTCGAAGCCAGCCAAGCACGGAAGCAAAGAGTGGAACCCCCCAGATTAATCAAGCCCCGCATTCCTCCGAGCCAAAACAAAAATGGCGGCGCCCCTGCCCGTCCGTGCCGAAACGCATTAACCAGCAGCAGGAGGCGGACAACTCCGCTCCGACGCAACTATCAGCGATCACTGCTCACTGATTCGGATCCGCAGCCCTGACCACTTCATAGCACCCCTCGCTCTCCCCAGAGGGGGGGGGGCGAAGGAGGAGAGAGGAGCGGCGGTAAATTAGTTTGCATGTTGTCGACGCGAAGTGGAATATTAAATTATTTACAGGCCGGCGGCTCGGTTAATTCCGCCGCCGAAACGTTTGTCCGTGCGCCGGCCCGTGTCGGCATTAGCATAACGAGGGGGGCCGGGCGATTGTCTCGCACCAATAACCGGCTTTAAATTGCGGCCCGCCGGTGGTGGTGATTTACGCCCGACGCGCCCCGCGAAATTTACATCCCCTTTAAGAATGCCCCGGACTTTCTAATTGAACCCGGCCGGCCCGAAAATCGAATGAATGAATGAATCGGGACGGGGTAATCGCGCGGGCCGGCAGGGCTGCCCGCCGCCACGGGGCAATCCAATCTGGGGCCTGCTGCCCCTGGAAGCAATTAACCCGAAATATGCGAGTTGCTCTCTCTGTGTGGGTAATGTGTAATATGCACTGCGCATTGGTCACTTCGATATGTATATTTACTGGCGGTTGACTAGGGGATAGCCGTTCGAGTAACATTTGAGTGAGTGGACTTAATGTGCAGTATGATACATTTCCCATCAAAAGGGATAAATATTTTTTTCTATTTAATTTTTTTTAGGAATTTCGCATTCTGTATTTTTTTGGGTTGTTTACAAAGTGTAAATTTGATATACTGTACACATTTTAATCCAAAACAAAATAAATAAACGAATAGCAATTGGAATTTAAGGGCTAATGAAGAAGATAGCCAGAAGTAGTATTATTTTTATTTACCAAGTACAATAGGTAAATACCAATTGTTAAATTTTATATTTGTCTTTATACTCAAATTTTTTCAATTGATGAATTTGAATAATTGGACTAAAACAGTGGTTTGAAGAATTTTCTAGCTATAGTATCAAACTTTTCCATTGTAAAAAGTCGTAGATGAGATTATCTAATCAATCTTGAGTGACTTCTTTCGCAAAATGGAAGTCCCCAGAAGAACACCAGAGAGGGTAAGTGCTTTAGAAAGACTATGAAGCATCACTTAATTTTCTTGGCTGCTGCAATGATATTTACGAAAGCTTAGAATCAAGTTATTTTGAATTTGGATATTATTTTAAAATTTTAACATAAAATTACATTTTTCTAGACTGAAACCTTCACAACTCCTCAATATACTACCTCACAACTCTACTTATCTCCAGCCAACAGCAAACAAACCCCACAAGGTGCACGCTTCTCCCCAAAACCAATCCAAACAATTAAACCCCCGTAATTCCCCGTAATTACCCCCGCGCTCCGTTACCCCCCACCGGATTACCCACCCCCCTCAATCGGAAAAACCCCCGCGAAGAAAGCGGGGGTAATTAATAACATCAAAGCTCAATTTGTGACGCTGCGATCGATCGGCGGCGTGAGAACACAATTAGCGACTTACCAACAGAGTCAGCATTTGTCTTCGCTCGCGACTACAACCCTCCCTCCCCTCCAGAGCAAACACAAAGAATACCTTCCGGATTGGAAAAGGAAAGGGACGCCTTTTTGTTTTTTCCCTCCTCCCCCCTTGTGGAGTCCCCTGAGGGGGGGAGGGAGAGGGATGCGGTGGAGCTCCTTCGCTCTTGAAGCGGATCGGTGGGTTTCCCCTTCTCTCTCTCTCTCTCTCTCTCTCTCTCTCTTTTGGAGCTACTGGATGGAGAATGCTCTCCTCCTCCTCTTCCTTCTCCTGAGTTGTGAGGGGGCGTGCGCAAAGTGAGAATGGGGAGGGGGAAGGTCGGGTTTTCGGGGTGGTGGAGTTGGGGAAATGAAGCGCTAAGCCTTAGAACGGAAAGGTTTTTTTGGTAGTTAGTTCAGTATTTCTCAGGTAGCACAAAAAAGTACACTATCTTTCTATCATTGTTGCTCTTTATCAAAGAGACCCCCTATGAAATATCGGCCAATATCGACGACTTGGCTCAGTATTGGTTTTTGCTGGTCAATATCGTTTCTCGGACAATAATAACATAGGTCAGCGATGAAAAAAAAATACAAGGAAGGTAAAAGCTAAACTTTCCAAACATACGTCACAAGTCATCTTCATGTACTCTCTTAAAAGTTTGAATAGTTATTAACTTTAACTTAGAGGCCGTTCAAATATTACGTAAGCAAGTTTTTGGTAATTTTTTACCCCCCCCCTCCCCCCTTGTCAGAATAAATAAGCAAACCACAAACACCCCTTTCATAATTACGTAAGAAGACTGTCCGACCCCCCCCCCTTTGTTTTTTTTTGTACGAAATCTTAGGTAATGCTTAGATTTCTAAAATTCATTGTTCTCCATGAACACTTAACCTATCGTTAGAATTTTCCTTGTGACGAAAGCTTAAAATATTTTTCCTAGTTAATTTTTTAAAAATTTATTTTTGGTTAAATTTAAAATTATTTATGCTAGAAACGAGCGATTTTCAAAAATGCAGTGTTTGTGACATCTTACGTAAGCATCACTCTTACTCCCCCTCCCACCTTGTCCGGAAAGTGCTTACGCAATATTTGAACGGCCCCTTATCAATAACTTAATCAGAATATTTTCCTTAAAAAATATCCAGCTCGTCTATTAATAACTATTGTTATATCAACATTCTGGAAGAAAATGCAAACCAATGAATCTTTTAAATTTAGTATTGTACCGCCAAGTAACTCGTTAGTATACTTACAGCCATATTCACAGCCATCAGCGTCAGTGTTAAATCCTCGGTGAAAGAAGAATTCAACCAATCAGAGTCAACGGAAACCTACTTTTTCTTTCTTTAACTGCTGGTTAACCTCGACGCTGATGGCTATGAATATGGCTGTTAGTGTATTATCACACCTAAATGACACTCTATGCTTACAATAATTTCGATTATCAGACTAAAAATTTCAGGCAAAATGTGTGACATTTTAGTGTGAAATAGCATATCTGTAAGTTTTTAGAATACTTTTATCAGTCTTTGAATGATATTTAATTTTAGAGAGTACTTTTTTAACACGTGAAAATTTTTTTTTCCATATAAAATATGCAGTCATATGGTCATTGTGATTGGTTGCATAATAAGTTGTTTGACAGTATACTTGCTTTATAACTGTGACCTTATCCGTAATCTAAAAAAATGGAAATATTTTAATATTAAGGATTAAAAAAAACCCGACAGCTTACTGCAAATTCTCAAAATCCAGACATTTTGATACCTGAAATGTGTCATTCGGATCAGTAATAAAAAAGTTTTTAGCTGGAAACGATTTACCAAAGACTTTTTTTCAGAAAAGAGAGATTTTAGGATCCATTATACAAATTTATGTATAGCAGCCTATCGTTTTAACTTAATAATCGTAAAAATTTTTTGACTTTTATTAAAGTGTATTTAAAATTTATTCTTTTAGTGATCATTTTATTAGATTGAAATTCTTTTTAAGGAAGTTTTCGCGGAAAATAACCTTTTCTTAGGCATGCGCAAAATGAATGGAAAATGTTTAATGTAAAGATAAGAATTTGTGTACTCTTTCTGATTATACACAGAAAAAATAGAAGTATTGTATAAAAACGGTCACCCCAAAAATAAAAATACAAGTAAATAAACTAAATATTATGTTCAGGCGAAATTTGTCTAATTTTATGTCAGTGTGTAATGCAATTCTGATATGGATGTCACTCTTAATTGCTGTTGCGGATGTGGTTATCCTGAAAAGGAATTACTCAACTTAGGGATGTTTTGTTTACAATCAACTCTAAAATTTATCAAAAACTTTATTTGCTCTTTTGATTTTAATAGGTTTCTGGAATAGTTCAAGTATGGACATATTTATTTCAGTATTAAAGTATTTTTAATACTTATTTTCAAAAGATACGAGAATAATTATTTATTACAGTAACAATAGAGTGTATAAATAATATTATAATATAATGTTCCAGGATTTGTTTATTTATTCCTCCCTTTTGGATGTGATAATTTCTTTAATATCAAAGAAGTTTGTAAAGCTCTTATTTGTGTATTTAAAAATAGCTATAACTATAGAAGTATACAACTTAAAAACATGAAATCAGGTTCATTTTGTTAGTAGTTTTATTATCTTTCATTTTGTGTGCATCATTAACAACCTTTCTTCAAACTTTTTTTTTTCAAAATTTAAAATATCTGAAAAAAAATTGAGGCTTATTACTTCCAAAATAACAATTTCTACCAAATTTCAAGTTGGAAATCAAATTATTCATATAGAAAAAAATAAAAACCATAGAAATTTTCGTAAGTACCTAAAACCGCACCGCTTCAAATAATACTCACTCATTCAAAATATTACACATAAATTTCAGAAAATACAACTCTTTACAGATTCCGTTCAAAATCTTACAGAGTAAGCTCCCAATTTAAGGATTATTCAAAATTTTTCGATTTCACCTGAATATACCATAGAATTATGTTTACATATTTTTTTTTACCTCTAACACCACTTAAATCAAAGCAGATTAAAGGTTTTAGAAGATAAAAGAATAAATTAAAAACACAATTCCAAATAATAAAAAGTTAACTCAAACCTGAAGCATTTGAACACTAAAAAAAAACCAGTCGAATTTACAGAAAAAAACTGTCAGCCAGGACGCCAGTTTTTTCCCGTTTATTTCACAGATATCTTCTGTGATATTTTACAGACTTTCCATTTTATAAAAAAAAATAATTATAAAATTATAAAAAAAAATGGAAAGTCTGTAAAATATCACAGAAGATATCTGTGAAATAAACGGGAAAAAACTGGCGTGCGTCCTGGCTGACAGTTTTTTTTTTGTAAATTCGACTGTTTTTTTTTTACAGTGACGCTATTGAGAAGGAGGCTAAACCAGTTGGCCTCATCATTAACCAGGATAAAACGAAATATATGCCGGTTATTCGAAATGTTTCTACCTCAACTTGTTTTTTGATGGGAAATTACAGATTTGAAACAGTTACAGAGTTTGTTTATCTCGGATCGATGTTTAGCAAAAACAATGAGATCATTCCTGAAATAAGGAGGCGAATAGCTGCTGCTAACAGAGCTTTTTACGGATTAAGGCATTTGTTAAGATCTGACTTTTTATCAAGAAAGACGAAGCTTTTGCTTTATAAGACCCTCATCCGTCCTGTTCTGACTTACGCTTCAGAGATTTGGACCATGACCATGAAGGAGAAAAAGATTTTAGGGACTTTTGAGAGAAAGATTTTAAGAAGTATTTTTGTAGGTACCCAGGAAAATGGTGTCTGGCGTAGAAGATTCAACACTGAATTATATCGAATGTTCAAAGAACCGGATGTCGTTCATTATATAAAAATAAGCCGCCTCAATTGGGCAGGGCACGTCATTCGCATGAACAACAGTAGTGTTTTGAAGGAAATTTTTACAGCCAGGCCAGTAACCACGCTAAGAAGAGGAAGACCTAAGCTCCGTTGGGTGGATGCTGTTGAGGGGGACTGTTTGACCCTCAAGACTAAAAATTGGAGAAGTTTAGCTGCTAGCAGGGGCGGCTGGAGTCGTCTAGTTCAGAAGGCCTTGGCCCACCCTGGGCTGTCGCACAAAGAATGATGATGATGATGATGATAACTCAAACCTATTATGTGGCATGGCAGTCTAAGGAGAGAGATAGATGATCCCGAGAGATTTTCACATCGATGTAATCCATAGCAATGCTGCAATTAACTCAATTAACTAGATGACTAGGAAATTAAATTTTCCAATTTGTCCAAAATGTTTAGTTTTAGCTTTCACAGTTCATCTTACCTAAAACCCCAGATCCTTGGATATACCCTGTTGTTCATTTATTGACATTGAAGAAAAATCCCTTAAATTACTGCAAATTATTTGAAGTATAAATATTGAGTCAACTTTCTATTTGGAATTATGTTATGTTAAGCAAAAATTAAACATCAATACAATTCTAAGGAATATTAAGGTGAATTCAATGTATTTTGAATTAACTTTAAGTTGGGGGCTTATTCTGTAAGATTTTAAACGAAACCTCTGAAGAGTTGTATTTTCAAGTAGTATCATATGAATTGGTCATTTAGAATCATATGAACGCCCTGAAGGGATTTTGCGTATTTTCCATGAGTTAATAGCTTTTTTTTTTGTATTATTTGAGGGGGTGTATAAGGACTACGAAAATTTTGATGGTTTTATTGTTTTTCTACATGATTTAATTTGATTACCAACTTGAAAATTTGTAGAAATGTTTATTTTAAATGTTAATGAGCCTCAAATTTTTTTATATTTTTTTTTAAATTTTTCAGTTGTTTAAATTTTAAAAAAAATTTGAAGAAAAGTTGTTAATGATGCACACCAATTGAATGAGAACCAAATTATCATAATAACCTGTTTTCATGTTTTTAAGTTAGTTCTAAAGGTATAGCTATTTAATAAATGAAGGAAAAACAACTTTACAAATTTCTTTTATTTCCTTCTTGTGTATAACAGCTTAGTTATTAAAAATAAATTATTGTATTTTAATTCTTGTCAGTACTCAGATTTCTGTTCATCAATGCCTCATTGATGCCCTCATTGGGACAACTGATGAGAGAGGAAGAGACCATCTACGATCTGCTGATGCGACACAATCTTTTGGACTTGGTTTAGGGATGCCTAAACCAAGGGGATAAGTAACAAAAAAAAAAACAGTTAAACGTAGCTGGTAATAGAATTGTTTTAGTCGTGAATGTTTTGTGTATTTATCAATTTGGTTTGAAACATTTACACAGTTAAGATTACAGTATAACTATTTAAACTGAGGGAAACATTGGGTTCTCAACCCTTTTGGAAAATGGATTTTTTATATGAAAATTGTAAGGATAATTTTGGTTATACTGTACTGTAATTAAACTATAAAATACCAGAGAGAAATGCCTCATTAAATTTCTGAAGAGCATATTGAACATTCAAACGCAAATTATGCACTGTCCGAGAAACAAAGCATCGTCTCTCCAAATTAACCATCGCAACATTGAAGCCGTACTCATTACGGATTCAGAGCAATTCCGCTACAAAATAGCGACCCGACCCAATTTAAAGCAGCAGCAGACTGTCACTTTTATCTCTTTCCAGCCACTTTCGCCACCATTTACTTCACATTAGTTTAAATTAAAAGGACTTTATCAAAAACCTCCCTCCGATATTAATAGCGACAGCGCAGCGATAAACGCGAATAAATTGAAAACCAGAACCCTTTGAAAAACAAACCGGAATAAAAAGAAGAGGAGAAGCTTTTTCCCCCATTAACTCGTTAACTTATAACCCCATGTAAAATTTATAATTACAGCCCTGGAAAGAAGTTCGTATAATTACTCGGCTTGATTAGTGGAAGTCCCCTTTTTTGGTTTTGATGCTGCCGCTCCGAGTCAATAAGGCTCTCCCTTTAATTTCCAGCTAATGTTAATGATTAAACAAGTGTTAATTTTATGGAGGGGGGTGTCCCCCGCGGCCAGCGCGTTAAACAAGTAGTAATTAACCCCCGATACAATCTTCTTCTGCGTGTTTGTGATATTTTTTAGCGGCTCTTCTTCATTATTTATTTTCCCGCCCCTGCTCAATCATTAAGTCGTATTTTTCGTCCGCCCGTAAACGCTTCTGGCGACGGGCTTAAAACAATTCCCCTAATCTTATTAAGGAGCATTAAGGTTTAGGAAATTAACGGGAGCAGAAAAAAGGGGAGAAGAGAGAGAGGAACAAAATAACGGGCTAAAACAAAGAGGTAATTAAATCATTCGGCAAGATTTCCCAGTAATTAAAAGGCAGGGAGGGGAAGTATTATGCCCTTAATGCGACGCTGCTTACGAGTCGGAAGTTATTTCCGGGACCGAGCATTATTTGTTCTCTTCTTTCCCGGATCGAATCTTTTCGAAAGCGTGATTTTGGAGTTAATTCCTAGAATAATTAGGAATACCGCAAGCCTGCGTACTTTTCGGTGTTGTTTGTTTGGCAGGAAATCGAAATTACCTGGGGTGGAAAAATCGCTTTTAATTCGCTGTGCAAGCAATGCTGATGCGAATAGGTCATGTGTTACACTATACACCCAGGGCGAAGTATCCAGGGGACTTTCGATTAGCGCGGATGCAGCGTGATATACGTTTTTTAGCAGGTGTGATGGGCAATTGTTTGAATTAAAGTTGCGCAATATTTAAGTCGAGCTGTAATTAAAGTAATTAGAAGCATTACTTACCTAATAAGATAGGGGAGGGAGAGATATAAGTTCATAAGCTGGGTATTTGGCGTAACCTAATCCTGTAACCAATTAATTTTAAAATTATAATCATTTTTTTAATCTATTTATTTATCTATATCTATGATCTTTAATTTAATCTATACTTATCTCTCTATATATAATGAAGGTGTCCCTGCCTGGGTTCCTGGGTTCCTGGGTTTGTCCGGAACAGATTTGGCTCAATTTCTCCAAAACTACCCGTCCGAATCGAACCAAACTTGGTACACATACGTATGGGGACGGGGGAAAGACAATGACATCATTTCCAAATTTCTAAAACCACCCCTTCACCCCCTTTTAGGCCTTTTTGAAAAAATCACCTTACTTCTCCACTAAAGAAGATCTGTTTAACTCGCATTGTTGCAAATAATACAACAAAAACAATTTTAAACATAAAACAAAGTATTTAAAGATAAAACTTGGCTAAAATTGTTTTAAAAAGGTTATTAATAATTTAAAAAATTAAAAACGGCCCTTATAAAAAACTTTATAACAGTATTTTCTTATTAAAAACTTCATTTTCCATGAAACTTTAAGTTGAAATAGAAAGTTTTAAGAATTAGACTGGTTAAAGTAAAGATTACATCATGCAGTTTTTTTAGAAAGTTGATGATAGAAACACTAGATCAATTTGTTATTTAACCTTATAATTTGTTTCTTTGGTGTAGTTTAACGGGATTTTTTTTTTTCAATTTAAACAGGGGGTATTTACAAATTTTGGGATTTCAAAAGTCTGTAATAATTTTAATGGATTTTTTTCACTTAGAATGGATAATTGGGTAACTGTCGTAATTAAATGTGCAACACCGGAACTGGATGGTTAGGTTAGATTTACACAGTTGGAACCGGGAGGGAAAAGGCACAGGGAGCACGGTGATGAAAATGCACCGGGAACACCGAGATGAAAAGGCACCGGGGACACCAAGATGAAAAAGGCACCGGGATATGAAAAAATACTGGGAACACCGGGATATGAAAAACTACCAGGATGATTGGTAATTATGGTTACAGAAAATTAGGCATGTAACTTGAGAAAATTTTAATAAATTGATACACTCCACCCGTGCAAGGCCGGGCATATCAGCTAGTTATTAATAAAAGACTGTTTCCAATTTACATTTTATAATGTAAATTGTTCTTTGAAACTTTAAGTAAAGTTTCTTTGACAATGTTCACTCTAAAATTTAAGTAGTATTAGGTTGGTTAAAAATAATACTCAAAAGTTTTTTTTTTTATTTCCAATGGCAGTAATTAAACAGTCACAGCAAAAAAGAACTTAGAGAACAAGATGAAAAATAAAAAAAAAAACTGTAACAAAGTTCATTAACCAAGTAAGTATCTCGCCTCCCAGTAACACTCAGGGAGAGAACTCTTTTGCAAAGCAGGGTATCGGAGGAGATGCTCGGAATACTCAAAAGTAATATTCGTCATTAGTTTAAAAGTTCTTGTACTATTTTATCTCAAACAAAAATTTGATTGCGTTACTGCTAAAGAGTCTCAAGAATCAATATTTTTTAATATTCTAACTCAATGACTTTAAAAACATGAATAAATTCGCCCCCAGTCATTAAATAGTATAAAATGTAATAACAGCAGTATTATTAAATAATTCAAATATTCTAAGAGATCAAAAATATTGCCTGAATGTTAAATATATTAAAACTTAAAAACTAATTTTGTTAATGCTTGGTATTTTAAAAATAAATAAATCCGTCCAAATTGTTAAATCTATGCCAAGCCTTTTCTTTAATTTATACAAGGAAATAATACAAATTACCTTAAAAATTGCAAACATGATTACTTCTCGGAACAGAAAGCTATTGAGTTCTCTCTCAGGACTTAAAACACTTACAAACCAATGACAATCACAATATGCAAATTTTAATAAAACTCAACTCACACTTGAACTTTAAATAACACCCACCCTGCATACAAAACGGTAAGGAAGGACATTACCAACAGCTTTTCTCCCCAAAACACACATCTTTACGCCCCAATTTCCCTTCAAAATATCCCCTTTGAATGTGTTCGTCGATTTACCCGCTTCAGCTAAATTGCTTTCATTTCTTCCATCAAACACTTCAAAGGCAACTTCAAGTGTTAATCGATACCCTCGCCTTTTCTTAGGGAGCCTCTAGCCCGGAGCCAGCCGATCTCCCTCTCGAATTATTAACTAATGACTAAGGGAGGTTTTCACGAGTTTTCTCCGTTTCTCTCGTTTGAAGTAAGGCCATGTTTTTATGAAGGGAATCTTCCAGGAATCGCTGACACATCGGGTTCCGTTACATTATGGAGGGGGGGGGAGGGGTAATGAAACTCCAGAGTTTGTTCTGGATCTTTTAAAGGTCTCTTAAAAGATGGCAAAAATATTCAAGAGAGAAGTGGAGTAGTATATTGGAGCTTGTTTTGTTTATGAAAGGGTGGAGATGCTGAGGAAAGAGCTCGATTATCAACTACTGGCATTTTTGAGTGTTGTTAAATTTTTATGCTTCGCTCGAATGCGTCTTTAAGCATAAGGTACTCCTACTTTATGGATAATGGGGGAATAAATTTAAAGTAACCAATATTTACGGAGAGAAAAAAGATTCTATTCATGTATGGATTCAGTTTATTGAAATAGGTTTTCAGTTCTTTAGAATTTTAGAATGTTTTGATAATTTAAGTTCAAAAGAAGCAAAATCAAAACGCAAGTGAAATTTAGTGTCTAGTAAGTATACTTACATGCCTGAAATTTTTTTTTATTTATTATATTGAATTTAACAAAGTTCAATATCATGATTTTTTATTGTTATGTAATTAATGGAAATGTGGTATATTTACTTTTACTTCTTTTCTTTCAAGGAAAATAATTACATAACATTGTATAGTATTTGTTTTAATTACTAAGGAGTGTTATAGCCCCCTGCTAGCTATCGTTCACCAACCCCCGTAAACTGCTTAGGCAGGACCTTTCGAATTACTTCGCAATCCTCACAAAACCCAGCTTACTGTACTACTTACTTTATAAAGCATGACAAAAAATATTGTTCTTGATTGAAGAACTTTATACCTGGCTATTTTGATTTGTAAACCAGGCAAACTAGGGCATATTGCCATTGCGACTTACAGTTAGTTACCTGTGTTCAAATATCAGAGAATTTTTATCTACATTTAGTTTGTGAAAAGTCTGACCTTGAGGTTAAATAATTTTTAGAGAAAATGCAATCTAATCTAATCCAACTGCACGAATAACACTATCTTAAAAGTTACAATATTTATAAATTCTACCTTATCAAAAATTTTAATCAAAATTTTTTCCTTAAAAATATTAAGCAAGTCTACTAATAATTATTGTTAATCAACATTCTGAAGAAAAAACCAGACAATCAATGAATCTTTTAAATTTTAGAACTTTGTACCAAGTACCAAGTAACCTAGTGTTTTATCATTCATATTTATGTTTAAACCCCAGAATGGACTCTAACCGCCTATCTGGTTCGAGACTTCACGGAACCAACACGTGACCTACAACTGAGCTTGCGATTGGTTACCACAGATACTACACTAGTAGATCTACTAGTGTAGTATCTGTGGTAACCAATCGCAAGCTCAGTAGGTCACGTGTTGGTTCCGTGTGACGTCAGACGGTTAGAGTCCATTGTTTAACTTTACAATAACTTTTAAGCTACTAAAAATAAAAAGAGACAAAACCTAAATTACACTCAATGTTTAAACACAATAATGGACTCTAACCGCCTATCTGGTTCGAGACTTCACGGAACCAACACGTGACCTACAACTGAGCTTGCGATTGGTTACCACAGATACTACACTAGTAGATCTACTAGTGTAGTATCTGTGGTAACCAATCGCAAGCTCAGTAGGTCACGTGTTGGTTCCGTGTGACGTCAGACGGTTAGAGTCCATTGATTTTAGAAAATTTTATTCAAAATGTGTGAAGTTCTATATTACTATATGAAATAGTACATCTGTAAGTATCTACACTGTAAAAAAAAACTGTCGAATTTACAGAAAAAAACTGTCAGCCAGGACGCCAGATTTTTTCCCGTTTATTTCACAGATATCTTCTGTGATATTTTACAGACTTTCCATTTTATAAAAAAATAACAATTAAAAAAATGGAAAGTCTGTAAAATATCACAGAAGATATCTGTAAAATAAACGGGAAAAAACTGGCGTCCTGGCTGACAGTTTTTTTCTGTAAATTCGACTGGTTTTTTTTACAGTGTAGAACACTCTTATCAGTCTTTGATGTATAATAAGTTGTTTGATAGTTGATTGTTATTAACTACAATCTTAACCATAATCTAATAAAATGGAAATAATTTAAAATTAGAAATTTTTTATTCAGAAATCCGTTTAGCTTACTCGGAATACTCAAAAGAATCCGAACACTTTGATATTAAAAATATGCTAAACGAGTCAGTAATTAATTTTTTTTTCTTCTGGAAACCGTTCAACAATTTTTTTTTTCTTTTAATAGAGATCCTACATTTCGATAGATATCAATGATTGCTATTTGTTCAGCAGTGCATCCAGTATTAAAAATTCATAAATCACACAAGAGTAAATAAATAATGATGCTTTGTTTTCTATTGGTATGATGCTTATTTTCTATTTAATTAGTCCCTATAAATAAAACTTTTATTTGTTTTTCAAAACCCTCTTTGTTGCGAATATTAGCGAAAATAATTGAACTGGACTAGTGAGTGTATCATTCGAACAAGTAATTCAGATTAATTTTAATTATTTATTATCTTTAACTTTTAATTTAGTGGTATCGTTTTAAATATTTTTGAACTTATATAATGTAAACAGAATTGTAAAATGAAGGAATTATAATGTCATCTGGAAAGTTCTGTTGGTTTTCGCCAAATTTCGTGTTTTAAATTAATTTTGGAAAAACTGGTAACATAACAAGTTGAGATTTCAAACAAAAGGGATTTTGATTTAGGTATATTTATGAATTTAGTGTACAATTTTAGTAGGGTGATATTATTTCATTTCAAAATGGCGGCTTTAAAAAAAAGACCGCAAGAGCTTTTCGTAACATTTTACTCTGCCGCTTAAAAAAAACCTCGGGACTTAGTTTATACATTTTGTTCAGTACCAGTTTTTGAATTATTTTAGTTTTTATCAGTTTATTTAGTTACTATAAAATATTATTTATCTTGTTTTAACTTAAATATTACAACAACACGTTTATTTTGGTTCATGCACGTTTTTGACTCTTTTTCTGAATCTGCATTCGGCCCTACATCCATCAGGGAGATCCATTCAGATGGTCCCAGATCAATTACCTCCCAGAGAAACAAACACATGAACTAAATACATCAATTGATTAATTATTCACAATGCCATACGAACTACTACATTAATTGCTGATTTCTTCAACCCCCTTCCTTCCAAGAAGCCCAATTTTGATTTCCCTTCCGAATATGGCGGTGCCGACTCTTAAGAGCTTCCTCATGGCACACGAGAGAGAAGTATTTAAACAAATTGTAGCCCCGAAAGACAAACCCCGCTTTAATCAAATGGGATGCCGAGCGTCATTATTTCTGGGGGATCGCATTGCCATCGTCTTTTATTGCTCCCGAGTATGAATGGCAAGATTATTAATAAATACCGTAAGAATTATTAATTGTGAAGGAGGAATTCAAATTTAATAGATTTTCTCTGGGCTCTCGTTGGGGGAGCGTGCACTCTTATTAATTCGGTCCGATTGAAAGATTCCATTTTAGAGCGCGCTCGCCAAGAATAAATTATCTCAACGCGTCGTTCCGGAATGGAATGGTTGCGTGTTTATGCAAGACCCTCTATATAATGGCCTCACAACTCGGACGGGTGACGTCACATTTTCCGCCACCTTTGACGTCACATGCAAAACGACGCCATGTTTTATAATTCATTTTCCGCCACCTTTGACGTCACAGTGACGTAGTTGTCAGGCTTTGTATATAGAGGGTTTTGGTTTATGGCGCGTTCGAAAGTGTTGCTTATCGTTTGCTTGGAATTCGCTTTTGTTTGAGTTTGGAATAAAAAGGGTGGGTTGTTTGAGAGCGATTTTAATATCAATGGAGGAATTGCGCTGTGGGAGAAAATCGTTTGGGATTTGTATTTGTGAGGTTACGGTTGTAGGCAGTGGGTTCTCGTGCTTTTCTTTAAAAAGGATTTGTTTATAAAATTTTGTTGAGTGCATGAAATTTAGTTGATGGGTGGTTTCTCAACTCTGCATTAAGTGATTAACTTCTTATTTGTTACTAGCTGTTACGACCCGGCAAAGCCGGGTCTTACAGCTAGGCTAGCCTTTTATGCGAGCTTCGCTCGTTACTACTTCAAGTTCCTATTAATTATACATTAAATAAGAAGTTTAACTTTAATAATTTATTATTGTTGAATTAGAAACCAACTTCCCTAAAAGTAACTTTTTAACCTTTATTAAGTAAACCAACTTTCTTGAAAGATATTTATTTAAAAGCTATTATATTATTTTAAAATTTTAATTACTTTTATTTATTTATTTTTCTGATTATTGCGAGATGGCATCGAGTCAGTGAGTGACGTGGGCTTTTATATTTTTCTGATGATTATGATTATTATTGCGAGATGGCATCATAGTGTGCGAGCGTTCCATTCCAGAATCAGTGAGTCAGTGAGTCAGTGAGTGACGTGGGCTTTTATATGAGAGATGTAAAGAAAGGGAAGATAAAACAAAAACAGAAAATAAGAATACTCCTTATTAACTTAAGAATACTCCATGCGCGGGTGAAGATCCTTCGCCCGTGCAAGCAGGCTAATGACACAATCACTGAAAATGTCTACCGCAGTTGTGACGAAACGTCTAGTGTTTTATCTTTTACTACTTGACCGTAGCCTTCAAGCTCAGAAGAAAACTTTTATCTTTATAAATCCGGCCGTGAAAGCATCTGTTCTTACATTAAAAACATTAAAGTTTCAAAAATAGAATAACTATTACGGGGGAAATTAAAATATCAATAAAGTAGTGGTTGAAATCAATTAGTCTGTAAATGAGTTTTAACTATTTCAGCTGTCAAAAGTAAGAATAAATTTTAAAAGATGTTTTTTGCTTTAATGCTTAAATCAACGTTTTCAATATCTCACGTACCTAATAATTTCCAGTTAATTGATTGAACAAAGCTTTTTATTTCTATTTTCAGCTATAAAACAATTGAACAAGAAAAAAAAATCATCTCTATAAAATGAAAAGAACTAAAATTATAAATAGTACTACTGATTCTGCGACAGTTCATTGACTGCTTTTTCTGCACTATTTTTCACAATAAATAAAAAATTAAATTAGAAAACCTTGGAAATCACTCATTACTCAATAGTTCTTTAATGCATTTTGCATCGAGTTCACAGTACTCTTGATCTTGATTTACAATGGACTTGTAGCGCCATCTACCAATCACTCATGAAACTGGGACAGGTGTGGTGCATGGCAGTAAGGCCGAACTTACATGTCAGTTTTCCAAGTTCATATCAGTGAAATTAAAACTTTATAGAGCGAAAAATTCTAAATCTGAGCTGATTTTACGCTAAAGTTTACAGAGTGAAAGCTAAGAATGTATCAAGAGAGTTCAGATTTAAACTTACACTTTGAGTACATTATTACTTATGAATTATTGATGGGGATGTATAACACTAAGGTTTTGGGATAAGATAAACCATCTTAATTAAAAAAAGATGTAAATTAATTGAATAAAATTACTTACATAATTTCAGATGATGTGAAATAGTAAACTTAAGAAAGAAGCAATGTGTGTTTAAAGTTAATTTTTTCAAATTCCTGGAAAAAATTTGCTATAAATTTATATCAAATTCATTAAAATTATAAGAACAATTTACCTAATAACTAAATTGGGTAATTGTTTATGAACAATTCAATATTTTCACATCCGCATCTTCTGATTTTGCGAGATTTGAAAAAAAGAGGCTCTTATGGAAAAGATTGTAATAGTAAAATTTTTCATAAATTTTAACTATGATTTATAATTTAAACAATCCATACTTTGAACCTATTTTTTTAAAACATAGTTATAGTATTTATCATTGGTAGTTTTAATACTTTAAAGAAGAATTTCTGACATGTCATGTTTCGAAAATTATAGATGTAAAAAAGCGTTGAACATCAAGAAAACTTTTGATGCTGCTTAAAGTTTTTTCAATTTGACTATAGAGTAGATTAGAATAGATCAATAGAAACTTAAAATTCATTTACCTAACTTTTATTTAAATTTCTCAACTGAAATTTAAAACATTTTATCTTACCATATAATTTAGCGACATAGTTAGCTCTAGGCTATCGATTTTTATAAATTTATTCATTTTAATTCATAGTTCTTTAAAGAACTTTTAAAATGTGTATTTAATGTAATACATACATTTATAATGCACTTTAATTGATGTTCTGAAATTTTCTTTCACACGATAACAGGTAAACTTTCATCTATCCAAAGACATGCTTGTGCTATTTCAATTCATGTTGTATTTCAATTACTGTTACACAATGGCGGCTCGTCCATAGGAGCACATGAGCACGTGAACCTCCAATAAAAAAGAAATAAGTCGAAATATGTTAATAATAGCAAAGATGAAAAACTAATAAAAATGTATTCCAACTCGTGCTTTATTCAGGATGAGCTTCCAACTCCTCTTCTGTTCTAATTGTGATATGTTTACTTAATTGCATTTTCAAAATTTAACTGTGAACCCCCATTAGAACTACACTACAGTTCATTTTACTTTACAGAAATTTTAATAAAATAATGCTATTCGCATATTCCTTTTAAATAAAATCCAATTTCTGCGTAACTACTTATAACAATATCCAAACAACTTCAACTAATATATCCAATCCTCCTCATGATCCATAAAAAAGGCGAAATACGAAGAGTTGTATTATAATCAGCAACCACAGATTTCAATGAGAAGCAACGAATCAGGATGAGAAAGAGTCGCAACTTGCAAAACACGATTGGAGTGCGAAGCGTCCTTCCTAAACTCCCCTTCATTCTAGCAACTACTAGGAACACACCTGCACCGAAAACTGTTACATAAATTCAAATTACTTAAGAACCAAACAAAAACAACTCCCAGAACAATTTGTAACTCCACTCCAAGCCGGCATTATGTACTCTCTTCGAACAAAAAAAGCCCTTCAGAATTCGTTTTCTCTTGCTCTCTCAAACCCCCCGAAAACTCCTTTAATTTCCCTACCTTAGCATTTTAAATTCGAAAACGATGAACCCGATATTTCTTTCTCGCCTCGGCACCCCTTTCTCATTAACTCCCTCAGACGGTGGATCTGAAAACGACGCTTTTTTCAGGTGAGCAGGCTACATTGAATATTCCGCAATATTAAATCCGTCTTTGCATCGAGCGGTTTTGTAATGTGTCTTTAGTGCAGGGGGAGTAGTAAAAACCTTAAGTATTTTCCCTTTTAAAGTAGATTTTGGGGAGAAAAAAAACACATCCAATACCTAATATACCTAATGTACAGTTGAGTAGCATATTTTACAACGTTTGAAAATTTGCATGAAATTGTGGAGAACATTCAGTATAATATTTTTGGGACTCAAGCTAAGTAAGAATCTTATAAGTGACTAATATTATACTAATTTTTTTTAAGAATAGGTTAATATTTCGATTAATTTGAATTAATTTATCACACTTTTGTATTAATCAGACTTATTTATAATAACCTATCTGTAGATACTCTGTTTCTGTCTAGTCCTCAAATTTTCAAACGAAATAAATAATATCCATGCGCGATTTTTGACCTTGAATTCATTAGAAAATACAGAAAATGTTAGAAGTCATAATGGCAGTATTTCATACAATAATTACAGAAATTTAAAAGTTTATTTATTTTAAACCTTTCAAATCTAGAACATTCTGGATTATAATTGTATCCTATATAAATTAGGGGAGGCTAGGACAGAATGGATTATAAGGCATGTACGACTATTTTAGCTGAGACCACTAGAAAAACAAGGAATTTTATCGGAGAGGTGAGGGACCAAAAAGTTTGTATTTCCACTACAAACTACTTTTAAAATTTTAGAAAGGTTAACGGAGTTGCTTAATCTCTATTTTAACATTAATAATTCTTTTACTTATTTTTTCATGAAATAAGCATATTAAATTCGAAATACTTGACGAATTTTTTACTAAAATCTGGAAAATAGTTGAATACTAGGGAGGGGGTAGCTCCATAGACATTTTCACTGGATTCATCCCTTCCTGAGACCCTATATTCTTTCATAAGAATTGAAGGAGTTTTAGCATGTTTATAGAACCCCATATTTCATTGGAACAAGGTAATAACAAGTCTGTATTAAAATAATACTACGATTTAATGAAAGCATGATAAACAAAGATGGTTATTTGGTTATACCGAATAATACTAGTAGTGGTTGAGGAGGAACGATAAAAGTAGAAAAATATACTAAACCTATTCAATATCGAGATCACAATATGATCCGTCCATTTAAATCACGTCATATACATTTCGGGCTATAGCCAGAGGTTTTTCGGCAAATGTGTTCAACTCTCGCTTCTCGGGATACCGACAGCTGTTGTAAAAGGAGGAGGGAGAGAGAGACTTGAATTAAGATGAGGCAGGGGATGTAGGTATCTTTATTGCTTCGTGTTGGAGGAGAAGGGAGAGTTCAAGTGTTTCGGCAGATGTTGCGTTTACGACTTCGGATGGGTAATAAGCAGGGGGATGGTTTGAGTGCATTAATCAAGACATTGATTGCTCTCTTATATATTCTTGTAAAAAGTGAGGGAATTTACATTGCGATGGGTTGTTCCTTTGTTTACATTATGTGAGGCATCACTGATGGGGATTCAAAACCAGATAAAGACGAATGACAATTATTTTAGGTGTAGCATTTAGTACTACCGATTTTGAAAGTTTACTTTCCTTATATCGTTACCACCACGCCAAAAACACTAATAGCAGATTCGTGTGTTTGGCTTGGTGGTAACGATATGTTCCTTTGTTATGTTTTTAATTTAGGATTCTCTGTTCAAATAATTACCCAAGCTTTTACTTTTAAAAAATTATTAAGATTAAGCGATGTCTATTTATTACTTTTGAGTTCTGACATTAATCAATATCATGTTTAATTATATTTGTTTAAATTCTACAAATTAAAAAAGTAATCTATTCAGTTTTTAAAATTAATATCTGAAAAGAATATAAGAAAATTTATAAGAAATTAAAAAATCAGAAATTTTGTGAATTTTGGGTATTACTAAAGGCTTCGAACAAACACAAAAAATGAAATTTTGTACATTTCGTTAACTACAGCTAAACCATAATTGAAAAAAAAATTCCTTTTACATGAAATATTTTAAGGCAAATTTAACTGAGCCTTTGAACTTTTTATTGAAAATAAGATACTTTTATCCATCTATAGTAAAGCTTATATTATTGAAGGTTCTATACATAGTAAACAACATAATGAAAAATACAAGTACAGTAAGTACTTTTCAAAATGTTAATATTTTAATTAACCACAAAAAGTCTCAATAAATAACCACCACTTAGTTCCTTGAAATCGAATTTTTTACGCACTGTAAAACATTTTTCATTAGTCTTAGAACACTCTGTTTTCAAAACATGTTGAAGTTATTATATTAAAAACTAAATTTGGGAAAATAAATATTAAACCAGTATTTCGCTAATTTTTTTTTAAAGTTTTGAGATAATGACGGTTGATCAGTTGATTTTAAATATTTGGTGGTATAGTTAATGACAAATTTCTTAAATCTAGATTTATCTGAAAAATTAAG
The DNA here is from genome assembly GCA_963680715.1 of Tetragnatha montana. Classification (NCBI taxonomy): domain Eukaryota; kingdom Metazoa; phylum Arthropoda; class Arachnida; order Araneae; family Tetragnathidae; genus Tetragnatha; species Tetragnatha montana. Next base: position 24,582,259 of record OY796680.1, read on the forward strand.
ATAAATTATTTAGTAGTTTTTTATGCATGCAGTAAAGATTTAGTTCATTTTTGATGTTTTTATTTTTATAAATACACGAAGATAAAATGGGAAAATTTCTTTTTTTTTAAATTAAATTTACTATTTAATTCTAAAAAAATTGATTAATGTTCAATGTTTTCCCTTTTATTTTCATTGAAAGAGTGAAGCGACAATGTAAAAAACTAATGAATATCTTGACTTTCAAAAGTTTTATTTTTTGTATTAAATGTTATTGAAATTTAAAAAAGTTAAGACTAATTAAACTCATCCTCGTGCTTATAAACAACTTAAAACAATTTTAAACCTTTCATAAGAATTTAATTTTAATCACTAATAATTTACAAATACAAAAGAAGAAATAATTTCTAAATGATAAAATAATTCTTTCAAACAGAGAATATTTAGAAGATAATTAAACTTACTTTCAATTTAGAAATCCTAAAGAAATATATTCGAAAGTTCTTTTGAAGCAGTTATTAAGAAATTTCACTTCATAGAGATAAATGCACTCACTAATTTAAAAGTGAGACTACAAACGAACCATTTTTTCACGTTGAGTTTTATTTTGAAAACAAAGAATGTTTTGCATCAATTAATATCTTATTTGTGTAAAATGAGGGAGAAAAACCAAATATATCTGTAATTATGTAAGTATATTTCTTATATGTGATAAAGTGTTTTAAAATTTTCAGGATGGGAGACAAAACTAATGTATATTAATATTAATTATGAGTTAGTAATATATTTTTAACTGATTGCACAGAAAATATACATAAGAAAATAATAAAGTAGGGAATAGTATCCCTTATACATATTGAAAGCATTAAGTAATTCTAACTTTAACCGTAAGAAACCTTAAAAGTTGAGAGGTGTTAAAAAATTTGTGTGTGTGTGTGGAGAGTATCTTTTTACGTTGTTAAGCACCAAAATAATATTATCTGCTGATATTATGTTTCATAAACTAAAACATGATTTAGATAACAAATCAATCCTTCTCATAAGTACTTGGTGCTAGAGACAGATCTTTGAAGTGACCGTGATAAGATTTCTTTTATCTCTCTGTGACGTTGAAAGAAACTTTTCACCCTATCGTAAAATAAGTAAACACTCTAGGTTTTTCTATGATAACTCTAAGAACTCATTAAAATACCATTTAAGATGCGATACATCAGTTGAACAGATTACTTTTGGCTCTTTAAATGTGTTATAAAAAGCTAAAGCATTCGATACTCATTATTAAATTGGAATCTAAAAAGGACCGTTTACAACTATTTAAATGTTGGAATTCTGAAATTAAATAAAATATGAAATTAGAGTACTTTTATTTCAATCATCACAAAAATGAATATTATATTTTTCGTTCAACACATTTAAAACTTGTGCAATGTTTTTTTTTTCAGAAAATTTCATCAAATAGAACCTTAATAGAACTTATAATCAATTCCGAATGTTGTATAAAAGTACTTCTTCATTCATGTTTCTTCATTTCTGTTAGGATTAATGCTGTTTTTAACAGTTCTCTTCTTAGCAAATGCTTAAGACGCAAATTTTCATCTTAAATACACTTTTTCCAATTTGGGATCATTACCAAATAACCTTAACGAGAAAAGAACACGCATAAAATTGGAAAACGTTTAAAAACAAAATAATCCGATTCCGGATTTCTAAAATTTATTTTCATCTTAGGAAAAAAAATATTTTCACATTCGAATACTTCAAAACTTTTCACTATAATCGTAACCCGTGCGAGATCTATTGTTAAAAAAAACCCTCACAATCAATCGTACTCTATAACTGTTGCCGTTCTTAAAAGTAACTATCTCTAAAATTTAATTTTGATTGGCTAAATTGATAGACATATTAAGGGTGAACTTGTTTTAATACTCTTTGTACATTTTATAGTTGATTGAAAGAATTAAGTTCAAGAACACACTTATTGATTATGACTTATTGTTATTACTTATTATTAGTATTATTATTACTTATTATTATTACTTAATATTATTATTACTTATTATTATTATTACTTATTATTATTATTACTTATTATTATTATTACTTATTATTATTATTACTTATTATTATTATTACTTATTGATTATGTGAAGTAATCAATTTGACATAAATAACCTCAATAAATTGATGATGATCGCGATACTTCTTAAATTGATAAATACGTTACATTTTAAGGCATTCAAAAATTTATTTGTAAAGGATCAAACTTATACAAAATAATAATTCTGTGGAAAATTCCAGAAATAAGACCCTTTCCCAAAAAGCTTCCTAGCACTTGACTCAGAAGGCAAGATCACAAAAGTAAGCGACCCAACTTTACAAGGTTCTTCGAGAGAGAAATTCCACACCGTTTTTACTCACCCTTTCAAAAACCGTATCCTTCCCGAGAAAAAAAAAAGATTAAACGGCGCCAACCCCCATTCCCCAGGCAAATTTAAAATAAAATTAAGAAAAGGGGTTATAAGAAGAAGAAAAAAAACCGGAGAGAGAGGGAGCGAGGGGGTGCGAAATTCCGTTAACTGATTCTTGCCTTAACACCGTCTATTTTTTACCCGGAGCCAATTTTTCGTATCCCTGCGAGTTTTTTTCCTCCCCTCGAACCTAGAGAGGCGTTTCAGTAATGACCTAGTATTGATTTGGCATTAACCTTCTTTCACACTTTTAAACTGCGTCCGCTTTTATTGCATAAAACATTAATGGAGCTAAACAGCAGATTAATTTAGACACAGCTCAACCTACCCCCCTTAATTGTAGCAGCCACTTTGACACATTCCATAAATTACGTACGGCCCGCGTTCTTTTGATTTTTTTTCGATTCGCCCCCTTTTTTTCCTGATCGTTTTTTTTCCCTTTTGGAACCCCCTTGCTCATTTTGTACCCCGTTCTTATTCTCTCCCCTCTTCTCGGAGCTCCTTTCGTTTTTAACCCCTCGGATTTCCTTTTTTTCTTGATCATTAGCCGGATTTGGCAATATTAATGCGCTTTTCTTATTCAGAGGTCGGCGGGTGTGCCACGGGAGGTGATTTTGCGCTTTTTTGGCGTCGGTTTAATCTCTATACAGACTGCTTTTTGAAGAGGTTTCCAAAGTTGATTTGCACTTTATGAGAATGCTGATGTTTATAAAAAGAATGACTACTTATTTAATTTTTTTCCTCAGGAGCGTATATTTAATGTTTATGTGGCATTAGTAACTTAAAACTAAAACAAAGAATTATCGAATTTAACAATTGCACTTTTATTTAACAAGTACCTTATAATAAGAAGTCTATAATATTTACTTTTTCTTAACTAATTAAATCTAGTGCAAATTACTAGATCTTTAAGAAGATAAAACAGCAAAATGCCATAATCAGGTTATTATTTAACATGTTATGGACTCTTTGGAATTTACCGGGAAGGACATCTGTTTAGATCCCTTCCTTGCGATGGACTTTATCAGAATCAACCTTCTCATAGAAGAGGTGGATAAGAAACAACAGAAGATAAAAAAACTCCTCCAATAGTAAAAAAGATTTAATCCAGATAAAAAAATAAAATTTTGAATTTATATATTTACAAGACGTAAAATTATTTAAAAAAGCTTTAAATAGTGCTATTAAGTTTATTTAAGAGATTGGAATTGCTTATAATGCATGTATAAACAAGGAATTTTTATTATAATTATTTTTCGTAATAGTTCTAAATAAACGAAGCAGATCGGAAGTTTCATGATAAAAATGTAAGCAAAAATAGTTCAATCTTTCTCAGAAAAGTTTGAATTAAACATTGTTTGTATATTAGTTAGCAACTTCCTCTCGTAAATTATGTATATAACTTAAATTTGAACTCAGTTTATTTAAATTTCATTTATTTGAAAATAAATACTCTTTTCAAGTGAAATGTGAAAATTTCCGTGCTGTAATACGAATAATGAAAGCTTAATATGCACTTGTTATACAGGGATATGCAAGACCACCCAACTCTACACAGCAAGATTTCTTTTGGTAGGAATACATAAAAAAACAATAAAATAGATCCAAATTTTAAAGAAATTTGCGGGGGAAAAATGCCTGACGTTATATCTGGTGTACCTCCAAAATTTATGGAAAAAAGGTATTTGCATTTTTTTCCAGAATAAGTTGTTAAAAAAATCCAACGCGCATATTGAAGCATGCATATGCAGTTGTGCACGCCGTGGAATAAAATGATAAAGTATTTTTTTTTCGTACATCGGGTATGACTTCACACTTTTTGGGTGGTCTTGCCGAAACACCCTGTATATTCGATTTTATGATATATGTTTTAGGATTTTAAATCATAGCAATGAATATATTCAAACAGTTTCATGCATTGTGATGCAGAATACGCAATTCAAGATTTCGTATCAAAAGGACGAATGTATTTCGATTCGTATCGCGGTATCAAATAACAAATCTCGCATGCAACAGCGTCACAAACAGCAACGGCAATACCGGTGAGAGCAAACACCCAAAACACGAAAAAGCGCAGTTTCAATCCTCGCCTATAACGCCGCATGATTGGCGGCACGGGCTCCACCGCCAGGCAAAATAAATCCAGTAACCTCACCTAGTCGATATACTCATTCCAAGTGCGAAAAAAGCTGAAAAATGACGAGCGAGCGCGAGCATTCACACATAACCCCCTTGGAAAAAAAAATCGCAACAAAAATCGAGAGAAAAAAAAATCGATCACTCCAGCCAGGGTGGGATGAAAAAGGCATTAAACACAAATTATCGGAAACCTGTGGGGGCACAGGAAAAGAAGAAGTTTTTTTTTTAAATAAAAAAAATCCAGTTTTTTTTCCTCCAGAACTCATTCCGGCTGCTGCAGTGTCATATACATTTTTTTCCAGGGAGGGCCGTGTTTCTGAAACGTGGCGAGATAAATGGGTTGAAGTACTCCATTATTCGGGCAGAGATTTCCCTTTTCCAAGGGAGAGAGGGGAACAACTTTCTTTTGACCTTAATAGTCTTGGGATACAAATTATACGCCTGCCCGCTCAATCAGCTGATATCACTTTAAATTACATGTGGGTGTTTGCGCGTCCTGCCGACTGTCGCTTCAGGGGCGTCGGAATGATTCGCTTCAGGGATGCGTTCGGTTTTTTTTTTTTTTTTTTGTAATTAATTCTCCCCTTGGAATGTTTTTCGGGTTCCGATTTATTTTTCCAATCGGAGGGGGGATGGTTTGTATGGGAATATAAGGGTAGTGTTTTTGAAAGGTTTTCTTCCTTTAATTGTTTTTATGGGTTTCGGACGAGAACAGATATTTGTGATTGTGATTTTGTTTGCATAAATAGATTGGAGTTTGAATATGTAGTAGTTGTGTTGATTGCGACTACAAGATTGCTGGTTCAGAATTGATAAGTAGTTCGACAAACATTATTGATCGCAAAGGCATTAATGTGCGATATTATTAATAAGTGTATGAACACAATTTTAAACAAATTTAAAGATTATCATTCATACCAGTATCAAACCTAGTATAAATATCTTTATTGAAAAAATACAATAATAGCTTTTTATACCAAGGGTAAGTATTAAAGACTACTATTGAAGGGAAGAAACAAAAGGGGGAAATTGTAGGTGCACTGGGATTGTAAAAAAAGGCCTAAAATGTTTTTGTTTGTAGTTTTCGTTTGGTAAGTCGTAGTAAGATTTTCCTTGATTGTTACAGTTGTAAATGAACTAAAGCACACTTGGGATTCCGATCCACTGAGTTTTTCTTTATTTTATATTTTATTATATATTTTGTTTTATTAAGTTAAAAGTTTTAAAGGAAAAATACTTTTAAATTTAAAGGATATAGAAAAATTTCACACTATTTTTATCACACTATTCAATTTAAACGAGACAGGAAAGTGTCCAGTTCTAACATTTTCACAAACTTCCTTCGACTTAACAAAAGCTAATCAAAATTTGCTATTTTATTTTTACGGTAAGTTAGATACAACATACATTAGGTGCAAACAAGTTAGTTAAGTCATTATAGTTCATCAAAATTTGATACTTCGAAAACAGTTGATGAAAGTTGATTGAGGTGAATTACGAAACGAAATTTCGAGTTTCACAAACAAAACTAAAGGTTATTCAACTCATACATTCCACGCAATTGTGATTTATTCTCGGAATACCGACAGAGACGAATCCAATCAAAAGCACCAAAAATATACTACATCCAAAACAAATCCCCACTTAATATACCAGAACTCCCTCCAACTATCCCTTCCCATCAAAACAAAAGTGCTAATAACAAAACAAAATACCCCCTGCAAAACGAACCTCCGCATCCCATCACAGTAATAGCAAACTGCAGAGAGAGACTACAATTAGTGATGCCGAAACCAACAATGCCCTAAACAAGTCTACTCTTCGTAGACTATTAAATTCAAATGAATGCCCCAGCATCAAAGGGAAGCTCTCTTTCTCTCAAAAAGATGGAGGGACGCGCTCGCTATTCAGGCTCCAGCCTCTCCCAGGAAAATGGCATTTAGTGCAGCCATGATTTTTATTTGCAAATGTATTGAAATTTATGCGAAGCCTCCGCTCTCTACAAAAGGGAGGCGAGTATGGATTAAATTATTAGCGTATTCCGCCATTTCCATAGAGCATGGGTTTTGAAAATCAAGTGTACGTTCGCGGAGGGGGTTTGTAATCGCGGTCTTTTAAAACTCCGATACCTGTAATGCTTTTCAGAAAGTTGTGCAGAGAAAGCACTCGTCCTACTTCTACCGAGTTCCGAGAGGGGCCGAGCTCTGGGCTACTGGAGGTACTTGTAGTTCATAGTCTTTGTAAGAGAGGTCTTAAACTGGAAACACAGGTATCCTGGTCGAACATATAAATTTAGTTAATACATTTTTTCACAGTTTGATAACGTGTCAAAATCAGTTTGATAATTTAACAAGTAGGTATTTTCTCTGTTTAGGACTAGGTACTCATTAAAATATTTTTATCAGTAACCCAAGTTACATTTCACAACTTTTCTAGTTTACATATCTTAACAACTTTATGGTTCTTAAAACTTCCTTTATTATAGTTTTTTAAAAACAATCTTTCAGAAAGAATTTTGCTAAACTGAGAAAAGTTATTGCACTTCAGTCAAATCTACGCATAAGTAACGTTTATACCTCCTAAACTGGATCACATGTGATATAAATGTTTACATGTAATAAAATATTCAGTCTATACTCCGATATTACAGCTAAAATTAGTAGACAAAAGGACTTATACATTTTTTTTATAAATTTACATTTGTTTATTAAGTTAATTAAATTAAGATATTTAATTACTTTAATAAAATTTGTAAGTTCAGTAATTAGATAAATTAAAAAAAAATAATGAAACGGAATTTTAAGAGATTAGAATAAAATCAACTGGCTACCGTCAAGTCCTTTTCAAATTTATCTTTTTCAAATATAAGTTCTTAGAAAATTAAAAATTGGAGCTAAAAAGTATTTATTTATCTTTTAGCTAGACTATTTTGTAATTTTTATATTTTTTAAAACTTGTTTTATTCTACAGAAGGAAAACTTTATTCACTGTAAATTCACTGTCAGACAAATACTTCATACCTACTGTATGTAGTATTTCTTTTTGTAGTAGAAAGATTAGTTAGTATTTACTCTTGTAATATGGTTCATTAAAGAAAAAAAATCTGAATTAATATCCCTCACCTTTAACTTAAACTTGCACACAGAATCCATTATGCAAATTCATTGGATGTTTCATCACTAACAAATACCTCGAACAAAGTTTCAAAATACAGCCCAAGTCCCATTATACAAGTCCATCTAAGAGAGAGTAACCACCAGTTACTCCACTCTCGCAACCAGAACCTAAATTCCCAGAGGAATTGATTCCATGCAGTTTAGATTTGTAGCTGGTCCTTTATGTTAAGCGTTTCCTCGATGCCGTTAAAATTCGAAAAGTGTGCTTAGAAATCCCTAACTAAATATTCTGGACTCCGGAGCCTTTGCAAATCCCTTAATGGTCTAACCACCGCGGAATTATTCAAATCTTCTCTTTTAATGATGACGCTCCAGAGCAACGGAAGACATACTAAGCATTTCGGATGCCGGAAATCAAGTTATTTTTAGTTGATATAAAAAGACGGTTATTTTCCAGGGAGCTAGATTTTTATCATATTATTAAGTTTGAAATAGACCGAGTAGAATGTACTGTTTGGTTACATTTTGGTTTGTTAAAGATTTTAGAACATTGTATTAAATTTTGCAAAGGACGTAAGGATATTTTTAGAAATTTTGCTGTGTATCAGTTGTTTGTCAATTAATTGTGTATTTACTACGGTAGGTTTAGAGTAAAAATTTATTCTTGTGAAAATAAGACAGTGGTAAGCTCGATTTCGTTCAGCTCAATGAATTTTGAGAACGACACCTATTTATTTATGTTTCTCAAAATTAAAGGGATATTTGTTTGTTTTTATTTTGAGATATTTACATAAAACATTTAAAACCTTACCAAAGACAAAATTTTTTTAAAGGAATAAAATAAAATTGTTAAAAGTACAATACGAAAGTAATCAAAAGTATTTAAAATTAGTAAAGCAAACTAAAATATTTTTACAATTTTTTATTTATAATTTTTAGATTTACTTGGCATTTATGTAATACGATTCTTCATAACTTTTAAAAGGAAATTTTTTGATGATTAATTTAACTGTGTACTATGTAAAGTGAGTTCACCATATTATTCTTAACCCGTAGATAAAAATATTAATGTTTTTCAAATTAATTTTAAGACAAATACAATAATCATGAGTTACTATGAATAAAAACATTTATGCAAAATATCCAAATACTTGAGTATGTTTTATGTTGAGTATTTGTAAGGATAACAAATTAATGAATCAGTGTAATAATTTTATGAATTTCTTAAAAGGTTACCCAAATGAAAACTGACAATTGAAATACCCCAACCAACCAACAACAAAAAAATATCACGCTCACAAACCGACAACCTCCAATAACAAAACCATCGGATTTCGGACTTCTAAAACCCATTTTTTATCTCTTAACTTCTGTAGAAAGCGTGAAAAGGGAAATTATGCAAATCGCGCCATTTGATCAGTCTGGAGAGAGTTGGCGAATGAGGAAGGCCGCGCCATAAATCAAAATAATTGATTTTTGATCTGTATTTTGCGTGACTGCCATTCCAACCGAGCTGGAAATAAACCGTTCCCATTCCAGCCAGTCACGTAGCGGCTACTTGCTCCTTCCATTTTCATCACCACTTCCTTCCGATTCCTGGGGTCCCTCTGTTTTTGCCCTTTCGTCGACGCGAGGCTTCCGAAATACATGTTACAGGGTGACAGAGTGCTTCATCAAGCGGGGTCAGTCGCTTCGTTATGGTGTTGTTGACTTAGAATGAGGCTTAATTGTAATTATAAGTTTGTATTGTGTTGAGTGTATGGGTGTCTAGGGTGTTAGATTGATTGAATCAATCTTGGGCTTAAGGTAGTCGTATGGTGTGTGGGTTGAGCGATTACCTTGCTGAACGATGGCAAATTAAAAGCCTTTATTAGAATGACAGTATAAAAGGGTTGTTACAAGCACATTTTATGGTTACAAAGCTCTGATCAATATTGCTAATAATTCATTCAAATGTTACCTCCTCAGGAACTCAAGAAAATGAGATATTTTTAAATAGTTTTTCAATAAACAAACTTATAACATCAGATACATCTGTAACTATTTTATTGCAAGTAGAAGTTTGAAAACAGGTAAAGGGGACCGTGCACATGAAATTTTCTTTCGAATCTCGGTTTTTAAAATTTATTTATTAATTAAGTGAGAGTTTTTTATATCAAGTACCTTAAGCAAGTTTAAATAAGTGGAATGCTATTAAAAATGAAAAAGAAATATAGAAGCACATATGAAGCATGGAAATTTGATGTAAATAAATATATTACTGTGTATCTCACCAATATTATTAGAAAATAATAGTCAGTAAATATTAGAACGTTATTCTTGCGTTAGACTGACCACCTAACCGGGACCCCAGGGTCAAGAGAACGAAGATAGGCATCGTAGGCCTTGGCCCACTAGGGCTGTTGCGCCAATGAGTTAAATATTAGAACAATATTAAAGAAAGTTATACAAACAAAAACTCCGAGTATGTAAAAATGAAAAGCTATTTGAAATGGAAAGCTATTATTAATGGAAAGCTATTTAAAAAATGCGAATTTTGAAAACACCGAAAATTTTATGAAAAACATATAGTATAAAGAATGAAAATTGGAATAGCTAAATGTACTAAAATATTATTGGAAAATACTAGGCAGTAAATATTAGAACAATGTTAAAAGTTGATTAGTATTTGAAGTGTGTTAAAATAAGTAGAAAATAATTTAAAAAATAGATATTTTAAAAATGGGAAACATAAAAAATATGGAATATAAAACATGGAATTTTGGTACAAAATGATTAAATGCAAAGGAATAATTGTCAGTAAATATTAAAATAATGTTAAAAAGTAATAGTTAAGAATGTGGTGTTAAATTATTTAAAATAGAGTGTAATACATGTAGAAATTAGAGAATAACAGATAAGGTGACCAAACATGGATGCTAAAAAGTCGTCTGAAAACATCTTTAGCATCACTGACGCGTGCTTGAAAAAAATTGTCTTTCAAAGAGGTTTTGTAATGTTTGCCCCCTCTCAACGATATTGACAAAAACTTTTTTCATATTTCTCTTTGAAAAAAAACCTCTTTTGTTCCGAAGGTTCCATTTTTTTCTATTCTAAAAGTGTTACTTGAGGGTGGAAATTTTATTCCATTTTTAAAGATAGCAGCAAAAAATGTAGAAAAATACTGTGCTGATTTTTTTTACCTGAGAATGGGCAAAAATAACGTTTGATGAAGCACAACTTTATTCACTATTTTATATAGTAATATACTGCTATAGCTATGCTTTTAATATTAGTTAATTTCTTTGTGCAAATATTTATTTTCTTGTATAAATGATCAAATCATCCTTTTAATTACATTATGTTCAGTGAACCAAATTATTTTTTAAGATGTGCTTTATTTGAATAGCATGCCTAATTATACTATATATTTAGTTAATGAATCTAAATTGTTTTTATAGTTTAATAATTGTTATTGTAGTTTCAATTATTTTCCTCTCTTTTTATTCCTTTTAATATTTTTTAATTCTATCAAATGTCACAGGAATTAAATTTTTCTAACGTGTTCACAACCGTTCCCAGATAAACAAGATATCTTTTATAAAATTGCATAAACCCTAAAAATATGAAAAAAGGAACCTTTTTAATTTAAGCAGAATTTACTACAACATATGTAATAATACGTTTTATGAAAGGATGTTTTATTAGTAAATATTTGATGAAGAAGTACTGTTTTAAGGCTTATAATTGAAACTTTTAATTTATATACAGTTTAATGTAAATTGAAACAAAAAAAAATGTAGGTTTTTAAATAAATGTAGTAAGGAATCTTTATTTAGATATTATTTAAAGTATTAAGTACTTATATATTAAGATTTTAAGTACCTATATTTTAAGATTACCTATATATTTAAAGATTTTACTACATAGAATTTGTAAGTAAGAAGTTCTTTTTAATGGTAGAATTTCCGAATTTAATCTAAATTTCAGTTTTAAGAACAATTTAACTTTTAAACAACTTTTAAAAAAATACCAGCAATTTTCAAATTTAGTAAAATTTTGATTAAAAATTTTAGAAAAAAATAATGCTTATTTTTAAGTAAAGACGCTCAGAATCCTGCTCACATTAATAAATTTAATCAAAGTGTCAGATTAAATTATGACATTGCTCTTATACTATAAAAAGTTGAACTTTACACTGAAAAATAATTACACCCAGACAAAATTTTTTTGAAGAATACACAGAACAGTTCATGCGACCAAAATACACTACATTCGAGATTTTCACTACTTTTCAAATCTACTCGATGTCTCACGGATGTAAGAAAAAAGTCGGGAGAAAAAGACACCAAGAAATAACAAACATTACAAAACCAAAGTCGTCAATGCATTATAATAATAATCAACCATTTCTCAGATTCCAACTCAAAAACAAACCCTAAACATCATTTCCTGCAAAATCGACAAACCGTTTATTCACCCATGACCGGGAGCAACACAATTTCGCAACGGCCCACAATGGGAAAATAAAGATCCCGGCACAATATTAATTAAAGGAAAGGAAAGAGCCGGAGAAAAACCGCATTACCCGATACAAAGAGAAGCAAACACTAAAAGAGCCGCAGTTATTATCACGGGCCGGCTACGAGAACTAAATAAAACCATCGCCCGACCCCTCCGTGTTCGAGATCATGTTCTTTGCCGGCGAACAAAGAGCGAGACAATAAAAAAGAGAGCGAAGGAGGAGGCATGAAAGAGCAACATCCGATCGATGCATTCGCTTATTTTTGTTTATTTCCACTAGTCACTCTTTTGATGGCTGCAAATTCTTCAGTACGGAAAGAGGCTGTTTAATGCTGCTGGATATCTCTCAATAACAGCACAGGCAGAGAATGGGACGACGACGGTGGTAACAATAAAAATAGGATCGGGACACTGTGTCATTTTTTTATTTGTCGTCCTGTGAAAGACAGGGTGAAGATTAAGGGAGAGAAGGGATTAAGCCCTCGGCCTTGCAAGGGTCGGGAAAAAAATCATGGGTTCAGGGTATTATAATTTTTGTGAAAAAGTAGCGGAGTTTTTGTTTTGTCCCAGTTTTTTTTTTCGGAGTTGGAGATTTGGGTTTTTTTTCGAAGAAAGGAAGAGGATTTAAAATGTAAGGGCATCGGGTTCATTTTTTAAAGAGATTTTCCATCATTAGAATGAAAAGAATTGAACTAGACCTGTTTTCCTTAAAGTTGAAGATTTACGTTTTCATTGAAAATATCGAACCTTTTTTTTTCTTCAGATAAACTTAGTACTGGTGAATAATTCTGTGCAGATAAGATATTTTTAAAACCTGCAAAAATTTTCATTGGTTTACTTTCTTAGAAAATTCTACCAATTCTTTAAGAAACAAAGTTTTAATATTTTATAATAGCTTTGTTCTTCTAACTAAAAATAATTGTGGAAGATTTGAACTATAAACTTTTTACTATACAAACTATAATTTTACAAACTATAAGTTTTTGACTATTTAAATATTGACCAACCCTTAACAGCCACCTTTGATCAAGTTGAGTTCAGTAAACTAAATAAACTCGAAAGATCCAAGTGTATTGTTTTTAAACGCATTCAAAACAAAAAAGAAAAAGATGAAAAACCTACGAATCATTCGCTTATTTTTATTCATTATGCTCAGTCGGCTCTATCCTTTTGTTCCCAGCGTCCAAAACGATAATTACACGATATTCGATTGCCGCATACCACTCTTTTTAAAAATTTTTATAATGACCTCAGTCTTCACCCGCCGCCATCCGAAAAGGAAAAAAAAACCCTCACCGCCATTTTGTTTTTTGCCGAACCCATTCCGCAATCTGCTCTTTTCCCTCCCTGTTACAGTCATTATTAATAACATTTTTTCGCCTCTCCTCGGGTATTCATTTGTTTATTTGCATAAACAATGGGCAGAGGAGCAAACAGCGAAGCGGACAAAAAAGGGGCGGTATTTTCTCCACGCCGGTGGCACTGCTTTGCCGCTCTGTTATTCAGTCTAATCGAAGTTGGAACGCGCGCAAATAAAAAAAGTCCAATAATTAACGGTTCCTTTCCGAATGTGTTTATATGCTCGGCGAGGACTTTTGAACACTCCGATTCTCTCACGATGCCGTGTTTAGTTGTTTGTCTTTTCCTTTGTGTTTGGCCGACTCTGCGGATTTGGTTTTGGTTTGATTCGATTCAGTTTTTTTTTTTTTGTTGAAGTTGGTGTGACTTTTTTTTCCGTTGTGGTGGAGGATAAGTGCGCTCATTCGAAAATACAAATGATGCTATTATTATTGTTTTTTTTTTTGTTTTAGTTTTTGGGAATAGGGCTAAAGCGATGTGGGTGTTTAAAATTCTGCGAGAGGCAATTTCAGTTCTTGTACGTGATTTGTTTCGGACAAGAACTTGATGGATATGAATTTTAAAAGATGAAAATTGCTATTTATATCTTGGTAATAGCAGTGAAACTTTTAAGTCAATGACATGTTCAGTATGGTGGGTATTTCAAACTTTGGTATAAAAGGTTTAATTGCATAAAATTAGCCAATTGTATAAGTTTATGAATTTATTAATCAAGGTATAATAATACTTTAAGGAGTAATATTTATAATGCACTTTATCCATCATTACTTTTTTTTTTCATCAATGTGGTTCCAAAAGCTATTTATCCCAGACATTAAAGAAAATCATTTAAGTTTTGTGTTTTAAGAGAATAAATGTATTAAAGTGAGCCATTTCTAAGGGAATAAACTTATAACAGTAAAATATAGCGAATTGAAGAAAGTTCACAAGAAAATTTCGACTAAAAGCATGTCTTTAAAATGTTACATAAAACCAAGTTACTTTACTTATCTTACTTTACTTACATACTAATCTCCCTCTACTTTCTACACAAACACGATTATGCCTAAAAAGCTAATTCAACTATATGGCAACCTTCCTTTACAGCCTTGCAAGTCGCTAACGAATCAGAAATATCAGTTTTGTCTCTTGCTGAGAATACACAGTTTTTATTGAGCTATTTCCAATTACAAGAGTTCATAAATAGTCCCAAATTACGAAGATTGGATTAATAGTTTATCAGCAGCAAAAACACAAAAATTAATTCAATTGAATGTAACAGCGACTGATTAAAATTACCGAAGAAATCGGCATGAAATTTGTAATCAAGATAACTCGAACGTTCCAATTCATAAAATCCTCCATCATACGCCTCCCTTTAATGCTTCTCCCAAGCAAAACCTTACCCCGTAATTTCTCTTCGTATAAATCCACACTAATCACCTTGGTAAGTACAGAACGACGATAAACGAAGCGGGCTTGTATCAATAGCATTGCCCATTGCGAAAGGTATCAGGTAGTCCTCCCTTCCTCCCATTTATCCCACCAAAGTGCCTTAATAGCTGGAGTATTCGGTACTAAGACCGATATACGGCAGGTTCAGGAATGACGATCATTATCATACGCGGAGTCGAATCCTTTGCAATTAGAATCCGTGATGATCTGTGTTGCGGGGCTTGATTGTGTGTGTGGGGGGGATCTCTCAGATATTGCCAGGATCTGTTTCGAAGAGGATTCATGTAGAGGAGAGTTGTATTCTTCTCCGTTTATTGGATGTTCTGAAGTTACTCGGTATCAGGAGAGAAATGTATTGAAATAAGTGAAGGGAGTGCAGTTATTCTACTCCGAAAGTTCAATATATTAGAAGGATTTAAAGAAATAATCATTAGAAAGCTAGAGATAAAGAAGTAATATTCTTAGATTTCAAATACTTCAACTAAAATGATTTAATATCATGTATTTATTTTAGTAGAGAATATTGGGTTCTAGGAGTATGATCAGACTCTTTTGTGAAACATTTTATAAATATTATTTAAATAGAGGGATAAAACATATTGAAAAAAATACCAAAAATGGTACTTATATGTAAACTAAATACAACTTTTTTTTATCATCCATCATCAACTTCTCTACTAACTTGTCACAAGACCTTGCCCCTTTTTTTAATTCCATTACCTTTCCAGAGCTGTGTAAAGTTCATATTATTCAAATATCACCAAACGTTTTTTTATCGATTAAACTATAATTTGTTTAAACAATTGATTGCAATTTTTGCGATATTTCTAATTATTTAGCGAGATAAATAAAGGAAAAGTACCCCCTTTTAACTTAAATCTCCAGGTTAATATGATTTTTACCACACAATGAAGAAACACTCTTTAATGTATACTATTCTTAACAGAAGCTGTAAATCATAGAATTAAAGTAAAGTAAGTAAATACTATTTTTTTTTATTGAAAATGGACTTTAATACACAACAACCACAATTTGGTACACTAAACAATTCACAGCTGGTTCTTAGTTTGACATAAATGCATCCTTATCCTTAAAAGTAAACCGTATCATTACTCATTAGATCGAATTGCGAAGAACACCCCCCTCTATCAGAAGCCCCCTCAAAGTCTAAATTGTTTTGGATTCGAATCAGCAGTGGGGTAGTCCTCCCGGAGTTCGGTTCTGGAATCGAATCTCGCCGAGAATTGTTTTAATAGCTTCGAAATCAGTTTTCCCGCTCTCCCCAAGGAGAACTCCCTTATCTCCGCCTTTTAGCGATTCGAAAAGTGAAAGCTGTTCTAATCTTTCTTAGAACCTTTTATACCTTTTTATTTCTGGACGGGGTTCCCCCAAATAAACTACTTTAGTTGACCCAATGGACTTTTCCTTCCGAGTAAATTGTTTGAGATAGATTTTTCTCTAGTGGGGGAATAAAGTGTTACATAAAGTGTCCATTAAATGTGAAATGGTTACTTATACTGGTAAATTGGAAATGATGTTTCCTTTGGAAAATGGAAATAAAATAAACGTGGTTTTTTTAGGTTTTCTATATGGGATAAAATCTTCTTAGTTTATGTTTAAAGTACACATACAGAAAATACTATTACTGTATTACTTAATGTATTCAGTTTTTACTCGTGTATTGCTTGTTGTTTAAGACTTTTTAGCATCAATTTTACACTTCATTCAAGATTTCACATAATAAAGGAAAAATTAAGGAAGTATCCTAAGATGAGTTTAATGTGCTCAGAAAGAATTTCTGAAAGTTCTTTATATAATAGGTATTCATACAAAAAATCTTATCCTATAAAATACCTATAAAAACACGGTATTTCTTACTGAAAGTGTTTCGTTAAGATTAATTCTAATTTACTAGTATACTTACGAATCTTGTTTAAAAGGGGTTTAACGTTGTGCTTAATTCTAAGTTTCTAAAATATTACCTTTATTTTCTTGGAAATCCTATTCATTTTTTTAAGTAATAAACTTTTAATTTAAATATTATATATATATATTTTTAAACTTTCACTTAACTTTTTGTTAGAGGGTAAATTTGTTTTAAATAATAGGCCCTTTAACGCAATATAAAAATTATCTTTCCAACAAATGTTTGTTTTAAAGATAAAAAAGAACAAAGTACCTGTTTCAGGTCCATATGTATTACAAGCATGAGTAATGCAGTGCAGGTTATTTGGACGAGTATTTAAACAACTGCACATCCTGTTCCTCTAAAAGCGTCTGGGTAAATAGCCTATGCCACGAATTCCCTACGAACATGGATAATATTTAAAGAAGGAACAAAAATATTACTTATTACACATGAAATCTACATTGAGAATCAAAATTGAAGTATAACTAGCGATCCCATTATTTCAAATTCAAATTTATAAACAAAAATCAATACAAATACACAGAAACAGACATGAAAGCATCACACAAAAGAACAAAAAGAAAAATGAAATTGCATGTACTTTCCCAAAGCAGCCAAAAGCTCTTCCATGGGCTCATAGATAATCATTATGAGGAACCCCCCCCCCCGAAAATAAAAAAAAATAACTAAAAAATAGGGGACTAGGCTGGAAATGAAAGTAATTTTTAATAATTTTACTTAAGAAAAAGAAGTTACCTGACTGATAGTAATATTTATGTAATTACTTCTGACAATATTTCTGAATTATGAAAGAATGCAGATTTTTGAAGAGACGGATAACTTGATTCTGTTGGATTTTCACTAGGTAATTTATTAAGAAACATTGCGGAGAGATATCGGAGAAGGGCTTGATATATTTCTTTATAGGGGGTAGGATTAGGTACTATAGTACCTAATCCTACCCCCTATTATTATATTAACTATTATAATATACTATACTATGTATACTATATATGGAAACTATTATAATAGTTTTGCTTTCGTAAATCATATGAACTCGAAGAGTTGACAATGACCCCTGTAGGAAATTTCTTTAAAAAAACGAGACAATTCAACAAATTCGGAAAAAAAACTAAAAAAAAAAAATATTTTGTAAGTTAATTAATTATTTAATGTTAGTATTATAACCCCCCATTAGTATTATAACCACTGATTGAATACATTATTATTAAAATTACGTATTCAATCAGTGATTTCACCCATTCAAAATATAACTTTAGAATTAGGTCGAATTTAATATATAATTTTTAAATTATAAAATTTAAGAAGGATGAATCTGAGTATTAGGTATATACTATACAAGAGAAAGTATAAATACCAAACATACTGGAATACCTATAGAAATACATATTTATAAAAACATATACAAAACGAGCTGTAATTTTAAATACACCAATATTTATTAAAAATTTAATTTTCAAACAATTATTCGGATAAAATCTAAAAAAAATATTTTGTAAGTTAATTAATGATTTAATGTTAGTATTATAATCCCCCCCCCAACAAAATTACGTATTCAATCCGTGATTTCACCCATTCAAAATATAACTTTAGAATTAGGTCGACTTTAATATATAATTTTTAAATTATAAAATTTAAGAAGGATGAATCTGAGTATTAGGTATTTACTATACAAGGGAAAGTATAAATACCAAACATACTGGAATACCTATAGAAATACATATTTACAAAAACATATACAAAACATGATTTAATTTTAAATACACCAATATTTATTAAAAATGTTAAATAAATTGTTAAATATGTCACAAAAACTAGTATTTTTAAATAACCTTTATAATTAGTAGTTATGTTAAAATGCATTCAGATGCAAGTAGTTTTCATGCTAGAGTATTCAATAGAAAGAATATTAATCGCAGTAAAAGATGCTCCACAGAAATACTAAAAAAAGGAACCAAAGATCAAGTCTCTAATATTTAGTTAAGTTATTTTAAAAAGCATTAGGTATAAATTTTGAAGCAGGAAGCCAATATTGAATTTCAGAAAATTCTTTTGAATGGATTTCCTGCTTGATTAAAAGATAAACCACAGCTCTATATCTTATCAAATAATTAATAAAATACATTTTCATTACTTAAGTTCTGTCATTAAATGAACAATTCATAAATGAAACAAAAATTAGCTTAAAATCTAAACTTACATCAACTTTACGTCACTTTAATGTTTTTTGAAGAAAAGGAGGAAAGAAACTTAGAAACATGTTGAAATATGAAAGATCACAAAAAATTGTGGAGAAGATAACTTTCAATGTGTTAATTTAAATAGAGAAATAAAATTTTATATTATGAAAGTTTTAAATTGCCAAGTTAAAACAAGTTAGAAATCGAACTTATAGCGCCATCTTGTTTCTAGTTTGGAATTTAATGAACCACGAAAGGTGAATTGGAATCAATGAATCAAGTTTTTTTCGAGTGATTTGCAGGAAAATATTTCTGTTTTATCACTTCATTTAAAAGATGTTAACATTAAAAATCGGGAAAAAGTCAAAAAGACATTTAAATTCTTGCTAACGCTTTTATAACAAACAACTGCTGAATTTTTATTTTGATTAGTTTTTCTTCCTTTCTCATTCCAGTATAAAGGAAGTTAAATTATTTGTTCTAAAAGTAATTTTTTTAAATGCTACATATTTTATGACAGGTATATGCTGTCATTTAAAAAACTGCTTAAACTAAACATTAAAATTAGAGGATATTGAATCAAACAAAAACATTTTTTTAGAATCACACAAAAGTAAAAGTATCTTATTTAAATAAGCTAAAAATACATAGTTGTATAAGTGATAATATTTAGGATACTGACAGGACAATCCAAAGAAAACAATTATCAAAAGAGTTCCTTAAAACTTCTTCCTTTCTCATTCTGTTTCAATCGCATGAAAAGGCAGACTTTATCACAGATGAACGCTGTTAGGAAAAACTGTCGAGTAAGGTGAAGAACATAGTGCCTTTTTTTTGTTTATAATTCCTTGCTTCAAACCCTAGTGGGATTTGTTCATGCTAAGAGATACAACATTCGAGATCCACTCTTGTTTTGGCAAAGAATGTCAAGATTATCACCTCGTAGGGCTTCGACAGTTATAAGGCTTTCACAAAAGCTGATTAACTGAAAATCACATCACATTAGAAAGCTCCGTTAATACGGCTATCCAATTTTCTATCGAATTTTGGAGGAAATTTAAAGAGAATGAACAAGGTTCTAGTTTAATTCGATGTTTCAAAAATATCAGCTTCCGTAAGTCTCTTTGTGTGCTATAATTTTTCTTGTACAAATACAAAAGTTGTCGATAGGCTAGAAATTGAGAGTTTGAATGTAATTTGTTTTCAGTTTAGGATTTTTTAAAATGTAATTTATAGTTAAATTTAAGAATGGAATGCATGCTTTAAATATATATTAATAAATTTTGATTTTGATATGATTTTTTTCCTTCAAATTTAGCTTAAAACCATTCAAAGTACTTAACATAAAACATATTTAATACTTCAGAATATTTAATGACAAAAAAACCCAGATGATAGAAAGTTTAATTATGGTTAGTTATAAGACAAACCCCACATCTAGTTTCTTTTAAGTACAATAATTAATTTGATAATCTTTATAATATGTGAATTATTTTGATAGTAGTTTTCAGCAAGCTTACACAGGGCAGGTTTAAGGGTGATGTTATTTTTTTTTTCTAACAAATCTAAAATTATGTTTTAATACCCAATATTCTTTAAATTGAAACTTGATTATTTTAAAGGAAGCCTGAGAGAAAGAATTGTGTGAATTCTAATTCCATAGCTAACACTTATTTTATTAAAATCAGATTTGTTTCAGCTATATTTGTTAACTGCTTTTCTTACATTTGTAAGAATAAAAGATTGCAATTTTGAAAAGCCAAAACTCATTATTAGACTTTAAAAAAATATAACTAAACAAAGATTTTTTAATAGTCTGCTAATTAATTTTCATTTAAATTCCAAAGTATTTTCTATTATACAAAATGTAGTAAAAACTGAAAGCAAATTTATTCAGTTAAGATTTCTGTATTTCTTTTTAGGCTATCAAAATGACTCTTGAGCAATAAAAGTAGATAGTTTTGCATTACCTAATTATGCCTTGTGGAATACCTCTCTAACTCATGCTGACGTTTTTTAGCAAAGACATTAGCGTTTTGCTACTCTTAAGTTGCAACCAGGGAGTCATTAGACTATGATCGGAGAGATATTTAGCAAAAGAAGTAAGAGCAGTTAGACTCCCTTCCCTCACTTGCCTAATTAATGATGGCATTTTTCACACGTTTTTTGCGCAAGAGAAAATAGAAACTCGTGTTTGAGTACAAAATTGTTTAGGGGAGTCTCAAATCACTCTTTAATGGGACTAGTAAATCTTCATTGATAGTTTGCTAGGAAATTGACATTTCATTGAAGAACAATAAATTCCACAAAATTAATGCGAATTTTGCAGATAAAATAATTAGCAAAATTGAAAGTGTGACCTAATCTATTGCTAATAAATTATGTATTCTTTTGAATGAGCGAAATTCCAGACCTTTAATTGTGACCTGAAATACAATTAAAATTGAAAAATTTTGTTAAATATTTGCTACTATTAATTCAATACTTTTGAAAGCGGAATGAAAGAAATCTGAAACAAGATATTTTTCTTGTTATTCGTATTTGGATATTTGTTTGATATTAAAAATATAGAAGATGAAGCGTGTTGTTTATAGTGTGAGTATACACTTCAAGTTAAATTTAATTAATTTAAAAAGATCAATTGAAGTATTTAATGTTTTCAAAACTAATATGTTATGAAAAGGTTCAATTATACTTTAGGTATTAGTTCTGCTGTTCTGCTGTATTACAAATAAATAAAAATTAATTGTGAGATTAAAAAAAGATAAAACGAAGAAAAATTTAGTTATACATTTAATTGAAGAAAGAGTTACTTAATGTAAGTGATTTAATTTGGAATTCAAAGAACGCTAACTGAAGGCATACTCTCGATTTTCTCTCATTCTTAGTGACAATTTTATTTTTATTTTTCCTAAATGACAATAATTTATGCATCACATAAATGTTTGGTGACTAAACAAATAATATTAGAATGCAAACTAACTTTTAAGTATCCTCTCGAAATTTCAAAAGACAGTATACAAGCTCATTGAGTTTAAAACAATAACAAACTAATTTATTTAAGATATTCAACCTAATCAACACCATTCCATCTCGTCTCACTGTATTGAAGTATTTGTTTACCTTTATACGGTAATTTATCAAGGAATGCTCTAGAAGTGGATGTCTCTTGAGAACACTCAAAATCTCAAAGCGAAATTTGAGGAACTTTGAGACAAAACTCAAGAGTGTATGTTCTCTAATTAGACAAATACCTCTTAGAGACATAAAAGCCACAATGTGAGCAGCTTTCACTTGTAACACAATGACGATATGGACGTGATTTAATGAGGTTTCTTAAACAGAGAATTGGAATTGAGGAGATTTAATAATCATAAACATGTTTAATAGTTTCATTTACCTCTAATTATTAATTGATAATTATTGATATAATGACTTAATAAGGGGGAATTATGTTAAAAAATTAACGAATTTATTAACTACGTCCTGTTTGGTTAGTTTATTAAAAAAAAAAAGATGACTCAAGTTTCTACTTTTTAAATATTGACTAAACTTTTTCACTTGTTTGTTTTAATAAATATTAGCTTAGAAAACATTTACTGTGAATACACTCTAGGGAACATATTCAAGTATTTTAATTAATACGAGGAAAATTTTACACAGTAAACAGTTTTATTTACATTTTATTTTTTTGTTAGAGTGTTTGATTGCAATAACTATTCTAGTTTAGCTTATGGTTATAGTTTGGTTACAGAATTTGTATTTGAATACTACAGTTATCTGTGAACTCATGGACGAGCTGTGGCTCCTTTGGGATGTATTTGCAATTGTCTTTTTAATTCTATGTAAACTTTTGTGAATCTGTTTTAAATTTTGTAAATTTTTTTTTGTTAATAAATTGAGTGATTAAATGTTTAAAAGGCAGATTTGAACGAAAGCTCCATTTAAATAAATATTGGTATTTAAAACTTACATGAAATAAATAGCTTACCTCGCCTTCTAAAATTCATAAAAATGAAAAGAATATCACGACGTCCTTTTGTCAAAATATTTCACTGAAATCTTTTACATTATTTTAAATACACACAACTCTCCATCATGGGAATCCTCTAACACAATATCAAGTTAAAATAAGTGTTTTTCACTAATCTTTACAGGGCAATTCCACCGTAACTCACGCTACATTTTTTTCAAAATTACAAATTAAAGTAATTTTTTAAAATAGAAATTACTATTATTTTCTTTCTAAAAAAATCATGCATATTGAAATTTATGCTTTTAATTTAAAATAAGTATTGCGAATCTTTTTAAAATTTTAGTTTTTTAAATATTAATTAAAATAGAGTCGTAACTCACGCTACAAGAAAAAGACATGGATTTATTAGTATAAAATTCAAATTTGTTTTTCTGCTTAAATAGTGTTTCAGTAATGCTATACGCTTGTCAGGATTTTGAATATACTTCCCTTATTCTAAAATAATAAACAATTTTTCTGGGAATACTTAAGAAAATAAGAAACTAATTAAACTTTAGAAAGCTGTTCGTAACTCACGCTACAGTACTTCGTAACTCACGCTACATACCGAAAAATAGTTGTTGAAAATCATAAAGAAAACGTCCAGAAATATTACTTGAGCATATTTATTCCTCATAGAACGAAAAATCAGATATAAAAATAAGAAAATTATCATAAAATATGTGTACATTTTTAGTATTTTTCGAAAACATCCATAGTTCCAGGAAACATACTAAACCCGTGTTGTTCGCTCCTTTATTATGGCATTTGATCAAATTTAATTACTTGGCCGTATTTTAATAACTTTTTAAAGTTTTAAAAATTATTCTTTCTGAATTCTTTAACAAAAATAAAACTTTTACATCCTCCGTGTTCTGGAGAATTGCAGCATATCGGAAAACTTTTTCCCAGAACATTTTACCTGAAGAAAAGTTCCTCCTACTCGAACATTATCTTGCCATACTACCGATTCATGAGAGACCTGTTCTGTTTTGCCTAGATTTTGGGTCTCTGAGATATGAATGTCGCACCTTCAACAAGTCCCGTTGTAGTTTAAATGCAATGCATTTATGATATAGTATCTTGAAATGGAGCTATTCTCAAATGTTAAACACAGTAGTTTATTAAATATTTTTTTCTAATTCCGGCATATACAAATTCCTTTACTTAGAATTTGACGTTACTGTTATGTTTATAAAAGTCAACAAATAGCTAATTTTTTAAATTCAGTTGAGTTACCGCAATAATGCTGCTTATGTTACCGAAAACCGTAACTCACGCTACAATAGTTTTTTTGCTTTAGAACAAAGTAAAACTGGATATTACTTATATTTAACTTGAATTATGAATTAAGATGCTAAAAAGTTAAGCATTTAAAAGTTTAAGCATTTATGATATAGTATCTTGAAATGGAGCTATTCTCAAATGTTAAACACAGTAGTTTATTAAATATTTTTTTTCTAATTCCGGCATATACAAATTCCTTTACTTAGAATTTGACGTTACTGTTATGTTTATAAAAGTCAACAAATAGCTAATTTTTTAAATTCAGTTGAGTTACCGCAATAATGCTGCTTATGTTACCGAAAACCGTAACTCACGCTACAATAGTTTTTTTGCTTTAGAACAAAGTAAAACTGGATATTACTTATATTTAACTTGAATTATGAATTAAGATGCTAAAGTTTTTAATGCTTTATTAGATCCGTAATATTACTATAACCTATTTTTTCGTAACTCACGCTACATGATATAAGCGTTCAGTTTTAATCATGAATATAAATGTTATAAAATAAATTTAAACACTTAATTTCATTTTTAATATAAATTTTATGAGTATATTTAACAAAAAAATTGTAAAAACAAATAAATTATTTTTTTAATTTGCAAAATTAAACATATATTTTTCATTAGAAGATTAAACTTTAAAACAAGCAGTTCTGAAATATTGACTTTTAGATGCTGAGATTCCGATAAAAATTAACTTACACAAAATTTTAAACTATGGAAGCACAAATAGATCAATACTGCATAGTTATTCACAAAAATAATTAGAAAATTTTATTTTTTATTTTTAATGATCATGTCCCTGTTCATATGGAAAAGCCCTACACTCGATTTAAACCAATAAAAATTATTTGTAGAAATCAATGACCTTTCTTCGCTTTCAAAATCACCATCAATGAAAAGTAACTCGGGGAATTTAGATAATTACAGAACATGAATTTCAGTGGCGTTCCAACTCGGTAAGCAAGTTCCAACCGTCAAACGAACCTTCCTAGCATACTTGCTCACCCGTTTGCAACAGCACACAATCATCCAGAACCTCCAATACCAATCTAATCCACTAAGCAACGGATTCCCAAACCCACAATCGTCATACCAACAGATCACCAAACACGAACCTCCAGTTAATCCCCCTCCACGGCGATCCCCCCACTAAACTCGGATTTATGGCGTCTGAAATGAGGAAATAACATTCATCCGCAGATGCACCTGGGAGGTGCAAAGAGGGGGCAGCAAATAACCTGGACAGCGGCCATTATTCGGCCAGGCAGAGCAAATCGCCGAGGGGAGGGCAACGGTGGCAGACTTCATTTGCACGCGCTCCCATTAGCTGCATTCGCATATATATAAACGATAGGCTGTGTGGGATGCATGGGAGGTCAATTTATCATTGAGTGGGAGTTCAAGTGGGGGGAGAGTTTTACAGGGTGGGCTCACTGGGGAAGACGGGATGACATGTGTTGGATTTGAGGGGGGCAGTTTGGGTTAAATGGCCACGCATGTATTCTGCATGCGTGTGAATATCTGAATAATGTTATGTTTCGAATGATTCATTGTTTTTAAAAAGTTAGTTAAATAGTAGGAGAGAAATTATTCTTGCTTTAGTTT
The DNA here is from genome assembly GCA_963680715.1 of Tetragnatha montana. NCBI lineage: Eukaryota > Metazoa > Arthropoda > Arachnida > Araneae > Tetragnathidae > Tetragnatha > Tetragnatha montana. Next base: position 24,608,277 of record OY796680.1, read on the forward strand.
AAGGTATTATTATTTGACATTAATCACACACACACACACAATTGCTTAGTTTAGCAAAGATAAGGGGAATGTTGTCATTAATGTTATGAAAACACCAAAGAAAGGTTTGTTTAACTAGAAGGTTTTATCCGTGGGTGTTATAGTAGTGGGTACTTAGTTATTTAAAAACTGAGACTTAGGTTTAGTTTTAATAACCTAGTTATTCAATTACGAAAAACCTAACACACTACTCTATTCTAAGAAGAACCTATTCACATTAAATGAAGAAGTATAAATTACATAATAAAATAGTGCTGTATGCGTAAAATATATTAATTTTATTGGCAATAATATAATTAAAAAATAATAGTAGGGGTAGTAGACATTTAGTTTTTAGGGATTAAAATAGGGAATAGGATTTTATGAGAAAAAAAAATCAACTAGCCACATTAACTTAATAAATTTTTATAATTCAATATATGTTCTTTAATGTAATGAAATTTTTTTTTGTAAAAACCTTAAATTCAAAGCGGGAATCTACATTAAAACTAATCAAAACAGCTTAACAGAAATAATTTGGTATAAAATAATATTACTTTTTAGATTAAAGCTAAAACTATAATTTAAAATTCTAAAATACATATTTATATAATAAAGGAGTATGACTTCAAAGAAAATTAAAATATTTTATGTCTTAAAACATAACCAATGATGTACTATTTGATATTATGCAAGATTTTATCAGAAAATAATTGCATTAAAAATGTAAAACTTCAAAGTAAAGCTTTGGTTTATTCATGTTTATCAGCTTCCAGTGATGTTTTTGATTGCAAAAACTGATCCAAAAATCAAACAACTTCATCAAATATAATTGAGTTCTTTGGTAGAGTAATATCATCCACATCAAAGAAGAGAAAGCGATTTCATCAACAACATATATCTTCATCCAATTATTTTACAACAAAGAACACGAAGATATGCGTTCTATTTTTACACAACGTATTGATGTAATTTCTAAATCTTACAGAATTTACAATAAAAAATCCTTTATAAAACATAAATGCAAGAAAAATATATAATAAAATAATAGGTATTTGTTTCTTTTTTTTTTCCTGAATATTAGATATTTAAAGAAAATATTTAGGTGTATTTGAGTGGTTTAAAATTAGTTTTTGATTTAAGTTTTGAGAATAATCTAAAAACAATTAATTGAGAAAGTAATTTTAAAAAGTAATAGCAAGCTTGATGAACCCCATGATAAGTTTACCTTAACTAGGTTTAGGGTATTAGGTATTAAAATAGTTAATACCGGCAAGGGAATAGGTATTATTTGCAAAAATGTTAAGGATTTGCAGTTTATTTATTTTAATAAATAGATTAATTCTCTTATGTAAGCCAAATGATTTAATATGTAAAATTGTTTCATATCAATCGCTATAAAGATGAATTTTTTGGTTTACTAAACAACTTTTCAAATTTAAGGCAAATATCAACTTCTTTCATAGGCTTAGAGACTAGAGTTGTCAGTTTCCTACCGTGTACATAAAAAGATGTTTAGTCAATGATTTTGTACTTGCCAATTTATTTTATAATTTTAAATGTCATAGATTTTTATTGCAATTTGAATTGGAAAATAAACAGGATAGGATATAGGACGCAGTACTGTTCTATAATAGGATATAGTGATAGATATAATAGGATATAGAACAATACTGCGATTCAATCCCAACAACTATGAACTGTTTTGAATGACAGTGGTGTAAGTACTTGAGTAAATGGAGCTTCTTTTTTTGATATGACACCTGTGTTGTTCCTTGAGAAGGCGTTTTCGAGGCTGGTCTTTCAAGGCAATTATTAAACTTCAGACCAAAACACCTACTACACTAAATAAAGGATAAAAAATACCCCCTAAAATCTATGATAACCTCAAATTTCTAATTTTGAATATACGTTTCTGACATTCATACAAAAATATGAGATAGGAATGTTTCTTTACAGACTAGAGTTCCATGGTCATACACTTTTCAACAGCAGAAAATTAACTCCCAACCCAGATCTGAACAATCACATCCCTATCTCCAACACAAACAAACCCCAGAGACAGCCCCCTTTTTCTGCCCTCCCGGGTGAGCGAGAGCAAAGAGTCAAGGGAAAAAGCATCCTAATGCATCCCGTTCGAGTAAGCAAATTGGATAATGAACGATCGGGTCAAGAGGTACATCTTTTTCCATTCTCCGGAAACTCATTAAGCCGGAGCCGTGCGGTTTTGCATATTAAACATTGATTAATGTCTCCTCTATCGGAGGCGTCTAGTAATTAAGCACTATACCGTGCTAATTAAAGGCTCGTTAACGCCGCTCGCCCCTTTTGTCCCGGCTATTTATCTGCCCAGAAAGAAGTGGGCGGTGTTTCCTCTCGCGAATGGATATGCGTTCAAAGAATTAGGGATTGTTTGTAATTAAAACGAATGTCGTTGTTTATTGCCGGTCGTTATAGGGATGATTTCGAAGAGGGGGCACTTCGCAAATGACTGGCTGTAATGGGAGCGCCTAATGGCTCACCGGCCTCTTTCAATTTATTTATTTATTTGTGTAATTGGGAGATATTTAATAAGGGTGTTTTGTTTCTGACGGGAATTGTGCGAGTTTTTAGGATTTGCAGGCGCCCGTATTTGTTTTAATGAGATTGATTTCTTAAGTGGGTTAGCTTCGCCTTTGGTTGAGCTCATTCGGGTTTGTGAAAATATTTGTTCATTATTGTGTTTTGTTTTATTTTGAATAGAAACTATTAAATGGTCGGAGCAATTAATGGTAAGAACACAGAGGTTTAAGTTCAGTGAGTAAAGTTTGCGTATTGAAGAATGATTTGTAGTGTTTATGGGAAATGAGCCCTTTAAAAAAGTTCTCTGGAAGTGTTCCGTTGTCATCTGTAAAACTGGTTTCACAAAGAGTATAGAGACGGTAAAGCTTAAGAACGTTAATAGGTTCGAAACATTAGGAACAATTAAATGGTTTGAGCATTAAATTTAGTGAACACAAATACATTCAAAGAAGAAAAGTAGAAAAATGTTTTGCAGTGTTAAAATAAATTTCATTTAAGTAGAGATTTTTTTTAGAAATTTTTTTACTATCCTTCTATAAAACTGGATAAAAGACTGTATTGAGAGGGAATAAGACAAATACTTTCTAAGAGGAAAATTAGAAGAAAGATTTTAGAGTATATGGGAAAGGAATTCTGTTTAGTAGACATTCTTTGGAACTGTTCCGTTGCCCCCTAAAAAACTGGTCACATCAACAAGAGAGCTATAAATCTTTGTGAAAGTTAATAGGTTTAGAACTTTAGAAACTACTATAAATGGTTTAAGCATTAAATTTAGCGAAGTATTAAGGGAAATTTAGTGAAGTATTTATAGAAATTTAGTGAAGTATTTATGGAAATTTAGTGAAGTATTTATAGAAAATAAATTTGTTTCAGTACAGATTTTTTGAAAAATTTCTACTGTCCTTCTGTTAAACTGCCTTAACCACGAGAAGAATGTATTGACAGAAAATAAGACAAATATTTTCAAAGAAGAAACGTGGAAGAATGATTTTAGTATTTGTGAGAAAGAAATTCAGTTTAGAAGAGATTCTTTGGAACTGTTCCATTGTCGCCTGTAAAACTGGCTTTACCACGAGAAGAGTGTAGTGACAGGAAAACTACAAAGCTTTGTGAAGATTAATAAAGCTTAGAAGTTTAAAAACTATAGTCGACTCCGCTTAAATGTAGTGAACACAAGTACCTTCAAAGAGTAAAATTTTCACATACAAGAACTATTTTAGAACTTATGGGAAATGTGATTTCCCTTAAAAACAGATTCCTCGAAACTATTCAGTTGTAACCTGTAAAACTGGTTTTACCACAAGAGGAGTATAGTGACAGGGAAGTTACCAAGATGCAAACTTAAAATAGTTGTAGTGAATCTGTTGTTGTAGTTGTTTTCGTATGCCACTTGGAATATCCAAGCTCCATCCGCAAAGTGTAGTGAATCTTTTGATGACAAAACTATTTTGTAAAAAAAAAAGATACATTATAGTTAAAATTATAAAATATTTTTAATATAAAAAAATATTCTATAAAAAATTATGCCGAAACAAATTCTGTAGAAAGTGGGGACACAGTTTTAGTAGTACTTTAGCTTATTATACTTAGTTATACTCTTCAGCCTGTACAAAGCATCAAATATTTAGGACTATATATAGATTCAAACTTGAAATGGAAAACTCATATCAAAGAGTTGGGGAAGCGATTGCGTTTTGTTCTTTTCAAGTTTTACCATCTCAAAAATAAGGTTAGTTCAAATTTTTTAAAATCCTTATATTATGCTTGGTTTTATTCATTAATCAATTATGGTATTATTATTTGGGGCGGTGAGTATATATCCAATCTTCAACCGTTAATATCTATACAAAATAAATGCTTCAAAATTTTTAGGCCCCAATCTAGCCCCCTTGGATTTAGATCCCTTAAGTTGCTACCATTTCGACATAACGCTTACTTTCGTATTTTACTTTATATTTACCGGAATAAATCCCAATTTAAAGTGAAAAGTATACAATATAATACTCGATCCACAGACACTTTTGAAATTCCCAAGTTTCTCCAAGGACATATTTTGTAGACATTTTTATTACCTTGCCCCTAAACTGTTCAATAGTCTACCTGTACACTTAATTAGTATTAGTAAATATTCAACATTTAAAAGATTATTATTTGAATTTCTATTAAACATTGACGACGTTGATATATATTTTTCACTTTGAAGCATTTTACTTAATAATGTTATCCAGCTTTTTTGCCATGTTTTAAGTGTTTCTATATAGTGTCTATTATTTTTTTTTCTTTATTTATGTTATGAATATATTTCTCTTATGCCTGTACGGGAAGAGCATTTCCCCTTGGCATATCACATGTTTCTTCTATTACTTGTATTTCTTTTGTAAATAAAATTTGTTTGTTTGTTTATGAGAAACTTAAAACTAATCTGGAAAACTCCATATTGATTCCATTAAAATGCAAATATATTTAATTACAATAAAAGTTGTTGACAAAGAGATTTAAAGATGGAATTTTGAAACAGGTATTCAAGAATAACTTAAAAACATTAGACTTGAAAAAATAAAAGAATTGAAGCAAATTTAGAAAATTTGAATTCTATTTTAAATTATCTAACTAATAAATATTAAATAAAGAAATCCGACTTGATAACAAGCTGATATTTATGTTTAATTAATCACTAGATTATTTTATTTATTTGTTGTTTAACAAAAAATGGAGCCAAACTCTACTTTTTGTAATTAAAAATAACTTTTTTATCTATTTACAAATTGTTCTTGAATAAAAAAAAACTTACACAAACAAATTGGTAATGTCATTTAAATATTGTCACTTTCAAATAAAAGTAAGACAAGGTATAAAAAATACAGTTTTTCAGCAAACAATTTTTTCTTACTTCCTATAAAAAAATTAATTACTGGAAAAACATGTCCCAGACTTTGAAACTGTAACAGTGTTAAAACGGAAATTAACAAAATAATCAAATGAAGCAATGAATTAATATCATTCATTAAAACAAGTATTAAAACGGAAAACACAGTGATTAATAAGAACTTAAAGAAGTGTACAATATGCTAAAGTTGAAAAGAATATTTGTTCCAAGTATATTAGGCGATTGAGAAAAAAAAAGCGACAATAACAAAACTAAAAAAAAAACCCTCCCAACTCCCCAACGCCTTCTCGAAAATAATAAAAAAAAGAAGAAAGAACCCTCCATTACCAAAGTCTCTATATTTAATAAGGCAGCGAGAACCGAAAAAATAACAAAAATCCTCCCTCAAACGGTAGCAATATAAATAACAAAAAAGGAGCGAAAAGTGTTAGAAAAAAAGCGACGGTAGGGGGGAGGGGTGGGGGATAGAGAGAGAGAGTCCCTACTCATAACGATCGAGATGAGAGAGAGGCTAAAAAAATCAAGGAAAGCTCCACCCTTTTTCCAACCCCTTTAACCGTCAATCAGCGCACGGGGCTCCTCCCAGGAGAGAGGCTATCACGTGACGCTATCCCCACCCCCAAACGAGGGCGGAAAAAAAAAGAAGGAAATGAGCAAAAACAGGAGCTGGAAGGAAAGAGATAGATAGAGCGGGAGAGGAAAGGAAAGAGAGAAATTCAGAAAGGGAAAACCATTTATTTCTGTAGTCCGTCCTCCGCTGGGAGAGCAAGAGAGAAATCGACCATTGATTCACTAACCACAGTTACTGGAGGGGAGGGGAGGGTAACACAGGACGCTCTGGAGGGGGATACACAGCTAGGGGAGAGTGTATCTTTCTGATATCTGCACCAAAGACGGCAATATTGATTCCATGGGATGGCGAGCGAGGTTGAATGGGAAGGGGGACGGCGGTTGAGGGGAGGGGGGTAAGTCTATACTCGAGATTTTGCTTCAGTACCTTTCGAGGGAGAGTAAAATGTTCGAGGTTTTCGGGGGCTGCGGAAGAATATTTTCATACCGGAATATCGGAATTTGAAAAAGAAATACTTTGTTATTGAAAAGGGAATGAATTTGCTTTTCCACAAAGTGAGAGTAGACAACTAATAGATGGAATGCCGGAATCAGAACTTTTTGCGGAGGATTTTCCATCCTCTTGTTAGAATCTGATTCAAATCCTGGGGATGGTGGGTAGTCGTAACAATAATAATAAGAAGAAAAGTCTGGCTGTGTGGAGTCAGGGAAGTAAAACAAATGAGAGGGATGGGGAAATAAACAGTAATCTCTGTATGTATTGTAAGAAGGATAAGGAATGGTTTTTGGGGGAGCTTTGTATGGAGCAGTAGTAATAAGAGGTTTTGGGGAAATCGAGGTCTATACAGATTTTGAACTTGGTTTTGGAGATTAATTTCTGTGCTTTGTTATGGAGGGAATCAAGCTGAAAAACTTTGTCAGTTCTTTTCTTTGTTATATGTTTTTGATTTATTACTTAGGCTTTGTTTCGTAAAAATGAAATGAAATATTTTCTAGCAAATTGAAGATTTTAAAACTTTATCGTGAAAAGTTATATTTCACAAATACAACAAGACCATAGATTTGAGTTCTGATTTTAAAATATATTTTGTACTAACAAGAAGTAGTATTTGGTTAATCGGCTTTTAAATCATGCTAGAGGAAACCAAATGTATTCAAATTGTATTTAAAATTATTGTAATACATTTAGCTCTTAAATAATAAGAGCATCTGATTTTGTGGAATGTATCTATTGTAACGACGTAAAAAACAACCCGCACAATTAAAATTCAAAAGCAGCTTTATTTAAACCGATGACCAACATTTATCCAACAACAACGAAACAAAAACAGAACAGCCTATTTAAAAAGAAAAATACAGTTAAAATTAAAGTTGAAATTTAAAGCTTAAAATCCACATAAAAGTTAAAGTTGCTTCTAAAATGAAATAAAATTAAAGTTAGATATTGCAGGTAAGGTGCTCGGTTACACTATCAATTCCTAACCAATGTTAAAAAATAATGATGCAAAACATCATTTACGGTCCTACCCCACAAATACAGGCTACTCATCATTTTTTTTTCTTTTTGTTAATATCTCCAAGAGTAGTTAACACTCTTATTCAAAACTGGTTTGAGACTAAACCAAAGGTAGGCTTTCCGCCTTAAACATTACATGCAAATAGCTTTTTATTAAAATTTTTATAAAGACAATGAATGTAACAGCTATGAAAAAAATGACACTAATGCAAAACAAATAATTCAGTGGGGATATAGTCACCACTATTCAGGTATCCGCCTCATGAAGTGGTACATTTTACTTAAATTTATATAGAGGTGACTGTTGACCATCACAATGGGGGAAAACCCAACAGAGTTATTAGATGAAGAAAACTCTTTTCAATCAATGCCGCTCCCTCCCCGATAACAACCTCCTCTCGCCGCCTCATAAAAATCCCCGCAACAGACCTAATCCAAACTAATGCAGCGGCACACAACGGCGGAACAGCCCTAACGGGAGAGCCCTCATTTTTCTAGTCCCGCTTGATTAGAGCTCGCAATGAGGCGGAAATAGATTTCAACTAAAGCTGCAGGTTCACATTTCATTGCACTTCCGGGGCCACCGAGTTTCCCCACTTCCCAGGAATTCCTAGGGCGAGTTATAAATAAACTTAATAACAGCAAAAACGGAGGAACGCCTTTAAGACCCCCCTTGGAAATGATACGTCAGAGCAATGAGCAACTAGACACCGGAGATAAGAGCTTGTTTTTCTTTTTCTCTGGTCGGCGGCAGTAGCAGGGAGTTTATTTGGGTTCTCTCTCTGGTAGCGACTTTTTCCTGGGGAATGTACGGTTTGCGATTTTTCATCTTGGATTAAAGTGAGAAGGAGAGTGGGTTAAGAATTTAATCGTGGCCCTTTTGGGAGTAATGGAGAGGTGAAGTAGGGAGTGTAGGAGGGTTGGTTGGTTTTCTTGGAATTGTTTTTGAGAGTGCCAACAAAGCCTTTTTGGTGAGGACCCTTGTTTTGGTATAAAAAGTGGGATAAGTGAGTGTGTTTGTTGATTAAACAGAATTTCGAATTTAACAAACACAAAATTAGAGAATCAAAGGAGGGTAATTTTTTTTGGAAGATTCCTATGAAATTGGTTTTATTAAATATTAATATAAAAATATTAGTATTTAAATATTATTATAAAGTTATTGTGTATTAGTGGAAAAAATGCAAAATTGAAAAAAAAGTGAGAATCTCTTTATGACCATAAAACCAGGCTCTTAACGACCATTTTATAGTGAATTATTTTTTCCATCTTAGTGGTTCCCAACCTTTTCCATCTTGAGAAGCCTTTATCAATTTCGGAAGCAATTAAAGAATCCCTTGTGTGTTGTTCCTAATTAAAAGTTATTAAAAAAATTTTATTTTCGAATAAGTTTAAATTAAGTAATAGATTAATATAAATCTATTATTTTCATTTTTTTAGATCAATAATATAAATTACTCCCAAACTTAGTATTTCTACTTACTCTTTTAAGCTTTTTAACTTAACACGCAACATAGCAACATTATTTTCAAGAACGTTTTATTTTTATATGCCCTCGAACAACTAATTGTGAATCAATGCACCATTAGTTATACAATCTCTGGTATTCGTGAATTTTAAACACGTTTAAATTAAGATCCTTTTACAATTTAATATATTGGCAGTGAAAGAAAAATATGATTTCATGCGCACTTAATTACCTTGTTAAAGCATAAGAATTTGCAAGGAATGAGTCTTATATTTTGTTTTAAGATTAAAGTTTTTAAGAAATTATATTTAAATTATGAATAGAAATTTTAAATTTTTAAACCTTACTTTTTTAATGCAAAAATAATTATAAATTGAAAAGTAAAAGGAAAATCAGCTATCAAAATTAAATGCAAAAATTGAAACCCAGTAAAAATTGTAGTTTAAAATTTCCGTTAACTCTTTAAGTGTTGGAGTAAAGATAATTTAGGAAATAAAAGTACAGTTGAAACTACAAAAACTAATAAATAAGAGTCCAATTTACTTCTATTTTTTTTTTTTTTTTTTTTTTTCGATTTACTTATACAGAATTGAGAAAAAGGGATTTTTGCTCGAAAAAGAAACACATTCTTTTAGAAGATTTATTTATAAGATGTTAAACTTTTAAAATAACCTCAGAAGAACTTCTCTTTGGATTTGGACTTGGAACAGTTCCACGCTTAACGTTTTCTAAAATGAGATTAACATAGCCCCTCCAGGGTTTTAAATTTCCTATTAAACCACAACATCTAGAAAAAAAAACCTTTACAGCACATTATCACGTTTCCCCTCGAAAGCCTCTTTTTAATTAACAAAAAGCACCTCACGGAAATCGGATATTACAACTAAATATTTAAAGTCCTGGCCTAAACTATTGGAATTCCTGGTTAAGTATTAGGCAGTGAAGCCAACATTACGCCACTCTCTTCCACTAATTGATTTTTCCTCGGTCATAACATCAGCAAAAAACGTCAACACATTACTTCTTCCCGAAAGCCGCAGAGAAGGAAAAGAATATCATTTAGGAAACACTTAAAGCGGGCACTCGTTAATTCTCAATCATTTACTTAATAAATAAAGGAACCTAACACCGGGGAATGCAATAACTAATTCATTTTTTCTACGCCGTACCCTTCCAGCGAGAATATACGGAGGAGAAAAAAGCTACCGACGGAAGAACAAATAAAAAGAAAAAGGCCTTTAAAACCTGATGAGGAAGTTAATGCCCTAAGTAAAAGCAGCTGTCAAGAGATATATCAAGTTGGTGGCTGCATATTAAATCCAGAGCGGAGTTATGAAGTCCATTTGCATGAAAGTTATTTTCTTAGCTTTTTCTTGGCTCTCTTTTCTTTTTGAGCTTTATTATTATTTTTTTAAGATTTTCTTTTTCGTTTTTAAGACTTTAGTTTCTTTTCTGTTCTGGCTGAAGGCGCGGGGGCACCAGATTGGGGCTTTTCTTCTCGCTCCTCGCCATTTTGTGATTTGAGCGTTCGGGGTTTTCGAGCGATTTAGGAGCAGAATGCAGTTTATTATGAAAAGAGCGTTTGGAAGAATTTGTAAAGGTGCGGGATTTTTAGATGTGGGATGAAAATTCGAATCTAATTTTAAATAACACATGAAATTTTATAACAGTTTTTATTCTACAAGGATTACATTTATGCCTGATTTATTGCATTGTATAAAATAACATTTTCAATAAAATCCTGTTTTTCAAATTTATTCTACTTATTTATAAATAATATACAAGTCAAAAATTCTTACGCGTGAGGGATATGATATTAACATTGAAAATTTCAGGCATGGATGTTTGTCTTGTCCTGTGTTGATGAATGAATGAAACCCCCCTGTAGAAATGGGTTGTGTGAGCGAATGTGTGTGTGGAGTGTGCAACAGTACTTAACCTCCGTAGCTTTGGTTCACAGGTTCCCCCAGGTTAACGCTAAGTAGTAGTACTAACCTTGAAGTTAATCGGATGAAGTATCCAAGTATCCGCCATTTGTTTCAAACTACATTAAAAATTTAAAAAGGTGTATAATCCTCATCGGTTAATTTGCATTATAAAATATAAAGAATAAACAATTGTTTTACGGATCATTAGATTCCTTTTGAGAAATATTGTATAACATAGAGAAATATTGTATAATAAATTGAGTTATTGAGAAATATTGTAGTAAAATTCCTACATAAAAAGTAGGAAAGAATAAGGAAAAATCTAAATTATCACAAATAAGTTAAAGTTTAAGTTAAATCGTAAAACCAAACCAGGACGAAAGTAAAGAAAATATTTTTATATGGTATGCAATAATGAATTAAAAACTAACAAAATTCAATGTTTCAAACACAGACACCACGAGATAGAGCATTAGGAATCGCTTGAACTGGAAAGAGACCTCAGAACATAATTACCGTTCGGAAATATTCATTGATAACATTCTTATTATGACTTTCCCACAAACGAAAATAAATATTTTTAGCTCAGACCAAATTTACAATCACTTTCATTCACTAGACTAGACTTCACACATTCGCATCAACTGAATGACCAAACATGGCGTCCACAGCGGTCCTGCTCCACCGAATCCTCATTTCTTCCATTCACAATGCGGTTGTTCATAAAGCCCATGAGCGGGGGAGAGAGCGCCAGGGAAAGTGATCAGCTCTTCCATATTATATTTAATCAATGCCCATCTGCCATATGACGAGTGATGAGCCGAAGGGGGGGGCAGGGCGGAAACGACCATTCCGTCCCCCCCTCCCCCGAGAGAGAGGAGCGGCGGCGGATAAGACGCACATTATCCGACACGGAGGGTTAAAGAGACCATAAAGGAAATTCCCGATCCAACGACCCGGCCGTACCTAAGCGCATTAACCACTGCGAGGCCCACTGTTAGAGAAGGTGTTATTAAGAGAGCTTTTACTCTGCTCCAGATTAACTGCGGCTTAGAGGCGCTCGGGCTCTTTATTGGAAATTTCCTCCTCCCAATAGTGCAAAACCGCCAATTTATGGAACAATAACAGGGAGGGGTGATTGAAAATAAATTTGTCGTCGTCTGTTTGGCGCGGCCATTAAACCGCTTTTTGACTCATTGGCTCCGTGGTTAGACTAAATGAGGGTGGTATAGTTATTTGCCTGTTGAGTTTAGGGTGTAGTGTTTGACTTGCAGTTAACGGATTTTGGGATGTCTTTGTAAGTTGTTGGGGAATTTAATACCAGAGGAGATTCTTATTGAGCTTTTTGTTGTTGAATCTTTTTTTACGTAAGAAATTTATTTTTATGTTTAGTTTAATAGATGGAATATTTGGATATAACTGTAAAATTGTAGTTTGAAACTTGGAAAGGGTAATTTAAAGATACTTAAAACAGTAGTTGGAGGAAGCTTTAAAAGTCCAGTTAAAGGCATGAATGTTTATTTCACCGAGCTTATAGTAGGAACAGAGTTAGTTAAGTTAGAGATGCGTCGAATTTCTATTTTGATCAAAACAATAAAAGTAAAACTATGCCAATAATTCTGACTCACAGTTAATTGAAATGAGAGAAAATTACTCTTTATATTTCCCAAAAAGATTTCACTTAAAACATTTCCAAAAGTTTCCTGAATAAACATAGATTAAAAGATAAACCATCAAAACACAGCTAGTAATATTAATCAAACTACTTAAGCTTTTCCTTACTTTTATTCTTTGAGGAACCCTCTTTAACTTTACATAAATCCTTAAGGATCACAGAACTAGTTTAAATATTTTATACTTAAATATCTTTGTAATGTGCAGTATACTCTCGTAATATTACTTAACTAACTCATAAAAAATGTATACCTCGAACAAATATCCCCCTTAATATTAAGCATTTTCTATTTTCCTCTGTTACTTCGAAAACTCACCGCCTCGAAAAAAAAATTGGGGGTGCCTTCGGTTTTGGGATATTAAGGTTATGCTGTATTAGGACCCCCTCCAAATAGAGTGACTTTCAAACTCTACATATACCGAATTTAATTTACGTGAAATCGATTTATAAGAGCACAATCTATAGATATCCGGGTAAGAGTGCTTCCAAGAGGCCTTTATCAAAACAGGGAATTACTCTCAATACGACATCATCCAGCACACTTGTTTCCAGAGCGACAATAAACTACTCGGTGGAGTAATAAACGCCGAGCTTCCCATCCATTCACAGAAACGAAGCGTCCAATTGATCACTGGAAATTAGCTCAGATTCAGCAAGTTTTATGATCGGATGGAGGAGAGCCGCCCTCCCCCGACATTAAAGGGAGAGAGGAGGACGCTCCCCCAAAAATCATTCCTCCAACTTTCTTCTTCCTCTTCTCCTCCCGCTTGTTACAGCCCCCGACTAATTTCAGCCGACTTCATTATTGTGCAAATGGCGCTCATTAATCCGCAAGGCCTTCTTCTCGCATTGTGCTCCTCCGCCGCGGAAAAGATTTGGAAATGAGACGAGTTCTCATTATGCGACGTCCCTCGTTAAATAATGATCGAACGAACGACTTGAAAGGGTCGTCATCGCTACAGGTGTGACCGTTATTGTAGGGGATGGGCTTTAATACGCAGCGTGTTCCCTGGATTTTTACGGCTGAGCCTCTGCTGAGAGATACATTGTGCCGTTATGAGGTCTTTCTTGCAGCGTTTAGAAATGCGTAATTACCTGTACAATGGAGGCTACTGTATTGCAGGCATGTAGCTTCTTGATGGGGGATCTGAGGTGGTTGATGAAATGGGAAGCTGAAGTAATGTGGGTCACTGCTTATACCGCTCTCACATAATCTGCTCGCTCGCTTGCATATTACCTGCACTAATTTTTGTGACAGCCTGTATTACTTTGTTAGATTTATGTAATGGGTTTCTCCTATTTTCGTGCAAATAAACCCCATACATTTTAAATCCTGATTAAAGCGTTGAATAACATTGTCGACAATAATTCTAAGTATTCTTCATTTACTGTAGGGTGATAAAAATGGAGTAAATTGAAATAGTTTTAAAAAGTAAATCAGGTCCGTAAAATGGATTTCATTTGTCACAAGTCAGGATGAACCGATTTATGATGAAATAAACTAAGAAATATATCTTAAATAAAAAAAAAATTACTTAAAAAGGCGAAATTACACAGTTTTGGTCTTCTATTTATTTTTAAGTTATTTTCAATAAAACATAATCAAGGTAGTAAATAAAATGTGGTGTAAAATTAAATGAACAATGTTATATTTATTATGACAAAAAGAATCTGACAGTTATTATGAATTACCTATGAAAAGCTTCTTACTTAAAACTAATGTTCAATTGAAAAAAAAGATAAAGTTATAAATTAACCATTAAGTTAATTGTCTGACCAGTGTAAGTATTTAAAAGAGCTTCTAGCATATTCTGTTGCAAAACAAAAAGTGTGTCGTTTTGGATATTTAAGTTATTTACATAATATATGTATATAGTTATAATTTATTATATTTTAACGGCATAATATTTTAACCAGTAATTTTTGTTTCTAAAGAGTGTCGTTTTTAAAATCATTCATTCATGATTGGATCCACTTTTAGTTTTCCTGCTTGACACGATACCTGTAAAACAGGTTTTTCATTGTTAAGAGTTTTGTTGCAGCAGAAACAACTTTCAAGGCTGAAAACTCTTGAAGTGAAAGTAACTTACGATATGCGTTCAATATTCAACGGAAATAATTAATATTGTTGGATTAATTCTTGAGTTAAATAACAAAAATAACAAGTACAGAATTTTTAAATGAAGCTTTTGTACCTTCTTTAACTACTTGTGCTGATTTATTTTTAATTCGAGTTTTACGCTTCAATTCAAAAAGTGAAGCAGTGGTGCCATCTGTCGTTGATGGGAAATAGTACTTTCCGAAAAATAATACTTAATTCTTGCCAATTTAGTTCTATCCATCAAATATAGCACTACGAAATTTATAAAATTCCTTTATTAGTGTATGGTTAAATGAGTACAATTTAATTGACTTGATTATAATTTTGAATATCTTAAACCTGGTGTATATTAAACATAATAAAATAAACTTAACTCAAATTTGAATTATATTTTTTTTTCAAAATTATTCCTTTCAGTTATTAAAACTATTTGTTACCATTATTATAATTTTTTAATCAATAACTTAGAGTCAGTATTAATATTAGTTTTAACATCAACATATAAGTAAATAATGGGAATATTATTAAAATATATGTTCAAAAAAAGGCAATTTGAATTACTTTCATTTATATAATACGATAAAAATTAATCTTCATCAAAATATTAATTTGAATTACATGGTTAGGAATTATAATTTAAGAGCATATACTTTATTTAAAATATTGTAAAAATTTTTAATGGAAAAGAACAAAAAGTATTATCCTTCATTATTAAATCTAGTCAACTCTACAATAATGTAATGTGTAATTACAAATGCATAAAAACTAAGATAATTACAAAACTAAGATAATTGGCTTTTAGTTTTTATGGAGACAATATTAACAGTTAATAAATAATCGCTATTACAGGCATAATGATATGTTAATTTACATTCCTAGATGAAAATTTTTAAATGGTGACAGAGAAGGGCTCATTTGTGAAGGCGATTTTTTGTCCAAATTAACCATCGCAACGATGTTAAAGACGGCAATTGCGATTAATGCATGCGCCAAATGGGAGTCGCTAAATTAAAAGCTCCGGAGATTAAAAATTTTATAATGAGACATTAATTTATTTTACTTACACGCTTTTCCCGAGGGTCGTAAAAATCGGGCTCAGCCATTTTTTTTCTCCCTCTCCGAGGGGTGTACGCCGTCCCACCACCGGAGCTTATTAATGAAGGTCTTTACACGACGATAAACCCGGTTTTACAAATGGCTTTCCATTATCAACTGGCCTAAATGCAACGAGGAGAGAAAAAAGTATTTGAATTTTCCCCTGATGGGCACGGAAAAAAACTATATGCAAGCAGCAGTGGAATGAGCGATAAAAAATGGAATAATCAGAAAAACTATCTTTTTTTTTTCAGCCAAGACTGATGGGTAGAAAAAGATTAAAAAGAGCGAAAAGCGACGATTAAAAAAGTTCTTGTGTGCTTTTTTGCTCCTGATGGGAGGGGCGGCAGTGGCGTTTAAACAAAAGGTCTTATCTTCGCTCCCCAGTTATTACTCTCAGCCTATTAACAGAAAAGGATAAAATAGGAACTGTAAAGACAGGCAAAAAATTGGAACTCTCCTATTAACCAATTTTTTTCTAATCAGTTTTGTGCTATCGTGCTGTTGCCAGGGAGAGGTTTTTTTCATCATCCATTTTTTTTTCGCTCCCCCTCGTTTTTTTTCTTGTCTCATCTCTGGACTTGTTTTATCAGTTTTATTTTTCACATTATACAATTCCGCTCGCTGCCTAATGAGAACGACTACAGTGCTAAGAAGTGTGACAATGCATGCTCGAATCAATAGCTCTACGCGATAAAATGAACGAAAATGATTGGCCGGCAAGAAAACACGAAGAAAAAAATCCCATCCCCCAACGGCATTTTTTGCAACCCCGTTTTTTTCCTGCCGGGATGATTAAAACGGGTTCTAGCTTTTGTTCTATTTGGGGCTTAAGGGAAAGCGATTCATTCTTTAAGTACGGAGCCGAAAAATAATTACGCTGCGCCTCCACAAGCAAAATATATTAGACAGTGCATTAACGCTTTATCGATTAATACTTTGTTCAGTTTCTGAGAGATAACTTTTTTAGGCTCGATACAACGGACGCTTTCTTCTCGAATATGAACTGCGCTTTATAGTAAATAATGTAATCTTCCAACTATTGTAAAGTTGGGGATAAAAGTGCTTTGAATAATCGAAAGGTTGAAGCGGGAGCAACAACAAAACATCAATCAGAACAATGTTGTTGTTTTTTTGTTTGCTGCTTTTGAAGAGAAAATTTGGTTCGCATCTAAGGTATTGAAATTGCTCTCAGAGATCTCTGCATTAAAGAGCATACTTTGAAAATTGATAAAAATGATTTAGTTCAAATTGTGATGGATGGATATATGCCATGCCCTATTAAGCGATTTGTTAATCATACATTTGTTCGAAGCAATCACAGGTATACATCCTATTAAAAAAGTAATTCAAACTTTAACTTTTTTTACTTTTTAAAAAAGCTTATTATTTTATTAATGAACAACTATTGAAATTTTACATCTGCAAACTTAAGATGAAATAGGGATATTAATTTTTAGATTAATCCAGGAAAGGCAGTTGAGAAAATTAAAATAATAGGTAATTATAAGTTATACATACATGTAATTAATGTATTAAACTTTTTAAGAAATAATAAGACTATAATTAATTCTTATTTTGTAAATTAAGCACAAAGCATTTTTCATTATCTATTTATGACTTAAGGAAGTAGATAATTCTTAAATAATGAAATTTTCGTAGAACAGGTCTATAGATAACTTTATGATTTAAAAAATATGAGTTTCTAAAATATAAAGTTTTGCCAAGTTGTTGTTAAAACAATTTTGCCAAATTCAGGGGCTATATCTACTTAAGGG
This sequence comes from Tetragnatha montana, assembly GCA_963680715.1. Lineage (NCBI taxonomy): Eukaryota > Metazoa > Arthropoda > Arachnida > Araneae > Tetragnathidae > Tetragnatha > Tetragnatha montana. The sequence goes on from OY796680.1 coordinate 24,625,875, forward strand.
TGTAGTTATTTCCCCCCTTTTCTCACTCATGAGTACTAGAGCAAAGCTTGGAGATTGAGAGGGAGAAATATTTTATAATATTTTGAGATCCGAGGATGAATTAGAACTATTTTAACACAAATATAAAAGTTTCAATGCAACCTGGGTTTTAAAAATGTAAAAGTAAAAAGTGGTTATGTAAGGTGAAGGAGATAAGTTTGCTACACTCGACTTATACATTGTGGGGAATGAGCTTTAGAATGGTAAAGGGTAACACTTTTTTATAAACCTAAGAAATAACAATTTGTTCATGAAAAAATACTATTTAAATTTATTTTTGCTGTTATTATCAAACAAAAATCTGTAGTATTTTTGCGTGCGAAAAATTAATCTTAAAACCTTTTTTTAAATGTAACGTTTTTAAAATTTAAAGGTATTCTAAAATTATTCCTTTAAAAATATCCTTTAAAAATCACACTTTCAAGCAGGATTAATTGTATTATCACTTGGTTTTATTAAAAGTTTCCTGACATTTAAATTGTTAAAATGAAATAAAAAAACTATCTAAGACTAAACAGGAAAAAACAAAACATTAATAACATGAAAAAGCAATATAGACGTCATCATATAGAAGCATCATAGCAAACCACAGAAAATTTCAAACATTTAAAAGTTAAGATACGAACGAAAACCCCTTAACACGAAATAATCCTACAGCTTCTCTCTCCATCTCACTCATCCTTAAAAGGAGATCTTCAACCACTCTGCATCTCATCGAGCCCATTTCGGGGCAATCCCAAGCTGGAACTTCCACCCTCTCAGCCAATTTTCAAACCCCCACACCCCAGGCCACTTATTTATATCCCACCCCGGAAAAGGCTTTTCTAATTGCCGGCCCGTCTCAACACCAGGTGCCGCAAATCCATTTTGACCGGGGCCGGGCCAAAGCGGATTTCAGGCGGCGGTCGGGATGATCACTAATCAGATATTCCTCCACCTCGCTGCCTCGGACATTGCGACAATGCCTAATTGACAAGGGAAGCCCTTCTCCCGTGGGGCAGGGCGAGCCAATCAAATTGCGCCCCGAGAAGCTTTTACGCCCCAGCCCACTCTCTTCTCTATTAGTTCCCTTCTGTCTGAAAAGCCCAATCTTCCGCTAATACCTCGTGTCACATTCGCTTCCCCTTCGCCGGGCGGAGAGGCTCTTGTTGACCGTTTGATTTGCTGCTGTTGCAGGGGTTCTTTTGTTTCCGCCTCGTTGTTTTTAATGGGGAACCCCCGGTGGGGGATTTGGGGCAGGGGGACTTCCCTCTTAGTTCAGGGGGCGCCCCTTTTACACAGATTGAAATTGCCTTTTAAATTTGCTCCAATTTAATTTCTTAAGTAGGATATGTATATGCTAATGGTAGGCTACCAAACCGCTGTCCTCAATTAGATAACAGGGGTCTCAACAAACTGTGATGAAGTCACGATAGATAGCTCTTTATCAATAGCTCAACTTAACACTGAAATCTCCATGCTCCCTGTATATTTACAGATGTTACTTGGTTAAATGCTTAAGGACTAATCTGCGTGTTTGCAGAGCGTCTGACTACATTAGGAGATATGACATCATTTCGGAAAATTAATCAGACATCTCAGCAATATCCTATCAAATGGGAACTGTAAATATGCATGGAATTCTGGAAGATTTTGGGTGTGAAGTTGAATTGTTTGGAAAGAGCCATTTGGAAGAGCGTGAGGTCAGTAAGTATATCACATGTAACAATTTTGAGTTTCCCTGACCTGATTAGTCTGTGTTGGCAATGGTCTTAACATTTTTAGCTCAGGAGCCACATAAACTACCCTAAAAATCCACGGGCTACTTTGATTTTATCAAAAGGTAAGGGCTATGAGTTTGTTATCTAACTCTGCATACAAACATGATGTTAATCATTGTATGAGCGTGAATTTCAAAACTTTGTGTGTTGTTACATTTTAAATATTTATTTCTTAATCCTGGATATAAACTCCAAGTCGATATGAGACTTTAACGTGTCCTTTAGGCACATGGTTAAATTGTGGATGTGGCTATAGATGATGGTGTCATCTATTATTCAACGTTTAAATCGGAATGCTACTTATATGGGTCTCTTTTATTTTCAGGAGCCACCCCTCTAAGGCGGTAATTCCTATACTACGCTTTGAGGAGGGAGCTTGGGGTGTCCAAATGGCATTAGTAACAAAATAACAGGATAAACTCTAAATTCCTATCTATTTTATTTTTGACACAAGTTTTAAAGATATATATATCCAAACACAAGTTAGAATTTGTCTTTATTTCAGATAACTGTGTTTCATCAACACAAATCCAGCTATCACAATAAACGGGGTTATGTCGGCTCATACGGGAGCAATGCCCCTCCCAACCTTTCCAGAAAATTCTCTTTTATAATAGTTAATTCATGTTTCCACAGCCATCAAGGACAGTTTGCCTCCATAGTTTCTACTGTTCCTCCCACGTGTTCCCCTAAATCTGCCCATGGCTATCCTGGCTATCCCAGCCATATTTTGATGCCGTAAAGATAAACAGAAACAGAAAAGTAACAGAACAATGAAGTAATAATTTTTAACAATTAAATTCATAGATACTAGTGGAGTAGAATTAGGTCGAAAAAGGGCTTGACCGTGAACAAATTACAACAAAAGCAAACTCTGCGGGAAATGGTAGGTGACATGGTCCTAATCAACATACTAAAAATATACATCCGTACTAGTGGTAGAAATATGTTTTTTTGGCCGCCATCTTGAAAAAACTCCCAAAAATGTTTTTCATCAAAAAAGGTCGTGTAAGGTATCAAACTGTGGGGAATTTTGTGCTGAAAGAGAATATGATTTTTGTTTTTCTTAAAATTCATTAAAAAGTAAAATTTTTGACCAAAAACGCAAAGCCGATACAATGATAAAGGGCCCTTCCTCCATACTAAACGCATCTTAAACGTTCTAAACTATTTTAAAAACACTACTTTGAGACAAATGGTAGTTGACATAGTCCTAATCAACATACTAGAAATATACATCCGTACTAGTGAGGAAAATATCGTTTTTTGACCGCCATCTTGAAAAACACCAAAACACATTTTACTCCGTAAAATGTCTTGTAATATATCAAACTGCAGGGAATTTTGTGCTGAATAAGAATAAGATTTTTGTTTTTCTTTAATTTTGATAAAAAATAACTTTTTTGACCGAAAACTGATAGCAAATTCAATGATTACTTGGCAATTACCCTGAAGACACTTAAAAAAGGTATAGTTATTGCTGGAGAGACTCGCCACATTGATTCACGCCTTTTAACCCAAAGGATGCTGGCATGTATCTCCTTAGAAAACACCGTTCAAGATGCGAGACATTTTTTTAGGTACGAGTTATCGACTCTTCCATCTGCCTTATTTGACCACAGTACTCACTACTCAGCAAATGAGGAAAACTGAAAAATCTTCATTAGCCAACACCTTAGATAGGATGGGAAAGTGACAATAGTGTTCGATGGGTATGGAAAATCCAACATTAAATATATGGAGCACAGACTACGCTCAAAGCAGTCATCTGCCACTGTTATCTTTGACGAAGACTCGCCAGTTATAGTCCAGAAGAGTAAGTTCCTCTCAAACTCTCAAAATAAACAAAGATTCATAAATATGCTAGGGAATTATTTTCAAAGAAATGGCCATTCCGCTATTCATGCCGAAGGAGATGCAGATACGTTGATTGTTAAAGAAGCGTTAAACCTAGCACAGGAGAAACAAGTCACAGTTGTAGCTGATGACACCGATGTTTTAATTTTACTACTATATCATTCGTCATCAAACATTTTAATGCAGTCTGCCCTACAATCGGATAAAGTTCGCGACATTCAAGCAATGCAAGGAGATATTGGAGAAGAGGCCTGCAAAGCTTTGCCATTTGTCCATGCGTTAACTAGATGTGACACCAACAGTTCATTATTTGGAAAAAGCAAGTCTTCGGCTTTAAAAAATATAATAAATTCTCAAATATTGTTCGAATATGCTTCCCAATTTGGGTCTACGGAAATTACTAATAAGGAAGAGTTACTGGAAATGGGCTGAAAAGTTATTGTGTCATTATACGGAGGTAACATTAATACCAACGACTTGAATAATCTTCGTTATGAAGAATATATGAGGAAAATAGCTTCAGCTAAAAAAGAATTTGATATTGCACGTTTGCCTCCGACACAAAATGCTGCAAAATATCATTTACTTCGAGTAAATTTGCAGTGTTTTATTTGGAAGAATCTGTTCATGCCAAGCCCTGATCCTACGCTATGGGGTTGGCAGTTAGTTGAAGGAGAATTCCAGCCAATATTGACAGATAGAAGTCCAGCACCAAAGGAGCTTTTAGAAATGATCAAATGTGCATGACAAACTACAGCTGATGAGCCATGTTACAGTATGAAATGTACATTCCGCCGATATGGACTTCCTTGTTCCGTTATTTGCAAAAACTGTTGTGGAAAGAACTGTAGTAATACAGGAGACCTAATTAATACTTATGAAGATGAAAATGATATTGGACTATGACGGTGTTGATAGCACCTATAATTTGTTCTTAAAATTTTTTAATTATATGTTTAATGTTATATTTTCAAACTTAAAACTATCAAACTTGAAAGTAGTTTCCTATTAAATTTGTAAAAAAAAATCAAAGTATCCTAGAATTTTGTAACCTAGTCCAAATCTAATTAATAAATGGATGGATTTTTTAGGGATGGATATGTTATTAATTATTTTTAAGTATCATATTCTCTTTCAGCACAAAATTCCCAGCAGTTTGAGGAATGACTTTTCATGTAAATTTTTTTTTCAAGATGGCGGTCAAAAAATCGCATTTTTCACATTAAAACAGATGTATATGTTTAATTGAACCATGTCACCTACACCTCAAATGTCGTCTGTTAATAGTCTGTCGTCTGTCGTCTGTCAAATAGATGTCGTCTGTTGCGTCTGTTGAGGTGTAGTGTATTTTCACAGAGACAACTTCTATAATCTAAAAACCTTTATTTCTTTTACGAGATTAAATTTGTTTTAGTAAGCTAGCCAGCCGAAAAGGAAAACATTCAAACTAATGAATTTAAGATTTACAAAAACAGATCACGAGCCAGCCATTGAGAGACATTATTGAGTGCGCTTGCCTCTGGCAGCACTGCCTTCTGACCGCCGCAGTACCCCCCTCCCAGCGTAGCGCTAGGAGCCGAATCTGACGGTCAGCTTTCGCCCATACCTTGAAGTCAGCGGGGGTGAGGGCTGAACTGGAGACCAAGGTGGGGCTTTGGCCTTGCTGAGCTCGGGAACTGGGGACGAAGGTAATGTTTTGACCTTGCTGGGCTCAGGGACTGGAGACGAAGGTGGTAATCTGGGGTTGGTGGGATCGGTCAGGAGAAAAGCGGGCTTCAGTCTGTCCATCGTCACCACCACTTCTTTACTGTTCCTCAGAACCTTGAAGAACTTGTCCCCTTTCTCGATCACAGGGAAAGGTCCGTCATAGGGTGGTCTCAGGGGGGATCGCACTGCATCGAACCTGATGAATACGTGGGTGCAGTCCTCCAACCTTTGTGGGACGAACACTTTAGGCTGACCGTGGTGTCGGGCGGGGACAGGTGCCAGGTCCGCAAACGATTTCTTTAGCCTCTTGAGGAATTCTGCTGCGTTACCGTCCTCGTCTGGCTTGGGGTTCAAAAATTCACCAGGCAGCCTGATAGATTGTCCGTAGACCAGCTCACTGGCCGTTGCTTGCAGGTCAGGCTTGAAGGTCGCTCTTAATCCCATAAGTAATGAAGGGAGAGCCTCTGTCCAACGTTCTGAAAGATAAGCCTTAAGTGCGCCTTTAAGAGTCCTATGCCAGTTCTCTATTATCCCATTCGCTTGTGGATGAAAGGCACATGTATGAATGTGTTTAGCCCCTAACATGCTAACCATCGAGCGAAAGAGTCTGGACTCAAACTGGCGTCCCTGGTCAGTTGTTATTACCCCAGGAACGCCAAAGCGAGAAATCCAGGTTCTGAATAGAGCTTTAGCAACCGTCTCGGCATCAATGCCCGAAATTGGTTCTGCTTCGACCCACCTGGTAAATCTGTCAATCATGGTTAAGCAATAGGTAAAATTGTTTGATGTTGGCAGGGGTCCTATTATGTCAATATGGATGTGAGAAAACCTTTGACTTGGTACCGCAAAGTGACTTAAGGGGGTTTTCGTATGCCTATGGATTTTGGACCTTTGGCATGCTATGCAAGATTTTGCCCAATCACCACAATCCACCTTAATCTTCGGCCAAACAAATCGCTCTGTAATGAGCTTGATCGTTGCTTTCTTTCCTGGATGGGACAGGTTGTGGAAGGCCAGAAAAACAGCCCGACGAAATGTCTTTGGGACAAACGGTCGGATCTTACCCGTGGAGACATCACAAAAGAGTTCAACCTGACTATCCAATAAGGGTAACTTTTTAAATTTAAGGGTAGACGAATCGTCCGTTAGACATGACTGTAATTCACTGTCAGAAACCTGTGCGTCTGCCATAGCCTTATAGTCAACTACGCTTGGGCAGGATATTGCGTCGACTCTGGAAAGTACATCTGCCGGAATATTCTCCACCCCTTTAACATGTTTGATGTCAGTAGTAAATTGCCCGATATAATCCAGGTGCCTCAACTGTCTGGGTGAACATTTGTCGCTTTTTTGTGCGAAAGCATACGCCAGGGGCTTATGGTCGGAATACAGTGTGAATACTCTGCCTTCAACCATGAAGCGGAAATGCTTTACCGCTGCGTAACACGCTAGGAGTTCACGATCGTATGCCGAATATTTCTTCTCGGTTTCAGAAAGCTTTCGGGAGAAGAATCCTAACGGTTGCATTCCCGATTGAGACACTTGGTGCAGGGCAGCTCCCAGAGCATAATCAGACGCATCGACATGAAGGGCCAATGCAGCATCTGGGGCGGGGTGGAAAAGCAAAGCTGCTCTTGCTAACTGCTCTTTCGAGTCTTCAAAGGCTTTAATAGCTTCCGGCGTCCACTCGATCTCTGTTTTACTGGATTTGTTTGGACCCTTTAAAAATTCACAAAGCACAGCCTGTACTTTTGCCGCGTTAGGGAGATTGCGACGATAGTAATTTAAAAGTCCTAAGTATCGTCGAAGGGATTTGATAGTTTTTGGGAGCTCAAATTTTAAGACGGGGTCAACACGTTCTGGTAAAGGCCGAATACCTTCTTTGTTTACCAAATATCCGAGGAATGGTAGCTCGCTAACCCCTAAAACACATTTTTTAACATTAATGCGGATCCCGTAATCCGAAAGTCTTTGGCACACCTGATCTAAATGGTTCCTGTGTTCTTCCTCAGTTGAACTGGCGATGAGGATGTCATCTAAGTAAACGAAAACAAATTCTAGCCCGTACAGTACCTCGTGCATAAATCGCTGGAATGTTTGGGCAGCGCACGATAGCCCAAAAGGCATGAATAAAAACTCGAACAATCCAAACGGAGTTGTGATGGCTGTTTTGGGCACATCCTCCGGGTAAACTGGAATCTGATGATAGGCCCGGGTCAGATCAATTTTGGAAAATATTGATCTCCCCTGTAAGTTGTGGGCGAAATCCTGTATGTGCGGCAGTGGGTAACGATCTTTTTGCGTCTGCCGATTCAGGGCGCGGTAGTCTCCCGTGGGACGAAATTCCCCATTTGCCTTCGGGACCATGTGCAAGGGGTTCGACCAATTCGACTTACTAGGTCGGCATATCCCCATTTCCATCATTAAACTAAATTCCCGTTTAGCTATAGCCAACTGTTTGGGATTTAGCCGTCTTGGCTTGGCGAAAACTGGTTGCCCAGTTGTTACTATACGATGGACTGTGTTGTGTTTTACCGTCTGTTTACCTGGGTTGGGGCACGCGATCTGCTTATGTTTAACCAGGATGTCGTGGAATTTGGAGTTCCCGTCCAGTAGGGTGACGCTTTGGACATTGCTCTTTTTCCTAGATCCCTTACTAGTGAGTTTGGTCAAAGGATCGACCAAGCATGAATTTTTGAGGTCAATCAAAAGACCGTAGTGTTTCAGGAAGTCAGCACCAATTATAGGCTTACTGACCTTAGCGACTACAAATTTCCACTTAAAATCCCGCCTTAAATTAAGGTCTAATGGAATTAACTTCGTACCAAATGTTTTGATCTGAGCATTGCTCGCTGAATACAATTGTAAAGTAGAAGCTGCTACAAAAGGCATGGAAGGTTTGTAGGGTAAAACACAAACATCACTACCGCTATCGACTAGATAGCTTTGGCGAGATCTTGGATCGAAAATGAAAAGGCGGCTAGAACAACCAAAATCGCATTGCGCCACATACGATTGATCCTCTAGTTTTTTGACGATTTAAAGTTACAAGGGGGTATACACTTATGTGCATTTTCTCCAAACTTGAAATGATACCAACAGTTTTCGGTAGTATTTTGGCGATTCCGAGTTCCCGAACGACGCCTGTACTGAGATCTGTTCCCTTTCCTGCTGGAACTTCTGTGCCGGTCTCTGCTCCTTCCCAGATCTTCCACTTTTTGGGTTAAAGCCAAGATTTGGGCCTCCAAATTTGCGAACCTGTCTACTCGTGCTTCCCGACCGTAGCCACTAGCTTCTGCTACTTGCCTAGGGGAAATTTCCGAAATCTTATCTGCCATTTGGGAGAGTCTATCCAGCCCTCCTTCCGACACTGCTAGGATCGCTTGTGCCTCTGTGGGCAGTCTTTGCATCCACAGAGTTTTTAGGAAATCATCGTCCACCCTGTCCTGGGCTAATTGACGCATTTTTCGCAATAGCTGAGACGGTTTGTCGTCTCCTAAAACTGTATCCGATAGAAGATCCTTGATTCTCTTCTGTTCCGAATCCGAAAACTCCACAATCAACCGGTTTTTCAAAGTGTTATACCGCTCTTCTTGGGGTGGATTCCTCACGATGTCGCTGACGTATGAGAGCACCTCAGAGTTCAGTGCCGCCACTACTGCATAGTACTTGGTTGTATCCTGCGTAACTTGGTTGAGGGAAAACTGAGCCTCGATGTTTAAAAACCACAAGTCCGCTTGTTTGTCCCAAAAGGGTGGGAGTTTAATGGCAGCCTTATAGACCTGAGCTTGAAACTGAGCTTGAGGTACGACTGGATGGGTCATCTTGAGATTGTGCACTGATCGTAAGGTCTACCAACCGATCAACTTGGGAAACACCGGTTTTATCTTGCGTGCAGACTCCGGGTCACCACTTTATAGATGTCGTCTGTTGCGTCTGTTGAGGTGTAGTGTATTTTCACAGAGACAACTTCTATAATCTAAAAACCTTTATTTCTTTTACGAGATTAAATTTGTTTTAGTAAGCTAGCCAGCCGAAAAGGAAAACATTCAAACTAATGAATTTAAGATTTACAAAAACAGATCACGAGCCAGCCATTGAGAGACATTGTTGAGTGCGCTTGCCTCTGGCAGCACTGCCTTCTGACCGCCGCAGAACCATGTCACCTACACCTCAAACACACACCTCATACACCTGTCACCTCAAAATAGTGTTTTCAGAAAAGCTAAGGACGCTTATGGTCCATAAAGTATGGAGGAAGGGCCATTTATCATTGAATTTGCTATCAGTTTTTGGTCAAAAAAAGTTATTTTTTATCAAAATTAAAGAAAAACAAAAATCTTATTCTTATTCAGAACAAAATTCCCTGCAGTTTGATATATTACAAGACATTTTACGGAGTAAAATGTGTTTTGGTGTTTTTCAAGATGGCGGTCAAAAAACGATATTTTCCTCACTAGTACGGATGTATATTTCTAGTATGTTGATTAGGACTATGTCAACTACCATTTGTCTCAAAGTAGTGTTTTTAAAATAGTTTAGAACGTTTAAGATGCGTTTAGTATGGAGGGAGGGCCCTTTATCATTGTATGGGCTTTGCGTTTTTGGTCAAAAATTTTACTTTTTAATGAATTTTAAGAAAAACAAAAATCATATTCTCTTTCAGCACAAAATTCCCCCCACAGTTTGATACCTTACACGACCTTTTTTGATGAAAAAAATATTTCGGAGTTTTTTCAAGATGGCGGCCAAAAAAACATATTTCTACCACTAGTACGGATGTATATTTTTAGTATGTTGATTAGGACCATGTCACCTACCATTTCCCGCAGAGTTTGCTTTTGTTGTAATTTGTTCACGGTCAAGCCCTAATTCTACTCCACTATACACAAAAAAAGGCTTGGTTCATTTAAAAGTGTATGTTTCACAAGATACAGGAACATTGGAATTTAATTAGCTTACTATGTGTGCAGAAATAGAAAATTCTTAACTTTTGCAAAATATACAACTTGTATGTTATACTGGAGAGAAAAAAAAGTAGAACAAATTGCTTCATTCAACTTCTTTGCTTATTAAACATATGAATGAAACACATTTCTGACAGTAATATTTCTAAAATCATCTCTTAAGTCTAACAAGTTAATAATATCTTGGTAGACAGAGCTCGCTTTATACGAAAAACCTCCCTCCCCTCTTTATCCTCCTTTAAAAAATTCCTCACTATTGAATAAACATCTCTCGAGCAGACAAGTTTCATTACAACCGTTACTGATCTCTGTACGTGTCAAGCCCAGAAACAACAACGTTAATATCTGTCGTCCTCTTCTTTCCCCAGACCTCCCCAGGATTTTTCTTTGAACGCGCTGTTTGCTTATTAGACTCATCGTAAAAGCCTCTTTATTAGCTTAAGAGATGCGACAGAACAAAAACATATTAGCTTTGACGGTTTTCTTGTGCTCTCTGTAATGCCTCAAAGTAACTCCTCGGAGGGCATTTATTTCCAAACATGGGAATATCTAATTAATAATTAAATTAATTCCCGTGCGTCCAGGACAAAAATTTTCTCCTCTTCCAACCGAAATCATTAAACTTTGACTGGGAATCGGGGTGGTATTATAAAACGTGTTTTTGCTTCGTTTTGATAATCGGCTTTGCCTGTAATACGGACACGACAAGAAGCAGATGCTGGGAAATAAAGCTCCTCTCGTTATATTTTTCTGACGGTAATTAATAATTGTCAGATGGCAGCGTCGTCGCAGATGTGACGTGGAAAATAATAATGATAACAACAATATCAAAAACAGAGATGGGGAGAAACCGTTGTTACGACTTGAATGAATAATAAATTTGCGATTTGGCAGTGAGATTTTCCGCGTGTATAAAACAAGGCACTTTCGCTTGTGATTAATTAGATCTCATTTATTAATAGGCGAGCCGATGGAAAAAGTAAACAAGCCAGAAATGGGATTGATATACCTGGTTAAGCTTTGATAAATCTCCCTGAGGAATAATAAGAGGGTGTTTTGTATGTGGAAGATGTTATTAATTTTGAAGGAGGCATATCTTGGAGTGGGATCAACAGGTTTTGATATGCAGAAGATTATGAAACGGAATAACAAATTAGCCAACTAGAAAAATAATAGTCTTTAGAACTTTTTATTAAAAAGTGTGTTTGTGTATTATTTGGTTGACATGGAAAAATTCCGTCAGTTTGTAATACAAGGAATGCCATGTATTTTAGAACAAAACATTATTAAATATTCTCTTTCATGTTTTTCAACATCAAGCTTTAAGGTTTTTAAAAAGGAATTGTTTGTTAAACGAACACGCTTATGACAGAAGAGAGATTTGAAATAATTTTAATTTAATCATAATATCATTAACTCATTCTCTTTTCAAGAGATGTTATTTTGTAAAAAATCATTGATTTAAATTTGTTTTATTTATACCTTTTTGAACAAACAGTTTTAAGATTTTCAGATGTCAATAAAATATCTCAAATACAAGACATTTTCACTCCTGTTTTTCTTCTGAAAGAACTATTATTCATTAATAAAACCATTGAAGGAAGTAAAAAATTTTTTCAATGCATGCATTCAAATTCCAAAACCTGTGACGAATCTCCTAATAAATGCCTTATTTTTTTTTACGAAATTAATAAAATAGGGCTATATGCCAAAGTCATGAAAGGATTAAAATTGTGGATATGAGTTAAAAGAAAATAAAATTGTGTTTTTAAGAATAAAAAACGTTTGCAGAAGTTTAGTAAAACAAATTATTAATATTAAAGATTTTGAAAAGGTTAAAGATTCAATTAATAAAAACGTGTAATTTCAGTGAAAAAAACCCAACATAATAATGTCAGGGGATTAAATAGGTATTCATATTCACAATCCATAAACGCCCAAATTTATGACGGACTTTTAAAAGAATTTTGTTTGAACTCCCTAAACGGATAAAATCCAGAACAAATTAGATCTTCTCCCCTTCGTAACCTGATTACCATACAACCCCTCCATAAAAACTCCCCTCCCACCACAATTAAATTTATACCCGGCCCCTCTTCCAGAATATGGCCACGTGACAGCGAGTGGCGAGTTCTGTTAGATGAGGGTGGGGGTAAAAAGAGGATTACCCCCCTCTCCCTTACACACCCCCAATACAGCGGACGATAATCCTCTAAGTAGGCAGCTACCAACCCTCGCCTCTCATTCTATATACACTTCCTAAATAAGATAACAACAAAAGGCAGAAAGAAAAGAGAGAAGACGGAGGCACATAGAGTTCCGATTGCCCCCCTCCAAGAGGGATTGTGTCTGTATGTCTCCCTGAATGTTTGTGGAAAACAACTTCCTTTCTCTTACGTGATCGGGGTCCTAGATGAGCCTGGATGCTGCTGCTGCTTTCTCCTTTTTTTGCTGGGTGGCGATTACAACTGCGGAGAAGGCCGATTTGGCTTCTATTATTAATCGCCATATCTTCGATAAACTGGGGGGATCTCTTTTCCCTTTTTGTTCTTGACGTTTAATCGGGTTTTTTGTTATTTGATTAGGGAGCGGGGCCCGATAAGCCGCCGTCTTTGGGATTTGTTGTGTTGTGCCCGCTCCTAATCTCGATGGGGAATATGGGGAAGGCGAGGTCGCGGTAGATTGCTCTGGGGATTTACTGAGGTATGGACGTGATTTTCATTTCTTAATTTCTCTCTCTTCAGTGATTGGATATACTATTTATTTTCGTGCACGAAAAGAATTAAAGTGACATAAAAAGATTGTTTTTGTTTTTCATGGTTTAATCTACTATTTAGGATAAAAGAACGATTATATAAAAAAATAAACTTTAGCATACTTATAAAGTAGGATTGTGAAGTTTACTCATACATTTAAATTTTTCTTTCTCAGCTGCTTTTAGAGTTGTAAATTTACTGGGCTGTCCACATTTAAAGAAATAAATTTTTAAAATTCAAAAGGTGTTGTAAAATAATAATTTTATTTTTTTATTTAAGTATGAGATTTTTATTTGTATGGTAAGTTTCAGAGAGAGACTTGTTAATGATACATTAAAAAGGTCATACTTATGAATAAGATAATTAAATAGAAAATAGTATTATTAATTTGGTATGAATTAAGAAAACTCTTAAGTTAAATATCCTTTTTCAACTATAAATTTTTATGCACAAAACATTTATGTAATAGTTTGAAAAACTGACAAACAAAATCGGTTAACTGTTATCTATAGTCAAGTACTAGATACTATAGATATCAAGTACTACTCTTATAAGAGTACTGAATATCTTAAAAAAACTCGATAACTGTAACAGGGTTTACCGCTGAATAAATTTCAAGGAAATCATAATAAAGTGTTTTCAGGTGACGTCACAACCGGTTATTTTCTTTTAACTGTGTACCTTCTGTAGGGCTTTTAACTGTTGCTAAGACCGTTGTTTATCTGTTGCTAAGGCGGTTTTTTGAAATGGGATCACGTGATTGCAAATTCCCCAATAGAAGAATTCCACGGCTATTTCATTTTTTGTAACTGTTACCTCTGTAGGGCAAAAAACTATAACCTTTCTGTTGCTAAGGCCGTTGTTAGGTCCGAGTCATGTGATTGAAAATGCTCTATAATATAACTGAAAATTTCTCTTTTTTTTTGTATTAAAATAATATCGGACCTGTACAACTAATTAAACTATATTTTATTTGTTTACTCTTACAAGGGGAAATGTGTTTCCGATATTTTTGGAAAAGTATAAATTTTCATCGGAAAGATGGAGAAGAGAGAAGATTTCTCTTAGATTTCGCGGCACACCTCGACTGAATAAAATAAGAACTTCTTTTGAGAGACAGCTCTCTTAAGTGGTAAAGCGCAGAGCCTTCCGAGAATCAACGACCATGATTACCCCTGATGGCAAACAAACAACTCCCTGAGACACACAAGAACCACCCATCGATGTTTATATGAATATTCCCCGAAAACAACAGCCCGGGCGACTTTAAAAATGCAGAGGGCCGACAATGCCAGTTAAAGCAATTTCGAGTGATGTTCTGTCCTCCAAACAAGTGTGCACAAACACGGGAGCGAGGCCTCCCTTATTGAACTTTGTTCTCCAGTATTTGAGCTGAAGAGAGAGAGAGATTTAAAATACGAGGGCGACTGTTTGTTTATTATTAAGACAAGGGCTGAAGGCTCTTTGTGCCCGAACGAAATACGCAATCGTCTTATTACAAATATCCCGACGAGGGAAACTCATTACAAGACAGACAGGGACGGGGTGGGAGAAGGGGCGTGTATTGACATTACGAATCCGAAGGAGAAAAGGGGGAGGAGGCGGTTTGGTTGGACAGCTATTCCGGTGGTAAACATCAGGCCCGTGTGTGTGTGTACACACGCTGCTATGCGCTGTGTGTACTCTGGCTGTGTGTGGACCTTCCTTTGTGCAGTCCTAACCAAACAATGGTCACCCGACGACGGAGGGGGGTCAACATCAACTTTAACCCCCGTTCTCCGGGCCATTTGTTCTAGGTAAACAAAAGGAGAGACCGGCGACAAACCTTTTGCGGAGGGAGGGGTCGTGCCCATATTGCGATCCTTTCGGTTTTGGGAGAATTAATGGGTGTTTAATGCTTTGGATTCACCTGGTCCACTTTAGTCCTGGAAATAACGTAATGTTGTTTTCGTTTCGGTCCGTTTTGGTAGGTTTGCTGTTGGAATAAATCTGGAAAGTTGTAATGCACTGTCCAAAGTTTGATGGTGACAGAATCAACCGAACTACCAGGTTGTTGCTGACACTTTTGCATCTAAATAAGATATACTTTTAACAGGTGTCAATTTGTTTCTGATGCACACAGATTTTCTTAATAAGTAAAAATCATTTTTCCTTTTCATTCTTTTTCCGTTTCCCTTTTCCTTTATCTCATTATGATTTTCTCAATTTATTACTTTCATTCTTCTCTTCGTATCTCTCATTCTATTCTTGTATCATTTTAGAGTAGGACCAACGATGGAAAATATACTAATTGAAACAAAAAGAACATTAAAAATCTAGCTCTATCTGGCTTACAGAACGTGGACTGGGAATGTTCAGTTAATTTTCTGAACCAAAGAGATACATACCCTGAAATATATTTTCCCACTACACCTCTTTTGAACGGAAAAATTCCTGATGACTATTTTTTTTCCAAATAAAACCATGGGGAGGAAGTTCTCGTATGTGATAGAAACATAAGAGATAAGAAGAGGATTAGATATGCGTGTTGAATCAGAGGTATATCAGTAGTAGAACACATTTAAACCAACAAAATTGGTTTACTTGTAGCATTGAATTTGTTGAACCTGTATAACTGATGGGTAAAGTCTGAATTTTACCGGAAAAATGAGAGTACTCATATATGGCCGAGCTCTAGGGTTAGTTGACACAACAATATGAGACGGTTGAGATATTTATGAAGCATAATTAGTCTTGGTGAATATTTTATTACCAGAATAATGTTTGAGTTACTATCTAGAGTATATTTGTGTTACGTTAACTTTATTTATTCATTTATCAATTTCAGATTTTCGTTATGCAGAGAACGACCTGCATTATTTGTCAAGGTTAAAAAAAACCAAGAAATATATTTATTTGGTTATGTTCTAAAAAGTATATTTATTAAACATTCGTTTTCATCATAATGTTTTTTTACCTGATCGCATCTTCGATAATAAAAATGAAATAATCATAATTAATTTTAATAGTAAGTATGAAAATATTTCAGTAATAAATAGAAAAAAACTATACTTTCTAATGGATTATAAAATAATTACAAAAATTAAAGTATCAATAAGTTATGAAATATATTTAAAACTGTATTTAGTCCAATAAATGGAATATCTTCATTGGAACTAATATCATCCTCCCAAGTGTTCTCATCAAACCCAAACATTCGTCACTATTGGCAATGTGAAGGGATCAAAAAGTACCCGTCCCTCAGGTGAAGCACGGTCCCCCCTCGCCTGGAATTCCTTTTTCCCAGCCAAGCATTCGACTATTGGGTCGCGGAATCCAACGATGTTTAAATCACCCAGACTTACTAAACGTATCCGTTATTCTCGGCGTAGGCAAACAGAGCCCCCTGGTGGCAGACTGGGCCTTTAATCCGGAGTTTCCTTCCTTGTACTCATAATATCGGAGCAAATATTGAGACCGGAACCCAATTGCAAGGGAAGAAGCAAAGACATTCTGTTGACAGAGTAATTATTGTCTGTCAGGAATCGAAGAAACATTTTTCTCCCGGCCTCAATCCCTTCCCTCATAGGGGGAGGGATGAATTAAATTAAGAATAAATTGCTCAGGAGTATTTTGACTCCAAATGGAATTGGGAAAAGTTTTCTGTTTTGCGATGATAGTAATGGAAGTGCTATGACATTTCTTAAGGTGACATGGTGCAGATGATATGGAATCGGCTTCGGTGTAGATGCAAAAGACAGTAATTTTGAGTGGGAGGTAATTTCATTTCATTTCATTTGGGGGAAAGGGTTTTGTTCGCTTTGTCTGTCATATTTTTAAGAGAAGATTTCCGAGAACAAAATGGAATTGGAAGATGATTAGAGTAATAATGTGTTTTCAAATATTGAGGAATAAACTATTTTTAGCAGTTTGAGATATTTTTGTTGGAAAGAAATAGTTTAGCGTTGGTTGTTGAGGAGTTCATTTCTAATGAATCAATAAGAAAAATACTTATTTGAGATTAATAGGTTTTATGAACTTTCCTTGATAACTAAGATCGCAGTGTATTTGAAGATAAGAGTAAATGTTGTCAAACGGAAACACATTTTTCTGTTAAAAATAAGGTTGAGACAAGTAAACTGATATTTGAAATTGCAAAGATTTTTCTCAATGTGTATGATGTGAATAAACTTATGTTAGTTTTTCCTATGAAGCTGGTTCTTTGGTTAATTTTATTTCCCCATTCACATTCCTAAATATGTCAAAGAAAAGCAATTATGAAAGTTTTTTGTTAATCCTATACATTCTTTAGGATTCAACCCAAGCAGCACAAACATTGAAGATTCGTCCAATTTTTGTGCTTTATGGCCAAATGTAGTTTACTAGATAAAATAAGTTGTAACTAAGACTGAATAAATAATGGAGAAGCAGTTATCGTAAGTTTTAAAGAGGTAGTAAACATTTTACTTTTACCTCTTTCATATAAAAATATAAATAAGAAAATTCCAAAATAATTTAGTTTTAGGACTAATTCTTAAATTTTATGCCTCAAATACGCTTAGAATAAATTTACGCGCAAATAAACAAATTTTAGCACAAAGAAGCAACTCCAAGGAATATTTTTTTTAGTTCAGGACGTATAAAAAGTGAAAAAAAATCTATATTTCAATCAAATTAATACCATTTTCCACCTTTTTCACTTGAGTTAACAGAACCCTTAAATAAAAGCGTATTCTCGAGTTACAAACATAACCTCTCCACATAAAAAAGCACACTTCATGCTTGCATTCAAGATAAATAAACAAAAAACGACAATTTCGAATCCAAATTCATTGTGCTTCCCTCAAATGGAAATGATCTTAAAGAAACAGGATATAAACCCTTATTGCCGACGCAAAAACTTCCAAATCATTCCAGCCAGAGCCTTCTGATAAGCCGCCGAAATCTAGAGCCCATAAATTTCCGATCGCCCTCTTTAGGAGGGAGCACAAAGGCAAGCAAAAAGCGAACTCTTTTTTTTATAATCTAAACTCCTTTTCAAAAGGTGAAGTCTGAAAACTTAATAACGTCAATCCGGCCCACTAAGCACGGGGTCCCCCAGCGCTCTCGCTTTTTCTTATCCCTCGAAACATTAATGCTTATCTTTAAATTAAAGAAGTTGATACTGATAGAACAAGCATGAAAAAAATCACATCCTTCACAAAGCCAATGCGCTTTAACTGATTCAGAAAAAAACCTGGTAGGGCGTGGGGTGGAAAAAGGGGCTTTCGCCGAGTACACGCGGCACAATAAATAATTGCCCCCCAGGGTTTCAGGAAAACAAAGCAGTCGGGGACTTATCCCTAATCCCTCGTCCATTCAGATGGAATAAAAACGCCGTCCCCGGAATATAATGCCACTACGGATATATGGCGGCACTCTTGTGGAGATTAAAAAAAAAATAAGAAGTGGTATTAAAAGAAAAGTCCATATCACATGTCAAAAACCACTACTTCCCTTCTAATCCTTTGTCTCAGAAGATTTTGCGGGAACAAGAACAATAAAGTAATGAGAAAAATCATAAAGCATGAAAACATTTTTGCCTCTTTCCTCCGAGGGGAGGGTTTTTTTTTTTGCGACGGAAGAAAAAAGGTTTTTTTGTGTGTTTCTTTCTACCTCCTCCTGCCGCCGCGTTTTTCTTTGTGGATGAACGCAAAAATTCATAATTTGAAATTCTTACTCAGTCGTTATAAAAAATGACTGCCGGAGACGAAAAAAAAGCGATGGACTTTAATTAGTTTTTTCAGAGAGGGTGGATTTTTTTCTGCTCCCCATACTTCACCACCCTCAGTCGTGCCGCTGAATTTAATGACGATTGAAAAGCCCGATCTATATTCTTTTATTTCGCAATTAGGAATTAAAATACTGTTTAATCTTTTTCTCTTAAGTTTAGGCCGTATCAGAGCGCCTGTACGGTTTTTGGATAAGGACATGGGGTGGGTTTTTTCTGTACATTTACATAAAAACTAACCCCATAATTACCATTGGAGAATTAACGTTATTAAATATTCATTAGCAATTCAGTTTGATGATTCTAATGGTGTTTGAGAACTTGTTATATCTCATCCACACTTTCAACTGATTTTTCATCTTTTTAATTTGTTGTATTTTTTTTAACGTTGATAAGATATTTCAAGGGTTTTATGCCTCGATGATACAAAAAAAATGGTTATAAAAACCCTTTACCTCCAATTAAAAAAAAACACTTGGGATAAGAAGTGGCAAATTGGTAAAATAGACGCAATACAAACGATAAGGTTTATAAGAAGATGTTTAAAGTCTTATATAAGGCAAGTTTTTAGTGACAATAGCAATATAAATTGTAATGAGTTAAAAATCATAATATATACAACAGAGAGAAAATTATTTTTATTAAGTTCCTAAAACCGAAATATTTTAATAGAATAATGATCAGTTTATACAATTTACAGATCTATAAATTAATTTAGTTCCCAACTTACTAACCCTTATAAAACAACTTTTAGAATTTAGTGGCTAATGGTTAAACAATGATAGTTGTTGAAATAAAATTAAAAACTAACAAATAACTTTATAAAAATATACTTTTCCCTATATACCCTTAATGAAGCAGTATTGAAGTAAGTGATTTGTAAATTATTTTTGAGTATATAATTTGATACACTGTATTTTTATTAATCTAAGTTTAGAGATTAAAATAATGAAAAGGGGATATTACAGTCTTAAATGTTTACTTTTGCTTTGATTTTAATACATCGTACATATATTTCCAAAGGTGAGAGCAAAACGTGAAATGAATTGTAGTTGGTATTTAATAATTTTGAAATAGTATCTTAATTAATTTTTCATTAATTCTTTTATTATTTAATATAAAGGATTCTCTTTATTTACATCCTCGCTCATTTCAAAAGAAAAACTTTATGTGGACTAAATCTCTTCTCTGAGGTATAACAACTCCATCTGTTGGATAAATGAAGTACTAAACGCTCCCTTCACTATTACAATACTTTGGATATTACAATTTAGAATATTACAATGCCTTGGATCTGATATTTTAATCGTTAAAAATATTAGTTGATTTACGAATTGTCTTAAACCTAAGATTAAAAAAAAAGACTATATCAATCAAATAAATACTGTATAGTTAGTTAATAATAGTAATTGATAATAGTAAAATGATGTGCTTAATTTAAAGTTCCCTTCACGAATTTTTGATTTAATGTAAATAATTAATTGCTAAAGGAATCATATAAACACTAAAATATACAATTTTTATGTAAATTAATTTGGATATAAAAGAAGCAGAAATATTAATATTATCATTTTTGAACTAAATTTAAAGTATAGAATTCTAACAATGTGCGACTAAAACATGGAATTTAATTAATTTCATGTTTAATTAAATTAATTAAAATATATAATGTTAATTAAAAATAATAAGAACTTGATTTGAAATGCAAGTTTCCTGAGGTTTAAAGTTTTAAAATTATTTTAAGAACACAAACCCTTATGGACATTTCATTCCCATGAAGGATACAAATAAAAACTAAATTGACTATGCGTAATATTGTTTTTATCTAAAAGGCACTACTTGTTACTGTTAGATTTATAATAATGTTTGAGTGGTACTGAAATAGTATCAACCTCTGCTGATTGATGAGGGATCTTGCAACGTATGTTGAGTAGTTGGTTTCCCTGTACACCTTCTACTATGAAGGAAAAACCTGTTCTACAGAAATCAAAAAGTATACCACTGAAAACGAAAATACAGTGTTCCACTGAAGACAATGACATCTCAATTCTTTAAAAATATGACATAACGACAAGTTACATAACAAGATAATCCCTCTAATTTATATATGAGTGAAAAACAGATTAATTTTTATAGGTGGAGACCGGGGATAGTTGGCATTCTGACTTTATTTTTTTCAACATGGGAGCCAGAAAACTGGTAGAAAGGAAAACTGGTATTTCAAAGGTAGAAAGAGAGCACAAAATACACACGAAAATTACAATCTGTTCCAATCTGTTACAATCCGAAGGAAAGACCCCTGATTAATATGTTTTCTCACTGATGAGTAAATTTTTTTAACTTTAGTTTCTTTTTATCTGGTGAACTCGTAAACTAAATTAAAGCATTGCTGATTACAGTTTTCAAAAGAGGTGTTTTCTGCAGTTCCATACGTGTATCATAACCTTAAGTTTCAAATGTTTGGAATTGTGGGGAATTAATTTTGGTTTTGGATATCGCCGTGGGGCTAGTTGGCACAGTTTGGAACAGGGTCACTTGGCATAGCTATTAGAGCGACATCAATATCAACCGTGGCTGAAAAGAAGGTGTACTGCTATTTTATCAAACAATATTTTACAACAACAATGTAGAACCTCGTATTTTTAAAATTATTTTAATTTAAAATCTATGTGGAGGGATCAATCAAAATATAAAATTAAATAGTGCCAAAAAATCCATCATTTACACTTCATCAAAGCCGCCAATCTAATTTTTGAAGGACAGACGTTTTATTTAGTAGTTTTTAGAATAATAGAGATATCTCTCTGTTAGCGGTCTTTCATGAGTCTAAACTGATTTTTAATTCCATATTCAAAAAAATATTACTCAGAAAATAATGATCACAGATGATCTGAAAAAGAAAATATAATTACAGTGATGATTAATTGAGATTTTTTCCGATAACGGATTTCTAAAAGAAATCGGTGACTGATAATCCGTTCTTGATTATAAACGTCACCAAATTTATAGAATGAGCAAAAATATTTTTTTTTATCATATTTCGATTTTTCGTCTCTATGATTATCAACATCAAACCCTGCTTAAACCCCAAAAATAAATCCTTCACCAGAAAAGAAAATCTTCAAAACACACATAAAGGGAGCATTTCCCTGATAGAACCTCCAAAGAACCCCTCATTCCTTCACAAGGACAACCCAATATCCCAAAAGCTATATCCCCATCACCCTCAATCCCCCGATCACCCCATAACGCACCCCTGATCCCCCATCGAATCGGAGGAGGGATATCAGCCCCATGTGATACCACCGCATCTCCTCGGTGTCCCGAGTGTTTATTGTGACAAATTCCGTCGTCTCTCGACCCCACGCGATCCGAGTGCTGAGTCAACATTTGCGCAGTCCTTGGGGAAGGTGCTCAAACACTCATCCCGTCATTCCGGGGAAAGACAAGTGACCCACTGCAGCTCCCCCTGACACTGCCCAAACAGGGGGCTTTTGGGGGTGTAATCGGGTTCTTTAATTCACGTTGTTGTTGTTGTTGACTATTTGAATGATGGAAAGCACTTACTTGATGAATGAATGTGGAAGTGTGAATCGATGATGGTTGTATTGTAGTAGTACTGGTTCTGGGAAATTGTCGATTGCTGTTGAATAACATCACAATCTGCAAAAAATACATATTCGTTTTACTGATAAACACGAAACACGAAACTTTAAACATTTTTACTAGGGTTTAATAGTATTTCAAACATTGATCGCATTTAAAAGATTGTTGGGTTTTGGGTTACATATATTTTCCGGTATGTGTGCTTGATCACAAGGATCCGCTTATACACCTTCGTCAAGTAAGACAGACACAACAGAATTTTTTACTGACACAAAGAAGGAAAATACACCCAGGGGCGAGGTAATAAAAGATTGTTCTCTCTTCAAGCCAAGAAATCTCAACTTTAATTTTGAATTTTAAGTTTAAACATACCAGAAAATACAATAAGTAAAAATAAGTTCTCTCTTCAAGACTTTCTTTTTGGTTGTTTGGATGGATAGGTTATTCTTATGGTAATCAAATCAGGATAATTTGAAATTCCATAAGATCTTTTTTAAAGTCATATTTCATAGAAATAAGAAGCTTGTCATCATAAAAAAATGGACTTGAGAAAATATTCATCCAAGACTTTTTCACAAAATTACGCTGATAAATGTAAGTATAAAATATAAAATTAGCCCTTAAAAAGACGTTCTATTTTAAACATCCATCAACGGTCAACATCCAATAAACTCTTATTGGTCCCTAGAGGGTCATTTACATCGGTTAATTTAAGAACATTTGATTTTGATGAAGAAATTATATTAAAAGATTTATATTCACTTTAAAACAAAACAAACAAGCATAATTACTAAAATGTAAGATAATTGAAAATTACCAACAGTTTGTATTATTTGTCTTGATGCAGTATATACAAATTTTAAAATTGATTACTCAATGAAGGTATAAATAATGCTTACAACAAATATTTCAAAGCATGAATATGCTCATACGGAATTATAAAAAAGTAAATTATCGTACCTGAAACATATGTTTGAACGTATTGGTAAAATTAACCTAAAAACTCAGTATTACCCCTAAACATGTGAAACTTGTAACAAGAGTGTTCTTGCAATAAGAGTATTAGTCCTAATATTGTGCGTTAAATATAATTTTAAATGTATTATAAATTAACATTATGTGTCATTGAAAAATATTATTTTATTATAATTAAATATCTAGTATAATAGGTTTTTGATAAAAATTTTGAAGTTAATTTGAGCATCCACCTCTTCCACAACATTCTTCAATAACTGGTAACTGGTAAAAAAATCTTTATAGTTTGAATCGGTTCTTACATCGCATTCAACCCATCAGCTCTGATCTCTGAATCGCATTTCATAGCTACTTTACTCACTGGGAATCAAATGTGTTGAGTATTGAGTTCATTGTTCTTCAAGAGGTGTTTAAAAACTGCTACTCATGCACTATTATCAGCCCTGTATGCACTATCGAGCTTTGTTTAAAGATAGGATACGAGAGCTCCTTTATGACACTTCCTTCTGACCTCTTTGAAGTTTCTAATAACGGTGATGAGGCTATGATAAGACACGCTCTGTGATCGAGATAATCGTATCTTGAAACAGGGAGTTTGCGTTTAGCGGTAAATTTCCTGATTACCGAATTTTTCGGGTTTGGTTTGTCGTGCTCTTTAGAAAGAAAGGTTTTGCGAAATTGTCGGTTAATTATCAGTAGCTGTTTTTGAAGAGTTTTTAAATACTGCAAAGAAATCAAGGTGTTTAATTCCCGCAGTCACAAGCATTTATTTGAATAAATCGAGGTATTGAGTGATAAAGTCAAGATTTTTATATAAAGAAAGAAATAGTAGTAAATAGTTAAGTTATAGTTCCAGTAGTTAAAATAATAGTAGTGCAAAGTGTAAATCAAGACACCCTCGGGCAGCAGTAATAATAAAGAACACTATAATGTGATGCTGAAAACAGCAATTTACGATATTTTAAATGATTTGAAGGGAACTTTCATAACAAAATATGAGAAAAAGGTCAAACAAGAAATGACCCCAATACAATTACCAGATAAAATAAACCCGTAATTTCTGAAATTAAACAGCTTAAAAAATTTCTAGATGTTCCATACAATAATACATTATTTCATCTGGATGAGGGCTGCACAACATACGGGCCGCCACCCCTCTTTATGTGGCCCGATAAGTCTATAAGGATTCTATTTGCGGTAGTTTGTTTTTAAATTAAAAGCATGTATGTATTTTTTAAATCTTCTTTCCTGAAGAATTAACCCGGGGGAAAATGTCTAACTATATTTAAATTACCAGGCACAAATACAAATAAGTAAAGTTGTAAAAATTTCGAAAGAATAGAAATTTTATTCGAGAGTTTTATTGCACAAACTTGCGGTTTCTTTTGAACATACAAGCTACGTGATAATTTTTCAATTATTTGTAATTAATCTCAATGTCATGAACAATCGGTAATGAATTTTAATCAATGGTTTGGCCCGTTTGATCAAAAAAGATAGATTTTTTGGCCCCCGACAAGGTAAGCGGTCATAATTTGGCTCGTATCACTTTCAAAGTTGTGGATGCTTGATCTAGATTGATTAATTGTAACATTAGGATCAGGGGCGTCATTTCAGTTTTTGGTTGGGGGGGGGCAAGGATTTTTTTTTAAGTGGGGCTGAGCCACGCCGTAACCAGACTTGTTTTTTTTTTTGGGGGGGGGGGGACTCAACATCATACGTTCTAAGTAAAAATGGGGGGTCTGGCAAGAATTTTCAAGGAAAATATACTGTAAAAAATTTTAAAGGGGGGTCTGGAGGTCCTCCCCCAGAAAAATTTTTGAAATTTGCCTCTTTAAAGTAGTGTTTCAGCTCATTTTGAGGTCCTTTGGATTACATTCAAAAAGAACAGTTCCTTGGTAAAGCATAGAATTTTCTAGGGGAAAAAAAGTTATAAATAAACGTAAAATTTTCAAGGGAGGGCGGAGATCCTCCCCCAGTAAAAATTTTTGAAAATTCCCCTTTAAACCAGACTCCTAGGGGCTTCAAACTCTGTGGTTCCCAAAGGGAACTGCTTCTTGTAAGCGGCAGAATTTTCAAGGGAGACAAATTGTATAACAGACATCAAAGGTTAGGAGGGGGATTGGGGGTTCTCCCCCAGAAAATTTTGAAATTAGACCCTCAAAAGTAGTGCTTTAACTGCTTTTAGGATGTTTTGAGTTAAATCTGTTGCTCCTTGTGGACGTTACAAAATTTTCCAGGGACTCTCAGCAATTTTTCACTTAAGAGTGGAAACCTTGGGGGGGGCAATTGCCCCCCCCCCCTGCCCCCCCTCAATGACGCCCATGATTAGGATCTTACTAAATTTTGTATTAGGTGGATCTAAAATTTATATTTTAAATCAACAATCATTCCCCAGAAGGTATTTATTCTTTAGACCAATGCAAGAAACGTTTTTTTTAAGGTTTAAGAAAAACTAATGTTTTAATAAGGTCTTAGAATTAGAGAAAATCTTAGGTCTTAGGATTAGAGATTAAAAGTTATGCTACCATATTTCATTTCAAGGATGTGACTAGACTTTCGGGTAAATAAAAGTTATTTATAAGGCATCATAAGGTTGTGACCATTCGCGTACATAAACATAATGAGATTGAATGTAGTTTTTTAGAACATTTAAAGGTAGGGTTTGAGTTTTGGCGTATTAGGTTTCAAAAGCGCGTGTGTACTTCAGAGTTTCAAACAGATAAAGGGACTCTAGAGTCCCTCTCACAGAATATTTGTTGAAAAAAAACATTTAAAAATATTTGGATTTTTGAGTCCTTTGATTACCTGGGGTGATCTGATCCCTTGTACACAATTTCAATTGCCCACAGAATTTTCAAGACAAAAAAAAACACAGCACAAAAATTATTATCAAAGTTTTGGGGGCTAAACCTTGATGAATAAAGTGAATTAGATGATAATTTGTAATTAGCTTAAAAAGTTGAAAAGTTCCACAGAAACTACCACATCATTGCTGTGCTGCCATCTACACCAAATAAAGTGGATGAAGAAGATAACAAAGGAATAAATGTATAATTACTATATTCCCTTAATGTAAATATGATATAGTTTCAGAAGTATTTAGAGGGAATATTTTTAACACCTCTGTGTCTTAATTATAAATTGATACAAAAATCAATTTTTCAGAGAAGTATTACAAGAAAAATTATAAAAGGAGATTGTCCTTCTCCTTAGGAGAAACTTAACTCTCTTTATTAGCAAAGAAAAAAAGTAATATAATGCAGAAACTAACAGGAAATTATATGTATACTATACTTTATGAAAGGAAAATTTAGGGAATTTGTCTCTTAAACTACTTCTATAAAATATCTTAGTTAGAAGACAAATTGTAAAAAGATGTAAAGAGACTGTTTAATATTGAATATTGGTATTTGAATTGCATTTATTATGAATATTAAAAGGATAATATTATCTTTAAACATCAAGAACGCAGTAAAAAATTTATGAGAATATTTTTATTTGATAAAAAAAGCATTTGACAGAAAAACTTAGATCACATCAGGAAATTATCACGTTTCAATTTCTTTCTTGTTTTGAATAAAATATTTTATGGGCAAATACATATTCAAAAAAGTGTTGGCTATAAAAAAAAACCTCGTTTTTTTGTTACACAGTTAAACAGGAACTCTAACGTATAAGCCACAATTCAAGATCAATAATACCCTTCGAAATTATTTTTCTTTTTAAATAATGAATGGAAAATATTCAACTACGTATATCTAAGTAAAGAAGATAAATATTTTTTATTTAAGAGTTAGTAAATATTTTATATGCCAATTGAATTTAATAAAATTTGATAAAAGATTTTCAATTTGGTGTCGCCATCTTTGTTCAACAGCAAAACGCACAAAAACGTTACTTTTTACACATCACTTCTACTATTTTCTAAAAATATTGGTAAAAAGCTTATATTACAGATGAAAATAGCTATTTTATTACTTTTGTTTTATAAATGTTAACTAACACATAACTAACATCAGAGAGAAAAACATACTAATTAATTTAACTCTTGCTCAAATTCTGATACCTAAAAAGACTTTACAACAAACAATTAAAAAAAGTAAAAGTAGACTATGTTCTTATAAATAAACTTTTGTAGGCTTTGCATGTGCATTGACTGAAAGTATCAACTTAAGAATACCTTTACAAAGAGATCACGTGATAAATATATTTTGAAAATAAACCATGTAAGAAGTTTTTGGGTCATGTCAAATCATCCAGAGAGAACTCAATTTTACACCCTAGATTCCCAGATTTTCATGAAATTTTGTATGCTGTTTGATGTTAGATTGGTTATTAATCAAAACTACTTTATGTTATAAAACGATGATAAAATACATCTTAAACCCCAATCCCCACAGATTTTTTTACAACCTATTTGTAAGAAAATTTCCTCTTCTTTCTAGTAATGTATAGTTTGTTGGAAAATATTCATACGTTTTTAAAGACATTATGAAAAAACGTTTTTGTGTTTTAAGCACCATTTCAACCACAGTAACGTGTTTTAATCTTAAATTTCATTCTACCATTCGTTTTTGTAGACTATTGGCTGTAAACAAAATGAAATTTTAACCCATTAAACGCCGCAATATGAACCGCTATGAAAAAAATTAATTTTTTGTGTGTTTTGAGATTCAATATGTGGCTCTAATCATATACAATTTAAATTTTCAAAAAATCTTTATTTCAACCGGAGATATGGTATGTTCCCAAAATGGGAGCTTTGGCGTAAAGTGGGGGTAACGTAAAGTGGGCGTTTTCTCCACCGCAGTGTTACGGGTTTGACTTTAGTTGCTAGCTAAATGAAGTTTAAAGTTCCGTAAATATTTTTCATATGATTAATAAACTATAGCATTCTATTTGAGTATTATCTATTTGAATTGTTAGTAAATTCATAGGATTTTTTTCAAAACATATTTTATTCTTTGTTTGAAAAATAGAATAATTTAGCTTGAATGGTTCTTTTCTTTTTTTTTTACCGATTTCTTATATTTTTATGTTGTTTCTGAATTTTATATAGGTTATTTTAGTCGTTTTACGAACAATTATCTTTTGGACATCCTTTTCTATTTTTTATGTAATAGTCATTATTGAAATGTCCTTGTTTTTCTCCGTTCTAATATAAATTAGACATCGCCGAATTTATTCTCTAGCTTCACAAAATCAAAATTATTTACATTAAAAATTTTTATTTTAAATTATTTTAACAAGATTTGATGGCATCCATGAAATATTTGTTAATCTTCTGAAAATCCACGCGAATCTGATGATTTTTTTATAGTCTAAAACACATTGCGCAGCTAAAATGAACAGATATTTTACATTCAAATGAAAATTCTTCATAATCTAAATGAAGTTTCTCATCTGTATTTACTGGATATATAGTTTACAATGCAGATAAAGAATTCTACACGCATTCCTTGTCCATTCTTCAGAATAAAGGAGGTGGTACCGTAAATAATTCAACACCTGGTAAGCAATAAATCACTGGTTTGTTGATAAACACACATGTTCTTGAACAACAAAAGGCAGGAAACAGGGGGGCTGTACCCCTTGACAGATAAGAGGTAAGAATTTCAGTAGAAAGGCAATAAACCCAGAGAGTTCCAATTCAGTAACATACCTCATAATACGGAAGCACGCGAAAAATCGCACTAGTCACTTCACGCCAAAGCTCCCATTTTGGGAACATTCTAAATAAACAGCTGTAAAATCCTTCTAAATTATTTTTTTGACCCCCGGTTTGTTTTGATTTAAAGACAAAACTATTGTTTTCCATATTCACTGGTTTAAAACTCCCGCATTTGAATAAATAATTTTTAGTGGATTTATTTTGTGGTGAAGAAAAAAGTGCCAATTTTGTCAAAGTTCAAAGAATTTTTAAAAATAGAATTTAAGTTGCAAACGTTTTGTAAAAATTACCAACAATTATTCATATTCTTTATATTAATGGACAAAAATTATAAATATGTATCTTCATTTCTTTTTGGTGAAAAAAATCTTTTTAAAATGTTCCCAAAATGGGAGCTTTGGCGCTTAATGGGTTAAGCTTTTACCTATAAAAATAAAAACTTGGAAAGGTAAAACGCAAGTGAACACCAGCTCGAGTCGTCCGCTCAAAGTCAAAATGAGTAAAACTTAAACAGCCTAACAGCCTTAACTCTGAAACAAATTGATAGAATTGGATAAAAATTGGTATTATTTCCTTATCTTTATGCATACATTAAGTACACAAAATTTCATAAAAATATACGGTAGGTGGATGTACCACATGGCATGGAATGACCCTTTTTTAAATGTGTTAAAAATACCTGTGTTTATCCGTATAAGCTATGTTAAAAATGCTTATATTTCCCACTCAAGTTTTAAAAGGGAGCCCAACTTTCATAAATCTTTCTTTTTGCTTTTCGAGCTTCTAAGACCTTTAATGTTTTTGAAACATTAAAGATCATGCGGTGGAACTAAGTACTAGACACAAAAACTAAATCTTCTTACGTATTAGGAAAAACATTTTAGTTAATATAGGTATTGTTTATGGTTCTTAGAGACTTTATGTTGGTTTGAAACGTCTGCAGTGATTTTTTTGTTCTAATAAAAGTGATAAACACTTAAAGTTGAAGTAAATAACCTTCAAAAATTCAAATATTCATAGTTATAGATTCCATTAATATCTATAAGTGAACATAATAATGTTATTGTTTTATAGAATAAGTAGCTAACCTTCTAGGAAACTAGTTTCTTTTATTTTTCTAGAAATTTAGAGTATCATCTCTGTATAGATTAATTATTCTATAATTAATACTCTTTAGAATACAAACTTCAAAAGATTCCAACGAGTAACCAATAAGAGGTGGGATGAAATAAACATAAAAATATTCTTGGCACATGCAACATGAAACTAATGACTTTTACCCACATTTTTTTCGAAGAAGAGTCAACTACCTAAATAATTATTGAACGATTTTTTGTAATGAATTTATAATTTTGTCAGCATCTTCTGCATTTTGTTATTGGCTTTAAAGATTAGAACTTAATGACTTGGTTTTTTTTAAATAACCTTTCTTCGATTTCCTAAAATGTCTTATTTATGGATCGAAGCATTAAATGATCAAATCTAATGACTGAAAATAATATGTGCGTTTATGCTTCGAAAATGCAAATTTTATTTAGAAAAACGTAAGGGAATAAAAATCATGACATAAATTACTTATATCTTCAATATAATACATGCACGCTATAGCACGTTTTATATAACTACAAACATAATTATCAAAAATCGATTTAAGTATTGGAGTAAACAGTTATATTTCTTTCATAACTTCTGTAAACATTACGGTCATAATACGAGACATGCAGTTTGAAAAAAGGGGTTCTTAAAACCATTATTTCGTGGTTTACACGTAGCGTGATAATGTTCCATTATTGAGTATGTTACCGATCGGCTGTTTCATTTTTCAAGACAGAGCTAACTCCAAATATACCAAATACTGCAGTTTAGAATGTTGGGAACATTAGCAAGAATTGATGAATCACTCGATGCATGTGACGGCTGTGACGTTTTTACTTATCGATCAAGTTCGTAAAAGAATACTAAGATGTGTATGAGAAAATACCATCTGGGGATGAATTAGTTGGAGGTTCTTTTAAAATTTAGTTATTTATGATTCCGTCGAATTTTTCAAAGTCAGGATAGTGCTATTTGCATTTATAAAAAGCATTAGCGAGATTTAATGTTTAAAACGCGTTGGTGTAAAGTACGATACAAAATGAATGCAGGTGGATTAAAAATGAAACCTTTTGAGATGGGAAGGAATGTTCGTTCTGAATTCATAAATTTTGGAAAGAAGGAAAAAATTGGGTTTAGAGATAAACACTTTCAACATAGAAGGTTTTTGTAAGTAGGTAATACGCCTTTTAGAAAACAAACTTAGCAAGATTTGGATAAATAAAATCTATAATAAGTCGGGAAAAAGAAGAATAAATATTTTTGGCAAATATAACATTAAAATAATTACTTTTTACAAAATTTTTTGCAGAAAGTTAATTATCTAAACAATCATACTTTACTATATCCCTCATCTTCTTAAAAAAAAAAGCTTTTAAAATTTATCTAGCATAGGGGTGCGTCTGAAAGGGTAGTCACTAATCCAAAGCTGCATGATTTTACCTCCCAAGACTTTTTAAAATCACTCGTTGATATAAATCACGCTCACATACGCTGGCTAAATCACAAGAAACTGCTATCATTACTTTTACATTTTTCCTTTATTTTTTTATCATTTAAATGGAATCATATTTAATTTACATAATTCATTTTATGAAACTTAAACGAATTTAATAAAGTTTTTAAAACTTTCTTCATTTACAAATTTGTAAGTTTTTTTTATCCTTTTTATAGTTTTAATTTTTTTTTGTTTCAAGCACATTTTCATACACTTATAAATATAATAAGATAACTTATAATTTAATATTAAATAAATTAATTTACATATCTGTGAACGGCTCCATTTTAAAAACTAAAAAAAGTGCAAACTTTGGTCATTAATATCTCATTGAATATTTAAGATATTTTCATGGAACCTTTTTCACTGAGTTTTACATAGTATTGGCAACAATATTTGCATTGAAATTTTTGCTCTATCTCCTTTAGTTTTTTTAATTATTTTTTAAAACTTATTTTCATTTCGCCACAAAGGCGCTTTAAGTTGTTTCAATGGATTCTCCAGGGTTACATATACCTAGGGTTAGACCTTATTTCCATGACCCTAGAAGACGTTGGTTCCAAATAAATGCCGTGAAATGGACTTTTGAAACACCCTGTATATTCATCAAGCTAAGTTTTCTCAAATACATCCATTTATTGCCTTCTCGCCTCCTAATTGTTTTGAACAACAGATTCAAAATCATATAACGCAGTGAATGTCCAGAACTACATAAAAAATACAGTTATACTAGATTGCAACGTTTCCTGACCCTATGACATCACTACTTGAAAGGAAAAACTACGTAAACAGAAAGCCTGTTGGGTTGCTACGAGAAGTTTCGGTTTAACATTATCATAAGTAATCATTTTTAAATTGTCGTTCTTAATTTCACTCAAAATTCTGACACCGCTCTGGGAACTACTTTGTCTGTTTTACCAGTGTCAAGCAACGTTGCAGTCTAGTATAGAAGAGTCTAATTAATAATTATAGCAATAACACTTTGATATTTGTGTGTTTCTTTCTTCGATGTAAATGGACTTTGCCTGTATGGTGGAAATAAATTTATTTAATTATTTTAAGTACAATTTTCCCCTAAAAGATAAAGATTGCATTAAAACTTTCTCGAGGGAATACCAAACACACTTCCTCTCAAGCATCACCACCCACCGATCCAATTTCCCAATCGAAACCTTCTTTCCAAAGAGAGAGTTGACAGACCTCCGAATCTCTAATTGCAACGGCGGGACGGAATCAAATCAGCGCCTCTAACAAGACCTTAAAAAGGGCACAGAAGTGAAGAGGAGGTGATTAAAAGAGGAGTATTAAATCCCTTAATTAAATATGTAAATGGATGGGACCCTCCGAGAAGCAGCGTCTTTTGCACCGGTGCTCAAACTCGTTACGGCTTAATGGGGTAAACACTACCTCAAACTGCCAGATTAGGCAACAAAATGAAGCATTTCGGAAAACGAGGCGAAAATAATTAGCGCCGAAACGGTGAAAATTTGTTTACACCTTCCATTCTCGTTCTTGTCCTCGATTTTAGAGCCTGGTTATCGATGGTATGTTTCCTTTTTCCCGCAGCGGCTTGTTTGCCAAGAATAATTACGGGGACTTCTTTGAAGGAGGTTGAGTTCCCAATAAATCATGTCGGGTTTTGAGCGGTTAAAGTTCTCGGTGGTTTCCTGAGTGATGTTGCAGAAGGGGGTATTGGAAAGAAGAGAGATTAATTAGAATTATGTCATGCAGTGTTCAAAATTTGTTCGTCGTCAAAGAGGTTTTTAATCAGAAAGTCATAATTTAGTGGATGGATTATGGAAAAGAGGTTAGATATTTCTTAAATAAGAATTTAATGATCGCAATCCCTCTTCAGTGTGGAAAGGTATATTTTGAAAGTAATTTAATAGATATATTGAAAATTGTGTATTTACTAAATCATAATACGAAACCATTGGTTCCAAACCGGCGGTCGGTTGACCACTTATGGTCGATGAGGGCATTGGAAGTGGTCGGCGGAAAGGTCCAAAAGCACTTTAAAATGTTGCCAAAATGTGACGGATTTTTGAAAGTATTATGCAACGAACGGGGTATGAGGGAATAATATCTGGGCATGCGCATCTGGCGTTGATTTCTTATGATGAACGTCAATTGTATTTAATAATATAATAAAATAAATAAATAACCTACTTTTAAGCATAACTTTAGCATCACAAATCAATGTAGTGTTATATAGTTATAGTAGAGCAATTCACAATATCTATATAGGGGCTATGAATCAGGGTGTGCGTTAGTTCACAATAAATACCTAGATATTGGACTCCTTTAAAAATAGTTATAAAAGAGGTCTACTATATTAAACACTGTAAAAAAAATCTCGCCACTTTCCTTGGAAAAACTGGGCAGCTGGGTTGCCCATTTTTTCCAAGTATTGTTCGTGGAAAATAAGAGGAACGTTACGGTAAAATCAATCAAAAATACCAGTATACCAGTATTTTACGGCAATGTTCCTGTTATTTTCCAGGAACATTACTTGGAAAAAATGGGCAACCCAGCTCCCCAGTTTTTCCTTGGAATGTTCCAGGAATTTTTTTGCAGTGAATAAAATATAAAAGCATACCCTTAGATTACTGGTAACGTAAATGTATGATAGGGCATAAGGTTTAAAATTACACAAGTCTGCAAAAATATTACATAGGTATATGAAATAATTTATATTCTAAATACATATATTTAATATCGTTTCCATCTTTCCGTGGTTCAGGTGTCCTTGTTATTCAATATTTTTGTAGAAAAATAACATCTTATTAAATATATTCCTAAGCGGATAGCTGGAACTATATTTTTCTTATTTCATTTGGTTACGAATACTTTGTTTACTTCTCTAAAATTGGGAACTGCCTTCTTTTATTTTTAAACACCATCTTCTAATTTAAATAGTATGAGGTTTAAATTATTTAATTATACTTTTATTGTATTTTTTAAAGTATGTATCCTATATAAATACAAACAAGAATATTCTGGTTCTAATTTTATACCATAATATTTTGTACTTTTCAATAAAATCGGTTTTTTTTCTATTTATGTACAACAAATATTCTCAATGATGATGCACCTATATAGATTTAAAATTTAAAGGCACATCAGAGAACAACAACAGTATATTTAAATTATGGTTTTTTTTTAAATATTAAAATATAGAATAAAGATTTTCAAAATAATACATATAGATTTTTTATAAACGGGACTAGAGTTCAGTTATTAATTTTATAACCGTTATCTAGAATAATTGTAAAGTTAAAGGGACATTTTAATCATACTAAGAAACATTCAGACATTAGTTTTCATAAAGTGTGCCATGTCCATAATTTAATTTTCATATGGTTTATCTTAGAAATAGAGCTCTTTAAAAATGTTCAAATAAGTAAATGAAATTAATCCCAAGTAGTTCAAATTTGTAAACACGAGGTATCAAATATTATGTGAAAAGAATGTTTAGCTTAATATGTAGCATAGATTTAGAACTTCATGACGGACTATATTTGTTTTCAAATGCATATTCTTAGATTAAACAAGATTAATTGCAATGGTTAATGCTTTAGTAAATCTCCTAACTTAAAAGTGACTGCTCTTTCAAAGAGGTTTGAATATAAACTTAAGGAAGGTAATACATAATACTCTTACATCCACCTTTAGTATTTAACTTCCATTCCATTAATCTTTCATCTGTAATTTGTTGAAAATAAATATTTTGATGGAATTAACATGAAACCGGTTTTGTTATTCCAGCAATCATGAAAGTTTAAAATAAATTTCAAAAACGAAATAAAATAATGCAATAGTTTTCTTAGTTCTATTATTTATTATTTCTATCTATTATTTAATTCTACATAGGTAATTGCTGCTCACAAATATACGGTTTTAAGACAGATTACTCAATCTGTACTTCCAGATTTCAGTGAGTATTTAAAAATGCTCTAGAAAAAAAAATTGCTGCAGAAAACTGTTTGACATTATATTCGGTGTACGAAAAAAATTATGGAAAGTAAATGATGGCATTCAAATATGCCTGAAGACTTATATTTTAAAAATATCCTCCCGTATACCGAGACATGTACGACACAGGTGCCGTGAAATAAAGTAATAAAATGTACTTAAAAAACCAAAAGTCGTAGAGGTGCAACCCTTTGAACATTCCTCACAAGGAATCTAGCTGTGGGTTTTGTTGAAACACCCTGTATATTGGGTGGTCCTCAAATATTTTTTTTTGGAATTCAATTTGCAATACCCCCTAGTTTTGTGTGTGTCACTATAAAAATAATGCATGCAAAATATAAACTCATTCGGATAATAATAGCACGCGCCGCAAAGGCCCTGAAGTTTCAAAAAGTACTGATTTTCTTACACCCCCCCCCAAAAGATTAAACCCTCACATTTTGTTTATGATTTTTTTATGAGGAACTAACATTGTTATAGATATAATGTTCTAGGTTTTTGTCTTTTATCATCCCTTTTTTGGTAATAAGCAGTTCAGAGGTAAAGTTTATGAAAGAAAACACATGCTGAAAGTAACTTAACACACAATCGTGATGCATTTATAGGGTATATATAGTAAAGAGTAATTTTTATGCATTTCTTAAATATTTTGATAAATATAAAATAATGTAACTTTTATGCTTATTTTTATATGATGAATTGCTATATAAACTTAATTGTAATGCTCAAAATACATATTGTATAAAGTAGTTATATTGAAATAAAATGTATAAAAATCAAATTAAATAATTCGGATGAAATAGATTATCACTAATTAATTTAAACAGTATATAGTATACTACTGCCTGTAAACTCTTTTTTGTTTCTCTCTATATTAAAAAAAAGTAACAGTGACCGCCGCCGCCGCTGCCGCCGCCGCCGCTGCTTTTGAAAATTTTATTTTTGAACACTTTGAACTCTCACTACGCAAAAACTATTCCACGGAAATTTGTGAAATTTTAAACATTTCTATTCAAGTGTATGAGGATCGTTTTCGTTCTAAAAGCTAATAGATGAGATAATTAGTTCTAGAGTTATTTAATGTCAAAGTCGAAAATTATTTTTTTCTGCTGCGAGTTCGCCCCCAGCAAAATCTATTAGCAGCAGAAAAATGATTTTTTGCAGACACATACTCTTAGATGTGCAGTTTTGCACCACGTCGCCCTTTTTTCGAATTTTGAATTAGTTTTGGAGTAATTAAGTTTTAAAGTTTCGAAAATTTTGAAGATTTTTCTGTTTTTTCGTTATAAAAGCAAAACTAATCACAGTAGAACTATGATATTTTAAAGACACATAGAAATAATTTTTATAAAAATATTGGCTTTTTGTTTTTTCAAAAATTCTAATTAGTTTTAGAATTATTAAGATTCAAAGTGTCAATTTTTTCTTCTCTTTCTCGCCGTTCACTAGAGAAACAGACGAGTTTTATGCGTGTTTTATTGATGAGTCTGATTTCTTTTATTTTCAACAATGCTTTTTTCTACAAAGTGGTTGATGGTTATTAGTAGACTTGCTGAATATTTTTTTAACATTTCAATTAAATTATTCGGAGAAAAGGCTTCTGCTGGATTGTTGAGATGAACAAGCGAGCTCTGCTCGCTGAGATCGCGAAGCGATCTGAGAAGAACTGCGAAAGCAGTTCAGAGGGTTGGTGAGCGATAGCTCACTATGTGTGATTTCTTTTATTTTCAATTTAAGTTAGGAAAGTAATATTTCAGCAATAGTTTTTTTCGGGATGATTTGGATTAAATTATTTATCAGTAAGAGTGATAAGTAGTTTCAGTTGTAAAGGAGCATTAATTAAGCCGACCAGCGGGGTGATTGGTAAGATGGAACAAGCGAGCTTTGCTCGCTGAGATCGCGAAGCGATCTGAAAAGAACTGCAAAGTAGTTCCGGGGGTTGGTGAGCGATAGCGAGCAGGGGGCAGGCCCCCTAGTTAAATAAAAAATAATTCTTAGAAAACCCAATATCTTACTTCTACTACGCAGTACATAAAATTAATCTAAATACATTCAATATATATTGGGAAAAGAAAGTTTGATGTATCA
Source organism: Tetragnatha montana (assembly GCA_963680715.1). Lineage (NCBI taxonomy): Eukaryota > Metazoa > Arthropoda > Arachnida > Araneae > Tetragnathidae > Tetragnatha > Tetragnatha montana. The sequence goes on from OY796680.1 coordinate 24,663,618, forward strand.
AAACAATAAAATTTTTATATGGGAGAATGTAAGAAAAGAAAGAACAGAACTTCATATAAAACAAATAGATTGAAGTCAGGGCATGTTTCATGTTTTAAGAGAAGAATGCATAAATTTTTCGTGCACAATAAAAGCTGCCTCGCTTCAAAACCCTGATTTTATTTCTTTGAGCTTCAGGGGAAAACTTTTATGCATTTTGTTCCAAGATGTCACTTGAAATATAGAATACTTACATGCAATAAATTTTATTTCACGCAATCATAATTTTATGCAATAAAGGTTATTACTACTGCGAATTGAATAAAGATTAACCAAATGTTTCATACTATGCGTTTTTACTATTGCACAGTGGTTACGTGTAGAGAAAATGAACTAATAAATCATTTGCACAGTTCAAAGACCCGTTTTGCTAACTAGTCGTTTTATTAATTTTTAACAAACTTATGAGGATTCAAAGAATTTTAGGAAGCATTTTACTATAATAAATAATAAATCATGATATTAAAACATAATGAAATACTAAGAAAAGTTAGTCTTCTGTAAAAAAAATAATTGTATCTCTCTGTAAAAAAAAATATTGTATCTCTCTGTAAAAAAATAAGAACGTATGAACGTTTGTATGCATATTTTACTTTTTATTTACAAATATTTAATCTTTTGGTTGAAAGGGACGGTCAAAGTAAGCTTCTTGTACTAAAAGTTATGTAGAAAAACGTATTCTCTTCACAATAAGATTGAGAATACGGTCTAAAGAATAAGAAAAAAGTCCGAATTACATAAATTTGACTTGGTGAGTTTTGGATTTTTAGAAAATGTTTGAAAATAATTACAGTTAAAATGTCTGAATTTTAATATTTAGATTCGTATTGTTACCAAATTACTAAAAATTATTTTCTGTAAGAAAATATTTAAGAATATTTATAACATGATTTATGCGGCAAAAATGTCCTTTAAAGTCTTCAAGACAATTGTTAGAATTTGAAAGGAAAATGCATTGAAAAACATTATCATATTTTTCTTTTATTCACCTTTTATTCAAAATTTTCACTTTAGTTCCAAAAAAGTATCAAAACGTCTTGACTACTTCCATAACTCATTACTCTTTCTACGTAAACATTTCTTGCATTATAAAAACTTTTAATAGCAATCAGCAAACATAGAAGCATTTTATAAAACTGTATTAAATTATGTGTTAGTTTAAATTTAACCTGAAATACATAGAACTAACATAACCTTTGTAATAAAATCAAATTTCAGCACAGGACAGGGAAATTTTATCCTTTCTAAATGAATCTACATTTTCTCTCAAAACCTCAAACGTAGAGACACCATGAGATCAAAGCCACGGAGCCGAACGCGAGCTTAACAGAAAATAATACTAACGAATTTCCACTCTCAACGTAACCAAACTATGACCGAAGTTCAACTTAATAGACCAAAACCGCATTCTTCGTCCCCCTCAAAGTTCCGCGCGTCCAGCCTGTTCCTCCCTCTCTAATTTCGCGTGCAATTAAGAAACGCTACAAGCCTCGCATGCTTACGCCCACCCCCGCCCCGATCCCTTTGAAATCCTACGATTTCGCCACGGGTACCCAGATTAACTCCGTTCCAGTTACGACCATTCAGCAAGTCTGGCTTTGAAGTCGTGGGAAATCGGAGAGTCCCCGGGAAATTGCGTCCTTCGGGATGTGATAATAATTAGAAGGGGTTGCTCTGGATGCTTGCCTTTAGGGAAAGTGCGGATTAATCGGGATCCGGAAAGTTTTATTATCTTTGACAAAGCTCTCTTCGTCTGATGAGTTATCTTTTAATGGTTGAAACCTCTCATTAGAGCGGCGGAGTTTGTTTTGAAGAATCGGCCACCGATGATTGTTGTATTGGAGAATGTTGGGTTGTGAGTAATGAAGGAAGGCGTACAATGAAGAAGTAATGGTAGCGGTGATGCTTGGGCTATTGGATTTACAATGGGGATGTCTAATGGGAAATGCGGGATTTATTTAGAGTTTTATTAATGGTGCGTCGCTATTTTAGTGTCATAAGAAGTAAGACTAATAGTCGTTAGAAGAGAGTAAAATTCGCCGTTCTTTACACAAAATAGAACCTACTCTACTTTCTCAATAAATACCAAGAATATTAATTGACTAAATGACGTCTGGTGCATATTTCAACTATCAAGAAAGAATAAAATACAATGTTCACTTGAAATTTTCAACAATTTTTATTATTAAATGATCAAGAATCACATTTATTTTCATATCTTCACAATGTTGATCATTTTACAATGTTATTTAACCAAACTAGCAAATGAATAGATTTAGAGTTTCATTTAAAATTCTGAGTATTGTAACACTTGTTATCACACATTATCTCATTATCTTCACACCCATTATCATCAAATTGATTTCACATTTAAAAGTTATTTCACTAATTTAAAAAAATCAAGTGTTTTCAACTTTTTGAGTAACTCTCCTTTCAATGTTATGGATGTTCATATACCTGAATTATAAGTTAGCTATTTACATCAATTTTTCAAAACATTTCTTGTTTTCATGGCTATTTTTAAAGATATTTATATTTTAAAGTCACACTTAATTAAAAGCATAGATATAAGGAGCCTTATTGTGGGAAAGAATGCTATTGAAAGCAATTTGGTACTCTATTGTTGCCATTTTACGTAACTTCTATGCTTGAATACTGAATAGTGTCATTCATCAAGGAAATGACATTTTTCAATTACCTTGTCAAAGGTAAACGCATGTTTCATTTTAAAAACAAAAGCTCATAATTTCCTTTATTTAGGATTCAATTCTCAACTGACGGAAATTGTCAGAAACCATTTAATGAGTAAATATGTTGTAGCTTTATTAAAATGTATAATCACACAGAAAACAAATATGAAGTAAATCTATATTTCTGAAGGGATAAAAAACGCTTTGAAGAGAAATGGAACTATTTTCCTCTGAGAATAATACAGTAATTCCTTGATATAATTATATCACTCTACTTTTCATTTAGTAAATGGATATGCAACGCATATCTATAAATACATCGCTTAATTTGTATAGACTTTAATGTAACATTCACAATTTTCATACATTATTATTCTCATGATGATACTTACAAACAGTAGTTTACAAATATTTTTTTCAAACTCAAGTAAAAGAACAAGATCCATAGAGTCAGGCCTCTTTACATAAAGGTATTCATATAATAATTTTCTCAGAATTCTGTTAATTTATTAAAAACGTAAATTAATTAATAATAACAAATGGCACTATTTTCCTCTCAGAATAATACAATAATAATAATAATAATAATAATAATAATAATAATAATAATAATAATAATAATAATAATAATAATAATAATAATAATAATAATAATTTATTATGAAAAATTTTTCAACCTTTACATCCAATGAAAGAGAGAGAGAGAGAGAGAGAGAGAGAGAGAGAGAGAGAGAGAGAAAAAAGCGACATTATATTGTTCACTAATACCTTGATATAATTGTATCACTCTTACTTTTCATTTAGTTACATGGATATGCAGCGCATATCTATAAATGTATCGCTTTATTTGTATAGGCTTTAATGTAACCTTCACAGTTTTTATACATTAATATTCTCATGATGTTACTTACAAACAGTAGTTTACAAATATTTTTCCTAACTCAAGTAAAAGAACAAGATTCCACAGAGTCAGGTCTCTTTACATAAAGGTATATACATGTAATAATTTTCTCAGAATGATGTTAATTAATTAATAATATTAACATACTGTTAACATAATAACCTAATAATGAAACACAATGTTAATAATATTAAAATTATGTTTTTGTTTTAAGATCATAGTTGTATTTCGAAAAACTCTTATAAAAATATATTACTTCATAAATGATACCCAACTCTGCACGGTGTGATAAAAATGCAATATGGGTATGAGCATTCGAGTTATAAAGAAAATTATATGGGAACCTTACTTAATGAATGGACTCTAAAATAACTTTCAAAATAATTTTGCTGTGTACAAAAATTAATCGACCAAAATATTTAGTTATTCTTTGAATAGATCATTTAAAACTATTAATGTAACTCACTACATTTCTTCGATTTCAACGAAATTAAAAGTTATGAAACATAAATCAATTGCAGGTAAAAATGAGTTTTAAATATCAAGACTATCCAATTGAAAACATAGCTATATTTTTAATCCATATGCAAGGGCCGTTACAGAAAACATGACTTAAGATTACACCGACTTCATTACAGTACCGGTAACTATTCATTTCATTAATTAGAAAACCGAAAGTGTCGATTATCAATTTTCAGGAAGGTTTGAATTAAAAGCAATTAGAAGCCAGGCAGGGAGCACAAACTTATAATTTTCGCTGTCACTGTGCCGTATTTTGATTGAAACTGGGAGTTAAGCGCATCCGTTAGGAGGCGGGGGGGTCACCTGACAATTTAATTGGGGACGAAGAACCACGAGACGACGTTCCCTAGAAATCGAATTTCCTCGATTAGAAACTGAATCGAGAGATTTAAGGATTTATTTCTCTGATGTCCCCATATAGAGAGAGTAAAGTCCGTTGAGTTTCGGAAGATTTTCTAATTAGAAGAAACTGGAAGAGGTTGTCTGAGGGAGAATAAAAGAGAAGTGGAAGAAATTAAGAAGGATTAAGTCTCCCAAATCCGCTCGCTCATCGTTTTCTTGAATTATGTTTGTTTTCGATTGAAAGAATTCATTAATTTCGAGGCTGATCCTGCTGAGAGAGGTTTTAATGAAAGTTGGTTGTTTATTCCCCCCCCCCATTTTAACGAAAGAACGTGAATGTGTTTTCAATGTGTTTGTGTTTGGTAAGATAATACTTTACTCATTATATGCACATTAGGACAAAGTAGTCGATTTGATTCAAGCGTATGATTTTATTGTTTTCGTGTTTGTTGAGACTTTAAACTCGTATAAAAACAGGTTTGATGTGATGTCCATAAACATAAATTTATAGTTTAAACTGTTTATTTCTATTTATATGTTTCTTGTTAAGGTTGAAATTACACTGGTACCCAAAATTAAGAGAAATTGAACACTTCTTTGATTTTATCCATATCTACTGGACAGATTTAGCTGAAATTTGGTATGAACATAGATTGATAAGTATGACATCAAAAATTAATTTTCACCGATATTTTAAATAAACAAAGAGTTGGTATCTTGATTTAAGAATAAAAATATTTTTAAGTTTAAGCTACTTATGAAGTAGCTACTATTTTTAAGCTACTTATGAAGTAGTCACTAAATATGGAATTAGTATTCAATTCTAATTGTGTGCTATTTGGCAGCATCGCTTACATCCTGTGTATTTGAGGTCGTCTGATGTTGGAGTTTATATGAAGGATTATGGAGCTTCCGCTTAGTCTTAGGAACTCTGATTGCGGCCCTAAAATACATTAGGGACAGTGAAATCGCTACCTGGCTTCTTCCTTGGCTATTCATTCTGCGTTGACAAGGCTTCATGTATACTAAGTCTTTATTAAACATAGGATAAACAGGAGGGAATACATCAAGTACAAGTTATAAACTAGATTCAAGGCATTTCCCTAAAAGCACTAACTTTCAAAATTTAGTGGATAATATCAATTAAAGGCTAGAAAAACTGTTTTTATCTTAACTTTTTTTCATAAAACTCTATAAAAAATTTTTATAATTATATGGTACAACTTTATTCAAATATTAAATTATGAAAATATTACTATGTGTGATAAAAGAATGTTACTACAGTCTTTTTCATAAATCATTTTAACAGAAAAATGTTTTGAAAAATTCACAGTTCTTTTAGAATAACTTTTTTTTTATCAATTTTGAAAAGTGCCCATTAAAAATAGGAATCTATGTATCCCAATAAGACTTTTTAATCAAAAGTTTGAAAGATAAATTTTTCCTATTCTATCAAATTCACGCAACCTAATTTTAATTTAAATTTAGAATTTAAACAAAAAATGTATAAAAGTTTCACAAATCTAACAAAATCAACTATTATAAATTATACTTAGCAATAAAAAATTAATTTGTATTTTACATATTATATTAAAGATAAAATGAGAAATTTTAACAAGAATAAAAGTAATAGGGGAATAGTATAGGGGAATTTAATTGAACTTCAAGGATGCACTGATATTATCACTAACATTATAAATATTTAGAAAATATTTTCATAATCTCCTTTTTTGCACATCTAACATTTTAAGTAGTAGTTGTGGATATTATCCGTGAATGGACCTGTTAACTATAACTTTAATGCTTTGTTTTTACTTTTCCCCCTCCGAACGAAAAGCATGTAGAAATCAGTGTAGAAGAAATTAATCGCCGAATAAACATTTAGTTTTGAGAATTGGTGTGAATATTATTCTTCAGTAGTTATAAATCCACCTTTTATTTTAATATCTATGAGTAACTCTGGCGAGTTAATATCTTTCTGTACTAACGACAATCCATTTCGACTTTACACGCTTCATACAAGCCTATATTATGCCAAACTTTTCTGCAGTATGCATTTAAAGTCATTTCATCCCGGGCGCCTATATTTCATTAAGCAAATTGAAGCGGAAGAAGCCAGGAGTCTCTAGAGCAGCTGCGAGTTGCGGCGGATCCAGTTTGTTATGCTCTAAGAAGTTCCGGAACGGAAATAGAAATGGAAAAACGGTCTAGGAAAAGTCAGTAGGAAATCGAAAGGGAAATGCAGGGCTCACTCAATCTCTCTCCCTCTTTTTTATGTGTTAGTTTAAAGCAAAACGTGCAAGTTTTAGAAGCTTTAAAAACACAGCAGTTCTCAGTCGGTATGGGTTGTTATTTTAATGCTAATACGATTGGAAATTTAAAAACGGGAAGAAGAGTCTACTGGTATTTTTTGAAGGAGTTGTAGGGTAGAAATTAATATGTTGGAGAGTAGGCTTCTTATACACTGGACTGAGAAATTTTCTATTGGGAGCTTTGGAGAGATTATATACATAATTTACAGAACTATCGTATTATTAATTATATAAGGTATATATTTTTATTTTGTTTTGTTTAAAATTGCTTTTCATAAGAGAGCGTTAAAAATTTTATAAAATAAAACTGCATTTTTACGAGTCGAATAAATAATATAAACTACTAAACTTATGCGCTAAAATTTTGTTCAAAATGATAAAAATTAAGTAAACTGTAACAAAATAAATCGAGGGTGTAATTATCAGCCTAATGCCTCAATATTATCAATGCCTAATAATTATCAGCCTTTTTTTTATCTCCAAACGTAAAACAGGTGTATTACCCTAATGAAGAAATTATTTTTTAAGTATAAAAATGCTGAACCAATTCTGGGTAATCCATAATGTAAAAAAAAAATCCTAAGTACTATTTTATTTGAAAACATATTAAAAGACAAAGATTTTCTAAAATTTTAATAACATTTGAATTACAAGTTTTATGAAAATTTAAATTTATAAAAATTTGAAACAAATATGTATAATTGTTTTTAAAGAATTGAAAATAATTAGAAGCATAACATTTAGAAAATATTAACTAATAAATAAAACATAAGTAAATATAAACTAAATAAAATAAAATATAAACGAAAATATAAGCTATACCACCCTCATTCTGAATTTAAAAACGCATTTAACGCCTATTGTATATTTGATTCACTTCTTTTGTCTTATCAACCATCTCTTGTTTCTCACATATCTTACAACATAAAAATGCGTCCTTAACGTCCTAATATCATTAATGTTTTTAGAGACTACACTATACAATTAATTTAATATTATGGTTTCTTAGAGGGCCTATCCTTCAAGTAGAACTGTTGAAAGAATTCTCTTTTTAAATTTAAATTACACGTTTTTATTTGAGGAAACACCATTTTTTCGTACATATTACCATATTAATTAGCTCATTACCTTTAAACTTCAACTCAATTCATTATAGAAAGAATAACGATGTTTTTATCTTACCGCACGACATTTTTTTCCGAGTCTTCTTTGCAAAGGACTTTCTTTTTTTTAATCCGCAGTTGGGTCTTTTACTTTACGTTATAAGAAGTACCGCAAAGGAAAATTTGTTTGAGGCATATTTTAAAAGAATCGAATAATTTCCCAAGAATACTAATATGTTATCAACTTTTTGAGCCTGAATTTATGGCTAATTAAGAAAATGGGGTTGCTTTTAAGTAGGATGAAGTTTTACAAAATTATGGAACCTTTTTCTAAGTTAATAAAATAATAATGAAGGTATTTCTAAGAAGATGGAAATGAGAATTTTCTTTTAAGTAGCAGGGATGGATTTCTACCTTAACGTGTTAGCAAAAATATTTTTTCAATTTCAATTAAATAACCTCAGATAAGCCTATCTTCCTTATTTCGTAATATCTATTCATTATAAAATTTTATAAATATTTTTTTGTCCCTATAAAATTTTTATGTAATAAATAAATATTTTTTTGTCTTATAAAATTTTTATGTAATAAGTAATTATTTTTTAAAATTTTTAATTAATTTTAAAAGATCAATAATTTTCAGTGTTTAAAAGTTAAACTGAAAAATATTTCTGAAGGAGTAGGTAACTTATGAAATATTGTTATACAAGCAACTATTGCTACCTTCAAAAAGAACTAAGGGGTTATCGAAAAGTCCTATACCTACCTTTATTTTGAAATAACGTTTACAAATTTTTTCGTAGTCTTTTTCTTTTGTATTTTTAAAAAATTAGGAGACTCAAAAATAGTATGCTTAGTGGTTTTATATTGAAGTATTTTGGTATTGGGATTTGCCAAATTTATCCTCTGGCTTGCTCAATCTTCTTCAATGTGTTTGATCTCAAAGATCTGCTTTTAAACATTCGTCAAGTAAGAGAGACACAAACAGAATTTTTACTGGCACACATAAAGAAAAAATACAGTCAGGGCAAGGCGGAGAATTGAGCTAGACGCCAGGTACAGTGCGCAGACTGCTAGAGTAGTGGGCTGCACGTAATCCCATTTGGTCAACCCGGCCCCTATTTTGAATTAAAGGTAGATAAATGATATTAAAAAAATTAAGTGGGCTCTCTGGATGTACTAATAAAGAAAACTTCATATGAATATAATAGACTAGCTTTATAAACCCTGTTAGAAAATAAATATTACGCTTCTGAGTATAAGCATATAATTAAAGCATATGATGAAAAATTTAAACTTTTTGAAAATCAAAACATATTTAAAATCACTGTCCTATTATAGTCTTTTAATTTGCGTCACGTCTCGAAGACTTTCCCCTTTTTAATAAAATGTTTATTACTTATTTCAACAACTTAATTAACTTTTCGTCCTTTCATGTAGTGACGCATTCTAAAAAAAGACCAAAAACCAATAATAAAAACTACTTCCATCCACTTACTGAAAAAAAAAACTTTTTCCACTCTCCAAAAGAGACACTCCTCACCAATTTACGACGACACCCTCCAGAAATCATCTCACATGCATAAAATCCCATTACCCCACAAAAGAGCGAATCCCCTTCCCCTACAAATAAATACACCACCTCCTCGAAATACCCCTGTCACCGCCTCCACCTCACAAAACACCCATAGGTAGGAGCAAGCGCCGCCGCAAATTTAATAAAAGCCGGATCGGGACCGACAATTAATTCCACCCGAATGATTCAGATCCGGCATCTGCTGAATCGATTCGGGTTTAAAACGAAGCATTTCTTAATATCGATTCCGGACTCGAGGGCTCTGTTATTAAATCCGTCCGCTCTACAATGGAAGGCACGCTGCACGCCCTCTTTTGCCTTTTGTCCTCTTGGAAAAGATGGATCAGAGGAGAGGAGAGAGAAATGCCCATTGTAGAGAGAGGGATATGGAATGCGAGGGAACTGGCAGATGGGTTTGTAGAAATGCTTTTCGAGATTGAGTCGGAAGCGTAAGGATTCGTAATAAGACGCGCGGATGCTGCTGCTGTAATTGTCCATTCTGTGTGCGAGATAATGCTTGGAGCTCGTGTAGACGCTTGAGGACTTTCGCTGGCTGTGTAATTTCCCCCGTCCCCTCTGAAATATTCGGAGGTTTGAGAGGAAGATTTTAGGAAATAAATGTGTTTCTCACACGACGATCCGAGCTCTTGAGTGTTTGTCGGAAATGTATGACGCACGATGCAGTATTTGACATTTAACCAGAGTTTTAGGAGTAAAGTGTCAAAAATGTTTTGTATGTTAAGTATCTTTTTCATTGGTATCAGACACGGGAGCACTTAAAAACAAAGAAAACCTTCAAATATAAGACATTTTTCAGCTATAATATTCAAAATAAAACCAATATTTCTAGTGAAAATCTTATATTAGGTAAATAACATCTTAGTATTGAAGAGAAATATTGAGTGAAAACATTTAGTACTAATGATACAGGAATAAACTTCATATTAGGATGTAATACTTCCACTATTTTATCGAATAAGGTTTACTTTTTTACAGTACACATTAGGGTGGTCCTTATTTGTACGGTAAATATTTTTTTAGGGAATTCCGTTGGTGTCGCCCCCTAGTTTTGTGTCACTATAGAAAATAATAATGTATGCAAAATTTAAGCTCATTCGGATAATAATAACACGTGCCCCCCAGGCCTTAAAGTTTCAAAAAAGTGCTGATTGTTTTACAAAACATCAAAAAAACCAAAGATTAAACCCTCCCATATTCTTCTTGATTTTTTTATGGAAATCTAACATAGTTATAGTTATAATGTTCCAGATTCCATTCTTCTATCACCCCTCTTTCGGTAGTAAAAATTTTTTAAAGTAAAAATAACTCTTGTAAAGTTGTTTTTTCCGCATTTTAAAACGGCTAATAACTCCAGAACTATACAACTTAAAAACCTGAAATTAGTGCCATACATAACTGCCTTTCTTAAAAAATTTTTTTCAAAATTCAAAAAAATGGGGAAAAAAATTAAATAAAAAAAATTCTGAAAGGAAATTTTATTAAGTAAATTTAAAGTTTTCCAACTCCCAAAATAAACATTTCTGCCGAATTTCAAGCTGAAAATAAAATTTGATCATGTAGAAAAAAATAAAAATTTTCGAAATTTTGGCAAGTCCCTTGACATTCTATGTAATTTAACAAAAAAAGTGATTCACTCATGGGGAACTCAAAAACTCCCTTGAGGGTGTTCATACGATTTCTACCATGCAAAAAAATTCAACTAAAAAAAATTCATTTAAAAAAAAATTAGAAAAATCAGCACTTTTTTGAAACTTTGAGGCCTGGGGGGCACGTGTTATTATTTTTTGATTGAGCTAAAATTTTGCAAAAATCATTTATTTGTATGATGGAACAATTTGGGGGGGGGGCGACGCATAAAGATTTCCAAACTCTAAAAATAAGGACCACCCTAGTACACATACGAAGTATAATTTGTTTTTGATAATTCATTAAAGTATGATTTTATGTAAAAGTTAATTAATTATGTTAAGTGTGTTATAAAACTAAAGGTAAATATAAGGTAACATTTAAAATAGATGACATTAGTGTGACGTCACTTGCTTGTTTGGAAACGTTGATTCTATCCGTGATTGGTTCCGTGATTGGAAGTAAATCCGTACGGAACCAATCACGGATGGAATCAACGTTTCCAAACAAGCAAGTGACGTCATGACTAATGTCGTCTATTGAAATGAATCATATTTTTAAAATATCATGGTTTCATTTATGTTTTAGGTAATTTTACACTAAAGCCTTCCAACGTAATAGAGTTCCATAAAGCCCCATACAACCTTAGTACCACAGGATCCAGACACCCAGAAGAGACCCTTGAGATGGATACAACCAGGGCGAATGAAATTCAATGCAATTTCCAAAAGAGAATGTTTTATAAAACCTTATGATGTTTCTAAGAAATGTAATCAAAAGAATATCGTATTTATTCTAGCATTGTTGTACTCTTGTACCGAGATAGATCTGAAATATCTTTTCCTATTCCCTGGATTAAAAGCTTCACGTATAAGGCTTACGAAATACTATATACAGGGTGTTTAAAATAGAGTGTAACAAAATAGTCTATTTCCTAAAATATTTCCCCTAGACACATACTTCCAATTGCAAATTTTCATTTTAAGAGGTGAAAAATTAGATGAGACTAGTTTAAACTCCATGGAGGGTCTTCCTAAGAAAATGTAGAACATTAATTTTTATACGTAGTTTAAAATTTCCGATTAGCCAAATTCAACAAAAGAAGTTCAACTTACGTTTATGGATGAACCCTATTTTGCTCTCAAAAAGGGTGTTATAAAGTGGTGTAAGGTGTAGTCACCAATTTAAAATTTTTAGTATATGTGAATAAGTTTAGAAGATATTGATATAGAAGTTTTTGCGTCTTATTCAGGAAATAATAAAGAAAATTTTGATGATTGGTAATTTTAAACTACGGGGGCTGTATACCAATTTTATAATCTACATTTTCTTAAGCAGACCTATGGAGTTGAAACTAGTCTCACGTTATTTGTCACCTCTTAAAATGAAAATTTGCGATTGGAAGTATGTGTTTAAAGGACATATTTTAGGAAATAGCACTATTGTTTCACTCTATTTGAAACACCCTGTATTCTAAAACTGTTATATTTTGGAGATCCTAATCCCTTATCATTAGGAAAAGTTATGAAAATATTCCATTTTGAACCTTTGGAATTGTACCTAGTAATTTCATGTAAAGTGACCCATTGACCCTAGGATCTGCAACACTTTCATAATATAGAGTAAGTAAAATACCGACAAGGATCTTAGAGCTGTCAAATAAAGTAATAAGTTGTGTGATATGAGAACTTATTTAAATAGTAAATTAATCAACTTGCAAGATTTTAATTTAAATTATCACTGATTACGTGTCATAATATTTTTGTTAAATGCAACAAAATATTTATAATTGTTCATGACCACTATAATTTTTCTAATGTCATATTTTTTATCTCATACTACATGTTTAACTTATTTTTTAACTGTACAATATTTATTTACTTTTCATAAAAACAATTATGTACACTGAATTGTATTCATTATTACCCGTGTTTGTTCATTCCTTCAAAAATCCTTTATTCTCAAAATTAAATTATGCCTACTTTTTCACATAAATCTGAACTCTAAAGGGATCCATACCTTTACATCTAATCTGCGTATGGCTCAAAACATAATTTCTAAATATTTATCAGTTCAAATCCCTCTTTGAATATCTTCCAGTTCGCGTCTCTATTTCGAGATTATCTTTTATCCCTAGACAGAAAAGACGGAATTCTTCACAGAAGTTCCTCAGTTCGTGCGTGATACCGTTCTCCCTGTTGCAAAGGGACTCGTTCGTTTGTAATATGGGAAATACCAGCTGCATTCTTAGAAATGCTTTTCAAAGATCTAGTTGAGTCGGCAAAGTATATTGTGAGGTTTAAGAATGCAATTTTTACTGCCCGAAATACTGGCTCTGGTCGAAAGGTCGTTTTATTAGTTCAAACAAAATTTTTGGGATCGTTTGGAGTAGATGTAAATATTTCTGTTAAAAAATGTGTTTAAAGTTTAATGTAACATTTTTCCAGTTTTCTTTTGGTAGTTATGTTTAATTTATACAGGGGTAGAGTTTAATATATATATTTCTATAAATTCCTATTCGTTATCCTTAAAACTATTTTTATTCCACAAAAATAAATATTTGTATAAAAGAAGGCAATGCCACAAGAAATATAACCTTGGGTTTTTTGATACTTCTCAAATGATAAACATAATTTCATTATTACCATAAATTAATATTTCTTCTTAATAATAAAGGTAATAAATAATTATGATCAAAATGATACATGTTGAAAAGAAAAATTTTACCAAATTAAAATAGTAAGCAAATTTTACATTTAAACAAACTAATAAAAGTTTTGTAGCATTTAACGGGAAAAATAAATAAAAAAATTTTTAAATTGTTTTACAATGAAAATTTTAAGAGACAAAATTTCAGATAGAAATTCTTCAAATTTTAATTGAAATGAAAGACGAACAATATTTACATATACATTTTATTTAATTTAATTTTTTTAATTTCCTAAAACAGCAGTTTCTAATGAAAATATTAAATATTAAAGCTTTCTTTGAACTAGGAACTCAAAATGGTTTCAAAACATATTACTTGTAGTCCTTGAGTAATTATAGTAGGAATAACAATATCAGAAAATAAATGTTTTTTATTCTTTTAAGTAATAAGTAATTATTTATACATATTTTAAAAACACTAATCTCTTTTGATTGATGGGTAGGATTGATAATTTCGTTCCGAAGGAGAATTAAAAGATAAGCAAGAAATCTAATTCTATTTTCTTCTAAAATAAGAGTTGATGCTTGATATTTGTCAAAGAAATGATTAAAACGACAAAAAGAAGCAATTACAGAGGACATAGGGTTTTTTTTAGCTTTGACTGGGTTGAAAAAATTGGAATCAAGAATTATATTTTCAAATGAATAAGCAATTTGAATGGGAAGAGTATCGATATAATTTGAAGTCAGGAACAAATTAATTTACCTTACGAGTAAATTGATTGCCTCTTCTATAATAATTTGCTGTCGGGGAAGGTGAACCTAATGAATGAACCGCATTATTAATTCTCTTTATTATTCTTCTGACAACCTAATTTCCTCAAAATGAAAAGGATGAAATAAATAATTTGCTCGGCTAATCTGATTTTTTTCATTCCGTTGTGAAACCTATTATTTTATTATACACTATAGGATGTGGGTTAAGAATCAAAATTTACCATAGTAATAATTTAATAACAACTAGTATTTTTCGTTCTACAATTAATCATACCAGGGTAGGAATTACGAAATTTAGCCTGTCATTATATTTTCTTTCAATCACTTGTTGAATTTATTCTTAAGTTTGTATTACAAATATCATCTCTAGCACATGATATAGCATAATATGGTTTTTTATACTGGACACATTTTTTCTAACTTAGGTTTCCTTTACTATCTCCTTAGGATTTATGAATTGTTATTATTCCTTTTTCTTATTTCACCTCTAGAACCGCTGTGATCCATCAAAATAGATTTAACCTTATCACTTTACAAATACCTTACTTCCATGACTTGAGGAGTTTTTTTGTTTCAAATCTGAAGGAGTGAAATGGGCTTTTAAATCACCCTGTACGAACATCGAACTCATAGGTAAAATAATAGTTGAATAAATAAGACCTAACTTTAGAAAAAGAAAACAGGATGATTCAATAAAAAGCAAATGCATTACATGAAACAATTTCGCCAAAATTCCTCCAAAACTAGTTACTAAATAAAAGGTAAACAATTTATTTACCCAAAAAAACGCAGCCCAGCACGAACACCGTTACAACACACCTCATGTACATATATATAACATATTTTCCTAGCAACACACCACCCGTAACATAAAAGCACCCATTCAAATGCAAAACACAGCGCCAGAAAAAACGCAACACAAACCCCATAAACGCTAATTTAAATATGTATTCCGAATTATTCTCTGAAATCATACACGAAGAAAATAGCATTTCAACAGCAGATCCAAAGGGCTTATGCAAAAGCAACTACTACAGCAACAAAAAAACGTCGGGGGTTATTTTTCATCCCACCAAGAAGGCTGGCTTTTTATGTCCAATATAATAATGTAAAAAGCTTGAAACTACTCCTCCCAAATGCATTCTTCGTATGTCTTATTCCTGGGTCGATGCAAAGGCGACGATGGGGTTTACATCCCAATTGATGTCCTTGAGAATGCTTATATGGGTTCCTTTTTCCACAATGCACTTTTATTGAATATTGAAGGGTGGCAGCAGGGTTTTTTTTAGGAGGGGCGGGGTTCTTTGAGCCCCTTACGACCTCTCTATTACGTAAGGGGCGTTATTACTGCGGTGGAAATGGCAGCGGCTGCTGTGTATTGAGTGACGTATTGGGTGGAAGGGTTAGCGTTGCTGGTTGTTCCGAAAGTGGTTGGAAAGGTTGTTTTGCTGTTTCTGGATGGTTGGTTTCTGTTTCTGATCCGGATTTATCGAAGGTGGAGACGGAGCTAGGAGAGAGGGTTTAGAAAACATCGATTTCTGTATTTTGTTTTCGTTTAGTATGTGAGCAGTTTAATCTGCTTGGAATTGAATGAATGAAGCTTCTCACGTATCTTAATCTATTGGTTATTAAAGTTTAGTACACTTTTTTAATATAAGAGTCCATAGCCGTAAGCGGTTTAATTAAATTCTTATTATATAAGTGTTAGTATCATGGATCTCGTTTCCGTCTGTGTTTAAATAGTTTTGGGGTTTCGAGGAGTTAGTTTCGTCTTTCTATAATATGAAGTCGAGATCATCAACCATAATTCAGAACCAAATTAGAGGTATTGCAAAACTGCTAAACATTTAATTTCTCCATTTTATCTTAAACCGGAAATACCAATGCGACATTTAAACCAACGAAATGGAGGGAATTACTTAACCTAATGTTAATAACTGTTATAAAGTAAAATTCATTAATTATATAACTGAAAATAAGGAGATAAAATTCTACTGAGGGAATACCTTCAAAATTATTTTCCTTGTTATTAGGTATTTGAGACTTTTCGACAAAACCCCCATATTCAATTGCTAACCCTATTCAAATATATTCACTGATTGTCACGCAATCAAGAAAAGACGAACAGCACTAAAACAAGCTCTGACATGAAATTAATAATTCGCCAAATCTCTTTCCATGATAATTTTATTAGCGTCTCTCAATCAATAACCTCACCATAATCTGATTATTTTATCTCTTCCAATATCATTTGATTTCGAATCATCCTGTATTAGATAAATCCATACTGCAGACCTTCACAAAAACGTTATTACCTCAAAAAAAAAAAAAAGGTTATAGCGTGGAAAACATACCTCCCTTTTAGGCATATAACCCACTACATATTCGGTGTAATTAGGAATTTATGTTTGGGAGGCCCAATGGAGGACGATCCGGCATAGGAAAAAACACTTACTGTCGACTCTGGCAATTTATTAGAAATATTAAATTAAGCTATTCTCTTACCTTACAATCTAGACAGCCGCTCTTTCTTATCAAGAACATAAAAAGAATTCGTGTAGTCTTCATAACTGATGCTGGTATGAAATTCAATTTTGCATTAAGTAGATAGGGGAGGTGGTACATCATTTAATTCACTTATTTCGAAGCTTGTAATGTACATATGAGATAGAGTATTCCCATCAAGATTGATGTGTGCTTCTAATCAAATTATATTTGCGCAAAAGAACGGAGAGAATATATACCTTGTTATTTTCTGCAAAATGACCGAAATGAATCTTCCGCCATGTTTTAAGCTGCTGAATATTTCCCATTAAAGTTTTTCGTTCCTTTATATGTGATTGGATTAGTTTTTGCAATCACATATATTGAAAGATAGATTTAATCTGTCGTAAATACTTCAGATAAAATAAATATTAAATGGATTATTTTAGTTATCAATTGTAATGGATGAAAATATTGAAGTTAAATTTCAAAACATTTCATAGAAATACTCGTCTCCATTTCATAGAAGCCTCTCGTTAAAATGTTTTTTTTTCAGACAGTTATAGGATTAAATTTACATATAATGCTATTTGACACTAATTGTTCAATGTGATTGCTTTCAGATATCATTTTAGTTCAGGGTAATTCCCTCCAATTATTATATAAATGGGAGTATTTAAACACAATTGGATATTATTGTTTTCGAAGCAAATGTTTCAAAAATAACGCATGTATTTTTTTTTTTTGTTCTAAAGTGGTTGGTTGGTTGGTTGTTTTGGGTTTTATGGCGCAAGGTCCCTATATCGGACATTCCGCGCCAAACACAAGATTAATAGTTAAAAAGATATTTAAATTAAAAGTCATGTCTGTTTCCAACCAGTATTAAAATATGAAGCGTATTAAAATACTTATAAGATGCGGGCGTGACGCCCGTTGTCGAGCGTAGTCTATACGCCATTATTAAAAGGTTGATAGGTTAAAAACAATTTCAGAGACGCCAGCATCTTTTCAATTGTACATATGATTAAATGTCATGAATTATTCTAATGGCATTTAAAAACTGAAATAATGATGGATGATGTTTATGACCTAAAAGTTCAGTTAAAACTGGTGATGGAGTTTTAAAATAGCGAACATAGTAAAATAATAAGTTAGGGCATGAGGTTAAAATGTGCTTAACAGTTAAAATATTCTGGCAATGAGGGCAAGTCGGTGGCGGTTCCCCAGCCAAAAGGAACCGATGCGTGACTCTGGATTGTTCTAAAGTGAAAAATAACTCTGGCTATTATTTTGGATTAGTTTTAATAATTACTTCGTAATATCTTAATGCTTCTTACATCGACATGATTAAAAACAGTACTTAAACATTTTAAAATCCAATTAACGAACCGTTATAATTAAATTTGTAGCCCTTCAACACATAAAGTGTTTTAATAAGTAAACACTAATTGAATTTTGAAAGCTGCTTTTAGATTAATGTCCATTACTGATAGATACACTATGATTGATTTTAACTTTTCATTTAATCCATGTTAAACTAATTTATTTCTACGTATGACAGAGGTAGTATTAGTAAATACGAAATTTTCCTTTTCTGAATTTAAAAAATAGTATAAGTAAAATAAAAAGCAAAATAACTAGATATAACTGTAAGTTGTCTAAAGACCCAAGGAATGAAATTATTATCCTATTAAAATGACATAAACTCACAAATTGGAATCGAAAACGTCCTTCATGTTTCCACGAACCCAATCTAAGGTGATTAATCAGTTTGATCATAACCGACTTAAATAAACTTCTGCAAAGGCCAAAATCCACTAAATAAAGCCACCCTCCGTGTTGTTTGGGTTATTAATTTAGAAGCAACCGGGGCACGACATCGTCTGTTAAAATGACTCCCCTCATTAATTTTCCATCTTCACAGTGGCACCTTTGGATGGATGTTGGCGGCTTTGGAGTGACTTATTGGAGTGTGGAAGCTCCTAAACCCGTCTCTAAACGCGAAAATATATTCATCACCCCGGCCTCTAAGATTGTTATCCAGAGACAAAGAGATTATGCTTAGCTGATATTCAGCTTGACACCATAAATCTCTCATCTAGTTGAGTTAGGCTCGACTATTAGGGAAGAGGAGTGGAAAGCTTTCCGTGAGCTCTTTGGTCCCTCATTTTACATTACTTGGGAAGTAAATATTTACACAGAGAGTCAATGCAAGCACGCCAGTAAAAATATGTAAAATATTTCTGTGTTTTTTTTTATATAAAAACGTTCATTAAGAAATTAACCATTCAACAAATTAAATGAATATCAGTATGGATATTAAAGTTTAAATGCAAAATGTTTAAATACGAAAATTACCAATAGATGCGGATTTTCTTTAAAAACTCGAAACTCATGCTTAGTTTTCAATAAATCTATTGTGAAGTGCAATTATTGGCTCTGGCATGTATTTATGGGGGGGTATTCACGATATACATTTATTTGTTACAACGAAAAGAAATCAGTTTCTTGAGTCATGTTGTCCTAATGGTTGACTACGAAGCCAGGCTTCCGGGGTTCGAATCCCCATTCAGGCATGGATGTTCCTCCGTAAAAGAGGTTGTGTTTTAGCGTGGGCTTCAGTACCTCACGTCTGTGGTTTCGATCCACAGGTATCTCTGAGTAACAACAATCGGAAGTGCTACTGCAGTAGGAGTTAGGGGGATTGAAAGGATGTTCATAATTACCGCCAATGACAAAAAAAACAAAAAACAATGGGTGGTGTTGAATAAACCACAAAATTTTCCTATTTTGGAAGAAAAGTCATTACAATTTCTCCTTTAAAATTTGTATGAACATCATTATTTGATTAATTTAAACTAGACGATGAATGGGGAAAGGGAGTAATTTGAAATCTCATTGATGAAAGCTGTATTAAGAGATTACACTCATTACCGGATGTGATAGCTGATAATTAAGCGGTAAAATGAAACTGTAATCGCTTCTGCGCAACAGCTTTAGGCAAAATAGCGTAAACAGTACTTTTAATCAGCAAGAAAACGCCTTCAGAAGTTTAGGAATTTTCTCTAATTGTTTGTAAGCAATTTCAGCATTTCGTCTTCCTCACAATAGTACAGTTGTAATTACAATTATGCAAAACTATTTCCACCTTCTAAGCATAGAATATTCGCTAAACTCTTAGTAATTAGCGTTTCAATTTACGCTTCAAATTGCCTAATAGGAACTCACTTTCAACCTCCGGGGAACTAATTACACAACTCAAATTCCTTCGAGATATTCATAAACATAACAATACTATCATATAGAGCGAATGTCTCGCACTTATCAGAGTGTTTTAGATATTAATTTTGCTTGAACTCTACTATTTTCGGAAATGTTAGAATAATTTAGCCAACTGAATACTATAAAGCTTGATATTAATTTAAGAATACACTTAAAGCATTCATGGAGAAATTTTAACTGCATTCTTTGGTAAATTTTGACTAAAATTTATAAGATAAAAATAGTTCTAAATGGTAAGAACTAGAAGAAAAACAATTTTTTCTTATTAAATTTGTTTTTCCCTTGTTATTGAAATTAATATTATTCATATTTCTAAAAAAAAGTTTGATTTACTTGTGACTGGAAACCTAAATTAATAGTCAGTGTTTAGATCTCTGCTTTTTAAGATTCTCATTTCTCCCCTTCCAAGGTTCATATTTCAGTTCACTAAATCACTTCAATGAGCAAAATGAATATACACTCAATCGAATGAACGAATTGCTTAAGGCTCATTTTACACTGTTTCGCTTTCAATGTTTATTTAGAATATTTCAATCCTGTGAATAACTCATTTTCATTGAAAATTTGAGGAACGAAGAGTGAAATGACAGTTTACACTTTTAACTTTGAATCATTCCTCTAAAATGAACACCAATAGTGTCTAAATGATCCTTTAGTATTTAAAATGTCTATTACCATCAAACCACTTATCTATTTATTTTTCATAAAATATAAATCAGTGTTGTCAAGTATAGTAATGAACTACTACATAGTTTGTAAAACTGACACAATGTCTTATACACAATGTTAAAGTATTAAACAATTTCTGAAAGAAATACCATCACATCACCGTTTTAATAGCTCTGCGCGGATAATTATTTTTCTGGTATAAAATAACTTTAATTTTAAACAAGAAAATAGTCACTTGATGGAAATATTATTTCTTTTCATTAGTTATCTTCCTTCCTCACTTTAAGCTCGAGGGGAGGAATGGATCGACGTAAAATAAAACCAATGTTTTAATATTACACGCTCTACAGATTACGGAAACGACTTCAAGAAAAAAAATCGTACTCTGAATAATATCCCTAAGACAAATACAGAAATCGTTATGCGTACATAATCATAGGTATTACGGAAAAAAATGCTACAAATAGCTTATTACACTTGAAAACCCTAAAAACTAACAATTTTATGACTCTCATAGAGCGAGCACGATAACTTTGATAAGAAGAATATTTCTTAAACTTAAAAAACACACTAAAGCACAATGCAGTAGGTAAGGAAGTTTTAAATATATTACCACATCAGATCGGTTTTGATATTAAAAATTCTAATGAAACCGTGTTTGCATAAAAAGCTCCTTACTTTTATTACGAAATATTTCCGATGAATAGCCTCTAGCGCTCATCCATAATATTTTTAAACGCACTATCATCAGTCATTTTCTCCAGTAACGAGTGTTTGTCGTAATTTCATAGTATATTATGCCCATAATTTGCATTTAAAATGTCTTGGAACGCGGTTGCTTTTTATTAGATAGTTTGGAAACTTAGATATTTGCTTGAGTGGGGGACGGTTATAAAGAATTTATTGTTCACGTTCGGTCGGATATGGTTGATAAAAAAGAAGAATTTTTGAAATAGTGTTTCCATATTTCAATAACAATACTTTCCAATCAAGTAACTAAATTAAAACTTTGTCGAATGTTTTGTGCAAAAACAAGCAATTATCTCGGAAAATTTTAAAAGGGGGTAGTTATTTTTCCTCTCTTTGCACTCATGTGTAGAGCGGAGAGATATTTTTGAGCACTAAAAGTCAATTTGTCATTTTTTGGACTTATTCTCTTTTTCAAACTGATGATTCAATTACAATAAGACAATTTTTGAGCTTTAAAGTTAGAATAATCGTTTTGAGCTACTCTCCCCTTGGTAAAAAAGAAATACAAAAAAAAAATTAAGTACTTTTTACTTGTATGACTTATATAAGATATTAAGTTATTTACAGCTATTTAGTTTAGGAAATGTTAAGTTATTAGGAAAACTAAGTATTCAAGGGAAGGTTTAAGCACTCTATACAAGCGATAAACTTTCGCATAGTTAATTTTATTTCGCATTTTCCTTTAGTGCAAATCACCATATTTCACATTTTTAACCTCCACGTGACTGACAGATAATCCTTAGCCAGCTTCAGCTATTTGTCATTGTTTCCTACCAACCGAAATCTTCCATTCTAGCGTGAAACCGAAAGGAAGCTTAGCCACGCACACATGCTGCTTCATGCTTCTTTAGCTCCGGAACAAAGTACGGCGCTTACAACCCCCTTAATTTCGCTTAAGCGTCCCGCACCGCAATTTTTGTAACTTTTTGTCACTTTGAATGATAGTAGGGGAATCATTTTGGAATATTCTATCGCTTTTGTGCTTGACAAGCATGCCCGATGACTGAGAAACCAATGAAAACGCCGTATCGAATGTGTAAGTAGTGTGTGATTTTATGAATGGAGGGATGCTGTATTTATGCTTAAGAGATAATAGGAAATAGAGTGGTTTTGAAGAGGCTTAGAATTTCATTATTGAATAAAATAAGCCTTTGAGAAAATTCGGGATTTCAAAGAACTTAGCTTTAGTTAAATCAGTGAAAGGATAAATTAAGTATACTTTTGCTGAAAGGAAAAATAAAACGCACAGTTTATTCACATTGTGGAGTTATTTTTGTTGCACCTACTCAGTAAGTATTCTGATACAAATAATTGAAATATAAATTTTTAAAAATAACTCTTATAAGTTTCCATAGATTAATTAAGAAAATTTATTTTTAATGTTGAAAATATGGCAGGAATTTAATAGAGCTTTGAGAGTTGAACGTATCGTTTCCGGCTCATAGTGTGTTTGTTGGGTACATATCAAACTTTTAATGATTATGAACAACTTAATAGGTTAAAAAATACATTCCTAGTTTTAAAACTTAAAACAGAAAACAAAATGCTTACATTATAATTTATTGATTTATTTATCAATAATATGGTCAACTAGTTTGTATTTATGGAATATAAATTGGTTTTTAATAGTGTTGGTAATTATATTTTTCAATAAACCATTTAACTAAAGATTATTCATTTTTATTTTATCAATTCATCCTATTTTATTATTCATTTTTGTAATCATACAGCTCAAAAACTAAACTTTAATTATATTAAAACAACAATCAAAAACTAAGCATGCTGTTATAAACCTTTTTAAACATATGTATCTTTAAATAGAAAAAATCAGAATTAGAATGTTACAAAACCGATAGCTAAATAACTGCGTATTTAATAAAAAAATTCTGAGGGTTTTCAACGAAAGCTTTAATTTTTTTCTTCAAAATTAAAAAGAATATAATATAATAGATTTACGTCTACACTGGGATTCGATACCGGGTCTGCTGCATATACATATAAATAGTGTGCTAACCACTCGGTTTAAAACCAATGGACGTTGTATCACTATACTATGAATCAAACTTTCGATAGGAAATCATAAAAAAATAAAAAAGTAAAAAATAAAATTTCTTTAATATAAGTAGACTGCTTTTGACAGTTTTTCTTTGTCCGTTTAGTTATTAGACCGCATTTTATTCATTTTCGGGAATAAACTTTCAAGTTTAACAGAAAGTTCAAAACAGTAGAAGTAGTAGTTCAAAACTGATTTATCTCACAGGGGTTCCTTGAACTCGCCTCATCACTCACCTCGGGGAACTCCAGCTTACAAATTACGGCGCGTTGCCGAATGCAGTCCTTCAACAAAATCTGAACTTGAGCGGACTCCTTTAGGATCAAAATTAATGCACGCAAATGCAGAATGCGAATTCCGCGGGAAATAAATGATGGATGGGGGAAATCGTAACGGAAAATAATCAAGTAGATTCTTTATGATGAAGGATAGAGGAATGTTTCTCCTCTTGAGGTATAAATTTTATAAGGAGAAGAATTCGAATCGGGTTTATTAGAAGGAATATCTACCACCTATGATTGTTTTGTGTTCTAGTAACAAATCAATATGGAAAATATATGTTCTTGTGTTTATATGTTCTTTCTCAACAATAAGATAATTCTTTTTAAGGAGTTATTATCAAAAACTCATCATTTTGTGGCATTCACATTTATTAAGTATGTTTCAAGTACCCATGTTTTGAGGAAGTCATTCTTAAGATAAGGGTTTGCACAAAATAGCCTTATTAACTGATAAGCTTAGCTTGAAAAGAATCTAAATTGGAGCTAGTAGTGCTTAGTTAGCTAGTATAAATACTAATGATTACCCAGATAATCTCCTTGTGTCTGTGACTCTTTCGCCCGCTCAACCTAGAGCTTTAAAAAATCTTTCAGATGGTAAGGCTGGTAGTTTGGCATTACCGAAACTTAAGTATAAACTATTGAGATTAACAATAATAAAATAGAGTTACTTTAAAACCTGTTCTATTTAATATTTCAATATATAATGAATGAACTCCAAATTGGAGTATCTTCTTTCCACAGAATTAATTGCTTTACAATGGGTGCCAAATTATTAGAGACAGTGCTCATTGTTTATGAAATTTCTAGTTTATGTGATCACATACCATCGAAATATGACTGTTAAAGGCTGAAATCTTGTTCAAACAAATTTGTACTTAGCATCCTTCTTTGGTATTAAATTCTTCTCTAAATCATTAAGTTTGAAAAAAGAAAATAGTCGATTCTGAAGAATTGGTTCTTCGTAGTTATCATTCACATTACATATTTCACTTTTGCCGTGTTAAGCTTTAAGACTTAAAAGTCCCAGTTTACAGAGCACCTGCCAAAAACCAATCCAATGTAAGTCACTCAAATAAGTAATCGCTGAACACAACTTGTTTCGAAGTATCACAATTTCAGTTAATATGTCGGATAATTCGAATAACGCACGATTGTGTACGTTTAGGAATGTCAGTTTTCAGTTCCAATGGCAATAATCTTAACTGCACTCCTCTAAGGAAAAAGAAGTCTGGAAAAGAAGTTTTTATCTTTTTTTTATATTAACTAAAATCCAAACCTTTAACTTGGAAGGGGTAAAATAACAAGGGCAGAAAAATAAAGGCGACTGCCATCGCCATATTATCTGGCACCACCCCTCATCGTAGAGGAATGTGGAAGGCGAATGATTGCAGTTAGAGTTAGGATACTATACAATACACAAAAAACCCAAAATATATTTATTTTTAATTTCAATGATGATATAGTAATTAAATAATCCAAACATTGTTATTTAATTTTGGATATTTTAATTCCAATTACCGGTATCGCCTTATAAAATTATTTTATCCTTTTTAATACCCGAATTGTTTTATAACCCCGTAAAAAACTCTAATAAGGTTAATATCTAAAATTATTTTACTTTATTTTCACAATCTAAAAAATGGCAATTTCATTTTAAGTAATTTTTTTTAAGTCTAATGTTTAATGTAAAAGTGTGTTTAAACGTGTTTGTATAAAACATTTTAAACGATGTCCACATAAAATAAAACAAATCTATCAACGAAAGGATTTGATTTTTTAGAAATTTATAAATTATAACTGAGGAAGTTATTTCAAAAAAATGTATATTCCATTTTAAAAGGTATTCTAGACAAGTGCTATTTTATACCCTATATTTTTTCTACAATCTTCTAAAAATATAAAGGTTTCTTACTTGTACAATTGAAAAGCTCTGCACTCTAACATTTTATTCAAACTTAAAAAAGGCTTTCATATAATATACTAATGGTCGAAACGAAAGAGAAAAGAGATCTCTGATCTCTTATCATAAAAAAAATTCCATCCTGATCATAAAAAGAAAAAAGGTTCGTAATTCTTCCTACAACTTATGATTGCCCTAAAAACCCAGAAACCCCCATGAAACACAAAAATCAATCGCGGAATCGGTTTTCCAATAACCCAGAAAGCATTACCTGAAAACCAAAAATGATCCCCTTTTATTAGCCATTGCTCGTAATGTGTTAGAAGAATAGATATTTTACCCTGCTGCACAATACTTATAATCGTAAAATAAAACTACCACATTCCTTTCTACGGGAAGAAATACTTCGAGTAAGGTAAAAACATTTCGCGGAAGATGTGTATGAACTAAAATGTTATGTCTGATTAAATCTTTTATTTATACCAAGTAACAGAGATCGATAAAGTCAATCACTAGCAGAAAAGCTCGATGGTCCGGATTCCAGGGGGATAGGTAAACACTTGTCTGTCAGGGCTCTAGCATCAACCAATGAATGCCCGTCTGCGGAATATTACACATCACCACATAGTTTCTAGACTGATCGATCTTTCATTAATGTACTTGATGTTTGGTGGAATAGGAATTTCATTGTCGGACTAGAAGAATACTTTCTTTTGGGGGAAGTTGGTTTTGGTCCAGTAACGGCTTATTTTGCGAATATGTCTAAGTAAGTAAAACAAGGTAGGTATAGATGGAAGAATGATGTCATGCATGATTTTCTATTTTCAGCTTGTAAAGGAGAGTTTTCCTTTCAAACACTTCCTATAATATTTACGATTTAATCCTAAAAATTTAAAATATTTTTATGTAAGGAATACAACTTTTTTAACTGCATAATAAAAATTGAGCTAACCATTAACACAAATAATTTACACAGTACATTTATAAAAACTTCAATTACTTTCACATGTTGTTAAGATAATCTTCTCACTCATAGATAACAGTTAGTTCGGTTTTTGTACAAATCATTAAATAGAGCTTATAAAGGGGAGTAAGGAATTTTAACATCGTGTATATTTTACTTAAACTTTTAATTTTATTTAATGAATTTGTCCTATTCAGTTAGAACTTTACTACTTAAGATTCTTTAGAGTATTACACAATTCTGACCATCTGTCTTCCTGAAGAACAAATCTCAAAGTAATATCCAGAAACTAATAAAAAATTTCCTGGAGATATCCTAATTTTTTTTACAAAAATCTATAATTCCTGATTTTTAGTCTATGAGTTCCCTCCAAGAGCGCGCAATTCATTTAAACCAAATACATATTATATCAGAAAATTCAATTCAAAACTTTAAAAAATTTAATGGCTCTGAACTTTTTAAGACAGTTATTATTCATATTCTTTTATACTTAAACTTGAAATCCGAATAAAAAAGGGTATGGGTATAAAATATTACATCCTTTTATTATAAACACATTTGATATGCTCTTTATACGTATATTCGGAAAACATATCACAGTAAACCTTCCGATACTTTTAAAATGACGAAACAACCTTAGGGTATAGTTAAATTTTGCAGAAGAATATTTTGAAGAATAGATATTTCAAAGATTCAACTTTCCTAAGCATAAAATATGATGAAGCAACTTATCAGGTAAGATGTTTTCACGTTATATAAACAAACATAATACTAAACACAAAGTACAAAAGCGTCATTTTTTTTTAAAGATTACCATCATACTCCATTTAGATGTGAAATTCCCAAACCATGTTTTTTTTAAAACCTAAAGTAACAATGCCCTCAGTGAGAAGCAAAGAATCTATATATACATTTTACGCCCTCAAGGCTGACTTGGTCTACGATACAATTCCAAAGATTTCGAAAAACAAGATCAAACAATGTTGAGACAAAGTGTAATACAAAGCCTTCCAAGCTTTCTTTCCTCTAGGTGTAAACAGAAAAATACATATTTGTATCAAGGAAGACTCCAGATACACTTAGCTTGCAGGTACAAAATGGCTAAAGTTTGCCCGGTAACATCATTTGCGGAAAAAACTTGCCTGTTGTGCTAAGATGTATCTCCAATGCCCGGAAACCATGTTGCTGGGATAAAGAATTCTTTACGCGTGGCTAGATATTTTATTGGTTCAGTTTTTAGTGCATTTCGAGATTGCTAGGTTATCACACCCAGAATAGAAGAGTATCGGAAGTTGAATAAACCATTAGCGCTAAGTGTGTGAATTTAAAGTGGGTTATTACATGAAAGCTTCTCCCTCTGAAAGTGCAAAAGCTTTATCGGGGAGGAAATGCTATTTAGCAAACTAAGTTATTCGAAAGATGTGCAATTCTTCTCTGAAAGTTGAGGACGAACGTACACGAGCACGGAAAGTAATTTAAAAGTATGAAATCTAATTACCTTTAACGAGGTGGTAGTTAAATGTTTTATCGTGTATTTCATTGTATTAAAATGCGGGTATTAGCTCAGGGTTAAATGTGATTAAGAAGAAATTGGTAATTTGCAACATTGTTTTAAGGTGCACCGTCAAACAGGTTCTTTTAAATTATTAAGTAGTAAACCTTTGGAAATTACAAAAAGAACTTAAAAGTTAAAAGAGGATTTTTGCGAGAGAATATACATGAAACTATTATAGATTATTAATAAACTTATTGATCTGGTATATGAAAAATAGGAAAAATTTAACATTGCTACAAAAAATTGAAAGTTATTTTTTCCACTTAACTTTTTATAACAAAACATAATTTTGATTAAAAGATAAGAATTATTTTTTGACCTCGAAAAATGAACAAATTTCCATTGAAAATCCCTAAAATAGTCAAAATAGTCATTATTTTATCTATTTTTTTTATTTCTGGAAATATTATTACTATATAATATTTCTGGAAAAATTTTACCGAAGTTTTCTCTCCATTATAACTCGTTCATTTGGTAAATACAATGGTTGCTTTTAATGTGTAACACAAAACCCCGATTTTTCTTAAAAATAGAATTTCATTCCAAGAAACGATTTTTCCGAAAATAAACCACAATACTTCTCTGTAAAAAAAAAAAAAAGACTACCAGCAAATCTTCTTGAAAGCCATTCTAGTCATCCATGGATGCGACAGCCTGTGGCATTACTGTAGCAGTATGCAACAAGGTGCTCGAGGCAACCTGGATGTTTATTGTCCAGCCTCACGATCGATGTGATCGCTTCGTTATAGGTCACGTTGTGGCGGAATCAGATATGATTGAGGAGTGCATGTACTACTCCAGATATGTTACCTCGGAGTGATGATACAATAACAGAATAGGGGAGATGCAGCTTATATAAGGGAGGAGAGGTATATAGGGAATTCTAGGAATTGAGGATTTGTGCTAATAATTTCCAGTATTGCAAGATTGTTTCATATTATGGAAATTCTAACTTACTAATAATGTAAACAATACAATGAATTCAATAAGATCCTTGAATCTTATGAAAATTTGTATTGATTTTAGGTAGACTTATTAGCATGAGGGGTAAGGTTACTTATATGATGAAAAGAAGACCGCTTTTAAGTATTTCAAAGTAACTTTAATAAGTTCAGTCAGTTGTGTTTGTCGGCAAATTTTAACTCTTAATTTCAACACAAACACTTTAAATTTTACTTAAATCGAATTTTTGTTTAAATTTACATTAAATGTTACTTTATTCAGTGTTAAAATGCCATTGAAAATTTTTAAAGGTAAACAGAATGAACGTAACAAATGCTGTAAATTATTTGCCATTGAAATCTTCTATAGTTTTCATCAACGTATACGCTTCTAAGCTAAGTATATACTATAAATACATAGCTTAGAAACGTACAAATATTCTTTCATAAATTATACATATTTTAAATATTTGCATGGGAACGTAGTGTAAAGTGAAAGAAATACAAATAGTACATGCTTGAAAAGATACCTATGATAAAAAACAAAACATAATTTATTACTTCAAAATTATAAAACTACAAAATTACAATTTCAACGAATACCTGTCTTTTAGCTTTCTATTTATCATTTTATAACACAACTCTACCGTTCATATTTTTATACACATTTAGGAAAGAAACTATTAGGAAACACTATTTTAGTTTTAAAGGGATAAATTTTTGTCAACATCGTATTTGAAAATCACGAAAAACTGTTTGGGTTTTTAAGAAGTAATTTACTCTTTAAGAGGCAAATATTTTTATTCCATAAACAAAAACTGTATTTCAAAGAAAATCTTTCTTTTCCGACTTTCTTTTTGCCAACAGAAACCGAAATATATTTTGTTACAAATGCTGACTTAATAACGTTAACAGAAAAACTGTTTTTCTTCCATCTTCCTGTTCCATATTTTCAAAACGGAAACTTTATACATTTTATTTGGCTTGCTCTTCAGTAAAGGTAATGGCTGAACGTAGTAAATAATTAAATTATTTTTAGAAAAAATCCTTCTTTTATGTATCACAAATATTGATCATACTTATGATTTCAAAAATCATATTTTTATGAAAATATTATTAAGAAAACAATGTGTGTTAATAATGATAACATGTGTTACATCACTGAAATTGAAATTTCAGAATCAGAAGCTGTTGTAAAATTATTTGGTAAAAACCACACGTTTTTTAACGAAAGGAATCTTAAAGAAAGTATTTCAACTGATTTATTAGATTAAAATATTTATTTTATTCCATATAAAATAAGTAAAATTTAGTAAGTTTAAAGGGGTATATTTTCTCACAAAAATATATAGGAATGCACTATATGATGAATTTCTAGACCTATAAGACTCCCAGATCTTTTAAAAAGCAAGAATAAAATATTAAAACTATCAAAATGTATTTTAAACAATAAACTTTTTAATCTTTGAAAAAAAGAAAGGTTTGAAATCTTATGGGCTGCATGTTTAGTTCATGTCTTGAGAAATTTCCAACGTCTATGTAGCTTAAGTTTTCATTCATAACATGCTTATTACAAAATTTTATAAATATATTTATGAACTTTTTATAACCCTAAAAATACATTGGAATTTAAAAGTAATTTGGTTTCATTTTTATAATTTAAAGCAAATAAATAAAGGAAGCATTAGGAAATAAGGAAATGAAGTCATTATTTTGTTTTTAATCAAATTATTCTTTAAATAAGTAAGAAAATAATTAATTTTAATTCTAGATTAAAATTTTTATTAATATTGAAAAAGGATAAACAGTTGATCAGAAATATTAGGAATATACCAAACATAGAAGGGTTACGATATTTTTAAATTGCCGCTTTGCTCATTAAAATAGAATGGAATGTTATAATACTACTTTTAATGCTTGATATTTGCACGAAGAAATTTTTAAAATGGATGGTTTATTAAATTTAATACCAATGCAAACCTGCTCAATAAGTTCTGAAGTTGGGTAAACATTATGAGATGGAATAAAATTAAATTTCTTTAAAAGGAGTTTATTTAAAATTTTATAAATTTAAAATTGATTGTATGGATTAAAATCCTAATTGTCCCATTTTAATAGTTTTCCTTTCATCACTCTATTTTAGTGTGCTATTTCCTGTTTATTTAAATAAATATCCTGTATTTCAGCAAGTAATAAAAATAACTTAACAAATCCCTCATCAGGGATATTGCAGTACATATTCAACTTTAAATGGCCCAGAAAACAAAAAAGCGAAACCGAAACAATTAAAAACTTTTTACGTTAAATTTTAACCTAGAACACGGCTTAAAGCGCAGATTAAGTAACTCCAACAGCAAGATTAAACCCCTGAATCAGGTCAAATCACCACGACGCACTCTTCCTCCCCATCAACATACCCTTTTTAATCCCCCAAATAAGGCCCTTAAGCCCTCTTTGATGTTCCAAAACCGCGGGATTCGCAGTTTTCCCTTCTCCTCCCGCAAAAATGCCGAAAGTAAGTGCAGCAGCAGAAGGCAAAGTAAAAGCGAGAGGGCTGCAAATATTGACAGATGAGATAAAATCCGGATCTTTACATTGGGAAAGCATGTTGCACTCGGCCAGGCATGCGTTTGCATCCCGAGCTATCAAAGAAACCACTCCAGAGATGTCTGGGGAGAACCCACTTGTTTTCATGTGCGATCACTCGTTCGTAAAATTGGAAGCGCGCAATGCAAACGTTTAGGTGGGCGCTTTGTACAGAAGGAAGGGTTGGATTGCGACGCTTGAGGGGTGTCTGTTTCCGAAAATTTTATGCGGATGTATTGAATTGCTGGGAGACACGTTCTAGGGATTTTAGGAACGAGAGTTTTGAAAGGGAATAAATTTTGCTAAGTGCTCTTTTGTGTGCTGGCATGTTACAGTTGGTGCATTGTTTTCAGAGCATGGATATTATGAAAAAATCGTAGCTCAAGGGGCAGCATGACATAACTCGGTTTCTCCAAGTTTTCAGGAGATGAAAAGCTGTCTTTAACTTGCATTTCTAAGGATGAAGCGATTTAAAACAGGGGATAGCAACGGTTCTGGGGAGTTTCTTGTAAAACCATTTATTTCAGGTGATTTTGGTGTAAAATTATGAATTTAAATTGATGCATAACTCAAACTAGACCAAAATTAAATTAATGTTATGTTGTACCTTAAGTAACGAAAAAATTAATTACGGATAATATATCATTGTATAAAAAGATATAAAGATTTAAATAGATATTGTTTCCTTTTTCTGAGTATGGAACAAAATTTTTACAATGCTACAAATTTTATTACTAATACCTTTCGATATATAACTTATTTTCAGCTTTATTTTATAATAATAGTTTGTAATGAAACAATAATTACTATTAATAAAGTGTTGAAGTGGTCGTTAATTGTATCATGAACTCAGCTAGCATAAATTATAACCCGTGAGGCAACTTGTTTTATCTATTAGGAACATTGTTTTCACAGAAGTTCTGTAAAGTAAGTGGGTGCAGCGTGCTGAGGGTTGTAAGGATCGCGGAGTGATCCAAACAAGTAACAAGTTACGAGTAACAAGTAACAAGTTATTGTTATTAAACTTGTTTATTACAAGTAAAGAAATATTTTTTTTTTGGATCGTTCATTACAAACTGAATGAATATATCTTAATTTTACTTGGTTAAATGCACTATTCTTGTAACCACTTATGAAACAATAACAACAGATAACTCAATGTGTACAAAATAATTACCAAGTTACCAACTTTAACGAGTTAGAGTTGTGTTAAAATTTATTTAAAATAAACTCAATTAAATTGTATAATTTTATCTACCTTTTAATTTTATTTTAAAGCTGTTTCAGACAGGAAAGAGAATCTTTATTTTGTTTTACAATACACTATTGTAAGCTTTTATTACCTCATTTCGAAAAGTTCTTTTGAAAATATATTGATTTAGCCGAATATCTTTCTTTACAGTTATAATTTCTACTCCAGACTCCCGCAGGTTTTCGTTTGAAAATAAGTTTAGAGCTTTCTCACAGCTCTAGACAAAAGAAAACAAATGGTTAGTTTATTTGCTTTCTCCTAAAAGTGCCTTGCAGCAAAATTAGATTTATACGATACAGGAAATTGTTTTTCTTCTATTAAAACTTAAAAAATCAATGAACCTTTAAATTTTCTTTGAAGGTAGATTGCAGTGAAATTAAAATCAAGACTATAGCTAAGGTTACGTTTTGTTTGAAATTTCTCTGGGAGTTTATTCTTAACATTATCGCGAGGTTGAAAAAGCATGTTAATGAAAACAATTTTGCATTTATAAACATAATCAACATCTTGACACACTGAATTATCTATTATATTTCATTATAAGGCTTCATAGTTTTAACTTTAACTTAAAATCTTATGTAAATTATAATTTGACTAATTAAATACTGCAACTTTGATGAATTGTTAAAAAGAAGATTTGTCTTTCTTGGCGCGTTTTGAGCGATCCTGTCCATAATTAAAATCATTACGTTATTAATTCTCTACGAATTCTACGCGAATAAATTACCAAGTAGTTCTAAAAACAATGCCGATACACTAAAAGTGCTAGTAACTGCATGAAACTTTTAGAAACTTTAATAAAACAACTCTCTTGAGATAATCAAATTGAAGTAATAAATTGGAAATTCGTTAGAGACTCTTCGTAAAGAGCACGTTTTGGTTTGTTCAAAAACAAAAACACAGAATTTTCAGTAGCTATCTAATTGCTCAAAGGAAAAGAAACTGGTTGTAAAACGAGTTATTAACATAAAACCGATATTTATAGTCCGCAGAAGCTGCTTTTATTACCCAAATTCTTAAATACTTTGTCATAAATTTTGTATCTTTAAATTCAGTACTTTCTCATTTTTATTATGCTACCGAAAAGAATGTTCACTTTCTAAACTGTAAGAAATGAAACCGATAAAGAATTACATTTGAAGCGTCGGGAAATTAAGTTAAGGTTATCCTTCTTTTTACCTATGGTAACCACATGAAACGTAAAAAAATGCTTGAGTTAATTTTTCAACAATAATACATGCCTAACGTTACATAAATAGAAGAATGCATTATAGTTAATTGTAAATCCTATAAAAAGGAAATAAGCTCCAGTGATGCCAGAGAGAGAGAGAGAGAATAATTAAACATAACTACATAAAAATTTCCTTAAGTAAAAATTGTAAATTATCTGTTTATTTTAAAAATTAAGTTTTGAGAGATATTAGTAGGTACTACTAGCTATCAAAATTGTATACATTGGATTCCATTTGAACTTTTACCCTGCTGAAGCAGAGGTTGAAACATTCAGTTTTTCCCATCTTAAAACTTCCAACCTGAAAGATTCAGCATTTGTAATGACTTTGTCATTATTTAGATTTTCCTAATCGAATAATAAAATTACGTGTAAAGTATCCCTTTTCCATTACAATTAGGATCTACGGCCAATGACAATAACAGCTTAATGAATAAGTCGTATAAATAGTATAATTTCTTTGAGTATAACTCTAAGGACATAAAATAAAATAAAACTTTGTATAAAAAAATTAAATGTATTAATTTTACCAAGTTACCAATCATGAATGATGTGGAACAACTAGTAATTACAAAATATACTATAAGAAAATAAAAATATAAATTTTGAAACTATAAATTTGTTTGTTTTATCAAATCTTAGATACATATTATGAAAAAACTGAAATATTGCCTGTTGTTAAACAATTTTACGCTCATGAAATCTATATTTAGTCTTAATTCCCACTATAAATTCGGTAACTTATGTAATGAATAAACACTCTAGAGTAAAATTGAATTCAATTAATGAAACTTCCATCACCAAACCAACTCAAACATCAAATTAAATCAAGAGGCAACCATTTTAACTTCTCTCCGTTCAATTTCGTAATTAGGTCTCACGAACATCTAAATCACCATGAAGCTCTATGAAGTAAAAGTTCACTTCAGAGATGAAAGTATTTCAATATTTCAATATATCCCTTACTAAGGATGGCAATTTATCTTATTCAAATAAGTTTATCCATGAATTTATTGACTGCTTCGATAAATTTTGTAAATCATGCTAAGATATTTCATTAATTCAGAGATTATGAATTAACTTAGTTAATTTTACCAATTTATTGGTGGAAAGATGGCAAAATATCCCTACTAAGCATGACATAATAAATTTTAAACACATGCATTCAATCTTAACCACAAATTTTAAGATTTGGAACTTTTAAAATTCAAAATCTTTGAATAATTTAGTAGGTTAAACCTTTTCCGGTTTAATTCCTTTAATTATCATTCGTACCTATTTTTTATTTTCTCTGTTTTAAATACTATATGACTATTTAAATATGCAACTGTTAGGTATTTTTAACTGATCCCAAATCATAACTTAAAGAAAAAATGAAAAATATATTGATATAAAAATATCAACAAATCACTATTATTATGACAATGTGTTGGATGTAGGTAATTCTAGTAAGTATTATTATTTTTTATTAATTTACTACTCTTTTCATGCACTATATTTCTTATTCTTCATTGAAATTTAAAAGAAAGGCTACTTCACACATAAAAGTGGAAGTCGTTTATTTCTGAGTGAGAATATTACGGAACAGTATTAAACTAAAGTCTAAATTTTACACCCTCCAGTATCCTGAAAAGAGTTAAACAGGAAAACTAATAGTACAACCAGAGACTAAATCTGCATGCGTAATCAAACAGCTAATCAGCATAATGCCCCAAGGGATAGAGTAACTTTTAGTGGGACCCACTTAGTGTTGCGGATGAAATAATTACATCACAGGCGTAATCCAGCTACTCTAATAAGGAAGTGATTTGACTATAAGAGTAGTTAAACTCGAAAATTATTGGGTTACTTCCTACTCGAAATAAATGAGAAGGAGCATAAGTCGCTTGAGAGAAATAGTTTAAGACTATGATTTTATAAATATGGTATAATTATATAAAACTATTTATAAAATGTTATGATAATTACCAATATTCATTAACTAACCAGTTAAAATAAGATTGAGATGTAAAAACGAAATACCAAAAAATGAAACAAATAAGCAAAATTTAATGCGTGCCTAATTGAGTGATTGACAAAAACATTATGCATGGATTTGCAAACTACGATTTTTCAAAAAAAATTGTACAAAAATTCTTTGGTCTTCTAAGTAACCAAATAGGTTGCCACAGACGGCGTATTTTTACCTCTTTTTTGTTATTGATATTAAAAAATAGGGCAAGACCTTTTGGTTCATCCTGTATATTTCATAAAATTAATAGTTCGTTTAATTTATTAATTAAACAGTCATATCAGCTACCTAAATTGCTAATATTTTAATGAATTACAAAGCACGATACTCAAAAAAGTCAATTATAACGCTTGATTTTACTTCACTGAGCAATGCTTTCACGCAGATTTCCTAGCTTTCATTAATGAAATTCCAAGAACTTCGATTGTTTTAGACGCTTCTTCGACTTACCTTCAATTAACACCAATTGCCGTCCTAATGATTAGGGACAAACGATATTTGTACTGAAATTGTTCATCCATTATTCATCGAAAAGTGGATAATTCGCGATTCCGTCCTTTTAAGCACAGGTTTATTCCATAGAATGCTCCCTGAGAAAATTTCGTATTTTGGAAAACACGCTGCAGTGCGTAGAGCTAAATAGGTAAGTCAATGCTACGAGAAATTTTAAGTTTTTCGTCTTATAATAAATGTTTTAAGATGTGTATATATAAAAAAAGAGTTTATCCATGAATGCATTGACATATTAGATTAAATTTTGTGAATCATACTAAGATATTTTATTAATTCCAAACTTTTCTTTTATCTTTGATAAGAAATTGTTAAAAGTAAATTGCAATTGCGCACTATATAAAGTATATTAAAGTATAGTGAATTAATTTTAAGTATAATAAATTTTATGCAGTTTCATTTTTTAGCTTCGTCATAATTTTTTAAACTCAGATAAAAAAAATGCTCAAAAGGCGTTTAAAAACTTAAACCTTTTAAAAAATTAAGTTCACTTTAAAAAAAAAAAGTGGAAGTTTGAAAGAAGTAAAACAATTTCGAACTCTAAAACGATTTTTCAATTAAGATCCCCACAACGCAATAACTACTATTAGTTACTTATAATGTTTATCGATTTTTCTGTTATCAAGACATATGGGTTAACTATATTTTTTGCACATTTTGCTTGACAAATTATGTGTATGAGAGGGACCATAGAATAACTGACCATAGGTCATTAATCTCACCTGCTCTCAACATTTATCACAATCATGTCCAACATGTCAAAAAGAACATTTTGCGACATCATTTCTTATCCATGGTACAATCTTTCATGTCTCATTTAGGAAATTATAGAGAATATATCTACATCAAAACTTACGTCAAAAACAATACTTTAAGAATAGATTCTCTATTTTTTTTTCATGTTATTTTTTTTAAATTCAAACAATACTTTATTATTTTAATTCATACAAATAGAGAACATAGTTAATAAAAATTTTGTAATAATTCCTTAATTTTTTATTTTTTTTTTTTGTTATTTTTTAATGCAATATTTTACTTAATTAGAAAAAACTGTCAAAATGATAACTCAACTAAAATATTCCAGAGAAATAAAATATCAAAATTAGAGTTATATTCATGAAAAAATATATTTAGGATACCATTCATAAACCATAAATGAATTTATATGCTTTGTTAATAGTGAAGAACATGACATTAATATCTTTTATACACTAAATTTCATTCATCAGCGAAATAAAAATCTGTGCACCTCTTGAATATTTTTACATTTAATCCAAGTATAATGAAACAGAATATGAAAATAGTTTCCTTCATCGCATAAAACTAATTTTTCTTAAGAAATTTACTTTCAAATTCACGTAATTTAAATATTTTATTCAAACTAAAACCTTTGCATAAATTATTTTATTCAGCACATTTTTCAGAATTTCCTACATGAAAAATTTTTGTATTTCCTTCCATGTAGTTAGACTTGATTTAGTGTGAAAATTTCACACTACCACCTTTGTATAAATAACATAACAGACCTAATAAAAATTCAAACAAGCTGTTTTATTTCTTCTCCCATACTCTCATATCACCAAAAGTGGATTATATGAACATATTTATCATTTTTAGTCTCAACGGGAAACTTCAAAGAACAGGGTGTTCCTGTCACAAGCTATTCTTTGACTTAGGTTTGAAAAAGGTCAAAATTGACTTTCATATAAAATAACACGAGTAAGAACTAAACCAACAATGGAAGGCTGCTGTAAAAGAATTTCACCGGAGGAAGTTTTGACACGAGAAAATATTCTTCCACTGCTCTTGTTTCATGTTTTAAAACCAGTTTTCCTTCACTCTTTTCATAGAGTTCCATCATACTTTCAACAGAGAAGGGGGAAGATAGATGTAATCAATAGAAGTGTTATGGGTGGTTTAAGTTTCAAACCAAGTTGTGACAGGTTTCTCATTACTCATGCTGCACATAATTTTGAGACACTATCTGCATAAATTATGGTTTTTAAGATCGACATATTCCCAGATAAATGGATTTTCAACAGGATTTGTATAATTGATGAACTCTATTCAGTTAATTTCAAAGGTCTACATCTCAATATATATTTTTCCTCGGACACTATCCATGCAAATATATCTTTAGATTACTATCGACTTTTAGAAATAATCCTTAAGAATTTTAATATCATGTGCACATACGTATATCATTTAGAATATTAAAGGCGTCAGTAATCTTTGAAGTGATGATAAATTATTCTAACCTTTAAAATTCAAATAAAATTAATACATTTTCAAGAATACACACCCATAAAATCTGTTCCGAGTATAAGATCACTTAATTGATTAACAATAAGTATTGGATCCATTTTACTTAAATATAAGACCGAATTCTCATTTTTGTGGTCAATTCATATAAAATGTTTTTTAGAGTAAAACTATAGATTCTTTGAGTCTATAGAGTAATAGATTCTTTGAGTCAAACTAAATTATCAAACATCCCTCCAAAAACAAACATATTAGTTCAATACTTTACTGTCAACAATAAAAAAAATCTGAGAGTAAATAACTAACAATTTACTAGAGTAATTTATTAATAGAAGCAAAGTAAAATTTAATTATTTATTGTACAAGAATTTACTGTAATAAGTTAACCCAGCTAAAAAAATTCTGCAAAATTGCTTCAAAAAAGTGAAGGGAATTAAAACACCTTGTCTGCTATTTTTTACGATCGTTGAAATGTCTTTAGAATGGTTTCAAAATTGCTGTAGAAAAACTGCAGACTTGATTCTGAAAGGCTTCAAAGTCCTGTTACTACTAAATAACTGCAGACTTCTTTAAGAAAACGGCACTTCAGACGCTTTTTTGAAGCAAGTTTACAGAATTTTTTTTTCTGGGTAGTAAGACTTTTCTGATTCATATTTAATTTTAAAATTAGCTTATATAAAGTAGGTATCGGCTTTTTCGACACCACTACGCGCTTTTTGAGCTAAA
Source organism: Tetragnatha montana (assembly GCA_963680715.1). Lineage (NCBI taxonomy): Eukaryota > Metazoa > Arthropoda > Arachnida > Araneae > Tetragnathidae > Tetragnatha > Tetragnatha montana. Next base: position 24,703,633 of record OY796680.1, read on the forward strand.
TAACTTAATTACATAACTAATAATTTCAAGCTTAATACCCAACTCCATTTCATTATTTTTAAACAATTCCATTTCTATTGACTTAAATTCCTTTTATCCATTTGCTAAGGTACCACATTTCTTTATTTAATAAGCGAATCCCATAAGCCCATTTACAGTCCAGAAATTCTGGACCGTTGAGTAGGTTTGTGGATCGTCTCGTCAATCATTCATCCCCATCGCAATTACCTTCCATTTCAGAAACGGAACACTGACCATCATTGGGTGTCATTCTGCCAATCAATGGCGGAGGAGTTGTCAGAACACGCCCAGTGAACTACATGAAATTAGATTAGCTTTTTACGAAGATTGAAACTCGAGTTCTGACGACAGTCCAAATATTTCATTTAAAGAATGGAAAAAGCATTACAAACATATTATGAGACGGTTATTCGTTAATTTATGGAAAAACTTTGCTTTTCTTTTGAAGCTAATGTAAATGGGGGAGAATGCCAAGGAATAAAAGTGACGATTTGGGAAAAGGCCCGTTCACACTGTTTCGCTTTGGATTTTCATCATTAGTGATCCTTTTCAATGAATCATTCATTCGTGAAGGAAATCGGAGGAGTGAAAAGATTATTTACACTCGTCCTTTTGGATGATTCTTCCAAAATGAGCATCGAAAGTGAAACATTGTATCTAAATGGGCCTAGAGTTTATATGCTTAACTAGATATTATATATCATGTTTATTTCAAAGGATATTATAAGAATTCCTTTCAAGAAAAACGAATTGATACAATCTGTTGGCGTATTTTAAAATCATAGTGAAGAACAGAAAATATTTCTATGACCAATATTCCCCCCAATATCAACATATAGCTAAATACTTCTTCAACAAGACAATATGTGATAATACTCCCGCAAGGACCTATATCAGCACTCTTTTAAACGTTACAATGCATTCCCAGTTCAATATTTAAGCATAAATTTTCGTATTTATTTTGAAACATCTCCCCTTAACATGAATGGAAATACTTTCTATTCTGAGCTTCGGAACTTTCTATGGAGGTCATTGAAAATTCATTCCAGTACGTTAGGGGAGTATAACTTTCTTTTCCCCGAAATCCCTTCAAAACTTCCGTAAAGTCATCCGTCAAAAAGACAGATTTCGCCTCTCAAAGAGTTCCATCCCTCGTTCAAACATCCTGAAGTCCAACATGGAATATATTATTCGCGGTTTAACCACTAGGGATGAAAGAAATCTGGGCGATGGATTATGTACATAAAAGGCTCTGTGTGTAGTTATCAAATAAAAGTATAGTTTTAAGTACTGTAACGATTGCTCAATACTCCGATAACCTTTAAAACATGCAATTTTAGGGAGTATATATTACAATGATATTGATTCAGTGTATAGAAAATTTCCAAACCGTAAAAATTTGCTTGATTCTGCGATTTCATTTCGAAAGCCCCTATGGAGTATATCATTTTTGTTATTGTATGTATTTGTAAAGAAAGTTCAAAAGTGATATTGTAATTATTCGATTAATTTTTTGTACCAGTTTTAAAAACAAAGAAATATCATAGATTCAGGATTAAGATTAAATTTTAATGTTTTATTAGTTTAAACCAGGTATGGGCAACCTTTTCGAATCCGCGGGCCGGACTCAAAGATTATAATGTCGTGGAGGGCCAAAGAGTAGATAATAGGTAATATTCTTTAAGTAAAAAAATGAGGCCTTTTATTATATATATTTATGAAGTTTAATTCTAAAGTTAAAAATTAATCTGGACTTGTACAATATCTAAATTACATAAAATAATTACAATGAAGTTAAAATTTGGAAATTTGACCTGTAAAAGTAGGTTTTTAACTCATTTTGAGTACTTTTTGGGACTTTTTTTCGTACTTATGAATGATTTTTGGGTCCAAGGGGGGCACTTTCCAGAGTGCCACCCCCTGTATCCGCCACTGATCTGGACTAGAATAATATTACATACAATAATTATAAAGTTAGTTACATTAATCTACAATAGATTAATATTTTGATTAGAAACAAAAACTATGTTAGAGTTACAAAAATCTGGACAAGAATAATATGTGATTTTTGAGTACAATTTTTAAAATGTTCCGCGGGCCGGACCAAATGACGTGGCGGGCCGGAGGTTGCCCACCGTTGGTTTAAACAATGGATTTTAGTAAAAGACTTAAAAAAGTCCCGAAACTTTAAAATATTCAAATGTTCTAATTTAATTTGTTTTGTATTTTAATATAAATATCAAAAGTGTATAAAAGTTCATGGCATTCCAAAAAACATTTTTTTTTCGGTTATTACTCTAATAATAAGACTTAAAGCCCAGAGTGAAATCCCTAGTATAGCTTACTATAACAGGAACTACAACACAAACGGTGTTAAACAACTTGATAAAAAGCAGGAATTGAGATTTATCATCATCTATCTTCATGAAGAAATGTATGAAATCGTCGACTTTGTTGTTGGTGAAAGATATCTTCTGTAATATATCACGGCGGAGGAATTTTAGGGGATTTACAAGAAAACTTATTTTTATTTTAGTGAATTAATTACACTTTACCCAAATTTTTGTTTATATGTTGATACCAAAATATTTGTTACAGAATAAATAAGAAAACACTTTAAATGAATTATTATCCCGTTATAATTTACTAGCTTTTTAACCAAAATAAAAACATGTTTTTCTTACTTTAGATAGTGATTAATACCATTAAAATTTAACATTTATTTCTGTTGTTTAAAATAAATTTCAGATTCTTCAATCTGTATACTTTAAATACATAATGAAGTTTTTTTGCAAGGGGTTATATCTTATTTTTTAATGATATTTTCCAACAACATATTTCAATCGGTAAAATTAGCTAATTTATTGGTTTAAATTTATGAATTTTAAATATTTTTAAAACGTGTAATAGCTCAACTATTAAATTAAATTACTAATACGTAGAAAAGAAGTGTCAGAAATAATCATGGGATATGATATCCCTTGTAAAAATATTTCGGAAATATCAGGAATTAACCACTCGGATCGTTAGTTGCCAATACCCATGAATAATGTATAGAGGAGAGGAGGGTATTATGGAATAGTCGGGTAATATGGAATACTGAAGTTTCAGCCCTCTCCCAAACTGCTATCACGTGGGAATACCATGAAAGACTTAAGAAAGACTCCAATGATGCAGTGCATAAAGATTTAACATCTTGTTGTTGTCATTACAGTCGCTGCAAAACAAAGTGTGTTTTGGGATTTTCGAAAGTTTTTGCCGGTAAAGGTTTAAACATTTTAACGAACCATTAATTATGAGATTTAAATTTTGTTGTTAAGCATAATGTGTACTAAAAGAATAACAGTTTCTTATGCTGTAGCAGTTTTATTCGAGTGTGTTCAGTGTTTTATTCGACAGTAAAATGGTTCATAATCCAATATGGCGTGTCGGGTATTATGGAATACTAAGTCCACTTTGATGTATCATCTGAAATTTACTTAATACCATCAAATAAAGAACCAGAAAACAAAGATGCTGAATGTATCTTTTGTAACGGAAAATTCTCCAAAGATCAACGAGAGTAAATTTAGATTCAATGCATTAACTGTTCTCTATGGGCTCATCTTGACTGTACTGGAGCAGAGAAATAAGATTATGTTCGTGACTTTTGTAAATAGACTCAAAAACAAAACTATTTGAACGTAATTTTATAAATATTGTGTTCATAGTTAAAAAATAACTATGTTCTCCGAGGTCTAATCAGTTTTTCAATAGTTGTAAACAACTATTCTATATTACCCGACTATTCCATATTACCCTCCATTCGTACCTTTTTTTTAAAGTACCCTTTTTCATAACAACAAAATAAATAATGTTTTATTTCACCATTGACACTTCATTATCATTAGTTATAGTATGCACTTAAAACAATTTTGTGGCCTTTTCTTTAAAATCAGTAGGGTTATTCTTAAAGATATAAAGGGTATTCCATAATACCCTCCTCTCCTCTATCATACACTTTTTCACCACCTTGAAAAAAATTCAAATAAAAGAGGTTGTTCTCCACTTTTTTTTAAAAAAAAAGTCAATTATTTACCCTAGAAGTAGGTATAAGGGTAAACTTGATCTTCATTTTAAGATTTCATAATTAAGTCCTTTATCTTCTTCGCGTCTTATTAAATATGTATTGAATCAAACAGGTCGTTATCATTATAATTAAAAACTTGGTAATAAGGAACATTCGTTGTACAACTTACTCCAGCGAATTTTAAAGTCTAAATACTTCATGGAATTTCATTGAATAGAAATCGATTTGCATGCAATTTCAATAAATTTAAATTTTGCTGTACTTAATGCAGCGCGAGACAACTCTGACGAGGTAACTCTGATTAAAAGGAAGGAAACCCCTGGTTGAAACCGTAAACATAAAATTAAAAAAAAAAAACGTAAGTCCAATCCACTGAAGCAAATAGTTTATTCCTCTTTTTTCTCATACAATCAAGAGAAAAAGTGCAGAAAAAAAGTTTTTATCACCCCCACTCCTCTTCCTGGCTGCAGGTAGCAGTCACGAGAAACCCTTAACTCTTAATAAAGGAGACTCAAATGCTCCTTATCACGTGACAAAGAACGAGGCACTGGACGCTATAATTCTCCGCCAGATTGAATTTGTGAGATAATTATCACAACTCTCTGGACACATTCACAACTCGCTTCATTTAAGAAACCTTGATTTAAAGGGGGATTATCTTTATGGGTTTTACTTCGAAGAGGGTTTAATTCTCTTTCACTACCTCATTCATTAAATGGGTTAAAATGGATTAAAAGTTAGAGATTTGGTTTATTATTTAATTTAAATTCCATACAGTTTCCTCTATCTTTTAGAGGTGAGATTTTCATATGCATATATTGTGTGGAGAGGAAAATGTGGAGTTTCACAATTCAAAAGTCGCATTACAATTTTATTTATGAAATGAAAAGAGGCACACATACCAATAATAAGTTAATAAAGAAAGGGACAATTATAAAACCAAAATAATTTCTTCAGTCACTCATCTATTCATCAGAACTTATACTTTATAAAAGTTTCTCGTACAAGATTTTAGTTTAAATGGTAAAAAAAATGGTAAAGAAAAAAAAAAACACTACAAACTTAAATTTGAAAAAATAATGTTTTATAGATTAAAAATAAGACTACTATTTCCAAGCATGAAAGTTTTTTATAAGTAAGTCGAGAAATGTACTTATTATTGAATAAGAGAACAGAGGTTGGAATCTGTTAGAATCGGTTAAAGTTATTCGGTTAATAATATCATTTTAATGTCCAAATAGCTAAAAGAATTTTCGAAGTAAAATAAAACATTACCAAAGTAGTTTACATAAATAAAGCTTTTTTTTTTTATTTTAAATTGGCGTAAGCTGCATAAAAAAGATAAAGTTAACTTCTGGTAATAAAATAAAATCTACCTTTTTTAAAAGCCACGAAAGTGAAAACGAGCCCTTCATGAAAGGTAATAAGGGGAAACCAAACATAAAACTGCCTTTTGAGACTAGTATTCAAATCACGTTTGCTAGCCAATTGAATAAACTCAGTTTTATCACTAAGCATTTAAAACAATTTTCACTTTATGAAAAAAAAAAGCATAAATCCTTATTTCTTGTATTTCCAAGTCTCTAAACTACTTCCTGAATGACTTCCAGTAATGGTCCAACATTATTCCTCACTGTAACTGCGAAAACAAATTTCTTTATTACCCAGTCATTCAGATTATTTGTTGCTCGCCCAACATAGCGAGTTAACAGCTGGTAAAATAAATTAATTCCGCGAATTCCAGTAATTACCAGCAAAAGCATGCAAGGACTCGTTAAAATTTTCTCGACATTAGCATTCTGCACCAGAGATAATCAAGCTCATTGTTTCTCATATTCATAAGAATTTCCACTGCTCTAGCCATTACTGTGTTTATTCTTGCGTGGGTTTCATGGTTAGAACCAAGAAAAGATATTGGAGAATTATTTGGTGCTTTTAAACGCTAATGATAAGAAGCAAACTGAAAATTGATAGGTTAGAATGGAATAAAAATAGAATTCAATATTCAGTAAATTATTATTTAATATTTCTTAGTCTTTATTTCCTTATATTGTTTATAAAAAATAAAACTATTAGACTTATTAGAAATTTTTCTTAAAGCCATTTTTTAGCTAAACTAATGATTGTTTCTAAGGTAGATAAATCTTTAAATGAAATGAACTACAGATAAACTGAACAATGAACGTTTGTCGTGTTAAAGTTTGTGTGATTTTTACAGTTAAACTGCAAATACGTGAAAACCCTTTTGCAACGCTGAGTAAACACAATGATGGACACTTCTAATCAAAAGCGTTCAGATTGTGTAGCGATTATGTTGTGTGAGAAAAAATAGTGCTGTAAATATGTTGTTAAAAAATTAGAGACAGAAAATATGTTCTCATAATGTTTCAATCCAAAGTTAAGTTCACTTTTAAATTCTGAACATATTTTGGAACACTATTTTCAGAAAATATTTCTGGACAGAACACATTTCTAACACTTTTCAAAGATATTCAGAACACTGTCACAATACATAAATGATCAAAGTGTTACACCTAACAACACAACTCAAGTGTTGTAAATTTGAGGACAAGAAGCTCTCAAGTGTGTTTATATTTGGAGCGTTTGAAGTGTTGGGCCAAATGGTTAACGGTGGACAAAAACCAATAGAACTGGAGATTAGAAAGAGAAAATGGCAATGGATTAGGCCGGTGCTAAGAAAGCTGTAGAAGTTAAAAGTAAAACAGACACTGGATTGGAATCCCTAGGAGGAAAGACCGAAAACAACTTGGCTTAGAAGCATCCAGAGCGAAATTAAGACACTTTTACAAGACATTGAAGGAGATGAGACAAATGACAACAAACAGAAGCAGATAGAAAACCATGATGGTTGCCGTATGCTCTGAATAGGAATTAAAGCTTTAAGTAAACAAGTGGTTATCGACAGCATTTACATGACTAGGATTTCTTAATTACATTATCGTAATAAAGACGATCTACTATTCAAAGTCAATGAAGATATGTCGTAAGCAAGTTTACCCGGATAGTGTTTATTGTAGAACTCGTCTCCTCTTTGGTAATGTAAATTAGACATTATTTAAACTTTCGGATTTCATCATAAGACTGAAAAAATCTAACTATTCAGTTAAAGTTAAATGACATTAGGTATTCATAGGAATCTCAACTATGTAGTTGTAAAAATCTTAACTTTTGAGGGTTTAGTTTAACTATGTGAATATCCGGCTTAAATAACCGGGCATTTGAGCATTTATAGATAAGTGAAAAAAATAATGGTTTAGTTAGAATATGTTTGCGTCCATCCCTGCATTTTCATAATAAAATTTCCGAGGCTTCTCGATTGAAAACTTTAGCATAATTTTAGTAAAAAAATTGAAAATGCAGTTTATAGGTAAATCATTTTATAGTGCACTTCTAGAAGTATTAAGTGAGAAAATTGTGTACGCCCGCAATGAATGTTATTTAATAAATATGAGTTATTACTTGGAATAATCTAGGATTTCTTATAACCATTTCATTAAACTAATATGGTATGTTCTAAAAAAGTTGAACAATATAAACTTAATATTTAACATTGTTGGATTATTTTTTAAAGAAAAATAGCACTTTATTAATATTTAAAATTGCAATATTTTCAGATGATTTGGTTTTTATTTATCAAGATAAGATCATTGCTTAAACAATATACAAGAAAAAATGTGTCCTACATTTTATGAAAATACTGGTGAAATATTCAATTATAAGAAAAAATAACGGTATCACAATGTATTTTACGCCGCGCCGTGAGAATTTGAATCTTTGAAACCTAAAACTTTATTTCTTTTATCCTACAACTTGAAATTAGAACAAGCTCTCAAAAATTTTTTGATTAAATATAAACTTTTGAATTAAACTATTATGATGATAAATTTATTGATACTGATGATTAATTAATTACATAAAATGGGAGAAATTCATTATTTATGTTAAGAAATTTATTGTTTATACTAATAGGAGCAATGTTTTCCTTTATTTTTTTAGTAAAAAAGCTATCTTTATATCTTTTCGTAGCTTCTCCCTCTAGAGTTGTTAAAATAACCATTCACTTAAAGTTTTCGTAATTAAAGCTTTCAGGAAAAGTTATAGGTAATTATATCAATAGCTGTAAAAAACTATTCAGTAATTTTTAAAAAGTGTTTCACACATTAAGTTTTTCAGGAAGGTTTGTTAAAAAAAATGCCTTTATTGATCAATGTTTACTTAATTTTTTTATCCCCATTCTTACTTTTTTGTGAGTTTTTTACTTTGAGAAATTCACTAAAGAATGGGTTCATAAATATTGACTTCTCCAATCTCCATGCATAAGTACGGTGTGTTTCATAATTAGACCGACAATCTTAGAGGGGTGATAGTAAGCATCACGAGGATGAAGTATTATCCCCATAAATGGGTCTTCAACCATGTTTAAAAATGTGAATACCCCTAAAATATAGACCTAGACTTTCTTAAATGCGAGTTTTAGGAGCTCTTGTATCTAAACGAAAAAAAACCCTCTTTTATGCAAAGGGGAAAAGAACAATAATATGAAAGGAAGCTTTCATTTGAAATAAGCATGGTTGCAACACATTTAATTTGAAGGTCAGAAATTGAGAAGAGGATCAATTTTTAAAGACATTGATTCGATGTTGTGTACTTTACTTTTCTAACCCCTATCATCCAATTATTTTATTTTCATCATGCGCAGGAGGAATTTCGCATAAAAAAGTTTTTTTTCTTTGTTTAGATAGAAGTGCTCCAAAACCTCACATTTCAGCCACTCAAAGCCTATGCTTAAGGGGTTCTCATCCCCTAAACGTGGTTGGCGACCTGTATGGGGATAGTTATTTATCCTCATGATGCCTACTATCTCTTTGTTTGTCGGTAGAATTATGAATCACCCTGTATAAGCTATAAAACCAATAAAAAATATTGATAAATATTTTAACAAGGTTAAATCGTCTTCTCAATTTGTAAGAACAAGCTGAAGTCCTAAATAAATTTAATTCAAATCATCCATTACAAATGAAAAGACCCCATGGATTCAACCTTTGAAAAAGGAAATTAGAACTTCCACTTTGCAACACAAAGAGTACCAAAGTTCCAAAGACTCTACAATAAACAAAATAACAAAGCACTTTCCATTCTTTGAGAAGCACCTACGTTTTTCAAACACAAGAAGACGCTAATAAAAACGTTCCAAAAGAAAAGCAATCGCAGATGGAATTCCAAAAGTACAAAATCGATCGAATGTCATTAGTATAGGAAAAGTCAGCTTTCACAATAGCCATTCATTAGCTATGCTAATGAAGCAATAAACCGCCACCATTTTGTCACGATTTTCGTTAATGTTACCTTTTGTTCGGCACCAGTCGATAAGATTTCACAACAGACAGAGAACAATAGTTGCTGCGTCTCAAGCTCCTTATCAAGAGAAAGCCAGAAGAATAAATTGGTTCGTAAAGTTCGTAAACTCATAAATAAGAAGCTTATAAAATCTGATTTACTTTTCAGAAATGCTTTAAATACCATCAAAAGTTCTTTTGTGAGGATTTTGTTACTCAACCTTTGTTACCAAACGTTCATGACAAAACCACTACTTTAGTTTGATTATAAAACGACCCATTGAAGAAAAAATGAAAAAATGATATTTAATAATAGAAAATCTTTTGAAGTTAAAGACCACTTCTTTCCCAATAAGAAAGGGTATTTTTTCCTCTTATTTTTCAAAAAAATTAAAACAATATTTTAAGAATCTTGAATAGTGGGAAAACTGGGAATAAAGCTTTTTTGTTTTGAAATTGCCCTAAAGGAAAAAATCAATGTCAATCTTCAATCAATTTTCAACCAAATGCTTATAGAAAACTTTTAATTTTATTTCAATGCAATAATGCATTTAATTGATAATTAGATGATAGTATTATACAGGTAGTTCCATTTCTAAATCCCAAAATTGGGTTTTTAAAACAAATAGCATTATTAAGAAAGAGAAATTAAATAAATGAATGAATGAATAGCATTATTAAAGCATCCTTAAATCCATAGAGCAAAAGTTTCGGCCATAGCTTTTAAATGATTTGATAAATCTATGAAACCTGTGAGGAATACTAAAGGAAGCAAGATTTTTTTTCTTGTTAATTAGATTAATCACCTGGCAAAGGCATTTCAGAACTGTTGATTTCTTTTTAAAACAAGCTATCTTAAAAGTCAAGGAGTCATACATAAATTATTAAATGTTACCATAAATCCATAATAAAAACGAGTAATCGCCTGTAAGAGTTTCGCATGCATGAAAATCTAGGCATCTAAAAGCAAAAGAATCCCAAACAGCTGTGGTATTTTTCTGCTCAAGTGCTTCGTTGATGTGATAATTTATTTTCTTTTTCTTATTCTTTTATGGTTGATATAACATGAAAACACGGAAGGTCTAATTCCGCTACATTTACTTGCATCAAAGATTTACATTTCCAGTTATATATTTTTCTATCCTTAGAATTTCATAAAGTGGAGAGGGGTAAAGTGGATATAGGGGTTTAAAGAGTTTATATTTATAAAATTTATTGTTTTCTGACATGTGCAGCTTTTTCTTGAGGCTCAAGAAAATTCAGAACACACATGCCGAAAACCAATAAACTGTACTATAGATATAAACTGTTTAAACACCTACATTCATTTTACCCCACTACAACGATTTTACTCCACCCAATCCAATTTAGTATTTTGAACACTATTTCTTTGTTATGAGATAAAGTAATAGTAAAAATTAAAAAAAAAGAGCTTTAATGGAAATGAATATAAGTAAATACCACACACACTAGCTAAGGGGCCGTTCAAATATTACGTAAGCAAGTTTTTGGTCATTTTTGACCCCCCTCCCCCCTTGTCAGCAAAAATAAGCAAACCGCAAACCCCCTCTCATAATTACGTAAGAAAACTGCCAGACCCCCCCCTTTGTACAAAATTTTTAGTAATGCTTAGATTCTAAAATTCATTGTTCTCCATGAACACTTCACAACCTCCCTTGTGAAAAATGCTTCAAATTTTTTTCCTAGTTCAGTTTTTTTGTAAAATTTATTTTTGGTTGAATTTTTGAAATTATTTATGCAAGAAACACGAGATTTTCGAAAATGCAGTGTTTGTAACACCTTACGTAAGCATCACTCATACTCCCCCTTGTCAGGAAAAATAAGCAAATAGCAAACCCCCTCCCCCCCTTAGGTGCTTACGTAATATTTGAACGGCCCCTAATATAAATTATATAATTAAATCTGTTTTTTAATTCCAATTGTGATTAAGAAGAAAATTTAAATTTAAGATTAGGAAACTAAATACATAAAATTTAAATGAAAATTTAATCGCCATAACCTTTTAACTAAATAAAATAAACACACGAATTTAATAATATGGAACATCTTAACTATAAATCTAAATAAACGCTCTGATTTCTAAATTTTTAAACAGGTTAAAAAAGCTTTTATGTTAAGTTAAATTAAATTTACTTTTTAAAATCTTAGCACGTGAAACTAACAAGCACTTTTTCAATTGAAAAATTAGTACTTATTTTGACGTTTTGCAAAAGTATACTAAAATTAATTAATGCGGGAAAACATTTAGAATTTATGCTTATTTTTTTCGCACATTCGATTTTTTGAAATAAAAGAAATATTAAAAGCTCTATAAAATATGGAGTTTTCCTTAAAGAAAACCTACATTCTTCAGTCACAGTAGTATAAGACAAAAATATTGAGTTTTTAAAAAGAAGCAAAAATATTTTATTAAAATCATACAATTAAAGGAATGTAAAACATTTTTGGTATAAAATTTAATATTACGTGTTGTCTAAAAATTAAAAATGAAGATAAATGGATAAATGTGCAACATTTTTAGGTTTGAAGTAATTTTGTGATAAAGGTTGTCAATTAAAGAGTTAATAAGATTTAAGCTAATTATGAATTAACTAAGCAAAACTTTGAATAAATTAAGCAAATAAAGGTTAAATATCTGTCAGCACTAATGCATACATTCTTAGATACTTAGCTCTGGTCTCATCTGGATTCTACCTGATGATATTAGGGATTCGGGGAAAAGAAGCTATACCCCCCCGTGGCTGTTCTATCCCTGATGGAAACGAAACAGAAAAATAAAAAATCTTTTACAAAGGTGTCTGTTCAATCAATACCATGGAGGGGATGATCGGTTACAAAGAATTCCGCATTTCAGATAATAAACGAATTCCTCGAGCTCTCATGCTGAAAATTAAATTATGCTCAGGAAAAGTAAAAGGAAAACAGCCCGTTAAAGGGTTAAGTAAAAGTGCAGAATCGTTGAATGTTAACGGGTTTGGAAGGGGAGCACGTATTTTCAGAGCCATTTCAGTCCACTCCTATGTAAATAGCTATTAAGAGTAGGGTTTAGATGAAATTAGTGTTATCATCGTTTCACATTCTTATGACACTTCAAAATCAATATCTACAGTAGTTTAGCTAAGTGAATAAAAAATATATATACCTAATGTATTTTGAAAATTAATCTTTTTTCTCTCCTCAAAAAGAAATATTTTTAAGAATAATAGTAATTTAAGATATATAATTCCCCCCCCCCTTAACAATTTATTTAGGAAAATATTTCGTGACATTCACATTGCTAATTCTTTAAACAAACATTTAATTTTATTCCCAATCCATTATCGTGATCTTCATTTTAAACCTTTTAGAAATTAGAACAGTGAAAGAAAAAAGAGTGCGAATTCATTGTGTAATAGGATTATTAAAACCTAACCAAAAGCAAAAAACCTCCTCATTTAACTAGAATAAAAGTAATTCAAAAAATGTCTTTTTTTTTTAATGCTGATTTTCACTGATGTGTTATCACCCGATATCGTGACGAAATTCATCACCTAAAATTCCAGCTATAAGATAGTTAGTTTTTACGATTTGGAGTAAGGAAGACATTATAAAAATAGTTTTTTATCGTTTATTCGCAAATGAGTTCATTGTAATTCACTTGGTTGACTTAATTCAATTTAGCTTTACATTTATTTGAGAATTTATCCTCTTTATTCAATCAATTATCTTTTGATGGCCATAATCAAAACTTAGTAAGATACAACAAGGTTAGTAGAATAACAACGATATGCAATTCTATACATGTGTAATTTCGCCTTATACAAAATAGATTTGAAATATTTTTCTATAGAATCACTTGGAAGAAACTTCTATGAAACACTATATTCCAACAAAACGTTGTTTCCACAGTCCTATTTTATTTTCTTAATCTTTACGGGCAAAAGTGAAAAATTTCATGTAATGATTTTATTACTATAAGAACTCAAAGGTATTAAATATAATCTGTCTAAAAAATTTGATCTTTATTTGAAGTATTATTATTTGATTATTATTTCACACTCCAAGCGCAATTCCCCCAAATTAATAACAAATGCAATAAAATATTTAATTTACATAAATTAGTTGAATCATCCTATACATTTTTAGAGTTACAATAAAATATCTACGAAATGAAAAGAAATCGTCCTAACTTTCAGATATATTTAAAACTACTCTTCGATCTCATAAAAATAAAATTTCATAACCCCCAAAACCACTGAACCCATTCCAGCCTAAACGTGTCCCAAAATGTCCTCTTCCGTCCCCACACCTGCTAATCACATAGAGCACGCGCGACCTTTTCCAGCTGTGCTATGCAGAACTGGCTGACGAGGAGGACTTCATTACGCCAATGACTCATTAGAGAAATTCTGACTCCGGTGTATTGCGGCTATTACCTCGATTGGACTTATACCCAATTAGCAAGCCCGAGATTCGGAATGCCATTTCTGATAAGCATTTTTCCCGCTGCTCATTACTGTTTACGGGGGGCTTCGCGCTTCCAAGATAAGCCCGGATTTCCTTCCGTGGCGAAGAATCCACTAATAGCCTCCTCGCCTCACAATGCGTCGCATTAGAGGGTTTTAGTTGCTGATGTTACGGCTGTTTAAATTTGATTGCGATAAATATTGTATTATTTCTGGGGGTGGGCGATCATCGCCGGCCATTAGGTGAATGAATTTCGGGGAAATGATGAAAAGGGGGTTTTAATAATTGATTGTGCTGTGCTGATGGTTTTGGAAGAGGGGGATCTTCCTATCTGAAGTGGGGAGGGGGTTCTTTTATGCTATGGCAATTAGGCGAGGATAACGGCCGATGCAGTTTGGAATGATGTTAATTAGTTTCGAGAGTTGTATTTTAAGTTGGAGCACCGATGATCAGCATCAGTGCTAGTCTAGGGTAAAAGCAGCTCGAGATAGCATTAATTAGCTGACGAATAATTTGTTTGGTAAAAGGGTTTCTTGTAAAATCAATATATTATATTTGAAGATCGCGAATTGTACATTAGTAATCTTTTGACAGGAACTAGAATTTTATAAATTTAAGACAATCTGATCTTAACACCGAATGACTTCAACTTAATTCAATCCTTATTTTGATTTGAGAAATTTTGTATTGCTATATCAACACACAAGATCCACTTTGAAAAATAAAAGTTTCAATTTTAAAATTGAAGGAATTTAAAGATACGTCAAAGAATAACAGCTTAAATTCACTGCACTATTCAATATTTTGATGATTTCAAATAGATATCAAATATAATAGATCATTAATATAATCAATATAATAGATCATCAAAATGTGATTTTGAGATCAAAAGTTAATACTGAAAATGAAACACTACTAAGCTTATAAAATTGAATTGATTTTCCAATTCGTATTCAGAAAATAGAATTCATTTAAAAATTGCACTTACGTAGAGTCAATAAAAAGATTTCCTTTCCAAGACATTTATTAAAAGGGAGATGAAGATGCGTATTTACAAACTTAATAAAAAACATTTTTACATCAAAATGTTACTTTTAATTCATTAATTTAAAATGTTTCAAGGGTGAACCTATCTAACTAAGCCAAAAAAGAGATGTAGGTTTAATAGAAAAGAAATTCTAATTAAATTAACGGTTACTGAATAAATATGTAAATACTGGATGTGTAATCCTAGAATCAAATTTGCTAAACTTAAAAAGAAAAAACGTGACTTTCCTTAAAAAAACTATTATTTAAGAATGGGTTGGAAGCAAATTAATTATTGTAAATCGTAATATTTTTACCACATATCTAATATTTTTAATCCATTCTAATGGGATACTAAGATAGAAAATAATAAAATTAAGCATTTGAATATCCTATACAATATGAAAAAAATAGTCAGATTCCACACATAAATAAGAATATTTACTGTCTCCATATTGGAAAACTATGAAAATTAATTCATTATAATAAAATATTTAATTCAACCCTTTTAAAATAATAGGTGTTTGGTTATTTCTTAAATATCTTTATACTCATTTTTGTGTACTACTATAGTCAGAAGCTTGACGCTTGAAAAAAAATATTTTTAACATTTATTTTTGGACGTATTTAATTATATTGTGACATTTTTGTACAAAACCTTATGTTTTTTAAAAGTAGGTACTTATCAATGGATTTCTCATAGGTATTTAAACGCTTGTTAAAATAAATATAAGATCTCAAATATATTCATTGAAACCCAAATGCTTTAAGAGACGATTAAGAAATTAATTTATATCCTCGTTTATATTCTCGCATAAAAAAGCAATTCTCATTTACTGCTTCGAAATTTACTCTGCAATAAGCACTTAAACCGTTTTACAACTTGTCAGACTCTTTAATTGAAAACCTTAGTTTACTCCCCTCACACGTCTGCTCTCCGTAAACTCAGACAGCATTAATTTATAGAATGGCTGTAAACCGCGACATAAAATAACGTTATACACCCTTTCCTTTCTAAACTTTGGTCCTTCGAAGAATAGTATAAGAGTTTATTTAAGAAAGTCAAGAGGGGCACCTTGACTCTTTTTCCATTGTGTCCATTTATTCCTCAAGTGTTGTTTGCGACGAACTGACCATCCATCGATCAATTTGTAAATAGTTTCTGGAGTGTATTTCAACGTTTCCTGGCCAATAATCTACTCTTCCAATACTTCCAAGCATGCATTTTTCGAAAGTACGTGGTGTGTTAGTGGAAGTTATTTTCGCAGTAAACAAAAAAGCTTTTTATATGCCAAGTCTGTTGGTACGTCTAAAAGAGTTGGGAAATGAGTTCTGAGGAAGTTTTTAAAAATGCTTTCTATTCTTGGGTAACTTCTATTAGATCTCTTTAGCGAACGTGTTTAAAATATTTTTCCTAAAGAAGTTTCTGTAACACTTCCAAAGCTAAACAGTTCATTTTCTGAGACATGTCGAACGTACGAATGTGGTTGTGACAGAAATGTGCTTGAAGAACAGATTTTTCTTTATTAGTATTAAAGGAATACCGAAATGTTAAGCATATTTTATTTTGGTAATGATTTAATGCATATGCGAATTAAGAAATAAAGTGTAAAAAAATAAAGATTAGTTGAAATAATTTTCCTTAGTTCACATTAATATTGACGGAATGCTTAATTTAGACTAAGATTTTTAAAAAGGTAAGAAATTCATGGTTTCGATTACAAATAATTAGTCAAATTATCATTCCCTTTGTATCAAAAAGCCAACAAATTCTTTCAAACAAAGAAATTATGTTTGATCTAGAACGGAATAAAAGTGTATTCAATTTTAAAAAGAGTATTTATGAGATTCTCTTCTGTACGTTCCCGATATTTTTCTTGTCATTATCCGTAATACTTTATCAAGTCCACATTTATTACCATCTACTCTCTAAATTAATGCGAATTCCACTAATTTCCCAATAGGATAGAATAGTTTTGATGTACGACTCAACAAAAGCAAAGATCACAGTTTTCATTCCATAATACATTCCATACTCGTAATTAACCCCGAGAGGAAAGATAGTAATGTTTCATTTGTTAAATCAAACGGTATTTGTTTAAATTATTATAATAGGGTCATAAGATCATTATATTATATCTAATCAATTAACGTTTTAAGTATAATTTCAGTTAAATTGTAATTAATAGTAATTGTTTATAGAACTAATATATAATTGAAAATATAGTACATATTTTTAATTTTTCTTCAAACCAACTGTTAAGATGTCCGATTATAGAAAAAGGGCATTTTGAGTTCTTTTAAAATAAAACTTCCAATTTTTATTATTTCATTATGGATTGTTTTAACCGATTAAAAGTATATATGTTAGAATTTTCAGTTGGATAACAGAGGCGACTATTAATTTACAACAGCATCCATTTTAGAAACTATAAATTAAGCATTCTTTTTGTATTCAAGTGGCCGCGAGTTGGAAATCACCAAAAAACTGTGTTTAATGGGTTTGGATAAGTACGAACTTAAACATGATCCTGATTGGGATGATCAAACAAGTGTCGAATCATGTTGCCTTTTTGTATTAGAACTAAGATATAAAAGAAATAGTACACCACATACCTTTTAAACCGGTTATATCTGCAGGTGGTCTACCTGTTATATCTACAGTTTGCCCAAATTGTACATGTCAGACTCTTTGCATGGAGTACATAAAAATTCCCAAAGAACTATACATCTACACCTCACGAACCATGTTTTTCTAGAAAATGGTGACCGAAAAAGGTATGACGTCATATCCGATTTATGCTCAAAATAGGTTTATGGAAAACGTGAATATAATACTAGACTGCTACGTTTCTCTTGACCATATGACGTCACAAAGCGGAACGGGGTAAAACAGAAAGCCTGTTGGGTTGCTAGGAGCAGTTTAAATACGCAAATCGTGATAAAAAGACGCATTAACAAACTGAACATATTTCTAAACTGAAGTTCTTAATTTCACTCAAAATTCAGACACCGCGTTGGAAGTACTTTCTTTGTTTTCTCTCAGCTTGTGTTTCTCCAGGGTTAAATAACGTTGTAGTCTAGTGTAGTTATTTGGGTATATTTGCAGACCAAGATAAAAAAATATCCATTGCACGGGCAAGTGCAGAGTTTGGGCATGACGATATATATATTTTTTGACTAACATTGATTTAACGTTTATCACAGTCACCTACCTTTAGATTAAATAATGGATAGAACGGGATAGGATAGAATTTAACCGAATGAAACGTTAGGCAAATTCTCAGTATAGGAGATGAGTTCATTGCGATTTTGGTATAACAAAACTAGTATTGGTGTACCTCATAGAGAATCTGACTCTCAATATTTTTCAAAAACTTTATTAAAACAATATAATATACAAAGTCACTTCTTCCTGGCATCGTCCGGCTGCCCCAGATCTATCGTCCCGAACAGTATCGGATACACCAGCTGATTCCCCTTGTCCCACGTGAAAATCTTCCTGTGCTTGGGGTTGTACGCCACCATGCTGTTGTTCCGAAAAGGGTTCGAAAACGCGATGTTCGCCTCGAGCACCTTGTTCTGATAGAGGTCGAAGGCGAACCTGATGCGCGTCGAAGGCGCGGTCACCGAGTCCACGGCGTAGAGCACGCCGCACGCGATGAACATCTCGCCCACGCTGCGGTGCGGCAGCGTCACGTTCCACATGTAGTCGGTGCTGAGGGTGAACGCGTTCAGCTTGCGCACCAGCGTGTTGTTGGTGTCCCTGGCGGCGTAGACGAGCCACAGCCCGTTCTCGTCCGCCATCACGTCCATGTGGCCGAGCTCCGAGCTGTAGAGGAAGGCCTGCGTGTCTGCGTCGCGCACCTGCTCGATGGAGTCGCGCGAGTCGGCGAACTCGTAGCGCACCAGCACCTGGCTGTTGGCCTGGTTGTAGTAGAAGGAGCCGTTGTAGACCAGGTGGCCGGTGCCGGAGAAGGGGTGCATGAGCTCGTGCCGGTGGCTGTGGTTGTTGGCGCGGAAGGCGTCGCGGTTCGCGTACTCGTACACGTGGTTGGTGTCCGACGCGTACGTCGCGTAGAACTTCTGCTCGCTGCCGCTGCTCGAAGGGAGGGCGTCTTGGAACCAGGCGCCGATCTCTTCCGTCGAGGAGTGCTGGAAGACCGGCTTGCCCAGTTGGTGGATCATGCAGTCTGAAAAACAAACGGAAGTTTTAACTTCTACGTCCCGGCCGGCGGCGTATTGCCAAAAACCTCACCCAGGTTAGAACTATTTAATGCGCATGCATTGTGGACAAAAAAAAGGAACACGGTCGTCAAAAAAGTTTTAAAGTTACTGAATTCCCGCTGGAGCAGTGGTAGCGTACTTGCGTAGTATGCGGCAGTTCGGGGGTTCTATCCCCAGTTATTGTTTTATTAAAACATTCAAAAATAACGGCAAAAATTCCCACGCATGCGCATTGGATCAAAGTTCTAACTTGGGTGAGGTTTTGGCAATATGCTGACAGGCGGTTAACCAGCAGTCAAACCTCTTCTTTAAATGCCAATCAGAAATTTGACTGCGTGTTAATCAGGTTGGGGGTGAATTATAGCCATCTAGAACAAGCAAGCCAGGACACTTCGCCTCTATGAGTCATTCTCTCCGTCTTCACGGTGGCAAACCTGGAATGGACGCGTGCTTCTCATGTTTTCCCCCGCTCCTCAACCAATCGTTCGACGGAGGTAAACGAATAAAATGACTCATCGAGGCGAAATGTCCTGGCCTGCTTGTTCCAGGTGGCTATGAGTGAATACGGCTTCGAAAACATAGTAAGTTCCATAGCCACAGTCGGCAGTCAAATTTCCTTATAAAATCAACTCCTTTCAAAGCAAGCTGTTGCAACTCCGTCTATTATTACGATACGGGTTCGACTCCCGACTGTGACTGTGATGTTATGATTAGGTTATAAGTTTAAAGGTTAGGATATGTGAGATATTATGTGTGTATTAACTGTATAACCTGTAATTTAACTGTACCCGTAATTTAAGTTAACTATAAAAGGAACTGATGTTATTGTTTTGGCAGTTAGGTTAAGATAAGATATATAGGATCATGTTTATAAGATAGGATAGGATAGGATCATGTTTATTTGATAGGTTAGGATAGTATAATGTTTATTTGAGAGTAGCTTTGCTGTTTTTAGATTTCGTAATATGCTTCTGTGACTTGTCTTCAATAAAATCTACTGTTTATTTTACACCTATTTAAACGACTGTTTATTTTGAGAACCTGTTTCAACAAAATTCTGGCGTCCGCGACAGGACAGTAGTGATGGATTTGAAGGCACTAAGGGCACAGAGGCGTGTTTTAAGAACTGCCTTCACAGTGACGTTGAACAAGTTAAATGCCGAGCTTCAGAGCCCAGTTGTGGACTTGCGGGCTATTGCGAGCCAACAGATTCAGCTCCGAGACAAATTCTCGAGACTTCGATCGGCCCAGGATGATGTATCCGGATCGCTGCTGCAGCAAGAAGATGAGGGGAACGAGTATGAGGCAGACTTCATCGAGGCAGAGGCGTACCGGGAAAAGTTTCTGGAGGCCGATAGCTGCGTTGACAGAAAGCTGTCAGAAACCGCTCTACAAAAGGAATCGGAGTCCGATGGTCTACGAGAATCGGTGCGAAAGTTCAAACTCCCAAAGTTGGAGTTGAAGAAATTTAGTGGAGACCCAAAAGAATTCCTATCGTTTTGGAGCCATTTTGAAAAGATCCATGAGGATGGGAGTATCCCTGATGAAGACAAAATGCATTATTTGGTTGCATCCATGGAACCGAAGTCCAGGGCGGAGAGATTGATTGCTAGTTACCCGGCCACCGCCTCCAACTACCCCAAAGCAGTGGAACAACTCGGAGAAAGATTCGGACGAACGGATCTGCTTGTACAGATTTATGTGAGGGACTTATTGTCCATGGTGATGAGAAACGCGGCCTGCGGTCGTGTGAAGACTGATCTCTCGAGACTCTATGATGAATTAGAGGGAAAGCTGAGAGCACTAGAGAGTCTCGGGAGAACACAAAAGAAGTTCGGAGACTTTCTTGCCCCCCTGGTGGAGAGCTGTTTGCCGGAAGAGGTCCTAATGGCTTGGGAGCGATCTAGGAACCATCAGAAAGTGTCCGACACCACTCGATCTGGGAGCGATCGGGAACAGTCAGACGCCACTGCTACAACTGAGGGAAAAACACGTTCTTTGGAGAATCTAATGGAGTTTCTCCGACAGGAGGTACAAGGCGAGGAGATGGTCGTGCTCTCGAGAACTGGTTTGGAACTGGGATCGGGGGCCCGTGGAAAGGAGCGTCCTAGCTTTAGTGGGACCCATGCAGATGAAGCCACTGCATCAGCTTTAGTGAGTACGGATTCCACAGGTACGAGAATGCTTTGTATCTTTTGTGAAAAACCTCACAAGAGTTATAAGTGCTTTGCTGCTAGAAAAATGTCTTTGTATGAAAAGTTAAGATTGCTGACGAAAAAGGGAGCTTGTTTCACGTGTTTAGAAAGAACAAACCATGTTAGTAGGCAATGTCATGTGAAATGCAAATTAAAATGTCAATTTTGCTCTTTGAGGCATTTCGAAGTTATGTGTGATCAGAACTCAGACCGATTTCAAAAGGTGAATTCTAACCCTCCCAATATGAATTCTAGCCCAAAACGGGAACTTTCCCTTTCCTTTCATTCCGATAGAAAGAAAGTTGTCTATCTTCAAACGCTTAGTGCTATTATAAGAGGTCAGGGTCGCGAAACCCAAGCTCGGATTCTGATGGATTCGGGATCGCAGTTGTCACATGTTAGCGAGAGAATAGTTAAACAGTTGAGATTACAGCCCCATAGGTATGAAACAATAGTTCACTCTCTGTTTGGGGGTGCCCAGACCAGACCTCAGAAACATGGTGTTTTTTCTGTTGAGTTGAGAAATTTGAAAGGTGACTTTTCCTGTTGTTTTGAAGTACTTTCACAAGAAAGAATCTGCGGGTATGTCCCAAAATTGACAAATCTGGATGTGTTAGAGGAATTGCATAAGAGAAAGATTGAGTTTTCAGATGCCATTAGTGAAAATCTAGAGATTGATTTGTTGTTAGGAGCCGATATGTTAGGAAGTATATTAATTGGGAAAACCCATGAGTTAGAGTCGGGTTTAGCTGTTATAGAGACTAAACTGGGGAACACAATAATTGGATCACAAAGTGAAGTTAGTTGCATTGACAGCAATGTCTGGACAGCGATTTCAATGCACGTTGGAAACGTTGAGTTAAAGGAGTTGTGGGAATTAGAGGCGTTGGGTATTAGTGATCCAACGCAAGCAGAGAGTAAAAGCAAGTCGTACGAGGAAACTTTAGATAATTTTGAAGAGAAGTTAAAAATTCTTCCTAGTGGTAGGTATGAGGTAGTAGCGTCCAGTGAGGATCCTAGGCTAACTGATGAAGAAATGAGGGATATTGGTGTTCCTGAGTTATCTGGTGAGGAAGATGTTCTTAAATTGGATAAAGTAGAAATGAAGGATAGCACGGAAGTTGTTCAAGACATAGAGAGTAGTGAAGTGGTTGAAGGCAATGCAACTCCTCAGGAGGAACCTGAGATAAAAATATCTGAAGTGCAAGGCGATTCAGATTCCAATCAGTCTATGGAGTTGGATGAAGCAGAGGCTAAAGGTACTGTTGCTGAAACTGTGACTGAGCTAGAAGTGGACAATTGTAATAGTGCTGTATGTGAACCGAATAACATTCCGGACACTAAAACTGACATTGAAATGAACCATCAAATTGTGATTATAGAAGAACCCTTCAAAAAGCGAGTGTTATGGCCATTAGGGGTCGGGTAGAGGCTTAGATTAGGATTTTAGGATTTAGATTAGGGGTAGATGGGGTTGCAACTCTTAAACCAGATGAAAAGGTATTTCACAAAATTGTCAAAAATAAAGTAGACTGGTGAAAGTACCAGGAAGATTAGGCCTTTTGGATAACGTTGTTTATGTTTTTGAGTGATTTCCTTACACTCAAAAAGGGGGGAGGATGTTGCAACTCCGTCTATTATTACGATACGGGTTCGACTCCCGACTGTGACTGTGATGTTATGATTAGGTTATAAGTTTAAAGGTTAGGATATGTGAGATATTATGTGTGTATTAACTGTATAACCTGTAATTTAACTGTACCCGTAATTTAAGTTAACTATAAAAGGAACTGATGTTATTGTTTTGGCAGTTAGGTTAAGATAAGATATATAGGATCATGTTTATAAGATAGGATAGGATAGGATCATGTTTATTTGATAGGTTAGGATAGTATAATGTTTATTTGAGAGTAGCTTTGCTGTTTTTAGATTTCGTAATATGCTTCTGTGACTTGTCTTCAATAAAATCTACTGTTTATTTTACACCTATTTAAACGACTGTTTATTTTGAGAACCTGTTTCAACACAAGCCTTGAGGATCCCGTAAACAGCTACAGGGAGGGGGGTTTAGAAGCACCCATTTGCGGCTTTGTGGAAGCGACTTGGGAACGACCAAATTCAGGTTCAGGAAAACCTTTCAAAAAATTGTGTGTCAACCAAATAAACTTGGTGTTATATTTTAGTTCAAATATCTCTTAACCAAAAACTAATTGTGAACAAAATTTAAACAAACTAACCGAGGTTTATTAGAAAAATTTGGTATACTTACTTAAGTAGGGATTAAAATTAGCATTTTACATATTTAGATACTTTTTAGAGCTTAGGAACAGGAAATAAAATGAGCTTTTAGATTTTAGGAAAATGATGAAGTTGAGGTGTTTGTGAAAAATATTTTCCAGTAATCAAAATCTTTAAAATAAAAATAGCTTCTTATCTTATTTTAATAGCTTTTCATATAACTTTTAAAGTATATAAAGTTATAGCTCAGAGGCTAATATTTTAATAACAGTTTTAAAAAATTCCCGTTTCTACCATTCTGAATTAATATCATAGTTTTTATGTATATCCATCCCCTTAATGTTTTCAAAAAAAAGTATAGATGTAGTTCATGAATATGGTATGTATTGATATGCTGCACGTCGCGGAGCGTGCTACTTTAAACTGCAATGCGCCTCTGCGCCGTCGGGGCACGTTTCCGCATCCCCGTAACCGTGATATGCTGCACGTTCATTTCTAATACTGCTCCACAACGAGAATTTCCTACAGTAATTACTCAGGATCAAGATATGTTTAGAGAAAAACACTTTTTTCTACTAACGTACTCTGAAAAGGTGGAGACAAGAATTTCGGTTAAGATGGAGTTTGATTGATTATAAGAAACCCTGTTAAGTACACTCAAGATTTTTTTTCTACCTCGGGTAGGATCGTGTTTCATTTACCGTAAGCTCATAGCAAACAGTGCCAACAAAGAGCGATGATAAAAGGGGGGATCTAAAAGACAAGGTTCTGATAGATCCTCCAGTAGGAAGGACCCTTTCCTTTATTTAGTCTTAGAAAAACCTTTCGGTGCTTAAAATATCTTCTAATGTAAACACATTATGGTCATTTAGAAAGTTATTTATGGTATTTCCAGACTTCATAAAAAGAAATACTCGGATAAATAGTGTTTGTAATTATTGTGATTATTTGTATTTCTTTCACCATACTATCGAAACTTATTTTAAAGTAAATGGAGTAGGTACTTTGTATATAAATGTTTAGGGAAAGGAAATTAATGTTTGAATTTACATTTAAAATACAAATTTAAATATATTTTTTTTATAGATATATCGAAATTTTCGTAAATAAAAACTAACCGTTGATAACTAAAAATCTGGATGATTGCTCACATTATACGAGACTAATCACGGAAAAAAGGTCTTTTTGCTGGGTGTTGGGGACAGGTGAGGTTTTTCGCACTCAGAAACACCCCTCTGCTCAGGTCCTGTCCCCCTGATGAAGAGGCCTGAGCGGAGTCTTGCTTTTTTCTTTTTTTGATCTTTGTATTTTCTATTGCATATTTCTTATAAGTTTGCTGCTTTAGCGCAACTTTTAGATTTATGTTCAGAATTTAAGTATTTAGGCTTATTTAAGTTTTGATTTCTTTTGCAGACTAATCACGGCATTCATATGATGAAACTAAAGGCAATGACTTATTAAGAGTCTTTCGTTAGTCTCGATATCAAAGAAAATATTCAATGGAAACTTTATTCAACTTTGAAATATTGATATGTTGCGAAATTTTGACGAGTCTTGAGAAAGTAAACGAGAAAGAGGAAGCTTGTTAGGCTGACACTTCCAGAGCCATTATATAGGAGTTAATTACTCAACAAGTTTGAGAACCCTTCCTCATTTTGAAACTAAGTTACAGTGATATTTAAGGTCTACCTAATGTAAATTAATTATTTAAAGTGACAGAGTCGCAGAGGGAAATTTCGTGCCTTGTTTGGAGAGGGATATTAGTTTCCTAAAAGTGATATCTTTAGAAATAATGTAATACAGTAAGAGCCAATGAGAGAGAGAGTTATATTAGTATTATGCTATTACGTTGTATTTAGAATGCTGATATTTTGAATATGATGCAAAATAAATATATGCTGTTCTCGTAATTACGTACTACATGTATAAAAGGAACTAAATAAGGGAATAGGACTTATTTGTAGCCTGAAATAGGTATCTTGATTCGATTTAAACCCATGAAACATCTTACCCATTTTGTAGAAGATTTCATTGATCTGAAATATAATTATTTGGATAAAGGTTCATTGATAAAGAAATTCGATCTGTAATTGTTGTGCTTTGACAATCGTAATTTAATGTCCATATTGATGTCCATCGTTTTTATTTTAATTGAATAAAAATTATAGAATAATTCACTGAATTAACGTAAAAAAACAAATAAATACTGTGAAAATTAATTTATTAAAAGCATTTTCACATTTTTTTCATGAGTGTATATTTTTTATAAATGTAAATAGATTGAAACTAAAAAGGAAACAACTTACTATCTTTTCTTGGGGATGGTGGTACAAGTGAAGTTGTGCTATTGACTACAATACTTTGCACTCTGGACATGTCCACAGACCCTGTGAAAATATAAATGAATTAATTTAAATCTTAAAAACAATTTACCTGTTCAAATTTTAAGCTTTAAAGGTTAATGACGGTAGAAAATGCTATTATATAGTAATTTGGTACTTTAGGATAAGCCGGGTACAAGAGCCAAGTATTCTAAAAAAATGCCAACAAAAAAAAATATTCAAACATTCATATAAAAACAATTAAAATACATCAACTAGAAAGTGTCACTTTCCATTTTTAAAAATATTTTATGTGAAATTTGTTAAATTTACCATAAAGTCCGATTGACGAGATTTGCGCCTAGCTAATCCTAAAGTATCAATCATTTTATGGAATATAATCCCATTACATTTTTATCTTCACAATAAAAGAATTCCTATACATCAATATTCTTTACTTTCTTGAAACAAAACACCAAATTCGAGAAACAAGGACCCAGAAACCCGATCACAGCCAATTACCCTGCTCGATACCCGTACAAGCCAACCCTTTTTTCCTTCTTCTTTAAAAAAAAAAAACTCCTCCAAACTCAAAAGAACCGTCGTCCTTATCATTATCGACCCACAAATTACCCCTCCAAACCCACCACCCCCTTCTAACCGTCCGGATAGCGCAACAAAACAAATAAATAAATATATCCGACCAAAAAAAGCATCGAAAACAGCTTATTCCCTCGGCGGTCTCCGCTTTCCGCAACCGTGTTTTCGCAACACGGCGAAGACCTTGTTCCGGATAAACAGCTTACTAACATGAGGCCGGACCCGCACCAAGTGGCCGGATTAAGCGTCAAGTAATTCGAGGGGAACAAGAAAAGCTCATTCTTCTTCATGTCGGTTCCTTCCATTTCCTCCAACCTCCGATCTCAGCATTATTTAGGCATTAGCGTCTGTCTTCATTTCCGGACAGGCCTTATTTTCGCAGGCGGAGGGTATTAGTTTCGGTATTTTTCGTCTGCTGGGGGTTTTGTTTTGCGGGGATTTGTGGGGTGGTCCGTGAGGATTATTACGGTTGGTGAATCATTGGAGGTGGGTATTGAAATCCCGAATGTGGAGGGCCGGAGGGGGAATATTATAATCCCCGTTTCTATTAGTTTTAATACTCACACCTAGAAAAAGACCAAGAGGCAGTGTACTTATTTTGTTTCACTGTTTGATTTTAAGCTGCAACTGTAATATAATAAGAAATAAATAATAAGGCAGGATACAAAGGTTTTTGAATTACCATTAAAAGAATACGTGAATAAATAAAATGTGCTTCAACTACTAATTAACCCTTTCAGACCTAACCGTCCCAAATGTTCCATTGTATCCAATGGTTATCTCGAATGCCTTAGGATTGAAAGGGTTAAACGCTGTAAAAGTGTCTAAGAAGTTATGTATCAAGTATCATAGGTATGTACTAAAATTTTTCATATTCAATTTTTAAAAATATCATAATTTTAGTTGCTGAAAATTCGAAAGTATAATACAATATACTAGATGGTATTACTAATACAGGGTGATTCAAAACTCATGCGAAAAAATAATAGGGAGTGTAGACTACCCTAAGACAATTCAGAATCACCCTGGTTTGGGTGGGCGGTGAAGAAATCTTGAAGAGCTAGCGTGGACAAAAGTTGCCAAAAGCCTTAAAAAATGGATTATTTGGTGAAAAGGTTAGGTTAGAAGCAAAATTTCAATGCTAATTATCATGTTTTAAGTTATTTATAAAAACTATGAAAGTTATTTTCCTTAAGAGGTCGTCTTTAAATTGTGACAAAATAATTTCGACAGTAGCAAATTTATTAGTATCAAAGATAACTCTAATTCAGCGAGCGGAAAGAGGTGGTGAAGTGCAGGTTTAAATATAATTACTTTTACAAAACACAACTGAAACCCCATTCAATGAAAAAAAAAATTTGAAAAGACAAACCAGCGTGCTCTATTAAAGATTTCATAGCATCCAATATGAAAAGAGCATCTTTATTGTTAGGAAAAAAGTAAGCAAAAACATCATTGAGTAACTAAGGTAGTACACCTATCGATGATTCAGTTTTCAATAAACATCACACACACGCAATACAAATCCCACGCAATAGTACCTGCAATCTCCCTCATATGCACCCCACGTACGGCCCCTCCTCCTCGCCCAGTCCCAAACAAGACATGGGCATGAATAATCAGCTCTCCCTCCATGAATAAATATTTCATGACCACCGTGATCTCCCTCTCCAGATCATATTCCTCCCATTCCTCGAGACCCATCCGGCAAGGGCCGGTCGCGATTTGTAAGCCCTCAAAAAAGCCTCGGCATGTCGCTGCTTCGAGAACAGACCCTCTTTTATGGAGAGAGCACCGGAATGTTTCCGGAACCGAGGTTTTAATTAAAGACCCGTTGTGGCCACCAGGACTGATTTATGGAGCATTACTGGAGATTACCACCAAATGAATATTAATGGTTCGTCTTCTTTGTTGGAGCCCCGTTTATGGATATTTTTAGCTTCTTCTTTGCACAGTTTTGGGGCGATCAATAATATTCGCGAGGAACCAGGAGTCCGGCCAAGTCGAGGTGTGAAGATTCTGCCGGAGAGGAGTATCAAAAGTTTTAGGAGGTGTTTTGTTTTTTGGGGAGTAATGGATGGGTTTCTTATGCAAAAAGTTTCGGGAAAATATTCATGAGATTTTTATTCAAGGTGGGATATTTGTTGTGGTTAGGATGGGGAGTTGCTGGGGGTACACGGTTCTGTGTGTAATGCGGTATTAGAACAAGAAGATAAAACCAAAACATAAAAACGTTTTTAATAAACAAAAAATACTTTATCACTCGTAATACATAGCACTCATCCATTATAGTATAGTATAAAGAA
This sequence comes from Tetragnatha montana, assembly GCA_963680715.1. Taxonomy (NCBI): domain Eukaryota; kingdom Metazoa; phylum Arthropoda; class Arachnida; order Araneae; family Tetragnathidae; genus Tetragnatha; species Tetragnatha montana. The sequence goes on from OY796680.1 coordinate 24,732,460, forward strand.
AGAAATTAATACTAAACTAAAAGAATGGCATTTTCATTTGTAATAAAGACCTCTCTACTATAGTTTTCCTCCGTATTGATTTCAATCAAAATACTTTCTTAACTCTCCTAGGAGCATCGTTAAAGTAATTATAATTTTTTTTTCTTTTCATTACAAATTAACCATTTAGAATTAATCACAAATACCTTCGATACCTTCTTTGAAATTATTAGGTTTGGAGCTATACAAAAAAAAACAAATTCTAGTAAATTAAAATATAAGAGTACAAAATATCATTCTAAAAAAATATTTTTACTTATTATTTTCAGTTTTATGTAGCTTGTTGACATATTATTCATGTTATATAAATATGAGAACCATTTTAGTTATTAAACTTCTACGTAGACAAATGTAGTAAACTTTTCTCGACCTATTTATTAGGGTTTTTTTTCATTACCTTTAATAGACAAGCTCAATCTATTGAGTGCAATCTATTGATCACCATGTATGCAGCGGAGTAGATACTAAAAACAAAACGAGGCAGGATGGGAATGTTCAAAATGAGAAGTAAGAAGAGAACACAGACCTGAGGTTGGGCACAATGGGGTCGGATCACATTTCGTGACACAAGGCTCACAGTCAGGTGGTTCCATAATAGATGGTGGAGGGGCTACAAAAATAAAACAAGTCAGTAATTGTTTTGAAACTCTTTGTCTTCCGAATGGAAATGTTTTGGATTTGTAATTGCTTTCATGTAGAAATTATTTTGGGAAAATATTCAATGGTGTATCATTTATTACAAACGTATTTTCTGTTGTCATATATCACTTTACATGATTACTATAGGATAAATTTTCAGTTAACAATGTATATTTTCAATCATAAAAAATTCTAAATTGAGTTTACGGGAATCAACAAATTACCAATTTGATAACTTTTAAAATAAATTAGTAAAGTTTAAGAAATTAAACTGCGAAATTTTCTCATTTTAAAATGAATTCATATTTTATTATAAATTATAAATATTTTGTTACATAAATTAGACTCTTTAAAAGTAATAGTGCAACTTTTTTTTTGTAAATTAGTCTTCAAAAAGTCAATATATATTTCATATGTTCGAGAACTATGATAAAAGAATTAATATTACCGCGAGTTTTACAAAGTATACTTGTAACTACAACTTTCACTGATCTTCTTTGACTCTATTCCGAGTTTTCATAAACTTTTGAATTCTTAAAATATTTCTCATTTTGAAGAAAACGTGAAGTTTATTATCTGATAAAAGGGATAACTATAATGTCTAATTATCCAACTAAAGTAGATTTTAAGAAATTCTACATATCAAAACGAAATGGGAATTTCGAATTACCTAATACTATAAAGCTCATATTTTATTTGTAAGATAAATTTATAAAATTATGTTATTTTTATATTTTAAAATTTCAAAATTTCTTTTCAATTTCTAGAATGAAATAGAATGATATAGAATTAATGGAATAGAATGAAATTCTACATTTTTTTTATCTGATGCGGACATGGAAAAATACTTTTAGATTAAGAAGAACTTAAGTGTAAACTTACGCTGGCCATATACTTCGAAAGTTTCAACAGGTGGTTTTCGTGTTGGAGTGTTTGGATCAATTTCTGTAAAGAAAAATCAGTCTTTCAACTCGTCAATTTTAATCGTATTAGTTTTTTAACATTTTAATGATGCACAATTCCTATCACCCTTATGATTGATGCAATTCAAAATCCTATTTATTCTTATTGCACCTTGAACCTTTTATTTCTCTTACGTAATTAACTGAAATTTGCCTCTTTTTAGTCACAAGTGAATTAAATTACGATCAAACTGTAAAAGGCAGCTCTATTATGTATATTTACCTCCAGATGTGTTCAGTTGAAGAAATAGTTAGAAACCTCCTAACTAAATCTTCTGATAATGGGTTAAAATTCTTCCCCTCCACTTTACAAACGCATGCCAAGATAAACGGAATAAATACCTCAACTTCCCACATTCAATTTACATCCCAAATTAAATAATCCTCCAAGGATTAATAACGGACGACGGCTTCTATTCAAATATTCTCCGCATAATTGCGGGGAAAACCAACTTTACGCACACTCACAAAAGACTTCGGAATTTTCCAAACGAGAACTTTCGTTCCCGCTGGCGTGCATGAGAAAAGGGGTATCCAATACCCCCGAGAGAAATCGTATTAAGCATGATTATACGACAGGATGGTCAAATACATTCAAGAAATTACTTCTTCTTTTTGAATAAACTAGAAATTATGGATTATTAAGTTAAGGTCTCTCTCAAGACGCCTGGGATGTAAGCGTGGAACTGAAACTCCATTGAGGATTTCAGAGTTGAGTTATTCTTCAGCAGTATTAAATTTCTGTGCCGGGAAGAAGTTTTTATTTCACAACATTACTGTTTAGAGAAATTAAATTCTATAGAAATTTATCCGTATACGTATGAAAGGTCCTATTACGATGCTTTTAATAGGACGTAGCATTTTTATGTTAAATCATGAAACTTAAAACCTGATAACAAAATTATTGTATTTATGCCTACTGCACTATTTTAATAATGATTTTTTAAGATGTAAACTGCACTATTTTAAGAAATATAAACATACACACACGACATAATACGTTAAATACATTACAGAAAATATTTGGAATATAATCACAAATCTTAACTTCTGAGTATTTTAGGTATAAATCATTCTCATATACAGTTTGATATCTATGAATGGCTGTTTCACTGTGATTTGTAAGTTTTAGTTATTGTTTGAGTAAATATCATTATCTACTCAAAAATTATAAGAATTAAGTTAATTCCAATAAAGGATTTTGTAATGATTCAATATTTTGTAAGTTTGATTCAACTACTTTTCTTTTAAAAAATTGGCTTTTTATTTTAGTAATTAGTTTTTAAATTTAGGTTGAATAAAAAAATATCCAGCAAAATATGTATTGAAATAATTAAATGAAAGTATGGGGTTTTAAACATAATGAGAATTAAAACAGATGGATTGTAAATTCTAATCATGCCATGATAAATCAAAGACTCCCCTTTGGGTGTTTGATGTAAAACTGCCCGATACGGAATTTTTCTTCCATCCATGCCAGAAAAAGATGGCCGTTTCTCAAAAGATCTGAGAGTGAGAAATATATTGGAGGATTTTAAATCTGCGAATACACATTTGAAGGATACAAGTGTCACGACACGTTGGGATTTCTTTTGAAAAATTCAAAAATGTGTTGGGTATGGAAGTGAGATGTTTGTTTTGTTCCTAGACAAAACGCACCGTGTGTTTTAGAAAAAGGTAGAAAGCCTTCAAAGAAAGCCTACGAACATAGAAAATATTCTATTTATTTGGACTTCTTTCATGTCTCACGGAGCTTGGGTTTTGGAGGGAAGTACGAAGAAAGAGAAATCTTTTGAATGAAACTGTGTGTACGAGTACAAGCTTCTCTATATTTAAAGGTACAGTATACGCATTTAATTTTTACTTTTGATCTTTTTAAATCCTATGTAACATTCTAACATTTCGTAATTCATTTCAGTGAAATTCAATACAATATTTTTCACTTTTTGTTGTGAAGAAAATAAGTACCGCGTGAGTATATTCTGTTTCACTATCTAGTGGTTTTTCGTAGAGTATTTTTAAGACTTAAAAACTCCATCCATGTATCGAAGGGAGATAAAGAAAAGCTGCTGGCAAACTGATTATAATTTATGAATAACTTCATAAATTCCTTACCAGGAACCCTGTTTCAATCATTGAACTGTTAAAAAAGCTGAATATAGATCAGTTTCTAATCTGTAATTCCATAAAAAATTAACTCAAAAGGAATTAGTTTATTACGGAATTAAAATTCTAAGTTATAAAACTTTAATAAAACGATCTTTAATCAAATTAAGAAGTATAATATTACATAACGCTGAAATTCCTTAACTCTCTACATCGAGGATTTAAACAATTTATGGTTTAAATCTTTCATTAATAGAGGTTCTTTTAAGTTATTTTTTATTTGTAAATAATAATTTCATCTATAAAACCTATAAATACTTGAAAATGTACAACGCATTAATGTTGTTGAATTCTTAGATTTTTTTAAACTTAAATTAGAAAAACTATTCCTTCAACCTTTTTACTTTTGAAAATCTTATCTTGTTGAGCGTAAAGTTTAGAAGGTGTTATAAAATTTGTTCTTTGAATTTAAGTACATTCTTTCACAGTACAGAACCCCTTCCTTCGTATAATGTAATTTCTCTCAAAAAACGCTGGAGAAAGGGCACTATAATCAACCAAATATCTTCATTGAAACAAAATTATGGCTTTCTTACATTTACAGCTTTGTATAGTACCCCAAAAGGACCCATTTCTTTTCCCCAAGGGATCAATGAATGGTTTAAGGGGGCTATAAAGGCTTCAGGAAGATTGAAATTTTTAGGGTCTGCAGAGGTTAATACATTCTTTATGGCTACTGGAGTTTGGGTAGTTTAAGTAAAATATATTTGCTCTAACCTTCTATTGGGTTGCCTTTTTTTTTCAATAATTTCAATTCTCGAAAATATTTTGAAACACTGAAGCTTAGGATTAAGGTAACAAAATATGCTTTCACCAACCTTTTTTCATTAAGCCACTTTGCATTATAAAAAAACGTATTGGCCTGTTCAATAAATGAACAAATTAAGGGTTGTCCATAACCTTAACACATTAACCATTTTCACTCCATAAATCTTTACTCCATTGGAATAAATTTTTAAAACCCGAAATAAGGCTCAGCAGCATTAAGTTGATATCTGCTTTAGGTGGTAACGTGCAACCAAAGGCGTTTGAAATTGTGGGCTTTTGTGCAAAAACCAGGTTCTCCACATTCCAGGCAAGTTCAATCACAGAGAGATTCGCCAATTTAGCGATACATTGCCAATTATTGGTGCCGGAAAATACAGAGTTGTGGCCAAAAATGAGACTTATAGTCAAGCAAAATAAAAAAGACCACATTTCAGCTTTTATATAGCGACTTAATTGGGTAAGAGCGTAGGTGATAGCTGGATTGGGATTGGTCATATACTACATTGAGAGTAGACACCTTGAAATAAAATAAATATCTTACCAAACACTGTAAAAACACCCAGAGTTTTTCCCTTGTCGTTTTTGGAGACGCATCTGTAGAGTCCATAATCCAAAGGCTCGACGCGGGTTATGTTCAGAATCATGTGCGTTCGGTAATGATTATCAATCTGTTCGATTTTGTACTTCCAGTTGCTCTCCAGCTGCCTGTTTTCTCCGTGCACCCAGAAGTTAACTGCGGCCGGATGGGCCTCCACGAAGCATTCCAGCAGAGCGTAGCTGCCGTTCACAGTGCCCACCATCTGGTTGCGAATTTTGATCAGCGGTGGAACTACACTCGAGGAAAAATGGATTACATTTAAAAATGAACATTATTTGTCTTTTTGAATGAGAAAATAAAATTATGTTTAAGTATCGTGTATTTCAACGTAAAAGGAACAGAATTTTTGACTGTAGTAGAGGTATATAGTAATTTAAAATACATAAATAAGCAGGGATCAGAAAAAATAAGTCAGCTAATTTGATTAATGAGAAATAAGCAGTTTTTCAAGATTCTTGTTCCTTAAAGGTGAAGAATAATATTATATGAAAATGAGGTGTTTTAATTTTGATATATTTATTGTATTTTCGCATACTGTATGAAATGGCAAAGAATTCTTCAAAATTTTATACATTGCTTATTATATGAGTTACAATTTTAGGTTATAATTTATGAAGAGTAAATACACTATTTTAAGGCTTATGCATGGATAACCCTAATTTTTTTTAATATGTTGTTAAAAACTAAAAGTTTTCTCTATAGACTTACAAATACTATTTAGAACTAAGACCGAACTTAAATAATACAATTATTATTGATTTAGATTTGATGACTAAATATGAAGAAATCTCATTAAACATTCTCCAGTTCATTCAGAACAGTCTCATTAAATTCTATTTCCTTACATGATTTTTCCAAAGAAAAGAAAAAGAAATGGATATTCTTTTTATTTACTTGCAGGTAAAAGATTGAAACTTTATTCTAAAGAAAGAGGATATACTACCAGAAGAAAAGTTTCCGTGATATATTTTTTGCCAATGTTTATGTTTTGAAAAGTGACAAGGATAACACTATCTACACATTTTAGATTAAAAAATAATACGACACACGATATCTAAGGATTTCTAAAACTAACTTTATTAAATCCCTCACACCTTACTCAAATAATTTATCCTGAAATGCGTTAGCACATATTTATTTTATCTTTGTTTTGATTTTAATCTCGTCTGCCGAAACGTAAGGCATATTGGAGCCAGAGGGCAAACTGGAGTTTTTCTTTGAAAATGTTCTATCTGTCGGATTTGTTGAATTCAAGTCTGCGAATCTCAAGCAGGAGATTTCATACTAAGGTGTGTCTGATTGTGATACCCCCAAGGGAAAAAAGTGTATATTGTATCGTATTATTAGGCTCTACTAAACCTCTTTAAAAATATTTTTGGTGCAAAGTTTAGTTGCCCATCTGGAAGTTATAATTTGTTATGTAATTTGACCTTATAGAAACTGATAATTTTAAAACCTATTTTTAAATTTGTGTGTACAAATTTCAATTTTTCAAGGATATGGATGGATTCAATTTTTCAAGGATTCAGTTTTTTAAGGATATGGTAAACAATAGTTATAGTATAATCAGAAATTTATCTATTAAAGACGATACTAAATGTTTATCTTATGCTTTAATGCCTCAATAATTTCGAGTGAGGTTATCACTTAATTTTGTTATTTCCAATGGGCGGGTACTGGATTTTCATCCTTGACCACTGAATTGCCCACGGAGGTGAGGTACTTCTACCCACGCCACACATACCATTCACTCGCACAACCCTTTTTTACAGGGGGGGAGCCACATTCATTCATCACACAAAGACAATTATCACTTAATAGAATATGCTAAACTTTGTAGGAAAAGTAACATAATACCCTAACTAGAGTAACCATTCACAATCAAAATATAAGTACAGTTTTAAAGTTTTTCTACATTTTTGGAATAGTAAAGACTTGAATAATAAAATACTTTGTTGTTATTTATTTATAACTTTCATCGAAGCTGGGATTTTGCAATCACACGAAACTTTTTTCAGTGCGTTTTTCATCATATTGCAAACTATTTTTTCAATGAAGTTTTTAACATCTCCTTTAGTTTTTGAATTATTTTTTCGGCGCTAAGGGCGCTGTAAGCCGTCTCATTGGATTAAGCATGGTCACTTACCTAGGGGTACACCTTACTTCCATGACCCTAAGAGACTTTTAAACACACATACTGCCGTCCTTAGCAAGAAGGGCGTATCTCGGATTTTGTCGATTTTCAGGTTTTTGCATATCTAGAATGTTTGGAGTCTTCTGCACCTTATGATACCTCATTCATGTACCTATGGGTACGAAAAGGTACACAAAAACGCTAGTGAAAAAGGGCATATCTCTGAAATTTCTTGAAATCCTTAGGCGAAAAGTGCTTGTACTGAAAATCTTGATTTTCGGAGATGCGCCCTTCTTGCTAAGGACTGCAGCATAGGTATTGTTCAAATACAATAACTTAAAAATACTTACAAGCCACTTCAAGTTTGATTTTTTTCGAAGCAGGAGGGGGTATACCATTGTTTGCTATGCACACATAGATGCCCATGTGATCTCTGCTCACAGTTGGTATTTCCAAAGTGTTTGAATGGATAGAGGATTCTGAAATAAAGAACATTACCAGATTGAATATGATTATATATATTTATTATCTTTACAGTCTATTCATTTACAGATTAAACCACGAATTTGAAAGGTACTAGCTATCAATCTGCGTCCTTTAAAAGTAAATAACTTTTTTTTTTGGTAAAAAAAAATTAAACTGACGAATTAAAACAATTAATTACTAAGAATAACGAGTAAAAACATATTATAATGCAGCAAGAGAGTTCAAGGGAATTAATATTTAAATTTAGACAAATGGGTAATATTTTCATTTTTATCATAAGAACAAAAGCAATGAGAACCTATAGAATTTTTTTAGGTTAAAAAACCAATACCACTTATTTTTTTTTTTTTTTTCATTTTTATATCAATTTTCTTCCTCTTATCTTTGTTGTGTTTCTCATTCACACATATTAAGATTTTATCATAAAATTTAGGTTCATTCAGCACAATAATTGATAGCTCTTTTTAAAGATATTTAGTCAATAGTAATTTATATTTAAACAAGTATTTAAACCCTATAAACTATGTTTAATTCTCTAATTTTCTGTGGGAAATATGGTCATAACTTTGACCAATAAAGAAAAAAAACTCAGTTTGTCAACTACCTTCTATTTAAATTGAAAGTACCTAGAGATTTAATCTTTAAGAATTTGAGTTCTTTACTTCTCATTGGGATTTTACTTTACTTTTCTACTCATTGATATAAATTTTAAAACTTAATCCAAGCAGACGTTATGTTTTAGTATTAAAAGCTAGAGACAAGTTTAATGTGTTAAAAATGGTCAATATATTGAGTCTCTTGAGTTTAAGTGTCTTAATTTTAGAGTTTTACCTTGCAGACAGGGGGTTTAACGAATTGACTTATGCGAGACAGTAATTTTTTATTAGGTGAAAACCTATTTACTTAAAGGATTACCAGTAGCTTCTTTTTTTTTTTAGCTTTCTGTTTTCTTCTAATACATGCCCAAAGTAAAAAATCAGGGATCAAAGTATTTTAGGTTTTTTAGAGCGATGGAGGTTTATGTCAAAGAGGTTTTGCTCTTTATTTCTCAAGAGTGCATTCCAGTCGAAAAATCTTTTTATAAAACCTTTTTACTCTACTTTTTTAGCATGTTTTTTTTTTAAACTTTGTGTTATAAACTACCTACACTTATTCATATTTCCAAAAAAAAAAAAAACATCTTTTTTTATACTGTGGAAATATAAATAAATTTAACTTTTAACGTACGATACCTGGACGAAGCAAACCTTAAAAGGGGCAGGAATTATAAATCACTTTATAGGTTCAAAGATGAAAGGGGATTACATACAAAAATATAACCATGCAAATATAGTCTGTCCTTTAAAAACAACCCACTCCAAATTGTACCCTAAAAACAACCCATTGAGATTTTTTAATTAAATAATTAAAATAATTTTACCATCTCATATACCCTGTCCTTCTATGCCCTTTAGAGTGTCAGGGGTGTAAAAACTGGTCAAAGAACGGTTTATTTACTTATTTTTTAAACAAGCTGAGAAATTGTAGATTTTTGACGAAAAATGTGCTTCAGATTTACAGATTTTGTAAAAATGTATGTTATAAAGACTTTAGAGCATTTTTCGCGCGTTTTTATGTTATCCCATTACTATGAGAATAAAATATTAAAGTCTTAGCTCAGTCCGCCAATTAGAGTCCTTCTAGGAAAAAGTGTTTTTTTTTTTTCAAATTCTTACTTAATTGGCTGCCAATTTGTAATGGATAGTTGGAATTAAAAATGCTTAGCACTAAAATGTTAGGGAGGATGAGCCGCTAGTACAGTTTTTTGTTCGATTTAATTATCCTTTTTATTAAGCTTTTAATGAAGAAAATGTGAAACAGTGGGTTGTTTTTAAAGGACAGCACTATACTTTATTTGTCTTGTTTTCAATGAAAGTTTTAAAAAGAAAATTTGGATTAAAAGGCAGCATAATTTTTATGAGCCTTTGAATTAAAATGTATTTGGAATTTGATCCTTAGAAAATCCAATGATATTTAAAATTATTGGCTTGAATTAAATAATAACCTACGTTGCCATGATCTCAGTCTGATAGGCTTTTCTTCATCGCTCCTCCAGGAGTACTGTGGGGGAGGTTGGCCAGTGGCTGAACATTCGAGTTTCACCCGATGCCCTTCATCTACCATCAATGAAGTTACTTGGTCCACATCGATAATTGAAGGAGGAACTGAAAAGCAAGTGATTGATTCTGTAGATACAGCCTATCGTTGATTGGATCTTAATGTTTAAGCTTTAATTTTAATCAACTTAAAGAGTTTTTACTACATTTCAAACCATTTCACTAGCATTACTATTTGTATCTTGACAAAACTATTTATTAAGCCAATAATTAAAACTATTATGTTTTAAAAATAAAACATTTTATTTTCAAATAAAATTCTTAACCAAATTACATCGTGACGTCTTCAAATTATCCTTAATTTGTTTAATGCTTGGAAAAAGATTTTCCTATCTCTTGAGTAATAGAAATATCGTGCCTTAACATGATATTAAACTTTCTACTTTAAAATAATCAAAGGATCCTTATATCTTCGTCATAATCAAATCTTTCATGTAGAACACATTTCCCTTACAGGTTTAAAAACCCTTTAATTCCAAAAGGAAAACGAATACTATCTTCGTTTTCTTTCATTCAAAGTCCTGTTATTGATGTTCAAAAACACATCTTAAAAGTTCTTAACGTGCTAAACAGTCCCATTATATACATCCCTTCCAATCAGATCGTTCCATTTAACCATCACACAGTCATAACACTAACCTCCTTTAAATAGAATATTGTAATCTAAAAACCAATTCCCTCTAGTTTCACTTTCATGATATCCATTACCCCTCCCCATTCCCTTGAAAGTCGCCGTAATCTTCACCCACCTTAACCACCCCCCAAAAACGCATTCCCGGTAAACATCGCACATCAGTTTCCCGTCCCCCGGGAAAATTCCCCGCTAAGACCCCAATCGTCTCTAGATGCGAAAAAGCCATTCCTAACCGAGATCCAGATACCGTCTGCTGCACATTCTCACATCATCCCCAAAGCGAGCCTTACTCGCGATTCGTTTACAGCGGGAAAAAAATGGCCTTTCGTTTCGTTATTAATTAAAGGCCATTCTCTGCCTCTCTTGCTTCGTTTCTTCAGATATCGGAGCTCAGGACTCAACCCGAATTCCCTGGATCACTTTTTAAGCCATTCTTTCGCTAATGGTCGTTACACAGGGAACATTTACCCGATACAGGAGATCGCTGTTCTATTGATGTAGGTCTTAATTATCCGACGGTCTTTGGAATGGAGTTTTCCTTCGATCGTGGGTTTAAGGACGTAAGTTAGGCAGTTTCTTTGGCCAGCCGATGGTTTTGGTGGAGACTATTGAATTAATTTATTGCGCCGATATCGACGGAGTCCCATAAAACTTCCTTGCTTTGTTACTTACTTTGGAAGAAGTTCGATGCGAAAACGATAATACCGAGTTCGTTTATGATTTGGTTTGAATTGATTAGCTAGGTAATGGGAATGATTTCGAAAGTCATTAGGATTTGTCGCTTTAATTAAACACTGAATAACTCGTAATAATCATGCATGGTAGTCAGCGTGGGGTTGATTAAAACAATGAAAAATGGTAACAATATGGAATTAAGTAGGGTCACTTGGGGTAAGTGGGTCCCTGGGGTAAGTGGGTCACCCCCCTCAAACTAAACTATGTAAAGGACATTTCACACTTATTCACATTGATCATGTTACATTTTGTCACACTGATGGGTTTTGCATATATTAGAGTTTTGTGTCATTTCTTTTTAAGATTATAGAACTATTGTAAAAAAATTTCCATAATTTTTTTTTTGGAGAGTTCAAGATGCATTTTTCCAAGAAGTGTTTCCAGGAAAGTTTTCACTATATTTTAATGTTTTTTCAACTATTGTGCCAGGTTTGACTTAAAATACATACTGCAATTTTAATTTTCACAAAATCTCTTATTTAAAAATTTTTAAGAGGGGGGTCCCACTTACCCCGTAATTTAAGCATAGTAGGGGTAAGTGGGTCCCCTCATTATGGGGTAAGTGGGACACCCTAGACTCACCATTTTAATGTTTATTGAAACATTTATAAGTAATTTATTGAAATTTTATATTAATTTTGCGTTTTAATATAAGCTGTGGTAAGTAAAGAAAACTATTAAGTTGGGGTTTTTTTATTCACGTTGCCGAGAAATTAATTAAAACACACAGTGGGGTGGGGGAATAGCTTCGAGGGTTTCTTTATAAGTCTCCCGAACCATTCGAACCTGAAGAAAACATTCTGTAATTGTAGTGTTCCAAAAAGGGGTCCCACTTACCCCAACCAACCCTATTAATTTAAATGTGAGTAGATATCTCGTACATGGATTAAGTTACAATAAAATATTTTGTACCTAAAACTTCTATACTTTATCAAGTAAGACCCACTTACTCCCTCTTAAGTTTTGCTTGCTTTCAATCAAAATAAAAAGGGGGTGACCCACTTACCCCTTCCTATGGGGTAAGTGGGACCCCCGTCTCATTTTTTACAAAAAGACCAGTTAAGAAAAATGTAGAACATTATTTTAGAACCTAATTATAAATTTTTGTTTATTAATAGTGTCTCAAATAGAATATGTCATCAAGTTCAAATTGAACCCCTTCAAAAAATTTTATGAACCTTCAAAAATGTACTGTTCCAAAAAGGGGTCCCACTTACCCCAAGTGACCCTATGAGAAAGAATTAAATATATTGGGCTACTAAGTTATCTTTTTAATTAGTGTAATTAGTAATTGTAAATGTAGTTTACTATTACTAAAATAAAGTATAGTAACATCATGATAGAAAGGTTGTCTACTTAAAGGATCAATAAAACTTAGGAGATGTATTTGTACATCTCTTTATTCGACCTTCTTTTTTGCACTACCAAAAATTAATTTATAATTTAGCAGCTCAGATTTTCTGAAAAAAATATCACTACCTTTTTTAGGAGTTCACGCGCTAAGAAAAAATCCAAATGAACAAATTGAGATAAATGTAACCTTCTACCTTAAATTAGTACTGTAGTACTGTACTTAAATTAGTAAATTCAGATACTGTATTTAAGCCTGGCTAGCAAATTTCTAAATAAAGTCACAAATTTGATCAAATCTGGAAAAATCAGCTTTTTTTGCTATTTATGGTTGTCAATTTCTTGCAACCCTTCGAGATTTACATGAAGAGTGTGATTATAGATTTATAATTATCTCCACCAATGGAATATTTCATTGTTTGCGTTATCTTTTTGCTTGCGTTTTGCGAAAAATCTACGGAGAGTTAATTATTTGAACGCAAAAAACTTCTTAATTTTAATGTATTTTTAACACAATCAATGATTAAGGATTTAGTTTCTGTGGTCGGAGTCGGAAAATGCGGAATACGTGCCCTGCTCTAGTTTCTGCCTAGTCTTTATAAAAACACTTCCTAACAAAAACATGTTTACTTCTTTTTATTCACACCCTTACTAAAAACAGATTTGCTAAATCAATCGTTAGCTACATTTTCTTCCCATCACTCTAACTAAGCCCGGACACAAAAAACAACTCAACTCAACCCGGAAGTTAGCATCATAAAAACACTTCGGCAACACTCCACTCCCGGCGACCATGTGCTTACCTCCTCGTACCAGTTGTTTAGACAGTTTATTACGCACACTTTAAAGAATGTCCCCGGAACGTGACGGGAATCTGACATCGCCCCCTCATATAACACTCGACCAGGGGCCCATAAAGAAAAAAGACAGAACTTTTGATTAGCAAAAGTCTGGTGGCGCACAAAAGTAGGAATGTTTAGTCTGGGCAAAGGTTTTTCCCGCTCTTTTATGGCCGGACAAAGAGGGCTCATAAAGGGTCCCTCGGAAGGAACCGGAAATTAAATTTCGATCCAGACTTCCGGAAATCGGGAACGTGACTCCGCCGATGGGAATCGCCAATCGACCCTTCCGATTTCGTAAACGAGTGCTGCCAAACGACGCGATACAAATCGCGGGACGTGGGCTGTCGGCGGTCCCCGTTAATGCTCAAGGGAGGCGATCGAAGAAAAAAGTTTTTTTTTTTTTAGTTCGATGTCACGAATTGTTTTCCGACTGCTTGGGCTATTTTTTTCTCTTTCTATTTTAGTAAGCTACTTGAGAGAGGAGGAGAGGTCAATTTTCGTAGATTCAATTATCCGTTTTAGACTTATTGAGACTAACTTTTCCATATTGGCTTCATTTACATGCTTTTCAGTCAATTTGTAATTTTTTTAAAGGAAAAACCGAACAAGATAAGAGTAGTTTATTAAATTATTACATTTTATTGCAAGTTTTAACTAATGTTAAAAATGTAAATTTGATTTCAAATACATTCATATGAATGCAAAACATACTTGCTCAGGCTCACCTTAAACAAGTTTTGAGGAAAGGATAGGCTTTTATTAAACTTTATTTTTTGCCTAAAATCAATTAAATTTAAAGTAAGAAAACTAAATTTTAAACTTTTATATGGGTGAAAAAATATGGCTAAAATAAGTTCGTAAATGAAAGAAAACAGTATTAGTACAATACATTTTTAAATAAGGGGGTATGCATACAAATATAATTTTAAATTTTGTGATATGATTTTTAATATTTTTAAAGTTTTTAAAATATTTAAATGATAATTCTCCTATGGGCGAAGAAAATACTTTAAATTTAATTTATATGCAACAATAATTCATTCAGGATTTTTTTAAATTAAACCATGAATAACATTCAATAGGGTACATTTCAGAAATTTAATTACTTCATTTTTAGTAGATTACAGTAACTATATTAGGATTCAATGTAACCACTTTTTTTAACTATCTTCCAATGCATTTATATTTTTCCTAAAGGAACTGCGTAAAACGACAAAATTTTACTATAAATACATTTCCCTCCTAAAATTTTTGAGTAAACTATTTAACTGGCACTTGACGTATATTTCTTGCAAAACATCTGTTTTAAGCCCATATCTTTACAGTTACCATATTTTGTAAGTTTCTTCAGTAAAAGATACAGCGATCGATAAGACCACGTAGGTATTCCATCTTTTAGAGACTTCACAAATTGAACAGAACTTGTCAGAAAAATTTCTCACAACGGAATCTTGCTAAAAGTATAGAATTCAGTTCTATTCCACTCAACACCCTGGGCCATGAAAAAAAAAATGTTCTTTTACTTCACTGGGATGGAGAAATAGAAAGATATAAACTGAATTTTCTCGCTAAGAATTTTTCTCCCATTTTACAAAAGAAGCGAGATATAGCAAGCACCCTCTTGAATGCTTTCCTTTTTTCTCTTTAGTTGCCAGAACCCTGTTTCCCATTTCAATGAGATGCTTGACATTCAAGTCAATGACCAGGAAGATGCATTAAGACTTAACTTCTTTTCTTTTCTGTGAGAGAAGCGGCGGTGGTCCTCCTTATTCGTGATATATTTTCGATTATTACAAACAAAGCGTTGAAGCTGTAGTAGAAGATGCAAATGATTTTTATTTGAATAAAACACAAACAGCATAAAGAATTGTTCCACCTAGGATTTAAGTGTAATAATGGGGATATTATTATTATTGTATTTTAAGGCCCAGGTTTAGGATTTTTGCCACCCTATTCTAAACTTGCTGTTCCCTTACTTTTAACTTTTAGAAAAAGGCAGTTCTTTTGCATTGATTTTTAGCAGAAGTCAACGTTTTTTATTGTTCTTATTTTAGATAAAAAAAAGCCACATTTTCAACAAAAATAAGTATGAATCCAGGCTATAAAACAATAGACAAAAGTAAAAATGTAAATTTGTTTAGTTTTTTTAAGCATCAGCTTACACGAAATTTTATCGTCTGAAAATTGTATGACTTATAATAACATTTCTAAGAAATAAAAAATTATAACTATTCCATCAAAATATAAAATTCATTCAGATTGTTCCTAAAATTTACGAAAAATATAGTGCGAAATTCATAATAATTCAACATTTATATCTAAAAACTTATGGAATAATATTGATAAAGCATTGCTTGAACTTGGTTTTAAAACTCAACTATCTAAAACTCTACTAAAAAATTATAATTATTCTTTTTTTAGTTAAGACACGACTTATTATTTAGAGAGACTTCAAAATAAAGGATCGAAAGTGTGAGTTAAACCCAGCCTCATGAGTTTGGCTTGAAGGTTGGAGACAGTTTTGAGATCTAGATTTCCTGCTGATTGCATGGAAATATATGCGCATGGGTGAGAAGGTTCGAAAAAAGTATGGAATACAAAATTTAACATGGAATGTTTCGAATTTCAAATATAATCTCAATTGTACTATTTGAGAATCTGGAATAGTATTTGATGGTCATCGTAGAACAGTGTTTCTCAACCGGTGGTTCGCGAATCCCTGGGAATCCCTGGCACCTTGATTTGTTTTCCTAACCCAAGTGGTTCGCCCGAAATCTCAACAGAAGCGGATTTTTCCTTGACTGTAAACTGTGCATAATTCTTCTTATTCCAATAAATATACTTATGCATTATATTAGCTTTTATCATTTCAATGAATCAGTTAATGGGATTTTAATTCCCAATCAAAGTAAAAAAAAGACCTTATACCAATTATTGATTTTTATGTTAGTTTTTTCCTTTTTAAATTAAATAATAACCGTGAAGAAAATAACTAAACCAAAAAAATGTAGTTTTGTTTAGTTATCACTGTTAAGCAAAATTGTTTCCTATTGTGTGTATTAGTACGCAACTGGTCAACATATTTTAATATAAAGCAAATGGAAATCACCTCATGAAGCGCCTATCAGAGAAGAATGTGAAAATGATTTTAGAAAATGTAAGCTTTTATTGAAGAACAGAAAAGCCAACATCATCCAATCCTTCGCCAAAGCCTTTGGATTCTTTGAAAGAATTCTCTAAAGAATAAACTCCAGTGAGAAATATTCAATAAAGTTTCGGGAATAAGAAAAATGCCCTCTCAGCGTATTTTTTGTTACCACACAAATTTCCATTTCCAAACATTTTGCGTCTTTTATCTTTTATATCAATTTTCAACACTTTAATTTCCTTAGATTTGTCTAACCAGCAAATATCAAGAGGAAAATGAGTTTTTGTTCGAGGAGAACTTTCTTCGAAATATTTTTAAGGAGTAATAATGGAAATTCTCTTTCTGTGGGATTTAGTAGAAACCTTTTAATTTTGTTGTGAAACAAGATGATTAAGGATGTTTTTTAATATTTTTTACTGGTTGCATGTTTGGTTGGAAGTTAAATGAGTTTAATAAGAATTTTAGTCAAAAATTGCATTCAATCATGAAAATAATTTCAAAATTAAACCCATAAATATGTTAATTAAATTATATTAAGATAAAGAAAAAAAAATATTTGAATTAAGAATTGAAATGCTTTATTGTATTTGCTATAATTTCATTTTAGCTAAAGAAAGCTGCTTGATGTTTGCTGAGTACATAAGTTACGCAACATAGACTTTGTACTAGTCTTCTTTTCTTAATGTTTTATGGAGGTTTTGAAACATTTAGAATGTTTTTTTTTTTTTTTGTTTTAAAAAAAAATCAATCACATTGAACTGTTTTTTTTTTTTTTTTTTTTTTTTTTTTTTTTTTTTTCAAATTCCTTTAAACTTTAGTACGCTATGAAAATATTACTATTGTTTTAGTCGGCATTTAACTAAAAGATTAGGTAGCATAAAATATAATAAAAGCTTTTATAATAAATAAAGGCGCTTGGAGCACACAAAACATTTGCTTAGGTAAATTTTCAGGCATCATGTAAAATATTTCCATGCGCTTCTAGGTTTAAAAACGTGAAAAATGTAACTGATGGATATTTTCATATACGTATACGTCTTATACGTATAAAAATTTTAATATTTTTACAAAGTTGAGTTATCAGTTGTGCAAATACATAAAAAACGAGGTGATGCTTTATCATATGGCTTTAGTATAAAAGACTTTAGGCTAAGAAGGTATAAAGTATAGAAGAATATAAAATTAATCCTTAAATAAAGGGATTTTTTTGCTTTACAAATAGAGCGCTTATATTCTCAGGTTTTTAAATTTTTACCACACTAGGTAGTAATAATTAGAGTCTGGAGCAGAGGACAAACAATGTTACTGAACTGTATTTTATCATTTCTCTATTATTATCAGATATGTATTTTATGGAATAATTATAAAAGTATTGAAACAAACTTAATATACTCATTTTGTTGGATGTACTATTTTTCACTATATTTTAAAGGGTGTTTTTAAATTTCTTTATTTGTAAATTTAAAAAATACCATAATTTATGAACAAAATTTTATGAAGATTTATTTTTATAGAAACTTTGAAACGCATGATTCATATTTAAACTTTTTTTGTAATCATTCTCTATATTTACTACATTAATGTAATATTTTCTTTCACTATATTCTTTTATTCCTCTAACAGTTACTCTGATAAATTTGATAAGCTTTCTCAGAAAGAAAAATGTAGACATTTTTTTTTTCTAATTTTTCCCACTTATATCAAAATGAAGAATTTTTATAATTTAAATCTACTCTATTTTTCTAACGATATGCATACTTGTTACATTCAAAAATTACATAAATGTTACAAAACTTGGAACGTAAAATTTAACTGAGTTAAATTATTTTTTTTTCCTAATACGATTATTATAAACATGAATGTAATTTAATTTAAATATGTGTTTCCAGACTCACAAGAAAAGTAATTTTTTTAATTCATTTTATTCAACTCAAGCTAATATTAGCTTCAGTTGAATCACATTTAATACGAATTTGATAAGGTATTGAATTGAATACGTATGTGATTTGAATTTGTTGAATTTTGATACGGAATACAATATATAGATTGTATTCCGTATAACACATAATTTCCTTCACTATACCTGACGTTCTTTCAAATTTAAAGGCCTTGACCTTAACGGAATTTTCCGTTTATCCTGTATAAAAATATTTATTTTCATGACAATTGTTTTAATAGAACATCGTTAAATTAGTATTCTGTTAATTTATTAAAAATCAGGTGCTCTAAACTGATAATATTCACGTGACTTTTTTAAGGTGCTTTTAAACTTAACAGAACTGAAAACAAGAAAAAATGAAACCGACATTTCAGATTTCCATTTTTCGATCGCAAAATTAATTAACTTTCCCCAAACAAATTAGAATACTTCTGATTTTGAAGAATAAAGGAAACCAAATGAATAATTCCCCCTCTTTTGAATCTGAATTAATTATGAAGGAGTTTTTATGGGGACTTCTAATCACATTCAAAAATAAAACCTCCTCTCCAGGGTTCTTTTTAGAAACTTTTATTCCAAGGAATCGGGGCATCACAATATTTTGAAAGTAAAAGAAACTCGGAAGAGATAGGGAAAACTTATTTTTCAAACTGGTCCCCAGGAATATAGGAAAGGAAACTCCCATTTGTCATACTGACACTATTCTTCACACAGGTCTGTTTTTTTTTCTATGACAAACTTCACATTCTGCCATCGATCCTTCGAAAAAGCTTTCTCTTTTAAAATAAATATTCAGTTCGGTATTCTCATTTAAATGCCGATTTTAAAACGAAGAATAAGTAGCCTCGCAATGCAATTAATATTTTTTTTTCTTATCTGGTAACTTTTTTGATGCATTGTTTCTGAGAACAAAGTTTGAAAGAATTGAATAAATTCTTTTCAGATATAACTGTCTAATATTTTGATGCTTGACATTTTTTATGTTCTAATTTTTCATTGAAAACTACTTTTTTATAACAATTCAAATGCCTTGGTTTTGGGTTTCGAACAAATGATATGGAAAAAAAGAGTTCACATTTTTAATGAGGATCCCATGATATTTTTCCTGTATATTATAAAACATTTTCAGTACTTCAAACTATGGATGGATTTGTATATATTGGACAAAAATGTTTTAAAGCATTTTGTATAATTTCAATAAATTATGATTTTTCACCTAAAAAAATTACAATTGACCATGGTATATAAATAAATATGTGTGGTTATGAAGGTTGACTTTAAATGCAGATATCTTTGTGGGTTTTAGGTACACAAGTTAAAAGCCTTTTTACGCATTCATGATTTTCTCACAGATTAATTCCGTAAGCTAGAAAACGGAATTTTACGGTGAAAATTTTCTTGAATTCATGCATTGTATTCTTATGCCTAACACGAAACGTAAACTTTTCATATTGAGACTACAAATGTGTTTTTCTTTCAGGGTTAAAGTGTGATAACTTAAAATAAATAAAGTTTTACAATCATTTAAAAGTGAATACACATTTTAAATGTCATTAAATAATCACACCAATTAAAATCCACAAAAAAAAAGCTTTCTTCCGACGTGCAAGTCCAAAGAAATAGAAAAAACTAATTTGTAATTAACATTATTAAAAAATACTTTCGCGAAAAAGTACTTTTAAATTGTTTTGGGAAATCCATATTAAGAACTAAGTTAGCACTTTCAAAAAATCTTAAAACTATAAGATTGATAATTATTAGGTATGTACTAGTTTTTATATTTTTAAACACATTGAAATCATACGACGCAACGAAAATATCGGACGTTTCCTCAAATGATGGCAATAATCCGGCAACAACGCTGCCGGGCAATTTCTAGTTTTTGAAAAAAAAATTACAGTGTAATTGATAATAACAATGAAGAACAGTTGAGAAATATGAAGTCATACTTAACAAAGATGATGGCTTTGAATCCGAGATGTTTGTGATGGTCCATGCTTTAATCCCTGGAACACCTAGGAAATACAACGAATTGTTTTTGAAATAAGTAATACTGTGTGAGCTATTTATCCTTATTATGCATAAGACTATCATTCTCATAAGATCCCTCATATCCAGTGTTTATTAATTAAGTAAAGTTTAATAATAATGATATTCTTTATAGACGAAATGAAAAAAAAATATACAAATTAAATAAACTATGATACACGTCATTATTATTTAAATGGAAAAAGAACTTGACTTTACTTTTACTTGAAGAAATATCATGACTTAATAAATTAACAATTAAAAATAAAAATTTAAAGAAAATAAATTTTTTAGTTAACTATTTTAAAAACTAAAGAATTATAATACATTTTTTAAAATAATATTGTGTTAAATTTTATTTATTTTTTGTAAACTCACTAAAGATAATTTTCTTATGACCTACATCAAAAAGGTTTCATTAAATACTACCAAACATAAAAAATACCATAGACATTCACAAAAGGGAAAATATGATGATGAAACTGCTTCTCCCTTACATTATTCACTCAAAAAAAAACATTACCACGAAACCAACCAACAAAACAGAATCAAATTCCCCCAACACAACAACAAAGAACACTTTTTCATAAACCGTTACCTGGCGTCCCGCCTTTTCCAGGAACTCCCTTCTTGCCCCTGGGACCCGGCAATCCTGCAAAACACAAGAAAAGGCGTAAATATGCAACCTCCACCCTCACATAGAAAAAAAATCACAACATGCCAGAGGACACTCTAAAAAAGCGGCGAAATTTTCACAAAGAACGCAGATTATTCGAGAAATTCTCCATCGCCCGGTCCATTTTTCACATCGCGGGGAGGTTTTGATTCTCCCTGGCTCGTTTAATCTTTCAAGATTCTCTCTTCCATTCAGCCGTGCCGCTCTATTTCGGACATTTTTTTTCTCTTTTTGATACTTTATAAACGATTCCACGCGGTTTACGTTTAGATACGGGGGCGGTTCCGCGTTCAGATGAATCGTTTATCTCCGTGGCGTGTTTGGTTTGGGGCTCGGATCGCTCGTAATTTTGCGCTTTTGAAGCGCGCTTGCTTCGTTCTGGGAGATGCCTCGAGAATTTTAATGATCCGTCCTTTGATATGTCATTCATGTAAATAGAGGCAGTTTGGGAAATGGTTTTGGCTTGAGGCTTTTCACCGTGAATGTCGTGTATTTGATATTTTAGTATCAAAACCAAGGCTCTTTTTATGGATATGCGGAATATTTTTGTAACGAAAGGATTTAAATTACTTTACGGTGGTAAAAGTTTCCAGAAATCTTAAGAGACAGCATGCATCTTGCTACCTATATTACAACAATTTCACATTCAAGATGTTCTTATGACAGTTTGCTTATTTTAATGGGCATGATATAAAATATTATAGATTCAACAACCTACTGAAAAGGTTACTCCTATCTTAATTAATCATTAGTCTCACAAAAAAAAAATAAGGACGTGGGGAGCCTAGTGGCCGACATCAGCTTCGGGATCGGAGGTTCCCGGGTTCGATTCCCGACACCACTGAAGACCCTGAATGAACACCACTGAAATTAATCATGACGAGTGGGTGGCCATGTCCGCCAGATTATTTACCAGAATTTATGAATTTATTGAAAATATTCAGAGTCTTATTTTTTTCAAATGATATGTATTCTTCTAGTTATACATTTTAGTAATTTTATATTGTATATTGTGAACTAAATTTGGGGATATTTTGTAATCAGATGTGCATGTATGTTGTATGCATGCTGTATTTAATCTTCAACTAAATAAAAAAAACCATTGAAGACCCACCGAGTATTATGCGGAGTACATGCTCGTTAGATCTGTGAGTCCTAAACTCTTGTATTTGGTCATGACCCAATTTACCATGGGTCCAGGTCGTCTGGAGATTATTTCCCTCCCCTTCAGAGACATGGCAAAATTGTGGAGGTTGGGATAGATCCGATATCATCCGAGGCTTAAGTCGGATTCCTGTCATTGCCTCACTTTCTCAGGAGCCGCACCCCCTTTGCCTTAAATCCTGTACGCTTTGCGGATGGAGCTTGGATATTCCAAGTGGCATAAGAAAAAACAACACAAAAAATACTTGATTTTAATTTGTAACTCTTATATTTAATTAACTCACTTGTTAGTCGGTATGTTAGGGGTAAAAAATGACCGAAAACTGGAAGATGTGACAGAAACATGGAACTTTCAGGGATGATAGAAAATCATATAAGAACCAAAAAATCGATGGAGCCTAAAACTTTATCAACACGAGTCTAAACAACTTTTACCTTTTTTACTGAGATTCCAGGAAATATTTCTTAATTAGATTACAAAAGAATAAATTAAGGAGAAATATTTAATGATGACAAAAATAAACACTGATGAAAACCAATTTAAAGAATAAACAGATTAATTCCTAAAAATACTACTAAGTAATTGTAGAATCTAAAACTTAAAAAAATGAAATTTCCAATGAAAAGACTCTTAAAGGAATATTTTTGATATCGAATTTTTAAAAAGATTATGTAGGCTCAAAAATGAGAGGAGACTAGAATAATTCAATAAGGTAGAAAAGATTAAAGTTTGATAAATTAGGTTTTTGTGGCATTTCATTTTTGTTTTGCATTTGCTTTTAAATTCATTGAGTTAATTGTTAAGATATGTACTTTTATTTTTTTTTTATTCTACAAAGCAGCGTTTCAAATCATAATTCGAATTTAATTTGACAAATGAAATACAGAAAGGATAAAAATAATAATGACATTCTTTTACGGTACCGTATGATCACCGATTACAATGTTGCCAACAGGGGAAAAACCGCTGAGTGTTCTTCCCCTCCTTTCCCTAACACTGCATTAAAAACATTATTGAAAAACTAGTATAATTCAAGTCCAAATTAGAAGGTATAAAATAGGAAGTTATAATAATATGAGCTTCCTTATGTGTTTGTATTCTACCAGTTGAGCTGTTGAGGCGCTGAAATAATTGGCTGAAAACTCATAATATTAATTTTACTTAATCAAGTTTAGGAAAGAAAATCCATTTGAAACAATTTTAACTTAGTCTTGAAATTGAGCCTTTTAAAAAATTACAAATTTTTCAAAAACAAAACTGCACGCTAAACAGCAACATTTCTCGTGTCATAAATGAAAAACAAAATGGCTAACATCCCGAACACACACCCTATCCCCGAATAAAACAAACGCTTCTAAATCACCCAGCCGGATTATATTCCGGACAACCATAAGCATTTAACTGTAATCATTATTATTATTATTACCACCACCGCCACCCAACTGCTATTAACTTTTACTCATAAAAGCTAACAGCAAAATAACGACTTAAAGCACAATAACAATTACTACGAGCATCCCATCGGTTAACATGCAATTATTCCCGGAAAAGACCACTGGCCGCTGGCGGGGAATTTATATAACCTCTAATCTGAGCCAAGTGAACGGATAAAACTTCCGCTCGGCGTAAAAACCTCCAGCTCCTTTCATTTATTTTTCACGCCCCGGCATGCTCCTTGCATCACTCGAGAAGGTTCAATGGGAATTTAGGAGTTAGAAGCCCCCTCTTAATGGGGGCTCTATTTCCTTTTACGACAGACGGATCCGGTTTTTATGAGGAGCCCTTGCAAAACACCATCAGAGAGAGTCTCATGGTTTTTGCCCGAGGGCGGTCTAATAGGAAGCTCAGGCTTTTCTATGGGAGATCTCACGGCGAGGAAATAATCTTCGGTTCGCTCATCATAAAATCCAGTGTTTTTATGGGGGAGAGTTGAGAATGGACTTCTTAATCGGGATGTGTCGTTTTTGTTAAGTTTTTAGGTTTTTAAAAATCGGGGAGGTGTTTGGTGGAGTCGTAAATTAGCCATTTATGGGTGATACTTCTTTAGAGGTGCGTATTTTTAAAATTGTGGTCGTGTCTGTCGAGGTTTTATGGAACGAAACGCGTTCTTATCTTGATAGGGTGTTGGGGAAAATTTGAATTTACGTTGACTGTTTTGAAACGGTAGTCGTATTTCAAATTCGGGCATGAATGTTATTTCTTTCATCTTATAAATGTAATATATTGAAATAGCTTCTTTTAATGGTCTAACAATATCCATGCAATGCAATATTTTTCCTAAATTACAATGTCGGGCTTCTTAAAACATATACAGAGTGTTTCAATTTGAGTGTCCAATTGACTAACTTTTTATATATTTTTCCTAAACACCCTACGTATTTCCAATTGCGAATTTTCTTAAAAGGTGAAAATTAAGATGGGACTAGTTTCAACTCCTGGTGGGTCAACTTAAGAAAATGCAGGAAATAAATTTTTATACGGCCTCCGTAGCTTAAAAGTTCCAATTAAAAAAAATTCTAAACTCACTGAGATATTAAAATTTAAAATTGGTGACTTAAACCACTTTATAACACCCTTTTTGAGAGCAAAATAGGGTTCATCCACAAATCTGAGTTTAACCTGTTTTCATATAGTAATGAAAGGAATAAATTCAAAAATTCATTTGTGGCAACCCCAAAAAAATTAAACACGCATCAGAGTTTTGAAGATATTGAGAGATAGTTTTTATGTCTTATTCACAGGAAATAATAAAGAAAATTTTGCTAATTGGAAGTTATAAACTACGGGGGCCGCCGGCCGTTTAAAAATTTACTTTCTGCATTTTCTTAAGTAGACCCCCATGGAGTTGAAACTAATCTCAGCTAATTTTTCACCTCTTAAAAAGAAAATTTGCATTTGGGGGTATTTGCCTGAGGGAAATATAAAGTTAGCCTATGGGACACTCAAATTGAGAAACCCTATATTGTAAAAAGGAGATTAATCTCAGACTAATACTTAAAAAATATAAGTATGAAAGAGTGTGTTATGGTATTTTTGATGTTTACTTCATATTTATTTTAGTTTTCCTTTAAAGTTTTACAACTTTGCTGAGACAAAATTAGCATAGTAAGCTATTACTCAATATTTTTTATTTCATAATCACGCAAAAGAAAGTACATTTTGAAAGAATATTTTAGCTCATTAAATTTTCTATACAATATAAGTATACAAAAAATTCTTCATGGGTATGCTTGATGATTTTGAGCGGATATTCAAACACCTATCACTTTGGTGTTCTTACATTGTTTAATTTTAACAAGAGGCTTCAAAGAAACACGTGTTACTTTCCAGAAAATCCCACACCCGTCGTGAAACAAAAGCAGCTACGTAGTAATAAGTGAAAATAAAAAAATAAGGGAAGTGTTTTGACAGGAAATTTTTTAGTTATATCTTGATGAGTTGGGATAGACTACTTAATTGGTTTTAGAATTGAGTTATGTATTAGGGCGATGCTTATTTCAAAATATAACGGATCAAATTTAGAAAAAATGGACTAAAAATTATAAATTCAAGTTGAAGAAAAAAATCCAATAATAATTACAATCTTATCAGGTTTATAAAATTGGTTCACTTCTTACGAACTAAAAATATCAGTTTTCCCGCTAAAATGTTTTGAATACAAAAGAAATCGCAAAGATTTTTCTAACATTGTATGTATTAATAATTTTAAACTTATTTACCTATATTAGTTTCCCATTCATTGATCATAAAACTGTTTACCCATCATTTTCAATTTATAGTATAAGAACAATGTATCTCAAATGACTTCAAAAGATTTAAGAGCAGATATTCACTTATTATATTCTTTGTTCTGACTTTTATTATAAATTTAGAAAACATGGTTTATTAACGGAATGAAGCTAAGAACTACAAAAGAGAATAACAACCGCCATCAAGGGACATTACAAATACCCCCTTACATTTCAAATAATTCATAAACCACTTCATTGCGCATGAAGTCAAATAATCTCACAACAGAAACATTCCGAACAAAGCGTTCAGACCAATTTGTTGCTCCATAATCCTCCCAATAAATTCCCATTTAATTCTCAAGCATTCCATCTCGAGTACTAAATACCGAAAGTAATTCAGAAACTTAATGATATCGAATAAATTAATCCCCATACACAAATTTTAGCCTGCAACCCAATTGCAAAGCACAAGCGAAAACAACCGGACCCTGAAAACCAAAGCTTTTACTCCTTCACACCGCATGCTCAGGTAAATTAATTAATTATAGAAATCGTCCATAACCGTACCCATATCTATTGAAGCTCTGTGTCAATAATTATCCCTTTCCCAGCCCAAGTGCGCTCATATAATACTCGGTGCATTGAATCTCTTTAATCTACGCCCATAATCTATGCATCTAATCTACTATTCTGTAATATCCTGGCTGCAGTAAATTAGGCGCTTCATCACCAAGGCCGATTGCAAAGAGATTGTAGATTTAGAGATTCTCTTCTCGAGGATTTCTGGGGTAAAAGGGGGATTTAGTTAGGAGTTGCATTTATAAAAAGGTGTGTATTCTGTTGCGTTGGTTTAAAGGATTTGAGTGTGGTTGTAAAAATGGCTTATGTTAGTTTTTATCAGTTTTTAAAGGACCAAATTATTAGGATGCTTCATGAATCTATGGACTAGTTCTCAAGATTATGCAAAAGGCATGTATTTTGCTTTGATAAATTATCATGAAATAAAGTTAAAGATTACAATTATCTTTGGTTAAAAATTATCTTAATAATCTTTTTCTTTCTCTTTTGAAGAAAGAATTAAAAAATATATTTCTTATTACAATAGGTAAGTATAGAATGTCAATTTTTAAATATTCTTCACTAAGTAGGCAGGTATTAGGGTATTTTTCATCATTAGTCTATATTTTTTTTATCGCTTTGTAATTTTATAAAACATTATTTACATATTTCTTTAACATCATAAAAATTAAAATTGAATAAAGAAAGACAGTATAATTTACTTTTCCGAGTATTTATAAGAAGATGAGTACCCACATAAGTTTGAATTATTAGATGATGAAATAACAAATTCACAAGTTGAAAACAAAAACTAAATGATCCCCCCCCCCAAAAAAAAAGTAGTGCCATTTGTTCACGCATATTCATATCAGTTCTGGATGACATACCTCCACATGATGAGATAAAAAGGATGCAGTTAAAAGTAATAAGAAGACGGCAAAATAAATTTATTGAAGCTTATCACTTTCATATAACCCATTTTTATGCGCTATTATTTCCTACATTGAAACCACATTTGGTCACGTAATAGTGCGTAAAAGGTATTCTTATCTCCCAATATATCAGAAAACGTAAGAGTTCACCGCTTTTAAAATGTGATTTTTATCTCTAATGGCCCTATTTTCTAGAATATAGCTGGATATTGAAATCCTCGCTTTGAAATACAGCTAAAATTTTGAAAGTTACTTTGGTTTTTTTCTTAGAATGTAATAGTAAATGCATTTCAGCATCATGATAAAAAGTTAGAAAATGTGCAATCTTTAATTTACTAAGATTATGTTTTATGATATTAACCAGTACCCAATTTTATAACTACATAATCCACCTAAGCATTATTATTATTTCGTATTTTTCTCTGTATTAAAAATGATTATTTTGATGTTATAGTAAAAACATCATAACTTCAGCATTTTCTTTTCAATAACAAAATTTTAAACTATTAAATGGGCAAATTATGAATCATGATCACTCTTGAAAACTTTCTCAAGCATGAAGTTTTATTGAAGAGGAGACACCCAATTACGAAACTTGAGAAGAGCTTTTATTTAAAATATAATGTTGAGCCTCAGAATTTCAAAATAGTACTAAAAGAAAACTCTTTGCTTGTTTGATTTCCTTTCGTTCACAGATTGATGAAAAACATAAAGGAGAATATTTTATTTTAAACCGGTTTTATTTTAGAAATAACTTTGAGATAAGTTCTGATTTCATCTTTCAGTAAGAACTTGGTTGCTTACTAAATTCAAGCATGGTAAATTAAAATTTTTATTCTGTCAAAAGCACATAACGTGTTAAACAAAAATAGCCAATTATCTCAGGATTTTGGGATATTTTTTTAGGTAAATCATCATTCTTTTATTAGAAAGTAATATTGAGTTAGCATGCAACGTGCAGACGAAACCGCCTAAAAAATATGCTTCTTAAATAGGGCTTGTTTAGGGATTGATAGGGATCTTGATAGGGATTTTGTTAAAATATTAAACTTATGATGTTTAGCGTTTGTTATTCATTAGACATTATGTTAGAACAGCTATTTTTATTCATTTTTCGATTTTACATTTTTTAGAACATCCACAGTGAACCAGCTCAACTAAGTTATGGTTTAGAGGCATAGTTATAAACAAATATGCAATTTTAGTTATTTTAGAAAAAATCTTATTTAAGAGTTTATCATAATTCTAAATCACGCACACCCCACTATCTTTATGCAGGCATTTTCCTTTAGTTCCACATAAGAATATTAATTACTGTCCAATTTTCCATCACTAGAAGGCTATGCAACTCATATCACCGCCTTATAACTACACCGAAAAAAATCCAATTTTATGCAAAATTAGGTATTACTTTTAATTAAACACCCATATATCTAAACAAGTAAAAACTAAAATACTGTTTTAATATAAATGTATTTGATATCTATCTATATAACAAAAGTTGTGAATCCTGCAAACCAAAAAATTTTCAATTCTTGTATTAATTCCCAAGCTTTTTTCATAAGAATGCAAATATGTGTATCAAGATAAAAAAAAAAAAAACACAATAACCTTAATTAAAATAATCCATAACACGAGAAAAGTTATTGACTTGGCCATTCGCAAGTAATTAAACTCAAACCATCAACAAGTACAAAGGAACAAAGCATAACAAGGTATTAATGTCACATTCTCTTGGATTCCATATATAGTGCCCATTACTCAAGAGCTCAATCATTACGTAATGAAAAGAGGGTTATGGAACGCCCTAACCACCTGTTGTTGTAGGGAATATTTCCCTAGAATCCATCATTACAGTTCGTTGTCTGCCGCTACGAATAGCCATCAATATTCTTTTGAATAGAAACCCAAACCATTTGCTAAGAAATGGATCTTTTCAAACCTGTATGGAGCCCATTTAGATTTATCAAATGACACATTCTCAATCTTTCACTTAAATATCTTTCTATAGATATTTTTAAACCTATTTTTGTATTTTAAAAAGAAGTAAACATTTGGAATACTTTCTAAGTTTTGTTAAAAATTGGTTTTCTATTCTCTTCCACTTTTTTACTTATTACTATTTCTAAACACTGATATTTTATCTTCGAGTTGTTGTTGGCTTAAAAAATCCTTCCTGAAGTATACCTAACACCAAATAACCTTTTCTAACTAAAACAATTAGGAGCATTTTAACGCCTAATGTTTTAAAATAATGTTTTTAAAAAGTACTTAAATTTTGAGGGTTTTTTTTAAAGGAAACAGTTTCAAAGAATTTGTTAATAATGTAAGGCAACATATCTAACATTCTTATACTAGAAATTAGGCCTTCCTATTTTTATAGATTAAATTACTATGTGTACAAAATTGCTCGATGTTCTCCGTATTTAAATTATTCATCTACTTATAAAGTTCCAATTACTAATAGTAATAATAAATAATAATAGTTAATAGTAAATTAGACCTCGGTGTATTGAAAGAAAATTGATACTTTTATATGTGATTGGTTTGGTTATATTATTAATTAGCATATTTTATGCATGATTTAAAGTTTAATTACAAAGTATATTGTTAGGTAACCTTAATGGTATAAATTAAAGTAGTGCAGTAAAAAGTTTCCATAGATGTTTTGACAGGCAATTCAGATAAAGTCATGGAAATTGAATAGACGTTATATAAAGTAACTTTTATATCAGATAAGGTTTATTTAGTGAATAATAAAGTTATATGTAATCTCCTTTTGCAATCATGTTTAACACATCAATGACAAATACTTTTAACAATCAAATGTATACATTTGGAAGTTATATTAAAAAACATGAAGTAGTAACATAAATTATTGTTCTGTTAAGGACATTCAAAAAATCGCAAGACATTAAAATTAATTTTTAAATAAATTAAGGTGATTGGAATAAAAAATTGTGCGGGCACAAATTATATAATCATTTTATTAACTTTGTGTTATTTCATTTTAATTTAATGTAACTGGGAAATAAAATACATGAGTTAAATAGAAAACTACATCAAATAACTGAAAGCACCTTACAATCTATTAAGTAGAAAATCTATTTTAATTGAAATTAACAAATTAATTTAAATAATATGAATAAGAGTTTCAGAAATGTTTCATAAAATAAACACATTAATATTTGGAGGTAGTTAGATAGTAGGAGAGATTATTTTTTAAAATAGTAAAATTCTGAATAGGTCCATGGAATAGGTATAGACTGAATCTCTAAAACAAAAACCATCCGACAATCTGAATCTATCCCTCCTACTGTTTTCATCAAAACACATAATTCATACGCGAAATGGGATGAAAACATTTCTCCTTCACATTTAAATTCAATGCATTCGGCAAAAGAATCTGTTAAACTATTGATAGCTTAAATATTTCTTCGAAACCCTATCATCCACAACTCCCATCATCCCGAGGACAGCGAACAAGAAAACCGATACACGGAATCTTCTCAACTGGGGGAAGAAGATCTTGGCGAAATGAAGGAACAAATTCGCGAGTGAATTAATAAGTATTTTTGGGGAACGGCTTTGTGATGCAAATGGGAAGGGCTATGTGCAGCTGTGGAAAGCTCGAGAAACATAAAACTAAATTGAATTTCACTCCCCAGTGAATAATGACTACCAGCGTAAAAAAAACAGAGCGCTCACGATTTTCTGCCCTTCTTGGAAAGTAATAGGAGTATCCCGAGAAAGTTTTCCCTGTAAACCAAATATTGAATTTCAGTACCGGTAGGAATGGGAGGTAATTTGTATTCATTGTGTTTCCTTAGGTGTAGACTAGTTTCGGAGAGATTATGACACAGCGGCTGGGGAATCAATGAACTGCTATATTTAAACTCGATTCCGTTAGATTTGGAAATTTGGGGGAGAGGGAATGGGAATGGTGAGAATGAAGAACAAATGCATCGATTTCTGTATTTCAAAAGTAAATTGTATTGGGGATGGTGTTTAATTGGAGAAATAAATGAATTATGTGACCCGAAGTTCAGTGATAAATTGAGTTATGAATTAAATTTAATATCCCTTTGTTATATTAAAGCATGGGGAGAAGTGAACAAATTGTTTCAACTTCTTTATGGCTCACCAAATGCTTAAAACTTTTTATAAATTGCATTCTTTAAATTTCATAAGCCGCATTTTAACACTAATAAAAATCGTGGTTGCTTTCCAAGAGTATAAAAAAAATATAACATTGTTGTAAAAGGTTTGACATTTCCCATTATAAAATGTTTGAACTTGTAAAAAGTTTATTAAGCTTGTAAAAAGAATCTTTAGTCATTTTTTTTTTGCTTAATTTGGGAATATAAAAGTACTAGTTTATAGGATAGTAATTATTAACTGCCACTACCTCCAAATTTTCTCGATTAAGTTATTTTGACGCGACAATCAATAAATTCTTCGGACTTAAAACACTTTCAGCAGACAAAGTTTGTTCAATCGAAATATCAACCATTTCAAAATTAAAGTAGGTAAAAGAATTGAGTATACATATCCATTGCGTTTATGATTAGTTTTTAGCCCATTAAAAGATTTTGAAAGGAAACAGACCATAAAAATGGGTAAAACAAATTTCCATTACATGGCACTCTACTCTTAATATGCATTGTATAAATCCACACCATTTAATTTAACCCCATGTTAAAAATTTTTCGCGTTCCTTTTTCCCTACTTAAATGAAACTTGCCATCCTAAATAGATGACAAATTCTATTAGACGTTCTCAAAGTGAAAAAAAAGCGAAGACGCAAAACAAATTCTCAGGGGGAGGGATGGACAGTAAATAACTATGTCACTTGAGAAATTGCAGTCCTTGAGTGGTGTTGGAAAATACCATTAATCTACTTAATAAACGAGCTGAGCTGTAAAAGGATTTGAAAGCGTACATTGTATTGAAAATGAATCGCTACTGTAAGGGAATTAATGGTCTTGAAATATAAAACTAAACTTTCGCCCTCGGTATGTATTTTAAAGATGTTTCATTTGCGAGTTCTTGCTCCTTTTCAAGAGAGCCGTCTATGCATGCGTCAAACAAGAAAGTGGCTTTTGTAATTTGGGCTTTGGGGTGGAATTTGTCTCAGAGCCATTAAAAACGCATTTTGTAGTCGAATTACTTTTCAAAAGGAAGACGTGTGTATTGAGAGGGTATATTTTTCGCTTTGAATTCAGTAATGGTTTGCGATGCACACATTGAACTTTTATTTTTCAATTAACTTTACTCATGACTGTTTTAGTACAAGAGGAGATAATCATTTTGTAGTTAATAATTACTATTATACGGCATTTACATTCTTGTCACTTGTTTCACACTTTAAAATTATGCTTTATGACCCAAAATAAACTTTTACCTTACGTTAATGATAAGGTAGAGGTAAGAAATTTTAAATGAATATTTTAGCACAGTATGACTATCTCAGATTTAATGAATCATAAATCTAAATTATCTCTTTTTGAATTACTCATATAACATATAAACCTACCTTTTAGTTATTCAAAATTTAAATTTTCTTAATATTTAGCCATTTTTTTTTCAACTGCTATATTCAGTAGCATAGCGTTTTTCGAAACAGAATATAAATAAATATCCTCAATATAAAATACAATCCGTAAAATTCTCGAGGAGAACACATAGCTATCAAATTAATCCAAAATTATGGAATTTAACCTTAATTGCTTGTAATTTATATTAACATATAACTTTGAGTAAGACATTTAAAGACCTGTAAATTCTATTATTTTTTCATGACAACTCGATTAAAACACTATTAAGATATTTTTAATTATTTAATTTTTTTACTAACCTTGAGGTCCGGGTGGACCTGGTGGACCTCTGGGTCCAGGAGATCCAGGTATCCCTGAAAAGAAAAAATGAGTTTAATAACAACTTTTGTAAGGTAAAAAAAAACTCCTCTGAAATTCAATAACATGGAATAATATAGAATTTTAGTTTCAACTCAATGTCTTTTTACCTTGTAACAATTTAATTTATGTAGTATTTTAAAATATCCTACTTCAAACATCAGTAACATTAATGAAAATAAAGAACTAAGAAAATCTCATTATATTAGGCAGTATGAAAAAAAACAAGTTTTAAAATTTGTATCATCGTCAATAGTTCTTTAAGACAATTGTAACTAATATCTAATATATATGATATTAATTTAATTTAATTGTTTATATTCCATAAGTTAAAAATCAAGGAAGTATCTTTCATGCAAAAATTTTTAAGGTATTTTGCATTACTCATTCAATCTTAGGGATAAAGTCAAGTAAAACAAGCAGCAAGCTAGAGATTATCTGAACAAAGGTTCATCATAGATAAATATCAGTTCAAAGGATATAAAATTATTTATAGAAACTCCCCTATACGTTTAAAATATGTATTCATTCATTTACTGACTTCTCATTCCTTTGTGAAGACAAGATCAATATCTTGTTTGATTATTCGGCCCTGAAAAGAAGCTTTTAGACTTGGTTGTTAAGCTGATGCTCAAGAATATAGGATTTCCATTTTGTGATCCATACTTCCTCCTGTATTTCCTCAGAAATATTTTAATATATTAAGAATGGTACTTTTTAGGCCCTTATCAAGTGTCTACATTGGAATCCGTATTTATGTTAAGCTATAAACCTTACTGGAGTTCAGTTAAGTACATTGTTAGCCAAATACGAGCTTCTTAAAAAGTCAATGTTGCTTTCAGGTTGTTTTTATCTGATCTATATATCTCAAGATAGTCTCAACCTCCTTTGTTAGCTCTTCTCGTAGAAAGGAGAATAAATAAATTTCACCCGAAAATCCAAAAATGGGGAAAAAAATGTTTTTTTGAAGAGGAAGTATGTGACTTCTATGGTGAAGCAGCATAAGAAACTTCGTTCTTTAGAAGGAATAGATATAAAGTTTATGCAGTCAATTTCGAACAATGGGGAGCCATAATACAAAAATGGGATATTATTAAAGAATGGGAGGCATTAAATTTTCTTTTCTATAAAGAAATAAAATCTATAAGGAAAACGTGTAAAAGGATAAATACCGGATGCTTTGAGAATTACGCATTATTATAAGCAATACATGTTTAAGTAATCGCGTTTCGTAACTTACTATTATTTCTATAATTTTATTTGAGATAAAAACTCAACGAGGCTCAGATAAACTAAACCAAAACTCCTCTTAAGACCAAAGCAATTTGGAAAAGGGGAGAAAACAGTTTTCCACAATTAACAAGGAAAACAAATTTGCGCTTTCGATGGAACACAATATACTATTAATCTTAAGTCTTATTGTAATAACCTTGACTAGAGTAATGAGACAAACCATGGCTACATAAACTCATATGGCCAGATAAGCTCGAAATCGTGACGTGTGATTAGAGTGTCCTGACTTCACTTTTAATCGCCCTTTGACAACAACTCAACTTCACTCTGAATTAAATCAAGTTATAAAAATCCATTCTAATGAAACATTCGGGGCATTTCAAATATATTAGGAGGGATATATATCTTATTAAATGGATAGGTAGAAAATTTAAATGCGTAAAATCACAGGAATTAGAGAACTGGAAATTTAATAGTTCTTCTCTTTCATAGTTCTAATTGTTCGAAAAATATATACTTTTAATTGATATTGAGGGAATGTAAAGTACTTTTACAATCTCCATCCCAAACTAGGATACCATAATCTATTAATAAATAAGACTACGACTAATACAACTGAACTTAATTTTTTACATAATGAAATTCTGTTTTAACAAAGTTATTTTTTTTTATTTAATTTATAGTATTTGTCTATTGTAAAAGTTATTAGCTAATGCTTATTTAAAAACAAACTGCGATCTTTCTTTCACCTAAATGGGCATTTTCTTCCCAATTGGCTATTAAGTTTTCCCCTCATGTTATTGCCTATCTTGTTTATGGGTGTATATAGCAAAGAATTTATTTACTTATTTGAAACATTCTCTGGTAAACACATATACATTTGATATTGTATGAAATATTTATAAGATACAATGATACGATATTCACCTATATTATACAATGTTCAGTAATATTCATTCAATTCTATCCTTTTACATAATGATTTCTTCCATTTTTCCATGTATACATACAACATACAAGACGATTGATTTTATCTTATGCGTCTTATCTTTATGCGTAATAGAGAATAGTCTCACAAAATTATTATCATAAAATGTATTTAAGATAGTATTTAGGAAGATAGCATAAACTATGCCCATGAAGGAGTAACGATATTATTATTATCTTCATAATATTACACAAAGGGGGAATGCAAATCTAGAGAAGGTTTTAAATCAAAAATTTAAGAATTTTATAGAAAAACTGTTTGGAACTACATTTAATATCTCCATAATTTGCATTATTATGCATAATGGTAGTAAAGCTTTAATTAAAATACGAGTCGAGGAGATGCAAGTTTCACATCTCTAAATGTAATTTCAGACTGTTGAGTCTCTCATGAAGCCTAATAATTATAATTAAGCATCTAGCTCCTGTAGCATATGCTTGGAATAAAGACTAATGAAAGTTCTTTAAAAGAGAATGGAAGAGCATTTTGTCATGGAAACTCCTCTGAAATTAAGAGTAACTGAAGTTTATACTTATGACACTCCGGGAAAGGTGGGGTGTTTTTCATTTTAATGAGCCAGGAAAAAGAAACGCGTTCATTCATATATATTGAAATATATCTGAATGAAAGTCCGTTTATCATACGAAACAACATAAAAACGTTCGTTCAGCATTGTACGTAGCCATAAAAATCCTATTCTTTTGGAATGGCTTTTCTTCTTTAAAATAAATGTGCGAATAAATTTAGGATTTTTTTTCGTTCTTCATTAATCTTTTAATTAAAGAGATCCACCCCATATCTTTGCAGTCAAAAGCTTTGTGATACTAATTTTTTTTTGTTTTAGCGTGCAGTTTTTTCTTACTTTACAACCTTCACTTAAGAAATATTACACTCATTTCTACCAGATTATCGGTTAAAAGGTAAAGGCATCGGCATCAACAATGCATTATTTGTTTATCCAATATTTTTCTAATGCGCAAAAAAGACGTGACCGAAGAAAATTTTTGGAGAGCTGCTTTTTCCTCAAAAAAGTCACATAGAAAAATTTCCAGTGTTATAAAAGAAAGGAGGGAAAAAAATATCTTACAAAAAAAAAGCTAACATTTTTAAAGAGCTATAGTAGATTTTAGCAATTTGAAAAAAAAAATCAAATTAATTTTTTTTTAAATTATCACCAAAATGTTTACAATTTTTATAAATGGTGATAGCAGCGTCCAGCACTGCCTTTGAACATCACTGATGAAAATAATTCAAATTTTATCAACCAATATTTTAAAAAGAGGTGTTAAAAACACATTACACTGTGTGTAATGAATGATAAAACATTCATAAGAATCAATTCCACCATGGCCAATTTAACTCATAAGGCCAGAGAAACTTGAAATTGCTGTGCGATATAAGTCCTGACGTCACTTCACTTTTGACTTAACAGCAACTCAACTTCACTAAATTGAATAAATTCTGTACTTTATAACCACAGATAATGGAAAAAGACAGAGCGATCACTACCATTAATCGTAATTTTAACAAGGGAATTCTCATAGACACTAACACCCTCGATACGAGAAACCTGAACGAAAATTTCGGTTAAGTAACTTCAAGTTAAAGAAGACGATATCACTATGAACTCCCAATTCTGGCTTATTTTCTTTCAGAAATATTTCAAGATATTTTAAATTAAAGAAGAAATCAAATCAAATTTAAAGTTATACAGGGTGTCCCGTAAATGATGTGTCACACTTCTAGGGGGGATAGTAGACACCTAGACGAGTCAGAATCACATAGGACTTAGGGGTCCCAGACCCAATCCCAGGGAGTTAAAAATGGAGCGACACCTCAAAACAATTATTAAAAAATTCAATTTGTAGAAGAACTGCTATTGGTAAAAATGTAATTATGGTCTCAAATTTTGCGGTTTATTATGATCTTCAAAATTATCTTGACAGTTTTCAATTTAAAATTTTTTTTATTACGAAAAAAGTTAAAAAACAGCAAAAAAATGTGAAAAATATGCCAAAACTTTATTTTGTTTTCCGAAATCCTTTCTTTCGATTTGATAATCTGAAAGAGCATAATTAATTAACCTTAAGTCCAAAGTTTCACGTAAATAGCATCAGTATTAAACGCTTGAGAGCCTGTTAAAGTTAGTTTTATGGGAGCAAAAACGGCTTCGGAAAACGAACGTTTAGGGACAATCTACAAGTTACGGATAGATGTCTGCCAACTTTCATTCCTCGCCCGATTTGGCGAGACAGGAGATGAGTATGAAAATATCTGAAATGCGCCAATTGAACAATTTGGCGGGATGAAAATTTCAAAAGCGTAAATGTTGATTCTTAATTCTTATTATTTTTAGAAAACAAGAGATTAATTAATTTAATTAAAAAATTTTTTGAACATAAAGAACAAACATGATTTTACTACTGATTTTTAGGAACTATCGATCTTAAAAATCAATAGTATGAATTGTTAGAAATTATCTGATAGTATCGATAGTTTTTTATTCAATCGATAGTTGTGTTAGTTTTACAAATGTATCAATCATGCAAACAGCATTACTACTTATTGCGTTTAATGAGAAAAACTGTACATTTGATAACTTAGGTAAAAAAAACAGAAGAATCTATTATTTACAAACATGGTTCGTAAAATATCTTTTGTACATAGTGGGGATACGTCAGTCGATGGATCCTCAATCGCTAGGTTCCTGATTTCGGGTTGCGATACAAGGGTGGTTCCTATTAATTAAAGAATGATATAATAAGCAAGTGGGTATGCAGGGTCTCCCCTCAACTTCCGATATAAGAAATTTGCAAAATAAAAGAATGCAGGTTATTGAAAGTTATGACAAACCTAAGATATTGCTTATCGGACGGTGAGTGGATAGCCCCCATACACTTTGCTTATTCCCATTGACATTTCTCGATTAATAGAAACCAATCTTGTATCGCAATTCGAAATCACGAACCCAGCGATCGAGGATCCGCCTACTGACCTATCCTAAAGCAGGGGTATAATGAAAAATAACGACAGAAACTGTTTACAAAAAGTGTTCAAAGTTGGCATGGTGGTTCACTTTTTTATGGGATGGGAATTATTTTGAAAAAAATTAGTAAATTAATTAATTTACTTAAATTTTTGCCTTCGATTTCAGACCGTCACAGAAGTCTAGAAGATAAATGTTTATTGAACTTAACAAAACAGAGACTTAAGAAAAAATAAGTTGTAACTATCTCTTTTGCTAAACAAACATTGCTTATTTTCTTAGGTATAGTAACAATTTTTTCTTGAGTGTCTGATTTGATAGCTTGAATACATTTACCTTTTAGACTTCTAGTGACGATCCGAAAACTAAGGCCACACATCGCCAAGGAAGTTTGAACTATCTGTAGAAGCGTAGGTTGGCGAGGAATCTCGTATCGCAAATAATGTTGGGAAATTTGGCGAGCATCTATCCGTAACTTGTAGATTGTCCCTGAACGTTCGTTTTCCGAAGCCGTTTTTGCTCCCATAAAACTAACTTTAACAGGCTCTCAAGCGTTTAATACTGATGCTATTTACGTGAAACTTTGGACTTAAGGTTAATTAATTATGCTCTTTCAGATTATCAAATCGAAAGAAAGGATTTCGGAAAACAAAATAAAGTTTTGGCATATTTTTCACATTTTTTTGCTGTTTTTTAACTTTTTTCGTAATAAAAAAAAATTTAAATTGAAAACTGTCAAGGTAATTTTGAGGATCATATTAAACCACAAAATTTGAGACCATAATTACATTTTTACCAATAGTAGTTCTTCTACAAATTGAATTTTTCAATACTTGTTTTGGGGTGTCGCTCCATTTTTAACTCCCAGGGATTGGGTCTGGGACCCCAAATCCTATGTGATTCTGACTCGTCTAGGTGTCTACTATCCCCCCTAGAAGTGTGACACATCATTTACGGGACACCCTGTATAATAAGAAACATTGTTAAAAAGATTTTTAAATCATGAAAAAAAATATTAAAGGATACAAAATCCAAATTTGTTTTCAAGAAAACGAAGATAGCAAGTTTAGAAGTTGTTTTTAGACAAAAACATAGATATTAAACTATAGGAAAGCATTTCGTGCTTTTAAAGTTTAGAGTTAAGAGGTCGAGTTTTTAAAAGTATCTTTGTTCTGGTTTCGCTTGTTGGGGTCCATTTGATCCCATTTCCCATCACTCCTCCCATTAACCGATCTGTATAGTATCTTTGACTGTGCTCTAAACCAAAAGGTCCTGTTTCTGTTTCACTTAGTTTCTCCAAAAGAGAAAAAACTATAATTTTGTATTTGAATTTTCGAAGTTATAAAAGTTTGAAATTACTTGCACTAAATTAACTATAATTAAAATCAATTAATTAAGTTCTTTAAAAATCCGAATCAAAACCTAAAGTTTTAGTTTTTTTCTGTAATGAGAACCAGCGAAACAGAGATAAGATATTTTTGAGGTACAACTTTTGAAAGCATTTCAAATAACAATAACAGGGGTATTTTTATTAGAGAGAAAGAGAGAGAAAACCAATTGTTACTTAAATTGAAATTGGTTACTTGGTAACTTGCTAATATATTATTTGAAATGAGACGAAAGTTTCATTAAAATTAGTTGTTAAAATTAGTTAAAATTAATAATTGAATTTAATTTGAGTTGTTTTTCAAGGAGAAATCAAAATAGAAATCAGGACCTCTATCCCACGACACAATTTCGCGATTATCTGGCCTTTATGAGTCTAGTTTTGTCACTCGTGGTCATAAGTAGGTACTTATATTAGATCATTTTTTAAAGTACATTTATTCAATTAATTTAGTAACAAAAAAATATCAAGGTGGAAAAAATATTTTTACTTTGAGATCGTTAAAAATTAAGTAGGATTTGGAAAGATTTTATTACTTTAAATTATTTCGTATTTTTCTAACAAAACACAGTGCGTGAGGTTGTGGGGTTTTTTGTACCAAAGAGATCCTTTGGAAAAGAAAAAACTCTTTAAAAGAAGAAGAGTATAAGAAACTTTTCTTAACGATACAGGCACTTCGATAAAAAGGATTTTCATGTAGCTAGAGAAAAATCTTGAATCTAATTAATTCTATACTTTAAAAAAACTAATGTAAGTTCTTCATTATATTAGTTAAAATGTTACCTTTCTTACCCGTAGGATTTTTTTAAAATAATTTATTTAAAAAAATTTCTATCGCATTTATTTAGTCAAAAATAAATATAGATTTTATTCATTTTTGTCAAATAACAATAAATTAATATGAAATAGTTTTTTCTAATGTCTGGAAGGGCATACTTTTTAAAATACATTTACTTCAAACAGTGATTTATGTACTTAATAAGATTAAGGACTGTTCAAAGACTGAAATTGTATTATTTAAAAGAAACTGCCTTTTTTCCTTTGGAAAAATACATCCATTACTTATATTTAAATATTTTTTACAAATACTACCCTATAACTAACAAGGAAAGGTAAATTTTTTGCCTTAAAAAGTTAACTATTTTTAAATTATTTTATTTAATTTCTTCCCATCTCATTTGTTTATTGTTATGCATTAAATTATTCCTAAACCATTTAAGGACTAAAACCAAAAACGACTGTCGAAACAAATCCCTTCAACTCTTCCAGAATGAAAAAAAAACACTGATAAATATTTGGGCTTGCGAAACTAACAAATTTAAAATAAAAGCATTTTACCAAAACTGCAGAAATCGAGGTGAATTGAGATAGACCTCTTTACATCTTTTACCATTTTCCACCAAGAGACCAACAAAACGAAAAAGGGATCATTTATATTTCCAGAAACTTCAACCACCACGAAACAAAGACAACAAACAACACAGCACGCACTCCCAATCTATAGAAGAAAAACCTCACACACACACAACTAAAAACTACAGCCCGCACAATATTCCAACCAACGAGCGGCGAATGCTTATAGAGATTTGCATAAACACATGTTCGAGGGAATGAAGACCTCTGCTGTTTGCTGTTCGTCGTTTTTGTTTTCAATACGCGGGATGTATTGTCTACGCACGAAAATGAAGGGCTCTCCGCCGGGACTCCAAAGCAAACGGCGACTTAATGAGGGATGGAATATATTTTTCGCTCTTGTTTGCAGACGTCAAAAATGAAATGCCCTTAAAATACTTGTTTCTGCCGTGCGAGGTTTTTTTTTTGCGCGTGGAATGGAAAATGGAAATGAGAGATGGGTTATATTGTAACGTATGAATGAAAGCTGGAGACAGATGGGAGTGGAAAGGAAACGGTTTTTGGATGAATAACTTCTGTGCGTTGAGGGACCAGGGGGCTATTTGGTTAGGGATGAAACTTGGTCGGGTCTCTTTCAAGTGTCATGTCACTTGGGTCAAATGCTATTGATTTTAAAATGTTTCCTGTGATTGGAGAGTGTGACTTTTCTAAAGAATTGAAAATATGAATAGTTAGGATGCTTTCGAATGAGAAGGTATGGACGACTCCTTTCTTTCACTTGTGTTATTTTGGGGAAATGGGAACTACATTTTGATGTTTGTGTATTTGTTAAGAATGGGAAACGGATTCTTTTAAAAATATCTATACCCAAGATATTATTTTAATTGAT
Organism: Tetragnatha montana; assembly: GCA_963680715.1. Classification (NCBI taxonomy): domain Eukaryota; kingdom Metazoa; phylum Arthropoda; class Arachnida; order Araneae; family Tetragnathidae; genus Tetragnatha; species Tetragnatha montana. The sequence continues at coordinate 24,774,897 of OY796680.1, forward strand.
ATTGAAAATGTATTTGCATTGTAGTAGTGCTGTGCATTAGATAAGTATAAAAGTTGGCGTCAAAAATATTTCAAAATTGTTTCCGAGGGGACCCTTAACTCCTTAAGGGAAATCTACATAACAGTTAAAAATATTCCAAGATTACAGAATTCAAACTCCTAATGCTTTTTCTTTAGTCATATAACGGCCAATAAATACAGAAAAAGCAGCTAAACCAGAAGTACTACGACTTTATTTCATTCTTTCTAGTTCATTTAAATTGAATATGTACTAATGTTTCAACTATTTGTTACAAACTTTGTTGTAAACGGAGCACTAAAAATCAAGTAAATTAACTAATGAAAGACTTACAAGTCGCGGTTTAGAATTTCACACAGCTCCACAATCCAGAAAATTTATAATTACAATAATCTCAAGCTTACAACTTCACCCAGAAAACTTTGATACAACTCGTTTTCTCACATTCACACATTGTGTTTTCTTCCCATTATCTTTCTGTAATTGCTGGAAAAGAGAGTGGTGGGGAGCCTTAAATTACATACCATGGGTTCCATTGGTCCCAGGTCTTCCTGGTGTTCCAGGAATTCCAGGAATGCCATCTCTTCCCGGAATGCCGTCTATGCCATCCCTACCTGGAACGCCGTCCAAACCTGGTTCTCCCGGAATTCCATCCCGACCGTCAAGGCCAGGTATACCCGGGGTGCCGTGATCACCTACGAAAGATTCGGGAAGTATAAGTAAGGGGAAATGGAAATGAAATTGGAATATAATAATTTGGTATTTATATTGTGTTACTCTTTCCGTACTTCACCCATTCGTTTCTATAAATGTGTTTTCTTAAAAGGGTGTAAGTACTCTGTAGTTACTATACGTGAAAGTATTAATGTTCCTTTGTATTTCTCGTATTTATAAACACTAATTATTAATTTAATTTAGGTTATAAATGACATAAATAAGAATCATCATAATCATCTAATTCATATCAATATTTTTTCAAAAGTAAAAGTATTTAAGAGAAAGGGGAATTTTTAATATAATATAATTTTTTTTTTGCTTCAAATCTGTGCAACCATTTCAAAACTTAAAAGGGTCCAGTTTTGACATTAAAAGAAAAAGGTTTTTATATTAGTGGCCCCTTTATTTAGCTTCCTATGTTTCTCTACGTTTACTGGTACTACCAGTATATTTTTCATTTGTATTTTAGATAGCCGTGTAATACAAAAACAGTATGTTTTATTCAAATAAGGAATTCCATTTAAAAACTATTTCTCCACAGATACTTATATCCTTTTATGGTAATGAAAAATTACCTTTGGGACCTATTGGTCCAGGAATCCCTAAGAATCCTTGTAGTCCTCTAGGTCCAGATTCACCAGGTAGACCTCTATCACCACGTTCTCCTTTATCTCCCTTATAACCAGGGATTCCTATGAAAAATAGTAAAATGTTTTAATTTGAAACAAAATTGGAAAGAAAGTACTAAATTTAACTGAGAGAAGAAATAATGATTACTTATAAATTTACTGCACTACACATTCTTCAGAACAATGTTTGAATTCATCAAATATATGACATTAGGTGTGAACACCTTTTTTTTAAATGCTTGTAGCTGTGTGAAACTCAGTTGCATGCAATTTCATAATTGAATTCTGAATAGATGAATTCAATATACTAGATTCGTAATCATGGGAAACTTCATGTTCGTTATGTAAGTAATACAAAGATTATGTTATAGTTACTATGATGTTACATCGAGTTGCAATCGTAGTAATTAGAAATATCAAACGTTTTCCCTTCACAAGAAAACATTTTATGTTCTTTTTCAAATAACAAGTTTCAAAAACCCTTCTTTAAGAGACTTTCACAACTCACAAATCCTAACACAAAACAATACAGTCTCTTTTTTTAGAACCATGAATAAAACCTCAACACGGGATCTATTTATTAAAAAACTTGACTTAAACCCCCAGTCTTTGGCTTCTCGGGGGATTTAAAAGTCAAAGTTATTTTTCAAGAGAACGGGAAAAGTACATTTAAATCGCAGACAAACTCAACGGGGACCAAAAGTAGGACAACAAAGGGAGCGGATGGTGGAGCTTCCCGCGAAAAATCGTTTTAGCCGGGCATGTTCTCAGAAATGAAAGAACTGCGGAATCTACCTCCGAAATGTTTTCCATTAGACCGGAAGTCAGCCCGTGACGTTTCTCTTCGACGATCCAATAACCTGAGGAGTAACGATAATGGATTATTTCCAACCACTTAAATGAATGGATGCTTCTCTCTCAGACGTTCCTAACTGGATTGAAACTTTTTACTCTTCCCTCCTCTTTTTTTATTTTTTGCTTAAATCACACCCAAACGGCTGGAAAAGAAGTTTTCGTTTAGCTCATTTTTACATTTTCCCGCCAGTCCACGGGTAAAAAAGCACTCAGTTTTCGGGAATTTTAAGAGTTTTTTTCTTCTTTGGGAATTACTTATTTTCCAGCCCTTGCCGTTCGGTGATGCTTTTTTGCAGTGCATTAGTCCGGGTGTATTTTTTTCCTGGTCGGATCGGAGTGGTTTTGCCGTTCAAATAAATTAAACGGAAGCTGAAGGGAATGTGAAGAGAAGTTGGAGTAGTATGTATCTGTGGAAGGAAAAGAAATGGGGGAGGAAAGTGTTTTAGAGTTCCATGGAGGAGGGGTGGAGTTAAAAGTTATCTGGTTTAGTTTTCAGACAGAATGAATTAGAGGGAGGCGCTTTTTTAATTAGGAAAGTATGGAACTTTTTTTTGTGTGAACATAAGAAAACTCGTTCACAATTACAAAAGCTCATTATTATTACTTTTTCTTGTTTGATGCTCTAGACTTATCGTGACATATTTAATAACTATTAACTTTATTAGTTCAAAACATTTGGATCAAACTTATAGATCTTAATGATCTTATAAGTGAGTTTTGGTGAATCTTCTTTTTACTCCTTTTCTCTCTTCTTTCCTTTTCTTTTTCAGCCCAAGTTTCCACTCCCACACGGGGGGCACTTTCCAGAGTGCCCCCCTTGAATCCGCGCCTGACTTCGATGCAAAGTAAAGTTGAGAGAAAAGTATAAAAAAAATAATGAAAATAAAGTATTATAAAGAGCTCCTTGTAAATAGTAACTGCAAAGTAAGATGAAAAGAAGGAAATAACTTGAAAAATTTACTGAATGGAATGAGTGTCAATTATTTGTAAATATTTCTTATTAATTAAGTAAATACAAGTTGAAATTTTTAATTATTCTACTTTAATTTTCCAGTTTTGGTATGAACTAGGATGTTTTATACGAAAAACTAATTGCTTGAAAAAAATCGCACTTTTCGTCTAAATTTTGGTAAATTAAAGGTAGTTTTCACAGTAATATAATAGTTTAAATATACATTTCTAATTTTGTTCTTGAATGAAAAATAACACATCATATGAGTCTTAAAAGACATTAAATATCCTAGTTAATTATAAATATTATTTATAATTTAAATAAATTTATAAAGTGATCTTTTGAAATGCTTAGGACATTTACTTTTAAATTTGTAATATAGCATGAGAAAGCTGAAACAGATACTAATTATTTGAAACTCTTTAACCCGTTAATGCTATCCTATATATATTATCTGCTCATTTATTTTATCACATAGCTATATTAATTTTATTAAAGAAAGCAATCTATAACCCCCTATATTCTGTGATTCAAAACTTAAGATAGCACAAATTATAGTAGGTATAAAAGTATCCTTTTTTCAAAATATTTAAGGTAATTTTTTTAAATTAAAAAAATTCAACTAAACTGTTTATTTTGGAAATGTACTTTATTTATTAAATATCCCTTACAGTAAAATAAAGAACATGATTCCCAAAGAGTTGTTCTTAACATCTTTGTAAGGTTTTCAGATGAAAAAAAAATCATACAATGATGACCAGCAATAATGCATTCCTTAGTTGAATAAAAGTTTTCTTCTTATTCCAGTTTCCCAGAAACTTACAATTTTTAAGAATGTGAACTTATAGCTCAAAAATCAGAATTCTTTCCAAACGTTGAAAGACATGCCTGTTTCTGGAAAAATAGTTTTTTTCTTTCCTTCTTCTTGACAGTACTTCAACCGATATTTCTAGAAAGCAGTTGTCTTCAAATTTTTATAGCAGGGAATGAGAAGTTTGATATCTTTAAAGAGAATAACGTATTTTATCCGATAAGGGATGTAGAAAATTTTTTTATATAATAGTAATATGTTATGTTATAATATTTAAGAAGTTGATCATTGATTTAAATTAAAATTATAAGAAGTGGGGATAATCTCCCTGAGTAGAATAAAACAACTTAATTAAGATACCTTAAAAATCTTTAAAAAATTATATTATATACAATATAAGTAAGAATTTAATTTCAATTTCAAGATATTTTTTAAAATAGAAGTGTTAACGGCAATAATAAGCTAACTCCAATGAAAAGCTGTTGGAGTTAGCTCATTGTAGCTGAAAACATCTTCTTTTGATAACAGATATAGTTTTTAGAATATAATAATTTAAAGAATTTAAAATGGATTTATAATTAAAATAAACCGGTAAAATATGAAGATTTTTTTTATGCATGATTAGTAATATTGGATATTTTGTTCAGTAAAATCATCTGAAATAATTGTTTCAGAAGAAAAATAGCCTACTGAATTTTTTTAGATAAAATGATGGTCATTGTTCTAAAATATTTTCTATAAACATACTTACCCCATTACTTTCGCTTCATAATGTGCTTACTTTTCTTTACCAATCCCTCGCATATGTTTAAAAAAATCGAAATGTAAATCCTTACATATGTCTAAGTTTCTTTCAGCTTTAGTATAACAGCTATATTATATCGTAATATCATTCTTTAAATGGCTAATCCACTACAAAACAAAAGCAATCGGAGAATCACAATAGAATCACAATTTTTGTGTGTAAATCCATTACAACAGCAACGTTTCCAATAAAACATTTTTTGCGAGATAAAGACTTTCTTTATGCATTTTTGAGACATTAACGATAATGGCATTTGATTTCACATAAAAAGATTTGAAGAGAATTATCTTCTTCAGATCACTAGATAAAGGCGAGGGATTTTAGAATTCGGAAAGCTCTCTCCCTAAAAGATCAAAGACTCGAGTGATTTAATGTGAGGTTCAGGTAATTCTTCTAAACAGAATTGATAAGAAAGCATTGTAAAAAATGCTTATAGTGGTGTTATTTAGCTTCACTTTTATGTTGAAATTGAATTTACGAATTTACGTAATCCCCCGAAAACATTGATATAGCCAATATGCATTAAAAAATCTTTACATCTCAAAATGCTGCATGAATCTTTTACTGATACCTTAAATCCATCGTTAAAAGCCCTAATTGCAGGTCCATTAAACTTTTTGAAAGAGATATATAAGATTAGGAAGCGTAATTTTTAAAATATTTATTATCAACACTAACTTATATCATAGTAAAATTAAAGAAAGAAACAGTTTACCTCAAATTGTAAGGATAAAATTCTAGTTCCTTTAAACTGTTGTTTTTGTGATGAAAATAAAATGAATCGTTCAATATAGATGCAAGTTAACTTTAATTATGATTATTAGCAACTTAATTTAAAATTACCGTCATTTATAATTAACAATACACAATTTTGGAATGAATTTTTTATAATCATATGTGACTAATCCCTTTTATTTAAAATATTTTATTCGCATTTTATGTATTGGTAAAAGGGCAGTCAAATTTAAAGTACTAGTTGCATAACAAACCTCAAGGAGGCAAATGTTGACTACAGCATAAGGTAAAGCCTTGCTGTTTTTTAAAAAAAATGTAATGTATAAGCAATAACTTAAAAATAGTACTCCAACTATTTGGGATACTTCTTGAAAATTTAATCTAAAGGCTCTTTCTCAGCATAAGCTTTATTTAGAACTAATTTAAATTAAAGTAAAATTACGTGCTAAAAATCGTAGTTAAGAGTAAAAATTTAAGATTAATTTATAAATTCTACCTCACATTCGCGCAACACATGTGAACTGATCCATAACACAAACAAAAAAGAACCTAATTAATCCGATAGAGTATTAAGTACAAAAAACTTCTGCCATGTCAACACTCCTGCCAAAGAGCAATGACAGCAAATCCACCGCATCAAAAATTCATTTTGTTTTCACACGGAAATGCCATGTTTTTGAAAAGCAAAAGAAAAATCTCTTCCCTATCCTTCCCCCCCCCCCTACACCTGTAGCCAGAAGGGAGGTGGCGAAAGAAAAACACACATCATGAAGAGAGAGGCCCAAGAGGTGGACAAGACGAAGTTTAGTTGGGAGAACCTACCTTCACCCATCAATAATGGATGAAGGATCCAACACTTTATTGAATTTCGAAGCTGAAAAAAGATTTCTCTCTCTTCCATATAACATAAACTCGGTGCTGTTGCGAAAGTATTTGGCCGGGACCGCGAATTGGCCGAGAAGTTGGGTCCGAGAATGTTGCTGTTTCTCTTCCTTTCTTCGGCGAATCCTTTGCTTATTGCCAGGGGTTGGTTGAGGAAATAAATGAGGCAGAGGATCAACCGGGAAAGGTCGGAGAAGAATTGCTTTCTTTGAAGTTGAGTGCTTAAAAGGGGGTTTGAAGAAGTAAAATGTGTAATTATTTTTAGTTAGGGGTGAAGCATTTAAGCGATGGGGAGACAAATGGTTTGGTATTTTAAGTTAACGAAAAGCTATGGAGTGTAAGTACTATTTATTTCTCGTTCTTCTTTCACCACTATTGTAAGATACTTGTTTTATTCAGCGGGGTTCAAAGAAAGAAAATGTATTCTTTAGTGCTATCTGCGTGTTGAAAGTTCTTATTCACAAATTTGCATATCTGCTGATTTAATTCGTGTGAGGGTGTTTGCTTCTTATGAATGATTATTTACGAATATTTTTGCTACACCAAAAACAGTCTTAAAATTACTAGAGAGGTAAACCAATTAACAACTTTTTAACTTCGTAACACAGTTATCTTAAATTTAGTTTTTTATTGCAAATTAAAATTACTTTTTTAAAATTTTACGATAAAAAACCCCTTTTCTTTTATAATTTTATTTTTATTTATTTCATCTTATCGGAATAATCGAAGTAATTTTATCAGCATGGATTCAGCAATTGGATTGCACGATATGTTTAGGGTATGTAAAAATTTAAACAGGCCGCATGAATATTTTCTTACTTGTGCCCGTATTCATAATATCGGCTCGTACTTTCTTGCTAAACTGGAGTTATAAAAAGTTTCTAGATGTAAAAATTTTTGTAAAAGATTTGTCGTACCCTGATTTCAGCACATTTTTTCAGCAACATAATGAAATTCACATGGCAGTTAAATTCCAAAACAATTTTTCGTAAGGGGTTTTTTCCAGTTTTTCTTACAGTTGAATGTAAACAAATCAGTATTTTTTTCTGTTATAAAAACTCAACAATATTTCATCCTTAAAATCTTATTTGTTAAATATAAAAACAAAATTATTACAAAATCTGTAAGTACATTCGAACATGTATTAAATAACATTTAAAAATAAACTGCTAATGGATAATTTAAATTATTTTCTTTAGTAATTTAAATGACAAGTTAAGAAATTTAATTTTAAGTAAAATATATACGGTATCAAAATATACGATTTCCTGTTATATAGGAAGCGTAATTTACATACGTACAAATAAAATATCGTTTCAGTTAACAGAAACTAACAAGACTTAGGAAAAACTAAAAATAAATAACTGTAAATCTGCTACTAATGACCCACACGCTTCATTAATCCTGCTCAATGTTTAAGATACGAGACTTATGCTTTCCAGTTATTTTCTTCACTTATCTAAAAAAAATCCCTTTCAATTGAGGTAAACCCTAATTTATCAAAAACGCCGATTCAAAAAATTGATTTTACCTTAAATTTCTTAACTACTCAACTAAGGTAAATTTTGTTAATCTTCCTACTTACCATGTAATCTTTAATCTTTGGACTTTATTTTTTTTTGGAAATAATTATAGATACTTAATCCTAATTACACCCGTGAAAAATATTGACTCTTTTCATCCTTTTGAAGTCAAGATAAGATAAAAAAAAAACTTAAGTTTCTGGAGTCTAGTGAAATTGATTATGATGCTATTCAGTGTTGTCATAGATTAGTTTTGAAAAAAAATCGAATGATGTATGAGCTTTAAACCAAGAAATTTAGTTTAAAAATTTATATATTTTTTGCCAAACGTTAGAATACAAAAATAGATGCGAAGAATATTAGTAATGTACTAACAACTGTGAAAAATCATAATTTAAATTTTAAAGGTTATTGATGAAGTTTATTGAGTGAAATTATGCATTTATAAATTAAACCATGCATAAAAAAATATAGATAGATCTTAAACCAAGACCCTCTATATTATACATGGCCTCACAACGCAGACACGTGATGTCAAACATAGGGCGAAATCAGTGAATTTCAAATGGAGCATAAAAATTTATGGGAATTTTTTTTGGTATCTATAACGTTTATGTAAGCCTCAAAGAGATATTTACATAACCTGAGAAGTTAAGAAAGTAAATTTTTATGCTTCATTGTTTAATGTTTTATTAACATTAATAACAAGTCGGTTTTAATTGCATTTTTCCATAATTAATCAATAAAGAAAGTGAAATATTTGTTTAAAAGTTTAATTGAAGATGTGTAAGAATACACAGAATTAATTCCTTTCATTATATTTCACCTCATAAGGGATTTATGAAGAATTGCAATCCATAACACACAGAGATTTTGAATCCATCAACAAATTTCTCTGTTTTTGAAAAAGAAATGATTGAGCAGCTGAAAACTAGCCTTTTCCATTCGTTCCTTTCTCTCAAAATAACTATTTCATTAGCGATAATAAAACGTGTTCCGACGCACTTAGGCAAGCTGTCAACACACGTATAGAGAGCATTTAATGAAAACGCTGCCCCGGGACAGGAGACGAGAATTTCAATCTCTCCCCATTCTGAAGCAATTAGTTTGGAATAAATGATGTCATACAATAACCATGTCCCTGATGAAAGAGAAAGGGCTAACGATCTTTTCTCGTTTTATTCGAAATAAATCCCAGCTTTGAAATTCTGAGCAAATATTTTGGTTCCCCTCGGGGATGGTTAATGTCATAACAGTTTTGATTTTATGAAGAGTGTAGCAAATGTTTTCCTTTCACTTAGCCCAAATTGATACATCGAACGGTTTTCATGCATGTTATAAAACACACATGTTTGAATGGATTTAGAAAATGTTCTTAAAAGGTTTCAATGGATGCTATAGAAAATGCGAAAATATTAATACACCGAGAAACAAATAACTAACCAAAATTAACCAAGTATTTCGATTAAATTGTAAAATGTGCATTTCTGATTACAATAAATTATTATCGCTAAACAAATTTAAAATACTTAAGTAAATATTTTTAAAATAAATAAAAAAAAGAAATTTTAAAAGCGTTGAAAAGTGTTAAAATATATTTCTCGTTGTTTAAGAAGCATATATTAATATTGTTTATATTTATAAGGAATTCTATTCAGTAAAAACTAGCGTATCTTTTTATATTTCTCACAGAAAACTAACTTAAGGATAATTTTAAGCCATTACAAATTAAAATCATGTAAGACTCCCTGTGGTATAAATTTCAGAAATAACTATATAAGTAGGATCTTGTATGACTATGTAATTACATCCATTATGTATGATTAATGTAAATGTTATAAAATTCGTATTAACAATAAAATCTAATTAAAAATAAACATGTTTTTGTTATTTAGGTAAATGAGGCAAAATATCAATTATATAAATAAATATCTTCTTACCTGGTTTACCGGGAGGTCCGGGATCTCCACTAGGACAATGCTCCTTCACCGACAAGCAAAACTCTTTCAGAACTTGAACCTAAAGCCAAAAGTTAAGCTCATTAAAACACGATTTCCACCCATAACTCTCATAAGATCATAAATAAACATCTCCCTAATACTCCCTTCTTCCCGCACATGCATCAATAAGATATATTTCTTTATTTTACCCTGTTATTTACTTCTTCCGTCCATTTCCTCTATAAATGATGACCCTTATTACACTAATACCTAGGCCGGATCGCACCGTATATCAAGGGGGTCTTTCTTTAGTATCTAAGGTGGAATGGAGGGATATTTCATAATTCAGATTCCCTTTGTTTCATTAATGACACAATTTTGGTAATGAGTTTCTCAAGAAATGCAGAATGAATGATCTGGATACGATCGTTATCGTACTTCTTTATGGTCCTTCGAAAGGGATGTTTTACTGCCCTTATTCAATGTTGCGTGCTCTATGTTGTATTATCTGGGATTTATTTTTGATTCACGATGGCTGATGTGTGTGTGTGTTATCACTCTTGACGACGCTATTTAAATAGGTTTGACAGTTTAATTACTTGATGTCAGCAAGTTCATTATCAGTAAATGTAAATTTCAGACTCGTTTAAATCCGTCGGAACGTGACTTAATGAAGTTAAAAGCTTTTCAAAAAGTTTAATTACCAATTTAATATTCTAATATTAATAACACGGTGTTATTTAAAGCAATGTAATTAGAAATAACTTGATAGAATCTACTCTGTGATATTTTTATTAACTTCTAGTTACTATGTAAACCTTTTGAAGGCATATAATTTTGCTATCACCTAGACATCTTTAATTAATTAATAATGTATATTTCATTATAGGTTAAACTTAGTTTTTCCTGCACTTTAACGGTTTAAAATATTTTTAAAAGACTTTTATGTTTAAGAGTAGTGATTATGACATACTTTGAAATTAGACTTAAAAACTTAGCAAATTTAGATATTTTGCATGTTTATTTGATTTAAATTACAGGTAATATTATAGCACACACATGTTTTGTCTCGCAATTTTAATTTAAAGTTAATTTGAAGTCATTTGTCAAAAACTTTGTGAAAAATCTCAATCATAATAATAGTTTCAACTGCGTACCTAATACGAAATTACCCCCCAATGATTTAGTATTGTTATGATTATATGAATGTTAATGTCAGAACTTGTAACATAACTAACACACTAATTTTGAACATTTCGGAGAAAGTGAAATAAAAAGAAGAAGAAATAGAGGAAAGTTCATACCAACAAAACATTTAAATATTCATTAGTTCAGGGTAATACCTAAACATCTAAGGCCACCACTCCCTATTTACACATTCTATAAAACACAATTAAGTCCCAACTAAACGAATCACACCCATCTCATTTCATCGGTCTAATGACCACCGAAACACCAGGAATCACAATTCATTTTACGCCTTAAACATCCTCCTGATAACCTCTAAACTCTAATCCCGCGCTCCTTACTTCTCCCGGCGACCCGCAACGTCGAAGAGGCACGTTTTGTCAAGGCCCTGGGAATTCCCGGAGGAGTCTCGCAACATCGTCTGCTTCTAAAATCTAATTCGGAGCTGGAGGGGGTGTTGCATTTCGAACACGCACTGGGGGAGGCCAGTCTGGGGTAATTAGAACGTGGAATCCCTCGGGAGGGGCTTTCGAACTAGGTGAGCTTCGTTAAGTACAGAATTCCGGTGGAAGAAAGAAATCTCGATGTTTAAGAATGGGGTTGACTCTTGGGGAAAAGGAAGTGATTATTCGTGTTTAGGGGGTATTGGGGATTGGAGATCGATAACTATAGTTTCATGGTAATGGATCTTAGAAAAGTTTTTGCTCGCGTGGGTGTGAATTATGCACTTAATCGATATAGTACTTTTTGTAAACCAACTAAAGTAGTACCTTCTGTCTTAAAACTAATGATAAAAAGTAGTTTTTTACGGAAAAATACCCAAAGTTAGTTTTTGAGAGTAAATAAATAAATTTTTATGCTTCAATATTTTTTTTCGTGGAACATGGTTATTCATATAGAATGAGTTTAAATTCAATTAAGTTCAATATTTTTTTTCGTGGAACATGGTTATTCATATGGAATGAGTTTAGATTCAATTAAGTTCAATTTTATTTTTCAGTTTTTAACTAATTTGTATAATTTATCGTAATCGTTTCGTTTTAATTTCGTTTTTGTTTTCGTTCGTATCGTATCGTTTTAATACATAAAATCCTCATAAATTTTTTTGCTTAAACCATTACTTTCCTATAGGTAAAATATATGCAACAACAAAAGGTTCTTAAGAGAGGAGTCACTAATAATTTTTAGATGTAAAATGTAACGGCTAATTTTGAAAGGAATAAAATTAATTCAAATTAATAGAGCAAATAAAAATATTTCTTTAGATAAGTGAAGTACATATTAATTTTAATGAAAAGTCCCCAGATTTTTATATTAATGAATATAATAATAATAATAACAGCCATCGAGAGTTCAAATATTTTTACAGACACATGTATAAAATGTGACTAATTAAATTTGAAGTGATTTCAAAGAACATCGATATTATACATACTATAGGTACCAATCTAATTTTTATCAATAGCTTTAACTATGCCTGCTAACCCCCTATTAAACCAATTATGAATGAAATAATATTTAGTTAAAGAAGTAAATAATTGAAAAATTAAAAAAAAAAAAAAAACATTGTTAAAAACTAAGAGAGCATATTAAGAATATCGTAACTGCCAAACTTAACAAACGTACAGCAAAACCTTTTTCATTTTAAACTATATTTTATCAAATTAGATGCATAATGCAATAATTTATCCCAGCAGGCATAGATTTTTAACTTTTATTCCTAAAGACATAAAGATAAATGAAAACCACATCCAGTTTCATACCTTAACAACTTAAATATTGTTAAGAGTTTGAACATAAAATGAAAATTCTTATAGTGCCACTTAAAAGTCTAAAACGTTTAACTCCATAATGAGTTTGGAAACTTTCATCCTACTAACAAGCAGGAATGTCCTTTTATGTTCTTCTACCAAAAAAAATCCAAACAAATTAAATTAGCTTAAGTTGCTATTTTGCTAAATTTTTAATCTTCTCAAGAATATGAAACTTTTAAGAACTAATTAAGGAGTTATTAAATATGGTTTAATTTTTCTTTATATTGCAGATAAAAGGATGACATTTTAAAGTGGCTGAGGTTTAAAGCTTACGCTCTTGTATGAGCTACATTTAAATATGTTTTAAATATATTGGTTTCATTACAAGTAGTAAACTAAGGTAAAGTATCTTTATAATTTATTAAAAATTAATTAATAATAAATATGCCTAAATAATTATTGTAGTTAACTTTATTTATTATTAAGTGTACTTAAAACTAAATTAGAAAGAACATTTAAAATATCATAAACATTCTACAAATTACATAACTTGCTGTTGTAAAAAATAAAATTTTTAATACATAAAAAAAAAATTAAAATAAAGTTAATTAGTGAATAAAAAGACCAGGCGTGATAACTCTTATACTTTACAGATTCATTCTACTTGATTGATGACTGATTTATTCTGATTACATATAAATATGACTTGGGTTAAATATGATATCGGTACACAGGTATAGAGGATACTGGGCCCTTTCAACACTTTTTTAAATAGTTCAACAACTTTTGTTAAATTGTTATTGTATGATATAAAGGTTATACAGTTTTATAAAGCCTCAATTTGTTTGGTTACAAAATATTGAAAACTACAATTCTTAAATAGAAATGAAAATTGTCATAAGATGGCCCACTCTCCTCTCTGTCAAATTTTATGCAAATTAGTTAAATTAATGAATTAAATTTCAGTATTATCAATAGTTTCCATCGTTTACCAACCAATCGTAACCAATCTTTATTCAACCTACAAGCTTCAAAAAACATAAAAGTATACTTTTTATTTTGCTTTCTAACGACTCAAAAAGCAAATTAAGTTCAAAATATAAACATCTTAATTAACAAATTCAAACACTCGTCACATTCAGATGTTCATTAAATTCATTTCCGTGACTTAAAAGTTCAATTCTGATCCTAAATCTTCCAAAAATCGGAATTAAATATTTGAAGTGAAGCCCCTGAAATCCACGTCACACCAGCTTAACACTGTCACAGAGTAAGTTCAGAGCCAATATTTGAACTTTTCTGCGAGTAACCTGATGTTTTTAATTTCCTTTTCTCGGGGATTTTCGGGAGCCAATAAGGAGGAGAAACGTCGAACACCTTCTTTTCCAAGCCTCTCCTAAGAGGCCTGAAAAAACACGGGTTCATATGGATGGGCGAATACTTCTGAGACAATCAGACAGTTGTGACCGGGGGTATTTCCCCACGGTGAGGTTCCGAATCTGAAGAGTAACGAAGCAAACAAGGACTTCTTCTAAGAGACTGGATAACACAACCTACGCAGGATAACAGACAGTTTCCGACATCGGTTGTAAGTAAAGGGTTGTTTTCTGCGTTATAGGTAAATATTAATTTACTCGTCCTAAACTATATCTTGTCTGAAATATTTAAATTTCTGTATGATTGTTCATTAATTATTACTGTTTTGGGAAAATAGCGAGCTTGTTCTTTAAATTGGAATTTGTTTATTTTTCTATGTTATTTTTAGTATTTAACTTTCCAACGCTATTTTTTAATTTCATCATAACATATTCAATACATTTATTTAAACCATTTAATCCTTTCAGTGCTAAGCCGCCCAAGATTATCATTGAGTTCTACGGAAAATTCGGGGCTGCCAGCAATGAAGTGGTCTTAAAGAAAACGATAATGAAATAAATTATGAGAAAATACCTTAAAGTATTACAATAAGGATTTTCTATACAAATATACGTATTGCATTACTTATATCTTTTTGTACCTGTTTCTTTAAAGTTTTATTTACTGCAATTTCTTGTATAGAGATTTCAAACCATCTTTACTCTAAGTATTGATATAAATGACTGTATAAGTCTGTATTTTCCTGGTATATTTTATCAATTCAGATTAAGTTTTGATCGTGAATAAAGATATAACCTTTGTATGTAATTTTTTCCAAAGGTTATAAATTAGCTTTATATAAATTAAATGTATTCTATTCAAACCTCATTTTACATAATGCAGTTTTGTAACTAATGTATTTAATGTCACAATGTATTTAAGGGGTAAACTCAACTTGTGTACTTTCTTACTGTTGGGTTAAATAATAATTGCATTTAAATATATAGAAATACTTTGTGCAAGCTGAATTTGATGTGATAACAAACTTTTTATACGTTGGATTTCACATCAAATAATTGCATTTGTTTGGAACTTATAAATATTTTTAAGTATATATTTCAGGTATGTTTAACTATCAAATTTAATGTTAAATTGTCACTTTATACACCATAGAAGATAAAACAATAAAGTATCTAATTCTAACACTTTAATATAGTATTTCCTAAATGTAATTCACATTATTAAAATGACAATGCTTACTCGATACTACTAGATGCAAATTCCTACTACACATAGTTGCTGAATTTGATACCAGTTCGTGAAACAATCTTCTAATAGCTACTGAATACCAGATGAATGTCATGGTGGATCTAGCAATTTGCCAAGATTGGGCTAGCACGCTAAATCAACATATCGGTTAAAATCAGTTTTCGGGGATATCCAATGCGTTCATTCTGTCTGTGATTACAATCACCAGATTGGGAAACTGTTATCTCTTAAGTAAATTTTATTGATATGCGTCAATTTACTATGGTTGAATAATTCATATTGAAACATACAATTTGTCTCTTATTTGAATACCTTTAATTTATGGATTCACGCTTGATAGAGTTTGAGACCATTGATATTCAATACTTTAAACTTAAAGTTTATCGCTTTAATTGATAAATATTTTAAGGACCTTTTTGGTAGATGAAATGATGAGTTCCTAATTTAAGAATAATTTGGTTGCAAATAACTAAATTTATTTCGCTTGTCATTGTAATATATTTTCAGAGATGAGAAATAAATTTTGTGTACTAGATAGAAACATTTTCAAATGAATCGTTTACTTCAGAAACCCATTAAACGCTTTTTTTTTTCATAAAGGAATACAAAGTGTTATGTAATTAATTCTTTAGAAGTAAATGCACATATTAGTGCAGATACAAGTAAAAATATTAATTTTAAAGTAAAGCAACACGTTAAATTTCAACTTTAATGAAGAAAAAACTATAAAATACCAACGTTGGTGTTTTCAAATTTGACTGTTGACTGGTTTCTGAAATAAACTGTTAAAATAATTTTAAAGCGAATGTTTATCAGCATTAAAATATTTTCTTGGTAACCCTGTGACCATTAGATAGTACACAAATAACTGCAAAACATTTTGTTGAATATTAATTAGTAACACAAGTATAGCATAGATGTGATTATGAATCTTTGGCTTTAGATAGGACTTAATCAAATAGGACCCGAAAAGGAGGAATGCAGGAAAGTAAAGTGATCATGTTGTCTAAGTTTCTGTGATTAATCTTTGTGAAAATCATTTAATTGATGGATTTCTATTATCTAATATTTCAAATTAATATGCTTAAGAATATTTTCTAATATTGAGCATAATTTATATATATTATTCCATAACTTTTGAAAATCTCAGCCTATACCCTCAGTAAAAAGTCATGATGTAACCGATAAAATATTTACAACCAATAAAATCTAAAAGAAATGATTCTAGATTGGAAAAATGCGACTGTTTATTTTTTTACAAAGTCACTGTATAAAAATACATGTTTATCATCCATTCCTTTTTAAAATGTCATCTTAAAAAGATTAAAGTTTTTTTGAATATCCAACCATAAAAAAAATATCTTCTAACAAAAAACCCCAGATATTCCGCATTCATAAAAACCTAAAGAAATTAATAACTTCTTCTGACAGCAAACACATTTTGTTCTCATTCTAGATCATAAAGCTTTACTTTCTTTGACAGCGGCCATCAGCTACTATTTCACAATCTGGTATTACATACAATAATATTCTACCAGAGTGGTATCATGTGTTGACATATTTACCCGAAGAATGTCAAATTAATACCCGACTTTGACATCACTAATCTATTTGCCCATCCTTTCCCACATCCTGCGTTCTTTATCACTATTCTGGATGTTTGTGTGCATTAAATAGGACTCTTCTCATATATTGTTTGAATGAATATTTCTATCATTTGGTACGTATTTCTATATCTAGATATAAAGGGTAACTAAGCTTTGTAATACTAAGCCCATTTTTTGTAGCACTGAAAGACGAAAAATAATAGAGTAATAAGTAACCTTGACATAAAAAGTTTTGATTAAGAATGAGAGCGAAAAGGTTTTAATTCCAAATTATATTAAAATTGTGTTATTTCTTTTTAGCTTATTTAAGATAAAGTTACCGAGGATTACATGAAGTGTTAAGGAATAATAACGATTTTTAACATACTAAATATTTTTCTCGCATAGAACTGTCTTTTTAATTTTATTTTTTGGAAATGAAAGAACATTCAAAATAAAAAATCAATCACATAAATACAACTGAATTGAAATCAAAACATAAGTGTCTATTGCTAAATAAAACTATTATCTTTCTAGGTTTATGCTTCTTTGTTTTTAAACTTATATCGAATTTCCATCTTAATAACTACACAAATTCTGTGTTCATTTGAGTAAGGAAAAATACTTTACTATCGCATTTGATTTCATTTGTGGTATACGTATATGCATAGGTAGGTACTCTTTACATTAGATTAAGAAAAGATACCGTTAATATTAAAATAAGTAAGATGACAAAAAAAACTTTTTCATTTTAAACACATTCTCACAATAAAAAAAAACTCCACAAAATGTTAAGAAACATTGGAAAAACAAGGACAATTACATTCGGTCCTTTTTAGTTACATTATCTGGTTTTCCAATATATTTTACATTAAAAATACGCCTTTAAAAACATATTAACTTACAAATTACAAATATTTTAAACAACATTCAACCTCCTTAATCTCCATCACCCACCCAGTTTGATCCAAAAGAAAACCCCCTAAAAAGGAGGTATCCTCCCTTAATAGACGACACGAGTGAGTTTTTTCTCTCAAGGAAAAGGCCTCGAGGATCGATGTTCCTTTAATGGTGGAGGGGTGTCGGCCCTACCCGTGACATTTTTACCCAATGCGGCTCGTTAACATCGTTTAAGTGATGCTTAATGGTCGTTGGCCGTCAGCGCCAGTTCAGGAAATGAGGCCTCCGTTTCCAGGTGATTACAAAATTCCGCGTCCGAGGAAAATGTGGACCCTCGTTAACGGTTTTCTCTTTTACGTGAGGCGCCTACTGTGAAGGGGGCTTCCCTGCCGAAGCGAAATTGTTTCTTTAAAGGTGGGGGTAAATAAATTTTCGGTCCCGTCGTCTGAAAGGGGTGCCTTATTGGGTTTTATGGGGAGGGCTGATGGTCTGGGGATAAGCGGGCTCTCTGCTAATAAGGGAAGAGGTAATTTATGGGTGGGATATGGTATCGATTTGGGTGGTGTTTTGTTTCGGTGTTTAAATACTGTGTAGTTTGGGGAGTGATTCAAGTTTAATACTGTGTTACTAGGGAGAGGTGGATTGCGGGGAAGGGGTGGTATATATTTTTATATTTGTAAGGGTAAAATATATTAGCGTATTTTATGTTCATGAGATGGAAAACTAATGTTGTGGGTTAAATAAATTGTGTTTAAAATTATTAGCACCAGCTAATATTGGGCTTAATAAAATCACGCAAGTTCTTTTTGAGAGTGTGTGTGAATTTTCTAGTTAAATATGTAATTAGACTGATATCCCTTTCATCCTACCTTCTATTACGTACTTGTGAAAATAAATTAAGATTGAAACATTGAAAATCCATCTTTATTTGTTTTTTTATTCCTTGTACTAAAAAGTAGAACAGTGTTTCACATATAGGTAAAAAATTGTAATTTTATCAAAGATCAAATTTTCTCTCACATTGTAATGCTCTTTTTAATACCTGCTTTTACATTCCTGAAGCTTTTATATTATACCAGTGGTTTCATAACTGTGAAACATTATTGCATCATCAGGAAGATATGATGATGCATGATTTCTTAAAATAAAATCCTTTTTATTTATATTTTATGATAACTTCCAAAACATAGATTATCTTCATTTAATTATGTGTATAAGATTTATAAATTATAATACATATTATAAAGTAGATATGTCAACTTAAATTAAAAGTGAAAGTCAAATGATGGTTGTGTAGTTTTAGGTTTAGATAATTCAAGTTTCAAAATTATAAGTATTAATATTAACACAATGTTTTAAGAAAATTAGTTTTGTTAAGTATAATATGTTATACGTCTTCTCTATTTTTCATCTTTCACAGGCCAGTCGGTTTGCATCATTGACTAAACAAATAAAAACAATTTAGGGTCTTACTGCATAACATTATAAACTACAGATACCTTTGCATAAAAAACTATTCATAAATACTACAAGAAGAAGTTCAAAACGCCCAATTTGAATATATTAGTTTCAATATCCGTAATCGATACCTTTTCAACTTTAATTTATTCCCATCGATCGTCATTTAAACCCGAATCCATTTCCGTTGCAACCATGCCACACTCCATTGATTAAACCATCACCCTAGGAAAAAAAACTCCAAACCTAATCAAATACACTCCCAGATAATAAACCCAATTCCCTTTCTCCCAGATTAAGGCACCTCTCAACTCCCTTTCAAGATAAGTGCACCAACAGCCCCCGCCACAATTGCCCGGGAATTTCAAAAAACAATGTTCTAACGAGGAACCAATTTCCAAGCGAGGATTATGATGTTCTCCTTCGCCTCCACTTAGAGGGCCTAAAAGCCTTCTTTGATCCCCTCCCCAGATCGAAGGAGGGAGCCCTTTCGGAGGGTCGTTAGAACTTCTCGTGTGTGTGCGTAAACAAACAGGCCGATATTACCTCGGTTCTTTTACCGGGTGGACGATTTTCCAGCCGGCTGCCTACAGATGGGGGATGTGTTGTTTGGAAGGTTGTTGATGTTGTTTTCGGGGATTTTTTGTTGTTCCTGTATCCAAGGGATGGGGATGGCACGCAGGTTGTTGGTATTATAATGAAACCGGAGCTTATAGGAGATGGGTTGTGTGTGTTGGTTATTTTGGTGGGTTTTTTTTTTGTTGCGTTGAAGGAAATACGCGAGTTGTTTTATCCGAGGTATTTTTTTTTCTTCTTGGGCAGGTAGGGCCTGCTCTATTGGCTTCCCGCCGTCTTTCTCTGGCCAATAAAATTCAACCAAGAGATATAAATTTTCGTTCATGAACATAATATTGTGGGGATATTTACTGTTAATTAGTAAAAAGAAGTGTTGTTCTCTTATTAGAGCTGCAAAGTATTCTAGACATCACAATGGTGTTGCAAAACAGTCACAATCTTAAAATTAGCAATAAAATTCTCTCAGATAAGCTATAGAAAAAACGGACATTTTTTCCAGCATTCCGAATGTTTACTTTCCCTGTCTTTAATAGGACTTCATATTTATAATTTACAATTAATATTTTAATGGATATTTCATTTTCAAACTTAAAAAATTATTCATTTGTTTTCCCGGTATAGGTTTAGGTTTTTTCGCTTATTGTAACTTCGTACAGATCCATTAGTCTTTCCAAATTAAATTTTTAGTTAGGAAAATTTTATACAATAGTAAATATAATTCATTATTTCAATTCATTTTATGTAATCTTAAATAAAGTCATACTATCAAACCTTTTTCCACCCCAAAAATATATATTTGTTTTATTATTTTAATATTATACTTATATATTTACTTTTATAAACAACTAAAAAGAGAACTCACCAATCGTCCCAGATGTGAATACCCCCAAAGAATATGAATTCAATTTCAAATAAGAAATAAAAGATAGTAAAAGAAATACCGGCGAAATAACACGAAAATATTTTTATTCAGTTGATTCTTTGAAATTTACTGCATTATTCTACTATATTGTTCCTACCATGATGAAACCCACACACTTCATCAAATTTTCGAATGAATACATCCTACTCAGTGAATTTCGTGTCTATTGAACCTCATTCGAAACTACCTACATGTGAGGACAAAAAAATTTATTGTGTAACCGATTTGCTCTCAGCTAAATCAGAATCTCTAGGGTACGATCGACAAAAGTCGGGAAACCCTGGCTATCGGTCTATCGATTTTCTGTAACACTATTACGTCGGATTTCTCGGTCTATGACGTTTTGTCTCCTTTCTTCTGCCGAAAAATAGTTCTCCGGACGCTTGAACAGTTGAATGCTACTAAGTGTGTCTCGAGCTATTTTCCCCCAGAACACCAATATCGGAAATATTTGAATAAAAAGCCCTAATTGAAAAGCGTCTGGTTTATACTGAAGAGCAGCTACTAGAGCTTGAAAAAAACATCTTTAAATTTTGGAGGGTTAATATTTTTACCAGCACAATGTCATTACAAAGCTCATTCTTTATAGCGTAAGAACATTTAAAAACTTATAAATGAATGAAAATTGCATAGAATCGTTTTTTAATTAAGTGCATTAATTGATTGCAGTTTAATTAACATTAAAATATTACATTAATTTCCCCATTAATTCTATGAAATTTTGAAGAATACTTACAGAATTAATAATATAGGTTATGGTTAGTTTAGAATACACCTTAAGACACCCATCTTATTTAATAAGTTTTACATTTTAACATTATCAACCAGTGTTAACACATCATACCATTATCATATTGTAATTAGTTTTTCTTATTCCGTAAGTCTTAGTCAAAATTTCAAGTAAACAATGAAAATATCGATATTTTTTAAAATGAATTAAATTGTAAAAAAAAATTTATTCGATTTAAAAAATGAGGGCAGCAAAAAAAGTTGGATTTAACTTTTAGCATATCAAATTTACACCAAATATATTATATTTAAATTTATTTCAGGCGTTTAAAACTAAAAAACACTAAAAAATTAATTTCATTGATGCTAATTAAGATTTTGTCCATATTAATCGAAGTTGTATTTGATTTTAAAATTTTAATTTGAAATATCAAATTACTTAAATGCTGGAAACATGCTAATTACTTCAATGTTCATTTAAAACAACGTTATATTTATTTAGCTTTTTGAAGACTGAAAACGTGTCAGAGTTGTTGAATCATCATCAACATTGTTGATGTAATATTTTCTATAATTTCTGATAATGTAAATCGGAAGAATTTTTCTATTGTTTAATTTTATGCCCTTCCAAAATTATGCTTGGATATAAAATTAAATTAAACGATAAATTTAAAAGAACTTAAGTTAAGTATGGTAAAGTATCGAAGGTTTTATCGCAACCCAGTCTTTTATTATACCTTCTCCGTTTTATAAATTTTTTGCTAATAGTTCTGACACCCTATATAACTCTAAAAGCACTGGGTATATGGGTATATTATTGTGTATTTTTAATATGTAAATCTCTTTCTTAATTTGATATTTTTAGAAGAACTTTGTAAAGGAAGCAATTTTTCAATTACATAAAATTACAATAAACAAAACAATTACAAATCACAATTAGAAGATTAAACAAATAAAATTATGAAACTACTACTTCTAAATTAATAGATTAATGTTACAAAATTCGTCCTCACATCTAATTTATCCCAACTATAGATCCATATAATAATTTTCTTATTTAATATAGGATATTTTTAACAATTTAAAACTTTCTAACATCCCAATACGTTTTGACAGAACGTCTCATCATACTCGCACAATGCAAATATTCAAAACCAGGGCGGCTGCCACCACTTAAGCCTTCCTTTAACACAACAACCGTAAGATCCCACTAAACCTCCAGAATCGATCTTGCGAGCAAAAGAATCGGCTGTCATTGTTCGGCAACGCCACAGAAAGAACTTGACATCGGTTTCCTATAAAGCGGCTACAACAGTGTGTTTCCCTCACCAGATGAAGGAAGCACAGTTTTGATCGCAGATACACTTTCTTGGCTATCTGTTTTTATTTCGAAGGGTCTATCTTGGTACACGATCGCTTAATCACTCGGGTTGTCAGGTGTCGGAGTGCGGAACTAACACACGATAACCGG
The DNA here is from genome assembly GCA_963680715.1 of Tetragnatha montana. Classification (NCBI taxonomy): domain Eukaryota; kingdom Metazoa; phylum Arthropoda; class Arachnida; order Araneae; family Tetragnathidae; genus Tetragnatha; species Tetragnatha montana. Next base: position 24,797,973 of record OY796680.1, read on the forward strand.
AGAAGGTGGGGGGATTTTTTAGGGTACACTGAAGGAGTGATATCAGTCCCCAGATTTTTATGAAATATGTTTTGGTTTTTCTATTTATCATTTTAAGGATTTAATCATCGTTAAAGTTCTCGCGTCAGGCTGAGCACCTAACCAGGGCAAATGCCTTGCACCCCAGGCCCCACGGTCATAAAATGAAGATGGGCATCCTAGGCCTTAGCCCACTAGGGCTGTTGCGCCATGAGTTTAATGAGGGAATTGCTTAGGTGAGGGATTTGCTTAATTTTACACTTTTTTGATACGTTATAGTTTAAAACTCTCAAATATCAGATTTTAAAGTTCAAAAATATGTTTTAAATAACTTAAAACTCGATTTTATTTTTGCCAAAACACTAGTAAAGTCATGTGATCAAAAAACGGGATTTGACGTCACAGCGCCGTCGAAACTAGTGAATTGTTGAAAATAAAAGAAATCAGATTTATCATAAAACCAAAACACGCATAAAACTCGTCTGTTTCTCTAGTGAACGGCCAGAAAAAGAAAAAATTAAAACTTTGAATCCTAATAATTTCAAAACCAATTAATATTTTTTGAAAAACAAAACGCCAATCTTTTTATAAAAAATATTTGTATGTGTCTTTAAAATATCATAGTTTTTTAGTAAAAACTTTATGAAGAATAGCAGAATGAAGCAAGCTAAGCATACAATAACATGGCGAAACCAGTGGGTCCAAGCGCTGTGACGTTACACAGCAGCCATAACGAAATTACTGTTTTTCCCGCCAATACAGGAAACGAGATTATAAAAATTAATATCTTGGGGAATAGTTTTCCGATTTCAATAATTTTTACGTCATTTTTCATGGATTTTCATCCTCTATCATAATAAAATTAAAACAAAAAACGTGCAATTCCCTCATTTAGTTTTGTAGATAAAGTTATAATTACGAAATATTTATAAATCCTTTTAATCCTAAATTCTTTTAGGTTGGGTTAAATAGTGAGCCTTTATTTACCGACAGTACTTATAAGTAACAATATTGATTAAATCATCATTATTCATAAAATTTTTGGGAAATTTTGCATAATATGTAATAATAGTATATGCTCGACCCTCTTTTTTTAGCAGATAGATAGTTGCAAGCTTCAATTCGTTCTATTTAATGTTGTAGGACTGTTTTCCGAGTAACTTTTTCATTTTTCAATCTTGAAAAGTCGGGATAAAGAAGTATCTCGATTCCGATGTAAATTTGGAAATTGTGAAGTTTTAGGTCTAAAATGAAAAAAATACGCATTTTTTAATTGGATTTAGATTTAAAGAGTACGTAGTTTTCAAAATATTGCCTGAATAGTTAGATAAGTACGCATAATTTATTTCTATGAATACTTTTGCCTTACATGTAATGTTTCTGTAATGCACATAAAAGACATAAAAATAATTAAATAATTATGCCCTTTAAGTATTAATAATATCTATTTCATTAAAATTTTTAGACTTTTTGCATGGAAAAGAAATATATCAAAGATACGGTGTGATAACTTATTCACATCCATTTAAATTTTGAAATAGACAGCCATCGATAGAGTCCTAATTTATATTACCACCAATTCATTAAGAAATTAATATTGTATATTTAGCAAATAAACCAGAATTTTCATCGATGGTATTTGCATCTCTTCTGCACTGGTTTATATTATTATATAATAACCGGTCACAATGGTGATACAAATAAGAGGATATAAAACAATTGCTGTATAATAAATCTCTATCCCCAGCTTTCCAATAAACATTCTTCTACTTTTTCAAATAATATATTCAACACTATACAATCAACTCTCAAAAACCACAAGGATTAATGATCAACGAAACCTACTTTCTAAAATAGATACTTTTTAATGTAAATATTTTTGAAGTAACGTCTTCATGCAGTACAGGGCTTTTTTTTATGTAAATTGTAACAATGAGTTCGCCTAAGAAAACAAAGAGAAAATTTCTTCAACAATACTTTAAAAAGCTAAATTTTAAAACATGCATGATATATACTGAGACATTTTTCTGGCCTAAATTTATTCTGGTTGTGATTTTCAAGTGCTGTTTATAAAATTTGACTAAATTTAATACATTTAATATACAATGGAGGAACCTATATCACTGCAGGCAGTTTATCAAGATCCCAGTTTCTCGGAGTATGGAAAACCTTGTGATACTCATCTAAAAACGGACGATGGAAGAGTGTTTGAAGTTTATAGCGATTTACTGTCAAGAAAAAGCGAATTCTTTAGTGTCATCTTCTCTATCGATGAAGAAATAGGCCAAAACACAGTGATTCATGGAATAGAACCAAAGGTGTTCCAAGATATACTGGTTTACTTGTACACTGGACGCTTGAGGTTAACGACAGAAAATATGCTGCAGTTGCTGGTGGCTTCAGACTTCCTAATGATAGAACCTTTATTAAATGAATGCAAAAAGTTTGTATTACAAAACAAGACTGTTGAAAATTGCGTAATCCTCTACTTGACAGCCTACAGGATCAAAGGATTGGATATTGAGTGCCAATGTCGGAGGTTCTTTCTTACTTGCTTTGAAAAGGCTGTAATGCACTCAGCAAACGAGGCTTTTCGTTTGCCATATGGAGCCCTGAATAATTTTCTAAGCCACCGGTCTCTTAATGTAAGCTGTGAACGCTTCATATGGTGCTTTATTGAGGCATGGGTTCAAGAGGATCCTACTAATAGACTGTCAAATTTTCCCGAGCTTTTAAGATTCCTTAGCATAAACGATATAAATGCAATGTTGGCTTCGGACATAATTTGGTCCCCACTTGTTAAAAAAATCAAGCTGTATGACAACCGGGGACCCCTTGATGAGGCTTTGAAACACCTGTGCGACAAATGCAAGGGAAAAACCGTCATCCTTAACGAATCTCCGTTTATTACAAGCGTTCGTCTTCCCCTGTGTTTGTACCTTGTCACCAGGAACTCCCCACAGCGTCTTGTCGCGGAGGTATTTATCTCCTACGACGACAGTCTAGACGTTTTCCGGAAGTTAATGGAGATGCCTTTGAACAGAGGGGGACTATTGGGGGTCGACCACCTTGTACACATCCTAAGAGAGACCGAGTTTGGAAGATCCGTCTTTGCTGGCCGCACTTACGATCTCCTGAGGGACGAGTTGCGAGCCATGGCCCCCTGTCCACACAAATACTTGCACGTTGTCGCGGTAGCTTCAGGTATCGTTTTCGCTTTAGAAATCACCGGCAGAAATGTTTATCAGTATCTGGAAGAAACGGACGAATGGATAAACGTCAGCCCCATGCGAGAAATGTACGTCCAAGAAGCCGTGAGCTTGAACGGGCTGCTTTACGTAATAGGCGAGACCAATCAGATGGTCATGCAGGTGTACGACCACTCCACGGACAAATGGAGGGTTGTGTCACCCCCCACTGTGCGACGCTCCAACACTAAAGCGGTGGTTTACCAGGGAAAGATCTTCCTCCTCGGAGGAGAATATGACTGGTTTCCTTTTTGGGGCGTCGTTTTGGACGACGATGATGGGGACGATTTCGACGAAGACGATCTCGACAACGGTGATGGCAACGTCGACGGTGAAGCATTCGACAACGCCGAGGCCGTCGATCACAACGAGAACATGGACTTGGACATTGACGACAACGATGACGATGACGACGATGGCATAGACGACGATTTGGATGATGACATAGATGAGGAAGATATAGTCTCAAGAGACGTGGAAGTGTACGACCCTGCTGAGGACGAGTGGTCCATCTATCCGGAGCTGCCGTTCAAGTGCGAAGAGATGGTAGCGGTGGTTGTCAGAGAACGGCTGTACGTGTACAACTCCTATCCGAGTGAAGTAGCGTACTGGGATGGGTCAGGACAGTGGAAAGTCGTTGAGAACCCGTCCACTCAGATGTTCCAGTATCACTTTTGTGCCGTTGAAGGAGAGGAAGTGGTTAGAGAAATGATGAAGAGAAACAGAGAAGCGAGTGCATCGGTTTGGCAAGAGACGGGTTTGGAAAAAGAGATGGACTGAAACTGCCTGCAACTATGGGATTTCCGCACTCATTTTTTCTTAAAGATTTTCTATTTTACAAAGTAATCACAGCATGAATAAAATTTATTTTTTATTACTTTTATTTAACCATTAATGTGTTTTACAAAGCAGAAAATAATGTTGGGTATATGAAAAATGCGTTTAATCTATAGATGTTTTTTTTCTGTAATAGTTCACAGTAAAAAAATATATTTAATTTCTTACCAGATGTTCCCATGCAGCATATAAGTTCAAGATTCGTCCAATTTTGTCATGTGTGTCCAAATTTCTTTAACTTCTAGTTGCAGTTATGTAAACTTGACAAAATTAAAATTGAAAATTTTAACCTGAAATTTTTTTTTACAGTTTTTTAGTTGTTTGGTAGCTATTTACTATGTTTGCACCAAATATTTAAGAAAAATAAAATTCAGGCATTAATGGATTAAAATGCACTTAGATCAAGTTTTAAAAAGTTCGCAGTGTTATAAGAAATGTTTTGGGAGGATGTGAGTGTTCCTAGTAAACAATTCGACTCAAAAAAAGTATTGTATACTAGATAATGCCGTAGATAAAATGGATAGGATATCCACAGTAATTGCCGGAGTGGTAAGTAGTAAGTATAAGTAAGGAGTAAGGAGCGCAGGTAAGTAAGGAGTAAGTAGTGGTAAGGAGTGCAGGTGATAATTTTTGGATCTAAGCATAGTTATACTGTATATTTAGGTTTTATACAAAAATAAAATTAGTATATTAATTGGTTAGCATCAATTTGTATATTTAAAATGAGAGAACATTCGAGGACCTAAGGTCTATTACTTCTTCTTACATTAGATGCGTTACAGTGACATCATAAAGACGCCACGTTCAAAATGTAAGAACAGTACCTAGCTCCTGGTGTATATGCAAATATTATAAAAAGTATGCGTGTGATAAATGTTCTTTAACATTTACAAAGGTTATTATATGTATGTTAAAATGGTTTAGAATAATTGATTTTGTGTAACTTTTACTACCAAAAAATAATAATAGAAGTATAAAAAAGGCTCTTAAATATCATAAAATTCATGCTCTTACTGGTATCTACAAGCATATCATGTAATTTCTAGCTCTAAAGATTATTTTCAGCTACTGAAAAACTAGTGGTCAAAATGACCGCCTTTGAGGGTTCTAGGTATAAAGCTCTAGCCGGAGCTTCTAGTGTTACGACACATATTGTTTGACTGGGGGCCATGAAAATCTCATCGAGGTCCTCAGGTTGGACCACATTTATCTATAATGTTTTGGAGTTGTACAACAACTCCACTATTAATACGATTCCCGACAGACCCCATCCGCCCACCAGGATCGCCAAAGCCCCAAAAAGCTCTTGGAAAGACAGCGGCTTCGTCGGTTCTGTCTCTTCCGATGAAGTCAACTGCCACATTCTGAAATAGGTGTCTCGAATGAACTTCTCCATCAGCCCGGCCTGCTGAACCTTCAAGAGCAAGCCATCCAACCGGGCCTTCAGGCCGGGTAGGCGCTTGTTCACGGCTATTCCGATGCAGAAGTCCATCCAGCCTTCGGACTGGAACCTGGTCTGAAACGGCCCCTCTCCGTAGTTTATTCTCAAATGGACGGAGGAACTGATGAAGGCTGATCGGTCGCCCAATACCTCCTTGCCGAAGTTCTTGGTTTCGGTGTACCATCCGTTCCTTCTGATCGCGGCGATGATCGATTGGATTCGATCGTTTGGGGATCTTTCCAGCATCCTCCGCACGTGCGAAGACCGATGCGAGAACACTCTGAATCCCCCTGACTCGACCGCTCGCGCCAGCTGGAAGAAATCCTTGGGCGGGACGGTCAGAGGGGGAACGGACAGGCAAGAGAAGAACAGGGACGAGTAGGACATGGAGAAGACCACCATTCCGAACCACCAAGGGGACAAGAAAGAGCATCTGGCCAGGTCCGGATATCGTCTGCTGGACGGATCTCCCCAGGACGTTCCCCAGCAGGTGGAGCCACTCTTTGGAGAAGTCGCGAGGGCCGAACAAAGCCACGAACACCACCGGCAAGACCAGGATCGAGCAGAGGAGCAACGCCCACGTCGCCCCGTCGAACGGATACGCGAAGGCGTAGACTCGTGGCAAAGGTTTCGGCAATTCGGTAATGAAGTTGATGTTCGAAAACAGGTAGGGAACCGTGAAATCGACCACCTTTGATCGGTCGTAAGTTTGAATCATTGTCGTCAGAGCGATATCTGCTTCTCTTTGGACGAGTCCCATCATGCCTGTCCAGCTTCCGTTTTTGTTCTCTGTTCCACTGTCGAAGTCCGCTTGGACAACCAGGTTGTAGTCGATGCCCAAAGCTTCCATCAGCGGGACCAGCAGATTGCCTTCTATACCAGTAGGTTTCTGAGACCCGTCTTTAAGAACTTGGAAAAAAGATGGTGCAGGCTACAGTTAAATTGTTCAACTTTCTCAACGACATTTTTTTAGATTCCGACCTCATATTCCAAGCCTTGATCTCTCACGAGTGATTCTAGTTCCATTATGCCCATAAAATCATTTTTGGTCTTACAATAGTTATCGATTTTAAAAAAATATAGAGCAATTGCTTACTTGTATAGAAGGGTACTTTTCTCTGTCTATTCCCTTGAGACATTTTTCTCTTGTTATATAGTTTTAAGCATTCGGAATTATTTTAGTAGTGTTTTCTAAAAGTAGCATCATTTGGCATTATCGCGTTTTGATGGATTTAAAAAGTTTTCTGATTATGTTTTCCACATTTGACTAAAATAAAAAGTAGCACGGACGTCTCTTGTACTGAGGTACTTCTTTATTTAGTGGAATCGATAATTTTATGGAGAAAATGGAAAAAGCTTTGAATTGGTTTCGTTTCACGCAAATATTTTTGATAGTTATGCTAAAACGTTAAGAAAATTGGCTGATATTTTCAATAAAATAATAAGATAAATATATTTGCTAGACGATTGGAATTTTCACTTTTCATTATTAATATATATCTATAAAAGCCAAATAATACCACTGACCTGACTGATCATCGCACTTATCACAAAATTTCCAAAACTACAAGTATCCGACTACCTTGAAATAATCGATTTCGTCAGAAAACAGGAAAATAAATTTATGATCTATTATTAAAGCTAGTTTAATAGGGTTTCCAAAAATGTCTTACTTTTTTATCATAGATACAGTAGAAAAAGAGTTATACCAATTTTTACTTTTCAAATTGATACTATATCCCATAATATACAACTACTATATTAATTTCCATATAATTGATTTAGAACATTTGTCTCCCTGAACCTAGTTTTAATAATATAATTTTTGTAGCTGCCAAAACAGATTACATATAAGTAGCATATAGACGTTCATATCTGTATACTATATCACGGTTTTCATACTATTCACGGTCAAGCATTTTGATCTTGAGTTCTGACATAAATTTTAAAAACATAAGGATATAATTTGAGCTTGAAAGGAGTAAGCATATCTTAAGAATGTACCACAGAGATTTATGATGTAAAACAAAATAGTAAGTATGTCGTCACATACGTTTCAAATGCGTTTTCCAACCGCTTTTCCAATGAAACCACCAATGGCAGAAATAACTGCAGGCAACATTAACGGTAGACAACCACCACCGAAAATGCTTGACCGTGAATAGTATGAAAACCGTGTTGGTAGTATACAGATATGAACGTCTATATACTACTCATATAAACTTCAATTTATGCCAAAGAACATGTTTGTACCTTGTTTAGAACTTTTATAAACGTTGTTGGAACGTGACAATTGTGCCTTATTTTCACACAACTGTCTCAATATTTTGAAAAGTATTTCTTTTTTATTTTGGTTTTCAGTTTCTTTATATAGGCTGTAATAACAAACATATTCTTGTCTCATATCCCAGAAAAACTACACCAACGGGTCTACAGTACTAAAACCATTCTGTTTCCCCCTTCTCTTTCCATAAGCAAACAACACCGTTTTAAAACCGCATTCCCTAATAATATGTCCCACTGAGTATCTCTCAAAATTTTCATCTCTGTTTATCCACCTTCGGAAGTCTAGGACAATCGTGACGCTCCTATAGTCACCTCACACGCAATGTCAATATTGGAATACGATTGTTCTCTGCTAATGCAAAGTGTTTTCCCGAGCCTCAGAGTAATTGCAGCGGGGACCTTTCCCTTATTCAATTATTCAATGCAACAAACTAAATTATTAGAACAAGGCCCACATCCCGAAAGAGATATCACTAATGACTAATGGAATAGGAATAAAGTGGAATTAATAAACTCGTTTGTACTGAATGATTTTCACGCGTCACCAAATCTCGTTTGACGGATTTTCAATTTGCGAAGTAAGGCTGCTTATCATAATGGATGTGTCTTAAAGCCGATTGAGTAACTTTTTAGTTTTCAGATTGTTTAATAGCGTCTAGGGATACTTGCATGTATAGATCAGGCTATCCCATCATAACAGAATTAAAGAAAGGTTACTTTTTATTTTATTACATGGGTGTTTGTTTACTCCATATACAAGTTCATTTAAAAACGGTTATGTGCTATAAATTAATAAATGCCTGAAGCACTATCCCATTACTAGATAGATCATTAAAAAATCGAATGGTATTCCTTAAAAGCATGCATGATGAACTAACTTTTTAACCGACAAAATGCTCTAACTTAAAATTTCAAGTATTCTCATGTGAAAAGAATTTTTTTTTTTTTTTTTTTGGAAAAGGAAATACTTTTTCTAGAATTATTGTGCTGGTATGGGTATTAAAGTTTCAAATTTCAAAAGCTTTTTTAATATATAATCAAACCTGGATAAATGAATCACTCAAGGCCGACATTTTCGTTCCACTTATCTAGGTAAAAGGAAATTAATGGGGCAAAATGAAATTTACACTTTTATTTCATGATACTCTAAATTGGATGATTCTAGTTATAAATATATTCATCCATATTTTTTTTAATTACTTCTTAAGGTGAGAAACTGAAGCAAGAACTCTATAGTCTTAATGGGAATTGTTTAGCTTAGAATAATTTTTCAGACACATATTCTCTCTTGCATTTTAGCTTTCTTATTTTAGGTAGGAGATTTAATTTTTAAGAGTATTTTCGTAAAACATGTGCACTATTTTTGCTGGCCTTAAAAAGTATTTTCTTTATCGCTCAATAATAAATTATGAAAGTTCAATGACTTGAATATTTATTACAAAACTTCTTATTCAATGAATAATAAAAATATGGAATCTGCACACAATGTATATTACTACATTCGTACTTAAAAGAAAAACAATGTAAAGTTCAGAATTTTCCTGGATGCACACGATGTTTAATAAACGTTCAAAAGCCTTACATCCTTTGATGCTTCAATAAACTATCGAATTAAATTTCTCCAACCAGGTTTCAGCTATCAATGAGGCATGACATTCGTTTCAAGTTCATTTCTCACAAATTGAAGCACCAGAGTTATACTCTAGAAACCCATCCCTGCAACAAACAAAAAAAGTATCCACCCTGCATTTAAATTAGAAAACTCACATTAGATAAAACGCTACGATTCTTTCATAGAGAACCCTTAAAAGCTCTGCGAGAGACTCAAACAGAAGAAGAGGGGGAACTCCTCTGTCATCATACTTAAAACTTCAAAATGATCGATTCTGTTATTATGTACAGACCCATCATTCGGAAAAAAAAAACAAATTGCATCGGGAAAAAAGCAAGTATCGATTCCTCAGTTTGAATTCATGACACGAATAAGGTTAAAAAGAAAAAGCGGAAACTGCTAATAGATGCATTAACGGAATGAACTACCATCGGGAACTTCATTTCCCCTCCTCTTCATAGAAATAATACTAATACTCACTACTCCTAATAAAAACACAAGTTCTCCCCCTTCCCTATCTCTTCTGCATATTTCTTTTTTGGGGGGGGTATTTCTCCTCTATTGGAAGGGAAGTACGTGGAGAGAGGGGAGGCTGCTATTCATAGATATATTTTTGGAGTTTTTTACCGTCTCTGCTGACAAGGACTATGAGAAGATTCAAATGGAAAATGCTTGCTTTACGTAACTTTACTTTTAAGTGAAGCTTTCTTTGAAATTTCCTTAAACTCATATCTTTGAAATACAATTTTAGGAATAGAATTTGTGAATGAAAATAAATCCTTCCGTAAATTCTGGAAGATTTATGTTATGAATAGAGCATACATAGTATTTATAACTAACTACAAAAATTATGAATTTAATTATTTTAATAGTAGGTATTTAAGGTTCTCTTTTATCTTCAGGATATCTATACAACATACTTGTAAGGACGACATAAGCAAAAAAAAATTGACAGAAGCTTTCAATACATTAATTAGTTTTACCTTTGAAATATTACTTCTTATCTAAAAATGTATCTTGCAAAATTATATATAAACGGTTTTTCTTTTAAACATGTAAGACATTTCTTAATTAAATCTTAATCAACGCATAGTATTATGTGTATTTTAGAATTTTCTATTGAACTGTTAAATTTTACAAAATTTAATTTATATATAAGATACCTATATATAGCTTTGGAAGCTGAAAGTTATTTCTATTACTGTATAAAGTAATTCCTTTTAAGCATTTTTTTTAAAGTTTTTAAATAGAAAGCAATGCATAGTTATAAATAGGCATTGAAATATTTTCAAAACCTGTTATTTAATTCTAACTAATAAATATTGTCTAATCTTATTATGTACCCCTCAAGTGTTATAATGTATTTTTTATTGTAAATGCCTTTGAGATTTAAAAAAAAAACATTTAAGTTTTGTTTGTATTTAGTTACTACTGTGTTTTTACTAAACTGCTATTGAACGCCTGACCTTTTCGCAGTTTTTAACTCGATTTTGATCCCAAACGACGAAACCAATCGAACAGAAATTAAATTATACTATCCCTTTAATCTACATTAATGCAAAGCTATTTGCTTTGAAGACTAATAAAACTGTAATCTCGTTAAAAAAAAAATCAACAAGCATAACAGTACATAAAACGCATATAAGCACAGCAAAAAAAGAAAATATTAAAGCTACTTCGATTCAACAAAAAATACTACGAAAACCTTCAATTCGATTTCTTGAATTAAAGCAACACAAGGGGGTAGCAATGTCAATATAACAATAACTGGATTAAAAGCATACCCAGAAATGCAAAAGCTTTTTCCTCGCGCAGAAAATATGATAGAGTTAATGTCATTACTTATACTTAGAAAGCAAGTCTCACATTGCAGAACAATTAGCCAGCCCCATAAAAAAAGTAAATGGGAAAGCACGAGTCCCACAATACGCAACCTATTTGCTGAAAATCCCAAGGACCCGACGCAAAAGTGCTTCGCTTGTTCCGGGCCTAAGAAATATTAAGTGAAGTGCCTCCCACGAGAGTGATTCTTCTAGCCGGCGCTGATTTCGCAGACTCATAAAAAAGGAATTCATTTATCTTGATACAGTAATCGCGTTTTCAGGTCACATCCCTGGTGCGTTTTTTCTAAGTTTTGATAATGCGGAGGGGATAAAAATTCGTCGAGAGGGAGAGAGCTTCCGAGTTGGAGTATTGTATCGAACGGATTGAGCGGATTTTGCATAATCTTTATTAAGTGCGGAGGTCTTTTTAATCTCTTATCCCTAGGGTGCTTTTCATTATATGTTCTGGGATGGGTTTATCGTTTATCTCGGGTGACGTGGACAAAAAGCAGACTTCCTGTTTCTTATTTAACCTTTTCGTGATGGATTTTTTTTTTTGGCAGATACTCCGTCAGAAAAGAAGTCTGGCGTGAGTTAAATTGTGTTATGTTCAATTGAGTGGACGTTTGGTAAGATTAATACAGTTGTTCCCGCTTATATCGAGCAGGATGGGACCTTCACCTGTTGCTCGTTAATGCGTGTCATCGGTACAACTGAGTTTGGAAAAATACCAATTACATCAAATCAAATATTAATAGAATAATTTACTCACGCTATGATATAGGTACTTCAAACTGAAAACCGCTGGATCAGCAAAAGCCGATGTTTTGTTGGTTGATTGTTAAAAAATTTACAATCATTCAAACGTGAATAAATATTTTAAATGTTCTTAAATCCCGGCAATTAAAACACCACAGAACAGCTGAATGTGTGTACCGTGAATGTCCACCCCGAGATGGAAAAACTATTTAATAATTAATATCAGTAAAAAATACATTCGTCAAAAAGTATTTTTTAAATATTTTGGAGATCAATATTAAGAACTAGTAAACAGTATCAGATAATCTCAAAACCATCAAAGTAATCTAAACTCTTACCATTTTTCCTTCATTTACGTAAAAAATATTTTTTTAAACGGTTGTGTAAAATAATCTAGCCTGGTGGTCAAGACGTGGGAAATCTAATCTAAAGGTTGCGCGACTGAGTCCAACCAAGATCAATATTTCTTATGAGTTTTTAATTTTTTGAACGCATTGAAATCATATGATGGAGAAAGAAAGAAAAACGGAAGGTTCCTCCAAATGACGGGAAAAGCAATACCAGACGTTCCCTCAAATCATGGAAATAATCCGGCAACAACGTTGCTCGGCTATTCCGTGTTTTGAAGGAAAAACTGTTTTACAGTGTATCGTATCAATTTATACGCATATTATAAGTCAGGCTTACATTACTTGATACACTGGTATACCATGGTAGGATAATTGTACACTTAACTATACTTTTACTTTCTGTGATATTTTTAAATTTTGAAATACAACACCTTAAAATAAACTCAAATGCAAAAAAAAAATCTATTAACAATTTGATACTTTTAGATATAGCAAGTTAACGTTTCACTTAATACATCCTGCTAGGAAATATTTAATTCAATTAAAAATTAAACTAACTTAATTTTGAGTTAAAAACTCCTTTAAAGGCAAGTTTGTATTGAAGCCCCATAACTTTTAGTATACGAGTAAAGTGAAGTAGTTTCCAACAGTTACCTAATGAAATGAAACTGATGAGTACTTTAAAAAAACATTAAGTGCCAAATGAATTAAATAAAATTTTCTGAGCCACTCAATTGGAAAGGAAAATACTTACTGGGACTAATTGAAGATTCATAAGAGTGTAGTGTTAAAAATCGTTCGAATTTTAATTTTTCAAGTACATTTCCCTCATATTAATGCAAAAAAAACACAAGCTTTTAATTAAAGGGCAAAAAGTTCTGACCAGCTCCAACCACTTAAAGGAATAACATTATTCTCTTTAACTTTGTACTTTTTTATACCAAAAAATTCATTTTTAACGAAAAATTTCAGGTTAAGTTGCATGTTTTTCACCTCTACAACTAATTAAATTTGAAATGAAAAGATGCCTCAATCAATACTTTTTAATCATCAAGTAATTATTTTACCTTAAAATCCCAAGTTTTCCCCTTTCTTTGTTTAAAAAAGTATAATTTCGACAACTCGTGCATAAAATAAGATTCACTGCTAAAAAAACGTTAATACGACATTATATTTTAATTAACTAATTATGAGTCACTGTTTTATCTCAATAACTTTGTGTACAACGGTGTTTTAATTTTCAAGACATGTTTTTAATAAGTTTTTTTAGTTATCCAAGTTCATTATGACTGGAGCTTAATTTTTTATTCGGGTTCATTGTGATCATTGAACACTCATTAACTCACAATATATCCTACTCGTCTCCTTCTTCTATTGTAAATATGTATAAAAAATATATTTTTCAATTAATAAAAGTTATTTGTGCTCTCATCGTAAAATATTTATAACTTTTTCAGACATGAACAAATCTTAACATTTAACTTTATAAAGTTAAATGTTAAGATTTGTACATATAAGATTTTATACTTATTGCATTGTTTTCTTTCAAAAGGTTAAATAAAAATACGTCAGTTAATAATAATTTCTTATATGGTTTAATTATATTATAGAAAAACGTTTTCATATCATATAAATGGATAACAGTCACCTTAGACCAATAGGATTGTGATGTATGATGGATACTAAAACTCTTCAACTCTTTCAATTAAGTAAAAGACGAAATCAAAAACTATGTATTTTTATAAATTGAAACTATGAGATACACTACAACTAAGATATTCTAATGTATTAGCATACACCATCTTAAGAGCGTATTAGAGGTACCTATTACATGCTGGTAAGAACTTATATCATACTATGCTATTCCACTATGATCTCTTTCTCAAATCAATTTAAATGATGCACTTGAAAAGAAGTGTAAAGAATTATCGTAACACTTGACAATTTTGAAAAGCATTCAAATACTTTTATTTTTGACCTTAATATGAGTAACGTAAATACTTAACTTACTTTTCCAGTATTCCTTTTAGATGCAATTAATTTAAGTTGATTGATATTACAAGAAAATCTGAGTTTTTGTATTTCATTGGAATTACCCTCATAATAAACAAATAAACACCTTGGAACTACCTCCCTCTTCTGCAAACCCTTCCCCACTTATAAACAAACACAATACTCTCCCAAAAAATCTTCCGAATCCCTCCACAAAGACAAAAAAAAAAAAACGCTACGACCAACCTCCTCCAAAACTTCATAAACAAACCCCCCCCCACCTTCCCCACCCACAATTTCCCCTCTCGATCAATACTCGACGCACCAAAACAAGTCGTATATTTTTAAAAATCGGCACCAATAACCCCCTTCGAAGAAGGAGGACGTAAAATTTTTACAGCCCTGTCCGACATCATCCGGTCAAAGGAAGTCGTTAAGAGAGACACTGCAAGATGCATCCGGCCCTGCCTTTCATCCGGCACTGTCTCAACACTCATGCCGAACCGAATGGACCAATAAAACACCGGCGCTTTGATGGTACTGAGTAAAGCTGTCCGTGGTTCGAGAGCTATCCTAAAGAATGGCACATTTTGTGAGGACTTTTCGCCAGAGTTATGCTACGATCCTCTAAAATGAAGTTTGCTCTCATGAAACGTTATACGGATCGGGTTTGCAAAACGGAGAGTGTTTGTATAGGGACCGGGTTCAATGGGCTTATGTCTACGGTAACTACATTTGCAGAGATTCATGCGAGAAATTTATGAGCTGGGTTTTTTTGGTGGGTACATATTCGCTTTTCTGACTGAGTATGAGTTTTTCGGATAACGGTTTATTTTCGTGCGGGAGTTTGGCACGTTTTAGAGAACTTGTTCGTTTCTCGAGGGCAGTTTAGTTGACTGTTTGGGGGAAAAATATTTTTTTTTAGTTTCAATGCGCTCATAAAAGTATCATCAAGCCAAAATATGTGTTGAAGGATGAGATTTTTTATCTTTTTAGAGTCATATACTCACGCAAACATTATACCGAATCTAGTAGAGCTTTGAACAGGATTTTTACTAAACTTAAATTAAAATTTTAGGACACAGTATTGCATTTTATTTATAGTCCCCTGATGCACAAATAGTTCAACCTAATATTATTATTGAATATATAGTGTATTTGTAATCACAATTTATCTAATTTTGATAAAGTGTAATACATTAATTTGGACAATACCTACCTCAAACCTGATAAGATTCACTCAATTAACAGTCTCATATGTTTAAGCAGTTAATTGATTGATTTTCAAATTGGACACACATTTAACCTTTCTTTGAATTAACAGTACTTTTTGTCGTAATAACTTTTCTTTAGTTTTCGGATGACTTGCCCTTTAAATATTTAAACTCTAAAAATGCAAGGTTTAAAATATTTTTCAAAATAAAAATAAAATTAGTTATGCATCTTAACTGGGATAATTTCAAGTAAAAATATCTAAATAGTAGTACACAGCTTAAAAATTCATAGATGGAAGTATACCTAAGCATAAAGAAAAGCACAAAAGTAAAGAAGCTTACCTAAAATATCTAATGTTAAACTAGAGTTATGGCTTCTCATTATACGTCTACGTTTTGACTGGATTTAGATATTCCATTCGGCTCATAAAATCTAGAAAAATCCTGAATACATTCCTTGAACCGACATTTAAATCGATATAATAAATCTGATATTCTTTTTAAAATCTAATATCCAGTAATTGAATGCATTATTTTTGAAAACATTCTGTCATATGACATTGCAGTCTACTTAACATTGATTTGACTAGAAGCTTACGTAATTTAAAGCAATATTTTATGAATTCCATTTGCATTGCATAGTTCCCCTCATTTTCCCTCTTTGTTTTATTGAAAGCATGGTTTAACTCTCCATATTCAGTGTTCCATTTTTTTTTTGCAAGATATGTATTGTTTTTAAGGAAAGGATTTATCATATGCAATGCGAGTTATCAAATGCATTGATTCGGTTTGGTCTTTTCAAACCTAATCAGTATCATGGAAATAGCATACGAACTTCTCTCAACGGTGCGTTAACTTTCTTTAAAACATTCACGAATCTGCTTAGTTTTGTTTTTCATAGAAATACTACCATTTAAAAATTTCTCTGTGTACGAATATTCATTTATCTATTTTAATGTGTGAATACTATATTTCATCTAGACAGAGGATAACTTTTATAAATTTGGTACTAACAAAACAGGAATTTTAAACAATTATATGCAAGATCTGAAATTCAGTGTATGAAAGGGTAAACTTAAAACAAAGAAGATGCCCCTGCTGTAGAAATATCTTAAAGTCAAACAGAAATAAAACAATCCCTTAATACTGTGCAGGTTTCAGAAAATATGAGTGCATATCTAAATGTACTATAAATAGGTGGGGTTGTCGCAAAAACCAATTGCTATGTAGTTCAAAGTGTCACCAACTTTTTCACCCAAAATTTTATCAAGTGTTTTTAAATTCATATCCTAATGATAGATAATAATATTTTTAAACCATTTGATTCTTCGTATTAAAGTTTTAAATTGATTGATAATCAATTCCATCAGTTAATTTGTTGATTATTTGATTGTGTTAACATCATTTTTTTAGTTTCTTACCTTCATTTAAATAGACCCACTCGAAATATATTCATACCCCATGTAACTTACATAAACTTCCATTCCCCCCATAAAACTCACCGAATCCTGGAAATTCAGTCTAAATCTCTCACCATCCGTGGTCATTCACTTTCCCCTCCAAAAAAAACCCTCACCAAATTGGCGAACTTGGCAGGCACCCGGAAATAGAGAATTTCGTCTCCCCATAAGCTCTACATTTCTGTTTCACCCTACATTACTCTGTCCCCCCAGCAACGACAAAATGAAAGGAGAAGCTCGGCAGTTTGTAACTAATGTTTCGGAACATTTGGGAATGTAGACTGTCCGCGTGTAGAAAGGGGGACATTTGTCAACTCTTCCCGAAATCATATCGACGACCCCGGCCTTTTTGTTATTGGCTCAGATTTTTCTGAAATCTCTCTTTTGGTCTCTGCAATGGTCATAAAGACACGAACGGTCATACCTTAATGGCCAATCGTAAAAACAATCCCCGGAGTTTTAAACGAAATGTGAATTCATAAAATGTTGGCGCAAAGGAACGGCCACGTCGGGTTAACCGAGGGAATTCGATTTCGTCGTAATATATAGCTGAACAATGGACTATTTTCCCTCGTGTTTTTTCTATTGCTTTTATATTTTTGATCGAAGTATGGAATAGTAGTGTTCCATTTTAGGTCCAAGTGTCAATTTTAAGCTGCTGTAAGTAGCGCCCATTCTGAGTTTTTTTGCATAATAAAAATCAGGAAATGTATGCTATAATTTTTATTTTCCTTCCGGTAAGGTATTTTGAAACGTTGAAACTTCTATATAAATTCTTTAAAGAATCAATCAATGAAATGTTTTTCTGCTCTGTTTATTCGACAGTCACGTGAAAGATATTGAAGGTATTGTATAACTGGAGGCTATAAACATTATGGTTGGATTGAATAGTTCGTATTTTATTTTTCGAAAAAAAATTCTTTGGGTAAACTAAGCATTGTTAGAGTGTTCCCAAACTTATTTGCGAAAGCGTTTTAGAAAGTGTTTACTATGTTGCATGAAAATATTTGAGTTGGTTGTTTTCTAAGAAATAATCTTCAAAATAAGCTTCGGTTTAGAGTCATTTTACTGTAAGATGATGCAGATTTCCAGTGAAAGATGTCGTTGATTTATAAAAAACACAGTAGAAAAAGGTAAGGGAAAATAAGTGTTAGCGTATTCGTTATGTTAACTTATTAGTTAAGCATCATGTATTTCTAGAGTGGAGTTTCTAGTGCCTTTAATAAACATTAAAATATGAATATGATCACAACTTACCTAGGGGACTAAAATGATGCATTTCTCTATGCTTTTAAAGAATAATTTATTTTAATTATACATAATGGAATGTTTCAGATTGTTTCTCTTGAAAATTCTTATAAACAAAAAGCTATAAAACCCTTTCTTTTTGCAGTTAAATTCAATGTATCATATCTTCTCCGTAGAAAATCAAACCTTAAAATGCCATCTAAATTTAGAAACCATCCTTTCATTTAAGAAGACCTAAAAATCCAACTCAATAATAAGCTTTAAACTAAACCGCATTCAAAAGGACTTTAACGCCCAAGTCAGACTAATCTTACGAAGAAGTTCAACTAAAGAAGAAAGGGTAATTTGACGTTCCCCGTCCACTTTTCCATTTCACTAGACCTCGCTTATCGACCGAAGTTTCGTCAAAAATAAAATACCCTAGCAAAGACAATCATTAAAGATTGAGAACTTTTAAGTGGTTTTAAATGTCCTAGCTTTAGCTTCGTATGTTAAGCTTGTACCACTTAACAATCTTGAATCTATTAATGACTCTAACACTAACGACGCGTTGAAAAACTGCATAAGTGGGACATTTTAGGAACAATTAGAATTCTGAGAAACCCAAATCCCTACTGGGTGTAATTTTATGTGGGTATTTAAGTTCCGATTTTTTTATATTGCACCTCTTAAGGATATTCGTCGTAAAATCATCCACACAGATGCGACCCTATGGAAAAGAACTCAGATTAAACTGCAAAACTTTTCAGATAGAGGAATTTTACTTTTAAGAGTTCTTGCAAAGCACACAACCATTTGAAATTGAAGTCAGAATCAAAACAAAAGAGAACCATTACTAATGATTTTCAAACTTTAATGGTAGCTATAGTTTGGAAGCAATAAAAGTTTTAGCAGTTTTTTTTTCTTCTAATAAATTACCCAGATGAGACCGAGAACGGTTAAAAAGTTTGTTCACGTTTTGGGAACAAAATTAAGCTAATGGAGTAAAGCTGGACATGGCAGTGTCATTTAGAGTCGAAAAAAGACATTAAGTGCACTTCATATGTTCGGATAATTTATCTACACTCGAGTTGAAAGTGGTGATTGAGACCGTAGATAATAATCCTGCTCTCGTAAACTGAGTAAATACAGTGAATAGGGTTATTAGGGATTATGAGATTATACGTATATATGCGAGTCATAAAATTGATTGAAAACAATTCGAGTGAAGGTTAAAAGAAAGACATGAAAGAGTAATATTCTGACTTAAATTAACTTAGATAGGATTACAGTGTCAAATTTTAGAGTAATTACGGTAAAAGGAATACGTTTACACCGTATCAGTTTTTTCTCGTTGATAGAAAAACTACTAATTGATACTTTTATTCTTTTACATGCACATTACAAAGGAAAGCTGTAGATTTTACAAATAAAATCTGCATGTTATCTTAAAGGCTTAATTTGTCAAAAAGTAGTTTGAAATTCTATTCCAAGCACTATTAATTTTATTTTAGCTTCAGTCTGTATAAACTTTAAAAATATATTCTTCTAATTGTACGCATTCCAAATAAATATTAAAATTTACGGTAACGAACTTGACATAAATAAAAATACCTTACCTTGAAGATGGATTATTCTGCCAAAAGTATAATATATTTTGCTCAGAAGAATAGGAAGAGGTTAAATATTCTCTGATCCCAAAACAATGAATTTTAAATCACTGCTCCCATTTTATAAACAGAATTATAATTATTGTGATGGTAACGTATGTAACATAAAGTGATGGGGGTGTAGAAAAACCCCAAAACTAAAGGTGGCGCTGCAGCGCAGAGTTAAACTGGAAACGGGCTAACTGTAACTAAAACTGTGTATTGTACATAAAAGTGTTTGTATATTGGAATGCGTGTTGATTGATTGAATAAAGTTAAGTTGAACAAACGTCGGCTCTGATTATTGAAATCCCACGTCAGTCAAGTTTTATTTTATGGTGCCGAAACTAAACTGAACCGGAAGCTTTAGATTTAAAATCTAACCGAAGATGAAAGATGAAAAAGTGAAGATGACGACGAATGAGGATTTACAAAAAAAGATCAAGATTCGAGCCGGCGTTAGGCAAAGCACAAGTAAGCTCATAACCAAGATTGACAAGTATTTATCATCAGATGATGCGTCAAGGCTTGCTGGAGAACAGTTTTTGGCGTTCCTTGAGGAGAAATCAGCGGAACTGAAGTTACTCGACGATGAAATATTGATGTCTATAGCTGAGGAAGAAATAGAACAAGAAGTAGAAAGAGCTAGTGACTATAAGGAAGAAATTTGCTACAAGAAAGTAAATTTGACTGATAAGTTACGAACTATTGAGAAGAAATCCGTGAAATCAGATCCGCCGGCCGATCAGAAAAAAGAAACATTTGAAAGAAAGTGTAACGAGCACTCGGGTATTAATCTTCCACGGCTTCAAATTGGAACGTTCTATGGAGATCCAAGTAAGTGGCTGGATTTTTTCAACCAATTCAGAATTACTGTTCATGAAAATGACGACATTCCCAAAACAGAAAAGTTTGTTTACCTTAAGTCACTACTTGGAGGAAACGCTTTGACGGCTATTTCCGGTTTTGTGCTCAGTGATCAAAACTATGATGCGGCAATTGAAATTCTAAAGGAAAGGTTCGGGAAACTGGATATTGTTATCAGCTCGCACATGAACAAACTATTGGCTATTGAGCCAGTCAAAACTTTATCAAATATTGGAGGTCTACGAAGACTTTATGATCAGTGTGAAGTTCAAATAAGAAGTCTGGAATCGCTGAATGTCACTGCTGGAAGTTACGGTAACTTGTTATGCCCTATAATTTTGCAGAAGTTACCCGAAGAACTAAATATCAAGTATAATTACAGCCGGAGGGAAAAATTTGACGTGAAAGAATTGACAGAGTTTATAAGGAAAGAGGTTGATTGCCGGGAAGCGGCAAACCTCATCTGTCAACAAAACAACGGAGGAGCTCCCAGAAGCATGAATGTCAAACCAAGGTTTCCTACGTCAGCGGCTCTGTCTACTGTGACTATAAGATGCGTTTTCTGCAATGAATCTAATCATTCGAAGTATAATTGTTTACAATTTGACGTTCTTAAAAAGCGAGATATCTTAAAAAGAACTGGAAGGTGTTTCTTATGTTTTGGGAAGAGGCATATAGCATTTGAGTGCAGAAGTAGATTCTCTTGTAAATCGTGTCAGGGGAAGCATCACGAATCGGTGTGTATTAGAGGTACGAATAGCACACCGCCCCAGTCCAGAGAGGTTTCTCAGATTTCGGATCGTTCTTTGGAGATCGGCCAGTACTCGTCATCTCAAATTGGCTCTGATGTGATACTCCAGACAGTATATGCAGTTGCTGAAAACAACAACAACGGAAAAAATTGTGTGATCAGGTGCCTTCTAGACGGAGGAAGTCAGATCACAGCAGTGCGAGGGGATCTCACTAAGAGATTGCAGTTACCGGTGAATCAAGGGGCAAAGTTGAACATTCATACATTCGGAGAAAGAGAGGCCAAGGTCACCCAGAGTGGAAAGGTTGAAATTAAGCTGAGAAATATTATGGATCCTGGCAAGTTTATTGTACTGGAAGCTGTTGAGGTGCCTGTCATTACATCGGCTGAAATAAGAATACCAAATACAGTGATGAGACGAGATCTTCAAAATATGGGAATAAGTTTAACAAGGCCAAAAGATGAAGGTTCAAATTTGGAAGAAATTTCCGTTCTGATTGGAGCTGATTATTTGTGGAGTATTGCTAGCCAAGAAATAAGAAGAATTAATGAAAGTGCTGTGGCCATGGAGACTATATTTGGTTGGTGTGTGCAGGGACGATTTCCTTGTTCGGATCTGTTACAGATGAATGTATGTGCTAACTTAACAATTGAAGAAAAACTTTTAAAGAAAGTAGAGGCTTTTTGGGATGTTGAAGCGATTGGAATTACAGCAGGGGAGAAAGATTACGGGACTGAGGATGAGCAGGCTTCGAAGCTGTTCGAGGAGTCAATAAACCTAAGGAATGACCGTTACGAAATAAAGCTGCCTTGGAAGGAGAAAAATATTGATCTGGATGATAACTACAGGGTTGCAGAAAAACGACTAAATGGACTTATTCGGAAGTTTAGGGCAAATATTAGTTTCTACGAGACCTATAAGCAAGTGATAGATGAGCAGCTTAAGGAGGGCATTGTGGAGGAGGTGAATCTGAAAGATCCTGTTGGTGATCGTGTTTACTATTTGCCACATCAGGCAGTGGTTCGCCCTGATCACGCTTCGACTAAATTACGAGTCGTTTATGATGCTTCTTCAAGAGAGCGGGGTAAAGCTTCATTGAATGACTGCCTTCTTCAAGGACCCAATTTGTTACCTGACCTATTACAGGTATTGCTTGGTTTCAGAAAACACGGAATTGCTGTAACCGCTGACATTCAGAAGGCATTCCTACAGATATCAATTTCTCCAGAGGATAGAGATGCCATGAGGTTTTTATGGATTGACAGTAGAAGCACTTTGAAGAACCCTAAAATTGCAGTGTACAGATGCTGTCGCTTGATTTTCGGAGCTACTTGCAGTCCTTATCTACTCGGGGCATGTATTAAACACCATCTGGAAAAATTCAGGGAGGAGTATCCGGAAACAGTTGAAAGATTGGGACATCTGTATGTTGATGATTTTGTGTTTTCTACAGATTCGGAAGAAAAAGCTCTTAAAATATATCAGGAGTCTGTGGACATAATGAAAAAAGCTTCAATGAACCTGGCGAAATGGAATTCTAATTCTGACGAGCTAAATAACCAGTTCAAGAAATCGGAGGCTAAACCGCTAAAAAGTAATAAGGTTCTCGGTCTGGAGTGGAACACTGCAAATGATAGTTTTGGATTCAAGACTAAAGAGATATTGAAATTCATACATTCGAATTCCCCAACTAAAAGGACATTGTTACAAGCGGTATCAAGAATTTTCGATCCCTTCGGATGGTTGTCGCCAGTGGTAATAGAGGCAAAAATGATGTTTCAGAAACTGTGGATCCTCAAGATAGAATGGGATGAAGAGCTGCCCAAGGACATTTCTCTTGAATGGAAGAATTGGTACCAACGACTGATTAACCTAGAAGCCGTAGAAATTCCTAGATGGTTGTTTGTGGTTCCGGATCCTGTGAATGTAGAGTTACATTGCTTCTGTGATGCAAGCCCCAAGGCGTACGGTGCTGTTGTATACTTGACAGCAGCTGATGATTTGTCTCGGCGATCTTCTCGTCTGGTGATGGCCAAAAGTCGGGTTGCTCCTTTGAAGGAATTGACACTTCCCAGGCTGGAACTGATGGCTGCAGTGATTGGAACCAGAGTCATCAGCTCGATACAGCATCAGTTTGCAGGGGTAAAAGTGTTTTTCTGGACTGACTCTACCATAACGCTGCACTGGATCACAGGCTCGTCCCAAAAGTGGAAGCGTTTCGTTGCAAATCGTGTTGAAGAAATCCGGAGAACGAGTGAACCCAGCCAATGGAGCCATTGTCCGGGTCCTGAGAATCCTGCGGATAAACTGACCAGAGAAATTTGTGCCGGGGATGTCTTGAGTGACCAACTGTGGTGGAAGGGTCCTCCCTGGATCACCCTGGCTCCTGAGAACTGGCCAACTTGGAACCGGAGTGACTCTCCAGGTGCTGCGGCTGTGGAGAAAGAACTCTTGGAAAGTGCTGTGATTCAGGTAGCCCATGTAAAAGTGGCTGTAGAACCTTTGATTGACATTAACAAATACAGCAACTATAGAAAATTATTAAGAGTAACTTGCTATGTTTTGAGATTCATTGGCAATTTAAGGTCTAAAGTAAAAGTAAAGGGTTACCTTAAAATGTGTGAGGTTAATAGATCTTTACAATATTGGATTAGAACTGTACAGGCTTCTAATTTTAGTTCTGAAATTGATCTTATCAAGTGTAACAAACCCCTTGAAAAAGGTTCAAAGTTATGTGATTTAAATCCTATTATTGATGATGAGGGTATTGTAAGAGTAAAAAGTAGATTAGGATTTTCTTCCTTTGATGTGGACGAAAAGTGTCCTATTATTTTACCTCAGGGTCAGTTCTCAAGATTAGTTGTTATGGATTGTCATGAGCGTGTGCTTCATGGTGGTATCAATGAAACCTTAGTTCAGGTGAGATCAAAATATTGGATTATAAGGTGTCGTCAGTTTGTAAAGTGTATTTTATATAGTTGTGGAGTGTATAATTTGGAGGTATGGAAATGACTTGTAAATAGAAACTTTTATTGTGAGGTAATGAAATTTGGAGTTGTTTGAAAAGTTATTGTGTTCGAATGTTTAAAGTGTAAATATGTTGTTTTATTGAAAGTTTGATAACTATGTTTTAGAGTAGTTTATCTGTATTGAGTGTTTATGTTTTGGGTTTATTTTTAATGGATGCATTCTTAAAGAGATGCATGGGGGGAATGTAGAAAAACCCCAAAACTAAAGGTGGCGCTGCAGCGCAGAGTTAAACTGGAAACGGGCTAACTGTAACTAAAACTGTGTATTGTACATAAAAGTGTTTGTATATTGGAATGCGTGTTGATTGATTGAATAAAGTTAAGTTGAATAAACGTCGGCTCTGATTATTGAAGTCCCACGTCAGTCAATTTTATTTTAGGGGGGGAATAATTATTAATTTTATATCCGTATGTAAGCATATTTTGTTAAGGATTCTTATTCTTTTTTAACTAAAAAAACGTGTCGTTATAACATTTAAACATGGTATTGCTTCGTAAACAGTAATTTTCAGTTGCCATCCTCAAAAAGACGTATTTAATAAACAATATACTGCACACAAAATTCAAATTTTTTTCATAAAATGTATTAAATATTAGTTTAATTTTTAATAATAAATTTTAAATTAAGAGTTAATAAAAAGAAAACAACTAAATGTTTTATCGGTAGAGAAGTGACTTGGTACTTCTATAAATCATTATCTCTTAAAATTATAGTTCCATTCCAATACCTATATTTTCAGAATTAATTTCCTGTTTGTTATTCAGACACAAAACATCTTCTCTCATTGTCATTAATCCATCATTTCCTTCCCTATCCTAACCTCCCTCGTTATTCGGGTTTCTTTCCAGACTAAAGAAAATTACAAAAATCTCACTTTGATGAACTGATAAGTTTGAACGCGAGCAGATCGTTATCAAAATTGATGTCCCTCACAGTTTAAACTTGCATTGAAGGAAAGAAGCTGTCCAATTAACGCGACATTCCCTACTTTTTCTTCCCTCTAATGCTTCTACGGAAAAAGGGCAGCAGAAGGGGTAATGTCATACAAAATATCACCAGCTGGCTCCCAAAGTGTCGTCAGGGGTCCTTTTTTAATGAGAGTCAGAATCGTGACTCTTTACATAATACGTGATCAGGCCCTTTTTTGGGTGGGAAAAAGTTCCAGGGAATTTTTCTCCTCGAATGCGTTTGATGTCGGTTTTTCTGCACCGTTTCTCGTGATAGTTTTGCTTTGTGTAGGGATTGTTTACAACGGTGTCCTAATGAGAGAGTCAGCTGTTGCATGGGGGAAAGTTTTGAGATGAAAAATGGGTTGGTGTTGTTATGCGTTGTTATCGATCAGCGAGGAGAAATTAATGGGATAATCTAATGTTTTTTTTCTGGCTAATGTCCATCATGAGCTCGATGAATTTATCATTGTGTTAGGTTTTTTAAACAAAATTGGACAATTTTATGACACAATGACCTTAAACTATCATTTTGCGTTGTAATTTACTTTTACTTTTTAACGAAGGGTAATAAGAACGTTTACCTAAAAATGATAAATTTATGAAAAAAAATCGAGGGTCAATTAAGTTAAAAGGATTGGTGTACTAAATCTGTTATAATAATGATTAACGTAAACGGTGTTTGGCGAAAGAAAAATAAGTTGAAAGAGTAATGTGATCTAGGAGGGGATTATTATTGTATTACATAAAAAATTTTCCCTTTTAAATTATTGTTTTCATATTAGAGTTGTTTTAGTTTATGTATTTAAAACTAGAAAAGAAAAAAAAAATACTGTAGCACACTTTTTTTAAGATTATAAAATTGTAGAGTAATAAAATTGTAAATATTCATATAATTTTTACAGTAACGATATAGAAGGTACTAAAATTTGGTGGTATAATTTTCTTAAACTGTTCAGTTAAATAAAACAGATATCTACATAACTTATAATATAAGAGATGTGATAAAGACATACATTTTTTCTTCTTAATCTTTTATGCATCAAAATTACCTTATTATTAACTTACATTTTTACAAGATTGTTTGTTAAAAACTATATTAACTGTGATAAAATTAATTTAAATTTAAATATTAATAGCCTTAAAGAATTTAATGGCATGCGAAAGCATAACTACTAAATATAACGTGTAAATAGTTATAATATTTGCTGTTAAAGATACTTTCCCAGGAAAAAATAATGAATAATTCAAGAAAACACTTCTTACCGTGTATATTGATATTTAAGTTTTTATATAAATAAATATTGCATATAAAAAAGCATATTGCATACATAAAAAATATAATATTGCATTTAAAAAAGAATAGTGATTAAACATTCTTTGGTAATTTTATATTTTCGATCCCAAATTTCATTCAAAGAAAATAAGCATTTTTCAAAGATCGTAAGAAGAAACCATTGAAGAAACTTTGAACATCTTTTCATGAAACATTCTATATATTTAACTTATAAAAAAACAAATAGTTTACATAAACCACCAGTTTGAAGTAATAAGCCTTCCTTTAAAATAAATATAAATGGTATATAAAATATTGTCCTTTATTTTTATTCTTCAAATAAAATTTTAAAATACTTCACACCCCTAAACTGTCATTTCATCTTTAAATTAATAACCCCTCTGAAACTCGCTAATGGCCAGAGCGTGGAAAATTATATTCCCCTATTTTGACGACATTCCATAATTTTAAAAATATATAATTAACAGTTTAAATTCTTCCTTTACGCAACAATCTTAAACTTCTAAAGCATCCCCTTCTCCCTAAGCGACATCCATTTTTAGACATCAAGGATATAACAGCATTCTTAACTCCACACGTTGCTGTGATTCTTCTCTCAAGGTACCGCAAATTAAATTTTACTTTCGCAAAACGGAGCTGCATAAATTTCTTAAAGTGCATTTCAAAACGAGGCAAGTGCCCGCAATATTTCACAACTTTAACTGTTCAAATAAATCAGAAAATTTAATGACTCCCGTGTGTCTTCGTTAATTATATAACTCGAATTATATTCAACGCCTAACGCATTTCTTCTTTATTAATATACGAAGCATGTTTTCCTCATTTAATGATTATGTGTCAGGATAGAAATAAAATTCGTTAATTTTAGAAGACCACAAATTTCTAATACATTAAAGTGTGTCAGATGCTGCTTAATAATAAAACCAGTTAAAATATAAACATGCTTTATTCACCACAATAACGAGCGACCAGCACTCTTAAGTAAAATATAGACAAAAGCCCAAATCCCAGCAGCGATCAACCCTTTATTGCTTCTGCCAGAAGAGTTGAGTTGTTCCTGGCGAGCGTTGCCACAACATATATTATGGTTTCTTTAATAATTCGTTATGAACTCTAATAAAAAATTGCATTCAATGTTATATAACAGAATAAAAAATTTTAAGACACCTGCAGTTTTCTTCAAATTTGTTGTTAACTACTTTCTGAATACCCCACTCAAAGATTAATGTAAGAAATATGATTGGGTAAAAAAAAAAAATATGTATAAAAATACAGATTTCGTTGACAGAGTTAAACAAAAAACCTACTAAGTATCACATAGTTTTATAACACGGTATATGAACTATATTAACTCTTTTATAAGTTCCTTTAAAACATAGAAATTATATTTTATTATCAACAATGCCATAACTACAGAAGATAAGAATATATTCTATTTTGATGATGATGTAAAAACAATGCTGATAAACTGTTATAGCAACTTCCTTTTAAGATTTAAAATATTTAAAAATTCAAAATTTTGTTTTCAATATCTAAAAAGGATTTAAAATGTTAACAGGGAAAAGTAAAATGAAAATTGACATTTTTTAAGAAGAAAAGGGGGTTATACGGGTCATTGAAAGTTTACACAATGTATTTTACTATAAAAATTTCAATGAACTAATAGTTGTAAAGGTTACGTTTTTAAACTAAAATCCTTTATCAATCAATCACCCTGTATTCAAACAATTTCTGAAACCACAAATAAAATTGTTTTCAATTTCTTGCAATAATTATTTTCCCGTTAACAAAAAGATAGATAGTAGTATTATTCTGTGTTTTAAGTTGGTATAAAGTATTCGGTTTTTCAAACAAAAAGGAGTGCTACTGCAAATCAATCCTAAAAACGTATTGTAAAAGTAATTAACCCTTATTTACTGATCACGATGAATGAAAACATTCATTTCAAGTGAGTTTTACCTATACTTTTCAAACTATTGGTTATCCATTTATTGTCTGCATTAGATCGAACTAGGAAGTGGATAACGGGAAACAAATCTACAGTAAAAAGAAGGAAATTTCGTAATAAGCTGTCACAGATATCCCAAAATAATTTTTTTTTCAGTCAACCATGAACTTTAGTAATAACCCTACTTTGATTACAAAGTCATTGAATTTGAAAATTTTTATTGCAGAAAAAAATATTCAGAATGTTCTATGATGTATAAAAATAGCAGTCATAGTTCCACTATCTCTGATGTAAAGTATGATCTAACCAGGCCAAGTAATTTGGTAAGTATTTAGTTCTTTAATAAACACAATATTCATATTTTACCTTATTAATCCTACCATTCACAAATAATTGGTTAAATAAATTAATCAATTAATTATTATAACTAAGTATAAACTGAAAAATATTTTATATGTTCTAATTCTCTTTTATTTTATTAAATAAATAATCATTTAATATGCTTCATTGTTTAAAAGTGTTTGATATTTTTTTGGTAAAATCTGTATAAAAATTATTTTATTAAACATTTAAATTTTAATTTGAAAAATTGCTCTTGAATCAAATAATGTTTCCATTAACAAGTGCTTCAATTTCTTTGTTGACTTAAAATAAATGAATTGTCAAGTAAATTTTCTTAATGAACACATTGAAGTTCGTAACTAACTTCGATCTCAAGGGTGGAATAAGTAAATTTTCATTACTCTGTAAAAGATTCATTCTTCTTGATTTGGGTAATTCAAGAACCATTAGGTATCTTTATTTCCTATTCAAGAGTACTTAGTATACTTAAATATATTTAAAGTTGCTACAATAGTAGTAAATGCAAATTACTTAGTGGATTCAATAAATTTCCCCCAAGAAAGTAATTGGAATATATTTTTGTTCGAATATCTAGTATTCAAAAAAGTATTATGCGTACCTACTGATTTTTTTTAAAAAGACCAAAAATGATTTATCATTTATTAATACATTGGAGAATTATTTTATTTTCAGGATACTAAGGTGTTGTTCGGAATAAATGAAACATTCAGCAGTCTTCTTCTAAAGTGTTTCAATTCTTATAAATCAAAAAGCGTTCCTTAAAAAATTATCCCGGAAATTTGTATATAAACTGTCTGTATTTTAGATAATTTTCTTACTTTTCAAATTAAATCAAATCATACAATGTTAACATCTTACATATTTGATGCTTACTTATATTATATAACCACAAGTATCATAAAAATTCTAAGTATACAGTTCTTTTTTTAATTAATAATCAAATTCCCCATCTCAAATTTTTATTCAAATGTTTTCCTTAAAAGCTTTTTGTACGTTTTGTGAAGTTCTTTTAGATACGTACTCTTTCAAGCATTTTTTATGAAAGAGTCTCTTGAATTTTGTCTCCGAAACATCAAGTCGTGTTCTTATTTAAATGTAGTATGTAAATAAGAACCCAAGTGAAAAAAAGTTTTTGAAATTAAAAAGAGCTTGAAGAACACGATGCACTAAAAAAACACCTTTAAAACAAGAGCTGAATAAACAAATTACATTTTCGTGAAACATTTCTGTCTTAAGGTTTTCTTTTTTAATTAACTAAATTAAAATTGGGACTGTTTTATTTGATTTTTTTTGTTCAGGCTTTTTAGGAATTAAGTTTAATCATAAGTTTCAAACCGACTCCGTGTCTTACTCATCTATAAACACAGTATTACTTTCATCTACAAATAAAATTAAAAATCTTAGCGTGAATGACACAAGTAAGTATTCTTTGAATATTATATTTTTTGTTCATGATATTAAACTGTATGTAGAAATCTCTAGGTATTAAGTTTAGACTGAGAAATTAAGGTTTTGGATTTCAATGTAATATCCAACAATTAAAGTTATTACTATGACTTCCAAGAAATCTTAATTTACAGCGAAAAAACAACGGTGTATTGTAATTTTTACATGTTATTAGTAATATCTCTTCAACTTAAAGGTTCTCCATAAAATAAATATAAACTGGAAAAGACCTTTAAAATTTTAAATAAAGAAGAAAATTAGCATTTTCCTACATTTCATATTGGAAGCTTTTTATAACTTTCTTTTCAATTCCATACCAAAAGTCAAGTTCTCCATCTGTTTCACGTATAAGCGTTCAAAATCCCAATACTTCTCGATATTTAAAACTAACATTCACTCTTGATTTCTAATGCTCCCAACTAACTCCCTTCTGTACTTCTGCGGGCAATCTTTTGGTCTTCATGCATGTAGATTACTTTCTTTCTGGCAAAACTCAAACGAGTTCCAGAACGAAATTTACAACCAGATCCTAGAGCATCGCACCAGAGCGAGGCTATTAAGATTTACTGTGGCACGTGTAACTCTATTTCTAACTCCGGCTTACGTGACACTTTGAAAAATACCCTTATCCAATATTAATGCAAAATACTCCGACAGCGCTCACGTCCCTTCTGACATAAAATACAGGTGCTGTGTAAGTTTTGCCGCGCTACTCGGTTCCGGAAAAAAGGAAAACTTGTCTCTGGAATAAAGCCAAGTAGTTCCAAGGCGCTGTGTTCAACTGATCTTAAATGCAATAAAGTTACTGGAATTTTTTTTTACACTCGTGTGGATTTTGTTTCTTTGGGGATTCATCCTAAGCACTCTGTCAGAAATTCAATAAAACCATGTGGTACTGGATTTGATGCATCACGTTTTCAATGTTGCGGACATCTCATGCCATGTAAGTAACAAGTTTTCTGTTGTAACAAAAAGTTTTACATCCACAAGTTACAAGTGAAATAAATATCTTTGATTGCGCTAAAGATAAAAAGCCTTACTAGTATCAACCAGGGTTTTCTAATTTAATACAAAGACATACTTTCTTCATTATACTTTTTAAAATATCATACTAGTCAAGTTTTTTTATCAATTCTTAAAAGTTTTACTGAATTAAAAATATGTTTTCCTCTTTTATGTTACTGTTTGTTTTGACTACTCCTTTTCATACTCTTAATTAAAGACAACTTCATCATTCTTCAAATATCTTATAACTTTGAAAGCATTGTTACGAGTTAACAAACAACCGTTAATACCTACTCGCTATTCTAGACCTTCAAATTTCCGTTATTTCTTTTATCTTTAAACCTTTTAGGTACTGGAAGAAAACGGAAAATGGAAATTTCTCACTATTCTTTAAAACGTTTCTGGTGAACGCTTTCTAGATAAAAATGTTTTAACCATAGATATATATACTAACGTAACGTTAGTATATATATATCTATGGTTTTAACATATATATTTTTTTGCATTAACACTTTTTTGGTATCAAAGTGCTCGGATTCTTTTGAGGATTCCGAGTAAGCTATTAGAATTTCTAGGTTGCAGTTACATAGCAAGCAAGCAAGCAGCATAGCAAGCATAGCAAGCAGCTGTTAATATCCATCCAATCACAGTGACCAATTGACGCCATATATTAGAAGAAACAAATTTCGTTCACGTTTTAAAAATGCACTCTAAAATACTTCCCGAATTAATTACTTTTCAAAGAGTTATAAAAGTGTTATAGAAACTTACAAATACACTATTTAATACTAGAACTTCACACATTTTGTTTAAACTTTTATTCTGATAATCGAAATTAATTGTTTGTAACATCGAGTGTCATTATAAGTTTTGTCTTTAATTATTTTAAATGGCTTAAAAGATTTTGTTTAACAAGTTTGGTTTGAAACAAAAATATGAATGATGAAAAACTAGCTAGGTGTACCTACTGACGAGTTACTTGGTGCAATATTAAATTTATAAGATACATTGGTGTACGTTTGTTTTTCAGAATGTTGATTTACAATAGTTATTAGTACACTTGCTGGATATTTTTAAAGAAAATATTTTTATTAAGTTATTGATAAGTTATATTTAATAAATAAATACAGGGGTTGGTGAGCAAGCAGGGAGCGGTAGCTCCCTAGTACTCAAAAAATGAGAAATGATTAAACTGACTTGATTTGTTGATAACTTGTTTCTGGAGGTGACTTTTTATATAAATTTCAAAAACGCGAAATTTTTTACTTTAATTCAAAAGATCAACAAAAACTGGGCAAAAAATTCTTTCTTAGATAATAAATTTTCTAATAAAAATAAATATTTTGTGAAATTCTGGCTTATTCAAGAAAGACGTATTAATTAGAAATATAAAATATAAATATGTTATTCTTCTCTACGAACAAACCCATTGTAAAACGTATTTAAAAATACTACAAACCCAAAACCTTTTAATAATTACGTGTAGGAAAATAGTTGATATTTGAACCCAATGACAAGTCCCAATGTTTTTGTGCATCTTAATAGAATAGTGTGGTAAGGCCAGACATAAATTGTGATTGCTGTCCTTTTTTATTGAGGTATACTTCTTTCCTTTCCAAGAAACTGCATTGTCAAACCAACCTTTCATTGCATTAAAACTTCTTTAAAACCTCATATAATTTTTTATTCACCCCTACTCCAAGTTTCCACTTAACAAGTAAAATTTTAAAATTATATAAATTTACCTTATAAAAACTAAAAAACTTCGTTTGAAATGTGGTTTCATCTTCTTTACGTTAAATTTTGGAAAATTTTCACTTACGAAACAAAACTCATTTCACAAACAAAGGTGTTGTGAAAGTTACTACCAATTCAGAATTCCTTTTTCCATCCAGATAAAGAACACACACAGAAACGGGAAACGATGTTCAAAACAAAACATTTCAAATAAAACGAGATTTACGGTTCTCCCACATTGATTACGATGAAAAAAATCTTCCTTCCGATATCGATATCATTTCATCTAAACGCCTTTTGCATCCAACCGAAGTCAATCCGCACTGACCGAAGGAACAAACACGCTACATTCTCGCAAAAAAAAACGGTGATTCTCGGCCTTCAGATGAAGACCTTCCTTCTGCGTTTTTATCATCTTGAAAAATGATCTTAAGCGGCAGAACAGCCTTCTTTCAACAGAGCTTTTCGCCCAAGAATCCATCGATTGAGCTTCGAGATGAGAAAGAGAAGGGTGTTCATGAATAGTTGAGGCTCTGCGAAACAAGTTCGTTGCCTTTGTTTCCGCACACGAACCGCACTGTCTTCGATGGTTGGATAAAAAATAGATTACTTACTTCCGGTGGCATTATTCTGATTTTTCTTTTTTCCCTCGTGTTGCCAGGTTTCGGAATGGAATGGAATGATAAAAAAAAAATCGTGGGAGGATGATAATACTACGGGTCGAGGGAAAATTTTTGGGGGAAATAGCTTCTTCTGTTCTTGTTCTTTGTGGGTTTATACTTCCGGAAGATCGATTGATTCTGGGGAAACCGTTCATTTGAAAAGAAGCGAGGTCTGGTATTGATTGGTGGGTTGTGGAGTTGCCGATGGAGTTTTGTTCCGTGATTGACATTTGGAATTGAAAGTTTTAACTGATTTGGAGGGAGAAAATAGCCTTTCCATTTCTTTTTTTACTTCTTTTCATCCAAAGTCATAAATCAATAATTTTAGTTTGGCTCTGTTGGAATGTTGTTTATCCATTTCCTCATCAATATTCTATTATTATTTTATCAACTAAATTAGCTTTTCACAAAATAGTAAATAAACTATAGGTATAAATCAATTGTAGGATAATTCATAAATAAAAAAAATCTATCTGAATGTTCAAAGTACTTATGAGAAGTACTATAAACTAAAAATATTACTACCGCTGACAGATGTCTGTAATGCAGGATATTGTCAAATATCTAGCGATATGATTTTAATTTCACTATAACAATCGATGTTAGAGTTTGCTATTAGACAAACTAAAAGTTTAAATAAAAGAACGCATTGTAAATATAATATTATAATCTTTGATGCTATCATAAAAAGTGGTGCGGTAATTTTATCCAAGAGACACAAAAATAACATTTTTATAGTAGATTCCTTCGTTAAAATAGTTTTATTTCGTTTATTCTTGGTGAATATATGCATGAGTTAAATATATAGCTGCTTACTTAGAGTAGAAATTTTATATGTAAATTAAATTTATAAACTTCCATAAGTTTCTTCTGCACTTATCTTGCCCAGATTATTCATTAATTATTCCGTTATAAAACTGAGACTGCCTCAGAAGAATTCCAATCTAATTCGAGGTTTAAACGACAGAAAAAAAATAACTAATTTCATTAATCTGAGGGAAAGAGTATTTTTCCTTCAGAGCAGAATTGTTGTCAGGAAGACAAGATAAATGGAGGATTAAACCGACGAAAACTAATTTCTGACTAAAGTCGAAAAATAGTCGGCCCAAAACCATTAATTCTATTTCGATATGAAGTCTTAAAATCTTTTAATTACTATGACCAGGGTGCGGAAACGCTGATTACGAGAATATTTGGAAGCCCTCGAAAAAGAATTTTTATGCGCGTGTAAAATTTAATGAGGAACTTCCTGCAGTGGCGCAACTAAAAGTTTCCTTTCGTATTTCATGAAAATGACCTCAAGTCTTGTTTAAACGTGTTACCCGCTGGAGAAGATGTTTCTTTAATTACGGAATAAGCTTTTCATTTTTCTCCGTCATCCAGCTCTTTTTATTTCTCATCGAGCAAATTAAAAATAACGGCGTAATGAGTGGTGAAAAAGATTAAGGAAATAAATTATTCTACAATGGAATTAATTTTAGCAGGTATGTTAGTGGTTCAGAAAGATAAATCGACCGAAAAGAGCAGGAATGTTGTAGCTTCTTTTTATACACCGTGTTTCCTCTTTTACAGACATGGTTTTAACTTTTTTATGCTAATGATATATGAAGGTGTGTCGTCTTTCATTACTTTTATTATTGCAAAAAAGTGCGTACTTAAGTTTTTTAAGTGTGCTGAGATGGTAGTATGTGTGAGATCTTTCTGGGGATAAAAGTGTTATAAATTCAATTTAACTACCTTAATACCCTTACCGCTAAAATGAAAGTTTTCTTCAAATATTTCATGTTTATTCCCCAATTAGTTTATCTGTTCCTCTTTTATTTTGTCAATATGTGGTAAACTCGAAAAGGGTTTCCGATAAAATTTTAAGTATAAAAATATGAAATGATGTCTTTCATTCATAACGATTTTTTATGTTAGTGTTTACTGTTTTTTTTAATGATTATCCGTTACTTGTTAGTTGCGTTTCACAGAAAGAGTACGTTATGCATTTATAGTACCTACATGAAATATTATTACGAGTGCTAATAACTCGCTAAGTGCTAAGTGCACTCGAGTGCTAATTAACTGAAATATAATGTTTAAAATCTAAGCAGAAATTTATTTTATACAAGTACTGACAACTTTAAATAAGGATAGGTGTAGAATAAACTAATTCCGTTCTTCAAACTGATATTTTTTTTATAAGTGTATAAATTATGTTTTAAGATTTTTATACCAATAGTATGCTTGACTGTTCTATCCAGATCCATCGTATTACGTCTATTTGCTTTGAAATGAGAATACTTGAGGTTGTGTTACACGTAGTAGGTATAACTCTTAAAACTTGGTTTAATTTACAGTTGTTTTTTCTTATATACAGAAAATATAGATATTATTTTAATCTAAATAAATCAAAAGTAAAATATGGCGGGGTTTTTTTTTTTTGCTTATAGAAACTCTTTTGAAAGAATTTTAATTTAATTTAATATTTATTTTATTTAAGTTACACTCAAATGGGAAAAAACTTTTGTATTAAATGTTATACAAACTTTAAACTTATCTAATCAAATATAAAACTAAATTAAATATAATATAATATAATATAATATAAATATAATATAAAAATAAAATTACTTTACTTTCATTACAACAGTGTTATGGTCCGACCGCCATCGCCACGAGAAAAACTTTCACAGAAAAATAAATGTTTGAAAATAAGTTCATATTTAAATTATTAGGACAGATTTGGCACAAAAAGGTTTTTCACCATTTAAGAGTTAATCATCACTTCAAAATTCAGGGAAATAACCCGTTTCTATAATAATTGCCACAATTTTATACGACGTCAAAAGTTTTTCTCGTGGCGGGCGGTCGGACTATAATAATTGACCTTTTTGTACCTAGCACCCACTTTTAAGTAGTAGGATACTCTGAACAATTTACCGGTTACTCAGTAATGCTGATTTTTTAAGTACCAAAGTTACTTAATGAAATTTATAAAGCGGAGTTACAGAGTTAAAATACCAAATAAATAATAAAAATGTTTTATGTTGACAGAATACATTTTAAATAAACTTCCTAATGTATGTAAAGCTATCCTTTTTATACTTTGCATAATAGTACATAAAACTATAAATTTTAATGTAATTTCCATTTTAATGGTTTTTTATAAATTTATTAAATTTTAAAAAATGTCAAGTGCTGTAGCATTGGACGAAATATAAATAATCATGGAAGGTAGGTAGGGACCCGGTTGAGAATGTATCTGAGTTAGAACAAAGAGAATAAAGTCAATTAATTGTACTACTCTATTTAATTTTTTAGAATTCTTAGCTCATAGCAGTGTTCTAAACATTAAACTGCAAAACACTTTCACTATCTTAAATTTTAATTTTCTCCTCCGTATTTTCAATTTAAATGAACTTTGTCGAATAAGTGTTTACTCTTCCTCTCGGGAGAAAAAAGAAACCCTAGATGATTTCTGGATCATAATTAAGAAAATTTCAAAGGAAACACATGAAGATGACATTTAGTGACATTTTACATTAGAAACCAACTAATGAATTTTCGGTCTTTCAAAGCATCAAATTTAAATTAAGCTGAACGCTATTAAAATTTTGATAACATATCAATTTGTTTGAATGTTAAAATTAATTATTTCAAAGGTATGTTTGATTCATTATAGGAAAACTTTGTACCTGCGGTAGATTTTAAATGTCAAGCAAATAAGGAGTAGGTTTTATGATTAGATATATTCACTCTCGGTCTAATGTAGAGAAAACTTTAAAGAAATTTCTTATTCAGTTTTTAAGGAAATTTTTTGTTTGGTTATTAAGTTTGTAGGAGATTTTAAATCATGACAAATAGCTCAAATAAATTTGACTTTCGTGCAAGTTGATCTGATCTACCCACATTAAAAGAACTGTTTGTAAATTTGCTAATATTTGTTAATATAATCTGAGATCATGCAAGTTTATTCATAATAAACTTTCAATTACAATAAATTTCTATAATAATGACGATGCGGTATTTTTCTGATGAAACTTCTAAAATAAGTAATGATTACTTTTCTTATGTCTGGAAAATCAAAAAAGTAGTCTTTAAACTGTTTAACCCAAAGAAAAATTTAATTTATAATTATAAATGAGCTATGAATTATCTAGAAGGAATCTCTATGGGGTAGGTATACAGTATTGTCATTTATTGTTCTTTTGGTTTAAGTATTATCTGCTAAGTAGTATCTGTTAAAGAGTTAACATCATAAAAGTATCAATCGATCACTTTTAAGAATCAATTCAATATACAGCCACAATCTTTTCAACGTAACTTGGGACCGTATAACTTTTAATATTGTACTTCGATTCTCACTAACAAACTTCAAAAGAATTTTTTAAAAGGTAGGGAATAAAATTCAAATACCATGGTCTTAGCCACCATATTAAGCTTGTGGTTCATTTTCCTTCAAGGCCTAAGTAATTTTCAGGATATTTCAAAGTTTATTTCACGAAGCTCGGGAAAACTTCCATATCAATTTCCGAAAACTAAATTAAGGTTCTACCGAAGACTTACTCTAAAAAAATAATGAATTCAAAAAACTTCCCCCTTCAATTATTTCTGTGCATGCAGTTTTATAGTTTAGTTTCCACATGAATGGCTTCATTTTCTTAGTTTAAGCAATAAACTATTCTCTTTTTTAAAATAAATGTTATAGCGTGTCATCTCTTTTATAAATAAAATCACAATTATAAAGTCTGCTTTTCATGTTAAGAAATTCTAAAATCTCTTGAATAAGGTTTAGTTTTTTTTATGTAAAAATGTTTTCTTTAAGAAATGGCATGACTTCTAATAATCAATTTACGTAGATTGTTTACATTAACAAAAGTGTTTTGCTCATTTAATTTGCTTATTAAAACTAAATATTTATAAACTATTCTTTAATTAACTTATTTGAAGCTTCAGAAAAACTGAGCGCATTTTACTTCAATCATTGCATTGCCACAAGTTTGTATTTACTTTTAAAAGCATACAAGAAATATTAAGGGAATTTTCAATTATCGGGTACGGCGCCAAATTTGGCGATTTGATTCTGGAAATGATTCAATGAATGATGTTCAAATGATTCAGGATTCAGGCAACCCTAATGATATTCATTAAAATCTCCTGCGTGTTGATTATTCGTTAAAATCATGCGTGATTACATAATAATCTAGTTTAATTGTATCAGGGAAAAATTAAATTAAATTTATAAATAGTCTCCACTTAGTTTGTTATGTTTTAAAACCAACTAAAATAATTCATAACTTAAAATTTTAAAAATGCATGTTTAGAATTTAAAAAGGACATTGCTGCCTTCAGAAGAAGAAGTTTGGCGAGAAGAGGTTGCTCTATCACGGTTTTACTACCAATATGTCCTCGAACAAATGCAAAAACAACCGATATGTAATCCTTGATCTTTTTATTGTAGTTGACTTTGAATATTAACGACTATGCTATTAGAAGAAGTTGTATATCTTAAGATTTCCAAGAATGAAAAGGAATCATTACAAATTATATAATTAAAGATATTGCTATTTTGTTCAGTGATTCACTGAATAGCAAAGTTCATACATAAAAGTTCAGCTAAAAACAAAGTGCATTCATCTGAAATTTTAAATTGAAGCATAAAACTAATTAATAATACTATTAATAATTATACTATTTTAAGTATGAGAGCAGTGTGTGATAAAATACTAAAATAATTATTCTTTGAGCTATCTTAATTCAAAGGTTTTTTGATTTATCATATTAGATATCTATGGTTTCATACTTTCTCTACCTTAATTCCTCCTCATTATTTTTAATGAGAGTGAATGAAATATGGTACGAACGAACTGATTCGTATGAAAGAAATGCAGGCTATGAGGTTTGTTATAAAGAGAGAACAAAGAACAAAAAAGAGATATTTACGAGTAAAAGGAGCGATGGATAATTAGGAACGTAGCGTTCCGGTTCATTCCCACCCACATCCCTGCTGATGAAGTATACATATAAATTCCCTTAATTATAATGAATAAAAGCATAAAATAGGCCCTTACAAGAAAAACCATGATTAAAACCCATCTGAGATTAGAGCAGTCAAGGAGACAACAAACAAAACCCCTTTTACCGCTCCACCAAGACAATTGTCGGCAGCGAATCTGGATCTGCCTTACGGCCCCTTTCATCCCCAGCTTTCGCTAAGTCACCCCAACTCTCCCTTGGATTGGAACGAATCAAAACAAGCTTACGCGAATTATCAGCCCCGGCGAAGGGCTGCACCATACCGGCGAACGCCCCGCGGCTTAAGTCAATCGCGAGAGGGGCCCGCAAGCCCTGATCCAATTAGTCAGCCCCAATCGATTATTTCCGATTCAATTATCGACTCCCGGAGACAAAAACTTTCATAAACGCCCAATGAAGGTGCAGCATAATAAACGAGACGAAAAAATAAAGGAAACGTCTCCTAAAAAGCCTTTTTTGTTGCGCAGTATCACTTCCGTCGGTTGATCGCGGCTGAATGGAGACACTTAGAAAAGAGATCTCGATGGTGAGATAGCGAGTTTTTTGAGGAAGGCTCTTTCTTTTTATTATTATAATTGGGCCTGAAAGACGGGTGGAGGAAAATGGAGGATGGGGGAAAAAAGAGGTATAATTTGGCCGCTCGTTTTTGTGGAGTCCTCTGTTTTCTTCGGTAATGAAGGGGCTGATTTAAATACGGGAGAAGAAGAGGAAGATCTTAATTGTGAGAAGGGTCTCGAGCGTTGTGGAGGCGTGAAATTCTGTGTTATTTGAATAATTTGAGAGTGGAAAGTGCAGCTTGATTTAACGAGAATGGTTGGAGTTTTTTTTTTTTTTGCGGTGTCATTGTCGTAATGGGTTAATTAAATTTGTTTGCGTCAGTGTACTTACAGTGTTTTCACATTCTTACTGCTTCCTTGTGGTTGAATTATCGCTGTTTATTGGGCTGAAAGTAAAGCGTTCGTCGAGGAATTTTAATGAGTAACATTTTATATGGCTATACGTAGTTTTATTATATAAAGTTTAAATATTAAACCGAATCCAAATAAGCTCTGCACCAAACCCAAAATTCCAATGCCCATTCGAGCTTGGTCAATCGTAGTTGAAAATCTGATAGAAGACTATAATTAAAATAAATTACATTAATTATATTCCACTTATTTTAACGGATATTTTTTAATTTTATTCAGTTTTGTCTTTGGAGCATAAAGCTTCAAAAAAGACTTCAAAAGCGGTATTATTATTTCTTTAGTTGCAGTGCAGTCAAACGTTATAAAAGTTAATTGGTTCAGCATCAAAGAGAATAAAAATAAATTCACATTCAATTTAATCTGAAAGAGCTGATTTTGTTAAATTCACATTTTAACCATAATTCGGCATGTAGTTTAACGTATAGATTGATTGATATTCCCAACTTACTTCCAAAAATTTACAGTATAAACAATTTAAATTTTAAATACATAATGGAAAATTTTCTTTTTAAAAAGCTAAAAAGGCTTAAGATTAAATTCGTGGATCATCCTCTATAGGCATTAGTTTTAGTTCAAACGAAGAAGTATAAATCTAATCTATAAAGAAATCATCTTCTTCCTTTAGAAATAATACCTCCATCCTCCAAACCACCCAATAACCAAAAAAGAACTCTCCAAATCATCTTTGACTGACACCAAAAGTTTTTCCTACTTTCATTCCCACCCTCTAACCAAATTTCAAAAGCCAGAGAACAAAAAAGGACGGCGAAATTTGCACCGACCGAGATGTAAAGAAAGAAAAAGGATCCCCTTTTCAATAGAAGAAAATAGAGTGATGAGGAAAAGAATCATCCCAAGTTATGTTTTACGAGATCCGTTCTGAACGGGATCCGGTAATATACGGGTCCCCAGGGGGAGGGTCGGGCAAAGATGAATCTGACCTCCGAGTCACATTCGGTTTCTTTTTTTACAGTCGGCAATGAAGTGGCTCGGGGAGGGAGGAGGAACCTTCAAAAGAAGACGGAATGGATGTGTCTGAAAAGGTCTTTTTCTGTTCGTTTTTGTGCGGGACGTAACGGTTCGGCTGAATACGCATTTTTCAGCCTGGAAGCGGGGCGTCCGTAATATTACGCCGTCGTGAATTACGTGATGCGGAGGTGGGTGAAATATTGCGGTGATTTTCGCGAGATATCGAGAGGGGTGTTGTGTTGAGTGGAGTTGATTGTGGGCCCGTTCGAACTGTCGGTGGAACGGGCGTTTGTTGGATGTATGAGGGGATTAAGGAGGCATTATCAGAAAACTATTCAGGGTTGTTGTTTTTTTAAATAAGATACGTGTTAGTGGATAACGGTTAAGAATTAAGCATCTAAAGTGCTGATATTTATTATACAGTATCAGCTTCAGTATACTACGGCTTTGATTCCAGGTGGAGTGCACTGGAGGAAGTGGATTCCTTTAGATGATAAGAAATTTTATTATTTAATGTTAAATTTTCAAAAAAATATTGGATGTACCCCAGACCCTCGTTAATTAAAATTGTGTTACATATATCCAGAAAAATATAACACACTTCAAAGATAACTTCAAGGTTCTCATCATAATTTTAGAAAATTATTGTTCTGCTGAATTACTTTTTTTTATCAAAAGGGGGAAAGCAAAAGTAACTAACTTGGGGGAGGGTATCTGAAGGAACACCCTATATAAAAGAGCATCATTTCGTCCATTTGAGCCTAAAGGCAGTGGCCTGCCTGAGTGAGTGCCTTGAGTGAGCTGCCTGGCTGGGCTCGAATCTCCACTTGTTTGAAATGAATATTTTATGAACATGAAAGGTGAACATAATACAAAGTCGGGTTCTTCTAATGCAGGAGCAGACAAAAGAGTAATGTAAAGAGTATCAGTATTTGGGAAACAAAACTAAGGTGTGCCACTTCCACTTTTTTCCAATCTGTACCAAAAAATGTAAAAAGCGAAAAAAGTTATTCATAGACTCATTATGATATTTTTAAGCACAAAAAATTTCTTACGTGCGACTGAGTAGAGGAGATGAAAAAATTAGTATAGGGGGTAATTTAACGAAAATTTTTGGGAATTCTCTCTCAAGACGGGCTTTTGACGCTTTTTGCCCCAACACTGGATAGTTTGAAAATCCCTTAATCAATTAATAACTTTAAAAAATATCCAAAACCTGAAAACTTTATTTCATGTAATACCTCAGTGAATAAAGAATCTTAAAAGTTTTAAGTTATCCAATAAAGTTGTGTAAATTAATTAAGAAACTGCAAAATGGGGGTAGATAGGCTACTATCATTCAGGCACCTAAAAAAGACTTGGCTCACACGGACTAATATTACAACTAAAGATATTTTAATCAAAATGGAATGAAATCGTAAAAGAAAAAAGTATTAGAACTGGGTTAAGAAAGATAGACGGAGCATTGACACCTCATTGATGACAATAGATACCTAACATTATTATTTTTAGAAATTTTTCAATGTCAATTCTTCAGCGTGCCGCGGGTGGGCCCTCCTTGTTCTAATGCAAAGAACAAAACCTATAAAAACAACGTGT
The DNA here is from genome assembly GCA_963680715.1 of Tetragnatha montana. NCBI lineage: Eukaryota > Metazoa > Arthropoda > Arachnida > Araneae > Tetragnathidae > Tetragnatha > Tetragnatha montana. The sequence goes on from OY796680.1 coordinate 24,841,500, forward strand.
TATTAGGATAGAACCTTCAAGCAAAATAGATGTGTCGATGTTGTTTTGTTTTCGTTGAAATTAAAGTTTATCTTAAGAAACCCTGGAATTTTCATCTGGACTCAGCTCAAGTTGTTAACTATTGCTGAATAAAGATTACATTAAAAACATTAAAACAAATCATTTAGATTAACTTACACATTAGACATATTCTGAATTACTCAAAACAGATAGCATTAAAATCAGTGAAAAAAAAATTTTTATATTTTTCCATACAAGCAGAATTATAGATTTACGGGTTTCTTCATAAATCTTTGCAGAAAATTAATTAGAGCATGGTAAGTAAATGTTAAGTTAATAATTTATGCTTTATTCTTCAAAAACATATGTATTGCGAAAAGTAGTTCAACATTTAAAAACGTATTAAAATAATCAAGCTTACATGTTAGAACATGCTAATTAATGATGGAACCCCTTTTTCTTACGAAAAATTAATTGAAAATGTAAATAAGGTTTTGTTTTATGATAAAATAAAAAAACTATAAATAAAAAAGTTTGTACACATAAGTTTATTCAAAAAAAAACTCGTAATGTTCATAATGTTAATCTTATTCCTCCCCTCTTGTGTTTTGATTCCAAAGGGTTTTAAAAAAACATCAACTATCAACTTATAAATATAATTTTCCTCCTTTGAAAAGCGTCATTTCATTTAAAAACATATGTTAACATAAAAGGTAATGAGCTAGAAAGTATTATGGAGATAAATAAAGGGAAATATTTGTTCTTGGATGTCAAGAATGTTAGATCATTTCAAATCAGTATTCAATTTTTTATCAACATTAGAATTGTTAGCACCTCCTATTCAATTATGAAACTTTGAAAATCCTAAACTTTTTAATAAACAAGATCTGCTGCAACAAAAACTAAAGAGAACCTAAACTAGAAAAACTAAAGATATTATTCTCGTTGAGTAAATTAAAAAAAAGATTCAATGGCTATTTAAAATGCATTGAAAGCAGTGTGAACTAGTTTTACATTCTATTCTAGAAACGGTTAATCCTTCTAGCACTTCCACTTCTTGTTAATCTCGATAGTTTTCTTTTTACTTCAAACAACTTTAAAAAAAAATTGTCCGAGACCTCAATTTTTAATGCACTACAATCTTTCACTCGTAATGCTTCCACGAACTCTTTGATTCAGCTCCCACTTCTTTCTCTCTCTCTCTCTCAAAAGATCAAAAAGCGTTCTTGTAAGCGCTGACAAAGTGCACAAGCAGAGGTTCTTTTTTTTTCCAGTTTCTTTTTCCTGTCTCTGATTACACAACCAATAAAAATCTCTTACCGAAATTAACTCCCAAAGTACTCGTGTAAAAATATATTGGAGGTGAAAACCTGACAATTCCAATATTTAATGCTCACATCAAGTCCACGGTTTCGCCTGGAGCCACCTCAGTTCATATGTTGCTGATTTTGTGTCAAGATGTTTTTAATCCTGAGGAGAAACCTTGCGCAAACTCTCCTTTTTGCGCTTAGGGGAAGGATTATTTTTTGAGCTTTGTCAGCTGCTTTGGACGCGAATTTACCTTTTTCTTCTTGCTTCCTCCGAAATCTTAAGGAATGGTTGACCAACTATGCGACTTGGGTAGTTTATTTTTTCCGTCGTTTTTTCTTGTGTCTCTTTTTCTTTTCTTTTTTTTTTCAAAGTTTTGTCCGCTGTTGGAGAGTGTACCTTGTCTTGGAACACGAAAAATGATGTTTCAATAGCCGGCAAAAAAAGCCGGAAGAATGTTCTTGGATTTTCTGGGGATGAGGGGGGTAACAGTTTGGTAAAAGGGGGTGGTGTTCCCGCAAAAAGTAAGAAGCTAGGATAAAGAAGAAAAGTCTTATTGAACAGAGAAACGGTTGGTTAATTCCTTATTTCATAAACCATCTCCTATTTACTACTAATCCCCCTTATTAACGCTCTATTACTTTCTAAAGAATTTAATTGAATTAAGAAGGCTCTCAAATGGAATGAAATATTATATATTAGGAATATATATTACCGGATTTTAAATATAAAGTTTACTTTGATATCTATTGAATTTAGAAGTTTAATATTATATAAAACTTGAAGGTAAGAATAAAAGATAAATTATGGCATTGCTCTTTTCATACACAAAACTACATTAATTGTATTACTTTCAACTAACCTCAAATATTTTTCTTTTGGACATGACATGTAAAATAATTACGTATCTATAAACCACATTTTTGTAGTATAAAATTTAAGGCATATTATTATCATATTTATTCAAGAATGAAACATCATATAAAACTATATCAAAAGAGAATGCTTTTCAATACATGTTAGCACTAGAGTTTTAAACTGATCATCCAGATTAGGATTGTCAATTATTATTGTAAACCGGCATTGTGACAAAAGAACGGTCATTCATATTACAGTTTAGAAATAGACAAATTGTTTCTAAAACCCTTTCTCTCATTTCATTACAATATTTTACAAGTCATATACTTTAAACAGAACGTTTCACTATAGGTACTGTTATAAGATAACCTTGCCTTTTAAAAGCATTATATGCATTAAATTTTTATGTATACGTGTTTTTTGTAATGAGTTTTCTTTGATAGCGATTCTGTAATTAAGAATAAGACTATTAGCATAATTGTACTAGAAAAAGACTATCTTTTTTCTACATTAGCACAAAAAGATCTAAACTTTATTACTTGTTACATCTTTAATCAAAATACTGAAAAATATAAATGCATTTGAATGGGAGTCGCTAACCTCTAATTTACCAAAATTATTCTTTAAACCTAAATCTTTAATATAATAGTTGTACGAAAATCCCTCAACATTACTTTTATGAAGAAACCATTCACCTAACTTCCAACTCCACTTAGCAAACAAGCAAGTCTACGACATCTATCAAAGTCTCGGCGTCAGCAGACCTTACAGGATTTCAGAAATTTCAACACTGATTTTAGAGCAAAGGTGGCAACGGCAGCGAGAAAGCGCCATCAAGCGGAAGTCTATTGAAGCGTCCGAGTAGCTGCTCTAACGAGTCTACTGTGGGATAACATCACCGGACTATTGGAGCGAAAATTAGAGTAATTTGTGTAATCAGGCTAAGGAACTTTTCGCAGGTTCCTGCTTTGGAGTTCCTGAGTTTCAAAGTACACGGAATCCTTAATTATTGCAGCGCATCTATTACGGGGTTAGCCGTAATCATATGAAAGATTAGCAACAACAAAATTATAATATGAGGAAAAGGTAATTACCGTGAATTTTATCACACTCTTAGCATAATTAGGCTTAGAGGTAAATCATATAAGGCCTTATCATTACCTTAATTCTAATCTTAGGTAAATATATAAATGTAGTTATGATGCAGGTTTTTGGAAACTTGTTAACTTGTTTCATAAAATTAAATGTTCGTTTTCGGAGAAAAAATTCCTTTTTGACACAAGAATATACCATACTGGGTTTAATATATAAAACACGGTACAGATGTATTTTCACTTATATTTTACTTTATTTATACTTTAAACTAAATGTATTTCATTGAAAATCATACTTTATGAGGAGGTTAAATGTGAAAATGCTTGGAAAAAAGGTTTTTTCCATCCATTATTGTCCATTTAAATGTTTTCTTCCATGGGAATGCTTTACTATTTAAATAAAAATTGTATTATAATTTGTACTACAAATTATATAAATTATTAAACAAATGAGTTATTAAAATTAATGCCTTTAGAAATTATGCATTAACTTTAAATAAAATGCTCAAGCTCTTATACCACAGAAAATAAATTATAAATTCTACTTTGTTACTTATTTTAAAATACCAACTTTTTCACGGCTTTCTACCTGAGGGATTAGGAAAATACGTTATCTTATTGTACTATAGGCGAGTTCAACCGGAACAACATGTTACTTTGACCAGAAACCCTTGATCATTTCCTATCTATTTCCGGTTTGAACCATATAAACTGAAGTGGCTTTAGGCTTTGTAACACAGTTAAACTCGTCTATACTTTCTTAAATATATTGAACTTATTAGAAATATAATAGTTATTATTATTTATTTAAATCATAAAAAAATATTGTGTAGAAACTAAAATTTTTCTTGAATTGCTATTACTTTTGTACTCTTTATAGATTTAAACTTTCCCTATCATTTTTTGAACATTGAATTATGATGATGGTATTATATAATAGTTTTAATAAACTACCAAATTAAAAACTTTAAATATACTTTTACCCAAACTACAAAAAAAATTTAGATTGCTTTGCTGTCTAAAAAAAACTTAATAAAAAAACTCGACTGTTTTTAAAGACTCTTTTATCGTTTTCATCTTACAGACTGTTCTTATCACAGCTAATGAACAAACAAAATAAATGTGAAAAAAAATTAATGAAATCTGTACTTTTGGTATTTAATGCGAACCTTTTTAAAGAAAGTGGCTATTTGATAAGGAAAATATAAATAGGTGTAGAAAAAGCTAATTCCCTCGGCAGATTGAAAAATAAAAAAATAATTTCGATGAATTTACTACTAATGACATTCTTGTTTCCTCTACTCTCAAAAACTGTGTCTTTTTTTTTTCAATTCCCCCAGGTTTTGTGTAATTCATGCTTTCAATGTAGATTAAATCTGGGAAATTTGCCAAGGGAAAAACAAAAACACACAAGTTATGACGGCAGATGAAGTTTTTTGTTTCACATTTACATACACTTTCAGGTTTCATACTCCTTAAGAATATGTTTTTTTAGTAAATAATGATGTTAAACTGACAAGACGGTGGGAAAAAATGCGTAGGATGCAGTTTTCTTTTGGGTGTAAAAACTTATAAAATTATGCTTCGAAGATTTAATTGTTTTTCCAAGTTTTGTATGGTTTTTTAAATAAAAAATATTCTTTACGCAAAAGTAATACGATGCTTATTTTAAATTAATTTAAAATATAAATATAACAATAGAAGGCATTAAATCACAATTATCATCCGATTTCGTAATCTACAGAAAAGTTTGAAATATTTCATAAAGTAGTTAATAGATACTAATTTAAACCATACCAGTTTTATAATTTAAACGATATTTCCCTTTTCATTTAATATTGTAGTATAATTCAACGAAATTCACATGTAAAGGCATCATAGCATTAATATTCTGTTACAAAGAATACTACCGATCTATTAATCTCTATTATTCACCAGTGAACTTTTAGTGATAGTGGCCTTCACCTTATACCTGAATAACATTAAACCTACAGAAGGTCTGGTAATCTTTTCTGATTCTAAATAGGTCTTAGAAGCTATCAGAAATGGAAAAATACATCACCTCAGCTCAGGGCCGGTTTAATCTAGGGGAAAAATTCCTTTAGCGAAAAAGCTAAAATTAATAAAAAAAAAGCTTTAGCATAGTATGTTAAAATAACAAATTGGTGGGATGCGCCTGTATTCTTAGTAGGAAAAATTAATTTATTGAAACTACACAAATAAAACCTCAATGCTAAATATTTCTTTAAAATCTTTATGTGTTACAGTTAAACAAATTATTCTTCAAGTATTTATTAACATTCATTCACATTTTTTGCTAAAATGATCGAAATTATTTTAGGGTTCTGAGGAGTTTCTTTCGTATATACAGCTTTATAGTTATTTGCCAGGAAACAGAAAACGTTGGATTTTCAGAATATATAGATTGTTGAGGGGATGTGAATTTTGAAGCGATATCACCAAGTACAGCATCATCTCTCTGCTTAATGATTTTGATGTCGCAGTTTGCTTACAAGAATTTAGAATAGCGTGAGGGGTGTTCACAGAAAACAAAGGTGAAAGGATTTGAGTTTAAAAAAATTTATAAACTGAAACACTTCGGTAAACTAGCTATTTGTTTTGCTTGCATTGTCCCTGGACACGAAAACAACAACAACCACTCTCATTAAAAGTGCGAAATAAATTATGAAATAGATATCTTCACTTAGTACTACACTACGAATGCTAAAAGCATTTGAAGTTATGATGATTGCATTTGTCATAACTGTCCAAATTAATAATTCCTTACACATCACGTTCTACGCTAAAGTTGGAAGTTTTATCCAGTAAGTGTGTACGAAAATGTACGCGTGGGAAGAAACTCTAAACAAACCTCTCGAGTTGTTATCCTCAGCGAATAAAAATTTTTACAAATCCTACCACTTAGAGCGCTGAAACGCAAAACCTTAATGCGTTGCTTAACTATTTTTTAAGAACCTGTTTGCAAACTTTAATGTACTATCACGTTCCTGGAAGTTACTAGAAAGTCAAGAAGTCAAGGCTCTTAATAATTAATCTTAAAAACTGACGGTTGTAAGAATGTTAAGTTTTTGAAACCCAGTCTTATCTTAGAAAATAAGCTACCAACTAAATATTAAAAAATGACTCGGAGAAGGTTTAATCTATTATATAGTAATTCTCTTCTATTCTTTCCGCTTCATGAGCTTTAGAAGAATTTATTTAGACCGATGACTTAATATATTATACGATAGCATAGATGAGGTATCTCTCCATAAAACTGTCAGCTGCTATTTTGCTCCAAAAGCTAGAATTTTTTATGTAATTGAATTCAAAAGTTTTGAAAGAGGATGATGCTTCACGGCTTAAGGAGTGACCCTTTGATGTTTTTAAACTTTTAATGGAACTTGGGTGATATATTAATAGCGTCAATATGTTCTACGGTTTGGTAATTTTTTTTTCGGAATATGTAAGTTTAATATTAACCATCCTTTTTGGTTTGTGTTTGTATGGTATCACAAATTTTAAATTAATTTCAGTTTCGTGTTACAGTTTTGATTTCCGAGTTATTTGTTTATTTTCAAACGCCATCTTCACAATTCAGGAACTATGCCAGATTCCTTTCCAAATTTTGCAATTATAAAGGGGTTTTTTAATCGAAAGTGGAAAATACATAAAACTTTGCTCGTTACATCACTAAAAACATAAATAACATTAATTTACAATAATTTTAAAAATATAAATGACTTAATATTTTTTTTAACTTGGGATTTACTCTTGTTTTGGCATATTATAAAAAAGTACAGAATTGCATCTTTTTAGTATCATCATAGCTTGGTACATAAACAACCAAATCGTATAAAATGCTCCTAAGTTATAGGATTAAAAAATACAGATTCTGCTATGCAGTGAATTTTATATCTTGAAGTGTGCTGTTTCAGCTATAATACTATGTGCTTAAATGGTAAACAGAACATGGTTTATTTTAAATAAATAAAAAAAATACAGGGCAACAAGTAAAAATAGGTCCGAGGTACCTTCCCCTACTCCACGCAAGAAATCTTTCTGGGCAGAGTTTGGACGGACATGTTGAGACACCCTGAACAAGTAAATTCCAAGTTCTTAGTCAGGAAAAAGGAAAGTTTATTAAGAAATTAGCTTCTCTAATGACAATTTTAATGCCTTCAAGAAGCAGAAAATGTTCAGATACTTTCGACATTAACATCTCTTAAAGTAAAAAAAAATAATACAAATGTTTGAAACATTCAAAACTAAAAGCAACTTTCTAAAATTTCAAATAAAATCTTCAGTCAGAGCAAACAAAAACCTACTTTGTATCAAGTTAAACTCCGAAATGGCTCGATGAAAGTATTGTTCGAAAGGCATATGCACTGCGTGTTCAGCCAAATTGCTTTGATAAAGTGTTCTTTTTCATTTAACTCGATAAAGCCTATGTTGCAAGTATGGAAATATCTCTATGAGCTACGTTAGCAGAACACAAAAGGAGAAATGAAAAAATAAGTTACGAATCTTGCGTGTGAATGCTTAAGTGGCGCCTGAAGAAATGTTGGATGTTTTATTTTGTACTGCTTATGCACTTGGAATGTTATTTCCCCCACTTCAAATTCTGGTTTTTTCTTTAGGAAAGGTTTTTGAACACAAGCCAAAAAATTAGCTTGCAATAAAATGTAAGAGAGTTTGAATTAAGCTTCCTTCCGGTACAAGATAAATAACAATGGCAGGATTTTTTACCTTTCCGGGGCTACTTTTTACTTTCGTATCAGTTCAATCTTTCTTTTTTCTTCTTTCTAACTTTTTCCTCTCTTTCCAGACTTTTCTTAGCTTTTCATCTTCCAGAACGTTTTTATTAAAAGTATTTGAAAGTTTCTCTCTTCAGGTTTCTTTATTCATGAAGTGTTGCAATTAATATTTTTGAGAAATATTTTCCCTTAGGAATTACAAAACTAAATGTTAACTATTAATTATACTTTTAAGCTTTTTAGCAACTGAATTTTTTGCAAAATTTCTAAAAGAACAATTATGGTTTTCTTTCGCATCATTACAAAGTAGTTAATGTTATTTTTTGTGAGAAAAAAATACTGACAAAATTAACTTTCACTAGACTTGTCTTTTTTAGTCCAAAATATTTTAACAATTATTCCTCTTTATCTACTACATGCATATTATGCATTAGGGACTCAATTTATCGAGTTATAAGTTAATTAATTTTTTTCTGACAGAAAAAAATAAACAAACGTATAAAAACGGGTAAATTCAAGTAAATTATTCATGCTTGTATAATAAAAGTTTTAAGTCGTTGTACCAAATGGAATTCGAAATCAAATAAAAGAAACTACATTCCTATTCTCTTTCCTCATTTTCTATCATCAATTAAACAACCCCCTTTTATGTGTGAAAACCGCATACTTTTCACAGCTTTGAACAAAATGTACATTCTGGTGATCACAAAGCTTTTTTATTAATTTTAAGCATAAGTACATTTAATGTATCTAGAATGTACATAGTAAAAACATTAATGTGACTAAATTTTAGGTAAAATTCAATAAACCTAAATCTTTAACATAAAATATTAATCTTTATTTAAGACTCCGACTTTATATTAATAAAATCCGCCTACAAAATAGCTTCCTTAGAACATTTATTGTCTAAAAAAGATGGTATATACTCAAATCTATAAAGCAAATCTGCTCGATGTAGCAACAAGGAAACTGGGAACAGTTAACTTTTCTTTAATATTTAGGGTATTCCTGTATTGAAATATGAAATAAAAGACTTTATATTTAAGCTTCAAACTTAAAAATTAATGTAACAAATATTTATGTAACTCATCATGAGAAAAATATCTTTTCGAGGGGTGAAGCTGAAGGTATAAATCACTGGAATTAAGGTATATTCAGTTATAAACTATTTACTGAGGTAAAATATGACGAGGCAATATTTGTCTCATTAAAGAAAAAAATTTTATCCAAATTTATCTATCCCCTAAATGTACCTCAAATGATTAAAAATCTCCTCATAAATACCACGCTAATTATTATTTAAAGCAAATAATAGAGCATTTTCAATCACATGACTCGGACCTAACAACGGCCTTAGCAACAGAATTGTTACAGTTTTTTGCCCTACAGAGGTTAACAGTTACAGAAAATTACTGGCCGTGGAATTCTTCTATTGGAGTATTTGCAATCACGTGACCACATACTTAAAAACCGCCTTAGCAACATATACCTCGTTACCTAGCAACCTCCTTAGCAACAGTTAAAAGCCCTACAAAGGTTAACAGTTAAAAGAAATTAGCTGGTCGTGACGTCACCTGAAAACACTCTATTATTTACCGGCAATATTAATGTTACAGACATACGCTTATAACTGTACTGTCACATGCATCATGCTTAAAGTATTAAACTTCAATTAGGAACTGCTGTATTATTTGCGTGGGGAAATGAATCAAGCACCAGCCTAGTAATGACGAGGGCTTAAGCACCGATAGTTAATCTGTGCAAGCTCTGTCCTTTCGGGAATATAATGAGTTGTACTTTGATGTGAGGATGTGACTAAATTCTAGGTAAAATCCCATAAGATTGAAGCTATTTACCAAAACACTAAACTCTGTGGTAGGAATCCCCAGTTATATTAATTTTAACCCAAATTTCTGTAATAATACCTTAAGAAGTTTAATTTCTTAAAAAACATGTAATTTAGAAACCAAAGTCAAACTATTCCATTTACCTAGAATGCATTCTCTGACAGAATTCATCTATGTGAATTAAAATCAATTTTTTTGAAAAAATATATACATGATAACAATTTAATTCAAATGAAGAAACTGTTACTAATTATCAGTATTAACTCCAATTATGATAATGAATGTACTTTTAATCACGAATCCGAATGTTATTAATTTGAATCATGCGAGTAAAAATAGCGTTAATTATCCGGTTTCCATTACTACACTTTACTATTATATCAACTGCATCAATTGAAAATACGGGGATAAAGTAGGTATAATAAAACTGTTAAGACCTTAATGTAACCGAAAAAATTTGTGGTTATTTTCCTTTTTTGTATCCTAATCAATATTATAAAATAAACCTTGTGAAAAGACTACTTTTTGTTGTGACTACAGTTGTCAACACAAAATTTGTGGGGAAAAAAGACACAGTCATTGAAAGAGCGGTTTTCTCATAACTTATTTTGTTACTGATGGAAATCCGATTTATACAGATCCTAAAAGGGTATTTTACTATGTCATTGTAAAATGAAATAATTCAGATCCAGAAAATACTAAACATTCTTAAAACAAATTTGACGTTGATCTTTGTTTTAATAACTTCTTCTCAAAAAAGAATTACAGCATTTATCTTCACATTTTATTCACAATTTTTTTCACCTGTTTGTACTCCTATATTTCCTTATCAAATGCAAGATTTAGAGGTTTACAGATACGACCCTAAATTTCCACATAAAATCATACACTGGAAAACATACGATTTAACATGGATTGATAAACGAATCAAACATAGATTGATCGAACAAAAGTACAGGACATGAGCACAAATTTTAAGAGTATCATACTCTGCCTTTCAAGTATCCTATCATTTGTCAACACAAAGTTGTCAAGACAAAGAATGCTTCACAGACACCCCATTTTCCATTTAAATATGTTTCTAATATTTTAGGCAAACCTAACATTTAAAAAAACCATGGACCAATAACAAAGCACAGGTGTCTCGCATTTATAAACTTCAATATGTGATACATTTAGTGATTATGTATCAGTGACAACACCTACCAACTCTTTCTAACGATGATATTGCATTACAACAGGCATATCTAATCAAACACTTAAATACTAGCTGCATAAAACTCAATATAACACATACAAGGGAGTATTTGGGGATTATATCCCCCTCCGAGAGTCAGAAATTTCCCAATAACAAAGCACAGGTCTAGTCTCGCATTTATAAACTTCAATATGTGATATATTTAGTGTTTATATATCAGTGACAACACCTACCAACTCTTTCTAACGATGATATTGCATTACAACAGGCATATCTAATCAAACACTTAAATACTAGCTGCATAAAACTCAATAACACATACAAGGGAGTATTTGGGGATTATATCCCCCTCCGAGAGTCAGAAATTTCCCAATAACAAAGCACAGGTCTAGTCTCGCATTTTTAAACTTCAATTACATGATATATTTAGTGATTATATATCAGTGACAATACCTACCAACCCTTTCTAAAGATGAAATTGCATTACAACGGGTGTACCTAATCAAACCCTTAAACACTAGCTGCATAAAACTCAATAACACATACAAGGGAGTTTCGGGGATTCCGAAAGTCAGGAATTTCCCTCGTCCCTTATCTTCCTACACAATTCTGTCCCTGGCTATCGACTGTCATACCCCCAAAACAGAGAAGCACGCACTCACCGGTATCCTGGAGTAGGACGTGAGCCACATGTAGCCCTCGGTCTGATGCGTGGGCTGCGGCTGCGGAAAGAACTCCACGCTCGGCCCCTCGTTCTCCTCTTCGTAGTAGCGCTTCTGCCTCCTGAGCAGCCTCTCTCCTCCTCCGCCGCTGTCCTCGTCCTTCCTCCAGAGGCTCGCGGTGAGGTAGAGGTCGAGGCAGAGCGCGAGGTAGAGCAGGGCCAGCAGGCCGTAGACGAAGCGCAGGCGGCCCGCTTCGGTGGCCGCGGAGGCCATGACTGGCGAGTGCGGCCCGCAACTTCCAGCCAATGGAGGGCCGCGCCGCCTCCACTAGGAGCGCAGGGAGGAAGGCATCCGGAGGGGCAGACCGGCCGCGTGCAACTGGCGGCGTGTTTGGGTGGGGTGGGGGTGATGATCGTCTCTCTCGCTGTCGGCGCGGGCAGTTGGTAAACAGATTCTTTTTTTCTCTTGCGAGTGGAGTTGGCGGAGTTTTGACCATTCGCTCTTTTGTTGTACCTAATGAGCACGCGCGGTCTCGGGAGGATGTCGGGTGTCATAAAATTTCTCTTCTCTCGAATTTTGAGGGGTTGGTAATATTAGCTGGTCCGTATTATTTAGGGTTTTTGCTGGCTTGTGCGAGAATTTTCTCTTCATCCCAAACTTGAACTTTCCTTTCAGAAAAAAGCAATGTTTTGCTTTTATTCAAATAAACATCAAATAAGGTTGTAGTGTTTGGTTGACTCTGAATCTATTTAGGAAACCATCCGATCATAAACAAATTGAAAAATAGATACAATTGGACTAAGAAAGGACAAACCTGCTTTTTCTTCTTCTAAAGAAAAAATAATTTAGTCCGTCTTTCACATGATTATAAAAGTCTAAAATAAAAATTGTGAATTGAATTATTGTTGAAAATATGCAGTAGGTACAGATTTCTTTTTCATGCTGTTGATTAGCATTCCCCTGACAATTATGCCCCCATAGGCTATACCCAGGCGCGGATTCAGCACGGCTCCAATGGGGGGAGCACTTAGACCATCACCTTCACCTTTTGAGAAAAATGTCAAAATGTTAGGGATTTTCTATAAAGTATCACTCAAGATCCCCTTTTGGTTACCGCTGAGGAGTATTGAAATTTGACCTGTAAAAATAGGGTTTTAGCTCATTTTGAGTACATTTTTGGGTTCAAGGGGAGAGCACTGTCCAGAGTGCCCCCCCTTGGATCCGAGCCTGGGTATATCACATGTGACACATGCCTAAATATATCCCTGATTCCAGTTTAGTGTAATGCTAAAATTTTAGGTATTGAGATTTGTTTGCTTGTACCTTATAATGACTAGAAACGAAAAATATGTGCATTTTTAAAAAAGTGGTGTCAAAAACAAAGAAATTCAGAATAAACAAGTTTCATCATTTTCAAAACTCATATTTTAACTGACACAATAAAGTATACATACGTTTAAAAACGAATAAATAGTTAAAAACACGAAACAATAATACCTACTGATTGGAAAATTACAATGTTATTTAAACTATAAGTGCACCACACATTTTTTTTTCACACTATTCTTAATTATCAATAAAAATAAACCACATATACCAACAACCTCTCTCAAAAAATTATTTAAGTAGTCCGTAGATTTTCCTTCATATGTTCTTAAATTACGCAGTTATTTTTTTAATTATGCATTTAAATACCAATAAAACTTTATGCAACGAATTGACTGAATATCTTAAGATTAAAAAGTGTATTAAACAAACTTGTATGTTGAATTTTCTAGAAAAGCTGCTACATTTTCTGAAGCATAACTAATAATTTGTGAACATGAATTTTAACTTTGATCCGGCAATGATTTTCTTAGCATTAAAAGTATTCATTTAACAACAGCAAATAAGGACTTCATATATACATCCTGGTTACATTTTTTAGATTTCATATTAGTTATTTTTTTTTTTCATTTATAAATATTTACACCTTTGCATAAGCTTTATAAAAAAAATTTCCTCCTAATACATCTGTAAATTTGAATTAACTATCAAAAAACTTACAAACAAAAATATTATATTTACTTTAGAAGGAGTTTTCTTATCAATGCTTTTTAACTCATATCCAGAAAAAAGCATATTTTTACATTTCTTTTAAGTTTTACACAGTTCACCCAAGAGCAAAACCAGCGATAGAAGGATAACACAAGTCCACTTTTTGAAATAGTTCGATCTAAGGTTTCATAAACTGAAATTCATGATTCCCTTGAGGACACGGTAAAACACTTAAGGGGAGTCCCTAGGATGTTTTCGGGAAGCAATAACTATAAAATAAATTCGATATGTATTTATTTTATTATCCTTGTAAGGACAAGGTTTCTAGCAACAGTTAAAGCTTCAGATATACCTATAACTCCAAATACCAAGCATTTTTTGAACGATACTTGGACTCAAATAATACAATCGCAATAAAATGAATTAAATGCATAGCTCTGATGTATTTGACCGTTTTATTGTAAGAGAAAAAATGAGAAAGAATGTGATATTGTTCAAAGTAACATATAGTTATATAGATTTTTGCTTCATAAATAAGAGTGGTATATACGCCAAACATACATAAGAAGTTTTTAAGTGTTTTAAAAGCATAATTTATAAGTTTGAAATAAAATTAATGTATGTGTGTCATTTATTTATTTCATTATTTTAGACAATTAAGTTAAATTTTAATTATGCATTAAAATATCAATGAAACTCTATACAACGCATTGACTGAATATATTAAGGTGAAAAAGTGCGTTAAACAAACTTTAACACAGACTGACTGTAACAGACACACAGAAAGACTGTTGAATTTTCTAGAAAAGCTGTTACATTTTCTAACGCATAACTAATTCGTGAACACATTAATTTTAACTTTTATCCGGCAATGATTTTCTTAGCATTAAAAGTATTGATTTAACAACAGCAAGGCTTTCATAAATGCATCCTAGTTACTTTCTTTAGATTTCATATGAGTTTATTTTTTCCGTTATAAATATTTACACCTTTGCATAAGCTTTATAAAAGAATTTTTCTTCGGAACACATCTGTAAATTTGAATTCACTATCTTACAAACAAAAAAATATTTACTTTGGAACGAGTTTAACGATTTATTTCATTATTTTAGACAATTGAAACTGTAAGACTAATTGGATAAGATTGTTCGATTATTAACCTGGGAGGACGCGCGCTACTTTCTGTTACACGGGAACGCGCGCGGGGTCTATCAGACCCCGCAAACCGTTTTCCGTTATAATCGTTCAGTTTATGCAAACATTTTATCACGGAAAGTTTAAACATATAATTTAATCATTCAAAGTGCATAATAACTCATTTTTAAGCTGACTGATTTTTATTGAGATATAATATTAGACTATTTCACATTTCATACCGAATCCCTATGATATTACATATTTTTCATAAGAAATGTGAAAAAATTGTGTAACAATTTAATTTAGTGGTGTTTACCTTAAATTTCCCTTTTAGAGCAAGAAAAAATATAGATACTATAAATGTCCAAAAGTACCTATAGGTACTTTTGGACATCTCTTTGGTTATAACTCGCGCTAATCCTCACAGTTTTGGAAGCATTTCAATAAAAACAACAACCTAACTCGGAAAATAACATACCTACTTTATTTAAACTTCATGGGGTGATAGGTTGAAACCTTTTAGGCAGCTACACGGAGTTTCATACATTTTCATTAAAAATTAGAGTTTTTATGAAGGTTTATTTAAGCGTCGGGGTCTATTAGACCCCACGCGCGTCCCCGAGGGTTAACTTAATGAAAAAGGCGCAGTGTTTTACTACAAGTTAAGTATAAAAATCATGATAATATAAAAATGGGTTTTTTTTTTCTTTTTGAAAAAATAATTAGGTGTTTATTGACTTTTAGACTGACTGTTTTTATAATAATAAATTACTTAAGGGCCCATAGGAAAATATTTTTCAAAATGCTTCTTCCTATTTCTTGCATACTTTAGGTGAATGTTTCCAATTTATGAATTTTATTTTTTGTGTTCAATGGTTATAGTTAAATGCTCTATTCTTCAGTTTCAAAATTACTTTGTTAAACATCGAAAGAATTTTTTGCTATTACATATATGAAAAATGATATTAAACTATAGATTTAATTTACATATATATTTCGGAAACACTCTTTCAAATGGAAAGTAAATCATTTGAGGATAAATACCGGTTCTACCCCGTTCTACCCTATATTTTTAAAAAGCATTTATTACATTAAAAAATTTTATTTTAACTAGTTCTGTGTAAGTTAGGAGGGGGCATTATAACTGTGAAATTAAAATTATACGCATCAAATACGTAAAGAAACTTCAACTTTTCACACTGAGTGGGTTTTTGTAAATAAGCAATAGGAGAGAGAAAATGCAAGAAAGAGAAACAAGTCCTTTAATTGCTAAATAAATATCCTGAATGTAATTTCTAGAAGAACACGTCTGGACTTGTTCTTCGATAAAAGTGCAGATAGTATATACCCGATCCGAGTTTTCAACCAGAGTAGTGATTTAATTAAACGCAGCCATGTAAAAACTATCAGATTAATTAAATTAATGCTCCTCTCCATGTTTTCGTTTCAAACATATCAAGATCATTCCAGTAAATGTAACACAAATATCAGGTAGATAGATCCGTTTCCTTTGGATAGGCTCTCTATAATTCTTTTTTATTACAGAGTTGGGACCACCCGCATCCTCTCAGTCGATAAAATATATTAACAGCAGAAAAAATAATATCTCAGATAAACCAGTTTCTTTTCTTGTGAAAAGTTTATATTTAATTAACTTTTAGTGAGTTCAAGCATGATTTTTCTCGTCTCAGAGAAGAGATTACTCCTGTGAAAACATTAGTAGAATAATCCAAACTCGTTTCACTTCTTATGCATCAAGAATTACGTTTTTAAAATCAAATTGTTTTGATAAAATAACTTAAGATTCACTGAGCGAAACTTTCAGCACGGAATTACGTAAACAACTTTATAGGAGCATTTAAATTCTCCACTTTGAATAAAACAACCGGACCATCAAATAATAGTTTCGAAATCTTCTCAATAATTTTATCTGATTATGATAAGCACAATCTTATATATGCTCACATTTTTCAATTTTCTCTTAGAAAAACTCTTTATTTTCCATTTTGCTGTTACTGAATTTATGCAGGAAGATTTTATTGATTTGGCACGTATGAAATGTGTAATTTTAGGTTTTCCCTACAAAATTAATTAATTAATTTGTAATAGATAAAGAGTAGGTATTCCTCGAATGGCCACTAAGTAAGTTGCATCTCCAGCTGACTTTTAACACCAGAGTAAGTTCTCCTATCTTGGAAACTCTTGGAGATGCAAAAAAGTCAACTAATAAGTTGAAATAAATTTCGAATTAAGTAATGGAAAAACGCCCTGAATTTTACCGAAAAGGTTACTGAGAAAGAAATACTAAAGGCGTTGCTTATAAAACCATTGATACTACATCAATTTTATATACATGTACTATAACTTACATTCTTTTTATTTATTTTATAAAAAAAATTCTCTTTTACAAATAGAAATTAGAAAAACTAAAATATAATATCCCATGTTTCTTCCAAAGGTGTTCTGGTCAAGATATACACACGTTATTTTATTCCGAATACTTTTGGTAGATTGCCAGAGCTAGTTCATAGCTGATAAAGCAAATTATTCTAATTGCCACTTCATCTTCATTGAGCATTGTTATATGCACCACTTGCAAATTTAAGGAAACTTGAAAGCTTTTAATTGTTCTTATTGATGATATAATTTTCATCGAGAGATAGTTGATGAGTTCGCAATAAAATTCTTTTAAAACTTTGAAAGTCGAAAAGCTGTGAATAAAAATTCACTCGATTTCACTGAAGAATACATAATTATATGTCAGAGTAGACTTATTATTCATTGAAAATAAAAACAAAATTTTAAGAAAATGTATGTTTAGTTTACTCTTTTGAGTGTTAAGAGATTAATTAATATATGGTAATACAATTGCTTTCTTTTTTGTGCAAAATTCATCATGAAAAGGCTGTAAATTTAAATGATTATGCACTAGTTGCAGAGCAAACTGTAAAGATATTATACACATGAAGAATCACGAAAAAAAAAATTGATGTGATGCTGTAATTTGATGTAAAATACTGTTATGAAGATTATTTAGAAAGTGTTTTTTTTTTATTTACAAATTTAATATAGGCGTCAATCTCATTTTATTGCTTATTAAATCAAAAATAAAGTGCCTATTTTCAGTTTTTAAGGAATGTGGGGCAACCTTAAAACACCTTCCATTAAATGATTTTCCCATTTATCATACAATTATAATTTATTAAACACACTCAGGTATTGAGGATAAACATTTGCGTATAAAATATTTTTTTTCTTACCATTATTTATCCCTTTTATGGAATTTTTAAAAACACATTGAAATGTCCCAACATGACCTCCTAGCACTTAAAAAATTAGATAAAATATATTTCATTCTCTAGTTATTTTGAAAAATACAATGATAAGATATTAATTGATAAAATTCTAATCTAATATTGAACAAAAAGTATTCTTACACGACCCTGCCATTTTCGTTTCAATACTTTTACTAAAACAGATACCTGTACCTGTGTTTCCCAAACTGCTCATCTGACGCATTGGATATTAAACCCAATTAATTACACACAAAACAAAGAAACTGATTAAATTAAAATTATGTAGTGTCTCCAAAGATTCCAAGCACGTTGAAGAGTACATTTCAGCATTATTTATTGTCATTTATAAGCAGAAATTCATAACTGCAGAATTAAGTCTGAAGTCCCAAGATGAGCCATGTCTCAAGGTGCACACTCTCCTTATAAGCTAATTTGTAATAATAACTCTTTAATTCAATATCTTACATTATAATTAGAAGGAATAAGAGTTTTATATAATTTTATTTTAATTTTATGATAAACCTACTAAAGAGATCTAAATAAATTTAAAAGTTATGTTCTTATTAGAAAGAAATTAACTCTTTCAAAGGATGTATAGTATAAATCTATTCCAGTTTTATGGCAAAACATAAATCTTCTTAATAAGATGGATTTTTTCCTTTCCTGACTTGATTGAGCACTCAAACAGACCGATCATTTAAGATAGAATCAATCAACGCCATCCGACGAACATATTAATATCCGATATGGGAAATAGAGTTATTAGAGCTATTAAAATATTAAAGAAAAGGCATATTTCTATTTTCAATCATATGTTTTGGAGAGGATAACATTTTTATTTAGTATTGGGCATGGATTTGGATATAAAGAAATTTTTGAATACATCAAGTATAATATGTAATTATGACTATTATTACTAAGTCTAAACTCTTCTCAGAAAGATTCCTTCCATGGAGAAGATAAAATTCGTCCAAAGAACTATACGACTCTACGTAGGACATACGTTATACGAAGATAAGGAGTCTTATTTTTTGAAAATTGTGATTACTGATTACTGATTTTATTCAACGGCGCATGCATACGAAATGGATATTTTTAACATCTTAATGTGTAAAAATATCTAAATAGCCATGTTATACAACATATCTTAAACCCTATTACATATCCCTTACAAAAATTCAAAAGTTTTCACACAATATTAGAAAGCATTCGGGATTTTATGGATCGAGGATTGAGAATCCAGTATCTATCTTTGAAAAAAATAGGCATAAACTTTAGATTAAATTATTATTTTCTAATCATTCATTTTCAAGTTTGCATGAAAGGATCTAGGATAATCAGATTTAAAACCATGAAACTATTTTTCCGTTTTTATTCAAAGCATTGTTTATTACTAAATCCATATAAAAGAAACTATGTTCCTAAATAAATTAAATATATAAACTAAACAGAAAATCATGTAGTTTGATGAATAAAATAGTTTGGAATTTAACTTTAAGGCCCTTTAAAACACTAGAGTACGCCCGAAAATTCACTCAAGAATTGAGTTACTCTAAGAAGATTACTATCTTTTGACTGTCACACAATAAAACGCCATTAGCTTTTACAAAAAGAGCCCTATTGAATTACACGATATATGTATTTGCTGCAAAAGTAATCTGAAGAAAATATTTTTATCCATCGGAATGAACTACCCCTTAGGGAGAAAAGTATTACGTCTGTATTAGAGAAAGACTAAAGGGCTTCCGAAAAGTTTTCTAAGATTAATAGAAGAAAAGCGGCTTATAGATTTAAGCCACAAAATGGGATCAATATCAATTATTAAAATCTCCTGAAGATAAACTTGTTAGTTTTATGAAATTCACACCTTTAGTAGAAAAATGTGTATAAATATGTATAACTATCAAATATCACATCTCAATCATTGTAAGATGTAGAAACATTCATTTTATATTTCATTAAAACACTGGGTTCATTGATCACTGATTGATTATTCAAGATACCAACTTGAGATTTCCTCAGATAGAATAGAATATAACAAAATATATTAAAGAAGTTTATAGTAGCTAAATAATGTCATCTAATAGATTAAAGAATATCTTTCCCAGAAGTTCATTATTTTAATGCAATACTAATGCTCTATTCAAACATTTTTAAAGGGGGAAACAATAAATACCTCTGAAAAGGTCAAGAATTAACCAAGAGTTCATTTGAAAAATTATTTAGAGTTTAATGTATTGATTATTGATTGATTATTTAAGATACGGAAAAAATGAGAAAAACGGTTGCGTAAAATATCCTTAAAATATTTATACATTTTGTTACCAAAGTTCATTAAATTTTATTACATTTTATGGTACATTTTTTATTTGTCAAGAACTACAATTGTGTTCTGGTAAGGTTGAAATTATGTTAATCTATTTTCATCTCGACTGTTTGAAACAAAGTTTTTGAAAAGGCTTTTGATTTCTAAATTATTTTTATGTCTTCTACAAAATATTTCCTTAATAATAAACTAGTTATAGTAGAGGCTTGTAAATATATGAAAAGTATTGTTGTGTTAAAGGTTTTAGATACGTGGAGAAACTATGAATGACAAGAGAATTTAAACATTAATTTACTTATCATATATTCAGTGAAAAAATATTTATAATTAAAGCAAGTCAATGTAGTTAATAGTAAACAGAATAAATAAAAACTTTCGCCAAACATGAATGCAAAAGAATTTTTATTAAGAAAAATTCATTATTTTTAAAAAAAAAAAAATAAAAAAAAAACATTTTCAATATCTTTCGGTTATTTTATTTAAGAACCAAGCCAAATTCAAACAGAATCTAATATCAGATTATTTAAAAAAACTTTGTATTGCTTTTATTCTTGACCAAAATAATGTTGAAACCCTAATTTAATTTGTCAGATTTACATTCAATCTATGTTGTTCTCTCATTCTTTCTAAAATATAAATATAATTGCCAGCCAAGCCATTCTCGTTTTATTTTATATTTTTTTTCTTTCTACGTATATAAAAATATAAAATTTTCTCCAATTCTTCCACTGTTTTTGATCTGACTTTAATTCTAGATATGCCATTTACCCATGGACGAGCAGTTGCTCCTTTGGGATAGACAAATATGATCAATGTTTATTATTATTTTTTTTTCTGTATTCTTTATTTTTATTGACTATGTAAAAAAACTACTCTTCTAATGAAAGATAAGTAGTACTTGAGAGGTTTTCAACGTTCGCATTCCTTATGCGGAAGATTAAGGTAAGGAACTTTAAGGTAAATACTAAAACTCTTACTTTAAAAAAATGTAAAAAAAAGCACTATAATTTTACATTTGTTTTATGTGTTTGTAAAAATGAATTATAATTCATCTATAATCGCTAATGAGCAACTTATAGCTATGAGTTCTCATTTATAAACTTGAAGGTTGTTTTAAGCGCATTACACTTTCTCTTTTCTTTGATAGTTTCATTTACCCAGCTCACTGTCACGTCCACCATCGTTAGGAAAGTCATATTATGCTCCAACACTTCAATGTCGATGAAATATAACACGACTAATCCCACCTCCTGCAACCAATAACTCCGTATTTGAATCCCAGCAGCCAATATATATCCAAGGAATCCATAGTACAGGGCATTCCCACTTTGAGATGCTAACAGCCAAATAGATTCCCCCTTGCACCCGATGTGTACTAAGACAATACGCTAGAAGATGCATAATACACGCTGGGTACCCTCTTCACCATTCGACCCCTATTATAGAGGTATGCAAACTATTGTGAGCGTTTCTGGGTGGAATGTAGTGATAACGTCAACTGATGTGTGAACAGTAGTCACTTGTGATTGCCTGACTAGCGCAAATCAATGCGGAGGCAGGAATTTTCGCTGATTCTTACAATCACCATGTTTCATCTTAGAATTCCAGTTGAAATTCTTGGTGGTAGCAAATTCCTTTAAGATAGTGGATGGAATGGACCATTCAATTTAAATTCAGACAACTTATATTAATATATTCATTACATTACACTCAGAAGGTGTCGTAAAAACAGTTTTCTGTATTACAAACCAAAATTGAGAACCGCAGAACTGTTTATAATATTTCAGAAAAATTAAACTAAAGATTTGGAAGTCATTTCATTAAAACTGGAGCCGAAATCCGAATTAATAAAATTCTAAATTGAGAATGTTGGCCATGCTGGAAAAACGAATAAAGTATTAAGCTGTTAACAAGGGGTCGATCAAGGTTTTATTTTTAAAGGCATCATTTTAAGTAAAAAAAATATATGTATTTGTAAAAAAAAGCATTACTTTGTAGAAAAATTAAAATTAAACACTACTTAATTTTTAAAATCATTCTCAGAACACGAAATTTACGAAATTTTTATTTGATAAAGCAAATACAGTAGAAAAAAGTTAATTAAAAGGCTTAACCTTTAAAAGATATATAAGAATATATCTTATCCATATTAAGTAACTGAGAAAAATTAAAAAGAGAAATATTTTTAGACCCCGTTTGAGAATAAACTACCTTGTAAAGACAAATTCTAAAATTTTTTGATGAAAATGTTGTTATCTAGCTTCTATTAAGGATTTATTTTTTGAAAGTTATTTTTTACTTGTTTAGAAAAAACGGTTACTAAAGATAATTTTGTTTCTTTCAACCATTTTATCATACAATAAAGCTTTAAATTATGATTTTGGCCATGATTTAAGATTTTCGTTCACATTTTTTGTAAAAAATAAAGTTAGTTTTGTAACAGAAATAGTTTTCAAATCATTTAATTAGAACAGTTAAATTTAAAAACAAGTGATTATTGAATACAACGACTTGGGGCCGTAAAGTGCGTTTCTCCTTACATTTGGTTGCACTGTGGGAAAATCAAGGACCTTCCAATAAAAGTCAAGTTGGTTTTTCCCTAATCACAACCAACAAATGAGAAGAAGCAGCCTTTACTGACCGAGTCACAGCCATAGCAGATTGGTCTGTACAATGTTAAAAATGTTAAACCTAAAAAATCGTGGGAAATTTCAGACATTTGGAATAATAATTTTTCAATAATCTATTTTTTTTATTTTTTAACTTTTAAAATAATCTATATCCGGGTAATAATATCCGTTTCGATAAATTTGAATTTTATGAATGGGTCCCCAATTTTCTGCAGAGTTAAGACCCTTGATAAGTAACACAACTCTAAAACTGTTGTAATATAACGGGGTATACACGAAACTGTATTTACTGTCAATAAATCTATTATGTACTTATTTCTTGAAAAGATAATAATTTTTGTTATTTTGGAATAAAAAATATGGTCTAGCTAGAATAGATGAGCTAGAGATCCTAAGAAGAGCTAGTCTTACAATACCCACCAAGGTTTCATTATGATGTGTGAAAAATTATTTACCTTTCACAAGAAGCAGTTTATATTTTAAAGTTTTATTATTGTCTATTTGATTTTAAAAAATTTATGAAACTAAATAACTTGATCCCAACAAAATCCTCTCTCTTCTTACTTAGAAAACTTAAATTATGGAGTATTAGAATAATGAAAAGAAAACCATTCAGCAAAACCTGCAATAATCTCCACAATTCAAATGAACCTGTGCCTCCTTCTCTCAGAATTTAAGAGGTTTCTTTTGAGTTTTTCAAAGCATTTATTCTTTGTGTTAAAGCAATACTCTCTCCATCGTTGAAAAAGATTCAACAGATCATGAATACGTTTCTCTGAAAATGCGTTCTAGGATTATTTAAATAAAGCACTTTCACTTTGATGGTTTAAAAATAACCGTTTCAAGTTTAAGGATAAAGTATATGTCCAACAAAGCTGATCAAGTCTCAAGAGGCCATTTTGTGAGAGCTTTTATTGAAATCGATTTCAATGAAATGACAAGAAATGTTTCTTATTTACCGTTTTCCAGAAAACAAAGTACCTAAGATTTCTGGGAAGTTCAAAGTAATCTCCGTACCAAAGTTAAGTAAAAAAAGAGTTCTTAGCCTCTACTTTTCTCTTTATTACTTCTATCGAAGAAAATCTGAAAAAAAATCTAAACTACGTTGACGCCGGCAATAAACTTGGCTTTACTTTGAAATCAGAGTAACGTCTCTTGAGTAAACCTGTGATTTCCTGGCTAGAATTCTTTTTGTCCCGTTACATCCAGTTCATCGAGGGGACTATCATGTTGAGAAAATGAGTTCAACTGACATCTGGCACACACCCACATGAAATTATATATATATCACTGTGTTTACAGATCCATTTTCGCAACCACCTGAAAGCAATAAACGATATTGAGACACATTTAGGGGAGGAGGAATTATCGGAAAAGAAAGATCAAAGTAGTTTTCAGACTTTTGAGTATCTATCTATTCTAAAAAAGTTTTCGGTGAACGGTTTCCTGAGGAAAAACTTTTTTAATTACTGATCCGAATAACACATTTCTGGTATCGAAATGTGCGGATTGTTTCGAGAATTGTCAGTAAGCCGTTGGATTTTTTTTTTTTAATTCTCAATTTTAAAATATTGAATTTTTTTTTAGATTATAGATAAGGTTGCAGTTACAAAGGAAGTAGGTACTGTTAAACAACTTATTATGTAACCAATCTCAACGACGAATTGACGCCATATTTTATGATGAAACACATTTTGTTCACGTTTTAAGAAAGTACTTTCAAAATTAAATATCATTCAAAGACTGATAAAAGTATTCTAAGAACTTACAAATATGCTATTTCGTACAAAAATTTCACACATTTTGTCTGAAATTTATAACTTTTAGTCTGATAATTGAAATTAATTGTAAACATGGCTTAAAAGGTACTGTTTAACAAGTACGAGTTTAAACAAAAATATAAATGATAAAACACTAGGTATACTAACAAGTTGCTAGGCGGTATTACAATATTGAATTTATTCCTTTCTTTTTATTGGATAATCTGAAAGAACATAGTTGAACATCCTTTAGTCCAAAGTTTCATGTAAATACCATCAATGTTAAACTCTTGAGAGCCTGTTAAAGTCTTTTTTGCTTGCACAAACAGTTTTCCTAATCTGTTTCAAGAACGTCTGTTTGCGCACGCAAAAAGCAGACTTTCACAGGCTCTCAAGCGTTTAATATTGATCATATTTACTTGAAACTGTGGACTTATGGGTTCTCAACTATGCTCTTTCATATTCTGGAATCAAAAGAAATGGTTTCGAAATACAAAACAAAGTTTTTGCAGTTTTTTTTTTCAAATTTTTTGTGGTTTTTTAACTTTTTCGTATTAAAACAAATTTTAAAGTGAAAACTTTTAAGATAATTTTAAAGATCATATTAAACCACAAAATTTGAGACCATAATTAAATTTTTACCAATAATGGTTCTACAAATTGAATTTTTCAATAATTTTTTTGGGGTGTCGCTCCATTTTTAACTCCCTGGGATTTGGTCTGGAACCCTCAAATCCTATATGATTCTTACTCGTCTAGGTGTCTACTATCCCCCCTAGAAGTGTGACCCAACATTTATGGACACCCTGTATATGCAATGTAATGGGTTGTACTGTACAAGCCATTGTAACAGTTCCAATCGTCACGATGCCATCAATTTTTTTTCTCCCTTCCTAAAGCATTATTTTGATGGTGGTTTATATTTTTTTTTTCTTCTTTTCAACGGTTTTATATGTTTTCGAGGATGCTGAATCCGAATCTGAATTTTTTTACAAAATTTCGAATGGCATTTGGTGAAAATTCGACAAAAAAAAAGCTAAAGCTTCACATCATTTTTTGGTTTTTTGCTTGTAGAACGGAAAGTATGGGTTTCTCATGAAAATATTATTAATTATTAATATTATTATTATATTATTAAACTTTATTTTTTATTCTTCTTTTAATTTTAATCATTACTTCTATTCTTTCTTTAGAGTTTTTGGGTACACAAATGAAACTTATTTAAAACTTTCAATAATAAGCTTCCAAATTAAATATAAATTGCATTAAAGTAAAATGCATATATTTAAAAAGAAATTAATGTAGAGTATACTCCTAAATTACCACTATCTGGCTAATATGAGTGTTTGCTGTTAACATTAAATAAATTTTATTATTTGACCTAAAGTTATAATTTTAAAACAATAAGTTTTGTGAAACATTTACAAATGACTTTTTGAAGTCCGGTGTACGAAATTTTTGAAAAAACGGGAATTTTGCATCTCTACTCACATTACCATACCCTTCCCTGTATGTTCTAAAATCTTCCGTTTCATTGAAATATTGAACATCTGAAAAAAATTATAACCTCCCCTCGTCAGTGAAATACAGGGTTTTGGAAATACCCCGCTTTTTAGATTGAAAAACCTGGTCAATTTTTCTAACACAAAAATCTTTCCCCAAAAAGCCTGTGTAACAGAAATGTTGTGAAAATGGAGCCTCTTAACTGAAGAAAGTTCGTTGCCTTACCAGTCAAAAGTGTCGCTTTTGTAGAGGGCTAAAGGTAGGTAGAGATTTTCTGCACGTTTTGATAAATGAACGCATAAACCAGCATAAACACATGTTTAACTGCTCAATTCACTGTAGTGCTTCAAAATGTCAACAAAAGTGTTTTGGGTGATCTGAAAATGGGTAAAAAGAAACGAGGAGCAGAGTCTACAACTGTTGAAACTGATATAAATTCATCGAATAAAGAAGGTTCATCTGAAATCGAATCTTTCCCGGATAAAGTTCCAGTTTTTAAAAATACCAAGTTTGTTCTAGCAAAGACGAACTCTAAGAAAAGTAGAGTGTGGAAATCTCTAAGGCAAATTACTACTGCAGAAAAATCAACCCCTCGCTCCATTACTTATCTATCAATTGATGCTGCAGTTTCATTAAACCCGCCAAAAAAATACTCTGATGTTAGTGGTCTATTAGCTAATTACACAGATCCTCAAACTAAAATGCGTTTTGCGAATGTCGCTGAATTTCAACTTATTCGAACTCTACAGCCCGAAGTCATTAACTCATATCTGTCATTAAGAAAAGCATCTATACTTTAATATTTGAGTATATAGCATCTACAAGGTTTGTGAAGTCAAATTTTTAAACATTTTAATAATCAATCAGTATATTTTCTATGAGTTATGTTTTTTTGTTGTATAACTAAATGCGGAAAAGATATGACTCCCAACTAGCAGCGGCCATTCAGTCGGTCTCCAGCTCTTGGCGACTATCTTCCTTTTTGTTGTGGAGGACCTAATACATCAAATCTGTTCCCTAAATGCTTCATTAATATGAACTTCTATAAATTATTTGAAACTGTCCCTATTCCTCTTTTCAACTCAGACTTTTTTCATTTTTTTACTGACCATAGAAAACAACTAGGTTCAGTTCATGCAAGAATGCCAGGTCTGGGACCAAAAATGGCAAAAAAATAGTGAATTCTAGCAACACAGTTGTAGTTGAATTGCTTACTCACCAATAAATGGCTTTGGCAACACCAAATTTGGCCAAAAATGTCCCGTCATTTTTGCATTTACCAACAATTAAAATATACTCTATTACTACAACAAATCCCCCACTTTGAGTTTTCAATATCACCCCTCTAAAATTTTATGACTACTCTATATTGTGTTCATAATGTCCTTTCTTTATTTATTGTATCACTTTTCCTGTTTATAAAGTATGAAAATATTTATTTTTTAGGATGGGAAAAATTCTCTTTTTAACCAAATTGACAAAGCCTCTGCTTTTGCAGCGTTGCTTCTCTTCACATGATTACTTTGTCTCTACACCAATATTTTATGTTAATGGAGGTAACTAGTTTCAACTATTACTTCACAATTTAAAGCTTCTTTATTTATTCTGTTCTTTATAACATTAGGTTTTAATTTAAGAAATCATTGTTCTTTTCCTACTATTGATGTGTTTGAATTAAGATTCAATAACTAATTTAAATTTGTATTATCCTACAGTGCAATCGGAATGTGAATATCTTTTGTGTAAAAAGTCATGGATAATTTGTAGTTTTTTTCCCTTGGTCCCCCACTTCTCAGCCTTAAGGGACCATTTATTAAATCAGTATTTTATAATTGTGGGTAACTAAAATTAATTTTTTCTTCTTTTTTATCTTTCAAATCATAATAACTATCTGGCTTTTCATGGTTAAAAATTGTCACCACAATGACAAACACAAAGTCATGGCTTGCAAAGAAGGTTAGATTTTGCTTCCATACTATGGCCTCAGTCTTTTTTTCCAAAAGGAAGAGTTGCCATATTTAAAATGTTTGGGGACTAGTTGTAAGAGGGTCGACTGGGGTAATTCCCAGACACCAATTAATTATAATTACTAAATTATAAGCCAGTGACAGTGTAACAAAAAATTTTATATAACTTTTGTTTAGTGTCTATTTCCATACCAAGAATTATAACTCTAGCTTTGATAGTTTTTGTAATATTAGGATGTTATTTATTTTTGTGCGAGAATTACCCTGATCTACCCTATTGTAAAAGTCTTGCTGATGAAATATCTAAGTTGCACTATATTAACATTAACAATCATTATTGATTTTTGTAAATTTTATCTTAGCCTCTATATAAATTCATAATTGTTGATTTTTAATTGTTAAACTTGTTCATATCTAGCTCCACATATAGGGCACATGCAATCTTGTTTATATGCTGATGCATTTGCTAGAATTCAGCGATTGTTGGGGAAACAAGTTTTGTTTTCAACTGGAACAGACGAACATGGTTTGAAGGTGACTCTTTTTTACTATATTTCCATGATCAAAAATGGAGGAGTGTTTAATTAGATCCCTTTACTTTTAATGTTAGTAATTTTTTTATATTTTTTAATAATAATAATAGTTTATTTACATAACTTAATCTCTTACATAGAGAATGAAATGAAAAAATTCACAATGCAGTAAAGATTGCAAGTACTGAAATAATAATTTATTAATTTTCTGTCTAACTACAACATGAATTGAGTGATTCTGGTTCTTCACGCTTGTGATTTCTTTAAGAAATAGTTGAAAAAGTAACAATATTTTCAAAGGTTCAAAAGGTCGCTGAAGATCTAAGGAAACCTCCTAAAGAGTTTTGTTCTGAAATGTCAAATAAGTTTCAGGTAAGTCTATTACCCACATTTCAAGTGTATAAATTGCTTTGAGAAACAATGATTTTAAATTTTACCAAAAAATTTTTATTATGCCAACTAATACGCTACACAACTAAATAATAAACAAATGCTACTGTACTTTTATTTCCTGTAGAAAATGAAAACAGCATTGTTATTTAGTTAATAAAATTAATACAAAATATTTTAAAGATAGTATTCAAACAATTATGTGTTTTTGTGTTCCTTTTAGAAACTGCCTCTTTTGTAAGATCTTATTTTATTTATTTGAATCTTTCTCTGTCTTGATTACTTCAGACAACTGTAAGAGTTCTACTCTTACTTAATGCTTATTTGTTACTTCTATGTACCTGTTAATTTCTTTAAAAGTCATTTAATTTATAATCCATTTTTACAGCATATAATTAGAAGTGGGGATGTTTCATTTACTCACTTTATCCAAACTTCAAATGAAAGCCATAAAAATAATGTTCAAGAATTTTGGGTGAGTTGCTATTCTTTCATGAAATTTTATATAGCAGATTCGATTTCATTAATGAATGTGATAGCTTTTAGCTGTAAAAACTGATAACAATATCTTATTGATAATTCTAGCAGTTGGATAATAATTTTGGCAAACGGGGAAATTATAGTGTTTACCCTTAAATCATATACATGCAGTACTAATTAAAGTATTTAAAAACAGTTTTCTTACAATGTATTTTGCACTCTTAAAATTCTTTTGGAAAAAGTATGAGTTGGGAGGAATTGGTACTGTCTGTTTCTTTAAAGTAGGTGTGATTTTTTTTTTTTTAATTTGTAGGTTGCATTACCTATTTGGAATTTAAACTATATTTTATGTAAATTTTTTGTCCATAAGATGTTGTATGCCATAATTTTGTTTATAGAAAATATTGAAAGAAAAGGGTTACATTAAAAAAGCTCATTATGAAGGATGGTATAGTGTCACAGATGAAACATTTGTTCCTCCATCTCAGATAAAAGAGATTCAAGATGGAACTAGTATAAAAATGGTAAATTTTGCTTTTTGAGTATTTATAAAATTGTTTTATAAAGTTGAATGGGAAGTATTTAAAATACTATAATTATACATAATTGTTCTTATGAGTATAAGTCTTGGTGATTAGTTTTATTTCTCTGATGATATAATTATCTGAATAGGTTTCCATTGAAACTAATGCTCCAGTTGAAAAAATGTCTGAAGAAAATTATATATTTCCTCTTTCCTATTTTCAAAAGGATATTTTACAATGGTTATCCAAAAATGGTATGTATTTTTTAGTAGTTTGTGAGCTATTTTATCCTGAATTTCTTTCAATTATTATATATTTGTTTTCTCTTTAACTTATTTACTTTTCTTATCTTTAATTTTATAAAACATTTTAGAGATTCAGATACATTCTCCACTTTTTAAAATTTTTCCTAACACCTTAAATTCTATGTAATTTCTTTATGCATGATTGTTAGTATGCACTTAAAGAAATAAATACTTAAGATTGGATTCTCTTTTACAAATTCAGCAATTTAAAGGGTCTGGGAGGTTTAGCCTTAAAATAACTTTATATTTTAGTTATTAAACCCAGTCTTTTCAATGATATGGTTAAAAGATGGGTTGAAGATGGAATTGGTGATCTATCTGTATCAAGACCAAAATCGCGTCTACATTGGGGTATTCCAGTTCCAGATGACAGCACACAAACTGTAAGTTTTTATATTTTTTGTGTAGATCTTGATTATATTGATAATTTATTTTTAAAAAATAAATAAGATAAAATATTATACCAAAAATAAAACTATATTAATCAACATTTCGGAATTGGAAACTGACAAGCTTACCTTCATCAAATCTTAAGCGTAATATGGTTTGTTAAAAAAACTTATTCTCAATTTGAGACGGAATGGGCCAAAACAGCGTTCAAATACTTTTTTTAAAAAATTGGAATAAACCCAATACTACTCTACTTTGAAATATTCCAGCTTATCCAAAAAAAAATACCATTCTACCACTTGTATTTTTAGCAATCGAGCCATGTGAAAATATACATGTTGTTAAAACTACATCCAACAATGAAGCTCACAAGACCACAAAAAATTCAAATGAATAAAAGAGTAACTATACATTAAATCAACTCATAGAGTGGT
This sequence comes from Tetragnatha montana, assembly GCA_963680715.1. Lineage (NCBI taxonomy): Eukaryota > Metazoa > Arthropoda > Arachnida > Araneae > Tetragnathidae > Tetragnatha > Tetragnatha montana. The sequence continues at coordinate 24,872,936 of OY796680.1, forward strand.
AGGATTTTAAGTTATTCATGTTTTCTAATTCAAGACGTTTAAGTTATTTAAACTGTACTGTATCTTACATTGCAAAAATTGTATAAGTTGTAAATAATGTAGAAGTTTTGTAATTTTTTAAAAAAGCATTAAAGTTGTAAAGGCCCTTATTAACCAACCTACATGTCCCTAAGAAAGATTTTAAAACAGTAGAACCTAGTAAGAGCGACTCCTCATGAAACCAACAATTTACGGTTGTTATAACCCTTACAGTCCTAGACCGCCCAAGATAACTATTGTATCCTATGGAAAATTTGGAGAGGCTAGGACTAAAAGGGTTAACAAAAGGACGTTATAACGTATAAAATTAACACTATGATAAAATAATGAGTACTTCTCTTACTGGTCTTTGTAATAAAGGGGTCGCTATATTGGGGGTCATTGTAAAGTGGTTGTACTGTATTACATTTTTTTTAGCTAAAGCAAAAATATTGTCAGGAAGCTCTTTACCATTTTATACATTGCATATTTTTATAGATATATGTATGGTTGGATGCACTCCTGAATTATTTGACTGTGAGTAAGAGTTCACCAAAAGCTGTTTGGCCTGTAGACTGCCATGTTATTGGGAAAGATATTCTTAAGTAAGACTCTCCACTTTGACTGTTTGTTATCTTTTCTTTTCATGATCAAAATAAAATATTTTAATTGAATTTGCTTTAACTTTTTACTTTCCTCTTGGTTGTTGTGGAAATAGTCTCCTGTTAGTCAAATATGCTTTGTTTGAATTATGACTTTTTTATTTTCTTTCCGGATAAACTTATGGTATTTATTTAAAATATTTCAATATTTTAGATTTCATGCAATTTACTGGCCTGCATTTCTTCTTGCTGCTGGTTATGAACTCCCCAAGGAAATTTTCTGTCATTCCCATTGGACTGTAAATAATGAAAAGGTAGATATTCATTTCCTCTTATATTGTTTAATAAGTAGCAATCAATTTCATCTCCAGTCTCAGTAACTGTTATGCTAACTACTATATTCTGTTAATAAGCTACTTTTTTACTATAAGTAGTTAAAAGCAAACTGATGAATGTGTGTTCATCTCTAGTAATTTTGAAGGCGTAGATTTTTAATCTTGTAAAAAAATTATGTTAGATGCTTGAAAAAGAATCTACTTAGAAGATCTGCAGATTTTTCTTATCAAAACTGAAGGCTTAGTTATAAATAAATTTTGTGTGCTTAGTAAATAACAATATTTTTATTATTTTGTTATATTAATAGTACTAGATTAAAACCTCTTGTAAAAATAATCACTTTTAATTTCAAACTAAAAGTATTTCTAGTTTCTTTTTATTAAAATATATTTTTACCTCTTACAGATGTCTAAAAGTAAAGGTAATGTAGTTGACCCAACTATGTTAATAAACAAGTATGGCCTTGACGGATTCCGATATTTTTTGCTACGTGCATCAGTTCCTCAGAATGACTCAAGTGAGTAACATTTAAAATATTATCTATAATCTATTAATCCATGTGTTATTTGATGCACATTACATGTTATTCATGATGAAGGGTCTCCAAAGTGTATTATTATTTATATGATGGAAGCTTACTGTGAATTCACAGTAATAAAAGGCTTGCTAGGTTCTGACTAAATCCAGTCAGCTTTTGCGGGACACATTTTTAAAAAACTGGCTGGTTTTTTACCATACTTTGGAGACTTCCGTAGAAAAATTTAAATAAGATATTATATAAAGACTAAAATGTATTAACTATCTAAATGTTTTTGTTTTTTCCGTTAACAATACAGATTACAGTGAAGTCAAAATACACAGAATGCTTAATGCTGAACTAGCTGATACCCTTGGGAATCTGTTGAGTCGTAGTTGTGCTCCTGCTTTGAATCCTTCTCAAATATTTCCCAAGTTTTATGTGGAAGTGCTAGACTCATTTACGGATTCCAATGTACAAAGTCTTATCAAGAATGTGTCTGAATTACCTGGTAATGCTATAATTTCTACATCTGTAATTTTCATTGATTATGTAATTTTTATTGTTAAAAAAATTAAATGAGAGGTTATCTAAAATAAGAGTTCTCCTTTTCTGAAAGTAAATAATGTATATTCTTATGAGGCATTTTTAGGCCATGTATAAGTACTTTATAACAATCCCATATTCTTCTTCTTTCTTTTTATGTAAGCATACAAAATTTCAAGGAGTTATTTAGTCTGGAAGTGAAATTTAGCTCATATAACTTTTAAAATAGTAAACAGATTCTATTGTACCTTTTCTTTAAAAATAACACCATGCAACTTCCTATACAACTGGCCTGTGCATTAAAAAAATGGAACTAATTAATTTAATTTAAAAAAACAGATTAGAGTAAAACATCTTATGCTTTTAGCTATTGAGACTTGAATTTGGGTTTAACCCAAACCTATAGTCTGTGTAAATAAAATAGGTGGTTAGACGTCATTCTTTACCATGGCAACGCAGAATAAATACATTGAGAAAAAACACAAGGTCAACCGCCGATTCTTTTTACATAGAGTATAGCTCAGAAATCAGTACTTCAAAAAATTTCACTTATTCCCCCTCTTTATTATGGGATGTATATTTGTGTACTTTACATTATTCAAAAAATGACATTTATAAAACTATTATGAATGACATAAAATTTCATAAGATTCTTTCAAATCTTTTAGAACATAAGGAAAAAAATTACCTTCTATATAACTTTTTATAAAACAAGTGTGCATTCAAATCATTCTCCATTTTCCATTGTTCCAAAAACCCCTTTTTATCAATCCATGTACTATTTATACTCTTTTTAACATTCAATTAAGGCAAATCTTTTTTTATTTTCAGAAATAGTGAAACCTCACTTCTTGGAGGGGAATTTCTACAAAGGTATTGATTCCATCATGACCTGTTTGAGGGAAGCTAATACTTTTATGCAGTTTAACAAGCCATGGGAACTTGTGAAACAAAAGGATGAAAAGAGCTCTCAAAGACTTTCTACACTTATACACATAGTGTTAGAAGTATTGAGGATAAGTGGAATTCTCCTACAACCAATAGTTCCAAATTTGACTGATAGACTTTTGACTAAGTTAAGAGTACCTTCTGAGAATAGAGGGTGGAATAATATTGAGTGCTTCCCTTCTGTCCATAATTTGTCAAATGAGCTTGAAGGTCAACAACTAGGAAAAGACTCAACTCCTCTATTTGAGAGACGTAAACAAAAGTAGCTAATCACGTGTTACCAAAGAAAATAACACGGTAAAAGTATTTGTCCCTTATTAATATTAATAAAGTTGATGTGCCTTTAAGTGTTTTTTCTTTTCATTCTTTATAATATTGTTACTGAATTAAGTTTATAAGTTTATTTTTTTGTCAACTTGAAATATACTTTTTAATATGGTATATACATTTATGCTTATACATATGGTATATGGTCTTTACATATTTCATTAGGGTATATGTCCAAGTTGAAGACATATGGAAAAGATTGCACTGGTGAAAAAAGTAACAAAAAAATCTTAAGGAAAATTATTATTTCAAAGTATCTCTAATTCTGAACATTTAAGTTCTATATTTTAAGGATATACTGTAACAAATTTTATTGTATGAAACATTTAAATTGTTTTTAAAGTGATGTTTTGAAGAATACTATTTTAAGATTTTTCTCTTGTTTCATACTAATATTTTTCCTACAAAAAATTGTTTTCTTTTAGGAATTGACACAATAATAATATTTAAACAAAATTATCAGGGGTCAGGGGGTGCAACTATTCCGGGGTAGCCTTGGAAATCCCGTTTTTTAACAGCATAAATTCCAGATTTTATTGAAATTTTCAAAAATCTTGAGTTGAATCAGAAAGCACAAAATTAGGTCTAATTAAAAATAAGTGCAGGGCTTCTGCATTAACAACGACATCTTTTTATGAAGAATCCAGTCCCACCATCGGTTCTAACCATGATTACATAGTAGCTACATCGTTCTGAAGGAAATTTTTTGCTGCTGTCCGACCGAGTCAAGTTTACGTACAGCTGTAGTTAAAACATGCATTTAAGAAATCTGGAAACATTCCGGAATTTGGGTTTCTGGATAAAAGTTCTTTACTTTAATAGTTTTCCAGGATTTTAAGTTGATGTCAGTAACACCCTTGGCAGGGGTCTATCTAGACTTTTTGTGAAGGGTCTGGTTTTTGTGAAAATCTACTTATTATTTTGTGAATTTGAAGTTAAATTAGTTTTTTTTTTTAAGCCAGAGCCTGTTTTTGCGAATTTTTTAAAATAGGGTCCCATATTTTTAGTATTGTGAAATATAGTGTCCGTTTAAAGGCTAAAATACTTTGTGAAAGGTCCGTTTTCACAATGAAATATTTTGTGAAGGGTCCAAAACGGACCCAAATTTTTTCTAAACGGACCCCTGATTATACATGAACATAGGTAATAAAAATTATTTATTGGTTTTTAATATACATTAACAAAACAACAAAAACATTATTTACAAAAACATATTTACATCTTTTGCACAGTAGGTACAGATATTGTAAAAGCTCTTGTCAATTTCAAGTTTTCTAATGCATTTTTTCTTCATTTAAAATTTGTTTATGAATATTCAAAGTAAGAAAGTAAAATTATTTATTTATAAATATTAATATTTGTAATATTGAAGGAATGCATTCAATTTCGCAGGCACAAAAAATTTCAGGGAGGGGTATAGGATAAATTTAATCCTTTTTTTATAGTCAAAAAAAAAATTCTGAATTTTAAGGAGGCAATCAGAAGTATATCCCTAAATCCCTTGCATACATTCATTATAAATGCCTTATTCTATTTTGAATGGTATTTTCCTGCTTTAACATTCTATAGAATGTTGTTAAAGCTGAAATATGAATGAAAATTCTCAATTTTTATTTCTTAAATTGAATTATTTGAATCTACATTGTTTTTTTTCTTCAGAATAATTTAAAACTAATTTAAATTCACTTTATTTTTATGCAATATAACTAGACCAGTGAATGATTCTGCACAAAAAGAGTACCATCTTCATTTTATAAATTGTATATGCTTAGCTTTTAACACTAGAACCGCTGCACTTTTGGTATTAACTGAAACCGTGGGCTGGGTCGAATTGATCCCAGCTCATAAAACTCTGTTTGTAATGCAAAATATTGTATTATTTGAGCGTAATGACATTAATTTATTTCTTTGCTCCTATATCAAGGTCAATAAAATTATCAAATTCTAAATTTCTTCCATTGTATACGTATATGCCTTTACAATATGAAAATGAGTTCAGAGCTTCACTAAATGTAATTTATGATATTTTAAAACATTTGATTAAAATACAAATTAGACTGTATTTGTTGACTTCCATGGGCAGATTTTGAAGACATTTGCTGGACATGCTGTCCCAAATTGCACAAAAAATATTTTTCACCTTTGAAAGATGGAATATCCTGAAAATATAGGACTGAGGTATTGCTCTTCCATGACTTTCCCCCAATCTGCCCATGTGTGTTCAGTGGATTGCAATTTTTTACTTAGGCTGCCGTTTCAGGCATTCTTTATTATAACACAAACTGGTCTATTAACCTTGACATTTGTAGGAAAAGAGGGTAAAACTGATGAAACAGGATTCTTCTAATTATCATTTTAATTAACAACAAACGATTCAGGAAAGCACAAAATTTTTAAAATCTGCATTTGTAACTTTTTGAGAAAAACCAAATCAAAACTCGTTTTGGGGTCAAAATGACCCAGTCCACAGTTCTAGTGTTAAAATAGATGTCCTTGAAAGTGAAACTGCACTTGTAAAAAGTTGCATTGTCTTCAGTTTAAAATTTATAAAAATTCCTAAATCTATACAAAAATGTCAAAAACACTTTTTGAGAAAGTGTCTCATTGACTAGGCTCGCACATAGTAAAATGTCCATGATAACTTTGACAATCAGATCTTGGCATTTATAGAGATTCATGTTATGCAACATTTTTCAATTATATCAACTCAAAAATATCAGGCTTTACTACAAAACTATTTGTGCCTTGAAATATACTGTATACTTTTATAATGTGGAAAGTAACAAAGTGTAAAATATTGCCTATAAAATCCTCCATTACTTTCCAGTTTCAAGCTCCACACTGCTTTGTAACTGAGCATTTTCAAAACAAGCTTAATGGCGTGAAGTTCCGTATTCCATATAGCACTAGCCCCATCACGAAAGCTGCCAGTCCTCCCAAGAAAATGTACATTATCCTAGTGTAACACTGGAAAATGTGCTCCTCTTCGACTTCAGTCAAAGGGGGATCCGGAGGTCTGGGAGCTCCACTGAAAGAGTGGGACCGAGACCTTGGAGGGATCCCCAAGCAGTTTGGACTACCAGGAAACAGGGATTGGGATCTTGGACGGCTGACCACGCCGAGAGAATCCCGGGGTCCACAGGCCCCCAAGGACTGTAACCGTAAAGCATGTGCTGGTGACAGTCCATTTTGTACTTGAATCTTTTCTCTGGTTGCTGATGATCGCCTGTGGTAAAGGCGCATGGCCATTCTTAACCTTTTTGAGTGACACCTGCACCTGTAAAAATGCATGTGTTAGAGGAAGATAGTTAGGAGTTAGGAAGAGAACTGAAATAATTTGGTTGTCATTTTTGGACTCATGATATGCAGGAGAAGCTATGCAATGCTTTCTGATTTAGAATTGAGTTTCCCAACTGATGGTCCGCGGGCCATAAGTGACCAGTAAAAAATAGAAGTCATGGGGAAGTTAAGATTTCTGTGTGGACAGCCATGCATGGGTATAAATAGTGAATCAAAAGGCATCAAGATCAAAAATGCTGAATAGCAAAGCGATGCATGCTACAGAGCAGAAATAGGCTCAAGAGCAAAGAGATTCTAAAAGGAAAAGATATGCTGAAAGAAAAGGGATGTGCAAGAGTAAAGGGATGCTGAAAGAGGCTCAAGAGCAAAGATATTCATAAAGGAGAAGATATGCTGGAAGAAAAAGTATGATCAAGATTAAAGGGATGCTGAAAGAGGCTCTAGAGCTAGACAAAGAGATTCATTCATAAAAAGGAAAAGATATGCTGAAGAGCAGAGAGATGCATAGAAGCAAAGAGATATTTTGGGTAAAGGATGGTTAATGAATAATACTTTAAAATAAGTGGTCCGCTAATTTTATTTAAAGGATTTGAAACAAGCATTTCATTTTTTATTAAGTAAAGTTCACATTCCCTTATTGGCTCAACAATCAACCTGGATTAAATTAAGCTGAAATTAAAAAAATCTAACAGTTAAGAGACCTGAATAAAGAAACAAATATTTTGGAATTTATTTGACAACCTATTCCAATACCTTATTTAAAAAAGAAAGTTCAACTTTTTATGCAAAATTTAATAATTTAGTGTTCATCTTTCTAATTAGTATAATAGTATGTGCAATCAAGCATGGGTGAAATATGCCCGACTAAAGTGACGGAAATCACTTCTCTGGCAATTTTTTTTCTAGACAGAACACTACTAAATAATTATCAAACAAATACTAACTAGGCAGCAATAAAAAAATTTTTTTAAATAAAAGGTTCAATATTTTTCCCGTCCGGGAAAATTTTTTAGATTTACTCATCCAATGAAATTTATTCCAATGATTATTTAATCTGTACAAAAGAATCTATAGTCTGTCATGGATAAAAATTCTAATTTGGTACGGTTTTCTTTAGTTCGATATTGACACTCGAACATATTTAAGCTAAGGAGCATATGCCCCTTATATTTGAACCTTTAACACCCTATGGTAAAACTCTTGGGTGGGAAAAAAAAAAGAAAATCCAAGGCCCACTCTTAATTTAGGAATAAAATCACATTTATATTTTAAAATAATTACCTTCAGTTTTAAATATTGGATTACACCCTCAGAAGATCCTATGATTTCGGCGCTCATGTATAGGAAATCGAATAAGATTAGGAAAAGGTAATACTCTTAAGCGAAAAGGAAAATTTTACACTCTTCAGACTTAATAAAAAAAGTCAATAGTCAATCCCCCTCAATTAGATTCAAAATAAAATAATACACTTCCAAGAGAAAATATGCTTACGGGTGTCATTTTTTTCTATAACAGCTAAAAGGTTCTTGTCCTTAACTTCTTGCCCTGATCTTGAAAATGATTCAGAAGACTCATTTGTATATCACTCCTTTTGTCCAAGTGCTTAAAAATTATATTTTTCGTCGGCTTGACTTCAAAGATCAATACGTTATCACATACACGCGATACTCTCCCGTACGTCAAGTGAGTTGATAAGACCTTTAAAATCAACAAGGAAAAACGTAAAACTTTCCGTACCTGTACAGCATGGTCTACATTGATACCCTCTGTCGCAATTATCAGATTATTAGTTCTTATACCTCTTTGGCGAATGGCGAGTTGAATTGAACGTGTCTCGAAAGTGTCCCATGTTCGCTTCTCACACATCCTCTGTCGAGTTTATCACTTAGTTCTGATTTCACCAGGAATTGTCCCGGCCACAATCGAAAGATTTACTACTCTGTTGTTCAAGGATATTTATCCGCCTTCTCGTAGATCTTCTGCATACGATCTGAATAAACTAGCACTTCTCGTCGGGGAGGATTTTCTTCACTCGTTATAACACGGAATCAGTTGCAATTTTCAAAGCACTTTTTTTCCGGTTTTCGAATTAAGTTTTTATAGGTTTAATTTTGTTCTATCCGACCTGGATTGCTGCTATCCTTACTTAAATCTATCCACTCTGCTCCCTTCAAGACCCTAATTAGCTTACATTAGATACTAAAATGCCCTAAGGATAACACGATTATTTGATGCCAATGCAGTTATAGGGATGCAAATCTTATGTTCATTCGAATTCTTAAAAAAGAAAAACACTAGAGAAGAATATCCATTCTCCATTAGTTTTTCTCCTTTTTATAATTGTCCTGTTATCAATTTATTATTTTTGATGGGTCTATAATTAATCTGGGCATTCACTATTAATCGTTTCGTTGTAATGGAACTTGATTGTAACGCGTTTATTCATATAAATCCGCCGATGAATTTCAGAGCTGGTAGAAAGAACACATTACTTCTGGGACGTAAGCGTTTTCTTAAATCCATTACTATGAATTTTTACGATAATCGTTCCTCTGAATAAACAAAATTATCTCATTTAGCTGCTTGAATGAAGCATATTTCTATGAGAGAGCGCATTTAAATTGCTATGGCCAACACTAAAAGACAAAAGTTCTAACACAGCTGTTTAAAATATTTGTTTTGCGAAAAATTAAGAAGACCCAAAATAAATTGGAAAAACTACTGAAATAATATATTTTGTGGAACTGTCCAAATTTCGTTCTTTAATTTATTTCAATACAAGAAGTAAAGAATGCGGCTTTCTATAAGGATTTTACTTCAGAATGGTTAAGGGGGAAGAAAGAGACAGGAAATTTAGGGTAAAGAAATACCTGAAAAGCTAAATCCATCACCGAATTCTTTAAATCTTTTGTTTAAACTCTATACCAGTCCTGAGGCAAGCAAGTGATCAAATCCATTCTCTCTATCGAGTTCGGTCAATCAGAATTTACTCATCTAGACTAGCGAAATTCCTGCACAGCAAACGTCACACACAACCTTGTTTCTTCTCTTGCCGGTCAACACATGAATTTTTCCTTGGACTCGCAAGAAAAGTTATGATAGAGTTGATCGTAGTTCATTCACAGAGCTACTTACATCCTTCAAAAAACAATTTTCATACTTCCGCTCAAGGAAGTTCTGTTGCTTAATTAAGATAACTTTGTATATTTATTTACACTGGAGAAAGCAGAAACTTATTTGATTAGAAGGGGTTTACTAGAGTTTGTCCCTTTATTAAATCACAGTAAAATATAGTCACATACGTATGAAAATTTCTATGCTATCTGCTTTTCTGCTGAAGAATTTCTCATTAACACAAGTACTATTTATAATTTAATAAGTTGAGCATTTTTTTTAAACTTTAGATTATTTTCTTTATCCGTATCCATTTACCTTCGATTCTTGTTGTAGATTGTAGGCAGTTCTTTCGATTTTATTTCATCTTTAATAACCCAATGATAATTATTATTTGGTTAATTATTCATAAATTTGCTTTAATTGTAGTAGATGGGTAAGTTATAGTTGTAAGTTGACTATGTTACAGCTATTCTTATGAAATTTTTTAAAATTATTTTTTGTATGAATTTTTATATAACTGTATTGAAATATTATTTTCCCTTTATTGTGTGGAAGTCTAGATCCATTTCATAAATTTCATTTCATATTAAGTAATTCAGGTTCAGAAAATTTTCCATTAATTAAAACTTTGTCTTTGTAAAATTTGTCGAAAATTTTCATTAAAATTCCTCGAAAAGTTCAAGTACAAAATAAAAATTTCTGACTCTTTTTAAACCTCTATAAGGAATTAAAACAAATAGCAACTATCATTTTGTCTCAAGTGCTTTTGCTTTGCTACGACAAATCTGTGGTTGAAACGTTCCATCACATTATTTAAAAACTTAATAAAACTTTTACTTTTTAAAGTAGTTGTCAAATTCTTTCAATACTTGTTTCAAAAGGCTAAAAACATGTTTTTGATGCCCATGCACAATAATAGATCGATCTTCAGGAAGCTCCAGTCTAGATCATTCATAATAATATTAATTATGAAGAATCAATTTTTATTTAACGATTGCTCTGATTTCCTGAAGTTTTTTATGATGTACATAATTACATCCAAAGGTGTAAACTGGATTAATTTGTGAGGTTTTTTTACAATGGCCTTGGTTGTTTTGCAGGAAAATTACTACAAATGACATTTCCTTCTATTCGATTCACACGTATTTACGTCTTAGTAGTGGTCTCTGCTGTCTATTCCATATGTGTCTTTTTGGTATCTTAATAAATGCTACTTAATTCTCCTTATGGATAAGTCCAACACTGACTCTCATCTCTCTGTAATGAGGAAAACACATTTAAAAATTTATGAAAGCTCTACTTTGTAATCGGTGTAAAATTCAACAACGGAATAAAATATTTTTGTTTTCTTTAGTAAAAAGGAGAGATTCGTAGGACTTTTGACAATCTCATTTAATTTAATTTTCTATAAAATTTAAATTGGTTCTTCCATGACCAAAAACTATAACTATGCTTTTAAGTTAATTTAACAAAAGTTCTTTAAATTTAAATTACGATTCAAAATTTCATCAAAGATATATTTTTGAAGCAGTTTAACATTGCGTTCCTTTTGGAATTTAAAAGAATGTATTTATATTTACAAAATAATTTACAGGATCACCGAATAAAAGTAAATGATTGAAACCATAAAAATATGTTTTAACTAATCTTTCGTTGTTATCTTATGCGACATGATTATTGCACAAAGACGGACTAAAAAGTATTATTTCCTTTAAATTATCCATTAAAAGATTATTTTTTTTCTTTTTCTAATCATCTATAGAGAAAAACCAAAGTGTGTAGAAGGTTTGTTTAAAGAAAAGAAAAAACGTAATTACTATTTTTAAATAATTATTTAATAAACTCTCAAATCACAATAATATTTTAAATATTTTTAATTTTTCTTTGTAACTAATTAGGCAAATTTTATTAAAGATACCAATGTATTCCATTTCAAACCATAAAAACGTAAAACTAGGTCAGCTTAAGAAATGTATAATTTTGAGAAAAGCCCGCCACACACACACTCACACAATTTTATTATGCATATATGTATTTAATTTTATACTATTTCTAGGGGGGGAAAGTTATAAGATCCAAGCATAAAATATTGTAAGATTGAAGAATCGTTGCCGTTATGGTGTTATGAGAATGGATAACAAAAGTATTAGAAGTTACAGGTGAATAAATTTAGTAAAGATACCAAAGTCATTTCTTTTAAGCTATTAACAAGAAACTGAATATAATCTCTGTGTTTATGACCCTATACCTAAAAGTGCATTCGTTTTTAGAATTCTTTTTATTGAAATTGCCAGAGAAGATGGGTAACTCTGTGGGTAATATTAGACAAAATGTAGCCAGTCTCTAATTGGCCAGAGAGAAAATGGTTTTAAAAAGTTTGTACCAAATACTATAATTATCTGTGTATGTTTTTAATAACACTTGTTAGAATATCCCTTAGTTATTTTTGTGATTTCATACTTTCTAAAAGAAAGATAGCGTTTTAATACAGTACATGCTAGTTACAAACATGTGAACTTAAAATTATAATACGTAATCACAAAAAATTCATTTAATATCACTATTAAGTTTTATTTCAATACATCCATATCATCTTTCAAACATAAAATATAGTAATAAACTCTTAGGGTGCCATCAGGGCCGGATTATCCAATAGGCAAAGTAGGCAACTGCCTAGGGGCCCATCGTCAGCTAGGGGCCCCGTCCCCAGAGGGTGGGTGCCCATATGTTTGAATTCAGGAAGGGGTCCAAGAAAAATGTTTGCAAGTACTAAGTAACTATTTATATTTTTTTCAAGCAGTAACTAGACTATTTTTATGAGGGGTTGGTTCATAACTATTTCAAAGGGGCCCTCACGAGTACTTAATGCAAAAATTCTTGCATAAAATACTGGAATTTCAAGCAAAAATTGGGTGTCTAAGAGTCCTCCCCAGAAAAAGTTCTGAAATTTTATTCTTAAGAGAAATGTTTTAACTCATTTGGGTCACTTCTAAAATGGATCGCGAGGGGGGCCTGCACATAGGCCCCCTTTGCCCTTTTGTATTTGTATGGGATATTTGATATGAGATATTTGTATGGGCACCCATTCCACAGATAATTTTTCTTGAAATGTTTCTTTGAGTTAAAATAAAAAAAAATTTTATGCAAGTCCAGACCTAAGCAAGGGGCCCATGAAAAAATTGTCTAAAATGGTTCCACAAACGGACCTCTCAGATTCCTTATAAATTAGCTTAAAAATTATCTTTTGCATGCTAGAAATGCAAAAAACAAAAACTAATGTTTTGAAAAAAAAAATATTCTTTAATATACTTAGGATTCCTAACTTTTTAATGTTCTTTCTTCCGGTTCCCCACTTTTCCCATAGTTTAAAGCACTGGTGGTTCATACAGAACCCCGGTGTTCACGGTAAAAAAAAAATTCATTAAAATAGGAAATTTCATAATTTAATTGTAGTCCGCACATCGCGAACAGTGGTGATGTTTTTTTCTTCAGTTCCCTATCAATCCCCTTGAACTGCTGCGAGTAAATCCGGTATCGGGTATCGGACGTTGTTCATGGTCTGGGGGAGGACCCCCAGACCCCCTTGGTACTTGTGTTGACCCCCTTGTACTTTTATTACAACTGTATTTTATAATAAGTTTGTCAAAACGCAAAAATTCTACCATAAAATCTATGTCCGAAATTCGGATGAGGCAATAGGCATACCAAAACGAGTTGAAAAAGAGTGTTTTTTTATTTAAATTTTCTAGGGGAGGACCCCTAGAGCCCCTTAGTACTTGAAACTCTATTATTACAACTGTTTTATATTAAGTTTGTCAAAACACAAAAATTCTACCATAAAATCGATATCCGAAATCGGATGAGGCGTAGCAAAACAAAATGAAAAGTGGGGTTTTTTTCACTTAAATTTTAAAAAAAAAAATTCTGGGGGAGGATCCCCAAACCCCCCTTTTAGTGGTTGGAACAGGATAATTCACTACCTTTTCCATATTTAGATAATCAAGAAGATACAATTGGATTATGAAAATTAGCCTTAGCCCCCTCCCCAAAAAAAAACAAATCCTGTATCCGCCGCTGCTTCTCACTGTAGTAAAAGCATAATTATAAATAATATTGCGATGTGGTTTTAAAACATATTTTAGAAAGGAAAGAGTAAGAGAAAAGGGGCCCCCGAGAGTGCATTGCCTAGGGGCCCCGACATGGTTAATCCGGCCCTGGGTGCCATTTTAGTTTATTATTTACTGTAACGAATTCAACGGAAATCATTAGCCTTTGAAAAAGCTGCTAATTAACCACTACTATTCATTACAAGTTCTTTGGCTACCATTATTCCTTAGAAATCCAGTCCAAATGTACCTTTCTTTAACATTGTTAAAATGTTTGCTTAATATAGCTTCTTTATACAAAGCTAGGATTTTATTTAAAATCTGCACAAAAGGTTTAACTTTTTTTATATAAAATGGGGGATTTTTTTTTCTTTAAAATCCACTTTTTGAAATAGATTGAAAATTTTCTAATATACTATCGGATTTCTAAATTCGTTAAATTTGGGTGATCTCAAGAAAAATCTTTTACAAATACCTTTATGTTAAGGTCAAAAACTTTAGCCATCAAATGACAATTTTGTTTCTTAATTCATTATATTATAGAGAAATGTAAAATTTAAATTATGGATATACAATTATTTTAAAGATCTTATGGAGATATCCTTATAGTATATTGTAGTAGTATCTTGCATTCCTTTGATAATTATCTTAAATGAGAAAAAAGGAGACGATGCTTCCATTAGAAGGAAGGAGAAAGGAGCTATAATATGTGTGAGCTGTTTTAATGAAGCAACCTACAGATTGTGTCAGCTCTGAAAATCTTAACTATATCTGAATCTTTTATATTAAGCCGTTCATCATAAAAATTTAACCTAATTATTGCAATAATAACACATATTTGTCTATACAGAATGTTAAGTTGTATTGTTTAACATTTAAAAAAAAATTCGCTTAGCTGAAAAAATGTAATAATTATAAAAATTTAGCATCTTTTAAAATAAATGATGATAGCACAACATTATTGATAGAATAAAATTTTAGCTCTTTATTTGTAAGATTTCCTCAAGATTTCCGTACAAATTGAATCGTCAGTTTGAAAAAGGGAGGAATAAAGTCGAAAAATAACAAAATGACTTTTTGTGCTCAAGAGAAATCAATCTCCAAGCATCGCTCTACACGAGAGAGGGAAGAGAGATAAAATAATTACTCCGAATATTTTTTTGGCAAAATTGAGAGTAAGGTGCATTTTTTATTTATTTGAAATTAAAGTTACATATTACACTGTTTTTATTTCCTTTTTTTGTGCTGTTAACTAATCAAAAATATTTTTTAAATTTAAATGTATTTTACCTTTTTTTTATCCAGTGAACGTTTGACTTCATTGATATTCATTTAACTTCCTTAACAACAGAATTTTATGATGATTTTTAATTTAATGTTATTCTATTTTTCACTTTTGTGCTGTGAACTAAGAAGAAATATACTTTAATTGTCAATTTAAGTGGTTTTCAACTGTACAATATTTTTTATACATATATATTTTTCACTGATTTTTCTGTATTCAAAATAAGGTCCTGAATAAGTAGTAAAAATTCGTTGGTTTTCAGTAAAAATTCCATACTTATACGATTTTACCTCTCCTCAATTTTCTCAAAACTTGATTTTTGGACTTATTCTCCTTTTTTAAACTGGCTATTCTATTAAAAAGTGTAGTTCTTCAATTTTTTAAAACTTTAAAATATCATCTTTTAAAATTAAAATTAGAAAATTCTAAATTTTCAGAATTATTTGTTTTATGTACAGGGTGGTCATAAAATAACGACCCTATTTTAAAATTCCCTACAGACGAAACTATAGGGTAAAAAAATCTAACATTTTAAGGAAAGCATTTTGAAGGAATGGGCATCAAACAAAAGAATTAGTAAATTAATTAATTAATTTACCTAATTTTTTTCTCCTTTGATTTCGGACCGTCACCAGAAGTCTAGAGACAGTAAAGCGCCATTTATAAAGGGAAAAATTTTTTTTTTTTTTTTTTTCAAAAAAAAAAAAATATTATCCCATATCCCTTCAAAATCCCTCTTTAATATTTCAGATTTTTTACTAATAGTTTTGTCTGTTGAAAATTTTAAAGTTGGATAGTTATTTTATTAATAACCACCCTATATATTAAAAATTATGTCAACAAAATTGCTTTTAAGACGCATTAAGAGTTCTTTACATTCACCCAAAAATATTAAATTCTTAGGCAAATTTTATTCTAATTGAACAAGTTGTGTAAAATGTCAGCAAGTTGTGTAAACCCAATTAATCCTACTTTAAAAGCTTAAACTAATGTACTTAATTTTTTTTTAAATCTTAATTTTTTAAGTTTTTTAAAGACTTGAATATTTTCATATGCTTAATTCTATAAATACTCCATTCAAAAGATGGAGAAAAGCATAGTTATTTTCTTATAAAATAAAATTGTAATTAATCCTCAACCTCAGTGGGATTCAAATATCCTTCACCTTTTTTTAATCATGTTAAATTTGACGATAAAACGATGTCCTCCTCGTAAAAATAGTAGTTCCGTTACTTACTAAAACACGTGCTTGTAAAAAATACATACAATGGACTGTCGGGTTTATAGTTTTCAATTTATCTTACTTCACATCATGAAAAGGCAAAGATAATAGTAATTTTCTCTATAAATACTTCTTAATGCGTCACGCTTATGATAACAATCGATAAAGAGTGTTTTGAAAATTAATAGATATTCAGATAAAGTGTTTAATAGCGGTATGATAATGTAGCATTATTACATTTGAAATTCGTTACTCTTAGACCCCATCTAATCTTAGAAATGTTCGGAAAACATGGAAACTGCGTTTATATGGCCTAGTAATAAATCCATCATTACTACCAACTACAAACTCTTTGCCGTAGAGAGATAAGTTTGGATCAAAACAATATGATGAGATGGAACACTAAGAGATAAGAAACCGAAACCTCGAACACCTCATATATACGAACCTTGTGGGATCATATAGGATCTCCGCGAGTGGCCGGTTCGAAAGCGAATTCGATCACGAAAGGGTCGTAAATTGAGAGAGAGATGACGATGATGATGTCCTTTGCCGATAAGAGAGGAGTCCTCTGATGCCGCGAAAGAAAGGGAGACGGGGAGAAACAACTCTCTATGGGAGAAACAAAACGGGTGGGGGAGAAAGCGCGCGTTCGTGAATCACGTCAGCTGCACACCGGGCAGGTGGTTGGACAAACGCAGGTGTCGCCGCTAGGAATGTAGCAGCGTGGGCAACAAACACACACACTGCCACAGCTAAGACGAATGAAAACATTTTGTACGGCGCATGCCCCTTTTTTTGTAAATTAGTTACCACCACCATCAGGAGTTCATCTCAAAGCAAGGGATGCAGGGTGCCCCCTAACTTCTTTGACTGATCCGTTGGGGAGAAGCATAACCCATCAGACCTCTATGATGGATCAGACCCAATGGGCATAAAAAAAAACTCCGATCCAAGATGCCGAATTTTTCAAATGCCGGTTTAAGGCATTTATTTAAAAACAACTTAACCCAACTAAAACCCGATAAAATTTTTAAACTGTGTTAAATAAGAAATCGTGAGTAAATAATTTCCTGAATAGAATCGAAGATACCCTCATCGTACACCCGAGCTGTATTGATTTTGGCGTTCTCCATCAATGTGCAATAATGTGCCACCCCCAACCATTTGCCATTCATTGCAACCAACCATCGCAAAAATACTGTCTAAGTTGATGTGATTCATAATTAAATCGAATGCGATTATGCGATTAATACAGTTACATTTTATTCCACTTTGCATTGTTATTTTATGGATGAATTGAATAAATAAAAAAAACTTGATTAAGTAACCTTTTCCTTATATAAATAAAAAAGGTCTTTACATAATAGAAAAGTGTTGAAATAAAATAAAAAATGTGCTATGAATATTTTTTTTAACTCAAAATTAGTACCCTGTTAAATAACTAAAATCAGGAAAACTGGGAAAACTATGTCCTTTCTTTTACTTAGGGGACGTCCATTATTAACGTGAGGTCAAAAAAGGGGGAGGGGGTCCAGCAAAATATCACCAGGGTTAGCCAGTCAGTCGGTATAATTACAAGTATAATACCATGTTTATGATTTCAACATGTTATTTATATCAAAACGTTTGCAATGTGTATGTTAAGTGTTATGCAGATAAGGCGAAGCAAACGTGGCTAGAAAATATCAAAGAAATTTATTTATTTAAAAGTAGGGAAAATCTCACGTGGGATATTGAGGGGGAGGGGGGTCCAGCAAAATCTCACCAAAGGGGAGGAAGGGGTCAAAAATTCGGAAAAAACACCTCACATAATTTATGGGACGCCCCCTCATTAAACCTGCTCTGTCTATAAACTTTAAAAGGTTATACACACTGCTGACTAAACAATTCATCTCTCGATTTTACTATCAGAAATATGGTGCAGTCACCTTATGGGGACCTTTTACATTGATTGGTATAAATGCAAAATTTCTATTTTTTAAATTTCCGTATCAGACACATCAGTTTGTCTGTGGAAGTTTAAAAAAATTAAATTGTTTAATGTCGATACTCTTTTTTGAACAAGGACAGGATAAGATCAGGGTTGATAGTACTACTCAATCAACATTCAAGGAGAATTAAAGTAAAATAAAAATTTATAAGGTTTCAAGCTTTCAATAAATGTTTTAACATGCTTACTTTAGCCAATTTACTGTTTTTGCTTTTCATAGTGAAAACTATCAAGCATTTTCTAATTTTCTGTAAATTTAACTTTAGCTCCGATTTTGAATACCTAGATTTTACTTGCACTATTTGAAGTATATACTAAGGTACCAAAAAAACCTTTTCAAATCTTAAAAAAACTCATTTACAAAGAAGGATCACTGACCTCACACAGCTGGTGAGAGTTAAGAGTACGTTTTGTGAAGGGCTGTCTTGTTGCAGAAAAAATATAACGACTTGTCACATATGTGCTTCGGTTTGAGTCACTCTTTATCATACACTTTGAATTAAAGTAACCCTAACAAAAAAATAGAGACCAAATTTATAACATTTATTTCCTGAAAAGGTCATTTTGTTTGGAGTTCCAAGCTCCAATGTTCTTAGTAAGGTTGAGAGTTAGTAAGCATACCTAATGCTTATCCGTTTACCGTGAAATGTAATAATCAGAAGAAAAGACAAATTTTTAAAATTTAAATATAAGAAGTTTGTGTTTAAGTTTAGTCGTTATTTTTCCGGTAAAAGGATTTTAAGCAATTACATACTTTAAAAAAAAATTCATTATCAATATTTATACTGCATGATTTTTTTTTTTTTTTGTAAAATAATATGTATTATGAATATGAAATTTACATAATAAGCACAGTTTCTCAGCGATATTCCGGTTATTCGTTTTAAACAGAAGCATGAAAATGCTTCAAATAACTTTTGCCCACTTTGGTTAAGTTTTAGAGACTGGTTTCCTACCTTTACCTTATCTTCTAATTAAACTAAAATGTACAATTTGCGGTCCGTCAACTTTAGAAGCTGGAGAATAAAAAGAAAACATAGGTTTTATTTTCAGACTAACATCTTGACGAATTTCCTTACACGTATGCATAAATAATCATGTGTGGGCGAATGATGTTTTTCTGAATGCTTTAGGAATTCTGATATCCCCTCTGGGATCTTACAATTAAACATATTAAGATACTCGTGGTTTAAATAGTATAAAGGTAAATTAAATATTTACTAACAGTGCACTTTTCAAATTACGTTTACAGATCAAGATATTTCACAGATGTTTGTTTTCAGATTTTCGAGAAAATACAGGGAAGTAAAAATTAGATAAATTTTACTTTATATATTTTATTAAGGTAGTTAATTAATTCATTAAATTCACAAAAAAAAGTTTGGTGGTAATTCACCCATGGACATCTCTGTAATACAAACGTGGAAATTATCTCATTTTATTCATTTTACCCTGGAGAAACGCAATTTCAATGTTTCAACTCTCTAATATGATGGAACATTAATTCTTTTATACTACTTTAAAAATTGCTTAATTAATTATTTATATACCTGTATTACAACATCACAGACAGACACTTTTTTAATGCATATTTATGAATTAAATTTTATGCTGATTACAGATAGTTTATCCACGATTAAAAAAATGGAATCGTCAATTAAAATAATTTATTATAGACTAATTAAGGAATTTAATTATAATAATTGGTTACTTCATTTTTGGATTAAACATCTGTAATATGCATTAAAAGTTAACCAATAGACATTGTATGTTACAAAAGTCTGTCAATAATAGTAGGTATGTATCAGTAAAATTTTTAAAAAATGCTTAATTAGTTTTAAAAAGTTTTTAAAATTGAAGATCCCATAATATTAAAGAGTGGAAACAGCAAAACTACATTTCTCCAGGGTAAAAAAAATTAAATTAGACCATTCCCACCTTTGTTTAAGGAATCAGGAAGGTGTCCAATGGATGAACTACCACAAGACTTTTTTCTGTGAATTTAATGAATTAATTAACTACCTTATTGAAGTAAAATTAATTTATTTTTTCCTTGTTTTCTAAGTCTATATTTTCAGTAAAATCTAAAAACAAACTTTAATGAATTATTTTAAGTCTGTAAACTTATTGTGTTAATATTTTTTAAACCATTTTTAAAAAGTTTTAAAAAATGACTGCACTCTGTTTGAGGGTAGCAACATCAAAATCAGTGGCGGATCTAGAACATGAGCAAGGGGGGGCTAACTTAATCTGATTGAGGATGATAATGAAGTAAACAAGCCGTGCTTTTTACAATATTCATTAATGTCTTAAATATTGAGGGCAGTGTTGATTGTACATGACTAGTATTGTTAAATATAACTAATTAATTAGTAATTAAATTAGTTAATCATTAAATATATCAAAATAATAAGGGTGTGTCAACCGGGAGGGGTTTTTTTACGATGATTTGAGTCAAATAATTTTTTCCAAGAATATAGATCAAATGTGAATTTTCGTGCACTTAATTTCAATGTTTAGTGAATAATACATCCATCCCGAGGCATAAGGGGGGTTTGGGGGAACCTCCCCCAAGAAAATTTGACCCTAAAAAGTTGTGTTTTGACTCATTTTTGGTCATTTAGGACTCTGAGTGTCACACGAAAAAGATGATTTCATGTACTCGTTTTCAAAGGAAAAAACTGTAAGATATAAGAATTTCATGGTGGTGGTTTGAACCCCCTAACCCCGTCTCTATTTAACAGAGTAAATGTTTTGTAAGTAAGAGACTTAGCGCATTAGACCCTTTTAAAAAGTGAATCTTCTAAAAACCAGGGAGTTAAAGATCTTGCAGAGGGGCTAAAGCTCATAACCTTTAAGATGTGAAACAAATCTATAAAAATGTAAGGGGCTAAGTATTTTGGAGGTTATGCTTTGTAAGGCTTAGAAAGCTCATTGGAATCCGCAAGTTCTGAATCGCATTTATATTTAAGTGCTGAAAGCTAAAGATCTTGGAGGGGGCCTAAAGCTTTTAGGCTAAAGCTCATTAAATTGCGAACTAAATACTATAAAACATCGCAAGGAGGCTAATTCTTTATGGGGGCTAAAACTCATTGGCCCTTTAAATTGTGAATTGAATCTACTAAAACTCAGGGCTAAAAGCCTTGTAGGAGCTAAAGATCATGGAAATAAAGCTCATTAAATAGTGAACCAAATATATTTAAAAACGCAAGAGGGCTAAAAGATTTGTAAAGGCTATTAAAGAGCATGGAGGGGGCTAATGTTTCATAGGGCTAAAGCTCATTAATCTGTGTAAGAAACATAAAAACGCAAGGAGGCTAATGCTTTTAGGTGCTAAGCTCATTAGATAGACCCTTTAAATTACGAATCAAACCTTCAAACATGCAGGGGGCTAATAATTTGTAAGGGCTAAAACCTCTAGAAATCCTTAAATAGTGAATGGAGTTTATAAAAATGCAGGGGGCTAAAGATCTTGGAAGGGGCTTAATGCTTTGTAGACCCTTTGAATTGTGATAAAGGCTACAAAAAACTGAAAAAAAGTTTAAAATTTTGAAAATTTAAAAAAAAATTTCTAAAAACTTTTTTTTTTTCCCGAAAAAGTTCAATTTTATGTAGTGTAAACTTCGTCCCAAGATCCGCCACTGATCAAAATTGTTTCGTCAAGCCAAGGTAAGAAAATGAGACCATTCCTTCCTATACTTTATTCAAATGGGCAATTCGTTTTTCTTGTTATTTTCCTTGTACGGAGAGGTATTAAAAGAGTGACAAGGGATGGCTGAGAGTTCAAACATTTCGGACATCAAATTCCTGTTAGGGAACATCCATAAATTACGTGAGGTCAAAAAGGGGGGAGAGGTTTGCGAAAATCTCACCAAGGGGGGGGGTCGATTAAAATCGCACGACAACCTTTTAAGTTAGAAATTATTAGAGAGTTAATAACTTCTATTTATAACTGTCGTTTTACAAATTTCGACCAGATGATAACATAATGTCCTTCCCCCCACATTATTAATAATGTAAAGGTTTTAGGTGCTATGAAGCACTAAATGCAAATGAATAGGATAGAAAATCATTTTTAAAAAGTTGTTGGTAAATCTCACGTGGGGGAAGGGGGGGGGTCCAGCGAAATCTCACCAACAGGGGCGCAGCGACGGGGGGGGACCAAGGGGACCAGACCCCCCCCAGAGACCGAGAGGTCACCTGATATTATAAAGAATTTCCAATATCGGTAAAAAAATTCAAAACATGTTCGAACAGTGGTGCAGCCACGGGGGGGGGGTCCAGCGGGTCCGGACCCCCCCCCCTCCGAGGCTGAAGGTACTCGGCCTAATATTTTACCTGACTTTGACCCTGACCTAATATTTTAGCCTTGGGCCATATCCAAGGGAGTGTTGGGGCTTCAAACAATCTCCCCTCCCGAAATTTTGACGTCAATGACCCTGAAAATGAGACCCTGAAACAATAATAAAGGGGGCTAAATTCAAAACTTTTCTTGGGGGGAGGACTCCCAGCCACCTTTAGATGTTCACGTCTACATAATTTTTATTTTCCTCGAAAATTATGCGGCTCACAATGAGTGGGTTTTGGGTGTAGCCCAAAGGGTCTTAAAATGGGTTTAAAGTTTTTATTGTTTATTTTTAAGGTTAAAAATTTCTGGGAGAGGACCTCCCCAAGCCCCCTCCGAAATTTTGATGCATGTTTATTAACTGTGTTTTCTTTTAAATGAAAATTCTGGGGTTTATAAGGAGCGGTCTTTTTTTGGGGTAGCTAAATGGGTCTTAAATGAGTTAAAAATTTACTATTACAGGACAAAAATAATTTTTTTTGGAGGACCCCCAGGCCCACTCAAAAATTTGCCTTCGATTTATTTGTTTTTTTTTCTTGGAAATTCTGTGGCTTACCCTCTTCTTTTGTAATCCAAAATATCTTAAAATAAGATGAAATACTACTACTTTTAAGAGGCCAATTTCTAAAAAAAAATTCTAGGGAGGGCCCCGAACCCCCTTCTTACTTGGGGTGGACATTGCCACACAAAAAATTCCATTAAGTGCACCTCTAAGTATTATATTTGCCCGAAATATCCCAGGCGTCTTTGGAGGGGGGTAATTTTGGTAGGATTTGCCGATAGCAGGGACGTATCCAAATTACAAGGAGGGGTCCTCAACGGGTGTAACCCAAAGGGTCTCAAAATGAGTTAAAACGCTACTTTTAAGGAAAAAATTCCAAAAAATTTCTGGGGAGGACCCCCAAACCCCCTCGAAATTTTAAAACATATTATTTGTACTCCAAGTACATAAAGGGTAAGCTAAACACTACTTTTTGGGTACATTTACAAAAGTTTTCTAGATAGGACCCCCAACCCCTTCAAAAATTTGCCTTCTTTGGAATTTCTTTGAAATCTAGGTCTAAAAATGACTCAAAACACTATTTTGAGGGAAATTTTCCAAAATTTTTCTGGGGGAGGACCCCCAGACCCACAATTTTACCAGGAATTCACATAATTTTTATACTATTTTAAATTTAGTGGACCAAAATTAAAAGTAAGTGTGCAAGTCGTCTAAACTTTAACGTATAATAATATTACTCTTATTTAGGATGTACTTCAGAAAAACTTTGAGTCAAACCCCCCTCTGAAATAAAAGCATAACGGCCCTGGCCGATAGACTTGGACCCCCCCTAGAAGAAATTTCTGGCTGCGCCACTGCTCACCAAGGGGGGAGGGGGTCCAGATTTTGGAAAAAACACCTCACTTAATTTATGGATGTCCACTTATAATGCTTAAAACGGTATTTTTTCCTGTTTTTGATTTAACTTACATTAATTTTTAAGAGCTACAATTATCAAGTATCAAAAATTAAATTTGGGGAAAAAATTAAGTATGATAAATTTGGGTTTATTTTAATTTCAAGAATGCGATATCTCATGTGGCAACTTACGACTTGGGGAAGGGGTGTAAAAAACCTGAAAATTACGTGACGTACTTTTCTGAATGGCTCCTTAATGATAGCATAAAATATATTCAAGAGTCAGTGCTGGTTTTACGAAGATAATTTAACTCCAAACTACGCATGGGACCATTCCAGATTTCAAAATGTGCCTGATTTTATTATTCTTCATTCACGACTTCGTCTTATGACGAAACCATGCTTTTCGCCTTTTCCAAGAACTTTACAATTATAGAAGAGGCCAAAACAGAAAGAGAGCCAACATTTCTGCAACTTATTTATCCCTGCAAGTATATGACTGGATGGATATATATCAATGTCTGAGAATGCGAATAACTTACGAGGCTTTGTTTCTCACTCGGCTCACGAGAAATCCAGACAATGCGAAAATAAATCTAGACATTTTGTCTAATCGTCACCTTTTGTATAAAAGTGTTATCCCGAATTTGTCCGTGTGCTACAAGTTTAAAATATTCTGTGCGAACACAGGATGTGCCCCATGCGGAATAAGAAACTGATGGAGGGGGGAAAGTTATCACTTCTATAAATTTCCATATTCAGTATATTTTCAACAAGGATTTCAAAGTCTCGGTCACGAGAGGATGATTTATAAATGCACTTAGATAAGGTACCTAGACCTAGACCATTGAAGATCTCTTTTTAACTCTTGTTACAACAATAGTCATGGGCGTCATTTAGGGGGGGGGCAGGTAGTGGCGGATCCAGAGGGGGGGCAACAGGCCTTTTGCCCCCCCTTGGGATCTTGTACCTTTTTTTTTAATTACAGTAAAAAAAGGAAAAAAATGTAAGAGGGAAGAGAATATTGAAAAGTCAAACACTAAACAGGAAGCATAAACATATAATTTAGTATGGGAGGGCTCTGGCACTCATCTGACATTGAAAAGGTTAGTCTGAGAATTAAAACCCCCGTAGATAACCATTGGTCACATTCCACACCTTGCTTTACCTCTTGCCATGTACTGAAATTTATGGCTGTCTCAATTCCTGCTTGAAAGAGAGCAATCCACGGGAGGGGGGGGGGGCAAATTAAGAACCAAGAATCCTGAAATGGGCACAAGGCACAAGTATAGGGTGCGGGCGAGGAGGTCCTGCCCCCCCCCCCGAATTTCGGACTAGGTAAATGAGTTAAACTCCTGCTTTGTAGTGTCAAATTTCAGAAAATTATCAGATCCTCTTTTGTATTAGGAACTTAAGTGTTCACAACTTCTTTACATTAAGTTCATCAAAATGCAAATCTTATCTAAAAATGTATATTCAAAATTCAGGCTAAACTAAACTAAACTAGTTAAAAACCTGTTTTTAGAGTTAATTTGTTTTAAATCTTCTGGGGGCAATCAACCATATTAGGCCCGGAAATCTTATGGAAGTATATGTATTATCGGGTTTAGGAATAATTTTAGGTCCTGTCCCTTCGTTGCAAATATTTAGCTTTGCACCTAATAATGAGTTAATTTTTTGGAGGCTATTTGGGCTCTTCACTCGAAATAAATTTCTATTTACGCCACTCCCATCTAGAACAGAAGGGACCGCTCATATTCATCTTTAGGATCTTTCTCGGAGGATGGGACCTTAATTAAAATCCCATTCCCCGATCCCATCTTAAATGTTCAAAAATGAGTCAAAGGACTACTTTTTAAGGTAAAATTTCCAAAAAGTTTGCTGGGGGAGAACCCCCAGACCCCCTTCTTTCCCTGGGACATCATCCAAGTATTTTCAATAATAGGTTCAAACTTTCAAAATTCTTCTGAAGAACCCCCAACCTTCTTAAAATGTAGTTGCCCCCCCTTAGGTCCAGGCTGGATCCGCCACTGGGGGCAGGGGGGTGCAATTGCCCCCCCCCCAAGGTTTCCACTCTTAAGTGAAAAATTGCTGAGAGTCCCTTGAAAATTTTGTAACTTCCACAAGGAGCATGAGATTTAACTCAAAACGTCCCAAAAGGAGTTAAAGCACTACTTTTGAGGGTCAAATTTCAAAATTTTCTAGGGGAGAACCCCCAAACCCCCTCCTGACCTTTGATGTCTGTTATGCAATGTGTCTCCCTTGAAAATTCTGCCGCTTACAAGAAGCAGTTCCCTTTGGGAACCAAAGAGTTTGAAGCCCCTAGGAGTCTGGTTTAAAGGGGAATTTTCAAAAATTTTTACTCGGGAGGATCTCCGCCCCTCTTGAAAATTTGACGTTTATTTATAACTTTTTTTCCCTAGAAAATTCTATGCTTTACCTACAAGGAACTGTTCTTTTTGGATATAACCCAAAGGGCCTCAAAATGAGCTGAAACTACTTTAAGAGGCAAATTTCTAAAAAATTTTCTGGGGGAGAACCCCCAGACCCCCCTTTAAAATTATTGTGGTTCCCTCTGGGTGTTCCCCAATGAGGTTGCAAAGGAGATAAAACACTAGGGTAAAAGGAAATTTTCAAAAAAATTTCTGAGGGAAGACCTCCGGCTCCCCTTGAAACTTTGACGTTTATTTGTAACTTTTTTTCTTAGAAAATTATGTGGTTTACAAGGGACTGTTCTCTTTGGATGTAACTTAAATTTTGTTTTCCTTTTACCCTTAAAAAAATTTTCTCAAAATTTTTCTGGGGGTGACCCCCAGACCCCCCATTTTTGCTTAGAGTTCATGATGTTGAGTCAAAAAAACAAAAAACAAAAAAAAAAAACAAGTCTGGTTACGGCGTGGCTCAGCCCCACTTAAAAAAAATCCTTGCCCCCCCCCCAACCAAAAACTGAAATGACGCCCCTGACAATAGTACCTCCGGGCTGCAACAGGGGTGTATCTGTATATAAGGGGCAGGGATGCTACTGACTTCAACTCAAGATTCCAGAAAAATATTAGAATAACAAGCCTTTTATCCGGAATCTCAAATTTCGGAATGTTCCAATATCCGGAATATTTACAAATTATTTGAGAAAAAAAAATTCTTGTTTTGAAGGTATTTTTCCCTCAAAACATGCAGCGCCCACGATAAGACCGGGAAGGGGATGTTTTAACTACAGCCTTTATGTAAACGCGACTCGATCTACTACAGCTGCGAAAAATTTCTTTCAG
The DNA here is from genome assembly GCA_963680715.1 of Tetragnatha montana. Lineage (NCBI taxonomy): Eukaryota > Metazoa > Arthropoda > Arachnida > Araneae > Tetragnathidae > Tetragnatha > Tetragnatha montana. Next base: position 24,900,267 of record OY796680.1, read on the forward strand.
AATTTGGACCTAATTCTGTGCTTTTTTTAAGCTCGAAATTTTCAAAAATTTGGAGGACACCCGGAATTCTGGGATTTAAGCTGTTAAAAAAAAACGGGATTTCCGGGAGTATCCGGAAACCAACTTAAAACCCTGTTTTTTAAGGGTCAAATTTCCAAACATTTTCTGGGGAGGGTCCCCCTTTTGTACTTAGACCTCTATTCACCTATTAGTTTAAATATGCATGGGAGGGAGGTTAGGAATAACTTAAGTCCTCTCCCCACGATGCAAAAATCTAACTTGGGCCTGATAATGGCTAAATTTTTTAAAAGGATATTTGGGTCCCTACCGAAATAAATTTCCATATATGCCACTCTGGTCTGCAAGATATTGTTCTATATCCAAACAGATTCCAATCAAGCATTTTTGAGGTTCCTAGGCTATGAATGGTTTTTAATTAAAAAACAATTAACAGCTTAAGTTTCAAGAAATAATGTAAAACGAAACATTTATTTATCAGGCTTAATACAAATACAAAAAATATGTTAACATAGTTATCACTTGTCAGAAAATTAATTTTAGGTTTGATTAAACAGTCACGTGAAAATATCACACTTGGCTCGAAGTACCTTGATACAAGTTACATTTCAGTAAAATTGCACAAAAATCACAAGATATACTTTTAAAATGGACATTCAGATTATGACAACAATATATGAATCAAACTGAAGTCAGTAAAATTATACATACTTTTTATACCTTAAAATATTAAATTCTTTACCTAAACTACTACATGTACAGATAAGGTATGCTTAGAAAACTATAGTTTCACATTAAAAAAAAACGCTAAACAGGCGTAAAATTATGCCCGAAATTTATATAGATTTAAAACAAAACAAGAGTAAACAGTTCGTCTCTCAATATATCAATATACTTTAATTCATTTTTTATACATTTTACTACCTTTCTTAAAAAACAACTGATTTGCTTCATGTCAACAAATCTTAGAGGATGCTATTCAGCTTTTAAGTATAAAATGAAGAACTAACTAATTAAATTCTAGTAGTGACTATTGGATGGAATAAGACATCACAACCAGCCTAGTACCAAATTAAAAATATTATTTACCACTTGATAAATTAAAACTATGTACTAACTCTTGTGGACAGAAAAAATTCAGAGGAGAATATCAAATCTTTTTTTTTTCAGGAGGAAGGGGAATTGGAGCGGACTTGCATCCCTAAATATGGAAAACACTTCAAATTACTTAAATTCGAGAAAATTTTATTCATCTTTGTTGCAATAAAATTTTTTTTTCTCCAGGGGGGAGACCCACACAAATTTAAAAAAAAAAACCTTTTCACATCTAATAATGTACAACGAAATTGTGAATGTCCCTGTAAGCAGCATGTATACAAAACCTAAAGCCATCATTTACATGAGCTCCCTTGCGCAAACTACACAAGAGTTATTTCAAAATGCTTAGATATTTCACAACAAATTTGTCCATAATTTAAATTCCTGAGTTCAAACACTTTAATCTTATAAAACAGTAGTGTATAACTCATAGGTTTCTCCCACTCAGAGGTTCCAAGTGTATGGACTACTTAATGTAAAGGACTGTAAATGTAGAAAGATAAACCTATGTTTCTGGAAGCTATGATAGAAACAGAATCTTGTAATGACTTATCATCAATAAAGTGATTGCAAAGCAATAAAAACTATGCCTTATAAATAGAAATATGATTTGATTGTCAAACTAAATGGCTTTATTTTGAGGCGTCGATAAATAATACCATGAAACTTTATAAATGGAAAACTGACAAAAATTAAGAAAAAAAGCGATTCTTAAAGAGATTAACGGGAATGTTTGGCTTGCGGCAAGTTGTTTACGGCCAGTAACCCGCTATATAAAGCTAAATGAATCTTTGAAAAAAGTGTGAACATATCTAAATTAATTTGTTTCAATTATTTATCAATTATAAGTTAAAAATTTTCTTGTTAACGAGCTAATGGGTGAGAACACCGACTTAAAGGACGCGATTATGTGCGAGAGTCACTACAAAACCAATCTTGACAAAGTTGTTTTTTACGCATGGCGCGTCAACCTCAAGAAAACACAGAAAGTTTCACAAAAAACGTTCAAAACTCACCCAATACATTGGTTTAAAATTGAGATACAAAAGTACTATATTCCTCCTTGTGCGACCACCTCCTCTAATGCCCAGTTTTTGGAGGTGCCAATTCTCCTAATGTTAAAATAATACATACCTCAAAAAAGCAACCACTAAAACTTTACACGTGCTAAAAAAGATAAAAGAATAAACGTATAATCTCCAAACTAAAAGTTGGCAAGATATTTTAATTGACTCCCCCTCCCCGTGGTAAGATTTGCAGGGGTGCTACTGACTCCAACTCAAAATTCCGGAAAACAGGGATGAGATTGGCAAAAAGTCTGAAAACTGCGCGAACGACATTTGATCTCATAAATTGAGAATAAATCGTAAAAACTAATAACAATTATTTAATATTTAATTGCCTAAATATGAAAATTTACCACATAAAAGAGCCTCATAAGTCAAGAACATCAACTTGAATTTAGAACAATGAAATTTCCAGTCAAAATTTCAGTTCATAAGCTGATTTTTTTAAAAGTAAAAAGTCTGAAATTTTCATTATAATTTCACAAAAGTCTGAAAATCCTACAAAAGTCTGAAAAATCTCATCCCTGGGAAAACTATTAGAGTAAAGAACCTTTTATCCGGGATCCAAAATTCCGGAATGCTCCCAAATCCGGAACGTTTACGGATTTTAAAAATATTTTTGTTTTGAGGTTTTTTTCCGCACTAAACTTACGGTTCGCCTGATGGAGACGGAGCAGTCAAGAATGTACAGCCGCATATATAAACGTGACTCGATCGCAGGACGCAGCTACGGTGGCGAAAAATTTCTTTCAGAATGACGTAGCTACTTTATAATCGCGCTTTAGAACCGATGGTTGAACCGAATTCTTCTTAAAAAGTTGTTAATGCTGTAGCCCTGCACTTATTTTTTAATTGTCCCAAATTTTGCTTTTCCTAGATTTTTTAAAAATTTCGATAAAACCCGGAATTTTGGGGTTTGCGCTGTTAAAAAAAACTTATTTCCGCAGGGGCTATCCTGGAAAAGCACCTCCCTTGATTTGGGGAGATTTTACTGAACCCTGTCCCTCTCTTTTTCACCTTTTGAAATTTATGGACGTCCCCTTACAAACAGAATAAAAACATTTAGTATCCCAAACAAAATTTACCTTATAAATGAGCTTCATAAGTCCAGAACATCAACTGGAATTTTATTTCAAAAGCTGATTTTTGTCATAAAGGTGATAGCTTTTCATATAAAAAGTCTGAAAACCGTTTTAAAATCCAGACATTCAAAAAAGGATGTTTCCAACTCTAGAGCAGTATATATTGCATGTCAAAAAAAAAAAAAGCTTGGAAAAATATTTCAATTATTAAGTTATAAAGCAATCTAAATGTTTACCACTTCTAAGCAACCCCTTCTTAAAAACAGATTTTTCTTGGAACTGAAGGTGATTGCTCCCAAGAGGTTTTTTTTTTTATTTGTGACTGAAAAATAGCAGGTTGGCGTGGAAATGTTCATTTTAGCACAAACAGGCACCAATTTAGCTTAAAATTATAATTAGAAGAAAGGTGGCACAACACCTCTGAACTGGTGCAGTTGGAGCAGCACTGCACTGCAAGACATTAAAGATGGTAAAAAATCAATAAAGATAGAAACAAAAACTAACATTAATTTTGACTGCTCAAGATGTTAACTGATAAAAAATTTGAAGACTAAATAAACTTGTTTCCCAAATTTTCTTCGAACTCAATTTCCAACTTCCTATGAACAAACAGAACCCATGCCATAGCCATATAAAATGAAAAACCTTTCTGCAATCTTAACACAATTTTGCTGCAGAAATTCTGCATATTTTAGAAATTACCCTAACTCCTTTATATTATTAAACTGAATTAGTACAATCAGGGAAAGTAGTTATTTTATCTTTTTTTTTTAATACACTTATTATATTAGGCAAAGAAAATAAATCCCTAAAAGGGATTGTTGGAGCTTGGTATATTATTTTATCAGCAGATTTTGACACAGTTCAGTCTTTAATACTGTAGATAATTTCACAAAATGCTAGCTTTCCTGCTTTGAAAAACAACTTTTCATAGCCTTAACCCTTTTCCATGGTAGTCAAAACATTCTTAACTGTAATCACGCATTTAGGGCAAGTAACATTCAAGTGTTACTTGGCATTGCTAAGTAACAAATTGAAATTCAGCTCATTAAAGTGTCTTGGTGAATTTGACACCTAAAAATTGAAATTTCATTCAGAAAGAAAATACACTTGTGTCCAAAAATTAAGGATCATTTTATTTTGTGGAAATAATGACACAAATCTTAGTTCCTGTAATGTATTTTCTGGGTCCCCTCCCATAAGTCTAAACAAACATAGTATAAGAGTTTCCAAAACTATGGTTACTATCCACCAATAAATGATCCAAGAACCAACATAAATCTCATGCCTTTTTGGGACCATACATATTTAATAAACTTGGTGAAACACTTAAATTAACTAATAATATACATGAATTTAAATCCGGTATTCATTCTTTTATTTCAGGACACTCGGATATCGAAATACTATTCAAAATTCATAGATAATAAGCGCAGCTCTTGCCACATAATAAATTTATTTTTCAATTTAGGTTCCCTAGGCGAGCCTTTGGCTCTTTGGGTTCCACATAAATATATATATTTTTTTCCCTGATTTTCTACAAATGATTATGTTACAGTTTATATTTTCTCTTTTGGTTTTTTTTGTGCTGTCTTTTGTCTGTGTCCTACTTGTATGTATATGTTTTGTCTCATATCCAATAAAGTGTTATGTTATGTTAAAAAAAAAAAAATCTGCCAAAATGAAGATAGCAGTGGTGTTACTTAATATTGTCTAAAAATCAAATTTAAAGATTTTTCTCGCACTTAAAATCATGCATTGAGTTCAGGAACATCATATCCTTTATAAACAAGTAACTTTTTCCTAAATGACTCTCACATGAACATTTCTGCAACCGTTCTGAATGTGTGTGGAACTACATTATCAACAGAGAGCCTCTGTACCCCCCTTAAACTAATGTTTGGGTAATTTGATCCCAAACCACATATTTCCCCTCTTGGAAGATCCTATGGCATGAATTTTACTGTGAGGAACTAAGATTTGTATCATTATTTTAAAACTAAAATTATCCTTAATTTTTGGGCATTAGTATAATTAAGATATTAAGCATTGATAATTGAAGTAAGAATTGATGTAATATGCAGGAAATGAACAATAGTGTTGTTTTACTACTGCATCTTAACTGTTGTTGCAAAAGATTTTTCATATAACTCAAATTCCTACAATTGAAGCCATATATGGAAGTTTATTTTATAGTAATCCTAATAACCATGCCTAAAGATCTCCAACATTTAAAATATCACAAAATTGCACTAAATCTTGACATGCCTGGTTCTAGCACTAACACCCTTAATAAGTATTGCAAACCAATGGTTTTCTTCCACAAATTGAAAAGTAATTACTTTTCAAAGAAACAGTTCATTCAAATTTAAATAAATTTTGTTGTTTCTTCAAAATATCTGCATCAAATAGATAGTATTGGGTCTTAAAAAACAGATTGTTTTCCAAATAATAATTCCCCAAGTTCTAGTTTTCTCAACAAAAGACTCAATGACTTCTAGTATAGCTACAGCATTGTTCTGAATGGCAAATTTAGTTCGTTTTTAAAAATCATCACAGATGTGGCAAAACCTTTGAAGTAACAAAAATATACGTTTTCTCAGGAACAGGCTAGCTATTCACAAGCCTATTTCTAAGATTTATTTATCTATAATTAAACTTTAATTGCATTAAATTGATTTTTCCATAAAATTACTTTAAATTAGGTTTGTTTATATTTTTTAAAAAATTATGCCATTGACTATGCATTCTCAATTACATTTTTATTCAAACCCCAGAGGAAATAAAAGTTCTGCCTTTAAATTATATTTAAAAAGCTAGTTTACAATTATTTTACCACTTTAAACACAGATGAAACTCAATGTACATATTCTGTAAAAACATTTAATATTAAGTAATATGAATTGGATTTGTAAGACAGTACAAAATAGTGCATTTTATAACACAAAATACTTTAACAGGAAAAGGCTGGACACTGTAAAAAAGATAGATTAATGAATTTCTTATGAATTACTAACTTACACAGAAATTTGAAGCACTATTTCTAATAATTATTCAATATTAGTCACATAAATTAATTTGATTAGGATTCAATGAGTTTCTAGAGAACTAGAAAGAAAGGAAAAATATTTGCTTGAGTGCTACAGTAATTTGAATTTTTCAGTAACATCAGCAATTTACAATTCATTTCCATCAAGAAAATAGTGTTAAAATCATCAACTGTCCACTAATAAATTGAAACAGAGAAACCTTACATTCAAAACATTAACCTGACACACATTACCACATAATTTTTCAAGCAGGTAAAAAGACATGATTTTACATAAAAGTCTTTAAAAAATACTGATTTGATGAATTGCATTGTGACTAGATGAACATCTTTGTGAGATTCATGTCATGTCTAGAATTTAAATGATTATAATACAAAATGAACACAAACACAAGATCTATAATAAAAGACATCCATTATAATCTAGTCAAATGAAAAAAGCAACACAAAGAATTATGAGTATATAAAAACGCACACAATTTTATAACATGAAATAAACCATAAAAAACGTTGAAATTTTAAATTGAATAGGTTTTCTTGTCATGCATGAAGGATTCTCACTCAATTCTGGAAGTAAATTCTCTTAAATTTTCCAGATCAATTTTGAAGTTTTTCCAGTTGAAAAGACAGCTATCTGAGGTAATTTTTCAGATATGCCTTGCTTTTTAAAATATTTATTTTTAATAAATAGGAATTTTTTAGAGCCAAAAGTGAATCATAGTCATTAAAAATGGTTGTTTTCAAGGTGTTCTGTATGATTTTTCAAAGTATAGAAAAAAACCCTTCATATCCTTGGGAGTTTTTTGGCCAAATTAAAATTTTAGGCTTTCTAGGTATTCCCTCATACATGGGAACCGTGAGCATGAGAGAAATTTTCTGAAAACATAAGAAACAAATCCTGCAAGAGATGTTTATCTCTACTTTCATTACTTCAAAAATAATGCCTTCACTATTTCCAAGATGCAAATGAGGTAAAAAAAATGAATTATACCAGTATAGAGACTTCACAATACATAGTCAAGGTATTTTAGCTTTTAAAATTCATACTATAATTGAGATGGTGAAAAATAAGTATATAAGGGAAAGCCAATGCGTAGAACACCTAAAAATAATCTATCTCGATATCATTAAGGGTTGTTATGATCTCAGAAAAGGATGGTCGCTCATGAGAATCTTTATCCCAACATCTTCGCATCAACGTGTAAACGGAGGTAGGGCACTGGCTTGGAATTGTAAGTCGCTGCCCTCGCTGCAAAGCCTCATGAAGGGATATGTCTGGGACATCGGGGATTTGAGGATTATCCCCAAGAGTAAATATTTCCCACAAAACTATTCCATAGCTCCAAACATCAGACTTATGAGAGAATTTACTCTCCATTATGGCTTCTATGGCATACCTGAATTAAAGAAACACCAATAAATGAATAGTAAGTAATATTTCAATATTAGATAGTAAATGCAAATAAATAAAGTAATACAAAACCACCATATTTGTTACCCCATAACAATACTAGACATTTATTTGAATTTTATTACAAAGTACAGAAATACAAAATTATTTGAATTTTGATTTTTTTTCCGTATTTGAATTTTATTAAGAAGTACAAAAGTTCAGAAGTTTTAATGGCCTTGAGAAAATAAGAGTTAAATTCAGGAGATTTTCAGGAATTCCTCCAGGAGGCACACAAACCATATCAACTTACAACTAAAGAACTTCTAATTTTACTCTAGTAATTATTTTTTAATTTTCTTTCTTTTTTTTTAATTCTAGGCAAGGATGTCAAATTCTCATAAAGAGTAAAATCCAATTATCTGCACTGCCAGCAGCTTTCATACATTCTAAGGCAGGAATTCTCAACTTTTTTGATACCGCAACCTCTTCCTTTTTTAGGTAAAACATTTTAGGTACCCCTCTGAATCAATGTAAAATATAAAAATATGTGTAAACAGTAAAACCTCTCTTGAGCGACTACCTTCTGTTCTGAGAAAATCATTTTATTTAAGAGGGGTGGTCACTCAGAAGGAGTAAACTTAAATCAGAAAGTTGCTTTTCAAAACATTTTTCCAACAGTTATAGGAAAAAAAAGCTCTTAAAACAATTGATTCCCAAACATTATATAATACAAAATATATTAACTATTTCAATATTCTATGCTTCCTGACTTCCGTTTTTAAGCTTCGCCGGGAAATTGGAGAGGATTTCAGTTGATTTATTTTAGTTCATATTTTGTTACTGCACTCGGTTTGTACTGTCTTGACTTGTATTACAGTGATTTGTAAAAACTTATTTAAATATGTTAAATCTCTTTTTTTTTCTCTTTTCAAAGTTCATGGCATATAAAACTATTTGTGTTATTTGTAAACGGGCAAAGCCCAATACAATAAACTTTTTTCTATGTCTATGTCTATGTCTAATACAAAATATACAAAAAAGGTTACATTATATTAAAATTATAAAATATATCTGACTGTTTTACTTTTTTTTGGCCACATGCTGCTCCACAGTTAGAAACAGCCTCTTCTCATACATGCTGAAGGCTCTCAGAAAATGCCTACCAACTAAACTGAAGTACAGTAACTAAACTGGACAACTCACTTTTTCAAAACCCTGGGATACACACAAAACTAAGTTTACCGATTAATAAAACGGAATTTTAAATCTCTCTCAAATACTGTCACTTGTGGTCAGTCCTGTTTTTTTTTTGGATGGAGCGATAAAACCACATGTGTTAAGTGAAAGGAAGGGAGAGTTGCAAGGAAAGATAAATTTTGAAGTAGCCTTTCAATAGAGATAATTTAGTCATAAAACATGAACCAATCATACCAAACTTTCCAAAACCCTCCAATGGTGAGACTTTCACTGCTTTTTTAACCCATTTTAAGAACCTTTGATTAAGATTTTTTTCTCCACAAGTAAATTATAGGAACCTTGCATTGTTTGCAGTTCTTTTCAAAACACTTCACAACAGAAATTCTATTTTTGCTTTCATTTGAAGCAAAATTAAGGACGTCAAATTTAGTGACAGAATCGATTCCAGAATCGAATTAGGAATCAACAGCTTGGAATCAATCCCATGTTAAAATCGAAGGCACAGAATTTAATACATGAATTGGACCTTAGGAATCGATTCCGGGATGGAATCAAAAGAATCATGACATCCCTAAGCAAAATAAATTCACAAAAATTATAACTGAAAAGCAGCAGTTTTGAAATATTAAATTTGTAATAAAAAATAGTTCTGATTTTAAGTCATACCCAACAGGCATAAAGAAAAATAATATTTAGAATGAACCCAAGTTATACCCCTACCACAGTCATTGCTTAAGTTCAGGTTATTACTGTTTAGATAAAACAATGTAACAACATTAATTAGAATACAAAATTTGCATAAACTAACATACCATCGTACTGGCAAGTTTCTTTCAGTTGTCATTCGATAATAGTGATCTTTAATAACCTGGGCCAGTCCAAAGTCACTGATTTTTATCTTATTTTCAGATCCGACAAGAATATTTCTAGCAGCTAAATCTCTGTGAACTACATTTTGAGTTTCCAAGTACTCCATACCCTATTAAAAAATAAATTTTTAAAAATCACAAAAATAAGGATAGTATTAGCTAGATAATAGTTTTTAAAACATGAAAAATTTACAATATACTAATAATTAATGCAAATTTACATGGGCACACATATGAATGAATTAAGAAGGAGAGATAAATTGTTTTTAAACTAAATTAGCATTGTGTTAAACTTAACATGTAGTTCAAATCTGAATTACTAAAATAAATTTACCTTTTCAAAATGTAAACCAGATTAAAACTAAAAGATATTATCATGACGAAGTAACAAAAAGGACCAAAAAAGAAATCTTATGGTTTTCGAAATCAAAAGAATTAGTTTCAATTCAAACTGAAAAAACACTGGGTCTGGTTCTCATATAACACAGCTCATATTCCTGACGCCGTTTGCTAAACTTCTATACATACAGACTACATTATTGAAATATGAGGGGGCTTAATATTTTAGGTTTGGGTGGTTGTATAAAGATGTATCCCAGGATCCCCTGGCAATATGACAGAAGGGGGGTTAAACCCAAAAACTAAGGTCCTATACTTGAAAAAGTGGCATATCCTTTCAGGTAGTGGATCCCATTGGAATAGCATTGGCAGCAAGTTCAAAGAAAGACAGCCTCCCATCTGGCTATGCCTTCAGACAGGATACGTTAACATGTTTGGATTGAATACAGTGTTTTTTACTTGTTTGATTTCTTTTTCTGCTTCCAAAAATTTTGAAGTTTTCCGTGATTTTATCAAAACTCAACAACTCCAAAATATTTTCCCTCATAATTGGGTCAGGTTTAATGATACAAAGTTGTAATTAAGGGTCAAAGTAAAGGGTGGGAGGAGGAACCTATTGGTAGTGTTGGTTTGATTTTAGAAGCTAACACAGCTCTGTATCACATTTATTGGCTCTCCTGAAAGATTTTTGAAGTGGAGATGTTGAGTTTTGATAAACCAATCCTCAAATCAAATGGTTTTTACAGAATGTATGCTGAACAAGCCTGACAAATATGACAGTGAATTCTGGATTTCCGCTAATGTTGAAAAGATACATGAATTGAATGGTTTTCCATATTTAGTAAAGGAGACCTGACCTGAAAAGTGTTCTAAGTCTATTACACATTTTCCCATATTGTATTATTTTAATTATAGTAAATGTTATCTTTAATGCAAAATTAATATTAATATAGGTGTAAAAAATAAATATATGACATTAAGTTCAAATAATGATATTTTTACATTAAAGCTGAGTGTTAATAGTTGAGGTCAATTTAAACCAGCCCGGGATTTTGAATATATTGAAAGCGCTGTTAGTTCTAGTGTTAAAATCAGCACAGAAAGTTATTTGTATATTATATAGTTCAAATTCAAAAATAAAATTAACATGTTTCTTCTACCCTTGAAGGTGGTTTTTCTGCTCATTTTTCAATAGAGTGTGATGGTTGATATTGGTATAATTAATATATAAGTGGCAAAATATGTATTCATGTTTGAATATGTAAAAGCATGTAAATAAATCAAAATATAATATGTGAATTAAAATGGACTAATATATAAATCAATCCAAAATCCCTTATACACCATATAGTATTTGGGAGCACGCTACAATACCAGGTTCCTGAAAACATATGTAAATACATAAAAAATCCCAGCCATATTGATAATATTTATTAAGTTCAGGAAAAAGGATATGCCTATACAGAATAATTAATAATTTTCTAGAGCATAACATACCTCTGCAATTCCTATAGAAAAACGCAAGAGTTCTGCATATTTCAGAGTACATTTTGTGTTTTTAGAACACTGCAAATGATTTAATAAGCTTCCATTCTCAACATATTCCATCACTAACATTGTCTCAGGATCTGGAATGAGGGAGAAGGGTTAGGACCTTTTAAGTAACCTATGTGAAATATTAACTTGGTTTTTCATTAAAAAAATAACACAATTGGTTTAAAATATAATATTTATTAACAATAACACTATGTTTTGTTAAATTCTGAAAACTATAAAACAAATTCAAACTTAGTCAAAAAGCACAGAGCAATTATTTTTTTCTAAAACTCAATGTCTTTATAAACATTTCAAAACCTAATTGACCCAAATTAAGATTCTATGCTCAAATAAACTTTTAAATCAATCAAGTACATGGGTGATATTTTTGGTGTTGAAGTGTGTTGTGAGTTTTTTAATTATAACAGGTCAACATAGTACCTTTTTAAAATAAAGTGTATTCAAGGAATTGTTTTTAAAAAGGTTAAAATATTTTCCATGACTTTCTTTCAATTTACATAAAAATAGCATACATTAATGTTAGTTGGATGTCTAGACATTTACTCTCCAAAAAACTTTTTTTTAGAAACTGTTGGCCACTTATGTTTGTCCATTTACAATAGATAAGGGTCTTTTGTCCCACTAAGCACTACAAGACATGATGGTGATTTACAATCTATCTACCTCACTTCTATGACTATACAAAATGTTATAAAACAGGCAAGAAACACACTTTTGAAACACCCTGTATATTCAAGTAAGGACTAAAAAAAGCTGTATTACCTTAAAACTAAAAAAAAATGCCTTGAAAAAATGTAATACTTAAAAGAAGCTTACTATTACTATAAAGAGTATTTTAAAAATAAAATAAAACATATAGTTTTAATTAAATGAAAAAGTGAAAGATTAAACTACTTTTAAAAAATAAACTGAAGAAACTTGTGGCGCGCTGATGAAACAATGAGATTTAATGGTAGGGAATGTTTTAACAACAGCCGTGTGTAAACACGACTTGATTGTAGCTATGTCGGCAAAAATTTCTATCAGAATGACATAGCTGCTATGTAATTGCACTTAGAACCGATGGTGGGACTGGATTCTTCATTAAAAAAAGTTGTAAATGCTGCAGCCCTATATTTATATTTTTAATTAGACTTAATTTTGCGTTTTCTCGTTAAGCTTGAGATTTTCGAAAATTTTGATAAAACCTGGAATTCATGCTGTTAAAAGAACGAAATGCTGGGGGTACCCCTGAAAAGTAGCATCCCTTCATTACATGTTGTAACATGAAATCACATTGTATATTTACAATCATTAAAACTGATTTTCAAAGAATACAACTGAGTTTTTTTATACTAACGGTTTAACGGTTAGTCTGCACATTTGAGGATTTGTTTTACTTATTACCTGGATTGCCTTTGGTCTCAGTCTGGATAAACAAGGTTTATTGTTGTACAATATCTGATGAAAATAAGATGTGTTTACTACTTATGCAACTTTAAATTGTGTATAAAAAGCAAATGCCTACCTTCCACTAGACCAATGAACCGCACAATGTTGGTATGATTCAAATTTTTCATTATTTGCATCTCTCGCTTTAATTCATTGACACAAATTTGAGATTGGTTGTTCATCTTGATTCGCTTTACAGCAACTGTTTTATCTACAAATCCATTAAAGTTCAGAGTAGCTTTTGAAACTTCTCCATAGAAACCCTAGACATTAAAAATAGAACGTCTTAAAAAAATTAAATAACATATACAAGAAAATTTCTTGCCATATATTTTATGACACACACAGCAATATTTTAATATTTTTTACATTTCAGATATTAAGCCAAAAGATATTCAAAATATTGAGGAATGAGAATTACTCCAATTTACCTTTTAGAAAATCATGCCTTCTCAGAAATAAGTGATTTTTGTCAATTAGGTGGTCAAATTTGTATGAATCAATTTTCCTAATGTATAGACATCTTTATTTTTTCACAGGTATGGTATGAGAAGTCTCTTAAGTGTTAAAAAAAACGTTTTTTCTTTAATTATTATTATTAAGAAACCATCAGATTATTATTCAGAAATTTGGTAAACATAAATTTTGCTAAAAGAAGGTATAGTACTTTTTAAATAAAACTACAGTTTTTTAAAGGTTATAAAAAATTAAGTACTTAAAAATATGCAGACAACATTTTGAGCACAATATAATATTTAAAGCTAGAACAAAAAAAATTAATTTCATCATGATATTAAGCAAGGTCAGAGGTTGATTTTGAATGGAAAATTACCTTTATTAAATCAAAATTAAGAAACTTTATTGAAGAGAACTATTAATTGTATTGAAAATACTATTGAATTTTATAATATTAGAACTTGGCTTATGAGCTTTTAACTTATATACTTGCTTGTTGAAGAAACATAATTTTTTTTTATTTAGACTGATTTTCCTTAACAGAATATTAAGTAAGAGTGAGGAAAAATTGGGCATTACAGATGGAAAACTAAAAGAAAAAAATACTTCTCCAATCTTTCCAAGTATGTTGAGATGTTCCTTCTCAATAACCCATGAATAATCATCCACATTAAATTGGTAGGGGTAAGATTCTTGTTCACTAAATAATAGATAGTCTCAGTCAGTAACAATAGTGAAAGAGTTAATGCACAGTGCACACAAATTAAGTCTGTCTTTTTCGCTTGGTGGTTGGGAATGGAGAAAACCAAGTTCGAGTAGGGTGCTGTAAATTTGAGTAGTTAGCTTGGCTACTTAAGCACCTTTTTCTTCGAAGAAGAAGGAAAGGAGGTGGGGTAGTTATTGGCAAGAAATAACTGGTTTGGCTCTTTCTCTATACCTCCCCAACCCTAGGGAGTGAATGGCCTCGCTCGTTTGGGGTTACACTAATCACCTAGCGAGGAAAAACAGACTTATTAATAAACAAAGAGTTCTAAATGACTAAAAAATTAAAAATCAAGATCTATTGATGGATTATCTTTTATATTGCTCATATTTACACAAAAAAATAAACATAAAAACACTTCAAAGAAACATTTTTCAGTTATTCAAATTAATTTTTGCAGTATAACTATTATAGTTGGTAACTTCAGCTAATTAATAAAATTGTTTCAAGAACTTCTGAATAGATTAGCTTTTATATTATTTATTGAAAACGATTCATAATGCAGACAATCAATCTTACCCATATGATAAAGAGTTTAATTGAGAAGTTGAGGATTCTGTATCATAAAGAACAAAAGAAACTGTAGAATTTGCACTGGAGGCATTAGTGTTGAGAGTAGACTTTGATTGGGACAAGGAATCATAGGGAACTCCTTTTGATTGTGAAGAGGCAGGCCACTTAAACATGTTTTTAAATTTGTTGACTGAAGACTCCTTTATTGGTGGCCTAGTGATTGGCAAAGGAGGTTTATTAGGATATTCATTTTGAATTGGAATAGCACTGGTGTCGATTGTTGCATAAGAATGCCCTCTTCTGCAGTTGTAAACTGAAAAAAAAAAAAAGTTTTGACTTAGGGCAAAATTTTAATTTAAATACTATATTTAAATAAAGGGAGACTATTTATTTAATTATGTGACTTAAATAAGGGACTGTAAAATAAATACAATCATAATTGAATATCAGATATAGCCAAGTTTAATTATATAAAAAAGAAATTATCATTTTTTATATATTTTCCCAAAATGTCTTTAAAATTTACTAATATTATGAAAATTAAACCTTTTAAGTAACTTGTCAAAACTGAGGTGCGAGTAACATTCATTTGTGCAACCTATATAATGGTAATATTGGGAAAATATAGAACACATAAGAAACTGATATAAAAAGAACTATATCGTGAGCTTACAAGCGAAGGGCACTAACAGTCATATTCATAGCCATCAGCGTCGAGGTTAACCAGCGGTTAAAGAAAGAAAAAGTAGCTTTCCGTTGACTCTGATTGGTGGAATTCTTCTTTGACCGAGGATTTAACACTGACGCTGATGGCTGTGAATATGGCTGTAAGTCACTTCTGGCTCAACTCTGTACGAGGTTATGCCAAATTTTGCGACAGCTGATCTTTCTGAATAAAATATAATCTTTGAGGTTGTCCATAGGAAAACAGAAAGTTAGGGGTTCGTTCTATATGAAGACGACCCCTTAAGGACTTAATTTTTTTTTTGTTTAAAGAATACTTCAAATGATGAAAAATTGTACCTTATTTGTCTTTAAATCTCGAGCCGTGCCTGAGATAAAAAATCTTAGTCGATTTTTTTTTTCTAGTACTGTACCTAATGCTTTCTTATACTAAGTCTGCAATTGCTTTGGACTATAGTTGCATTTTCACAACATTTCATACCTCTCTTATAGTAATTTTTCCAATAATTTTATCCTCTTAATTGACCCTATTGACTCAGAAAAAAGTTTTCCGTCATTTCCATCACATCCAAGATGGTGCAGTCCTTAATATGGATAGAGATGTTTCTCAATTCACACAAATTAAAGATCATATAAACCTCAAATAAAGCATAATAAAAAATCAAAAATTTATAGTAAAACTTACAACACATCACTAAAATTCAATACTCTTTTATGAAGTAAAGTAATTTTCAATGCTTATAAGAGAAAAGGTACCTTCATATAAGTTTTGATTTACATCTCTCACAATGGCTTGAGGTTTCTTTCTGTTATCAGGATCACGCAACCAACATTCAGAGATTATTTTTTTAACGTCTTTATGCCATTCATTTGGAAAAAACGGTGTGTATCCTTTAAGATACCTTTCTTTAACCTGCAATATATAGTGTAAAAAGTAAACACAAAACAGCAAAAAAAATTACTAACTTTATAATGTATATTAATGTTGTAGTGTCTGAAAGAATGGCTCAGTTTATTTTAATACCTGACACACTACAGTGTATTGGAATCACAGTTACATCTTACAAAAACATAGAACATTTAATATAACTATGGACCAGTCAGTGGCCAAGAAAAAAAATTAATTTAAAAAACTCAACATAAGTGTTGAATTACATTAATAAAGTAACAGTTAATATTACTCTAAATTTATGCATATTTGAGTAAAAACTACATGTACCAGAATTTTTACCTACCCTACAAAATTACAACCAATTGATTTTTTTAAAAAAGATAATTTTTCAACAAAAATGAGTAAACCCTTTGGATTTTTAAGAACCTGAGAGGCTACTAAAGCTAAGAGAACCTATAAATCTGTTGAAGAAGGGGCAAAATTTATTTTAATGTTACAAACTAAATATATGCCAATATATTTAGCTTGTAACCACTCTTACCACTTTAATAGAGTGATTTGGTTTTGCTCCATAAGAAAATATTTCCCACAATGTGGTACCATATGCATAAACATCAGCAGAAATGGATCTTGAGGCATCTGAGTAGTTGTGGTAACATTCAGGAGGTATCCAAGGAATACTGGAAGATTCATATATCTTGATTAAAAACAGGATTTAAAACAGTCAAGGCACTATTTTAAGATTGACATCAAATGTTAATCGTGACGAATTGTACAGAATGATGAATAATAAAATTAGGTATTATTTTAAAGGGTTTTTAGAAGTTGTAGAAAATTTGATGGACTTTTGTGAATGTTACTTTTGTTGGCTTACAGGAGAAAGGAACTAAGTCACTTTTGACGTATCTTTTGAAAGTGGTAGAACACCACCAACCAACAAACAGCCCAAAAAACTCCCAAGCTGAAAAGCGACCAGTTGGATGGTGAGACCGCAAGCACAAGAGAAAGCAATTGGGTATTGCTGAATTTGACATAACCTCATACAGAGTAGGTGAGCCAAGAGTGACTTGGTGGCTTTCTCCTGCATGCCAACGATTTAAGACTTAAAAGTTATTTTAATCAAATTTCCAAGGATAATGAAAAATATTAGGAATATTTTAATAATTTTTCGTTACTTTTCAAATAGGATTAACAATCTTACATGCTAACATTGTTTCAATGACCATAATAAAATGGGATTTTTTTAGCAAAAGTTTGGTTTTGCCTAAATGGTTGATGGCTTAAGATATAAACAAGTTGGTTTTGCCTAAATGGTTGATGGCTTAAGATACAAACAAGTTCTGAAAAACATCAGAGAAAAGTGCCAAAATCTTACTCCATGTCAGTATAAGAAATAATGCCAGGGTCACCCATTTTCACTTTGAAAGATCCTTCTGTATGAGAAGCTACTAAAATGTTATGGCATCTAATCTTGCCATGGCAAGTATGTTGATCTTCCTACCAAAAAATAAACAAATAATTAAAATGAGAAGGAATCCTTTAAAATTAAAACCATTTGAAGAGACATCATGGCACATTTTATTTAAACTTTGGAAATATTTTCAGTGATTAAAACATGAGTAATAAAGAAATCCAGAAGCTGAAATAAGAGACAAACTACTAAGGGGTAAAAGACTTCATAAATGTAACAAGTACAGAAGTTATGAGCAAAGTGTTGATGTAGAATTTTGAATTTTAAAAAATCAACAAGTTTTTTTTTAGACATTTAAAGGAATGTGAAAAAATTTAACCTTTTAAGTCTTAACCACCACAAATTTTCCATAGGATTTGATGGGTATCTCAGGCAGTCTAGGTTTGAAAAGGCTAATCACATTTTTAAAGGAATACAATTTATTCTATCTTAAAATTTTAGTTAAAGTTACTCTTTACACTATCTTTAAATTTAAATGTTTATTCAAACATGAATTAAACATTTTAAATAGAAAGTTGTACTTTTTGAAAAAAGTACAAAAAAGTCTGAAAACTGCACAAACAACATTTTAGCAATAACTTCTTACGAATTTCAACAAGCAAAAATATTGAAATTGCTATTGATATTTCACCTATCCTATTTATGAATAATTTTGCTTTAATAAAATAACACAATTTAAAAATTATTAACTGACACAGAACCAAAAAAAAAATTGTTGGACCTAGATTTGGTACACATCAGTAAAAATATTTAATTGTTGAAATAATGAAATCTGTCAACTAAAGTTAAAAATCATACATAATACCCTGAATAAACCTTTTATACTGAAATTGCAACCATCTGAAGAGGAAGAAAATAGAATAAACAGGGGTCTGTTTAGAAGAAATTTGGGTCCGTTTTAGGACCCTTCACAAAACATTTTACCTTAAAAAAGGACCCTTCACAAAGTATTTTTGCCTTTAAACAGACCCTTTTTTCATAATACTTCAAATATTGGACCCTATTTTCACAAAAACAGGCTCCTTGCTGAAAAAACTAATTTCACGCTAACTTCAAATTCACAAAATTATGAGTAGATTTTCACAATTTTTAAGAAAAACGGACCCTTCACAAAAAGTCTGGAAAGACCCCTGATAAAGCTACCATTTAGAAAGAATGTCCCTTAGAAATTTAATGGGTATTAAGGCATAATCAGAAGCAATAGTTAGTAAATAGTATAAAAGTTAATTTTGATTGACTCTAAAATTAATAACCAAAAGTGAAAACAAAGAACATAAGAATTCTATTTAGACTAGTTCTTCTTCTTCTTCTTCTTTGGCGCTACAGCCTAGGACAGGCCAAGGCCGTCTCAACAAGTCTTTGCCATCTCGCCCTATTAGATACGACCGTCCTCCATCTTCCAGCACCAATCACTTGAAGGTCTTTTTCTACGCTGTCCAGCCATCTAATGGGTGGTCGGCCTCTTTTTCGGGCTCCATCTGGTTTTGATAAGGTCAATTTCTTGGATGGTTCATTGTCGTCTGATCGGTAGAGGTGTCCTAGCCATCTAATACGATTAGCTTTAATGACATGGACGATATCAGGTTGCTTATAAAATTTCTTGTAGATTTCAAAATTGTAGAGGGTGCGCCATCTGTTGTTTTCGTTGACAGCACCAAAAATTCTTCTCATTATTTTCCTTTCAAACACAATCAGCCTGTTCTCTTCCGATTTGGTGAGAGCCCAGCACTCGCTCCCATACATTAACACTGGTCTTAATAGGGTTTTATAGATGTTTATTTTTGTACTTTGACGGAGGAGTCGGCATTTTAGTTGGCTTTTTAATCCAAAGTAACATTTATTCGCCATAGTCAAACGGGAATTGATTTCAGCTTTTATGTCATTGTTTCTGGTGATGACGCTTCCAAGATACTTGAATTCTTCCACCGCTTCAAATGAATAACCATTGACTAGCAGTGGGGAAGAGTCGAAGCGCTTATTATTTATCTCCATATATTTGGTTTTATCTGCATTGATGGTGAGTCCCATTTCTTTGGAGGCAGCTTCAAGAGATTTGAAGGTTTCGATTACAGCTCGTTTATATCTTCCTATTATATCGATGTCATCAGCATACGCCAATATCTGAATTGATTTTTGGAAGATAGTGCCTCGGGTGTTGATTCCAGATGATCTAATAACTTTCTCAAGGGCGATGTTGAATAAGAGACAAGCAAGAGAGTCTCCTTGTCTCAACCCTCTGTCAGTGTAAAAGGGTTCGGAGCATTCGTTTTGCATCTTCACCCTGCATTTGACTCTTCTGAGAGTTGCCTTTGTCAGGTTCACAAGCTTCAATGGTATTCCAAGCTCTTCCATGGCGGCAAAGAGCTTGTCCCTTTTGATGCTGTCATATGCAGCCTTGTAATCAATGAAGAGATGAAATGTGTCAATATTAAATTCTATTGTTTTCTCAATTATTTGTCTTAAGGCTTGGATTTGGTTGGTGGTAGATTTTCCTCTTTGAAAACCACACTGGTAGGATCCAATTACGCTCTCTACATGTGGTAAGAGCCTATTATAAAGCACGTTAGAGAATATCTTGAAGGCTGTGTTCAATAATGTTATACCTCTGTAGTTCGTGCAATCAAGCCTGTCACCTTTTTTAAAAATAGGGCAGATAGATCCGTCGTCCCAATCAGTTGGCATATCCTCCGATTCCCACACTCTACAAATGATTCCATGGATTGCCTTTAACTGTTCTTGGTCTTTGAACTTCAAAAGCTCAGCTTTAATTCCGTCTGGACCAGCAGATCGGTTATTGTTGAGCCTTTTAATTGCCAGTTCGATCTCAGAAAGACTGGGCAAATCGGGCCCTTCAGTGTTGACATTCTCGGTTCCATGCAGGCTTGGATCGATCGGCTTAGGGTTATCGCTGCCATCAAGTAAATCTTTGAAATGTTCCCTCCAGCGCTCGAGTGCTTCTGGTTTTCCACAAGCAAGCTCACCGTTCTTTTTCCTGCAGGTAGTCACTCTTGGATTAAATTCTTTCCTAATGTTGTTAATAAGTTGGAAGTATTTCCTTGATTCTCTCTGTGTTTTAAAACATTCAATATCCTTAAATTGCTCTTCCAAGAAGCTTTTCTTTTTCTTCCGATGCAGTCGCTTTTCCTGTCTTCTCAGTTCCTTGTAAATTTCTTCTTTTTTCCTAGTGCGTGTTCCTTGAATCATTGATCTGTAAGCCTTGTTTTTTCTTTCCGTGGCTTCCCTACATTCTCCATCGTACCAATCATTTCTCTTATTGCTGCTCAATTCTGGGAGAGTTTCTTCAGCTGTATCGGAGATGATTTCGCGAAGAGCGTCCCATCCACTATCATCATTCCATGATCCTGTCTTTGGTAGTAGTCGGGATCTTAGGTTGTTTTTATACTCTCGTCGAACATCTGGATTCTTAAATGCATCCACATCTAGCTTTTTTTGCTTGCATTCATTCTTCTTAAAAAACGACTTTTTCAATTTATATCTTAATTTGGATACAACGAGGTAGTGGTCCGAGTCGACATTTGCTCCTCTCTGGCTGCGCACATCAAGCAGGCTGCTCCTATGTCTACAATCAACAAGGACATGGTCAATCTGGTTTACCGTGTTTCCGTCTGGGGATTTCCAGGTACCTTTGTGAATATTCTTATGTGGGAACATAGTGCTTCCTATACTAAGGTGATTTGCTGAGGCAAAATCAATCAATCTGTAGCCATTGTCATTACTAAGGTCATGCAGGCTCTCGTTCCCTACTAACGGTGTCACCCCTTGCTTCCCAATCTTTGCGTTGAAGTCTCCAATTACCATCTTTATGTCACTTTGGGGGCAATCGTCATAGATCTTTTCTAGAAGGTGATAGAAATCTTCCTTAACTTGGTCATCTTTATCTTCTGTAGGTGCGTGTGCACACACAATGCTAAGGTTCTGATGTTTGCCTTTCAGGCGTAGTTTGCAGATTCTCTCATTTACAGGTTTGAAGTCAATTACTCTTTGTTTTAATCTCTTGTTTACAATAAAACCTGTGCCAAAGGTGTGAGACTTTTCCTGGCAGCTATAATAGACATTACAATTATTTTTCTCCAGGATTCCATTTCCAATCCATCTAATCTCCTGTATTGCCAAAATGTCAATACTGTAGTCCTCAAAGACATCTGTGAGATTTCTCAAAGCCCCACTCCTATAGAGAGAGCGAACATTCCAAGTACCGATTCTCAAATCCATTTCAATTCCAGGTCGTCTCCGTAAGGTCAGTCCGGCTTTTACTTTTTGAGATTTCTGAACAATAGGTATTTTTCCGGGGCAGGGCTGTTAACCCTGCGCCCAACCCCCAACCTGGAGGACCAGCCCGATTTTAGTACGCCTCGTACGACACGCATGGGGATGCGTTGGGACTATTCTAGCATAACCCGGTCACCACACGGGTTATTTAGACTAGTTATTATTAGATATTCAGAACTTTAATGGCAACCTGGGTGATGTGCCCAGCTAATCCTTAAGTACCATAAATTAATATTTTTAAATACTGCAATTAATTATGTTTAAATAGGTACTAAAATGTCATTCTGGTACACTAAAGCCCTGTTTTGGGGATATTTTTAGACACTTTAAAGAAGCATATCTATTAACCTTGGTGCAATCCAAACTTCCAAAAGTTAAATCTAACAAATGAGAGAAAGACCCAATAGAAAAAATTAACTTACTAAGTACCAAAGTGCTTTAGCAATATAAAAAGCAGCTTCAATTAAATCAACTTCTTGAATGGTACTTTGGTGAGATTCTAGATACTTGTCAAGAGGTCCTAAGGCTAAATATTCCATTACCAAAGCAGTAGGACTTGCAAGAACCATTCCAAGAGTTGAAACAATATTATCATGCTCCCAATACAATATTTTATCACACTGAGATAGAAATTCCTGTGGGAAAAAAATTCCAAATTAAAACTTAAAAAAAAAAAATAGACTATAACATGCAACCCAAAATTTTTAAGATGAATGGTTTGTTTTATGGGACATGCTTTTCAGAAATTATACAGTTAGTTACAATTAATAAAGTAGGAGAATAGAATAGAATTTATTGGACATCACAACATACAAACATACCTTATAACAGAAGCCACAACATCTACAATAACACAAACACCATACACAAATAGAACAAAAACACACTCACAAAAAAAAACACAGAAAATAATTTTGTGGTACCAAAAGAGCACAAAGCTCATCCTTGGTACACAAAAAGAAATTACAATTGAGTAACAAAGCTGGGCCCAATCTATTTTCGATAACCATATTAAGAAGATAAAGAAGGACAACAATAGTGATGGATCAGCTACTGTATTGAATAAAATTATTAAATACCTCTAGCAAAATGGAACTCACAAAAGTCATCAAAATATTTTAGAAATGAAAGGTTTTAGATGTTTAGATGTTTCAAGAAATAAGGCTGTTTTGACTGATTTTGGGGGAATAAACTTACAGCATAGCTGCCAAAATTTAAAAATAAAAATTCAGGAGACACTTACATTTCAAAACTAAAAAATTTCCAGACTAAAAAAATCAATATAAAAATTTTGGTAGGAAACTTAAGGAAAAATAGCAATTTTACAAAATAAGCACACTAAAAATAAATTATAAGGAACAGGATAAAAAGTTTTAAAAAAAATCATAAATAATGGAACAGAAAAAATGTTCTCCAGCATATATAATAAAAGATTAATAAATTCTCTTATGAAATTAAATTCTCTGATATTAATAAATATTATCTCGATTCTTTGAACTTCTTATATGTTTGAACTATTTCTTTATGAATAGTTTTCTAATTTGAAGTTTTGGATAATTAAAACTTTTTTGATAATTCCTTCAGCTTTTTACTAGCCTAATTGCACTTAATAATAAATAACTTATCAAATATTAGTTTTAAACATGTAGGAAGAGAATTTACAGTAATATTACCTGCAAATGAGTAACTTTTGTTTCTTTGCGGAGCATTTTTACAGCAACTGCACATGATGTAGAACAAGAACGCCGAAGGTAACCCATAGAAACAATAGAGAAGTTCCCATCAAAAACAGGATCTTTTTGTCGGTATACAATAGCATCATGGGGAATGCATTGAGCTACACAACTGCAGTCTCCTCTTGTAACAATATTTTGGCCATCCTGACTTTCATTACGGCATAACAATAAAGGTGATTTGTCTATAAATATTTCATTAACTTAATTTAGTTATGCAATAAATAAGACTATTTTAAAATATCAAAATAATAAAAAATCTATTGCTCACTTATGGAATTGAGAAATTACCAAGAAAATTTAATTACTGAAAATATTTGAAATACTTCCAACAAACAAGGGAAAAAATTAACAGTTGACAACATCAAGCAAAGAAACTAAAAGTACAAAAGTTGGTTCAATTACGTTATCTGTCCTATTAAATGCTTCTGTTTGGTTGCCAAATATTTAAAATTTCACTGAAAATTGCAAGCCAAGTGAATTAAACAGATATATCAATGAAAACCATAAAAATTTGGTGAAATTTTAATATTTGGCAACCAAAACAGCTTGACAATATTTAATGGAACAAATAACAGAATTGAACCTAAAAGTTAAACTTTTTCTTACTATTACTTACTAAAACTGGGAACATATTAGTGCATTTACCATATTCAGATGGAGGTATACAACGTTTGAAGGAAATTTCCCCACAGTATTCTGCATAGTCAGCTAACAACTCAGAAATGGTGGAAAAACTTTCATTATGGCCTATCATAGTGAACTTATCACCTTCTTTATGAATTACCAACACTGTTGTGCTTCTTGAGCCTAACCACATATCTACTATGTACTCATCATAGGAATCATCACTTTCACGAACAAGGTAACAGCCTTCTTCGTTTTTCGACTTTTCTTTTAGCTTTTGATAGGCAAATGATGCTCTGAAATGAATTTTCACAAATTTAGTTTTTTCAGTTATACAATACAGTAACATTTGAAACAATTAAAAAAGTTCTGAGAGCATATAGTTCTATAAAAGGATCATAATGAAATGGAACTACAAACCCAACTGGTCCATGGCATTTCAACGCTTGCAAGTTGTTCAGAGATGGAGATGTTAGGTCTTTACACAAATTAAAGGTCCATTTTTCCATTAATCTGTAATAGCCATCAAGAAGAGACACAAACGCAAACATGTGTGCTTTATCTCTGAACTGAACATACTGAAAATAAATATAAAGCAAGCAAAGTAAGTTTAAAAGTTTTTCTACTCCTTCTTTTGTCTTAAAAATTGGCTCTTCAATTTTTATTCATTTAGATGACATTTTGAAATCTTTTTGGTCACTAAAAATACAACTAACAAACAAGTTTGGTTCATGAGTTAACACCCGGGGAAATGTTTCAGAACATGACTAAAATAAAATTTATTTTGTGGAGTGTGAACAAGTGTTCTTTTATTTTCACCTTTTCTATGATGGAGTGTTGGGATTTTGCAAGGCCGTAAAGAATTTAGGGCCGTATTCAGAAAATTTTAACTCAATGAAGAACCGATACAATGATACGAGAACTAACGCGTAATTCAGAGAAGAACGAGAGAACGCGTAATTCAGGGTAGCGTAAGTCGGGATATTACTGTATTCATAACAAAAAAATTGAAAATAAATACTAACTATTGGAACTCCATTCTGCCGGCTGATTTCCACAGTATTGTCACCACGTATGCTCACATAGCAGAGCTCTTGAATGGAACATACATGATACCAGGACTGAAATATAATTTACAAATTTATTTTAAAAAGTAAGGAAACCCAAGTAGGAAAAAGAAATGGCTTTAAAGAATAGTTTTAAAAAAATCTTAGCCATACATCTTTCTGTTTAACAATCCTCATACGAATTCCTGGATATGTTCCATGATATGGATTAACAACAATTTCTTCTTGGTAAATTTTTCCATTGCTATCAACAAGTACTAAATACTTCTCAGAGCAGTATTCAGGAGCAATTTCACTACAAAGATGTTCTATATATTTAATCTGTAAATGTTTAAAAAAAAGTATTAGGTTAACAAGCATAATAAATCACACTTGGGAAAAAATACCATTCTGCCAAAATATTGTTGTTACAATATATATAACTGTCTATTCATATCAGTTGGATTGGCATCCAAAATGGTAAAAAATTGCAAAATAATAATTCTTTACAAAATGGATAATGGAAAAAATTATTTTAAAATGCTGTCAGTTGCAAAAAAAAAGTTGCTCAATTGTAGATGTGATAACCAGTTATCATACGTGTTTTGTATTCTTTATTATAAAGATGATATATATAAAGAGGCTAATATTAATTTCTGCTAGTATTCATAATGTTCAAGTTTATTAAGATTTGATTGGTTTTATTAATTTTCAGACTTTGTATTGGTATACTCCTTAATCTATCGTTTAATTTTATGTTGTGTTTTATTAAGCCAAAAAAGGTGGGTGTTATAATAAGATGAAGGGTTGAGAGAGATGTGAATCAGATGATGAAATGATGAGAGATGAGTCAAGAGATGTGAGTCAAGACTATTCTCGGAGAACGAGAATATTCTCCAGGGGCGAGAAATTTGAGATTAATCGAGAATATTCTATTTTTTGATTGATAAATAGAAATAAATGTAAAAATGTTTGATAATATGAAATGGTCATGTAGTATTAGTGTTAGAAACCTGAAAATAATAACAAATTCAATGAAACATACCATTTAAAAGTCACTCTACGGTTCAGAGAATATTCTCGGAATTGTAATTTCATTATTTTGCAAGATTTTTTTTTAAATAATTAAATAATGGATCAATCCATGTCAAATGATCCAAGGGTGGTCGCTCCCCCATTTTATAATTGAATTATTTTTTGTGTGTTGATTCTTATATTATTAGAGAGTTCAAAAACACAAGTTTAAATTTTTTATCTTTATAGGAATTTTTATGGCAGCCATCGATGTTCTACGAAAAATGGTGATTTTTGCCTTTGTAAGGGTTTTACGTTGACTTACCTACGTTACTCCTAACAGGTATAACTTAAATTCATGAGTAAAAAGCTATTTTACTCATAAAGATACAGCTTTTCTTATGCACCGTACAAATTTGAGGAGAATTGTATTCGAAATATTAAAAATCAGCCTAAAAGTTAAACTTTAAAAAAGATGATTTTTCAATTTTTTAAAACGAAATAATCCCAAAAGATCTACATTTTCCAAATATTTTTTGTAGAAAATGTGTAGTTACCATACTGGACTATATCCTGAAAAAAATTCAACCCTGGTATTTTGTTCTTTTTGGTAGTTATAGGCCTCCAAAACTGGAAAATTTCAAAAAAATCCAAACTTTGACCCTCTATATTTCTGTTGGAACAAAGTTTAAAAATTTGTATTTTTCACAGGTTAAGCCCCACTAAGGTATCACCTTTCTGTAAGAATTTCATCATTGGTATTTGCTTCCAAGTCGAGTTATAAACCTTCAAAATTTGATAATTTCGAAAAAATCCAAACTTTGACGCTCTGCAACTCTATTGGAACAAAGTTTAAAAATCTGAAATTTTCACAGGTTAAGCCTCACTAAGGTATCATCCTCCTGTAAAAATTTCATCCTTGGTACTTACTTCCAAGTCAAGTTACAGGACCGTGAAAATGCTTAGTTGAAAACATGTTATAATCCATCAATGAGATTGTACTTGATCGTAAAATTTTTGTACTTTCATTTTCTTTAAACATTACATTTTTTCGCTCCTGAAATTTGACTTAGAAGCAAGTACCACGGATGAAATTTTTCCAGAAGGATGATACCTTAGTAAAGCTTAACTTGTGAAAATTTCAGATTTTTAAACTTTGTTCCAAGAGAGATATGGAAGGTCAAAGTTTGGATTTTTTCGAAATTATCAGATTTTGAAGGTTCATAACTCGACTTGGAAGTAAATACCAAAGATAAAATTCTTATAGAAAGGTGATACCTTAGTGAGGATTAACCTGTGAAAATTTGAGATTTTTAAACTTTGTTCCAACAGAGATATAGAGGGTCAAAGTTTGAATTTTTTTTTGAAATTTTCTAGTTTTGGAGGCCTATAACTACCAAAAAGAACAAAATACCAGGGTTGAATTTTTTTCAGGATATAGTCCAGTATGGTAACTACACATTTTCTACAAAAAATATTTGGAAAATGTAGATCTTTTGGGATTATTTTGCTTTCAAAAATTGAAAAATCATCTTTTTTAAAGTTCAACTTTTAGACTGGATTTCAATATTTCGGATACAATTCTCCTTAAATTTGTACTGTGCATAAGGAAGGGTGTATCTTTATGAGTAAAATAGCTTTTACTGCATGAATTTAAGTTATACCTGTTAGGAGTAACGTAAGTCAACGTAAACTATAACGTTTAACAAAGGCAAAAATCACCATTTCTCGTAGAACATCGATGGCTGTCATAAAAATTCAAATGAAGATAAAAAATTAAAACTTGTGTTTTTGAGCTCTCTGATAACATAAGAATCAACACACAAAAAATAATTCGATTATAAAATGGTTGAGCGACCATTTTTGTGTTTTCTGGATCACTTGACATGGATTGACCCTAATATAATATTTATTTTACAGAGAATAATTTATTGTGAGAATATTCTCAAAGAACTCTAAATTACTGAGTATTGTCAGATGTGAGATGCAGTTTAATTTAATTTCCACTTAAAAATTATTTTTTAATGAATAGTTTGTCTATACTTTTTGTTTGCATAATTTTATTTCAGTCATTAATATTTTCCTTTATGAGAATATTTTCAGTTACAATTAAATTTATATACTATCTTTCTTATCTTGTGTTCCTGAAATAATTAAATCTTCAAATTTTCTTTCACTATATGTATATAATTTTAAGTGCATCTCATAATGATGAATGAATTTCAGGGTTGCTGATTTTTTTGATTTTTTTAAAAAAATCAAAAAAAATCGGATTTATTTGATTTAAATCTGATTTTTTTTATTTAAATCAAATTTTTTTTATTTAAATGAATTACTAGCTCTGAACTTCCCAAAACTGGTTAATAATTTACTGATATTGTAATATCCATGTTATATAATAGTTTAGCATTACTTAATATCCCAATATTTATCTATTTTAAGCATTAATTATTTGAATTAATTAAGGGAAGTAGTTTGCTACCATTTCATGGTGAGATGCCCAAACCCATCCTAAAATAGTGAATTAACAATTAATTGTACAATCAGTTACTAAAATTTTTTTATCCTTCTTTCTATAACTATTTTTACCCAATTGTGAAATCAATTTTTAAAAGAAATGATGACGATTTCTAAAAAAAATTTATGCATCAATTTTATGTAAAAATTTTAATTTCAATAATTCAGTTGAATTAATTTCACTAAATGTATTGCACATTTATTTCTTTAAAATAATAATTAATTACTTATACAAATTAAATCAAATAAGCAACTTATTGACAGTCATGTACCCAGAGTATTTGCTGTAGTTATGTTAAAAAAAATAATAGAGTTTGGAAAACATGACTAAAACTAAAGCAAGCTTTCGATAAAAATCATTCTCATGCTTGTATTTTAAAAAGGGGATGTATACCTGAAAAAAATTCAAAGATTTTTAATTCTAGTTTAATTTATCAAAATTATTGATTCCAAACGCTGCTATTTACCTCTTTTCGTTGTAAATATTTTTGTAATTGGTAGTACAATTTGTTCTTGAAATTACAGGCAATTTTATGTAGATAGAGGAACCTAAACCTATCTCCCAGTTATTTTAAGCAACTGCAAATCTTAAAAAATAGCAGAATTTAAAAAAAAATTGAAATGCAAGTAACCTCGCAAAGCATTTTAAAGCATACAACTATTTTTTTATTTAAATTGTGGTAGTTTAACATTTTTGATTTAAATCAATGATTTTTTTTTTAAAAAAAATCAAGTGATTTAAATCATGATTTAAATCAACTTGATTTAAATCAAGCAACCCTGATGAATTTCTTCATGAGAATATTCTCATTAAGATTCCACAAAATAATTTCCAGAAAAGCATTTCTTATATATACATAATTTATTTAAAAAATGCTATTTAACAGTTGGAAAAATCGCAAGTTAATAGAATGTAACTGGCTTACTTTGCTTTACCTATCAAACATGGTGTCTTATCAATTAAGTATAGTGATTTTAAAACAATCTTCAATTTAATTTGGCTTTCTTTTATTTATGATGATTTCTCATTGTAAAACCTTTAATATTCTTCTAATTTAAATGTAATATATACCTTATAATTTTTTCCCCCTAAAAAATTATTTTAGTAGCTTCTAGGAGAATATTCTCCAAAAGATTATTACCGAGAATTTTACATCTCTAGTTCTGCCTTTCTTGTATTGCGAGATATTTTTATTTTACCCAGCAGGGGAGATGTATAAAGGTAGGGGTTCAGGGGTCTCCCCTGAGACAGGATTCACTAATTACTACATTTAAAAAAATTGTTCAGCCTTTTTCGTGTTGCACTTAACAGTTGTTTTATTTTACATAAAAGCATTGATGTTGTAATGAGAGAAAAAGGAGGTTGCAAGGTTTTCTCCCCTAAATTAAGAATGAATATTTTCTTTACTAAGTATTAGTATAGATGTAAAAGCAAAGA
This sequence comes from Tetragnatha montana, assembly GCA_963680715.1. Taxonomy (NCBI): domain Eukaryota; kingdom Metazoa; phylum Arthropoda; class Arachnida; order Araneae; family Tetragnathidae; genus Tetragnatha; species Tetragnatha montana. Next base: position 24,930,811 of record OY796680.1, read on the forward strand.
CTTTCACAGACGGAATTATTTAGATAAAACATTTTATTCGGGCTATAAGGCCGTGGTCGATTGTTAAAATATTTGTTGGTTGACGTTTCATCCACACAACTGCGGTGAACATCATCAGGACTGACTGCGCCTGACAGCAAGTGACTGTACTGTGTTAGTCAGTACAGTCTTGTACTTGAAAGTATACTTGACTTCATTTTTCGCGACCACCCTAGTGGTTCAAGTTAGTGACAAAAAATATCAAGAAAAGGTGCCAAACCACCACAGGTTTGGAACTTTCCCCAACAGATGAGATTAATTAATGATTTTCTATTATTTTAGAATAGATGGTTTACAATCTACTTGAAAATTTATGTTGAATTCAAAGATTTTGTAGGTGCATATTTTTTCCTCTATATTCGTTGATGATAGTTATTATTAGTAGACCTGATGATTATTTGTTTAAAAAAACATTCTGATTAATTATTAAAGAGCTGAATGTTTTAGATTTTAGAAGAATGCTATTTATGCAGATGAGCAGAGAAGATTTTATTTGAAAAGTTGGTTGATGTTTTCTCTCTCTAAAGATTAGCTAGTTTAATCATTGCTTTTAGAGTTATTTATATAGTTAAGTTTTAAATTTTCTTTGGATTATTATGTTTTTAGGAAAACTTGTTTATGTATTCTACAAAATTTGACACTTGTTGTTAGTATTTGCTGGAGGGGATTTTTTTGGGGTAGACAGATTAAATCATTGATAACAATGAAATAATTCAAGCATTATTTAAATGCCAATGAGCACTTCCAGGGGTAAGGGGGCAAAGCCCCCTAGGTAGTTTATACATTCTAACTATCATATAAAACAAAATACATTTATCACTTGAACAAAAACTTAATGAAAAGTCAAAATGAAAAGAAAATAGAAATTTTATAAAGATTCATACTTTTATGAACTTTGGATCTCGTTTACTATTAAGCCAACCAGTTAGAACAGCTTTTTGCAAAGGCCCTTTGATGAAACTATTCCATACAAAATTTTTTCTGAGCCTTGGAGGCAAATAGGTTTTGGCCTTGTACTTTATACTTTCTGGAGTAGAATTTGTTTCAAGAGCAACACGGATTATATCAATTGCCACAAGCCCTAAGGACTTTTCCTGTGATTCGTCAACATCTTCAATTCTACTCTGGATAAAATCACTGCGCACCTGATGAAAGATGTAATTTAGAGTAGTTTCATCTGTTTTTGTCTGAAAGAAAAAAAATTACCAATTAAAATAAATTTTACAAAGCATTTCCAGTAGGTTTAAAGCAGGGTTATGTTTAAAACACTTGTTTTTATAACAAAGCAAAAAAAAAACCATTGTTTAAAAAAAAATATTTTTTTAATAAGTTGCTCGCTTTATTTATGCAATAAATTATAATTAAATTATGCTGGAATTTTCCTTTCCAGAGTTTAAAAAATTGGTGTTAAGTATAAGCAGGGGTGGAAAACCAAAAATTCATTTTTGGAGCAGCTTTAGAGCAGTTTTGGAGCAAGGCTAATCAATTTTTGGAGCAAGGCTAATTACACTTTTGGAGCACCTATTAGTGTTTTCGTATCAGGGGATTATTTGCATTTTTGCAGCACCTTTTGGTGATTTCGTATCAAGCATTTTTGTAGCATTATATTTTCATGTTAAAAGCTTATGTAAAAAACAACTCAGTTTCAACCTCTTCGTCACACACCATAATATTAGGGATGCACAACCTCTTTGGGAAGAGGGTCACTCACATTGTTGATTGAGCTCGTATCTTAAACCTTTTAGCCAAACATATCAAAATTTCTAATGTTAAATCTGAAGTTGTTGACATAGTAACACAGTTCCAAAACAATAATTTTGCTTCAGCCAAGCTTCAAGAAACAGGGGCTAAAAATTGCTCAAGATGAAATCTGTTATCAGGGGGAGCTTTGTTAATCCATTTTCAATTTTAAAAACTTGATTTAATTATTTTTAAATCATCGATTTTTTTAGAATTTCTGGGTTGAGTGTAAAAAAAACCCAAATAAAACGTTTTAAACAAAAAAAAACACGTTTTTTGTATTTTTTAGAAAAAAACATGTTTTTTTCCAACCCTGAAAATACATTACTTCCTACGCTAACTTGTATAGTATGTTGCTAAGATCTGATCAGGTTTCATGAAATAAGATAGTTTAACTTAATGGTTTTAAAACTTATTAGGTATTTTATTATAATTACAATGTTAAAATTTTTTCACAACTTAATTAACCTGTTAACAAAGTACTCAAAAATGAATTTTGGGAGATTTTAGCTTGAAAATTGGTGATTTTGTTATAGACTGATATATATCATGATATTTATCCAATAAATATCATGATATATATCAAGTGATATATATCGGCCAACCCTGCTAATTAGTGAAAATTTAAGTACAAAATCAACTAAAAACATGTACACAATTTTCAAACATCAAAAACGAAAGAAAATTTTGTCTTTCTACAAATTTCCAACTTCCTAAGTACTTGCTTACTTTTTAGTACTTGCTTAATCAATCAAGGCATCTATTCATCTATATCAGGATCAGCAAGTATTTTTACTTAGGATCCAAATAATTTTAAAATTTTTATCCAGGTCCAGGAAAAAATACTTATTAATTGCTTTTAAATTCTGACCTTCAGATTTGTGACCTTTAAATGCAAGAGTTCTTGCAGGCATGAGATTATAAAAGAGGCTACTTTCATCGACATTATAAATGTCTCTTTGTTGGTACCCATCAGTTTTGCTGTGCAAATTTTTAATCCATTCTTCAAATTTTTCTGCTGGCACATCTTTTGACTCCCACTTATCACTTGGCTCGAAATTCCATGCTGCATTTTAAACTTATGAAGCCATCCTGTTGAAAACACTGATCTTTTATAACCAGTTTCAAGGCGATTTCTTTTGCTTTTTCCATAAGCATGGGTCCGCTAATTGGAATACGAAGCCCGACATTGAGAGAAAAACTTCATCAAAATTTCTTCAACTCCAGGAAATTTTCCCTCTTGGAACAACGCAATTTCTTCGAAGCGGAGTTTCCACAAGCCGTTGCTAGGTCTTCAATTTTTTTCCTCTCATACACAATTGTTTTCAGGGTTGAAACTACGGTACTTACGTATTATCCCATCCACCGTGACGCTTAATCCGAAAACGTTACCAATACCCATTGACTTTACTATTACTGTGCCGCTGAATTAGAAACCTCTGAAAGGTCGACGGTATAATACGTAAGTACCGAAACTACAATTGAACTTATTGTTAATCCTGTGCTTTTGTCAACTTCCTTCAAAATGTCAATTTTTTCTTGCAATGAAAGGGCCTTATGTTTTCAAGACATTTTAGGTTGAAATAGAGCAGCAATAACCGAAAACACGTGGGTACAGTATGCAAAGACAAGAACTGAATGGATGTGTTGAAACTGAAATCGTTATCAGATAAACCAGTTGATGAATGAACTGTCCCTTATCTCACACCACACCCCATTGGTCAATCCCCCCAAAACATCCAAGGAATGCTGATTTTCAACCCTCCCATAAATTGGGACTTCACGAAAACAACATATAAATGGAAAAGTCGTATAAACGATGCTTTATTGCATTAAAAATAATACCAAAAATTGCAAGTTAACTGATAGAAATATAGTTTTAACAATGACAACCAAAGAAATTTGACTATATTTAATTATTTGGCATGCACAGCTTGGCCATATTTCACGGGACAGTTAATGGAATTGAACCCAAAACTACTTTGAAAATAACCCTCTCATGGATTGACTTCTAGGTGGAATAGATTCACTACTTGTCCTCTACAGCAAAAAGGTCGATAGTTGCCAAGAAATGGAGACCAGTCGAATGGACTCTACTATAAAGCAGTCGCCAAGTTGACTGTTGCCTGGGAGGACGAGTATCAAATCTGTTCAACCTAGGCTTATTTATCCATCCTCTATTCAAGTAGTCCAATATTCTCTCCAGATTTATTGAACATGAATTTAACTCACCTCAAAACCTTCTAATTGAAGAAGTGGCATGAACCTCACCCTTAACATTAAGCTCAACGAATCTCCTTGGTTTAACTTGAACTCATGGTTAGGATGATACCACAATGATTCAGTCGAACTCCACAAACCAAACAGATGACGGTCTACAGGCCCAATACCAATGTATTTGCACGAATCTATAACTAAATTCTCTGCAATACATGAACTCACACCAGTTAGAAAAAATGGTCCAGTCCCCACATAAAATTCAACTGTTATTTTTGCAGTCATTTCTAAGTCAAATAAGTTCAAATGAATTTTCAAATTAAATATGCAGAGTTGATATCCTTGAGTTGATATGCAGTATTGATATCCTCAAAAATGGAATCTTGTAAATTTAATGACGATTTTCTTTCTGTAAAAGTTACATGATTGGACTTATGATAAACGGATCAAAAAATTAAAAAAATGAATATGCCAACTTAGTGGCTAACACATGTAATTTTTAAAGTTTTTTTCGCAGGACGAAGATCAAAGCATGGATATAAAATAACTTAAAAATCAAAACGACTATATATTTATCTTTATCATATTTATTTTCCTAAATGACACCAGTGTTGCCAATTAATATTAAACAATATTAATATTAAATGTTGCCACTCGATGTAATAGAATAGAAAAATAATATTAATAAATAACGTAAATAACAGGAACAGGATTGCAAAGTGCTACTTCCATGGTGCAAACACTGCAAACGCAACTTGTTTTGGTAAGCTAAGCACCCATGTGGTAAATATAAGTTATGTTGTATTTTAAATTAAGAATCATATCTTGAAGGTTTTTTTAGTATAAAGGCAATTTAAGAAGTATGGAAGATTCAAATTTTGAAAAGCGTTTCAAGCATTTAATCGTAGATTCAGGAGCTTTCATAAAATCGGCTCCTGTTCATGTAAGTACAAAGATTTTAAATGCGTTCTAATTCCAACTTGTGTTTAAATTGTTAGATAAACACCAAAAACTCAATCTTGGCAATCTATCTCCGACTACGTCATCTATCGCCAACGTGTACCCATCAACTAGCACTAGCATTCATCCACATATAAATTATAGGCGTGTTTACTTTATTTCTTGTTGATCTTAATTCATAACTTGGTAAATATTTATCAGGGTTTTTCAACTTTTTCATGCATCAACTACCTCTGAGAATTTAGGGTAGGCTATCAATCCCCTATTAAAGGATAAATATGTCATTAATTCTTTAAATAACAAGGTGAGCAAAAAGTCCATAAACATTTTGAAAATTTAGAAAAGGAAAAGAATTAAAAAAATGTTTTACACTGTCAAAAGACAAAAAAGGTTGGAAAAGGTTTCCTTCTGTGCTGTATCCACGAGCTTCATAGCATGTTCGTTGTCCAAAATCAAATTACTATTTCTGCTAAAAGGAAAAAAAATTCAGCCTACATCAGGGTTTTCCAACTTTTTCATGCATTAACTACCTCAGATAATTTAGGGTAGGCTAATCCCCTATCAAAGGGCCTCTTCATTTAAAAAAAATAAGGCACTTACGTATTATCCCGTCGACCGTGACGTTTAAACCGAATCTTTATCAAATCCCATTGAGTTTACTATTACTGTGCAGCTGAATTAGCCGGCCGCTGAACGGTCAACGGGATAATACGTAAGTACCAAAAATAATTTGTTCTAACTAAGAGTGACACTTTAGTTGAAGATTTGAAAAGTGCCTAAGCTATAATTATTTCAGTGTTTTCAACACAAATTAGTTTTTTAGACATATTCATCCCCAGGGTACAAAATATATTTAAATATTACTTTTTAACACAGTTAAAAGTTAAGGTTTTGAATCTGTATATTTAGTTTTTAAATTTTATTGACAGTACTAGGTATCAAACAAAAAGAGGAGGGTCTGGGAACCTCCCCAAGAAAAGTTTTTGGTGCTTATGCATATATAATATTATCTCATCAACCATTCGGCTCAATCTGAAGAGCATTTCACCAAACCTCATCTTAGACTATGCAACTTAATCTGACACCATTAAATTGTAAGTTGTTTGGTAGCTAAATTTTGTTTCTATCTATAAAACTTTTAAATTTTCAGGGATATTTCTCATCTTTTGCAACCAAAACTGCTTGGCAGTATTTAATGAGGCTCATAACAGAATTGAACTTTTTTTTCAGGAATATGCTGAAAATATTTACACAGTAAAGGGAGCTGTTGCTGAAATAAGAGATAAACAAACTTTAAAAAGGCTACAGTTCTTACCTTATACTCTGCAAATAAAAGAACCCTCCACTGAAGCATTTAAACATGGTTGGTAACAAGCTGAATTAGATTAATTATGATTTACTTATTGTATTTTGATCCTTTTAAAAAAATCTTTTGATAAAAAAAAATAGTTTGTCTATTCTTTGAAAGGACATCAGTTATCTTTATTTATTTTTTAGTTTCTGACTTCTCCAAGAAGACTGGTGACTTTTCCAGCTTGTCTCTCGTGGATATGCAAATAATTGCACTCACTTATCAATTAGAAAAAGAAAATGTTGGAACAGAGCATCTAAATGAGAAACCAATCTGTCAGGTAAACTTAAATTTAAATATTTGAAAGTAAAGTATTATGCATAATAATCTAGGAGTTAGAAAAAGCTGCAATAGACATTGGGAGTGAATAGTTAATGTTAATAACAGGGGCATAGCCAAGGGTTGAATTTAGAAATACAGTATACTACTCTTGATATGACAAAGTCGAAGAGACTGGTAAAACATTTTGAGATAATAGTTTTTTACCTTCTTTATAAAGAAAGCCTTCAAAACTTAGAAAATTGTCTGAGCTTTTGGAAACTCTTGCTCTATTTTCACGCAATTGTATAAATTAAAATATTCTTAAGATTAGAATGAATTTTTGGGCTGGTGGGTCATGTTCTAGGGAAACTTTTAACAAATGTTTCGTCACCATCTCATCATCGGGCAACATCATTAATGCAGATAAAGGGCCAGATGCAACAACGTTTTGAAATGTTCAAACTGGTCCAACTTCTTCAACAAAGGAAATTTTGCAACATTCATGACCTCGTTCATGTGGTTTTACCCACATGACCCGCAGGCATCCTGAGTGGCCACGCGCACAGCTGGCAACACAGAACGTCTATAGTCCCGCCCTTTTCGTTGCTCAGCGTCTGCTCAGGAACAGACGTTTAGGGACGGGACGTTCTAGGGCGAAAGCCGGTTCTCTAGCCCGTTACAAAACGTAGTTGCATCTGGCCCAAAGACTTTGATTGCTATGCTGTTTAAATTTTTCAGGTAGAAATTTTTAAGTTGACATCCTGCTATTTTGACTTCGGTTGCGTAGAGCCTGATGCCAAGCTGGGTTGGGATGGGTTACCTCCTCTCTCCTATTGAAATTATTTGGATGTTTAATAGATCTCTATTGCTTTGCGGTAAAGACAGAGGTAAAAATTATCAAAGTCTTTATCTACACTGATGATGTCGCCTGCAGATGGTGACAAAACATTTTTGTTAAAGTTTCCCTGGAACACAGCCAGGGTTGTTACGTTTAAAACACTTTGTTTTAAACACGTTTAAAACAAAGCAAAAAAAAAACATTGTTTAAAACACATGTACTTTTTTAGTAATTAGTTAGTTAGTAATTAATTTAGTTTTTAATTCTTTTTTCTATGGACAGATGGCATTAGTATATAAAACTTAGTATTTACTTTCAACTGTCTTATTTGATTTTTTTCTAGAAAGTTATTTAATAAAAAATACAAATAAACTTTTTTAAAAATCATATTTTTTTATAATTGACCTGTTCTTTGTTTTATTTTAATATTTTAAACGATCAAAGCTGCTAATGTCGTTGAAATACGCAATGAACTGAAAAGGACTGGTATGAATATGAATATAATAACTTATAAATGTTCAGCTGGTATCTTAAACCTTTTAGCAAAATATATTGACATTTCTAATGTTAAAGCTAAAGTTGTTGACTTAGTAACATATTTCCAAAATAATCATTTTACTCCTAGCTCCAAGAAACAGGTGCTTAAAAGCTCAAGATGCCATCTGATGTCAGGAGTAGCTTTGTTAATCCATTTTTAATTTTAAAAATTTAATTTAATTATTTTTAAATCATGTTTTTTTTTTAGAATTTCTTTGTTGAGGGTAAAAAAAACAAATAAAACGTTTTAAACAAAAAAAACACGCTTAAAGAAAAAAAAACATGTTTTTTGGGGGTTTTTTTAGAAAAAAAAACATGTTTTTTTCCAACCCTGTGAACACAGCCCACCTGCCCAAAAATTCCTTGTTATCTTAGTGACACCAGCTATGAAACTTTTAAGTCTATATAAAATATTCTTGGTTGAAATTTTTTTTTTAAATATTAATTGAGGACACTTGATCAAAACACACTTTGTGAACCTAGTGGGCGTGTTTTCAAGGCCATTATGTTTTCCATGAGACAGGAAACCCTTGAGGGTATTTTATTGTAATTCATTTGCTACAAAATTGTTGATTATAGCTGTTGTTTTTAGGTAACTGAAAAGCCCACTATTAATGAAAGAGATCTTACTGGATTTTACTATCCAAAAGAGGTATGTAGTCATTTTTTTATGGTTGTAGTTGCTCCCCATAATGCCATATTATACAAATAAATACAGTAGACCCTCTTTACAACAACACCCCAATGTAGCAACCTGAAGTACTAAACTGAAGAGAGTACTGAAAGATTTTTTTTTAAATCTCAAGATATATTGTTTTGTCATCCAGATTTGAATTATATGTGAAGTTTGAAGCCTCTAGCTAGTAGTTAAATTATATTTCTAAATTCAACATTAAAAAAACATCGAAGCAGGCAGACAAGAACAAAAGCAAACCAATGGGCAATACCACTATTTTTTAAAATATGAATAATAATATCGTTACCCTATGAAGAAAACTGTTCTGAATTCGATTTTCTGCATGAAAACAACCAAAAAAATTTATTTTCTTAATTATTTAAGATTTAAAAGTGCGGAATTTGAGCCGTACTCAAATCGTTCTCCCATTGGCTGATGCGATTGTGACGTATTTCCATCCGTATAGCCATAAAAAACGTTAATTACAGGTTAATATTCGATTTTCGAACTTGGAAAACTTTGTATTTATAATCCACGTCTTTAGATACGTCTATATACCGAGTTTTGTCCACGCTTGCGGCGTAGTTTGTGAGGAGATGTAATTTTGAGGTTTTAATCTCGGTTATTACAATAGTGAGTCAAGCGGATCTACTCTGTTAGAGAAATGGAGAAATAAGCGTTTTTGGCCATAAAATCGTTAATTACTCGTAAGTATTCAATTTTCGAACTTGGAAAAGTTGATGGTCGTCTGACCCGCCTCGAGATACGTCTATATACCGAGTTTTGTGTACGCCTGTGGCGTATTTTGGGAGGAGATGTTACATCCACCCACATACACAGCCACAAAAGGTTTTAGTTATATACTAGCTGATATGCCCGGCCTTGCACGGGTGGAGTCTACTTATTTATTTTTTCAAGTTCTTTCAAGATACAAAAATCTAATTTTCTATATCAAACATTAACAATCATCCCGGTGTTCCCAGTAATTTTTCCTATCCCGGTGTTCCCAATAACTTTTAATCCCGGTGTTCCCGGTAGCTTTTCATCAGGATGTTCCCGGTAACTTTTTCATCTAAGTGTTCCCGGTGTTTATATAAAAACCACTCTCTAATGAAATCTAGTAAAATTAAAGTCTAGTGACCCTTTCATATGAACCAATGTACTATTTTCAACTCTGTTTCCATGAAGATAATTTGCACTTTGCTTTTCCTTAATATATTTATTTTAATGAAAAATCTTAAAATAAAGGAAAATAATGATTGGAAATTAATGATTTCAATTTATTTTGGTGTTTTTATAGCTGATAAAAGTTTTAAACACAATTATCGAGTTTTTCGCATTAAAATATTTAATTTTGAGGTTTTTTTCTTATTAACAATAGTGAGTCAAGCAGGTCTACTTTAGTAGAGAAATGGAGAAATAAGCGTTTTTGGCCATAAAATCGTTAATTACTCGTAAATATTCGATTTTCGAACTTGGAAAAGTTGATGGTCATCGTTCCCGCCTCGAGATACGTCTATATACCGAGTTTTGTGCACGCCTGCGGCGTGGTTTGGGAGGAGATGTTACACATACATACACAGCCACAAACGGTTTTATATATATATAGAGATAGATGTAAGAAATCATTGTTATGCAGATTTTGCCTCTTGTTAATAAGAATGGCTCCAAAAGTGTTTTTTAAAACACTAGTAAAACGAAAATAAATAAGAATAAAAGTAACACTTTATGCAGGGGTCTGTTTAGAAGAAATTTGGGTCCGTTTTCGGACCCTTCACAATATATTTCATTGTAAAAACGGACCCTTCACAAAACATTTTACCTTAAAAACGGACCCTTCACAAAGTATTTTTGCCTTTAAACAGACCCTTTTTTCGTAATATTTCAAATATTGGACCCTAATTTCACAAAAACAGGCTCCTGGCTGAAAAAACTAATTTACGCTAACTTCAAATTCACAAAATTATAAGTAGATTTTCACAATTTTTACAAAAACCGGACCCTTCACAAAAAGTCTGGAATGACCCCTGCTTTATGTAAGTTTCGTCTCTTTTTATACATCTAAGGAATTTAATTTAATTAAATGTTAAGTTCGTCTGTAAAATATTCTAAAATTCTTTTTCTTAAAATACTGTTATATTTTTATTTCTACTAGTGTTTTAAAATATTTCCGAAGCCATCCTAATTAACACGAGGCAAAATCTGCATAACAATGATTTCTTATTTTCGCCAGTCGGTGGCAATATGCGACTGGTTTGTATAGGATGGAAGTACGTCACAACTTTCCAACGCGAAAATTTTGATTTCGCGCGCAAAAACAACCGCAAACTTTGAATTTGATTTTTTTAAAAAGTATGCATCGCAGAGCAAAAATTTTTGAAGGTATATTTATGTGTAGTATGCAATCTGTACCAAATAAAATAAAAATAGTGGTATTGCCCATTATAGCATCGTTAAAAGTTAAAATACCATAGTTTTAAAATATTGTTTTTTGTCCTGTTTTTGAATAACTAGCATGTTACAGAAGTATTCTGAGAAAAAATAAAAGTAAATGTGTTTTGTGGTTGCCTCTATTTGAAACAGTTTTATATAATATTAAAAGGTTTTCAAAATTAATTATTGAAATCATTGCAAAATTTACGGTCTTAACCTTTCTATCATTTTGTATTTTCCTAGGAAACAAAGAAAGAAGAATTGAATGATGATAATGTAAACTCTAATCCTGAGGAACTAGAGGGTGTTACAGAAGAAAGCTGTGAAGAAGAGGATGGTGAAAGTGGCTGTTCTGATGATGAAGGCTGGATTACTTCTAAAACTTTATCTCAAGTCCAAAACCAACTGAATGGTTTAGCTCTAAACTCAACTGCGACAGTAGCTTGCATTACAACTGATTTTTCTGTGCAGGTAAGGTACTATTTTGCTAATTTTAATTAAGCTGGCCACATGAAATGTACACACTACACAGACCACAATTTGAAGGGGTCGGCAAATTTTTTCCTGTGAACTGCATGCAGCTTGCCAAGATGGTTGGAAATAAACAATCAAAAACCTCCAACAGTAGCTTAATCCTTTCAGTCCTGGCTGCTGGGACTGAAAGGGTTTAGACACTTTTTTAGTCTAAAATACAAACATTTTCTGTGAGAGGACACCCAGCACCCTGATTGCCTATTTTAGGGATATGAAAATGATTTAGTCTTTTCTATGTTGAAAATTTATATTAGAGGTATTATTAAAATTATATGAGGTATATCCAGAAATTCTCCCTTTCTACGCCAACAGTAAGGTATCCAAAAATAAGTTACCACAGTATTTAAAGTGAAATTTCCAAAAAAAAAAAAAAAAATATGGGGAAAAACCTCAGATTCCCTTTTACATAAAATTTGGTATTGTACACAAAATTTAGAAAACCAAGGCCTGACCCCTACCAATTACATTTATGTAAAAAAGCATGTTTAATCTGTTTTGTGAACATGAAATAAATAACAATTTTTGAAAAACAAACTTCTAATAACAATTATGCTTTTCAGTAGTAATATTTATACATTATCTAAAATGCAAAGTTAATTAATTTTAAGAGATGCAGCTCTGCAATACCCTTTGCTTTCATAAGGGGCCTTTGAGCCAAAACAATTGCCCACCCCTGATTCATAGGCATATATTATAGCACACAGGGACAGTATTTTGGGGTCTAGCAATAAGTGGAGGCTCTGAAAGTTTTTTTCCCCTTTATTATTTAAAATTAATGTTTTTTCCTTTGAATGCTTTTACAAACTTTTTTAAAATTAAATAGTTTTGGAAAAAAAATTAAGAAATATTTCAGTTTTGTGACTCTACTCTCTTCTGTGTACATTGCACTGCTATGCTTATTACATACTGCCTTTTTCCTTATTTTTAAAATAGTTCGTTAAGTAGAAACTGCCTCAAATATATGTTATTTAATAGGGTTTTTTTTTTCAGAATGTGCTGATCCAAATGGGATTAAATGTAATATCGGTGGATGGATTGCTTATCAAGCAAGCACGTGTATTTATTCTTCGCTGTTATTCATGTTACAAAACAACCAATAATACAGAGAAAAAGTTTTGTCCAAATTGTGGCAACAGGACATTAAAAAGAGTTGGTGTCACTGTCAATGATGATGGCTCAAAAAAGATTCACATAAACTTCAAAAGACCTTTAAATATTAGAGGCAAAAAAGTAAGTTATCCTCTTTATTTTATGAATTATTTAAATTATAATGTTTGAGAAATTGTTTGATTGTAAAATAATTTTAAGATATGCAGGCTAATAGTAAGTTTATTACAGTAAAATATACAAATTTTATTCTGTTTAAATAGAAATCATAGAGGACCACTTAGCCTATAGTATCTTAATTCACTTATCACCCTTACCCTAACCATTCACCATGACACAATTCAAAGGGGATAGTATTTTATGAAACTTTGTTTTAATACAATTAGTTTTCTGTAGAATCGTTTTATTCTTGAGGTAAAAGTTTCATACAATGCTGCTCTTCGGCATCCCTTTATCATCTCTTTTTGATAAAGCCTATCTTCTCTTTAGCATCAATTCCCACTTCAAAATAGAATCCCTTTGCTCTTTGGTTTCTCTCTGTCTTTGAGCATCCCTTACTCTCTAGCTTAAGAACAAAAATAGACATAAGTTATTCTCCCCCTGCAGATAAACCACAATTCACAAATCTGCTCTTTTTAGCTTGTGATGTTGAACTTCTTTTTGGATTGTATATCTTCCATTCATGTTTTCGTAGATTATGAATAGAAGAAAACACAATTCCATAAATTGTTTTACATGTTTATTCAACATCTCAAGGGTTTGTTTATTATGATCCAATAAAATCTAAAAAAGGAAATACGTTATTAATTTTATTTTGGTACTTTCTATTTGTTTTGTTTGATACAAAAAGAGACTACTTGCTAGTTGAACTAAGTTCAATCCACACCTTATTTGCTCTACTACTTAGTTAAATTTATGGCATGTTTTCCTCCAGTCAGGGAAATCCGGAATTTTTCAGGGAATACTAATTAATATGGGTAACAATGTAAAAAAATGCTTTTTTTTTTCTTAAACCTGGAATAATCTTTCAGAGAACCTAAAAAAAGACCTGTTTTGAATTTTGTATTTAATAAATAAATAAATTTTATGAAAAATATTTGTTAATAACAAACAAGAAATTACAAAAATTATCATAGATTTAGAAATTTTAAAATTTGAAAGGGTGAGTTTTATTTTGAAATTGGAATTCTATTATAAGTTCTTAAAGTGTGATTATTGATTTTGCCCATCACTGGACAATAATACAAGGATTTACTTAACCGTTTTTGTGTGGTTTGAACTTACCAACTAAAGTGTATGTTTTACTACTTGTGGTTTGGCATCACAATACAATAACTGTTAAAGCTATGGAAACAAATTCTCTAAGCAAAAATGCTAAAGTAACTCGTTTGTGAAATTCACCGCAAAAAACTATTATTAGAAACTGCAGTGTCCTAAAATTGAATGAACAATTTAAAAAATTAATGAGAATAAACCAATATAGATTAAAATTAAATAAAAATCAGATTTCCTAGAAAAATCAGAAGGCACTTTTTCAACACTTAAAAGTTAGGTATCTGTGTTTATAAAAATACATATTTTATATACTGAACCTCTGAAAAAATTAATTAAATCCAAAATCCATTTATATTTTTATAGAATTTAATTTCCCCTTTCATTTTTCTGCAATTTTTCATTTTAGAATTTTATTATTTTATGCAGCTTAGCCAAATGCTCAGAAACCCTTTATTTAATTTAAAAGTTAAAAATCTGTAAATATTCATAGAAAATCAGGAGAAAATAATAGGGCAAGTGAGAGCATGGAGGGAATCCTCGTTTTATTGATCTGCTTAGATTTGTGTTCACATTTTTGCCAAAATAGTCTAAATTAATTGAAGGTTATTTTTCACATTTTGGAGGAGAAAAGCCCTGTCATGCTGTAATACAGTATTTGTTTAAAAATATCTTATGATTAAGTTCCTTTGTTTTGTTGAAAACACTATTTAACTTATTCTTTTTTACTCTTTAGTTTTCCCTCCCTATGCCAAAAGGAGGTAAACATGCCACTGATCCTGTTGTATGTGAAGATCAACCCATTCCTCATAACATGCCTGGCAAAAAAGCCTTACAGAAAATTGATGCTCTAAGTGAAGACTACGTTGCTCAAAACTCGCCTTTTGCCCTCAATGACATCTATTCAAGATCTGCAAACTTGGGTATCCGAGTAAAGAACCAGCAATGGCAAAGGAGAAATCCCAATGAGTGGACAAAACGGACTGGAAATAAAAGAAAATGAGTTTTGTCCCTAGAGTGTAGTAAATAAAAGTTTGTGTTGTACATTGTTAAGTATAATTCCTATAGTAATATAGTTATTTAAAGTTAATTCTGATTTACCACAATGTCTTGTAATTTTGAAGATACAAAGGAATTCACAAGAATTACTGTTGCACTCTTAAGTATTTGACAAACACATTTTTTGAGCTTCAACTTTTTTAATCTAATTTTTGCTTTGAGATGTTAGTAAAAAGTAAATGCAGAAATCCTAAAAACTAGTGCTTTCAAATATATGTGAAATATTTTTATACTAGACTTAACAATGCATTAATGAAACTCTACTGTTTTAATTTTTGCATAGAGCATTTTCAATCACATGACTCGGACCTAACAACGGCCTTAGCAACAGAAAGGTTACAGTTTTTTGCCCAACAGAGGTTAACAGTTACAAAAAATTACTAGCCGTGGAATTCTTCTATTGGAGCATTTGTAATCACGTGATCCCTTACCTAAAAACAGCCTTAGCAACAGATAAACAACGGACTTAGCAACAGTTAAAAGCCCTACAGAAGGTACACAGTTAAAAGAAAATAACCGGTTGTGACGTTACCTGAAAACACTCTATTCTTAAAATTTACTTTTTCTGTAGAAAAAAACACCCCAACACACAAAACACCAAAATATTATAAAATATTTGAAACAGTCTATAACCTACTAAAGAATGTATAAACAGTCACCCCTAGCTTTGGAAAAACTTGAAACCTTTAATTTGTATTTCTTTTAGATTTATGGACAAAACTTGCAGGTAGGTATGTTTCAGATGTGTCAAGAAAACATCCTATCCCGAATTGAACCAATAAAAAATTTATAAAATATATTAATCTCTTCATTAAACATTAGAAAACATGAATTTTACCTTCTGTTTCTTGAAAAATATTAAATACCTATAACCAAATGTTTAAAGGGAATGAATCAATCATATAAGATGTTTTAAGACTAGTTTGAGTACTACAGCATGCAGTAGGTCTCCATGATTACAAATAACATCCTCACAAGTTTTTATCTTGAAGGTTCAAATTTGAATTTTTGAGTGATAGCTGCATAAACTGCTCCACAATACACTATTAAGCCTTTGAAATGTAATTTAAACAAGTTTTACCACCTAATAAACAAGGATGACTTTTAGTAATTTCAGGAACATTTGGTGTCTGTTAAATTAACAAGGATTCCTATTTATGCTTGTAAGTATATTAAATTAGAATTTACTTATAAATTAATAGATATTAATTTTTAAATAATGATTAGATTTCTGAAAATTCAAGTAAATTTAAAATATATATACTCAATCATCTGTACTAGCTTGGCTTCCTTTTATGAGCACTTTCCTTCAGAAGCCTTTACCAGTCTAAAAAAAATTTCTCAGAACATGACCTACCTGTCTCATTCTATTCAGTTTTATGGATTTAAAAACATCCTCATCTTGTATGATATCCTCAATACCATACATCTTCTATTCCTCAGTTCTCTTTGTCAAGTACGATCTCCATTATACAGTGTATTTCAACAAGTCTGCCCAAACTCTGCAAAACCTGATTTCTAGTCTGCAAACTTACACATTTTTCTGTTTCAATTTTCTGGAAAACTAGGTGCTGAAGAGGTACAATTCTTGGGGCATTTTTATGTACTACTTGCAAGGAATCTGGAAAGTTTAGATAGACGTGTTGAAATACTGAGAATTCTATTTCTGGAAATGGTTAAAACTTGTGCTAAATTTCAGGTTTAATCAAATCACCACTTAAAAGAAATTAAATTTTTTAATAATTATTTTTTAACCTCCTTGTATCAATTTTGTTTCTGTTAAAACTTTTCTTAATCAACCTTTTCAACTGACTGTATTTTAATGGGTGTAGAAAATACAGTTATGAGCAAAATTTAAAAAATATTTGACTAACTGGAAGGAAAAAAGAAAACAGGCTTCTACCATTTCAAGTTTTTTTTAGCAGTTCAAGTTTTTTAAACTAAACTGACACAGTAATTTTTCTTAAAGTATGTAATTGTTTAAAAAAATCTTGGACATAAAAATAAGAAATTTTAATTTTTGTCTTATCTTTTGATTTTGTAGTAACAATCATTTCAAAAACAATCTATCAAAATTTTGCTTTCTCTATAAATTTATTTCCCTAAACATAAAGAAAATGTCATGGTGCAATAAAAGGAACACTATTTCCTGACTGAATGAAAGTTATCTGAAGAGCAGGAAATTATCTCTTTATCAAACTCTAGTCTGATAAGTTGAAATGCCTGTAATGTTATCTTATAGACTTTATTTAAAAGAACAAAATGTATATAATATATGAAATCCAAAGAAAACACCTTACCAAACTCAGCTTTCCTGTTGAGAAAACTAATAATTAAGATTTCTCCTGCACAAGACCATTTTTGGCAATAACAGCTTGTGTTTTTTAATTTTATTAATAATGTAATTAATAAATCTTGAATATGAGTACAAAATTTGTGCGTTTTCTTTAAAGGTTTAATTAAAAGCCAGCTAAACCAGGATGAGTTTTTGGAGGGTTAACCCTTGAGAAATACTAAAAGTTAGGGCTTCCAAAATATTTTAAAATCTCATCTAATCGATTTTTTGTTTGTTTAGGTGTAAAACAATAGAAAATAAAGGGGGTCGCGGAATTTCCCTCCTGAAATTTTTTCGTAAAATCCTCTATAAAGGGGTTTTAATGCATTTTAAAGGGCCTTCTTCACTTAGTTCTACACTACATGCTCATTCAGACTTTTCTATGCAAACAATAGTGATTCACAGGAGGGAATCACTCAGGATGAACAAACAGTGAAAGTGAAACAGTGCTGAGGGAGTGAAGTTTGTTTCTCCTCTCTTAAATAAAAACATCCAGTTAAATACTGAAGATGAAGAAAGAAAGGACATGGACAGTTAATATAAAGCAAGGTAGCTTAATGCTTAAACAATAAAATTGTGGATTTTACACTTTTATTGGAATTTAGAGGATAAGGATGATGCATTTAGAATAGGTTGAAGCCAGTGCTGAGATTGAACAAGGACATCATCCCAACAAAATATTTTGTTTCTTGCTAAGAAAAAAAAAGGGGGGCAAGCCCAACCCCCAAAAAATGTCCAGCTTGACCCTGTTTTAAAAGGTCAAATTTCAAAAAAAATTCTGCAGGAGGACCCCCTCTTTAGTGAAAAATTACAAATTCACAAAAACTTGGGATAAAAGTTAATTAGATGATTCAAAACCACCTTATAATCATTAAACGGGGGCTTAAACAAAAAAAAATTATTAAACTTAAAAAATTATTTTTGGGGTACAGTTATAGTCATGGTTTTGTAAAATCCTTCTGAGGAGGAATCCCAACGAAAGGAGGTTACGAAAGACCCGTTCTGGCCGAAAGAATTAAAGGAGAGTTGTGATGGTTTTTCTCAAGGTTGAAATCTTGCTGCGGGCTGGTCACCTGACTTCGAAGGAGCACATGATGCGTTTGAATTACGCACCATCCCACTCAGATTTGATAAACATTACCTAGCCTTATCGGATTCCCAGTCGCTATAGAAACGAAGCTCATCTCTGACAGCTTCTCTTTCGTGTCTATCCCTTTTCCTTTCAGCTTTGTGCCTCTGAAGTCGAAATTCCCGGTGCTGCAATGTAAGTATTTTTGTGAAGTTTATTTTTTTTAAATGTTTAATCAGTGGCAGTGGCGTATATACAATTTTTTTCGGAGAGAACCCAAATATCCACCCCCCATCGCCAGGCCCTCAGCTAGATTTTTGTTCTTAGGAAGATGACCCAGGGACCCCCTCCCAAGCCCCTTCATGTATTCATATTTTATAAATGTTTTTTTTTTTTTTAAGAAAATTTTTTGTTACAATTACTTTTTGATAAGCTTAATGTAAAAAAAAAGTTTGGCTATATAATATAGAATTCGAAGTAAAAAAAAACTCCCCAGGATCGGAAGGAGCTCAGGGTCGTATCCAAGGTGTGGAGTTCAACCCCCCCTCCGAAAATTTGACATAAATTTTATTCAGTTTTTTTTCCTTGAAAATTTTGTGACTTACCAGGCGCAACTTCTTGGGGGTAAGGTGAAACCCAAAGGGTTTCAAACTGAGTCAGAATCCTACTTTTAAGGGTAAAAATTCCAAATTTTTTTTGGAGAACCCCCAATACCCCCTCAAATTTTTAAAATCTATAATTTTTCATTGCTTCTGTCAACTTTTGTTCACTCTTCCGAGAAGAGTGTGGACAAAAGTTGACAGAAGCAAGGAAAAATGGGTTGAATTGATTGTTTAAAAATTGTTCCTCAGGATTGCTCCGCCCAACCCACCCCACAACCAGGGTACATCAGCTCTAAAATTTAGCCTGTAGACATGTATCGCACATGCTATACCAAAAATTTTAATTCAATTTTTTTTTAATATTTTTTTTCTTTTTGAAATTTAATTTTTAGGTTATTTAGTACCATATATTGTTAAAATATTAAGTCTTTTTACCAGATTGAAGGGTTTTACCTGGAATTTCAATGTTCTTTTTTAAAATAATTAATGATTTTAGCATCAATTGTGTTTTTTCAGTTATAATATAATTACAATACCCATGGAAAAATGACCTTGGCAAATTCCTCAAACGTTTTTAACAGGAATTAAAAAAAGGTAGATTTTTGAGGCCATAAACAATTGAAAATTTTTTGAATTGTTGAACTTTTTAATGTTCAATTTTCATCTAATTTTAGTTTGCCTTTATTTTGGTAATTTTAAGGGAAAATAACTGGAATTGCTTTATAAATTATTTGTATTTTTCATTCTTATAGAATTTTTTTTCGGGGAAAGCCCAGTAATCCCGTTTCATCCATCTAGTTCAAATTTCAGGGGAGGGGGCCTTCGCCCCCTCCCCTCATTTACGCCCCTGCTTTGGCATTCGGGCTACTTAAGGTTGGACACACTGTTTTTATGATATTGCATATTTTCGCGTCATTATAATCATCTTTAAAAAACGTGTTGCCATTGATGAAAAAACAATTCCGGGTCTAAGGGCTGTTATCTGTGGTGTATTTTCCGAATTGTCTTCCCAAGTCGATAACAAAATATCCGAAAAATATTTCCACAGGACTACGGGTCAGATATTTTTTTCCTATTCTAGGCATGAAAAGTTTTATCATTTTAAGTTGCAATTTGTTTGATAAGACCTTTTTTTGCTCTTTTCACAAGATTATCTCAGGAACTAGGAGGGTGAATCCCTCATTAAGGTAACATCAGTCAGTGGCATAGTCAGAAAAAAATTTAAAAGGGGATATTGGGTAAATTTATTTCTTTTCTTTGGTCAAAAAAAGGTAAATTTCTGACACTTCCCCCCTCTTGCTACGCCCCTGACCTCAGTGAAACAAAAAGCATAACTGTTATAAAATCAATTTTAAATTATTCTTTTCTCTTTTTAGATGGCTAACCCTCTTTGGTTCGTGGTTTGGCTGATTATCCTGATTGTCATAGCTTTTCCTGTGGCAGGGTTTTGTGCCTTTATCTACATTATTCTTAGTGCCTTTACTCCTTGCATCAGTGGCCTTACAAGTGTAACAGATTTCTTAATGAAAGGAATTAATTTTGTTAACTACAGCGTTTCAAACATGATTAACATGAAACCACTGTGTTGATTCAACAGTTGATTGCGAATGGGTGACCACTGCCAATTGTACATAATTTTTTAAATAAAATGAAGCTCTGATATTTGTAATGTTTATTGAGAGCATAAATTAATCCATAAAATATTAACAAGCAATTCTAATTCATTATTTACTTCAAACTAAAAAATTCTGAACAAATTTCAAGTGAAAAAGTGATTTAAAATTATTAATCGATTTTTTTTATGTTTTCCAATGAACAAGCTACTATTTCAGGGGTTAATTTTTCTTTGTAACAAAACTTGCGTTTTCTTTCCTTTACCTTAATTCAAGAACAAGAAATTATACTCCAATATGGTTGTTTAGTCACAACTTGTAGATCAGCAGATAACTGATGTTTCAATTAATATTCTGTTGACAAAAATTTACTTTTAATACATCTCTTCTTAGAATTAAACTTAAAAATAAAAATATATTTTTGATTTTTAAAATTTGTAAATATTTTTTATTATATGGATCAATAAACATAGTTATAAATTCTTGGATGTTTTTTTCTGGGGGGACAAGAGAAAGCATGTAAATGTAAATTCTGGCTATGATTATTAAAAAATACAGGCATGTTTATAAAAACACAAATAAAAAGCTGATATCAGCATTAAACAAATATTTATTAAAATACACTGTTATAACTCAAAGATAAAAAAGTGTAAATAAATTGAAAAAAAAGCCTAACAGAATAGCAGACGTGAATAGATTCCAATGATTGCAAATGGACACAATATCAAGAATATACTATGAAACAATACATACTTCATCATAAAATATGATCCTTTTATAGCTGTAAATTGTTCCCTTTTTACATATCAGTACTTATCAAGATTTAAACCTGACAAGCATGTATTTTATTTATATTTTGATATTTTAACAACAGAAATAGGTTTTCAAGCTTTAAACAAGTATTTACAGGCATTTAAAGAGACTAGGAAGTGCTAAATATAACACGGAAAATTAGACTAAAAGAAGATGATACATTTTCTGAATGAAACACGTTTATGTCAAAACCAACCACAAAAATTCTGTGTTGGGTATAAAATTTATTCTTATATCTTACTTTACTTCTCATATACATTTTTAAAAGGGTAATGAACAATTTTTACAAAAAAATTAAAAGCTAGAAATTTTAAAATTATACATATTTGAACATTATAAAATTTACTCCTAAAATGTAAATAAAGTAGAAGGTTGAATCTATTTATAGGACTCATACATAAGAAAATTGAATGGCTAGTAACTCATGAAGAAAATAAATATTCCTTTAATTTCATCCTAAAATTTTTATTTAATATTTTAAATTCAATACTGTTACAAGAAAACCATTTAGTGCTTTTTTGAGAATTTCTGCAATAACATGCCAAAATGTATCAACCATGATTGTTTCCAAATTTGACTACAAACTTGGCATATTTTTACAAAAATACCAAGTAGTTTCTTGAGAATAGAAAAGTATCTTTAATAACTACAATAATTTTAAGTTAAATACTCTTGTGAAACTAGTTTTTGATTTTGACTGATAAAACAAAACTAATATAAATTACACACAAAATAAAGAATCTATAATACATTTATTACAATGATTAAAAGTAAATTACCAGAAAAAAAAAACGTGATTTAGAGTTAAGTTTTCATAAAATTTATTTGATCATAATATAAATTATAGATTAAAATAAGTTTGAATTAAACTTTCAACATAAATTCATGCACAACTTAATTAAGAATATTTAAGGCAGTTTCAATAAGCAGTTCTTGAAACATATCTTAAGCTTCATTACTTCATATAGAGTAACAATATTCTACAATTATGCAATGCATAATTTAAAATATAAAACAAGATAATTTTATAAGATTTAATTATAAAAGGATAAATAGATTTATTCAAAAAAAGAATACATAAGTATTTAGAAAATTAATAACAGTTTTATTAAAAAATAAGCTTTTCCTGTTGAGAGTAGATAGCTTGCTGCGTTCTCAAAACACTTTTCTCCAAAGAATTATAACAACCCTTATCAAAATCAAACACTGAGACTGATGTAGAAACGATATAGTAATGATACAGCTACTGCAACGGTAATAGGGATCAACCAGTTTCTCCAAGATCTGCAAAGAAGATAAACAGAAATTCAGTACTAGTCATTATTTCACAATTAAATTGTTTATTTCATAAACCAGTCTAACATCAAATTTCTAGTTTTGAGAAAAATGTTCCGCAAGTCACTACACTATGCCACTTATATAAAGAAAGGTGTTGAGTATTTTTTTTTCTTAGAGTGGCCCTTATTTGGATGTTTTATAGACAAAAGGATATTTTTAAAATTATTTACTTCCTTGCAAAAAATATTAACACTTTTGCACTCTACTAGTTTTTGCATTAAACTAAGTTTTTAAGCCTATTTTCATAGTGCAGCTCTCAATTATCACTGCACGACAAAAAAAATAGGGTCAAAATGCATCTGAAACTCAAGCAGATTCCTATGTAAAATGACCCCTTGAATCCTAAGTTCTAGGGTACCTCTTTCCTGTTGGTCAGCATAAATGCAGAATACAAACTTACCCTTCATCATTTGTAGCTACAGGCCAGTGGTTTTTTGCCTGAAATTAAAAATTCAAATCAAAAGTAAATCAATACTATATAAAAAAATCAAATAAATAATCAGACATTGATTTTAAGAATAAAAGAGTTTAAAAATTTTAAGTAACCTAAAGAGGAATTGGATATTTAACCATTTCTTCAACGTTCTATTTTTCAATTTTGGACCGAAAAATGTCATGGTCAACTTTGTTACAAATGTTCAAACTTTTCATAATTCACTTGCTGATCTCCAGTTTTTCCCGCAATGCACTTTCCTAAAACCTACATTTTGAGACAGTTCCTTTTAATAAAATGAAATGATTTCATATGAAATTATATATGACCTCTTAGTGGTTTAATACAATTATCTACCTTAACAGCCATATTCACAGCCATCAGCGTCAGTGTTAAATCCTCGGTCAAAGAACAATTCCACCAATCAGAGTCAACGGAAAGCTACTTTTTCTTTCTTTAACCGCTGGTTAACCTCGACGCTGATGGCTATGAATATGACTGTAAAAAAATTTCCAGTTTCTGTTCTCAAATTTTTCCTGTAATACATCTGCATTAGAAAATTGTCATTGACTTTCATGCTTTGCTGACCTCTACTCAGACCATAGAAAAGGGTCCTGAAAAACTACATGGGAATGCCAGGGGAGTATTCAATTTCAGAGGATAAGCAAAGAAAGTAACAGGTGCAAGAACTTTCAATGGAAAGCCTGTGAGTGTTATGACTTGTAAAGCTCTAGACCAGTGTCCCCCACCCCTTACATTCTTTGTTTTTGTTATTGAATACGGAAGGAGCTAGGAAAGAGCATTGGGGCAACTACAACAACGAAATAACTCACAGTGCAGCGAGATTTCTGCCCATCGCATAACATATGACCATTACTAAAATGGGTCACTTCACTCACGTGACATGCAACAGAAGGGGTTAATATTTTTCAACAGCGAAATTCATTAATCCTAATTATATTTCAAAATTCATAACCACTCTATTTTTAGACTGATGAATATCAAAGTATTCTTAATTGTATTAAGAAAAGAATAGAAATATAAAATAAGACAAATTTGTGGAATAACATACTTCTATTTCTTTGATTTTTTTCTTATCTTCCTGTAATAAAAAATGAAATACATTAGTAAATAGGAAATTTATATAAGTAAATAGCAAAAAAAAAAAAGCCAGTAATTTTATATTTTACTCCCTGAATTAAAATTTAACGTGAGATATCTATTGCCCCTTGGGAAGATTTAAGAGATCTTTACTCTCCATTTTGAGTGTGAGAAAAACGAAAGAGAATATTTTGAAAGTGTTCCAAAACAGTTTAAATGATAGCCCACAATAAATTACATGCTTCTGACAAAATTTTCTAACAATTTTTTAATGAATAAGTTTTTAGGAAAATGTATGTTGGTTGAGGAGTCCCTGGAAGTGTTTTTGAACCCCTTTTGTATGAACTATTTAATTATTTTTTAATGAGAGTAGTTAAAATGTATGTACACATACATTAAGAACCTCATGAAAACAGGGTTATTAACTGCAAAGATGAAAGTTAGGTATTTTGGATTCATCATGGGTAAAAGTTAAAAATGCCATTTTGTTATGTTCCAATTACCTGTGCGTTAATTTTTCAATCATGAAGAAAACTGCTAGGATGGACTTATCGTCTCTAGACAGAAAACTTTCATCTATGCTTGTGCAGAGAATAATAATAAAAAAAACCCATCCAACTAACCAATAATAATCAATGCCTGAGGGAACAGTTAAGAATTACAACTGAGAGATGATTGAGTGAAGACTTCAATTCGGATGCAAGTGTTCAATCAAAATAGGTCATAAAAATAATGAGGGTAGCAAACCAGTATAGTTATGGGGATAAGGATAAGTGCTTCTATGGGAAACCTGAACTAAGTAATAACAAGATCCCTGATGTGCTGATCATTGGTATGCTAATTATGTGTAGCTCACTTTAGATCTCTCCTGCCCCTTTCATCAAAATTCATTCTAGAGTCTATGTAGCCAATGAATAATTTGAAACCCATTATGCACACATAAAAAATAATGCGTGCGTGCCTTATGATGATTTATCATCAAAGACTTAAACCTATAAAAGATTTGCCAGTTTTCATATAAAAACTTTAAATAATCTTTTTTATTTTTAATTAGAAATTGTAATGTTACAAGACAGAGGTTCTCAAACTGTGGGACTGTATACATCTAGTAATCAGTGTCACAAGAGAATATAGCAAATTATCTTATAAGAAAAAATAAACATATAGAAGAGATCTAAAAACTGAAAATTTAAGTTAAAAGTTTAGAGTCATATTAAAGAACATAGGAGCAACATGCATCACTAAAATGTTTACTGAAAATACCAGTATGACTGGAAAAGTTAGAAAATGCCAATTCATTTCACATTATCTGGAGAACAATATAATGCAAAAAGCATATCAGATTGAAGCAAAAAGATTCAAGTTTTAACTATGATAAGATGATAACCAATGATTATTAGATAGTGCTATAAGTAAGCAATACTGATATCTTACTTTGAGTAAAAATTATACATATTTTAAAAACTATCATCATAGTGATTTGAGAGATTCCTTTGTTCAAATAAACTTAAGACCTTTATTGCTCCTGAAAAAGCTTTTAGAGCAGTTAACAAATAAGCACTTCCACAATCCTCAATACAAAGCATAAGAAATTCATACACAGTTACAGTTATGAATTTCTTATGCTTTGTCTAGAGGTCGCTTTTTTGCTGTGTATTTATACCGGTCGCCTGTCTTCATTTGTACTTTTAGCACTGATGAAGGGGATCCTTTGATCCCTGAAACAATTTTTTGCTATTTTAAATGTTTTTATATTGTGGATTAAACATTGTTTATATTACTAGAATTGCTATTCTCCACAAGATTTACCCGACTTTAGGTACATATTATCCACCCTATAAGATAAATCAATACTTACATCACAGAGATCTCCAATTTTAAACTGCTTCATAAGCTCTCGTGCATCTGTAGAATGACCAATATCTTCAAAAGATTCAGTAGCATTTTGACCTGAATAAAGAGAAATCCTGAGAATCCAAGAGAGACCCTGAACCTGAACGCACACCCTTCTATAATGATACTTTATTTAATCAACTTCTTAAATACAGACTAATAAGTTAATAATAATTTGGCATATCAATTTAGAACTTTCGAAAGATAACCCGGTTCAATTCCGTTAAAGTTTCCGCTAAATATCGCCCGGTTCTTTTAGACTAGGAAAAGTAGAAATACTCTTAAATAATTTCAAACTCCTGAATTAAAATGTTTGATTAGATCAATAACTATTCAGTTTATTAATAAAAGTCAGAAAAATGTGTTATTTGAATATATTTCGCGATTTGGATATTGGCGATATTAAGCGGGGACTCTAACGGAATTATACCGATAACCCCCCAAGAACAGAAAGAATTTAGGGTTTTTTACCCTTTTTCTCGTTTGATGAAACGTTATCAGGAAAGAGGGATTTCGGCAGGATTTTAATGAAAAAGTGGGACAGCAATCCAAAAAGCAGGACGTCTGGTCATCCTAATGATACCAAATCTTTTCAGACAAACTAATTTTGCGTCCAGTACTTTAAGGAAAAATAGAGAGTTTAATACTATTATCACTACGATTAAATAAGTAATAAGAGGATTGTTTCATTTACACTCCTACCACTTACTAGAAGTGAGGAAACGTAGTACAATGATAATACAAGATCATTTAGTCTACATAACAGAGAAACTTCTATTAAGTTCAGTTACGTTGACATTAAAAAAGTTTAAATACCCTACCGGATTGTTCAATTAGGACCTCCTCGCCTCCAGGATGCTAAAATAAGAAAACAATATAGAAATCACCATGAAAACTTGTAGTTAAACCACAGAGGAAACTGTAATAATTTTTGTTTACCTCTTCTAAAAATCGTGTTACATCATACACACTTCCGTGAATTAAAATCCATGCTGATTTTTTGTCGCGATGTTCAGCTATTTCTTCAAGAGTATATGTTTTAGTTTCTGTTGACATTTTTAGCAATTTTGGTATGATTTTCTGACAAATTTCGTCCTATTAAATGACGAACTACAAAATTATCCCCGAAGGCTACGTGCAGAGATGAGAGATAAGGAACAGGAACAATTGAACACTTTTCCTTTTTATTATTTGTGGTTGGTTGGTTGGTTTTAATTATTGGTGCTTTTTGCTACTATTTTTGTCATGTCACTGTTATTTTGGATCCACTTGTTACTTGCTACTTAATTAAAAAAAATGGTTATTTTATGTATTGGAACGAAAAATATAATAAATAAAACTAATATGGAAATAGCGTTACGTTCATTACATTAGAAATGTCCTTACACTCCATAAAAATAATTAAAAAAAAAGAATCACTACGCATCTCCTTGTGCAAAGATTCTTCTAGGGAAAACTGCAGAGTTTTCCAGTTTTTCTCTTATGTGGCATTAGTCTCTAAAATAACCATCAATATTTACAAACATTGGAATTTGGAAGTGGAAGGTGATCCTGAATCATGTCCTAAACGAATTAAATAAGACCCCATAATATTTAATTGGTCGATTTGGTTATTATCAACTCTAACATTTGAAAAGTACATGATCATATTTTATTCTAATGATATTTTTCTAATCGAATATTTTCTACGCTATGGAAAAGAAAGATAAGTCGAGGTTAAAAAAGTCATCATCGGAATCATGTTCAAGTAGAAGTAAATATAAAAGTTTCTTGGTAAGGTACCTATTCTTTCAATGTCTGGTTGTAGGTTTCTGTAGAATAATTTATTAGGGATCAGATTTGATATATAGTCGTCAAGAAATGGAGACCGGCCGAATGGCAAGTTGATGCTATTAAAGCAGAAGAAATCCCGGGACAGCTGGAATAAGAGTCCTCCAATTGGCGACTCGCGTTGCGGTCACCAACTATATACATTAACGAATCATGATATACCGCCAAATGGAGGACTCTTATTCCAGCTGTGCCAAAATCCCAAAATTTTGCTTCATAGCTACACCCCTGCCTTCACAGAACACACGTACCTCACACTCAACCGTATCAACCACCCCAAACAAAAAAGCGAAATTACAAGAATATTAAAAATACCATGTAGAGAAAATCTATCCTTTTAATTAAAAAATGTGCAGAGCTTACCTCATAACAGATTATAATCCAAAATTGGTTGTGGAAATTTGGGACGGGAGCACAAGAGAAAGGCACGACCACGGATTAGCAGATACGGCCGGCAATCGAAAACAACGGAAGAGCACAAGCTCATAACCATCCCAACGAGCAACAATTTCAAAAGTGAATCATTATGGAAAAGTGACAGTTGAACAAAAAAAAATCTAGAATGTTCTTCCCCGTTTCAATCAATTATAATTTATCTGATGCCTTCAAAATTATTCAATAAAAAAAAGAAACCTAACAGAAACAAAGCAACCATAGAGGATGAAATAAAAAAGAAACAAGCTGATAGTGAATGAATGTGTGAGGCATCTGAAACTGAAGCGGATCCTCGGTAACGCTCTTTTGAATTAAAAACAACTTCATAAGTATGTCAATCTTTGAATTAATGGGCTAAGGGCAGGTGGCTAGGGAGAAAAGATTCTAGCAAGAGAAAAGATTTGATAACCTGGGGTTGCTGTATTAAGCATCTTAAACTAGGGAGAATGAGAATCAATCTTGGATTGTTAAAATTAACCAAACACCAGGCCTGGGCGTTGCCAATGCCGTTTATTGGCGAGTAAGCAATTCAACTTGTATAGAACTGGGTTGCCAGAATTCACTATTTTATCGCTATTTTTGGCACCAGGCCCAGGTGTTCTTGCATGAACCTTGTTCCTTTATTTGTTACATTTATTGACTATTTTTAAATTTAATGCTTATTCATAAAAGTAAGATACTTTGATGCTTTGCTAAGCACCTATGGTGCTAATTTTAAAATAAAAACAAGTCTGATAGATAGTTTAGAACATATTTTATGCATGTTGATTGCCAACTAGAGCAATCCCCAAGTTTTCGACTGCTTATTCTCTTTCTGCTTGTCTCCTGCTCTTGGCAACTAACACCCTTTTCGTCAAGGAGAACCTATATAGTATATATATGTTCCAATATTTTTTTAAACTTAAGACCTCTGATATAGAAATAATTCCATCAGAGATAATCCTTTTTATCAGGAACACCTACAAACAAGCAGAAGTAAAGCTAATATTTCTTAATTGTTACTAAAAAGACATTGAGTTTTGAAAAAACTCACTTAAACTTTAATTGTTCCACAGAGTTTTGAAAAAAAAACCCACTTAATTTTAAGTAGGGTAGGTATAGAATTTAAAAAAAAAACTACTAATTTTTAAACAACCGATGGAGCTTTGAAAAAACCCAACAATTAAAAAAAAATTGGCATACCCACTTGCTAAACCTTGAAAAAATCCACTTGATCCAGTGGCGTAACTAGAGTTGACTCATGGGGGGTGTTACTCCGACCAGCCAACCCCTTCAACATATTACTCCCTTTTAAAAAATGTCTCATAATATAGGTATAATTAAACAATTTTTTTTGTAAAACTTCCGAAGGGAAATCTTCATCTAAGAGGCTTAACTTTCAAGGGAAAAACACAGTAGTATAACAGACGTAAAAATTTTAGAGGGGGGGTTTGGGGGTTCTCCCCCAGAATTTTTTTAAAAATTCGTCTCTCAATGTAGCGTTTAAATTCATTTTGAGGCCCTTTTGGTTACGTCCTAAAAGAACAGTTTCTTGTGAACCGCCTTCCGTCGAAAGGGGAATTTTTTCAGTTTTTTCATGTTTTAGAAACCATTGATGTAATGGGTAATAACCCCCC
Organism: Tetragnatha montana; assembly: GCA_963680715.1. Lineage (NCBI taxonomy): Eukaryota > Metazoa > Arthropoda > Arachnida > Araneae > Tetragnathidae > Tetragnatha > Tetragnatha montana. Next base: position 24,960,913 of record OY796680.1, read on the forward strand.
CTCGTTACGCCTATGACTTGATCCATTAAAAAACCCCACCCATTATACTAAAAACAAAAAATACCCATTATACTTTTAGGGAAAACATAGAACCCTGAAAAAACACTCTTACTTTTAAGAAAAAAAATTTAAAACTTAAAAAAATATATACATTTAAATTTAAAAGAATGAATTTTTGAAATTTTAAGGAAACTACTTAACTTTGAAAAACACATACTTCATTTTGAAAGAACACATTTAATATAAAAGAACTTACTAAAATTTGAAGAAAAAAACAGTTACTTTTAGTATAAAATAACTTAATTTTGGAGAAAAAAACACTATTTCTGAAAAAAAACCCAGCTTCCCATGGTCCTTTTCAGGGTCTTTTGTAAAAAAACAACCCATTTTGGTTTTATTTTTCAAAAAAAAAAAAAAAAACCTTGTGTTTTTGCCAACTCTGACAGTAACTGAATAAAAGATACAATGCCAGCCATAAAAATTCTATGATATTTGAATATTTAGATGACTAAAACAGTTAAGTAACTTAATAGGACAGGTAATAGAGTTTTACCATAATTAAAACTAATTAACTCTTTTTGAGAAACTAATAGGTCAGTACTTGTCTCGGTGGTATAGTGGCAGCACATCTCACTTTCATGCCATAGGTCCAGGGTCCAATTGAGGCCTTTGGGGGCAATTACTATAAACAAAGTGTTTAAAGCATAATAACCCTGCACAATCCAACCCTGTTATCCAACTTTATGAGATAAAATAGACATGATTTCTCTCTCTCATTGTATTATAACAAAGACATTAGTAGTACTTTAATTGTTATTTTTAATTCTACTTTTTAAAATAATTGTTTTTTCCTGATGCTTTTATTCTTTTCTTTAAGAGTTCAATTTTAAGTCCATCTGTGTCTAAAAGGCATTCTAAAAAGAAAGAAGTTTCTATTCTGTTAGAAGGAAGGAATGAAGAGAGCAACAGCTCAAGAATTGAAATAGACCAAGAATCTAATGAATCGTTGTAAGTTTTGAATAGTAATAGATTTTAAAGCAAATATTTTTTATCACCACCTAAATTCTTTTGTTTTGGTATTGATGCAGTATGCCTACCATTTTTTAGTTAGAATTTAGTTAAATGGCAGCACTGAGATTGACTTAAATATTTTATCAACCAATTACAGCCATCTACCCCTAAATTCAACTAGCTATAAAAGTGGTAGGCTACACACACTACATCAATAATGTTGTTTCTTTGTCTTTTTTTTTTTTTTTGTTAAGTATTGATTCTCAAAAGCCAGTATCAAGTATGTATAAAGAATGTTGGGGCCTCTCCAATATCATTATTAATTATAATAATAATAAGTATTGCATTTAAAGTTTTATATCTTAAAAGCTTGAGCTCCTAGGCTAAAAATTTGCAGCTTAAAGTATTTAAATAATCAGTTTAAAATATTCCAGCATCAAAACATTCGTTAACCTACTATGTACAATGTACTTGTGATGACCTTTATTTGTAAAAGAATATTTTACTAATTAAATAAAGCTTATCTAATTTGAACAAACATTTGTATCCATTGTGAAGAAATAGTTCAAAATGTTTGGTTATTAAAATGCTTGTTTCATGAACAAAATGTTACAGATATACTCGAAAACTAGCACAGTCTATAATTGAAAAATATCTTTACAAACTTTTACCTTTACTACTTTTTTAACAAAGTAAAATAAAATCAGATTTAATTTTTATTTTAATGAAGTATTGATCATTAAGTTTCTATAATCTTGATTAAGGAACACCTGGTATATTAAATTGTGATTAAAGTATATTTCTGTGTTCAAAGTTTCAAAAGTATTTCCTAAAAAAGTTAATATTTTAGTAATATATAGCATTTCAGAAATAATTCTCTTCCTAGGTATTCCACAATCCAAGGTCCTGAATCAGTTTCCCAAGCAGGTATTGAGTCAAATATAGATGAAAGTAACAATTCTACTCCTAAGAGTAAAGTTACACATGTTCAAGTGGAGCATCACTTAGTCACTAAACGTCGTGATCAGCCAGTGTATGCCACTGTTAAAAAGGTAAATGAATTAATACTTGAGTATATACTTAAATATTTGAAAATTGAATACTTTGAAATCATCAATTTTAACACTAAAACTTTTATATAGGATGATAAATTGTTACGTGAAAAGCTGAAAGAATTGACAAATGAAAACAAACAATTAAGAAAGCAATTAGAGGACTTTATGAGCAGTGAAAAGAGGTAAACTATATTCTTGCTACAACCTATTCCTAGAATAACCATTAGTTCACACATTTTATATTGTTTTTGTTTTCATTTTATTCATATGAACTTATGTTTGAAAAATTCTACTGGCCAAACTTCAAACTTGATATTTCCAATTTTTGTAAGTTCAGATTACAGATTATTGTAATTTAAGAGATAGCAAAGGACTTATTTCATCAAAATTACATTAATTCCCATAAAGTGTGACCAAAAAATTAAAAATTGCCATGCATCTGCTAATCTGAATTTGTACCAATTCAACTTTCTATACAGAAAACACAAAATAAAATTTAAGATGGACATAACTTTAATTTAACTGGACAAGATAAGTCAATTATGAAATGCTAATTTGAAATTTGTGAATATTATGTTAATATCAATCAACAACAGTCTTCTTCTTAAAGATTAATATATGTGTGTATTTTTGATGAACTTAATTTTGATGAATAATTTTCATTCTAACCCATAGTATCCAGCTGTTTAACATTTTAAGAAAATCTCATGTAATGTTTTTTATTGAATAAAAAATTTAATTAAGCTATGTACACAAAATGGTTAAAACCAGTGTTCGAAATTGGCGGTGATCCACTGGTCCAAGACCATGGAAAAACGACCCAGACCACTACGGTAAGAAAATTACCAGTGCGGCAGAGACCAGTGGTGAAAAAATATTCCCCTCTCCAGGTCTAGCTGCATTTTTTCTAGCAAAACTAATTAGAAGTTTCATGTCAATTAGTGCAATATTAACATTTAATCAAGAAAAGAACTAAATAAATAAGATATTTTTAAACTTATTTGTATATTTAGTTAAGATTTTTGTTTAGTTTAGTTTTTAATTAGTTAATTATCGGTATATTCACTTTAAATGCAGTAGTTACTTTTAAAAAATTAAAACCTGTCCTTTTTAATTTGGTGGACTAGTCATTTTGGTTGAGGACCAGTAAGATTGACAAAGGACTGGTCCACAGGACTAGTGAGTTATTTTTTTTTCAATTTCTAATGTTGGTTAAAACAGTATTCGGATATTGCATTTAAATTTTTATATAAGGGAAGAAATTACTAGCTTTTTCCAAAGTATGCTTAATTTAGTGATTGAATCATATAGATGCAGTAGCTATGGAAAATTTTTGTGGTTTTATGAACAGAGTTCAACCATTAATAAGATACTAGAAACAAGATGAAAGGTACACTTATTGACTTTGAAATATGATTTGTAAAGCTCAACCACTCTCGGTTTCAGTAAATATGCAAACAACCAAGAGTTAAAGATCAGCAGCTAGCTCTTAGTGACTATATAATTTAAAAAGTTTTAAGTGATTACTTAACATACTAGTTGTAAACTATTGAATTCCTTACATAAATACTAATATTTTTAGGAGAGAAGAAACAGTTCATGCTAAAATGCAGCTAGAAATTACTCAGTTTGAAGCAGAAACATTGAAAGAAGGTATGTTTTATAATTATCCTTTTATATATACCACCCACTTTTGTATCTAGCTATGTTAATTGAGATATTTTTTCCACTGCCCATCTGATACACAGAATTAAATTTATAAAGTAGAGAAGTATCATTATATTTTGTAATATTTATGAAGAAAAGTTACGGTATAAAGTAATTACTTATGAAAGTTTTATGTAGGACTTTTGCTAAGTTTAGCAGAATTAATCATTATAGAGCAGTTTAACTGTAAATACTGGCCACCATAAGAGCGGTAGACCAGTAGTGCGTGGTAGGGATAAGATTGGCTAGCACTGATCAAAATTTAGTTAATCCCAAATATTTTAAAATAATCTACTTTGGATGGTCTTTAAAAAAGCAATTGAGGTATTTCTAGAAATAACAACTAACTTCATTTTGTTTCTGCAAGTGCCTCAATTAAAGAAAATGCATCAATCTTCTGGGGGAAAATATTGCAAAAGAAGATCAATGATTGGTTTAGTTTACTTTTGGTTTATTTTTTAGTTAAAAGCCTTAAAGATAGAATCCAAATATTAATGAGAGAAAAAGACTGTTTGAACAACCAAATTGATATCCTTCATCAAGAACAAAAGTCAACTCAGCTGCAATGTGATACTTTGAAGAAAGAAATGAATACTATGGTTGCTTCTAGTCACCATAACAGAATTGTTGAGGAATTAAGAAAGTAAGAATAACTGTTTTTTTTTTTACAAATAATGTGTTTAGTTTTTGAAGTTTTAAAGGACATTTTCAATTAGATAAAGCACACTTTTGCTAATAGCAACCTCATTAATTTTAGTATACTTGCATTACATTCATTAAATCAATGCATAACTTTCGTATTGTTACTTAAAATGAGGATTTATGAATTAACAAAGAACTACCAAGGTTGTTTAAAAACTTCTTTAGTTTTTTGTACTAAATACTGCCATTATATGCTTTTAGTACAATGTACTGTTATAGTGTTTCACTATATGACTTGTAATGTATTATATGACGCAAGTACTATATTATAACTTTCCAAATACAGTAAAATCCCAATTATCCAAGTTGACGTGGACAAAAATTAAGCTGGATTATTGAAAAACTGGGTTAAAGCGAAAATTATTACATATATTTTAGGTTTAAATGTATATTTTATATACAGTATATAATGTAATACACAGATATAATACATGCAATTACTATTGCATTTGAACCTCAATATAGCAACCCCTTATGGGATCAACAACATAGGGTCTTTATAACAAAGGGACATTATAACGAATTTGAAAAAAAAATGGATCAGAACAGCAAAGAAAATTATACTAAGAAATATTACTTGAAATAACACATTCTGGCCTGGTGAAAAATGTAAGGTAACATATTCAAATATTCCAAAAAATTCAAAACATAATAGTAATTTTGAGTAACTTAGCTTTCAGAAATTCTTTCCCCTTTTCTTCTGTTTTAGCCTCTATCATAAAACCAAGGAATTCTGACTGAAATTGGCAGTCGCTATAGTGAAAAACTCATGTGTTTGTGGTTTCTGTAATGAATTAAAAATAACATTCCTATGATAAAATAATCTGCACTTTAACTACCGGTCATTGTAATGAAGGAGTCAGTATATTGGGAGGTTGTTATAAAGAGGTTCTGTTGTATTACGGTAAATTAAAGTTCTTACATTTAAAAAATAATAATGTTTTATGTTACTTTAACGTTTTTCTGCAGTATTTTTGCACAATTTTTTAAAGGATAATATCCTTTACCAGGGTCCTTAGCTGAGGGCCCAGATTCATTTTAAATTTGAATCTCTAGACTCAGTATTTAATAATTAATCAGACGAAAAATATTTTAATTTAACATATTTAGAAAGAACCCCATGAAGGAAAGTGCCTGGCAAAGTTGACGCTGCTGCCCAGGCCCCAGGATAATAGAATACTAGAAATATTTGATAGCTCAGTTGAAGCGGAAACTCAGGGCTTGGATAATCAAGGTTTTACTGTATTAAATAAACTTTATTTTTCAGAATAATTAAAGAATCTACAAAAAATAGTACAGAGGCTATAAATGAACTGAAACAACAATGTGATGTAAGTATATTACATATGTGTATAAGAAATTTTTAATTTCTAAATTAAGCTTATAATTATGTTTGAAAAAGGGAATAACAGCATGCTATAACCTTTCTGTTAGCCCTTGTTTTATTTAAAATTGTGGAGTTTTCTAGCTTAAAGGATCTATCTTGTATGAACAAAATAAAAAATTGTTTTAAAATTGGAAAAAAAGACAAAATTATTTATTTACATAACTTTAAAGAAACTAAGCAGACCCAAATTATATTTTAAAAATTGTTATTTATCAAGCACAGTATGTAAGGTTGAAAAGTAAAAAGTATTCATTTGAAATTTTGGCAAAAAATTATTTACTAGTTTGATCCATACTGTTTTTCTTTAAAATCTTAAAGATAATAGAAGACAAGAAAAACATTTTGTCTAGTCAAGTGCAAGATCTAACTGAAAATCTAGAAGCATCTCAAACTGAAAGACAAATGAAAAATGAAGAAAATGAAAAACTTAGTCAAGAAAGTTCTGAATTAAAAAGACAAATAGAAGAGTTCAAGCAGATGGAAATAGAATATCAAAAATTGTTATTGTCACTTTTGAAAGTGGTAATTTTTTTTTGTCACTATAGTACAGTAGAACCTCTTTATAATGACTCCTATGTTACAACGACTGGTAGTTGAATTATTTTAAATTAATTACACCAATTATGTTTATCATACGAATAATGTTATTTTCAAATCGTTACAGTGACCATAAACACATTAGTTTTTCTTTACAGCAACTGCCTATTTCAATCAGAATTCATAAAAATCAGCAGCTAATTTAAAGACTAAAAAAGATGAAAAAGGATAAGGGAGAGAACTTCTGAAAGCTAAATTACTCCAAATGATTGTATTCCTAATGTTTCGGAATATTTGATTGGTTGCCTTTTACTTTGCAACCTAGCGAGAATGTGTCATGCTAGGTACTAATCTATATTTCTTTGTGGTTCTGATTATTTTTTCCGAGTTCGTTATAACGACCCTATGTTGTTGGTCTCATAAAGGGTCACTATAACAAGGTTCTTCCGTATTTCACCTAAAAAAATAAATGTTGTTTGAATATTCACTACCAGTTTTAATTTGTTATTATTCAATAACCAATCAATAAGTTATTACTTATTCAATAACCCGATCCAGTTTTTAAGCATACTAAATTTAAAGATAAGCTGATTTTAACACATCTAACATTTAGTTACATAATTGGAATCATTATTCAATCACAATTTTTATCAATCATTTTGTATAATTTCAGACAGAAGAAATCTCTGTGGAAAGGGATGTCTTAAGGAGTAAAGTAAGCAGTTTTCAACAAATGATAAAAACATACAGTATGGATGAATTTAGAAAAAATAGTAACCTTTTATTTACATTATAGATCTCTTTTCAAGATTATCAACAAAGAGAGCTTCATGCAGCAGTGGTTGATCATAGCCTAGTCATTGGAAGGCTTCAGGAGCATATATCTTCAGTAAGATATTTATAGTTGAACAGGATCATGCCCATATCCTCAGTCTTTCTCTCTTTTAAAGTCTATGATTTCAATACAACAATCTTAGTTTAAAGAAATGCCATCTCCGAGCCCCGAAGAACCACCCATAAAATGTGACGGGGGTCGTCCTGTGTTATTGATTGACACACCCAGTGGCGGCTCGTCCATAGGAGCATGTGAACCCCCCAAAAAATGAAATAAGTTAATAATATAAATGAAAAAACTAACAAAAATCTATTTCAACTTGTACCTTATTCAGGCGCTTCCACCTTCTCTTCTGTTCTAATCGTGATATTTTTATTTAATATTTATTTTCAAAATTTAATTATTAACCCTCATTTGAACTACCCACGAGCCGCCACTGAACACACCTCACTTTTTTGTGGGGTTAAGATATCTTGAGTGGAAGCTTCCAAGGTTTGTGGCAGAATGGGCTTTTTTGAAGGCCCTATGTTAAAGAGTTAAGAACAATCCGAGACTAAGAATTCTTATCAGCCTTTACATTAGCAACATTATTTTTGATCATGCTTTTGAATCTTTATATGAGATATTTGAATAAAAAAAAAAAATGAAAATCTAGGCAGAGCTTTTTAAAAAACCTGTCTAAAACAGAAATTTAAGAAAAACTACCCATACAATTTGTTTTACTTTATTACACTTTAAAGCAGAAAATATAACACTATAATGTATATTATTTATTGAGATAGATCCAAACTAATTATATGTAATTTGGATTATAAACCAATTACTTAATTAAATGAATTCATCAATTACTTATTGGATTATTAACTGTTACTTTCTAATCTTTAGATTTAAAACTGTTTGGGCACCTTAATTTTTGAAAATGGCAGGGAGGGCTTTTATTTGTGAACTGTCAAACATTTTAAATAAAAAATTTTCTTCACTTATGTATATACTTCTGTACTAGGTATTATTTACTTGCATTGAAATTTAGCAGCACTGTATTACAAAATAAAAAATTGTCCCCAAAAACAAAAGGTAATGCATTTTTTTTCTAGAATTTAAACACAGATCCCCTTCAAGATATCTTACCAGTAAAGTCTAGGTAAGCAAATATAAATTTTATCAGAATCCATCCAGTGACGGATCCACGGGGAGGGGGCGATTGCCCCCCTTGGACCTAAAAAAGTACTCATAATGAGTCAAAACCCTACTTTTACACTTCAAATTTCAAAATTTTTCTGGGGGAGGACCTCTATACCCCAAGCGGTACCAAAGGGGATTTTGAGGGATACTTTTCAGAAAATCCCCAACATTTTGACTTTTTCTCTCAAAAGGTATAGGTCTGGAAAAGTGCCCCCCCCCCTTGGAGACGTGCTGGATCTGTGCCTGTATCCATCATATTTGGTACACATAAAATATCATGGCTTAAGATGCCCAGAAGCCGCATGTGCTATCTTACTTTTCCAACTAGCGAGAAATTTTAATGTTTTTCCCTACCCAGAGAGCAAGAAAATATTTCAAAGAAAGTACTTCCAAGAAAAGTTACTCACCTTCCTTTATTTGAATAAAAAATCTCAAACCATATGGTGGCATTGGGTTTTGTTATGTTTGCTATAATTTTTCCCCTGCTACACACAGGCAGAAATCGTGAAATCCTTAGCTATAAGCTATTATGTTAAATATTACACAAGTAAGTTCACATAAGGTATTTCCAGGGTTATAAAAAAAACCATGTTTTTCATAAAAAACAAAAAATGGTTTTTTTTTGTTTTAACGTTTTTTTTTAAAACCTTGACTCAGAAATGCAGAAAAACCATGATTTTAAAAAATTAAATTAGGTTTTTAAAATTGAAATCGATCTAACCAAGCTTCCTCTAATATTAGATGACATCTGAACTTTTTAGCACCCGTTTCTCAAATCTTGGCAGAAGCAAAGTAATGTCCCTATGTCAATAACTTTAGCGTTACGAGATTTTGATACCATTTGCTAAAAGGTTTAAGATATGAGCTGAACATGTATAAGTTGTTATATATTCATATTCCTTTCAGCCCTTTTCAGTTCACTGAATATTTTCACTGACATATTTTGATTTGTTCGCTTGAAATACTAAACTCAAATTGAAGGAACAGGTCAATTATAAAAAAATACGATTTTAAAACAAGTTTATTGGTATTTTTTATTAAATTACTTTCTAGGGAAAAGCCCCCAAATAAACAGTTGAAAGTAAATACTAAGTTTGATACTAATGCCATCAGGAAGTCTAAAAACATAATTTCATACAATTTTTTAAAAGAAAAAATAAAACACATTGAAGAAAGGGTTAAAGCTATTTCTGGTTACAATTGAAATATATTACCAAAGATTATACATACCTGTTTCAAATGTTAAATGTGTGGTATTATTTCTTAAAACAATGTTATGAATATGTTAAATTATACTTAAGCCAGTTACGTATATCTTATAAAATAGCTTATTCGTAAATGTGCTTTATTTTGTAGGTTTAATGAAGCGGAAAACATAAATCTGCTGAAGCAAATGGATATAATGCGCAGCAAATTAAGAGAACAAAATACAACATTAAGTGAAATGGAAAATGAAAAAAGGTTTGTTTGTTTTTTAGCTTAGGTAGCAAAAATGAAAGCTCAATTGAATCAATGTCATTTTAAATATATAACTAGCTACGTATATTGTATATTCTACAAACTATATAGATTTTTAATGTTTTGGGAGTCTTTATATGTAATTAGAAATAATACCACCAGCAAAGTGTATAGAACTTCCCTAAACGATTAAACTTATTTAAATGATTTTATAAATGAAACAAATTTTTAATCCTCTAACATAAAGCTACATTATTATGACAATTTAGTGTGATTTGAACTTCTTTTATTAATAATTTTGAACACAAAATCCTAAAAATGTTTAAATATCTCAAATAAACCAATTCTACCCCTTTACCACAGAGAAATATCCTAACAGAGGGTCCACGAGGCTATTTTCAAATGCGTTACTGATGTGAGGGCGCCACACTAGAGTCTGGAACGTATGCCGGTCGCTTAAATCTCTCGCCAAATTTTAATTCAGCGCATGCGCAAAAAGGTGTTTTCGATCTCCCATAGGCAGCCGGCGAACGATTCAGACTGGATCCAGACGCTAGTGAGTTTAGTGCGATCCCAGCGCCACAATTCTCCCAACCTGTAACAAGATGTCATGATTTTCGATTTCCATTATGGCCTATGGCCGTGGACTCTCTGTTCTAGTACTCTGTGCCCTTTACAACTTATTTGTTGTTTTAACTCATTAAAGCAAAGTTTTAACTCGTTTGCATTATCGAACTGTAGAGTTTTTAATTCATTCTCTAACGAAATAAAGTTAACTATACGTAACACCATCAAACCCCATCTCTTAGAAAAGAAATGCGAACTCCGCACTTCTTTGGAACGCCAACTTAGACAGTTTCGGGCAGGAGGAACTATAAGTTGGCGAGAGTAGGCCAATTTCAACACCCCTTAAAAAAAGTAAACCGTCCCATTTCTCCTAGGGCTGCCAAGCGACAGAAAGTCAGAGCCGTAGTATAGACACCTAGACAATCAGAATCACATAGGATTTGGGGGTCCCAGACTCAATCCCAGGGAGTAAAAATGAAGCGACATCCCAAAAAAAAATTATTGAAAAATTCAATTTGTAGGAGAACTACTACAGGTAAAAAATTAATTATGGTCTCAAAAGTTTTCACTTTAAAATTTGTTTTAATATGAAAAAAGTTAAAAAAACAAAAAATGTGAAAAAACTGCTAAAACTTTATTTTGTATTTCAAAATCCTTTCTTTTGATTTCAGAATCTGAAAGAGCATAGTTGAGAAACCTCAAGTCCAAAATTTCAAGTAAATATGATCAATATTAAATGCTTGAGAGCCTGTTAAAATCTGCTTTTTGCGTGCGCAAACAGACGTTCTGGAAACGGATTAGGAAAACTGTTTGCGCAAGCAAAAAACAGGCTGTCAAGCATTTAATATTGATGGTATTTACATGAAACTTTGGACTAAAGGATGTTCAACTATGATCTTTCAGATTATCCCATCAAAAGAAAGGATTTCGAAATACAAAATAAAGTTAGGGCAGTTTTTTTTTTACTTTTCGTAATAAAAAAAAATAATTTAATAACTTTTAAAAAGATCATATTAAACCACAAAATTTGAGACCATAATTAAATTTTTACCAATGGTAGTTCTACAAATTGAATTTTTCAATAATTTTTTTGGGGTGTCCCTCCATTTTTAACTCCCTGGGATTTGGTCTGGGACCCCCAGATCCTATGTGATTCTGACTCGTCTAGGTGTCTACTATCCCCCCTAGAAGTGTGACCCAACATTTTAAGTTTTGCTGCTTGCAAGCGGATTGTGGTCTTATGTGTAATGGGCACGTAAAGTCGCCAAATTTATGCAGAAGGGCAATTTTATACCAACCTATCATTGGCAATGCAAGTCAAACATGATAATTACAGAATCAATTACAATATATATCGATAATTACAATCAAGAGATGGCAATAACTTCTGATTTATTAAAATTAAAAATATTGATATTTTGCAAATTAAAACAAGATTTGTAATTTTTTTTGTTTCAGAAAATTGGAATTACAGCTGGAAAGTGTTATGGAATCATTTTTTGATAAAACTATAATATACAACACATGATTATGTTTCTTTTAGAGTTTATTAATAAAATTTGTTATGTTTTTACATTTTATTGACTTGATCAAAATAACAAAAGCATAGGAAACAATCAAATTTATTTTCACAAAAATGATGGTACAAACATTTTCCAATTATAGATATGACTGTTTTTATACACAATTCTACAATGAATTAAAAGAAAGCATTTTTTAGAATTGATGGCAAACAAATTGTTGCTTGTTTATTGACTAACAGTAAGTGTGTCTTTAAAATCTGTCAAATCAATGAATGCATTATCAATAACACAAGATGGAAAAATATTTTGATGCACAACATGAAAAAAATCCTTTACCATCTGCAAGTCAGATGGAATCCTAACTTAAAAGCCTTACAAAAAATCTTAACACTTTATACTATAGCGTTGACTATCTGTATTGCTAACCACCAATATCTGTGGTTAATCTGACAACAGAACTTTCTGTGCAAGCTGTACAAAGGATGAGTTGCAAGAAAGTATATGCAACTGCATGCATTTGATCTCCATAGTTGTAGCTGACATTTATATATCATACATGCATAGGTACCCTGCATTACATGGTTGGGGGGTTCTGACCACTGTTAAAGCTTATACTTTTTCATCAGATCTGCTTTCATCTGTAAAAGGACATGGGTAGATGACCGACTAAATACACAGTATGCTTCCATTTTCCACTGGCCTCCATAATTTTGCTGGTAGACAAAACTGGTATTCAAATGTATGCAACCCACCCTCCCATCTTCATCTAATAGGGGAAAATTCAGCCCTTAAATCCTTTGAGATGCTCCCTTTATACACTGGAGGGGGTTGATGAATTAGAATAAAATTATTGGTTAGAAACATAATTACTCATTAATTTAATTAATCTGTATGAAACTTAGGTTGTAAGCTAAATAATTGATACAATCAGTAAAACGCTCTCACATGTCATAGATAAGATTTTACATTTAAGAAATAATGGGAGAATAAAAACAAAAAAGGGGGAAACAAACTTAAATTCATGCATTCAACCCATTCACACACACAAGCACAATACTTACCCAAGATGAGAATAGAAAAAACACTTTACACCATTTTTTCAAAACCTTAAATACTCAAAATGAGAAAACAAAGCATTCTGGACTATTTTCAAAAATAAAGCAAATTAATTTTTCCTAAGATATTTATTCAGGAAATATAAAATATATTTTAGTCATGGGCCATTAAAAACTAATAGCTGATCTAAAAATTGAACATTTAAAATGGAGGCAAAAATTCACATTATAACAGGCTACAAAATTATTAATAATGTGCTTAAATTATAAAAGTAACAGAAAGCTTTAGTTTCTCATTTGAGCTATCGGGACATGTGGAATGACTTTGTACCTGCAGATTAAGTGCTTGTTAACAAACGGAGGCCAGGGATTTAAAATTAGGGGTATTTTAGCTGAAGGATTCAGCGACGTCTGGAAACAGGACTACGGCTGCGGGTGGAACTCCTTCGACTTTCCTGCAAGAGCAATAAGTGACTAACTCAATGACATCAAACAATAGAAACTCGTAACAAAAAGAGACTAACATAATATTGTTCATTAATTACACATATTTAAAATCTAGTAAAAAATCAGAGGGAATTCAAACTTTACATAAATTGAAAGAGTTAACTTAAAACTCTGAATTTTATACAAAATTGGGAAACATGATTTTGAATTATAAATCACACTTTTAATTTCATTTAACAAAAATGTATGAGGGTTGTTTTTTTTTCAATCTCCATTTTGCTCCTGGGGAAAAAAAAGGAATTTTGAAATAATTTTTGTACTGGTAGTTAGTTAGGTACACCCTTCAGGATCAATTTGCATCTTATAAGGAAAAAAATCGGGACATTTTTTCTGTTTAATTATCGAATTTACAAGTGTGCACCTCGAACTTATTTCTCGCCAACCCATAGAGAATTTCGCTTTCTTCTTCGTGTGACCGCTCCATTCGCCCAGCATTTAACATTACACAATGGGTGAGCAGGTGAAAATTGCAGGAGGGGAAAGCGAAATTATCTATGGGGTAGTGGGATATAAGTTTGAGGAGCGCGCTGGTAAATTCAATAACTAATAGAAAAAAGTCCCTCGTATGTGTAAAAGAATTTTCTTCACTTAAATTAAAACTAAATTTTAAAAAACCCATCACATTGAGGCAGTGTGAATGAGGTTTCTAGGATACATAACTGAACATGTGGTAACCAATGGACTTCACATAAGGAATGAGAATATCAGTGTTTATCTTATCCAGATTAAATTCATATACTTTTCAAAGCCTATGGAAACCTTTTTATGAGCTTTTTAAAGCTGAAATATAAGCACAATACTTTTAAACTAAAAGCATACCATTTCTCGAGCTCGATTCCTAGACTGTGCAGCTTTGGCTTTGTTTTCTGCTTCTTCTTGCTCTCTTTGTTGAATTCGTTTTTCCCGCTCTAATCTTCTTAAGCGTCTTGCTTCTTCTCGTTCTGCCACCTAGTGATTTGAAATAACATTAAATACCTTCCAAAATATAATTTTACACATCCATCGATACTTTTTAAAGAATGTTCTTACTTGTTCTTCTGTGAGAGGTAGCCAATAAATACAAGGCGATGACTTAGTCTTCTGAAATAAATCGTCCAACAGCTTGGCAGGTGTATCCTCATTTGGTCGTCTTTTTGCATCTGAAACAATTCACAAAATATTATATCACAAAAACATCTCTTTCAAAATATATTTTAGCTGAAAAACAAGAAAGTTTTTTTTTTGGAAATAGAAAGTGGTTCTACATAACTCCCACCTCAAGTAAAAGGCTTGTCATATTAATGTCCTCAACATATACTATATTTAATTGTTGACAATCTATGCAGGGATAGCAGTGCCATTTCAAAAAATATAAGAGTCTAAAAAAAACACGAAAAGCTTTATTCAGGGTTCTAACACTTTTTGAGGAAAAAAATTCAAGGCTGGCCGATATTGCTTGCAACCAATTTTAAAAGTAGTACTTGTGTTTCATTTCGTGCAACTTTATCTATTAAACAATTTAATAAAAGTAAAATTTCACAAGTTCCTAGCTACAAAAAAAGGGCTTGAATAAATTATTAATTAAGCTATAGGACGTATATCAACAAAATATTTTCATGTAATTTTTAAATAAATGAACCTAACATAGGGTGAACCGCCCAGTGAATGAACACTTAGCATTTGGGTTTGCGATTTCCCCACTTCAAAAATTTTTTTCAGGGCTTTTTCTCGGTCAATTTCTAAAAATAAAGTATGTTTCCATACTGGCTTTTTCTTGGCAACATGATCGAAGTATTTCCAGATCTCAGAAATCAATAGTTTTGAAGGAATCCTGATTTGAGTGAAAAAAGTGCGATAGACCCAGTGAATGAACAAAGTTTGCCCTAAGTATGAACAGTGTCTTCCAGTAAATGAACACTGAAAAATACCATGATTTTTTTCAACTGATCAGCCTGCGTTACATAAAATAGAAAATGTTTTACTAAGAACTCTAAAATTTCTTCAATACACACACACACGCACGCACGCTAGGGTGGTTCAACAATACATGGTAAAAATAAAAGTTTCAAAAACAAACCGGGCCACCCCTCAAATTTTTTACACTTGTAGACAGTAATCTTCTGGGAAAATTTCAACTTTATATCTCAACTGCAAGGGGGTGCTCAAGCCCCCCGAACTTTATAAGTTAGTGAATTCTATTGTAACTTTCTAAAAATAGTTTTAAAATACCAAAAAATACAAAATTTAGGTATGCATTTATATATATATATATATATATTACAATCTTTTAACATAAGAATAAATCAATGTATAAAAGTACAAAGTAAATTTTTTTAATATTTTGCCCTTGTTAATAAAACTACAGTATTGCGCAATTACTAAGGGTTGGTTGTTTTCATAAGTGAGGGGAGCTACGATGGGGGAATTTCATTTAATCCTACACAAAACAGTTGAAAGCTTTTCTTTCCATCAGTTGTTCACAAAAAACAACCTAAGATCCTGGGGTGGATAGACATTAAAGCTGCATCTGACATGTAATGGGTGGCGAAAGACAAATGGGACTGCATGTGTAATCCCAACCCCCTGGTTGACTGATTTAGTGGCCATGGGTTAAAAAGGTTCAATATCCCATGCATTTATCTGTCATTATGTCTATTTTAATCTTTTCAAAGCATGAATATTAGTTCCTGAGTGTGTAAGTGCCAGCGTGATTTAAAGAGTCTTCCTAACTCTTCCACGGGTGCTTCTAAGGTGCTAACACTTCAACCGCTTATAGTAAAAATCCTTGCTGCATATTTTTATTAAATCTGGGTCTTTGAGGAAGGGTTAGGATCCTTAAAAGATGAAATGTGCAAAAAACACCAGGAAAAAATAGTTTAAAATAACCTCGATAATTCTTAATTAATTTTTGCATTTTTAGGGGGTAATAACCCATTAAACCTATCCATTTGCAAACAATTTTCATATTTTAGAAATTTCAAACTTTCTTGTCCCCTCAGGAGTAATTTAAAGGCTTAAATAATGCTTATAGACCCTGAAAATCGAATTAAAAGTCACTAAGTCATCGAAAAACGTAAAAAGGAGGAGGGACTGTTCCCCCGAAAATATGAGGCTGATCAGAAAAACTGGGGTCATACTCTGATTCAGGGGGTCATTTTACATAAGAATCTGCATAAATTGTTTCAGATGCATTTTGACCCTATTTTTTGTTGACCAGTGTTACTATTTGTGTCATTCCCTATAGGGCGGCTAATGTTAATATTAAGGTTCATTGAGCACCCTCTTAGAATTTGAGTAGGAAGTTAAAATTTTTTCAGCACTATACTGTTGATAAGTCTAAAAAAGTTAGGGGGTGGCCCAGACTCTAGCTCAAAAAAAGGTTTTTTGAACCACCCTAACGCACGCACATACACAAAAAAGGTACTTAGGATTAGGTGGGTGCAAATCTTGCCAGACATCGATTGCGACACGTTATACTAATTGTATATGCCATCTTAACACAATTAATAATCAATACCTTCTAGCACGGACGTAGCTATAGCTTTTACAAGGGGGGGTCAAAAAACTTCTTTCAGGGGTCGCAATGGGCAATGAAAGTGTATCTAAAACAGGGTTTTCCAACTGGCGGGCCACATGCGGCCCGAGAAGCTCCCTGACAACCCTAAAAAGTAGCTATATAGAAGACTTTTTAGCATACTAAAATTTAAACATTTTTGAAGGAGGACCCCCGAACCCTATTTACCCACTTTTTCATTAAGGAGTAACTTTGGTTGGTCGTTTTCTATGGGGAAAAATTTAAAGTTTAAGGTTTCGAAAGAGGGGTTGTATACCTTGAAATTCCCTCTGAGCGTAGCAAAGGGTTATAAAAGCTTAGGATAACCTTTATCACGAGGGGGGACAAAATGGAGTATCATAGGCGTAAGTTCAACTTTTTTGATTGGGGGGGGGCAAAACCTATAAGACCTCAGGACCAAAGGAGCCATTACTAAACTGTTTTGAAGGGATTCTGGAGCCCAAAATGTTTCTAATAGTTTTCCCTTTCCGAGTAAAATGTAGGGCAAATGTGAACTTTTGTGAACTTAATCACAAATTTTTGTGGTTAATACATGCCCTCAAGCAAAAGAGGGGTGTCTGGGTCCTCTCCCAGAAAATTTGATCCAAAAAGTTGTATTTTCACTCATTTTTTGGTTATTTGGGACAGGGACCTTTTTGTTTGGCTGACATAAGGGGGGTCTGGACCCTCTAATCCCCCCTTATATACGTCCATACCTGTCGTTTGGGACCATGGGTTCCTATGCAATTCTGAACCCTTATTATGTCTACCTCCCCTAGAAGTTTTCCCATTCATAATGATACACCTTGTATAAACCTAGACTTTTAAATCAAAAACTTATTCTATGGAAAGACAATACTGATCTTTATTATAACCTAGTCCTAGTTTAAGCCGTCAAATAAGCCTATAGGTCTTTTGGTTCACGAGATAAGCAGTTTCCCAGAGTACGAAGGTTGTTCATTTACTGGTAAATCTTAGT
This sequence comes from Tetragnatha montana, assembly GCA_963680715.1. Taxonomy (NCBI): domain Eukaryota; kingdom Metazoa; phylum Arthropoda; class Arachnida; order Araneae; family Tetragnathidae; genus Tetragnatha; species Tetragnatha montana. Next base: position 24,978,950 of record OY796680.1, read on the forward strand.
TTAACTACTCTTTCCAGAATGTGAACACTTGTACTTTCTAATCAACATACCCCGTTCATTTACTGGAAGGACACAATTTTAATCATTGCGCATTTTTACATAGTTTAGCTTACATCATTATGTATCAAATAAAACTATAATCGTGAGGTTTTACGAAATATGCATTTTCCCCAGTAAATGAACACCTGTTCATTCACTGGGAAATCTCAGTTTGAACTTCCAGTAAGTGAACACCCCCTTATCTATCGCAATTTCAAAAGTACAGCTTTCTGAATTATGCCATATCAAAGATTAAGTCTTTAACATTTGATGAAAAACAACAAAAATCATAATAAGCGCAATTATAAGTTAGAAAAATATGAATGAATCAAGTCAAATCTTAACTTACCGGAGACTTTTTCATGGGCCTGAAGCTCGAGTATTAGTAAAAAAATTTACACAGACTGAAATCGGAATATACGGTTAAATCAACGATTGCCTGGCCTCTAGGAGGTCTCATTGCAACTACTGAATTTTAGTAATAGTCTTTACAGAGTTCAAATAGCTTAATAATTGAGATTATACGACCATGTGTTCATTCACTGGGAGTGTTCATTCACTGGGCAACCCACCCTATTTAGATTTAAAAAATAGAAAACTACCTTATACTTTCAATAAAACCGTAAGTAATCATCAATAGTTATTCTGACTCAAAAAATGTATAAATTGGGAGTGTTAGACCTTTCTCATAAAATGTACAAGTGCCATCTGTTTCCTGAGAATATTGAGTTGGAGAGTCCATCCAGGTTTTTTTATATCTCTAAAGGAAATTTAATTGTTTCTTTTCGATTGACGATATTGACCATCTCTTTAAATACAATTTTGACCAGCTAATGTTAACAAACACTATTTTTATGTTTATGTGAAACCTACACTATTAAAACCCAGCTTATCCAAAGCCTCACCTTTCTTTTCTTTCTTATCTGAAGATCTTGATCTCTCAATACTTCTGCTGACCCTTTCTCTAGTTGGTGACTCCTGAGTGAGTTTGTTCTTGTCCCACTCCCTGACAGGTTGAGGCTTAGAGCGATCTCTCCTTCTCTCCTGAGGCTCTCTCTCCTTCCTTCGGAGGTCTTCTAACGAGTGCTCTTCGAGGGGTTCTGGATTTTCCACAGGAGGGGGAGGAGGTAAGGATTTGGGAGGTTCACTGCCACTTTGGTGTAATTGCAGCTAAGGAAGGAAAATTAATTATGAAATTCTTTCTGGTGACTCAAGATAGAGGCAAATAACAATGTTAACATCTTATGAAATAAATTGTGTTTCTAAGAACATTGTGAAAAACATTTTTCTGTTGTTACTTACATCTTCTTCTGTAGAATATTCCACACTTAATATTTTAGGATTTGAGGAGGGCCATCTAGTTCCATTTAGGGCAGATTTTGTTTTAATAGCTTCTTCCACAGTTGAATACTGAAAGAAAGAGTAATTATGGTAAAAAAAACCCCTTGTTTTCCATGAAATTGATAAACAGCATAAATTTAATAAACAGCAGAAAAACTTACGATTTGTATTTCAAAATTATATTAAATATCAGGCTTTTTTGAACTTACAGCCAGACTAATGTCTCATTTGTTGACATAAACGGGTATACAATAATACTAGTCAACAAAATTGAACTTTTTTTCTGGCAGAAGAGCAAAAGGGGGTTATCCCCCTATTAGAACTTTTAAGCTGAATTAAAATATGCAAGTTGTTTTTCTCCATCACCCATGACAGTTTTTTTAAACATATTTTAATTTTGAACCAAATGTTGCATTTCACATATAAACCTGATAGTATTCGACTAACTTGAGTTTAAGGTGGAAATTTTCTTTTGTGTATAGCACCAGAAATGTCCAGAATTCCAGAAATTAAAGTGTCCAGAAGTAACCAGCAAGAATTCTAGCCCCCCATTGTCCCTACACCCCCACTTTTGTCTAAAAATTCAGAAACAAACGGTTTTGTCTCAACAACATCTAACAAAAACTATTATAATGGACAAAAATCATAGCATAAGGTCCATAATGATGGTAAATATAGGCTATGTGATTAAATTTACCCTAACAAAAATTTAAAATGGTACAGAGACATAACACTAATAAAAGAACTCAATACACGTTCACACTCAATACTTGTGAGAGAAACGTCTATAAAATAAGCATTATATGAAAAATTTCATGTAGTTAGTTATGATAAAACTTAAGGCATGATTTATAACGTGTGTGCCAGCTTTGAACGGGATTTTTATGGAGCAAGTACGAGATGTGGGCTCAATCTTCTCTTATGGCAGATTCTGGCTCCTGGATCGCTCCTGGTGGATGGAATCATGACTGATAATCAAATTTTTAGGTCTCATAAGAGCTTAATTGAATGTAGGTCTGAGAATCCTTTAAGTTAATTCACTCATTCAATATCTTGACTCTTGAAATAGCCACAGTATGATTGGCACAGCACTGTCATGTTTAGATAGCAAAATTGGACCCAAATTACCTTCTAAAAGCAGGTAGGAATAAAGAAAGGGGGTTTACTATAGTAGATATCAATAAAAATAATCACAGACTTGCCAACCTCTGAAAGTCAAAAATCAGGAGACTTTCCATAAAAATCTTTATCGATGTATATAGCCTATCGCAAACCAATTATAAAAAGATAATATGTGCTCAAAATAAAAATTTAACAGTTTTAAAACCACACAACCATACGTTTTCACAATCACACTGTCCGGGAACATTTTTCTGAAGAAAGCTCCGGAATGGTCCGCCACACTGATCGGTAAGTTATGCTCCAATAAGAATGCTGTAAAAAGGCATTCAGCATTAATTACCGTCTGATCATTCTGTATTACAGAAATCTTTTGGTTATTTTCCACACATTTCGCATTTTCCTTATGCATATTTCAAAAAAACCAGGAATTCCGATAAAAAGCGGGAGAAAACCGAGAAAGCGGGAGATTTTCGGGGAAAATCCGGAGGGCGGGAGGAGAGAGCGAAAATCCGGAGTCTCCCGCCAAAATCCGGAGAGTTGGCAAGTATGTAATCATAATCATCAAATAAATCATTTAAAATTTTATTTTGAATATATTAGCTATCATTGAAAATACATACTAAGCAATATATAGAGAATTGAATGGTGTAAAATCTGAGTGATGGACAAATTCAGATTGCAGATTTGAAATCAGTCTAAAAAGTTACCCTAGAAACACACACAAAAAAAAAAGTATTTTGTGCCAAAAACCTTGTTTACCAGTGTAATCTTTATTAACAATGTGTTAAAAATCAAAAAGAATTATGTCAAGGGTGATTGTGTTTTGGGGATAATACTCCAAAATTCTGGGTTTTTGATACATCCGAAGAATTTTTCTTTCTCTCTATATTAAAAAAAAGTAACGGTCACCGCCGCTGCTTCAGAAATTTGTATTTTTGAACTCTTTGACCTCTCACAACGCAAAAACTACTTGACAGAAATTTATGAAATTTGAAAAGTTTGTAGAGGAATGTTTGGAGAACAATTTCGAATGAAAAGCTAATTCATGTGATTATTAGTTCTGGGGTATTTTTAAGGTCAAAGTTGAAGTTTTTGTTTTTTCGCCGCGTAATCGCGTTCAGCGAAAACTATTAGCAGCAGAGCTTTGATTTTTTGCAACCTCATACTCTGATATCTGAAGATGTGCACTACGTCGCCCTTTTTTCGAATTTCGAATTAGGTTTGGAGTAATTAATTTTTAAAGTTTCGAAATTTTTGTTACTTTTTCGGTTTTTTCGATCTAAAAGAAAAACTAATCACAATAGGAGTATGATTTTTAAACCACTTATGCTCTTATTTTTTAGAAAAAGATTAGGGTTTAATTCTTTGAAAAATTCGAATTAGTTTTGGAATTATTAAGCATCAAAGTTTCATTTTTTTCATAGTTTTACTAGGTCTTCATCAGACACGTTTAATGTTTATTTTGTTTATTGGAGATTTTTTAAGTTTATTTTTGACGGTTCACTAGATTGTCGCGAGCACGGATATTTAAAAGTTTTGTGGGTGCACGTTTTTTTTTCTCTTAGTTTGTTAGTGATTGTTAGTAACTTCCTTGATAACTATGTTTTCAACTATTTTTTGCCTCATTCAACTATTATTCAAATATAATTCGGATGAAGGGTGGATATTTTTGTTTGGAAGTTGCGTGTTTTTCTGAGTATTATTAGCTCATTGTTAGATTAGTCATTGTTTTAAGAGTTAATTAGATTGAATGCGTTTTTAAGTTCATGTAAGGGAGGATAGTTTATGTATTCTGGAAAAATTAATATTTTTCAATATTTGTTGAACAGGTTGGGAAAATATTTCTAATAAATTAGTGATAAGAGAAATAAAATATTTTAGATTGGATAAGGGTTTTCATTAGAGTTGGTAAATTCTACAAGCGAGCTTTGCTCGCTGAGATCGCGAAGCGATCTTAAAAGAACTGCGAAGCAGTTCTGGGGGTTTGTGAACGATAGCGAGCAGGCCCCCTAGTACTTAAAAAAAATATTTTCTTAATTGCTTTTTGATTTTACACATTATATACTAGAGCAAAAATTTTCTTTCCAGCTATTTTAAGTGCTTTTGTTATGTAATTTTAGATTTATACATGGTCCTTGTCATTTTTCAGTACTAAGTTCAATATATTATTATAACTGTTTATGGTAAAATATAGGTATATCTTAATTTCACTTACTGTAACAACACATTTGGATTTGATTTTATCAATCCAAAACTTTTCTTCAATAAAGTTTCCTGTTTCTTTTAATAATTCTTTTAACTGAAGAAGAGTGAAGGGACGTACTAAGTTCTGAATAAACAAAATATTAGTAGCTTCACTTTCATCTATTTGTTCAACTGGTTCAGGAATTTGTTCATCTTTCATCTCTATGTTTTGAGAAATGTGTTTACCTAAAAAGAGTATAAAAACTTAAAGCATGAAAGCTAAATTTATTACCAGTCATTAATATAACAAGCAGCTAGAGTCTGGAATTGCAAGTGAAGATTTCCTGTGCACTCTGTTGGGCCAGTTACCAATCAAATAAAATCTACCCATAAATTCACTAGATCATTTATTACTTAACCATTGCTTTTAAAAGAAAGATATTTTTTCACTCACCATTTAAAAAACCCAAATCAGAAAACATTATAAGTTTTTTCAAATAAATAAAAAATTAAGTAATAAAAAGAGATAAATCCTGATTCTATGAAATTTCCAAGATAATTCTACTCACTCTCATCTATCTTTTCAGTTTGATTATCAGGATTGTTTTCTTTGGAAACTGCTTGCATCTCTTCAACTACTTCACTTATAACATCAGGATTTTTCAGAAGTTTAAAGTCAGGAAACCAATTCTAAAATTTATTATACTATATTTTAAGACTAGAACGGAAGTAAAAATGTTTCAAACCAAGCACTATACAATAAATCTATCATTAACATTTTGAAACAGCTACAAAATATAATCATACTTTTAAAGAATCTGTTGAAATACTGATTGCTTGAGAAGGTTTCTGGGAGCTTGAATAACTACCCCACTTGCCTCTTTTTACTTTTGGTTCTTCCTCAGGTTTTTCACTCAACTTGCGACCTAAGAGAATACTTAGATTTAGGAAACTGTGATGCTTACAATAAATACAATTCAAAGTTATAAAATCTTACCAGATATACGTATTTTCCTTGTTGACACATACTTAACAGGCTGTGGTTCAATTTGCTGAAATTAATATGGTCAAATATATACTTTTCTAAACCTTTATATCATAAAAAATTAATTAAATTCACAACTTATGCCTGAGTTTCTGTAACTTTTAGAAAATATTTAAATTGTCAAAAAAAATTTTTGTATTTTAATTTTTTAGGATCCGCCACTGGGTGTACCCCAAGGCAAATGACCATGCTGAATCCATTCAAATGGTTTACAGCAGTGGTTCTCAACCGGGGGTACGCGTACCCCTAGGGGTACGCCGAGAGCTTTTAAGGGGTACGTCACAAATTATTTATATTTCAATTTTCAATGATTTTAAAGTTTTTCAACTTTATATTTAACTTTTGAGGAAGACCGAAAATTCTCTGCATGTGTTTCTTCAACGTTTAATGATAAAGGATGGTGCCAATTTTCCAATGGCAGCTAACATTAAAGGCGTATAATAAGAGGGTGACGGATATATAGTAGTTCGATTTACATAGTTGGATAAAACAAAAAACTCTCTGCGCACAAAAATTCCTTCAAATATTTTCTGCAAACTAATTAAATGCCCCTAGTTGCCTAGTCATTTGAATTTTGACTTAAAAACATATTGCCAGTCCCATTCATTGTTTACTTAAATACTGTATAATGCTTCATAAGCAACAACAGTAAGAAAAAAAATCAATTTAATTACCAAAAATTTAAATTATTTGAAAAGATTTACTGCAAAATTCTAAATCTAGCTGCGCTCAGCGTGCGCGTGTGCTTCAATATTATCCAAGTGTGTCAATTTAGAACACGATTTCATTTAAAATAGGTTGAGGCCAGTGCTGAGAATGGGAGGACATCATACCAAAAAAAATATTTTATTTCTTAGCAAAAAAAAGCCGAGGCTCCCTCAAAAAAATCCAGCTACAGCCTGGTTGATAGAAAATTTGATTTTGAAATTATCTAATCATATAACACTGAAAAGGAGTTTGACCTTGTTTTAAAAGATCAAATACCCCCCTTTTAAGTGAAAAGTTACAAACAATTCACAAAAACTTGGGACAAAGGTTAATTAATTGATTTAAACCCACCTTAAAATCATTGAATGGGGGCTTTTGCGAAAAATATTATTTTTGGAGGAGTTAATCATGAGTTTGTAAAGTCCTTCTGGGGGAATCCAAAATCCTTAGGTCCCCCCCCCCAATTTTAAGAAGCCGACGACACCAACTGCATGCTAGGGGTACGCAGGAAAATATATTTTTCCTTTGGGGGTACAATCGTGTAAAAGGTTGAGAACCACTGGTTTACAGCACCCCTAGCGGCAAAATAAAGTTAAAGAATTAAATAAAAATATCAAGGTTATAGAACAAAAACTTCAATAAGAAAAATGTTTGCACTATCATGACAAATGCACGAAAAATAAGTTTCATGTGCCCCATCTAAAATATTCCAAGGAGATATTAGCATGTGAAAATAACACACATTCAAGCTTCAAAACATAAAAAACTCACAAGTTTTTCAGTGTTATAATTTAGTTTTGAGTTTTTTAGTTTAAATAAAGAAACATTTTTATTAAAAAATCAAAGCAACTTGCATTTTACTTTTATTTTAAGCAACTTATTTTCACATGCTAATATCTCCTCGAACATTTAAGATAGTATTTTCATGATATTGCAAGCAAATGTTTTTTTATTACCTTAAGTATTTGTTCTCTCCTTTAATTTCTGAATTTTCTTATTATTTACCACTAGGGGCACTGTAAGCCATCTCAATGGATTTAGCATAGTCACTTACAAAGGGGTACTCCTTACTTTCAACAACCTGAGACATGTTGGTTCCAAATAAAATATGTTTAACAGACTTTTGAAAAACTTTGTATACATAGTACTTAAGATTAATAATTAAGTAGTAAAAATTTAGGTCTAGCTAGTAACCTTTAGAATAGAAATTTCATGCCCTGATTTATTCATTCAACTAAACTATCTCACCTTGGTTGCTTCAGCGTTATTCTTTTCTACTGTTTCATCAACCCCAGCATCTGAATTTTTCCTAAGAAAATAAATTCATTTAATTTCACTTCAGTATCAAATTAAGTCAAATTTACTAAGATTCTTAAAAAAAACTACAGAATGCTAGCATAAGCCTATTAAATTAAGTACAACCAAATTCTTTATTGGTTACGTTTAAACTTTAAACGCAACATTAAAAACATTGTTTAACACACATTTTAGTAGGTACAATTCCATGATACATCCCATTAAGAATTCAAATTATTTTAGGTACTTTCGCATTAAGCCACTGACCCGCCAACAGGAGCGATCCGTTACCAAGTATGGTAAACCCTGCCACACTATGGTGAACACTTTGGTAAAATTTCGCCGAATAGGTGAAAATGGTCAACGGGCTAATGCGAAAGTACCTTTATTTTACACTAAAAATTTCAATTTTGACAAATTGTCATTCAGACCCCTCCACTCCATTGGTCATATAGAATTAACAGAAGAAATGAGGAAGAATTCAAATGAACTCCTTATTTAAAGTACAAAGTTATACAAAACAGCATAAAACTAATAATTTTAGCAAAATAGGAGGCATTAACAAGTCAACTGTATGAGCAAAAGAAAAGAAACTTCAAAAGGTACATCCAGATAGGTTTGTTTATAATAAAGAAATAAATTAAAAGCATTACACCATTTACCTTATTTGAGGTGTTTTGTCTTCACTAGTATCTTTCTTCGTAGCTTGTGGCAAATCAGAAACTATTACATTGTCTCTCTTAAGTTTGAGTCTTTTCTGGGGAGTTTCTGGTTTATGTTCTTCTTTCTTAACAGCATCATCATGGCTTTTAGAAACTGAACCAGCACAAGGTTTAGAATTTTCCTCAGTCTCCATTTTCTCTACCTTTTCAAGACTACTATTGTCCCTGCTTCGACTTCTGGAGCTGCTAGAAGAACCACTTCTACTGATCTTCCTCTTGTCCTTCCTTAAATTCTGCCTGCCTCGCTTGCTATCACCAATCTCTGGTTTAGAATTTTCCTGTTCATTGCTATCATCATGAGTTTTGGAAAATGAACTAGCATCAATTTTTGAATTTTCTTCACTATCCCTTCTCTCAACCTTTTCAACACTACTATCCCTGCTTCGACTTCTGGAGCTGTTAGAGGACTCACTCCTGCTAGTCTTTCTCTTACTTACCCTTGAATTTTGCCTGCCTTTAATAGTTTCTAGTTTAGATTTTCCTTGCATATTAGCATCACCATGGCTTTTAGAAACTGAATCAGTATCAACCTTTGAATTTCCTTCACTCTTAACCTTTTCAATACTACTGTCCCTGCTTCGACTTCTGGAACTGTTAGAAGACACACTTCTACTCGTCCTTTTCTTTCTTTCCCTAGAATTCCGCTTGCCTTTCCTAGTTTCTGATTTAGATTTTTCCACCTTACTGGAGCCATCATGGCTTTTAGAAACTGAATCAGCATCAACCTTAGAATTTCCTTCACTATCAGTTCTCTCAGCCTTTTCAATACTGCTGTCTCTGCTTCGACTTCTCGAACTGTTAGAAGACCCACTTCTGCTTACCCTTTTCTTTCCTTCCCTAGAACTCTGCTTGCCTTTCCTAGTTTCTGTTTTAGGTTTTTGCTGCTTACTGGAGCCATCATGACTTTTAGAAACAGAACCAGCAGCAACTTTAGAATTTCCTTCACTATCAGATCTCTCAGCCTTTTCAATACTGCTGTCTCTGCTTCGACTTCTGGAACTGTTAGAAGACCCACTTCTGCTAACCCTTTTCTTTCTTTCCCTAGAATTTTGCTTGCCTTTCCTAGTTTCTGTTTTAGGTTTTTGCTGCTTACTGGAGCCATCATGGCTTTTAGAAACAGAACCGGCAGCAACTTTAGAATTTTCTTTGTTATCAATTTTTACAACCTTTTCAACACTACTACTTTCCCTGCTTTGACTTCTAGAGCTGTCAGAAGACCTACTCCGGCTGACCTTTCTCTTGCATTTCCTTGACTTACGTCTGCTCCTTCTGTGTTCACTAGAATCTGAACTATTCCCCGATTTACTCTCTGACTCAGATTTCATTTCACCCTCTTCACTTTCTTCTGAATATTTTCTACTCTTGGTTTTTGACTTTTCTTTACTAGTCACTTTTTGTAATTGGGATTTATCTACTACCCTATCTGTAGTTGAGTCATTTTCTGGGGACTTCTCCAATTTATTTTCTTTTACTGGGTTGTTTGTTTCCTGCCTAGTGCCTCTAACTAGCTTTTTATGTGAAGACTTTCCATTCAAGTTAAGAGTCTCTTCTGATTCAGACAACTCTTTTTCAGAAGCTGGACTCTTGCTCTCGGAATCTGAATCGGTACCTTTTGCATGGCCATCTGTTTTTGAAGTTATTTTCATTTCAGAAACATTTTCTTCATGAACAGGTTTGGGCACAGGCTTCATAACATTTTCTTTGTTCTCCGACAAAGCATAAGGCACCTACAAAAAATTATCTTTAGATATATTTATCAATAATTTATCAGGTATAATTTTTAAACAATATAAAAATTGCAGTTATAACGTTATACGGTAACCAATGAGAATAGTCTAAATATAGCAGTACAGTAATACCTCGGACTTACGCGATAGGTGGGACCGAGCGATAACCGCGTAAGTCGGGGTACATTTTCCCATAGAAATACATAGAAAATATGTTCAATTGGGACCAGAGAAAAAATATATAAAATTTTAAACACAATATTACTTAACCGTTACTTGCTTTAAACGTTTCTTATTTTGCCGCATCTCCGGTCTCTTCTTTTAATCTAGTACCGAAAATTAATTTCGCTTGAGAGCACACCGTGTTTGTTACCGACACTGTTGACTCCGGGAGATCATATTTCTTGGCTAATTCACACACTTTAAATTTACCATCGAAGTCTTTGATTAAATTTAATTTACATTCCAACGATAAGTTTTCCCGCTTTCTATATTTGATTCTGAAGAATCACTTTTAGTTCGTTTAGACGACATTTTGAAGTCTACAAATGCAATGAACTAAGTTCCGATCAAGATTAGAACACAGGGGAAATGTTTCAGAACATGATTCAATCGGAATTTTTCGAATAATGAGAACTAGTATTCTTTTATTTTCACCTTTTTTAAATACAATATTCTCATTTCGTAGAGCCAGAAAGAACTTGGCTGGGGGAAAAAAAAAAGGAATATGAAATAAGAATATTTGAGCAGATAAGGATTGGGAGTTGTGCGATATTTTAAGACAAAATTAGTAAAAAAATTTCCGCATAACTCCGAATTCGCGTAAGTCGGGGTATTACTGTAGTGGTTTTTGAAATAACGAGGGAAACAAAAGGAAAACATGATCATGTATCATGATTGGTAAAAAAAACCCACGCCAATTAGAATAGTCTAAATGTAACAGTAGTGGTTCTTGAAATAACGAGGGAACAGCCTGTAGCATTTATCTCAAAAGCGTTAGTTTGTAGTTCATCATTGTCAACTTTTGAAAATTGTCATCAGATTTTTCGCGACTCATTCCTCAAAGGACAATTTCAACTAATGATTCAAAGTTATATAAAAGGGGTAAAAAAAGTATATTAAATGTGAAATTAAAGTATCAAAAAAATTCATGCATCAAAGAAATTTGTAATTAAATTGAAAATAAACATAAATGCTTTAATTTTAGGGATGTGATTGGCAAAAAGGCAAAACCCAATATTTCAATAAAATGAACGTGCAAAGCACAAATTCATACAAAAGGCAACTCACAGAATAGACAATTAAACTACAGCATAATTAAATTGACTCTATATTTTTATTCATTTGTGAAAGCAAAGTAAATGATTTTACTACTAAGACAAAAAAGTAAACTATCTAAAGAAAATTTCCAAGCAGCGAGGACAATATTATGAGGAAACAATTATCCAAATCATTTAATAGTTGTTTCGCCTATATTAAAATTATTTTCTCTACATTGAAATGTTTTCTTGACTGAATAGTTACCAGGGGTCAACAATTTAAATTACATGTATGACTTTTAATGTATTTTAAAATGAATATAAGAGGTAATGGTGCCTCAGTGTTGATTGGGTATTTAGGTCCACTTATAATTTATACTTACTATAAAAAATTTAAATAATGCTTAAATATTATTATTTACTTTGAACTTTTCATACACCCTATTATCTGCACATCTTGTAATTCTTTGTATGAACTCTCAAGTTCAAACCATAAATTTCCTTCTTGCAAACAAGAAATTCCTCAATATATATTTTTTTAATTTGCCAGCTAAATATTGGACACTTTCTCCAAAAAACAAGCATTTAAAGCCTAGGATATTGAATTGTCGCAAAGTAAGGAAAACGCGATCGCGAACCGTTTGTCAAGTTGTTTTTTCTGCCCGCGTCCATGCTGTCAAAATGCCAACTTAACAGGCAAACGTCCTGAAGAAAGCGTAAAAATTAAGCTTCATCCGTAATTCCGTAGTACAAACCAAATTTCCGTAACCATTATGGACATTCCGTAATAGTTGGCACGTATTATGGTAGCTGCTATTTTCCCTCAACAAACGCAGGGTTCCCACTCAATTTCAGAAATAAAATTCCCTGACTAGTAGGAACCCTGTGTTGTTACATTTTTAAAAAGTAGCGGATTTGCTTACATCTTTATAAGCACCTTTCGGTAAAAAATCAGGACTCAAAATTCTCTTATTAATAATATTTGTTCTTCCTTAATTTCGACCTTTGGAAAAATGTGCATGCATCAAGTGTTCACTTCTAACAAATATAATTTCATAATATTTTTTAAATAAAATAATTATCCAGGATCGAACTACGGATCTACCACATGCAGAGTGGGCACCTTATCGCAGAGCCAGTGGGATATTTAGAAATTGTATTAACTTATTCACACTAGAACCGCTGGCTACTGCCTCATACCTAGAACCGCCGGAGGCAGTCATTTTGACTGCTATACTTTTTCCAGCAAAAACCATCTTTTAAACAAGAAATTGCATGTAATACTTTTAGCTACCATTTAGGTAAACTACTATACGTTATTTGAAAATATTTTTTACAATTTTAAACATTGATTTTTGCTATAAAATCCTGAAAATAGATAATTTTAATCTTTTTTTACACACAAGTAAAAACCGCAAAAAAAAAAAAAATTTCAAACCTTTCTCACACTCTTACTTTTATAATTGTTGCATATATCTGGAACCTAAAACTATCTATACTTTGAATTTTGACTCTGGGGACGTTGTTTTTTTATGTCTATAAAAAGACAAGTGCATACCTTAGAGCCCCCGATTTTTTTTTATCAATTTAAATATTAATTTATATCTACCAGTTATTTAATTAGTTTTCTTCTTATAAGCAACTTAAATATACATTCTATCTATGTAAAAAGTGCACGAAATTCTTACCTGCACTTGTCAAGATTCTGCGTTTACAGGGCATATCCTAGTCATTTCGTCTGCAGTATAAACCGATATAAAATAATCTGTGTGAACGGAATCGCTTTCGAAGTAACAATTTCTTTCACCACACATTTCACACAACCCTAAAAGCTAAATAATTTACCCAAAACTGTAAATAAGTTTGTTTCTATGAGTCAATCGTATGAATGCCTGTATAGGTAGTATTTTGACTGAATTATGGGATAAATTCATTTTTTATCAGATAAAAAGTAAGATACGATGTGCAAAATGAATTGGATTCTTCTTTGAAACAGGAAATAATAAATCTTTCAAGGAAATAATAAAAAAGGCGTGAGATATATCCAAATTTTAGAAAGTGGATTTATATGAATTTCTGAGAATAAAATGATGTATTGATCATTTAAAGGTTTCAAAACCAAAAAATATTGTTCATTTTGTTTGAGAAACCCTCTTAGAAATCATTTATGTCATAATTTATGTGATTACACACAAAAGAAATGCTCCAATTGCTCACCAGTCATAATGACTGCATTGGCGGTTCTAGGTAGGGCAATAAATATCTCCGGAATGACTGTTCAAAAATAAATGAAATTTGGATGACGTAAATAGTAGCATAAATTAGGAAAAGTCATATAAGCACAAGTGTGTAACTCAAATATCTTTGAAAATATTTAGAATCAAAAACTAAAAACAGTCAAAATGACTGCTCTGGCAGTTCTAGTGTTAAGTCATCCTTCTTCCTGGGTTAACATTCATTTGAGCTGTGTTAAAACATGGCAGCTGGAACGCACGATCGGCCATGATATAGCACCAACTTTGCAACCGCTACGAGGTTGCCAACTGGAGAACTCTTTCTAAAGCTAAACCCCTGAGCTTGTTTTTTATACCTCTCAAACCTGGAAAGCTAAGATATTCCATACATATTTAAGTCCCTTTCATATGGTCAAACTTGTGTACCCCAATAAAAAGAGGAAGAAAGTGATTTCCAGAGAAAAGTAATTGCTAAATTACTTGTTCATATGTACACTTGTTTAATCTGGTGAAATATTCATGTTACCAGCAATATCATGGGATACATATCAACCATTAAGAGTAGGATGAAAGATAATCTGCACACTTGAGACCTAAAGACAACATTTGCAACAACTAATTATAACTGGTGTTCTCGTTTTCCTCTTTTACACTCGAAATTGCTTTCCCAATACTTGTTACCTAATGCTTAACCTTAATGTGACTATAATCTTATTTTTAATACTCATGCTGGATAAAGGACCTGCTATGATACATTGATTAAACTAATGTATTAATAGAACTGTACAGAAAATGACTACTATGCAATAATGGAAACCATAAGCTATTGGGCTGTAGTATGGCACTACTTCAAGGAATCAGTTGCTAATAACAAAATAAATAATACAGATGGTTTAAAAAAACAGATGTAATACTCACAGAAGAAACATCAGTAGCAGGTTCCATGACCAAGTCTGGACTCTTTTCAGAGGATTTGTCAGTTACACTAAAAAATTTTTTTCATGATTAGTAGATACTTAAAGAACATAAATAATGACCCCTTCCAGGACCAATAATACAGTTGTTTTATTAAAAGCAACATTATAAAGTACAATAGTTGTGTACAATACACAACACACCAAGTACAGTTTTTTGGATTTTGCAGAAAATTTTCCTTGTAAAATACCCTTTCTATAAAATCAAAAATTTTTTCACAAATTTCTGTTTAAAAACTTTTTTACACTACAATTATTTGAATTTGTGTTTAACCAAAATTAATAATTTTGTGAAAGTAAAAGTATAACATATGAAAAAAATCATCATAAACCATGTACCTAAAACATCAAATATAGTTTAAGAATTTTGTTAAGACAGACTTTACTTTAAATTTAAGACAATATAGATTATAGTCCACAGGCTGAATCTTCATTGGTCGCTTTGTTTCGTCGAGACGCCCAACTTACTCTACTAAAAATATCGAAAGCGTAGCTAATAAACTGCGAATGGGTGAAACATGTAGATTGGGTGGTTGTAAAATATCTATTAATAACGTTTTCTCTTTTAGTTAAATCTTAAGATAATGTGATAAATGCCTCGAAAAAATGAGCAGGGTTCCCACTCAATTTCAGAAATAAAATTCACTGACTTTTCCAGGCTATTTACGGCATTTTCAGATATTTCTTGCTCTTAGGAACATATATTTTCAATAAATGGTCTATTTTTTCAACTTTCTAAAGCCAAAATTGACACCCAAACATTAAAAATTGTTCATTTTCCAGGTATTCTGTATGATTATCCAGGTTTTTGGCCAAAATGAGCAATTTTCCCTGACTTTTTAATTGAAATTCCTTAGAATTAATCCCTGACTTTTCCAGGTATTCTCTGACCAGTGGGAACACTGAATGAGTGTCCTACAAAACTGGGGGTATGAACGGAAAGTCCCCCACTGCCAACATGTCCGAATGACGAGTCAAAAATATTTATTAATAACGATCTGATTTTTTTACACCGGCTGGGTAAATATTAACTTACTCACCACTATAAGAGTCAGGCATTAACATTTTCCGAGTGTAGGACTGGGAAAACCTACCTCTTAATTTGTAGGACAACGTGGTCATTTAATTAACCAATTTAATTATTTTTATTTACCAAGCCGATGTAAAAATAAATATGATCGTTATTAATAAATAGTATTTTTGAATCATTATTCGGACATGTAGGCAGTGGGGGACTATTCATACCCCCAGTTTTGTAGGACACTCATTTTTGCGAGATATTAATCACATTATCTTAAGATTTAACTAAACGTTATTAAAAAATATTTTACAACCACCCAATCAACATGTTTCACCCATGCGCAGTAAATTAGCTACCCAGTTTTGATATTTTTAGCAGAGTTGGGCGTCTCGACGAAACAAAGCGACTAACAAAGATTCAGCCTGCTATTAATCAATAAAAAATTTGAACAGTGGCCTGTGGACTATTTGAAAACTTTTAAATGTATGATTTTTATGTATGTATATATGTATTTTTATGTATATGTTTTTTATGTACTATTTTTTTAAATGTATTTTGTAAAGGAACCTTTTTTCCTAAACAGCTGAATTTGTGAAATACTCAGGGGTAGGAGCAACTATTTCACTAAATATAGGACATTCTATACAAAAAATATAGGACAAATATAGGACCCCCTGAAAAGGGTTTAACTATATTTATTTACATTTTTCCAGATTATAACTTTAAAAACTGATATTTCTCAGTGAATTTAGACTCGATAAACACAATAAAGGACATTTTTAGATAAAACTTAAAACGTGCATTAAATGTTCTGAAATGCAGATTGAAACATAACATAGGGTGATTCAAAACTCATGGGCAAAAATGATAGGGGGGATCATCAGATCAGATTGAAACTACTCGAATATAATTCAGAATTATCCTGGAAAGGAGGACCCTGAAGCAATTCTTAGGTGCTAGGGTACTGATGAAAATTGCCAGAATCAAAGCTGAAATAAATTTATGATGTTTTAACTTATTTATAAAAACTGTGTAAAGTTTTTAATCTTAAGAGATTGTCTTCAAGAAGAGACAATAACTTTCTAGCTATTTTGTTAAACTTTGAAGATAACCTCTTTAGGACAAGAACTTTACATGGTTTTTATAAATAAGTTAAAACATGGTAATTGTCACTGGAATTTTATTTTTTTGCCATCAACCATTTGCCAACTTTTCCATTCCACCTATTTTTCATAACTTTTGTACACACTTTAGTTTAATGCATCAGAATTGCTTCAACTTCGGGTTTGAGATGAGAAATATAGGACATATAGGGCATTTGCAAAAACATAGGACAATATAGGACGTTTTTTAAGGTTTTTGGAAAAATATAGGACATATAGGGCATTTGCAAAAACATAGGACAATATAGGACGTTTTTTAAGGTTTTTGGAAAAATATAGGATATATAGGACAACTCTGACCCCTGAATACTCTTCAGGGCTAGCAAGTTTCTTCCAAAGTAGAAAAAACTGACGGAAGAAATAGGTTTCTTCCACTTGGAAGAAACCTATTCATAAAAAATGCAACTTCACCATAAAGGACATGTTAGATTTTGATGAAATTTACACAGTACTAAGTGACCTTTGTAGATGCAAATAATCAAATAAATGATTATATTTTCAGAACAAATGAACAAAATTAAATCCCAAAAATCAATGTTTTATATAGTCCATACGTGCTGCAATGAGAGCCTCTGTACGACACATCATCGAATACAACAGGTATATTTTTTGCCTAACATTGATTTTTCGCAAACCTAAAGTTTTCCCATATTGGAAACAAAACAAGCATTTTGAGCATGAGGACAAACCAAAGGAATTACGGTACAACTTTGTTGTTCCCGCTAAATATCACCCGGTTCTATAGTAGTATAAATAGTAGAAATATTCATAAATAATTTTTAACTCCTGAATTAAAATGTTTAATTCGATCAATAACTATTAAGTTTATTAATAAAAGTCAGAAAAATTTGCTGATATTTGGAATTAGTTGAGGACTAGTAAGATTGGCAAAGCACTGGCCCACAGGTCCAGTTGTATGTTTTCCAATTTCTAATGACGGTTAACGGAACTGAACCAGTGTTTTAAACGAAACAACCCTACTTAAAGGATTATCAACAAAAATAATAAAAAAAAACACCAGTAAAATAACAACTCAGCAATGTTATTTTTAATTTTTTTTTTTTTTTTTTTGAATTTTTAAGCGTAAACAATGAAATGTTAACAATATGTAGTCTGAGTGAGATTTTCACCCAGCTAATAATAAAGTGCCAGTTTCTCAATGCATGTATGGAGACAGAACTTGCATAATTAGGAGAAATTTTTAAAGGAGAGTAATAAATGTATTTTCAAATTATTGGCTTTCAATTAAAGCTATAAGAGTTACATAACATTAAAAAAATCATTATTGCCTATACCCGATGAAAATTTGTTGCCAAGTGCCTCCAATGTAAAATTAAAACAATTATATTATGCGTAGAAACGATCGACATGCCATCCGAAGTTATAAAAAAATCAACAATCGTACAAAAGTATAACATCACGCAAGCTAAAACGGTAAGCCCATTATCCGCCATTGCAACAACACGATCTGAAGTTCTATAGCATTGGATACACAAATAGTTCAATGCATTCATTTAAGATACATTACTAGCAAGATATATTAACTTTTAATCAACAATTCAGGAAATGTAACGTTGAAACGAACATAATGCGGTAGTGCATGGTGCCCGGCAAGTACACAAGCATGATCACAAAAACAAGACTATAGATAACTTTACAGAAAGCTTTATCACACGGAACATTTGTTTATAATTCAATGATTGAACTGTAATAATTACCTTTGATTAAAGCACCAAGATTCAAGATTTAGTAAATTGCTAGGCTTTCCGTTAAATTGAGACCGCAGTTGCAGTTCAGAATGGTTTTAGCACTGCGGTTATTTATTTTACAGTCACAGTTAAAAAAGCATCTAGAAAATTTTTAACACTAACCAACCAAGCATAAAAAATATAATTAATCTTGCAATTTTGAAAAACAAGAACCTATCAGAAAAAAATAAAGAAATTTCGAAGAAAAAAGTTCAGATAAGCATTTGCGCCAAGTTAGTAACGTATTTATCAATGTTAATAAGGGTTATTGGAGGACAAAAACAACGTTGCTAAGGCCGTTGTTAGGTAAAGTCATGTCATGTGATTGAAAATGCTCTAAGAGAGCTTGAAAAAGGGAAAAGTGGGTCGGCCAAATCGTTACAAAGGGGCAGTGGCGTATATAGGAATTTATTTCGGGAGGGGCCCAAAATTACTCCCCAGCCTCCCTCCCCCACATATTTAATAGGTCCAATGTAGCCTTTTAGGTGATAGTTTAGGTTCTAAAAACTTCATATAGAAAAGTTGTTAGTAATAAAAATACAAGTACAAAAGAGGGGGCTTGGGGGTCCTCCCCCAGAAAATTTTTGGAAGTTTGACTAAAAAAACCCAGGTTTATAACTAGTTTTGGTCGAATTTTGGATGTACATTTTTATGAACTTTAAGTTTTTAAAATAGAGTTCCAAGTACAAAAGGGAATCAGGGGTCCTTCCCCAGAAAAGTTTTGGAACTTTAACCCCTAAAAAGAGGGTTTTATCTTGTTTTTGAAACACTTTTTTGGCAAGATTTGGATTTTGATGAACTTATTATAATAAAGTTGTTAATAATAAAATTCCAAGTACAAAAGGGGGGTTTGGGGGTCCTCCCCCAGAAAATTTTTTGAAATTTATTGACCCTAAAATACAGTGTTTTAACTTGTTTTGGTACACCTAGTCCGAATTTCGGGGGGGGGGTGCCAGGACCCCCCTTATATACGCCACTGCTAAGGGGAGATGACAATGTTGAGTTTCCTGGTACAATCGGGTGCCTCCCCCTTTATTTTGGGCGCCACCAACCATGGGCGTCGTTTACGGGAGGGGGGGGGGGATCGCCCACCCCCAAGAGGGGGGGGGGGATCGCCCACCCCCAATATTTAAGAACTAAAAACAATTTTTTTACTTCAGAAGACCACAAAAATTTCAAGATCGTGCCGCTGCGGGCGGGGCGGTCGTTCTTGTGATTTATTTTATTTCTTGTTAAAAGAACAATTTTACTTCAAAAACCCCCAACACTGAATTATTTTAATCTACACAAATGATATATTGTATACAGAAAGAAAAGAATGGAACTTTTCATTCACGCCTTAGCCTTTTAATTATGAAAGCAATGTAAACTTTACGTTTCTGTTTATTAATTAGTATATGTTCCTGGCACAGACGTCGATCCCAGGGGGGACACGTCCCCCAATTAGGAACATTGTTTCAAAAACTTATTTTTAACTTTTGATCTATCTCTTTAAATCTATTGCCTATATTGGTATGGTTTTGTAAAATCCTTCCGAGTAGGAATCCCAAATCCTTGGGTCGCCCCCCCCCCCATTTTCAGGAGCCGACGACCCCAATACCGCCAAAACTGGTGGCCCGCTTAACTCCCCCAAAAGTAGCTTCAGAACACTTTTTAGCATAATAAAGTTCAAAAAATTTTAGGGAGGGGACCCCTGAACCCCCTTTTTACCTTTTAAGGTGTGCAGTAGTTTTGGTTGTTTTCCAAAGTGAAAAATTGAGGTTTCGGGTTCGAGGTAGTAAAGTTTGTCTGTCCTCGCTTGGCGGTGGGAAGCGGGGAAATATAAGTTCAAGTAGGGAAAGAGTTCGAAATCAGGGTAGCTGGCTTGGCTACATAAGCACCCCAATCTCCAACTCCTTCAAAGGAGAGGGAAGGGAGGTGGAGTAGTTCTTGGCATGAAGTGACCAGTTTGGCACTCTCTCCATACCTATCCAACCCCAAGGAGAGAATGGCTTCCCTGTTTGGGTTTACCATTACCGCCTAGCTGGGGCAGACAGACTTTACACTCTTACACTCTTTACCCCTGGGCATAGGCAAGAGGTTATGGGGCTTAGATCAATCTTTATTATAAGGAAGGCCTATGTGGAGTATCTAAAAATTATATGAAACACTATTTTTGGGGAAACTTACGAACATTTTCTGGAGGAAGACCCCCACTTTTAACTAACATTCAGTATTAAAAGATAGATGTAGGGCCAGAAATTTATTTATCCTCTGAAATTTTGGAAAATATTAGTACCTTTCAATTATGTAAAAACCTTCGTCCCTCTCTACTGGAAAAATTCCATATTAAAGACTCCCCCCCCCAAAAAAAAAAAATATATATTGTGGATAAAAAGGAGTCCAAGTTTCTCAGCAACCCGCCATTTGACTAGCGCCCACGAGCTCTTGGAAACCCCTGGTATAGATAGACCTTGAGTGACCAAAGGTCCTAATTTTTACAGGACAATCCCACTTTTTCATTAAACTCTCTCTTTTCTGACCAAATAAGAAAATAGAACTAAAAACCTGTTTTTACAAAGTTTTTATTAGGTTGCTTACAATCTTAATCTTGTCTGTCTGTTCTAGTGGAATTTAGAAAATAATTTTAACTTAACTTCCCGATTTTTAATATAGTTCAGATCTGGATGAGCATGTGATATTATCTTGTTTAACTTAAATTTGCTTCCCCTGGACCCTTAGGGGGCTTAAGGGTTACAAGACCAACAGCATACAGATTTTGCCTCTTGTTAAGTGGACATCCATAAATTACGTCAGGTCAAATAGGGGGAGGGGTCCAACAACCAGGGAGAGTCAATTAAAATCTCATGTCCACTTTTAATTTAGAGAATATTTGTTTTTCTGCGATTTTGTTCAGCATTAATAAAGGAAAAAATTTGAACAATACTCAATCAATAGTCATAACAGCGTATCCTTAACCCATCATGTGATAATTAACTACATATAAGACTGTTTTTATTTTAACATGAATTTGCATCAAAACTTTTACAATGTGTATATTAGGTGTTAAGAACTTTTTATTTATTTAAAAGTAAATAAAAAAATCTCACATGAAAATTTGAGGAGAGGGCGGGGTTCAGCAAAATCCAGGGTTCCCACTCAATTTCAGAAATAAAATTCCCTGACTTTTCCAGGCTATTTATGGCATTTTCAGATATTTCTTGCTCTTTTGAACATATATTTCCAATAAATGGTCTATTTTTTCCCACTTTCTAAAGCCAAAATTGACACCCAAACATTAAAAATTTGAGGCACAAACATTTTTGGCCAAAATGAGCAATTTTCCCTGACTATCTCCTCACGTTTTAGGTGAAATTAAAATTCCCTGACTTTTCCAGGTTTTCCCTGACCAGTTGGAACCCTGAAAATCTCACCAAGGGGGCAGGGAAGGGTCCACAATTTATAAACGGGTCATTTCACATCAAATCAACCCAAAAAAATGCACTTTTGGACCTTTGCGATTTAGATTTTAATTTTTTTTTGTTTGCTTATTGCATTTATCAATAGGAGTATAAAAGACCACTATCAGGTTTTTGAGGCTGGTACTTTTTGAGAAATCCACTTTCAAAGAGCCCATGAGATCTTTAGGTGAACACCTGATGCTTAACAATGACTTTTAAGCCATTGAAAATAATAAGAGACAAAACTTACATGAGACTCAATGTTTACAACTAATTTTGATTATCAGACTAAAAATTTTTCAGACAAAATGTGTAAAATTTTAGTATGAAATAGCATATCTGTAAGTTTTTAGAATACTAGTCTTTGAATGATGTTTAATTTGGAAAGTACCTACATTTTTAAAACAAAAACGTGAAAAAACTTGTTTCATCATATAATATGGTGACAATTGGTTGTTGTGATTGGATGTATAATAAGTTATTTGAAAACCTACTTGCTTTGTAACTGCAACCTTATTTCTAATATAAAAGAATGGAAATATTTTACAATTTAGAATTAAAAAAAAAATCCAATTCTCAAAAGAATCTGAACAGTTTGATACCAAAAATGTGTTAAACGTATCAGTAACTAAAAAGTTTTTACCAGGAAACCATTCATTCACCAAAAACTTTTTTAAGAATAGAGAGAAACCTATGGAGCTTTGAAAAACCTATTTAATTTTTAAAAAGTCCACAGAGCTTTTAAACAACCCATTTGAAATATAAAAACCAACACATAAATTTGAAAAAAAAAAAGAGCACTTGATCCATAAAAAACACAGAAATTTAAAAAACAAATTCTGAAGAAATTGCCTAATTTTTAAAAAAACATTTAACTTTGAAAGAACACTTTTAATTTGAAGGAAATTGCTAAAATGTGGGGGAAAAAAACCCACTCTTACTTTTAGTATAAACTCACTTAATTTTGAAATAAAAACCACAATTTCTGAACCCCCCCCCCAGGTTTCCATGAGTTTTCTCCAGGGTTTTATTGAAAAACCCCGGGTTTTTGCCAACCCTGGTTTTGAGGACCAGAATTTCTGGAAGTCTGTAAACAGACCCGATTTCTTCCTAGATGAACACTTGCATTCTCTATCCTACCAGTAGATATGAGCTAAAATCTACTTATAATAATTAATAAGTCTATTTAAAGTGTTTGTCATAACTTATTTCACCTTCTTAAGAGCTGGGTATAACCTCTTTAAAATAGCAATTACTGTGGTTAAAAACACATAATTGAAATTCCAGCAATCAAGATTTTAAAAATACATGTATTAAATGGCTAATTATAATCTAGAAGTAAACTATACCTTTCATTTACAGAGTTGAAAGAAAAAATTCAAAGAGGGTTGAAACAGGAAAATGCGATTTAAATATTAAAATTTGCTATTAAGAAATTTCAACAAATTGTATTCATTAACATCAGCTTATGATGTTTGTATAATGTGTTTTCCGATACCAAAATTCAAAAGTAACTTGTTTTTTACAAGAGCTTATTGAAAAATAATTTAACTAAAGCTTCATCAACTGGTTAGGTTGAGATGAAAATAAAAGTCAAGGATAGATACAGAACATGTTTATAGTATACAGGGTGTGTGTTCCAACTGTCAGTAAATCCAAAGAAACCAGATCTAGTTAACATTTTTGGCGAAATTTAGTGTTGCCAATGCCGTTTGTTTGCAAGTAAGCAATTCAAGTTCTATAGAACTGGGTTGCCAGAATCTACTATTGTATCACCATTTTTGGTGTGAGGCTCGCTTTCTTTGGATGACCCCAACATATCTGCCCAAACTATGTACAGCCAGATGTACAGAGTACATAAAAAAATGTCCACTGAACACCTCAAAGATACATATTATTTCAGAAAATTATCGCAACTGAAAATTTTACATCCAATTTACATGTATCCACTACACATGCATAAGCATACCATGGAATTGAAATAAAAAATTGTCATAGAGGTAGTTCATTGGGCATTTTTTACATACTCCACATTAGGAATATTTCTGCCTAGAGTTTGAACAGAGTTGCTAAACCACCCTGTACAAGGAAAACAATTAAAAAAAAAACCAAGAACATACCTTGAAAAACTTGGTAGTATGGTTGAAATGTGTTCACCAGATGGCAGTTCTGAAACATTTTGATTTTCTACAGCAGGCTCATTTGATGAATGTTGAGGACTTAAAATCTCTCTTCTTGGATCTGTTTCTACGACCCCAGAACTATGAACAGTGCTTCTTTCACTTATTAACTCTGTATCCATTTTATTTTCATCCTTACTTTCTGGCTGAACATCAGTTGAATCCAAGATAATTGACACCTTTGTTTTTGTTTCCGTTTCCAAACTATCAGAACTTTGAACAGAACTCTTTATCTCATTTTTATTAATAGGCTTTTCACTAGTTTCATCAACTATACAATCTTCACTCTCTGCCTTCATATTATCCTCCTCAACTTCAAATTCATGGTCAATTGCACCAACATTTTCAACAGATTTGATTTGATTAGAACTCTCTGTATTTTTTGTTCCAACTACTTCAATTTTTGATACTTTAGTCATTGCTTTTTCTTCAATGGTCTCCGACGAAGTTGAAATTTCTTCAGCCTTAATTTTTGATAAAGGGTTTTCAGCCTCTGTCGTTTGTTTTATATTTCCCCCTTTAATAGGGCTATCGATTTTTTCACTATCATGGTCCTTTTCCTTAACTTCCTTTTGTCTAGAATCATCTTCATCTATTTTACTCGAATCAACATCATCGATTTTGTTTTCACTTTTCTGAATATTTGTAACTGCTTGCACATTTTCACTAACTTCATGAGGTGATTCATTGTCACTAGTGTCCCGAGTATCATGATCGGATGCATCCTCAGCTTTTGGAGAATCACTGCCTCGCTCATCTCCACTCTTATGAATTTCTAAAAGACAAAAGAAAGATAATTCACATTTACAATAAATAGTAGCTAGTAAATCAAAGTAAAACTCTACAAATTTAATTGTTCGTGGCAAAGAAATATTTTGGTTAGTAACTGCATCATACCCTCCAACTTCTACAGAATTCAAGTAAAGACTGCAGAGGGGGGAAAACTACAGATCTACATTGGGGGGGGGAAAGAGTTTTTTTTATGAATACCTTAAAGTTGGCTTTTTTATGCATTTCCAATTGACAGGGAAAACAACTTATCTGTGACAGGATGATGACTGGTTAACCAATATTGGAGAGAATGGGATATATTTACACTCCCCAAAATGTTTTTACAGTGGAAGCTCTTATAGTGTAATTTATCCGTACCGAGATTTTTGTCTCTATAAGAGCAAACTTCGAATGATACACTCGAGTGTAGAATATCATTCGTTTAAAAGTAATAAACTCGTTAAACTAAATATGACATATCATATCTGACTTTAAAATGCAAACTGTGTATTTCTTGTTATTTTTATGCCAAAATTTCAATTGTCCGTTTCAAACTAGAAAAAGGTAAGAACCTGACTGCTTTTTATTCAAAAGTAGTATAAGTAGGTTAATAGGAAAAAAATTGAGAAAAAAGTAACAAAATTAGAAAGAAAACAAATAATAAGGTACTGAAGCTTTGAGTGCCTTTTTGCCAAGGCACAACTCTGGGTATCTGGGATTAAAACAAAGAAACATAACTACACACCTTCTAGTTCAATGAGACGTTTTACTTCTTTCTGCTCAGCATAAATCTTCTGCTGCTGAGCAAGATATTGTTGCACAAATTCATTTTGCTCTGTGTCAGCATCTAACTGAAAAAGATCAGGACAGGTAAGTCTCAATGTATATTAATAAATAAATTTCATGATTTCCAAACGCATAATTTATACATTGTCCTTACTCCCTATAACAAAATATTTTGAGTATCTTCTGTTTATTTTCTTTAACAAATTATCTTGTAAAATTCAAACTGAACCATATATAAAGTTAAATTTTTATTATTAATCACATTAATATTGAAGTAATATAATTAGTACAAAGTTAATATTATTAAGTTTCTCTGCCAGGCAAGCCTTGAATGGGTGTCAAGTTGAAAAGTGTGAAATCATGTATTGTATATCAAATTTTTTTTTATGGTTTCTGATAAAGTTAATAGAGCGTAGATTTCAAAACCAGTTGATGCCACTCTGCAAATGTTGAGCATTTATTATTAATCAAGATTTTATTAAAATGCCCTAACAAATTTTTTTAAATCAAGTATTTGTAATCGGGACTAATGATCTATGTTTATACTATTTTCAAAAAATCCAATTTCAATTTCAAAAATTTGATCTTTGAAAAAATTAAAACATTATTTAAAACAACTGCAAAAGAAGTAATTCAAATGGTTTCCCCTTACAAATGGTCTAAATAATGACAAACTAAAATTACATAAAAAACAAACAGTAAAAATTAAATTTCTCTTTTCAAGTCAATTTTTTTGGGCTAAAAAACCCTTTTTTTATTCCTGTTAAAAAACGTTTGAGGCATTTGTCAAGATCATTCTTCCATGGATACACCTAGTTATATAGCTATGTATCATAAAAAATCCCAATTGATGATTAAATCATTAGTTAATTTATTTATTAAAATGAACTTTGAAAACAAAAGTAAAATCCTTCAGTCAAGTAAAACATAAAATATGTACAATATTTGATAATTAATCATCTAAAGAATAATTAAATTTAAAAAAAGACAAAAATCTTTTTAAAAAATTAAATTTTAAACAAATTTTAAATTTGATTTGGTACCCATTGCATCCAGTTCAAGAAAAGAAAGATTTTATTGAAAGACATCCACTGCTGTCTGATGGTTTCACTTTCTTCACATAATAGTCACTATTTCTTGTACCAGAATTATTTCGCAAACACTAAAAACTGACCCAAATTTCTTCCAAACAGACCCCTGGTTAATGAACAGAATTTGTTGAATAAGCTAGGTACTAGTATCTACTGGGTGAAACATCAGACATTTAAAGAGGAGTTAAGATAAAAAAAATTCAGGTGTTCTATTTAACCTCACTAAGACCTGATATGAATTAAATTTTATATTTTAAAGTTCCGGTCCACAGATTCCTGCTGAGTAGGTTAGGAGTTCATGGGGCAATTCAGTGGTATAAATCCAGTAGTACCGCCCTTTGGCAAAAAAAATGTTTTCTTTAAATTTATTTAAAGCTAAACATATTCTGAAAAAAAAATCCAAGAAAATGAACAGTATTTACTATTGACACTTTCTTTTTGTAAATTAGTCCAAAAGGTGAGAAACAACATTTTTTTAAAGCCCTTGAGCAATCTATTCAAATTAATATTTTACACCTTTTTCTATTGCCTCTGAGCTCAAAATAAGAGTGTATGCATAGTGAATTGAAAAAAAAAAAAAAAAAAAAAAAAAAAAAAAAAAAAAATTTTTTTGCTATTTTTGAGATAAATGTACAAAAATTTTTTATGCTTAAGAGCAGTCTGTTAACATTAATATTTTAGCTTAAAATTTCGAACACCATATTTAATTGCCATTGAACATTGCTAAATTCATGAAAATTTTTTTGGGAACAATCTTGGGATCTTTATTAGGCGGAGTTGACTGCATTTTTAACATACAATTAGGGGTGCAGAATATGTCCGAACGCTCCAACAAGGTTCGGGGAAAATTCAGACAGTTTTCGGGAAATGTTTCCCTAAGTTTATAAAGAAAAAAAACCTCTACAAATCCAAGTTGTAATTAGTAACAAATATTTTGGCTGGGGACAATATTATACCCTCCAAATTCTACGGAAATTTGATGAAAACTACGGATTTACACAAAAAAACGAGCTTCCTTGGTGAATACCTGAAGGTTAGCTTTTTCTTCCATTTGGACAGATATGCAGGAAAAACAACGTATCCGTAGCGGAATTAGCGATTTTTACTAAAAACCGCGTTTTTGTTTAATCACAACGATGTTTTTTACTTAAAGAACCTTTTAGAGTTAAGATGACTTGTATACAAGAAAGCAGGGTTGGCAAATATCATATTTATATAAATATCAAAATATTGGATATTTTTGATATTTATCGGATGTATATCAAGATTTTTTATATATATATCCGATATTTTCAGATTTAAAGTAGAAAAATACTGTTCTTTAGAAGTCAATACTAGTCTGAACCAAAATATTACTACTAAGGAATATTTTTTATTAAATCTTAATTACCCAGAGTATAATTGCTGATAATTACAAGAAAATATCAATGTAACAAGAATTATATGCATGTATTAATTCCATTTCTTCTAAGAAAATATTTTTACTTATGAAATTTTAAATAATGAAATAAATAATTAATATAAATTGGAACGATTTATTCATTCATGATTTGAAGGATACTATTAGTTTATTTAAATTATCTTTCATTTTTAAATGAAGATTCTAGTAATCATTACAAAACAGATAAAACATTATGGTAATTTTCTTTGAAAATAAAATGATAGAAATAATAAGATTTGAAAATACAAACTTGTAAGCATTGACATTGTTAAAAGCTATGTGCCTAAGAAAAAAACATGAAATAAGATAGTTTAACTTAATGGTTTTAAAATTTTTTAGGTATTTTATTATAATTACTATGTTAAAATTTTTTCACAACTTAATTAACCTGTTAACAAAGTACTCAAAAATGAATTTAGGGAGATTTTAGCTTGAAAATTGTTGATTTTGTTATAGACTGATATATATCATGTGATATATATCGGCCAACCCTGCAAGAAAGAATAAAAGAATGCATTGAGTCCGTAAAAATTAAAACTTATAGATTAATTGGTAATTATTGAACCCCCCCTTGCAGAAGTTCAGTAATTAAGTTATTATTCATAATTTTATTATTTCATAATAAAACCTCTTTGTACTTTAGTATTAACATGAACTGGAATGAATATATGGGGCATTTTTGGAAAAATGTTTATGAAAATTTGAAAACATTTTTGGGGGAAATTTTGAACGAAATTAATTGTGTTCTGGGGAAATATTGGGCCCTGGAACATTTTCTGCACCCCTGCATACAATGAATTATATAAGACACTTACTTCTAGTTTTAAGTCGCAATCTGGAAAAAAAAAGTTTTGATTAGTCTTGTTACACTATAAATTATAAAAACAGTAAATATTCTTACATGAGTTTTAAATAGGTAGTTGTAATTTGTTTATACTTACCACCAGTTGATTTTCTTTCACCACAAAGTTTTTCAAATTCAAGTTGCTAAAATTTAAAAAATTGAATGATGTAAACAGTTCATAGAATTACTTTAGGATAAGCTTAGTACAAAGGACCAGTTTATGATGAATGGTCAAAAATAATCAAAATAAAAAAAGGCATTTAAATATCTAAATCTAAATTATACTAGACAACCTTTCTTGTCAGTAAATTCACAAACCGCATGGAAGAAAACTGAGTTAAAAATCGTCTGTTGGGTTGAAGGGAGGAGTTTTCCGCAAGTTTCACTACCTACCTGGCAAGCTAATCTGATTTGACATTATATTTGATTTGGCACAAATGTTTAAAAGCTCACCTGTCAGTTTTTCATAAAAGCGCAATTATTAAAAATATGAAAACTAGTTTTCATTTAATTATAACTGATCAAATTGAATAATATTTATTGTCTTTTAATTAAAAGAGTATTCATCACTTAAAATATTTTCTTCAAAAAATATTCATTCTTCTACTTGAAAATATGTAAAAAAGAAACTGATAATAAATTATGAAAAAATAAAAAATTTGGAAAAAAAATCTTAAAAACTATCACTATGCAAGTAAATTATAAAGTTATAAAGAGAGCTCATGATCTTTTCCCAGGGATGAGTTTGCTCAAAGATGAAAAAAGAGGAAAAAGTGTGCAAGCTTAATTATATAAATTTTTTAGTGTTAATTGGGAGGATTTTAAGAACTTTAAACTTGTATAAAACTAGTCATTAATTAATATTAACCAAATTAATCTCTATACATAGAAGAATACACATTTCAAGAAATCTACATCGGCTTGAAAATAACCAAAATGTAACTGAAAGGAAATAAAAAAAATTAGGAAATTAGTTAGTTAATATCTACTAGAATAATTTAATAATTACTTAAATAATAAAATTACTAAAATTTGTTGACCTAAACCATTTTTGCTCAGAAAAAAGTTGAAAGTTCGTATTTTTGAAAATATTTTAGAATCTAAAATCAGATATCTGAAACAGGTTACAATCTAACAAGATTTTAAAAAACCTCACTGTATTATTATCTTAGTCTCAAAAAGAGTAAAAACAATACTTTTTAGGGTCAAATTTCAAAAATTTTCGTGGAGGTGAACCCCCAGACCCCCCTGCAAAACTTAGACGTCTGTTAACAGTGTTAGCCCCTTGGAAATTTTGCCACTTACAAGAAGCGGTTCCCTTCGGGTGTTTCCCACAAAGGGATTCAAAATTATATAAAAACACTAGTTTAAAGGGGAAAATGTCAAAAAATTTCTTGGGACCCCCATCCTTCACATTTTCTTGAAACATAAACTGAAA
This sequence comes from Tetragnatha montana, assembly GCA_963680715.1. NCBI lineage: Eukaryota > Metazoa > Arthropoda > Arachnida > Araneae > Tetragnathidae > Tetragnatha > Tetragnatha montana. The sequence goes on from OY796680.1 coordinate 25,009,524, forward strand.
TAGGGGGGGGCAATAAATCCATATGCACAGGGCGGCAAAAACCCTAAATACGGGCCTGATAGAATATAAATACATTGCCTTCCTTCAAAAAATTCTTAAATAACGTAACATTATGAATAAAATTTTCAGATCATTTTCAGCGCCCAAAAAAAGGGATAAAAAATAGTAGTAGATTCTGGCAACCCAGTTCTTCAAGTTGAATTGCTTACCAAAAAGTGGCATTGGCAACACCAAATTTTGCCAAAAATGATGCTCTGGCCATGGCTAGGAGACCATCGGATCTGTTTACTTTTGAACAATTATAAGTTCATTTTAAGCAAAATAATCAAAAGCAGCAGCAAGGTTTTGAACCTGGGACTTTTGGATTACTAGCCCATAGTGGCCAACATTTGAAAACATAAATTAGGGAAATAGTTCTCAAAAATTGGGGATATTTTCACACACATTAGGAAGATTTTCACGGCATCTAATTTTGGTAGAAATACAGTACTTCTCTAAGACTTGGAGTAAAAACAAATTTAAAAAATAATATTATAAAGATTCTCACAACAGAAATGTTACTTAAACTTTTATATATTAAGTTTCACAATTAAACATTGCACTAAACAGCTTGCACTTAAGTCCTCGGAAGAAAACTAAGTTTTGATTTTATTGCAACTTTGATTAGAATTAACATTCTTTTGATGGTTTTTGGACTTTAATTGGGTTAAAATATCGAAAATTGACGGGAAAATCCTCAAATTTGATTTATAATTTTTTCGGGATATCGGGAGATGACAGTGAAATTCGGGAGTCTCCCAAAATTGGGAGCGTTGGCCGCTATGGTAGTCACATATCCTACCACTGAGCCATCGGTACTGATGTCAGAGTTGTTCAATAATTTAATTTTAATGTTCCCAATACGTAATAGGCCGCCAATATATAAATATACAAAGTAATACGACGGTTGTCAAGACACTACCCCCCGGCCATATCAAAATTTTCTTCTGGTGGGAATTTAGGCTCAGCCAACCCCCATTTTTTATTATCCCACTTCTACCACTAATTAAAGTTGGTGAGATTTGTGCCCAATCCTAAAAGTATCAATTAATATAAAATAAAAATCTCAACCAGCAGAGTTGTGTTAGTGTAATATGTGAAACATCTTAGGGTTCAATTCCGTTAGAGTCCCCGCTAAATATCGCCCGGTTCGTTTAGACAACAAAAAGTAGAAATATTCATAAATAATTTCAAACTCCTAAATTAAAATGTTTAATTAGATCAATAACTATTCAGTTTATTAATAAAAGTCAGAAAAATTTGTTGATATTTGGATATGTTTTGCGACTTGGATATTGGTGATATTTAGTGGGGACTCTAACGGAATTGTACCCATCTTAGTAAAATCTAATTAAACTTTGGTTGACCTAACTGCTCCCCTCTTGACAAAAGGGTCTAATAATCAGCAATTTGTTTTCATGGTCTCAAAAATTGAATGGCATGTCTAAGTTTCATTTAACTATTATAGTTCAGAAGCCAAAACAAAAAATGAGAATAAAAAAACTTGGCCTAAAATTTAAGAACAAGTCTTTAACTATTTTTTTGAAGTATCCCTCCAACTTGCTTAATGTACTTATTTAAATAATTGGATTGAATAATATTTATTTAGTGCACTATTAACCAAGACTCTGTTAAACAAAAAAGCGCTTAAAACCAATTTATTTACGATTCACAAACGTAAACAAACTGAACACAAGACCTTTCCCGGGCTTTTCGGAAAAGCCCGCGGAGTCATTCAACTCATCGTATTAAAAGCTAGTTCAAATGTAATCAGTTCAAACTAAATTATTCTCCTTAATTTTTCTTTAGAAACCAGAAGGTCACTAGAATAAAACGGAAATAACGACGGAATATCTCGTATCCTCTTAAAAAACACTATAAATCAAAAAAAATTTAAAAAGTTGTTAAGCCTACCTGTTTCAAACGTTTCACTAAATCTTTTTTGCTTCCACTCTTAGAGAGACCTCGCTTCTCTAATTCCTGTTTTAAATCAACAACTCTTAAATTCCCAAGGGCTTTGCCATCTAGTAAAACTCCCCCTTCATCTTCCATAGCAAATATTCATAAAATTTAGGGTTAAAGATGTAAATAAACAAAAACAAGTTTGCGTAACGCAAACCAAAAGTTTACAACAGCGTTGCGATGATACCATACGTTACACTTGTATACAAAATGCTGATTGGTTAAAAACCATTGTGATTTCAGTTTCCATTTCAGAAAGATAAATACCACTCTTTTAATATCTCCGGGATATAAAATATAAAACTTAAATAAATATCATTCTAAATTCCAGTTTTGATTAGAAAAAACATTTTTTTATTTCTTATCCCAAAATTACTCCCATATGGACGGTTAACCGATGTAAACAACAACAAACAGTCCGACATTTTTAACTCTAGTGATAGTTCCGGTGTATCCCTCCGCTTATGTTTTCTATGGGAAAAAGGCGTAAACAGGCTCATTTCCTCAAACAATTTTTGATTAAAGTACAGTTTTAAATGTTTTCCAAATAGTATCATCCATAGGATAATGATGAGCTTAGTAATTTCGTTCAGCTTTCTATCCATCAACTTAATCACAAAAAATATTATTAGATTAACTTTAATACGAATGGGTTGCTAGATTTTACGATTTTCGCTCAATTTGGCGGTATTTACGTTTTGTTTCTGTACTTTCGTTACACGAGTTTTTTGGTTATTTAGTTGATATCTTGATTATTTAACTTGAAATATATGCTCATAGATGTAAAATATCTAGTAAATATCTTAGTATATATCCAAAAAATAAGTTTTTACATATGTAAATAATAAACACTGGCGCACATTGGCGGTTGCTGGCGCTCTGAAAAGATGCCAAAGTGTAACCCGGAAGTGCTTAAAGACTCATTTTCACTACCGCCCTCTATACTGAGTTTGATGGCTGCTAACCATCCATACCGCTTTGATTACTCCTCTATCATATTGAGAGTAGTTGTCAAATTGGGTGCGAAGTGGGAACTGTCAAAGACGTAAACAGAACCGGTTTCCACTAGCTCCACTGGGAGAACGGGTGTTTCAAAGGGCAATAACTCGCCAACTGCGGTTCTACGTAGGAAACCTGTAATAGGCCTTTATCGCTCTTTTTACTTATATTGGCGAAATGAAGGAAGTTGGGTTTTTTTTGGTAGGGATGGGTATGTGAATGAAATTCTCCGGGATCGCTGCCGGGAATTGCCGCGACCCCGCTCGTTACCGAATTCATTCGATAAAACGTATCAACTTTTAAAAATAATTTAAATTTTATAATTTTAATAGGAACTAATATTTTGACAGTCAGATAGTACAAACTTGTACTATTAATTAAACGCAGTGAATTAAAATTTTGAATTTTTTGTTAAAAAGTAATACAGAATTAAGGCTACTTAGGGTAATATTTATTAACCAACATTTACTATTCTATAAGTTATGCAATTTTCCTTATTTAATTTCAAATTATTAAATAGTTGATTTTTAAATAGCATATGGCTTTAGTGTAAAAGCATTATTTTCTAATTCTCGACCAAATATATATTAACCGCGCAGCTATTTTATAAATTTACAGGGAAGATTACTTGAGGTTCAGGCATGATTTTTAAGGATAAGTATTTTTCAGGCATTAGTTTTACTAATAAAAAATCAGGATTTTAATAAAAATTTGATGTGTAGGTATTTAATGTCAGGTAAGGTTTTTTGCAAACATTTTATTACAAGTATTATATGAATTTCAATACTATGCCAATTTTGTTTGTGTTCATTTGATTATAAATTAATTTATTTAAAGTAAGATTTTAGCACTACAGAAAAAAAAAAAACATTTTCTTTCTTACAGTGCTAAACAAAAGTAGAAGTATTTAATGAAACATTCCTAGCTTCCTGTTAACTAGGAAATATAGTATTGATAAATAAATTGCAGTCAAAGCATAGTCAAAGTAAATTTATATTTTTAAACATTCTTTTGAAAAATACAAAATTAAAACAATTACTGGTTAAATTATTTTTTATTTTATGAAACCCTACTGATTAAATCAATTACTGACGCTGTTAATTATCCTAAATTAATTTATTTCCATCTGCATTTACAACTTTATCCTGGAAATTTGTGCATGGCTGTGTTAAATAAAATGCATATGTTCTTTAGTTTCTCCTAATATTGTAACTTCTCAAATCATTAAACAAGGTTTTTTTAGTCTATAAAGCTTCTATTGTCACATGGTTTTTATAAGTCAAGAATCTTGTTTTATTTTGAAACGGTGGCACATCTCTTCAGTATATCTACTTCTCATAAATTGTTTTGTTATTTTAAAAGCTATCTCATACTTTTAGAAAATATTTAACCAGTTTAAAATTTTCTTTCAGAATTTAAGTAAGCAGATATGCTAAACTCATTTTAACAGTATAAATTTCCAGAAACTGCCTTATGGTTATGAATTTTTTCTTAAAATTTATTTTGGGTTTGAATGCAGGAATATTGGTAGTGATTTCAATTTAATAATATCGATCTGATATAATTTTGCCTTATAAAAGCATGTTTTATTTGATGCTGATATTTGTATAACTATAATCAAATAAGCGAATCAATCAGAGAGATGGGGTTTAGAAGCGGTTAAGGGGAAGTAAAGACCCAAAAAAATTTCAAGTAGTGCAATTTAGTGTTTGCTTTTCACTGTGCAATACTTAAATTTGGCCTCAGCAAAAAAACATTTTTCATTTGTAGAAAGAATAAATTAAAATGTTTTTTCTTGAAGGGGGCCAAGAAAGACAACAAACAACTGCTCTAAATATAAATTCAGTTTATTTTTTAACTTATAACCTGAACTCTATACTCTATAGAACTTCATGCTGCGTTTCTCCGCTCCACAAAATAATATTAATTTCATTCACTATAATTTGCAATCTATAAATTATAAATGAAAGTTTGAAGAAATACCCAAAACAATTGTGCCTTATATAATTACTTTATGAATTAGCACAGTGATTCACAATCGGTGGTTCGTGGAACAAATTTGGGGTGGCCATGGAATGTTTTACATTGATTTAAACAGGGTTCCCACAGGCCCAGAATATCTGGAATTATAAGTGAAAATTACTTATTTTTACTAAAAATAGAAATTTCGTACATAACACCTAGAAAAGGACCAGTTTTAATGTTGGCATCATATTTTTCACCATTGGCAAAGAAAAATGAATAGTGTATATTATTTTTAAAAGAGCAAGGAATATACAAAAAATTGCCCTTGATAGCTTTTTTTGCAACCGAAAAACTACGAAACTAACCTGTAAAAGTTACAGATCTTAAAGTGAATTTTTTGTGAAGTGAAGGATTTTTGAAGAATGTTAAGTGCTTTGTTAAAATACTTAAAAGCTTTAACCAAATTACCGTTTTGTTTCTCCTTAATTTTAGACCCAATGTGTGCTAAAGTATCCGAAATAGAAAAATAACCCCTTTTTAACAATCAGATGTTATTTGGACTGCATCTTTATTGTATTTTCAACAAACTATTAATATTTTAAAAATATTTTACACCATATCTCCATTTCTTTTTAACTAATTCACTTACAAATATGCATCTTGATTTTATGTGGAATTAAAAAATTTTACTTACTCTTCAGTTAATTAAATTTTGATATGACCCAAATTAAAAATAATAATTTGTTTACCTTAAATGGAAAAATTGAATACCTACTTATACGACCGAATTGCGGGAAGGGGAAGTCTCCTCGTCTCCTTCAAGAGTCGTCCAGGCACGCCTTACGAAGCACACCATTGGTCAAGGTGTCACATTATGTTACCACCACTCTTCACTTCTATAGAAAATTTATGGCACCAGAGGAACTAGCGAAAAAATTTAGTGCGGCCTTTAAGACAAATCTTTATCCAGTTTTTTTTTTAATTTAAACTAGCTGATTGATATACCCGGCCTTGCACGGGGGAGTAAAAGCTTTAAACATGAAAAGTTTGAATAAATTCCATGTTTTTTTTTTTTTTTTTTTTTTTTTAATTAGAGGTATTGAAAACCATCCGTGTAAAGCATTTCCTACACAATCACCCCAAAATCCGTATGAAAAAAGTATTTTTCCAAAAACTGCTTAAAATGCCCCCATTTAGTCATGGTAAATCATATCTTCAGGATTTTAATTAACATTTTTAGTAAACTTTTTTAACTTTTTCCAGGTCCGTAGGCATCAAATAGAAGCGTACTGTAGATTTCCAGAACCAAATGACAAAAAAGATTGGTGCCACATGCCACATGAAATGGTCACCAAACTTAATTTCCATTTAGTGTTATAACATGAAATAAAAATATCAGCACAAATAGAAAACACAAAAATTAAGCAAAATTTAGTACTAATCTTATTCTTTAACTGAATTCAATAATTAAATTAGAAAGCAAAGATATGTGAAAATAAGAAAACTGCGAGGTCCAAAACAATGAGGTCGAAAGCTTTATGTTATATGTGTCACGAAAAAATCATATTTCTGCTGTGAATAGATTTTGCTTAGGGCGAACTCGCAGCAGAAAAAAAAAATATTTACGACTTTGAAATTAAATAACAGGAGACATAATTATCTCATTTATAAGCTTTTGGAACGAAAATGACCCTCATACATTTGTCTACTAATATTCAAAATTTTATAATAGTGGAGAGTGGGACACCTCGGGACACTTTTTACTAAATTATTTTTCTAATTTATTTATACCGTTATATTTATTCAAACACAGCTAATATATTAGATATACTCTTTTGTGCATCTAATAAAAATTTTTTCGAGCAATTATCTCTTTTAGGAAATTCATAATAACAAATTTAAAAAACCTCTTTTAATGTCCCAAGGTGCCCCATAGACTGTTCCAAAAAAAAATTCTTTAGAAATTTAATACGCATACCCCCTCATTTTGTGCTTAATGGTAATTAAATATGGTGTTCAAAATTTGAAGAAAAAATATTAATATTAACAGACTGCTCAAGAGCATCGAAAAATCTCGTTTATGCGTTTTTCTCAAAAATAGCAAAACAAATTCCTTTTTGAAATTCAATATGCAAACCCTCTTATTTTGAGCCTAGAAGCATTATAAAAAGGTGTAAAAAATTTGAAGTACAAATATTAATATTAGCAGACTGCTCAAGGGCATCAAAAAATCACGTTTTTCAAGTTTTGGACTAATTTACAAAAAAAGTATCAAATAAGTAAAATATAAAAATTCTGTGCTTGTTAGATGTTAATATAAATTATATTAATTTTTTATACAGAATTAGTCATCAGTTTTAGTTAAAATTAATATTTTCATAGTTTTTAATCGCTTAACTTTAAGTATGAAAAGCATTGGAGATTGTTTTGAGCACAAAAGGACAATTTGTCATTTTTTGGACTTATTCCTTTTTTCAAACTGACGATTCAAATATGATAAAGCTGTGCTTAAGAATCTTAAATTGGTCAATCAAGGATAAAAACAATTTTTTTATCTTTTAATATGCCCCAAGGTGCTTTAATTGACACTTTGGATACTAAACTTAATTACTCTTTTAGGTTTAGCAAAAAAAATATTTTTCTCTTCTAAAATATTAATGGATACACATATTTTTATCTCAACATAAAAAATAAACCTCTATTATTAAAAAATTTCTTTTGAAACTACAAGTAATTGTAACTTTGCATCAAACAAAACAACAAAGCTGATGTAAATAATGACCCAGACGCACCAAAGATTCTAAAACACGTTGAAAAGTAGATTTTAGGATCATTTATTAGTACTACCGATGAGCACGAGTTCATAACTATAAAATTCAGAGGCGTAACTAGGCGTCGGCGACGTCGGCCCCCGCCGACGGCCTCGCACTTTAAAGGCCTCGCAAGAATTTGAACTATTTGATTCCATGTTTAACTACAAAGATATAATGTCTGTTCAATTACGTTTTTTCATGTCTTCATTTATCTGGAACCCGTGCGCGAGGCCTTTTGTGGAGCCCAGGTGCGAAGCTTTTTTTTTGGAGCTGAAGCGCGAGGCCTTTTTAGAGTCCAAGCTTGAGGCCTCTTTTAGTACATTATACAGGGGTACTTACAGCAGGGTATTCGAGCACCCCCCATAATTTTTGTGTGGATGCGCAGCACACTCCAGAAAATTTTCTCTCTAAACATTTTTTTAAATGAGCTCTTAAACAAAATAAATCCTCGCTTTCTTCAAAACAATCAAAAATCTAACTTCTAAACTGGGGTCAAAAACCATTACTTTAGTCTTTAAATTATACCCGAGAGGAAGGTTAAAGTTTCTAAAATATGAAAATTTGTAGAAAATGGATAGGTTTAAGGAGTAATGAGTAATTATCCCCCTAAAATGCAGTAGCTAAAAAATACACGGCCAATGGCTCAAAGAGATCAAATTTAGGGTCAAATTTCAAAAATTTTACTGGGGGAGAGCCCCTAGCCCCCTTCCAAAACTTCGGCGTCTGTTAACAGTGTTTTAATATTTATTGATAGTGACTATCATTTTTCAAAATGAAATTTAAATAATTCATAGTGAAGAAGAATAAGTAATAGTTTTTGAGGGTATCATGGCTTCCCAATTCAGGGCCATAATTTTGACATCAATTTTTATATTGTTTTCCCTTTGAAAATTCTGCAACTTATAAGGAGAAATCCTCTTCGGGTAAATTCCCCAAAAGGGTCTCAAAAGGAGTAAAAACAATACTTTTTAGGGGCAAATTTCAAAAATTTTCCTGGGGGAGAACCTCCAGACCCCCCTCAAAAACTTTTACCTTGAAAATTTTGCCGCTTACAAGAAGCGGCTCCCTTTGGGTGTTTCCCAAAATGATTTAAAAACACAAGCTTAAGGGGGGAAATTTCAAAAAAAATTCTGGAGAAGGACCCCCATCCCCCTTAGAAATTAAGACGTCTATTTAAAATGTTTTTTTCTCTTGAACATTATGGGGTTGACAAGGGGTTGTTCTCCAAAGTAATTTGAAAAACCAAAAGTAATTTTTTACCGGTTAAGTCACAGATTACCTGGACTAAGCTATTTATATTAATTTAGAAATGAATAAAAAGTAAAATAGCAAAAATCAGTTAAAATATTTATTACTGTAATTAATAGTTTAATTTTACGAGATTTGTGAGTAAAATTGCCATTAGCTCTCTGTTTATCCTAAATTACTAGATTTTATAATTAAATTAATTAAAATTTTAAATTAATCTTAAGGAAAATGAATTAAGTTGTTAATTAATTAAGCTATTAATACTATTTATTACAAAAAATGTCAATTATTTTACAATAATTCATTTTAAATCTTATATTAGGGCCTCGCAAACCAGTTTCGCCGACACTACTTGTGGTGCTAGGGACGCCACTGATAAAATTGCGTCTGAAAAGTGGAGTGCCCCAGCCCCACTCTCTCCTATTCAATTTAATAGTTTTTGCGTAAAAATGTTTCAAAAATGAATGTTCATTTATATAGTTATTATATATATATATATATATATATATATAACTCATCTTAGAATCTTTGAATTTAAACTAGATAAATAATGCAAACTTGAAGCAGCGCCAATGCTGCATGCAACAAGAGCATGAATATAATTAAGGCAAAATAAATTTTTATAATTAAAATAACCACTCAAATGAGCCAGAAACAAAACCCACAACAATTAATAAAAATTAATAAAGTCCACCATACCTCTGTCACTTCTATGTTCTTCTTATTCTCTTCTTCTTCTTATGTTCGTTCACTTTATGATTATGGTATGTTGTTTTTGATGTTCAAATTAATTATGGGATTTGATTTTCATGTATATGTTAAGGGTCGTTTGGGTACCATGGTTGGTTGGAATTTTGTATGTATGTACTCTCCAACAACCAACAGAAAACGACCCGTCCACCATGCTTCTGTTTGGTACCCCTGATGAAGTGACAGAGGTATGGTGGACTTTATTAATTTTTATTAATTGTTGTGGGTTTTGTTTCTGGCTCATTTGAGTGGTTATTTTAATTATAAAAATTTATTTTGCCTTAATTATATATATAATTAAGGCAAAATAAACTAAATGGACTTTATTAATTTTTATTAATTGTTGTGGGTTTTGTTTCTGGCTCATTTGAGTGGTTATTTTAATTATAAAAATTTATTTTGCCTTAATTATATTCATGCTCTTGTTGCATGCAGCATTGGCGCTGCTTCAAGTTTGCATTATTTATCTAGTTTAAATTCAAAGATTCTAAGATGAGTTTATATATATATATATATATATATATATATATATATATATAGTTATTATATTTATATTACAGTTATTAGGTCATATTTTTTCAATCAATTATAAAATCTTCCAATTATTTTCAATACCAATATTTTGTTTCACTTAAAGTTTAAACCCAAAGAGTATTTCACTTATTCCAGCAGATACCATAAGGCTAAAGTTAGACCCCAAAACGTGGGCTAAAATAACCCCATATAATACAAATTCATTAAAAGTGAGAACACGAAGTGAAACAAAATATTGGTATTGAAAATAATTGGAAGATTTTATAATTGATTGAAAAAATATGACCTAATAACTATTCATAACTTCCAAAGGCAAAATAAATTATTATACAAGTAGGTATGTTAAAGATTTAAATTATAGAGATTCTTTCTCTAAAAACAAAGTTTTGAATTAAAAAACTCTAAGGGCCATTTTCATCATACACTTACTTACATGTTACATTTCAGCATTAAAAAAAGTATTTTTTAAAACTATATAATTTCTTAATGAAGTTAACATAGGTGTTTCATTTATGTGAAAAGTATATGGAAAAGCAATTGATCATACACTTTTTCCTAAAATTAAGGGTAAAATGATACTCTAACACAAAACATCATGTCCCTGGTATCACACAAAACTGAAATAATGGACTTAAACTATTATAATCGGATGCATTTTTAAAGAACACACATTTGTATATCCTTCGTTTATCAATTTTAAACACAAGCAAAGGATAAATCAGTCAAAAATAAACATAAATAGCAAAAATAGAAAAGTAAATTAATATTAATAACTTTCCAAATCAGTGGCTCAGCAATAATCGATTCTCTTACTATAGATATAGTATTATGGATGTAACGGGAGTTGACATTTTAATAAAATAACAGAATAAAACATACTTGCGTAGTTGGAAACTGAAATAAAGCTCCATCGTATCTTTTTTATCAATATATAACTATATTTCTGGGCTTAAAATTCCCCAAAAAAGTTTATTTAATATTAAAAATTACCGTAACGGGAGTTGACATAAATAAAAACACCTTACCTTGACGACAGATTATTTCGCTAAAAACACGACAGTTTTCGCACCGAATAATAAAAAAACGGTTAAAAGATATTCTTAAGTAAATAAACAATAATCGTTTGAAATGTTTTTTTTTTTTTTTTTTCATTTTTTAAGCATAATTATTATTATATTTTTAAAATTAGTTCGAACGTAATGGGAGTTGACATAAATTGAGGGACAAAATATAAAAATATAAAACTCAAGAAATACATTTTTGCAATTATCATAACCTTTTAACAAAGATAATATGCTCACAGTTTTGATATTCATCGTATTTTCTTTCAAAAAATAAAATTAAATAACAAAAAACTTCTTCGAATTTCGTAAGGGAAAAAAAAGCGTTGGCCAATTTGGTATTTTTAAAGATCTTTATTAACATAATTTTACAGCTTTTTTTACTCATTAATAGAAACATTTAATTTAGCCTACTTACTTAAATCAAAGTTCAAACAGAAATGTTAATAATGATAAACTGTTTAAAAGTAAGTGCAAGAGTGATACTGTTGAAATGTTTTATAGTTTAGATCCAAAATCTAATTTTATGCTTAAAATTTAAGAAAAAAAAAGGGGTGACAATTTGGGATCCCGTTAGTTACCCATACAGGGTATATATGTTACGGGCAATGTGATAAATCCGGGCATTATTAATATTGCCCGGTCAATGTGATAAATTCAGTGAAATTTATGAATGAAATTTATCACTTTGCCCGCCTACACTTCGGGCATTATTAATAATGCCCGATTAATCACTTTGCCCTTAACATACATAACCATAATCATACAGGGTAAAAAGTAACAAAAAAGCTACTCTTAATACAAAACTTGGAAGTCATGGTAAAACAAACTGAATAAGATTTTAAATAAAAAGAGAACGGAAACTTTTTTTCCTAATCAACTAAGTAAACATACTGTAAGTTTAATAAAAAAAATTAAGATAATTTGTTTACAAAGATTTTTTTTTATTTTTTGTAAGTAACGGGATTTTACGCAGGTATAAATTATTGGTGGTATCAACAGTTTAAACTACAAGATTTTACTCTTTAACTGAAATATGCAGTTATTCTGGAATTAAGTAGTAAAAGTAAACTTACTGTTTCATTTTCTTTTCCTTTCTTTTTTCTGCACCACTTTTTGCTGTTTACTGTTTTGGAACAAACAAAAAATAGTTGTTTCTCATACAGACCGCTAGAGGCGTGCATCCTTCAACCTTTTTTCCCCCCGGAAACGTTCCAATGGAAAAGGTTCTCCCCTCCCCTCCATTTTCCCATTATTCCCCACATCGGTTTCCCATGAGTCGGTGTAATTCGAAGACAAACTTTATCGGTTGATTGACGGGTGACCCGAAACTGGACATTCTGGCGACGGTTGTGGATGGGGGTGAGGGTTGTAAAAATCAATCAACGTCACAGCCTACTCTTGAGCAAACATTTATCTTTATTTCGCATCAGTCACAAGTCACCCTTGGGGGTCCCGCTCGCGTATTCCCAAAAGTGCCCCCGAGTTAGGACCGCTTGGCGATGCGCCGGAGGAGAGGGGAATAACCTATGGGAATAACTCGCCATTCTGGGAAACTTTGGCGCAAATCCGTAGAGCTCAGAAAGCGGGAAGCGTAAACAAATAATCTGTCCACCGATTTTCATTACGCAGGTTTGAGTTAGTTTAAAAGTGTTCCTCTTGATATATAACTCTAAATATAGTTATAATACTTATAATATTACTTTATAATTTATTCATTTTTATAATGTCCACGTTGAAGAGCGGTTAAAAATTTTCTGGTAATTTTGCTCATATTGCGTAAAAAGAAATTTATGATACAGTCAATAATTTGTTCAAACAGACTTGTGTGTACATAGTGCTACGTTTTGCTCTTTAGCAAGTAATTGTTCAAATGGACTTTGCAAAACTTTATAAACAATCATTCAATTAATTTAATTTTAGTTTTTAATTAATTTAGTACTAAATCATTATAATGTTTTTACTAAACAAACATTACATATTATAATTATTTAGTTCTAATACTTGTTAAATATTTTAAAAAACAATAGTTTAAATTTTGAGTTGGTTTTGTTAATTTTTGTTTTCTTTCCTTTCTTTATTTTTAAGTCATATTTATAGTTCAAGGAATGAATGAATGGCGTAAAGTTCATCAGCTTAATTTATAAATTTAAATTTGGTAGTTTCTACATTAAAACCTTTTCCCAAATACTTGGTGTCTGATTTTACTAATTTGCAGTATGGTCAATGAGCTTAGTACATAAATACCAAATAATAAAGTTAAATATTTGTTCAATAAAATTTATTTTAAATTCTAAAGCACAGCCCTAAAAATGTAGTGAAAGTTGTTTGTAATTAAATACTGTGAGTGTGAGGACCCTGAACCCTGAAAGAATATTGTTATAAGCAAGTCATTGTTATACTGAAAAATACTATGAAATTGTATTATAAGCTTATACAATAAAGAATCTTTTTGTTTTCATTTTATATTATCTCTTATTTATTTGTGAAAAAACTAGTAAATTGGCATCCTTTAATTAATTAATACTCTTTAAATAGAAACTTTGTGATTTTAATCCTTTCCTTTGACAGAATTCAAGCACTACATAAGAAAAATTAGCCATTATTATAGATAGGTGGAGCCACATGAGTCCACACTTACTAGATTTGTTTACAAACACACTCCGACCACTCTCCTCCCGCACATCGCCAAGCGGCCCTAACTCGGGGGCACTTTTGGGAATACGCGTCCCGCTCACACATTGCACGCCTGAAACAAATTGCAACAGAAGTTTTCGTTCATCGGTTTTCAGTTGGAAATGAATGAGAATGACCTCATTAATGATATACAAATAATCAGACAATATCGGGTCAAATAAAATATATGTTTGATAATTAAAAAAATTGTTAACAATTTTTTTTCCAAAAATCAAATAACAGTGATTGTGACCTATGATAGCATTAATATACATGTATTTTTGCCTATTTTTCAATGCTAAATACGAATATTCAATTTCCAAATCCGAAGTCATAGCCAAAATAAATATATCATTCTTGAAATAAGCATGACGCTAGCCTGTATACTTAATAGTAAACATTTCAACCAAAAGTACATTTTTGACTATTTAATATTTATCCCTATTTTTATAAGATATTGAAACAAAACTTAATTGCCAATTCATTCATAAACTTAGTTTAATTCCTGAAATTTTAGAACCACTTTAGGATGGATTAAACAAATTCTAAAAAATGAGAAATTCTGGTCTAATGTGCCCCAGTGGAGCTTGAGGCACATTTGAACCACTTTCATAAATAGTACAAAATTCATTTTTACAAGCTACCAAATATATCGTACATTTAACTTCTTTACATTTGTAGCTATCAGTTAAGGTGGAAATTTTATTTTTAGGGTTTTTTTTGTTAAATTTTAAATTATTTACATTTTGAAACGTTTTAATGAATTTTTATTGTATTTTAAGTTTTTGTGTGGGGAAGGAATTATTAGGAGGGAATAATCAATGAATACATTGGCCATTAATAAAAACCAACGAGAAAAAAAATTTCAAAACATTTATTTTTATGAGTTTTTAAGATAGTGAAACAGCTAGCAACTCAACACCCATCAAGAAAAATTGTAGGATATCATCGTAATTAAATAAACGATATTTTGTTAATTATTTTCCTATCAGTCTTTTATTCTTGGTTCTTACCATACTTTTTATATCTAAACCTTATACAGTTATTATATTTACAATTACAGATAGCTTTACTTCTTAAATAAGATGAAAACATTGATTAAAATTTTACTGATTAAAAATATTAAATATCTAACAACCGGTTTCAAAAGAGCTAAAAGCGAATAAACAGGACAAATTACGAATAAACAGGACAAATATTAAAGACACTTAAAAATACTTAATAAGCACTTACATTTTTAAACAGAAAAACCATCCTTTTTAAATTTTATCCAAATTCTATCATATAAACTAAAACTAGAGAAATCCAAAAAGTTTGAATTTTTAAGTACATATTTTGGAATAATTTAACTAATTAAATTTAAAAAAACTACTTAAAATACTAGCATTTAGCGTGTAAAAATACGTTTGAAATAAAGAAGGGTAAAAATTTCATGCTTATAGATGAAATTGGGAAACGTAACTTTTTAGGACTTACTTTATTGATGTCACAATAGAACACAAGTCAAAATTTCTATTTATAACTTTCTTGATTGAATTTTCACAAGAATAAAACGAGAATTAGTTTACTTTACACCTTCCAAAGCAGGAAATTTGCAAACACCAAAGGCTATCTATTGGTAATTTTTCCGATTTTTAAATTTAATTTAACATATAGATATGTGGGTTGTTCTAATGTGCCGCCCTCTCCCCTATGTTTAAATGTATATCTTTAACAAACTATAAAAGTTTTAAAGATACATGTAATTGATGTTAGGGCGAATAAAAATTACTGTTGCTTTAAAAAAAACCCTTAATATATCTCTAGGGTTTTTTTTTTGTTACTTGGGTGCTTTTTTACCGCAATGTTTTGCCATTTTCTAAAATGAGATATTACTCGTTTTTATTAATGATTCCAACTCTACACTCATAGATAGTGGTCAGCCAAATCAAAATGTTACCATAGAAATCTCCATAGTCAATTAGATATTGTTTAGATGCAAGAACAGTAAAACGAAAATCTTTAAAAATATGGTTTTTACTGGTAGTCTGATTAACCAAACCTAAAAAGAGGATATTTTTCGAATGAACTCTCCGTAAGTATTTAAATAAAACACAGAGGTTCCAAACATGTTGAAAACTTAATTTAAAACCACGATGCTTCATTTGTTTTATAACAAACATAATGTGTTTACCCGTGGTTTACCCCTACAGAAACAATTAGAGGTACACTTAGCTACTTTTTAGTAGTTATGAAGAGAGAAAATGATTTTTTAAACATCATTTTAAAGTAAAACCCTTAACTCTATTGGCATACTTTAAAGTTTCTATCCCAAGAGGGAAATAAGATTGACGCATCAAAAAATGTTACTCTCTCTTTTATAAAAACATTTTCATGGCTTTTTGAAAGTGTGCATAAAAGAACATTCTTGTAAGAAATTCAAGTTATATCCTCCTTGAAGGGGAGCTCAAAATATATAAAAAGTTTTGCATTCGGATGTACTCCTCCTCCTGTGTGTTTATATTATATTGACAGAACAAGAGTTAAATACATTCAATTGTTTGCTACCTTTAACATTAAAGATTCGTCTTAGTATTTTTTTTTAAGAATAAATTATATTTTACCAGTTTATTTATTTATTTATTGAAAAACACACACTACAGATAAAATCAAATTACAGTGGTGATGAGAAAGAAAAACTTAATTGTATAAAACCCTTTCACATAACTTTTTAAAACACTAAAGGACTCGGAAAAAATATCTAGTTCATTACAATATGAATACTACAAATCTTATAAAATCTAGTGATAAGAAAGTTGGCCAGATAAAAATTTAAATAATGAAAAATGAACAATAATAGATAATAAATTATTACGTAAATTAAGATTTTTAACAGACAATTGAAATAAACATGAAGTATCTGAACAATCAAACGAACTATTTAGAATTTTATAAAAGAATAATAAGCAAGACAAATCTCTTCGAGATCTCAAAGATGGAATTTCAAAGAACTTAGAAAGACTACATGGAGAAATATCATGAGGATAATGCTTAGTTTTTTTATAAAAAAGATGGCGTAAGAAATTATTTTGAACTCTTTCAATACATATATTTTTGTTATTGTAAAAAGGATTCCAGATAATACATACTACAATGTATTCTAAAGTTGAGCGAATGAATGAAAAATAAAGAATTTTTAATGTTTGATCATTAGAAAAGTTAATTGTTTTACGTTAACACAATTGCGTTTATGTTACTTTAATTACGTTTACACAATTTATTATTCAAAATGAAGAGTTTTTCTTTATCCCGGGAAACCTCTAGCCCCTTTTTAAATAGTGTGAAGCTAATAATAATTTACAAGCACTTCAGACAGAAATTAATTTAATGATTACGAATCTTATCTTTCAAGAAGGGGTGCTGAAATGTAAAACGTTTATTTTTGTTTCTAGTTAATAAATCATGGTTTTGATCCCAAAATTCCTAATCCACCCCTTCAACATTTTCTTGTTGACGACGCTTTTTCATTTAACAATAAAACCTTATCAATGCTTTTCAATATTTTAAAAGTAATTTGATTTTTTAAATAGTTTTTTTTTTATTTAGTTGAAAGTTAAATACAGCATGCACCATGACAGGAGCCATACAACATGCATACACATCTGATTACAAAATATACACAACTTTAGTTTGCTATGATCCAGGGTTGGCCAAATTGAACACGATTGTTTTTTTAAACCCCACTCTTTGGAAAAAAAAAATTGGGGGGGTGGGAGGGGGGTTTCAAGAAAAATCCCAATTTTGCTCTTTCTTTGCTTGAACTTCAGATGCGTCGATGGGGATTTCATGTTGAGTTGTTGTCCTTTTTGCTTTAAAAACCATTTAACTCTTTACAAAATTGTTTTGGGGGAGGCTGCCATAACTTAATTTTTTTTTTTGATAAAACTCTTTTATAACAAGAATCTGGCTGTTTTAAATAACTCACCATATAAAAAACACCACTCTTTGAACTTTTATAAAACCGTGTTATAAATTTTTAAAAACACTACTTGACTAAAAAAAACCCATGCACAACTTAGATAAAACCCAACTAATTATCAAATAATTGAATGAACTTATAAAAAACACTTAGTTTTAAAACTACATTTAAAAACAATGAAATTTTAAGAATGACTGACATGTAAAAAAGCCACTCTCTGAATATTGATAAAACAGTTATAAATTTTAAAGAACTTGCTTGATTCTTAATAAACCAATGGATCTTTGAAAGAACCCACGTAGTTTTAAAATAAAATACTTGTGAAGAAACCGACTTAGTTTTTAAAATAAAACTTGGAAAAAAAAATACCCTGACTTATAAAAACTATCACACACACACACACACACTTAACCTTTAAATTGAAACTTGAAAATAACCCATTGAGTTTTGAAAACGACCCATGTGACCTATGAAAAACCAATTTTATTAATAAATTTGAAAAAACATACCAAAATTTTTAACAAACCATAGTACCTTTTAAAAAACACACCAATATTTCAAACAACCTATTTAGCTTTGAAAAAACCCATATAAATATGAAAATATTCATTTGACTTTTTAAACTATATCCATCCAACTTTTTAAAAAATACACATCTTTAACATTGTAAACCATTCATTTTGGGAAAATCCATTAAACATTGAAAAAAAAAAACAATTTTTCTGAAAAATCGAATTTTTCATGATTTTTTTCAGCGTTTTATTAAAAAAATCCGTAAAAAAAACCCAACGCACTTGGGTTGTTTCAATAAAACCCGGGTTTTTGCCAACACAGCTGTGTTCTGAAAAGATTTAAACGGCAATCAGCAGAAAGTAGCGTACTTAGGTCATATGCATAAAAAAAATATGTGTATCTAAAAATAAGAATTTAAGAGTAATAACAATAAGTACATACTTTTTCTATGGTCATTAATAAAAACTAAAAACTATAAAAACTCATTTGGACTCATTACTTTCTGACCTCTTCTATACAGGTTATATTACTTAAATATTATAAAAAATAATTGCCACTAGTATACAATTAATTACATAAAATAATATAAGGCATAAATATAGCATTGTGTTGTTAGGGCACCTTTACAACACAAAATGAGCAAATGTCTCTAAAATTAGATCTAATAAGCATTTTTTAGCGTAATATTTATATTCAGCACATCAAATTCATTCCGGATCGAGTACTTTCATCTCAGAAGCTATTTCATTGTTGTCCAGCATTAGTTTACAATGGATTAGATAAAAAATGCCATGCTTCGTGTATTACATAAAAATTGCTCTACAACTCATCTGAAAGTAACCAAAACTCCTAAACCAATTTAAAAAAAAAAAAAGATGCTGATTCACTTTTTATCTTGGATTTTTTTTATCAGTGTATAAGAAAAACTAGGTTAAAAAAGAAAAGTGAGGATTTTTTTACTCAATATAATAATTGTTCATAATAAATATCCGATCAGCATGACATTTCTAAATCGTGTTTGATGTAAGAAAACTATGGCGTTTTTTATTTTAAAACAACATTTTTTAAAAGTCTACTCCCAAGGTATTTTTAAGGAGAAGAAATTGTACTACACATGAAACGTTTCCGGTTTCCACTTTTCCTGACGTGCCTTGGGGTGAACTTTCCCCCCTGCCTCTTTCTCTCCCCTCTCTAGATTAGGGATAATTGGGACGGAAAGAGCGCAATAAATTTTCTTCACTGCTTCCTTCCCCCTCAGCTTGTTTGTATGTTCGCGTTGGTGGTAACATAATGTGACACCTTGACCAATGGAGAATCTCGTAAGGCGTGGCTCGATGGTGCTGTACAACAATCCCATCAGGGAAGGGGGTAGGGAACTCATATCCTTGGCTGAATCAAAGCAATGAAGTTTTGAATTTACATTTTTTTTAAAAACTTAATTACTTTAAAATTTAGAAGATTTTAAAAACTTGCACAAAAAGTCAAAACGTAGGAAAAAGAGGATACATAACATTAGAATAACCCCCAAGAGTTAATATAAATTTTCAAAAAATAGGTAGCTGCATTAGTACCACCTTTTAGCTGAATTTTCAGATTATTCGTCCCATTTTGAACAGAGAAAATAAAGTGTTTCTTCTCATTTTATTTTTGTAAAAATACATTAATAGTTTCAAAAAATAGAATTGCAATATTTAATAAACTAAATTAAAAACAAAATATGTGTGTTCCAATTTCAATTATAAATAAGTTTTTTGCACTTAAACGTTGCGTTAGTAAATGAGACACATTTTGGCAGTTCAAATGTGGTTGCTGTTTACCTTTCTTGATTATGCATTCATTTTTAGTCTTTAAAAGTGTTGTAATAGTTTCAAACATTAAGTAGTTTCATAATCAAATATTTAATTCTAAGGTCAATGGTTTTAGGGGAAGATTATGTGTGCATGTGTTTTAATTCCTCTGCTGGTTGTAAGATAATTCATTCAATATTAGTAAAGTTTCACACTACGTTCTTCTCCGAAATAATAAATATATTAGTAGTTCTTTACTTATCTTTATAAATCTATTAAAAAGAATAATTGATTTATCCCCGAAATAGGTTTTAGAAAGCCTATTGGTTAATATATGATTAACTCACAAGGGGTAATTATTTTTTTCGGGAGGGAGCCAAATATTCTCTAAAGATTTTTACCCGTAATTAGATTAGATTTTACGAGAGAAAAGAGGACTTTTTTGGGCCCCTTAATCCTTATATCTTAAAAAATAAAAGCGTAAAAACAGGCTTTCCGATTCTGAAAAACATTTGACACTAACTTTGCCTTAACACCAAAATAGTAGCTAAAATTGACGAATGTGAAATGATATTTCAGGAAACTCAAAATCTTTAACCTTAACCATATTATGCAAATTACTTTTAAAGATTAAATAAAAGTTGTTAATGCTATGCAATGCACTTCAGTTAAATATTTTCAGTTTAGCATAAAACTAGGGAATGTTATTTACATTCTGATAAAGATAATAAATTGTTATTTAATAGCTTGACAATCTTGCACTTTCAAAGGTAAAAAATAGGGTTTATAGGGGGAGATGAGCTTAATTTCTTTTA
Source organism: Tetragnatha montana (assembly GCA_963680715.1). Taxonomy (NCBI): domain Eukaryota; kingdom Metazoa; phylum Arthropoda; class Arachnida; order Araneae; family Tetragnathidae; genus Tetragnatha; species Tetragnatha montana. Next base: position 25,030,644 of record OY796680.1, read on the forward strand.
ATATTTTTATTACTTAAAAGGGGGTCATGTTACTAACTACAAGTATGTAATTTGCAATGTGAATTACTAATTAATTACATGTAGTGTTTTTAATGTGGAATCAGCTTTAAATTAAATTAACCAGATCCACGAGACCATACACTCCCAGAAAATCTAAAAACAACTGAGGATCATACACAAACTATATTTTGAGATTTAATTGTGTGAAGGCTAATTGGAATGCTCTCCGAACTGATCCAGCCTCATATTTGTTTGCCTGCTTTCGAAAACATTCATGAATATTCGTTGATTTAAATCACTATTGATGTAGTCAGTTTAAGTGGTTTGAAAACCTCTTTGACTAGGGGTTTCTGTTTTGTAGTTAGTTCTAGGGATGAAATATTAACAGTCAACATTTTCTTTAGATTTTAGATGGAGCACTTTTCAGCACATAATAAAAAAAAAAACAGTAATTATAGATTTCACTTAAAATTACTTTTAGTCTCGAAACCTAATCCTACCCTGCTTTTAAAATGAAATACTAATGTAATTACAGTCAGCATAGTGATTTTTTAGTAGTGATTCAAATGTACTTAAACATACCTTGGACAGGTAGCGGTATGTCGATCATTTACTGAAAAATGTCTGATGACCATGTTCAGTTAACCCCAGTCCAATTTTAAGTACATAATACTATTTTATCTGAAACAATACACTTAAGAAATAATATAAGATTCATTGTAAACAGAATCGGTATTTAAACTGTAACTTAGAAACCAAACTTTAAAAAATTGATGGGTGAAATGAGTCAGTTTTTAACCTATATTATCTCAAATTGATGTTGTAGGTTTTGTAACAGATCTAAGAAACAACCTATCTATACACCTAAGAAATGAAATGTGTTTCAGCACCAAAAAAAAGCAGAGTTTTTCAAGTAGTGATTTAGACTTAAAGAGCACTTGGAAAGTTAACAAGTTAGGAATCCTCCTCATAATGTGATAATTCCTTTTAAACATAAGACAACTTCTGTAAAAAAAGAACATAATGATTAGTGGAATCGCCGGAGTATTCTCGTTCCTTCACCCCACCACATACTGCTTTTATCTACAGTCAAGGTCAAACTGCTGCAATCCTCCCCTCCCACAGGGGGTGGGGGGGGATGGGAATCCACACAGCCAACTGTCTCCATCCTTCCCTTATCTCCCTTTTCATGGCAGATGACAAAATCACAATGAAACCTGACTTTTCTTCTCTGCTATAATATTTCGTTTAGATTATTTGAAAATGGATAATTGAATTCTAACTTGCATGGGGATAAAATCCATTTAAAATAAATATTGTAGAGAATTTTATGATTCAAATATTAAGAGTTATTTATGAGCTGTATATGTATTATGTTACGGACAATGTGATCAATCGGGCAAATTCAATGGAATTTATCACTTTGCCCGCCTCCCTATTTCGGGCATTATTAATAATGCCCGATTAATCACTTTACCCGTAACATCTATAGAAATGAAAACAATTATCACTCTATAAAGTACTTGGAACTTCTTTCAACAAGGTAAGTATACTTACAAACATACATTTTTATTCCCATGACTTAAGTGCTTAAAGGAAGGTAGTAGTAATCAGTAATAAGTATTAATACATCAGAATAATGCAATAGTTAGGTTGATTGAAGGAGCAGGTAAAGCCAATATAATATAATATATTACATTTTAAGTTTTTATAACCAAATCTAGTAGCAACTTTCATGTGTTTTTATTCAAATATTTAGGTTATTTTTTTTAAAAATAATCCGATACTTACACGTTATTCTTGGCTGACTGTGACTGTTACATCTTGGAAAAAAACTAAAAAACATGTGTGATTGATGCCACAGAGAGTGGTCATGGTCATCAAACACAAGTATTTTTTAGTAAAAGTCTGAAAGGGAAAAAGTTTCATGTGAATTTACAATACAATAATTTAAATTTAAAATGAATGTGAGCACAAGTGGGGATGGGGAAAATGTACAGAAAATTTCTAAGCCCTTTTAAGCTTGCCTCAATAAGTAGTTTAGTTATGAAGCATCCCAAGCGACATTGGACTGCATATATAGAAAAGTTTTTCATCCAGTTAAGGAAGTGAATATGTTTTATTTGAGAAGTGAATTAACACAGCTGATACTTGTATAATTCTTAGCTGACTGTGGCTGGTACTTCTTAAAAAACTAAAAAACAATTCTGATTGATGCCACTGGGAATGGCCATGGTCACCAAACAGAAATATTTTTTAGTAAAAAGTCTGAAAAGAAAAATAAATAAATAATGCTACTAATTAATTTCTTTAAATTGTGGAAGTTTAACATTTTGATTTATATCAAGCAACCCTGATTTTTTCACCATTAAAAATTGTTATAAAAAATCAGAAAAGTTTTTGATCTGGTTGAGAAGTGAATTAACACAACAAAAGCTTCTGAGATTTCTATAATAAAGAACGGAAACAAATAAAAACTACCCTTCATAAACCATAATTAAACTCCAGAAAAAATAACTAAGTTAAAAAGGCCAATTTACAAATTCTACTAAAATCACTGACAAAATGTAGAGTGTCTAATGTGGAAGATTTTTAGCACTATAATACTATGTAGATTTAGAATTTTGATCATGATATTAAAAGTCAGAAACTAGATAAAATACTCCATTGCATTCATATGTACTATAGGTAGCAAATCAAACAAATAAAAATAATTTAGCTGCCTCAATTATGAAAATTTACCATTGGAAAGAGTCTCATAAGTCAAGGACATTCACACAAAACTAGAAAGATGAAAAAAATCTTCGTTGGAATTGGAAAAAGTTTGAAACATCGCAACCCCATCATTAGCTTTTTTGAAAGAGACTGAAGAATTTTACCCAAGAAAGTAGATAATTTTTGTAGCACATTTACTTTAGGCTTGCTTAAAGGAAATGATTCTTTTATTAATACTTAAACAAATCAAATACGGTTTGAATATAGACTAACTACATAATTCACATTAGATTAACTGCAGTATCATATGACTTAATACTAGTAAGAGAGAGAGATGGCACATATTTACTTATATGTAGATTTATTTTTTTTGTGGGAGGAATATATGCGAAAAATGTGTTTACAGTCAGTGTTAAAATCGATCAACATAAAACAAATTTCGTCTTTTACCTTCATATTAAAAGCTAATGGTTACGCCAAACAAAAATCGTTTCCAAGCCCTATGCATTTTATATAGCTTAAATTTAATACTAACAGTATTTCTAGAGACATTAATTTTAAGATTAGAGGTCCCGCCATAAAAAAAATTAATAATACGCTAGTAAGTTTTTAATTTTGATAAGAACAGAAGTTAATACCCTTTTAAAAATTTATTGGTTATTAATACTAAGTCGACTCCGCTTAATGTGATCACTTTTGTCCAAGAGAAGAATTATAACAATATCCGATTGATAATAAGCGATTTGATATTAGAAAGTTTCAAACAGTGTAACTCACAACTATGTAGACCTAATTGAAGTATTTAAAACAATTCCTTAGTTTGTATTTTGTAAATTATGCATCCTTAAAGAAAAATGAGAGTGGAACATATATGAATAATAAATTAATGACTCATTTTGTATGTTTATGCATTAAAATTGGCCTTCAAACGGGAAAAAAGGATGTTTTAAGGGGATTTCACCAAATTTTGATGAAGCGAACATTAAGCGAAAATTTGATTACATTAAAAGGCGCATTGAACATTAAATTAGAGATAGAAGTGACCGGGACCAGTCATTTTTGAAAACATTAACCGTGATCACAATAAGCGGAATCGACTGTTACTTTTTTTATTGTTTTATAAGAATTTCTCGGGGAAAAAAAATAAAATGTGGAAATTTGAATGCCTATTAATAGGTTTATTTTATATCGGTGCAATAGAACCCAGATTATCCGAGTTAATCTGTCCACACATTACCACAAACCGGGTAACCGGCAGGTACCAAATAACTCAGTTAAAAAAAAGACTAAATATTTTAAGTAATACAGAAGTAATATAGATATTTAGTACGGCAGATGTTAAGAATAATCAAATACTCTCTCCAGTAACAAGTACCTCTATTCTTAGAAAAAGCCTTTAATGGTTATGTAGGTGCTTTTTTGCAGCTATGTTTCGTCAATTTTTAAAGAATAACATGATTCTAGAAATATTTGATAGCTCGGTTAAATGCGGAAACTCAGATGATAATTAAGGCTCGGATAATTGACGTTTTACTGTACTTCCAAAACTATTTTATACAATACATAACTTATTCTACCTCATAAATTAAACCAAATTAATACAACCATCTATTAGAAATCGTAGAATTTCCAATAAAACTTTTCAAAGAAACGTTTTTAAAAAAATAATACAAGAAAAAAGATGCAACATCTAGTGACCTCATGAATGCAATTAAAACGTTCAAAAGATAGATTTAACTAAATAATCAAATTAATTTCTTAAAACATAATCTTTCTCATAACTTTTTAAACCAAAAATATTAAAAATAGGATTTTTGTTATTGTTGCTCTAAAGAGAATAAATTTAATATAACGGTGAAATTTTGGGTGGGGGTAAAAAAATGCTTTTCTGAAATCCGCTTACTATACGAGTGGTGTGCATTATTGGTGAAATCTCTTCAATAAAACCAGCTTGGTACAACAATTTTATTCTGGTATTGACCAACACCCCGAAATGGAAAATCAACCAACCCCTAATTTAATAGTGGGATGTTAGTCAGAAGTGGTAGAAAATGGGTAAAAACTGTAATCGCATGGAACTGAAATTTTTTAAACGTTTTATTTATGCCTTTAGCTCAAAATTCACCTTAACCGCAATCGGATTTCGAAAGAACAGATACATACAGAATAAAAAAATAACGTTTCTGCATCTAGGGCTCGACCGGTGACATTTTTTTGCTGATGGGCCGATGCCGATTGTACGAGGATTTCCATCGGTATGCCGATGATCTTCAAAAGGCCGCTTGCCCATTTTTATAAATTTTTACTGAAATTGGTGGTTGCTATATAACAAAACAATTTATGTGTCTGCGGTCACTGTAACGAATTACAAATAACATTATTCCTTTGATAAAAATGATCGGGAGGTTCTACGTTTAATGTTTGATTTTTTAACATTTTTAAAAACTTAGAATGTAAATGATTTAAAAAAATTTCTATTCGAATAATTGAAATTATTACATGACATGACATGAAACATTAAAATGGAGAATTCTTATTATCCTCTCATTAAAGAGAAAATAGATTTAAAATTATTTTATAGATTGATTGAAGTAAGTATATTTCTTTATTTGATTTTGTTTCGAAGCTGGGGAGAGAGAAAATGTCTGTAGACAATAAAGCGACAGAATTTTCAAGGAAACAGTTTTGAAAAGGCGTCAAAATTGGGAGTGAGTGAGTTAAGGGTCCTTCAAAGAATTTTTTTTAAAACTTACTTCTTAGAATTAGTGTTTTATCTCAATTCCGAGACCCGTGGTTTAAACCCAAAGAGGGCAACTCCTTGTATGAGGCAGAATTTTTACGAGAAAAACAGTACAACAGATGTCATAATTCTGAGGAATTTCAATGGTTTGACATTTTTTGAAATTTTTGACCATTGAAATTAGTGTTTTAAGTCACTTAAAAACCCTTTGCTAACGCCTGAAGAGAATCGCTCTTTGTAAGTCGCAAAATTCGAACAGAAAACAAACAGTATAATGATGTTAACTTTCGTTAGATTTGGATATGTTCGTGGTATCAAGACTACCGCTTTGTCTAACTTTAAATACTCATTTTATGGAGTTAAATTGGAAAAATCAATAGTATTGCTTTCTTCAAAATTCAGATATTTTGTTTCCGGATGAGAAAAAAGAATTAGTCGGCATGGGAAACATCCGTTTTGGCACTAACAAGTGGAATTTCAACTTAAAGCTAAATTCTGAGGCAGAATCTCGCTTATTTTCGCCTTGGCGTAAATTTCTATAACCATTTAGATGTTTTTTTCAGGCCGATTTGCTTATCTTTGTAAAATTTAACATAGGCCGTCGATGACCATTTTTTATACAATTGGCGTCGACGCATCGGTAGAGTCCTTGTTTTTTTTGTTTATTTCCTAATTTTATAGCGCAGGAACTGTCATATCATATTATATCAAGCTGAAATATTTTACGTTCAGATTACTTGTCATTATAGGCTTATTAAGGTTTTCCAAATGAAGCGCTTTTTTGATAGAATAAGCAAACTGCAAGTCTGCGCAATTATTTGAATGAAACATACTTTTTACTAAACTTTAACAGGTTTTTTAATATTTAACTTTTTGTACGCTACTTTTTCAAACACTATTAGCATTTGTAACGCATGTTTTCATAGGTTTCTTTATTAAATCTAAAGAATTATTACGGATCAATTATTAGTAATTGTTTAATATAAGTCAAAAGTATCCCCATTAATTTTAAATTCATTCTCCAGTGATCTGGGCCCGGTGGACCGCACGCAGCTGGCGGGCGTATGGTATGTAGGACTGATTTAAACAATGATTTAAAACATTAATTCTATTACAAATACGTATTTATAAATACTAAATGTAGAATTAAATCTAATCATAATGATTTAAGCAAAACAAAAAATACGTGAGACATAAACCACAAAATATAAGCTATTTAAAGTCTACAGTACTAATACCTAAATATTAGTACACACAAACAGGGCAATTACAAGGGAGATATTAATGGAATTTATAAATTCGAAAAAAAAAAAAAAAACATTTGAAGCACAGAAATAATAAAATAGTGCACTCACCCTGCTATAACCCAAGCGCAGCGAAAAGAGCCGCAGCCGCTGACCGCGCGCACGATTGTTCAAAAATGATTAAATGAATGAAGCCATGCCATTGCGTCCAAACTGGACTTGAGAGGGTTGCTTTGGCGCTGGAAAAACCGAGCCAAACGTTTTAGTCAGCAACCCGCCAATATTCCGATACGCCAAATAGTTGGAGCCAACGTAGCCCTCTAGCGGAGAAACAGGGAAATAAAAGCAATAAATCAACTACCGACCTAGCACCGAACCCTAAACTTCATATTGAGAGTATTTTGCTAAAACTTGATTTCCATTAATTATTTGAAATGGTGTCGTATTACGAGGACAAAAACTATTCTGACAGGGAAAGGTATGCAGTCTTAAAAATTTTAAGATTATACAAAGCTTGGTGACCAATCAAATAAAAAAATATTTTAATTACATAGACTTGTGAAATTTATTTTATAAGAAAGAAATAATAAGCGATAAAGTTTTAATCAGCATTAACCCCAGTGTTTGCCTTAAAATCACAACTATGTAGTCCTAATTGAAGTATTTAAAACGATTACTTAGTATTTATTTTGCATTTATATCTTACAGAAAAATACGGGAGTGGAACATATACTATTATTAATAAATAAATGGCTCATTTTGAATGTTTATGTGTTAAAATTGGCCTTCAAACTGGAAAAAGGAGGTTTTTAGGGGATTCAACCAGATTTTGAGAACATTAAGCAATATAATGATCACATAAATAAAATATAAAATGATATATTTAATTATGCATTAAGTTAAATAGGAGTGAGACCACCTTATTTTGCTATTTGATAAAGTAATGGGGTAGGAACAGACAGGGCCCGAATTACAAGTTTGGGGGCCCAGGGAAAAAGGCCCATTTTGGGTTCCCAACATGTCTTAAAATAAAACTTAAATTTATTAAAGAATTATAAAATAATAAAATCAATCATCTTTATGAACCAAGTTTAAATACCGAGTAAAAATTGTTTGTTCAAAAGCTTTATAAGCTTAATACATTTATTTTTCACTTAGGTATTTCCAATTTTCTTATTTTTTAAGCATTTTGGGACCCCCTTTGAAATGGGGGCCCTGGGCAAGTGCCCTGAATGCCCTCCCAGAAATCTGGCTCTGGAAATGGAGACCAGAAGATGACGCCACCGCTGGGTCCCCACAAGCCCCAATTTTAGTTTTGTTTTTAGTGGCTCCTAAAAGGGCATATTTTTCCCTAATGCCTTAAAACGCCTTTTTGTTATTATTTAGTTTTGCTTTTTTTGTTAAATAAAGAAAAATTTTAATAAAAAAATCTAAAAAATTTGCAAATATGCGAACTTTTTCTTTTTTGATGCCTGAAAAGTGCTATTTTGATGTTCTAATATCTTCTCTCATATATTGAAGATTTCAACTTTTTTTGCACATTTATGATACTACATACATTTTCTCATTGAAATTTTTCTATCATTGTTTTGTTTTATCTCTTAGTTTTTAAAAGTTTTATTTTGCCGCTAGGGGCGCTGTAAGCCTTCTCAATGAATTCACAATGGTCACTTAAATAGAGGTACACCTTACTTCCATGACCCTAAGAGACATTGGTTCCATTTAAAAACCGTGAAATGGACTTTTGAAACACCCTGTTTCTTGAAAAAATAAAACCCCTTTCTAAAACGCCCTATAAAGGACCTAATTTTGGTTTTGATGGGAGAGTTGGAACTCTGCACTATGCTGGTGGTTCAAGTAAAGGGCACTAGATAGGTCTAAAAAATTATACTGCTCTCCATCAGGGCATAATGGTTGACCAGGTTAAATCAAGTACTATGTGTAAATGTAAACAGTTTATAAGGCAATTATTGGTATTAATTTTGCTTTGTTAATTATTTGAATTTTCTTATTGATTTTTTAATTGAAGAGGGAAACTAAAAAAATAATCTAGTTTTGTTTATTTGGTTGTCTCTTTAGAAAGAAAGTTGCATGTTATTATATTTATTAATTTAGTGACTCGGAAAGTTTTCTGGAAAATTTACAGTTTCAAAATTTTCTGAAAAACCCACATATCTGTAGACTGTAACCCAGAGATATTTCCAGGATTTTATAATTTACTCTTTTGGATATCCAATTTACCCACCCATATATTTCTTAAATTGTTTTTTAAGATTTTCTTCAGCATATAGTACTAAGCCAGACATGGGCAAACATTTTTAGGGGAGGGCCAGATAAAATAAAAAAATTATCTAGGCGGGCCAGAAACAAAAAATTTAATAAAACAAATTTTTATGAGTGATAGTTTTTAAAGTTGATTTTTACATCACACACAACTTATATTATATCTTACAATGGTAAAAAACTTGGAAAAAAGTTACAAAATTGATTGTTCTTTAGAAGAGAATGAAAGCGCATGTGACAGATGAAACTGTGATACTGAACTTCTAAAAGTTTTTCATAATCTGGTAGAAACTGGGATGAGCTGATTCGCAGCAGTGAAGCTAAATGGTAGTCTTATAAGGAACATTTTGTCCTATGTGTAATTGTAGTGGCTATTCAAAACCATGCCGCGGGCCGGATTGACTCGTCCGAAGGGCCGCATTTGGCCCGCGGGCCGTACTTAGCCCATGACTGTACTAAGCAATAGAAGTCAAGATATTTAACAATTAAAAATGAAAACATTTTCTTGTGAATTTTTCCCCACAATAAGCATATTTTTCACTTATACTACTGTGTTTAATGTTTTATTCAAACTTCAAATGTGTCCTCCTCTCCTACTTTACAGCTTTTTTCATAAAATGTTTTTATCTCATGATAAATATAGAATTGAGTTAATATTTTTGTTTATATTCTCAGGTGGATTTGCATTTACCCTGCATATATCAACAGTAAGAAAACCAATGCTGAAGGAAGACGTATAAAGAAAGAAAAGGTTAATTAAGTCTAGATTAATTATTTTGGAAAATCTAGTTAAGATATATGTGAATCGTTTAAGAACATTGTTTTTCTATGCCAAGAGCAAAAGGTATCATTTTTAAAGTTGATGAAAAGTTAAAACATTCAATAAACTTGTTGAAATATGATAAGAAAGTAAATCCATACCTGCCAACTTTGGGATTATGAAAAAAAGATTTTAAAACTCGAGATACCCCAGCATTTCTTATAGTAATAAGTCTACAAGGCTACCTACCATGCTTTAACTAAGTCAATAGGTAGCATAAATGGACATCTTTAAGTAAAAGGATCCAAGAAAAATATACATTTTTAACAAAATATGTATTTTTTAGTCCTTCCACATCCCTAACTCATGGCAATTTTGGAGTCTGGAAAAATTTTTTGAAAAAATTGTCCACACAGTTGAGTGGCAAATAGTAGTGTTCGGCACTAGTTAACTAGAATTAGTTGCAACTAGTAGTTAACTACCGATCAACTAGTAGTTTAACTACTTTTAGTTTAAAGTAGTTCAACTATTAGTTTAACTACTTTTTTAATCAACTACTAGTTAAAACTACTATCAAATTTTCAACTACTTGAAAAAAATCTTTATTTAAAATTTAAAAAGATATTTAAAATTTTTATCAAAGGTAGAGTATTCAAATACCATAACCAGAAATAAAGACCATTTTTGCTCAAAGTATAAACGTTTTTTGTGACATAGATAAGAAAGATGTATTAGAATTTTGCCAAAAAGTAGGTTATGAAATTAAATAGACTAGTTAACTACTTTGGGAAATAGTTAGCTACTAGTTGAAACTAGTCCCAGGAAAAAATAGTTAATTACTAGTTACAACTACAATTTCCCAGACTAGTTAGTAGTTAACTATTTTTTGACCACTAGTTGCCGAACACTAGCAAATAGTAATAAATTATGAAAGCTGTCAATAAAGATTCTGCATTGGTGACCGCTTTCTTATGCAATTCATTATTTTTTTACAAAGAGATCTGGCTATTCATTATTTCCAACAGCAGAACAACTGCTTTTAAGCTTTAATCAAGTCGGATTAATAACTGATGAGAAAATTTCTTCTAACTGGGCAAAAAACGGAAGAAATTGATTGAAAAACGGATGACGGAAGATTCTCATAAAAAAACCCCGGAAATCTTCCGGCTAAAACAGAAGAGTTGGCAGCTATGTAAATCAAACATTTATTAGCATATTTTTAACATGCCAATTAAACCTATTCTTTATATTTCCCTATGGCCCTAACGAAATCAAAGTCAGGAACATCAAAAGTAATGAAGACAGGGGTCAATCCAGTCGAAAATTGGGGCCCTTTTGCTGCCCCTTCACAAAATTCCACCTCCTAAAAATGGCCCATTCACACAAGTTCATAAAAACGACCCTTTCACAAAATTCAAATTAGCAAGAAAATGTTCACAAAATCTTGTTTATTTATAACCAAAAATATATTTTTTACGATTATTTGAAAAATTAAAATATAGTTTTGACTTCAGTTTTTCTCAAAAATGGGCATCAAAAAATAAAACCTGGATCGACCCCTGGAAGAGTTAAACAGGGCCTGTAATATAATTTTCAAAAAACAATGGTACTACCAGAAATTGTATCAGAATATTATTATTTCAGTGTGTAGAAAATCCCACCTGTCAAGAAATAAGAGATGTATTGGATGCTGCATCTTTTCAAATTGGTGTTGAGGTATTACCATGACTTTTCTTTATACTTTCTATGATTGCAATAAATATAAATCTAATGTAGTTGAAAAAAATGTGTCAAAACTTATATTATGTCTTTCAGAACAAGTTATACTCCAGAGAACAAAATAAAGACAGTGTCGTTTTTAGGGGACGAGTAAGGGTTCACTTTAAAAATGATGATGGAACATTGGTGAACCCAAAATACAAAACAAGTAAGAAGTAGATGTTGTTTTGCAACTTGTGTTTGTATTATTTTCAGTTATTGTAAATTTACTTGGAGTACCCCAGTTGGTAGGAATTTACCCTTCCATGCTTTTAAATTCATTTCTCATCAGTAGTATTTAAAACAATCATTCTCTAGAATGTTGGCCAATATTCAAGATTTTTTGAAGTATCCAGTCTTGCACCCAAGTTTCCATGGCAGATTGGCTAGCTTCTTGCATGTCAATGTATGCTCTACATTTGGCATGCTTCATTCTTAATTGAGTGCATATGATGCAAACCAAACAGTGTTCTTAATATAATAGTAATTCTGTGGGTTTTGTCAATTTTAAGGGAGATTTTATTGCACATTAACCCCCAATTTATGGATTTGTTATCTATATAATACTGGAATACTCATTGACTAGACATAGTTTTTTTATTTTCATTTAAGTCTTGGAAGAGAATTAACCTTTAATTTTTATGCATATTAAATTATTTTAGGTAAGAAACTTTAACTTTTTGTACAATGTTAAAATCCACTGGGTTTAAAATACTTTATTTTTAAAAACTCTCCCATTCATCACTCTTTTCTCAATGTGAACTTTCTTAGGTTTGCATTCTTTAATTTGATTCATAAATAGTTTAATTTTTTTTTGTACTACAGGAAATGATCTTTTGATGCATGTTGCCGAGATGATACCAAAACTGAAAAGTAGAACTGCAAGCAAAAGCAGCGAACAATCACAGAATGTGCAGGCTGCTAAGAAAGGAAACAAAAAGAAACGCCGTTAGATATAATAATTCAAAGCATGTGGTGTATTTAATTTTCGAATTACGAACCTTTGTAATAAATATATCAATACAAAATTAATTTCTTGTATTTTTGTTTTACAAGATTTTAACAATTTTAAAATATGTGCCTTTATTCATCTAGAAGTGTTTTATTTATAAATGTTAATTTATCCTAGCTCCTGGCCCTTTCTTTAGTTCTGGGAACAAAACTCCCTCTCAGTTTTAAAAAATTGGCTTTCTGATGATATGACTATAATTCCAAAGTCACTTTTCTTGTTTTGATAAGCTTTCGTTACTAATTTTGTCAAAACCTTTTCCTTCTCCCAATTCTCTCTCATATTGAGTAAAATTTCCATTAGTTTGCAAAGCTTTTTCAGCCTTGCCTGTGTCACTTGTTGTATTCTTTTTCATATAGTACGCTCATCTCCAGGGAAAATTACCTAGTCATTCCAAAAGATATTAGTACCCCCAACAACATACAACACAAATATACTTAATGTGGTGAAATTCCACATGCATAATCCAAACAAAAATTAAATCCTAACAAAGTATTTTATTCATCATAATCTACCGTAGAATTTCATCAAAATAGGTCTACTAGTGCAAATTTGTTGGGTGTATTCTGGGTACATTCTGGAGTGACTGTAGATAAGAATCAGGTTTCTTGCTCAGCATTGCATCTGTATTTCATGTGTCCTTTCAAGCAGACTTGGTCACATGAAAATAACTATCAGAACAAATATAAGATACAGTGCAACCACGACTTACTAGATATACTATACAGGCTAGCCGAGCTTTAAATAATGAAAGCTATTTGACAACTTTTCCCGCTTAGATCGCCACAAGTCCTACCCGGACCTGGAAAAAGTTGAAACCTTCCCCCGAACCTAATGTATTGCTCCTATGGAGCTGACAGGGGCTTCCCCCGAACCAGGTTCGTAGGTTCGGGCACTTTTTCCAGGTCCGGTCCTACCTATATCTACCAACCAATAGGATAACACTGACAAATAAGGAAAAATAAAGGCGTATTTTCATGACATAAACTTCTGATTGTTGGCCATAAGTGGCTGAGTTGAATTTTTGAGCCATTAAGCCCTGCCTTCAACTCTGTGGATTTGCTTTGACAGTTTGTCAAGTATTGCCATCTGTATTTTTAATGATTTCTGTATCTTGGCTAGCCTGTATAGTATATTACAACTTGGATAATTCGAAGCTGGAAGGGACTACTGAAAAACTTCAAATTAAAAAAAGTTCATCTCCTGCCCGTAATTCTAGATTCACTGAATGATTGAAAAGATTAATATATTTTTTGATTAATCAGCAACCTTTTCTAATCAGGAATCATTAAATTCTTGTTCTAAACATGTGGTTTACACAAAAACGTGCAAAATGTTCATTCTGAAACTCTATAGGACAAGACACAACACAATGTTCCTACTGCGATTCTTTTAATAATTTTATGGCAAAAAATTGTTACAATTTCAAAAATTTTTTAGAAAACGTTGAATTAAAGAAATTGAACTTCAAATTATTAAAGAGAGAAAGTACAAGGAATCAAGAAATAACTTCCAACTATCCAGGACTTCAAATTAAAGATGTTGAAGTTAAGCTATCCAAGTTGCACTGTATTTAAGCTTCAAGTCAAATTTAGTCATTTTGTGGAATTATAAATTAGGTTAAGTTTTTTTTGTGTTAAAATCTTTATTAATACAGTATAGTCATTATTTAATCTTACCAAAAGTATCATTAAGGATTCTTTATTTTTTATGTAAAATCTTCCCTATTTTTCTTTGTAAAGTTCTTCCAGACAAAAAAAAATAGATTTAATAGCAGCTCTAACCCCTTAAGCACCAAAGCTCCCATTTGAGACCATTTTAAAAATATTTTTTTCACTAAAAGCAAGTTAAGATACATGCTTATAATGTTATAAATTATGAAGGTATCTAGAACTATGGTCTAAAAACTATGGCCTTTTAAGTTTGTCTTTTCTTGCTAGGTGGTTAGTGTAACTCCAAACAAGCCAGGCCCTTTACTCCCTAGGGCTGGGGAGGTATAAAGTGAGAAAGCCAAACTGGTTACTCTCGTCAATAACTACCCCACCTCCCTTCTCGAAGATGCTTAAGCAGCTACTCAAATTTCCCAGATCCCTTCTCAAACTTTGATTTCCCAATTTCCTAGCGAAGAAGGACAGACATAATAGACTGGGAGCTTTATTAGAATACAAGTTGGGTAGTACTAAGAGCTGTAAGCTATCACTTACCAACTCCACTAATCTAATGCAGTTCTCTTACTATTATTTCGTAATGTGAACTTGCTTCACTTGCACATCAGAGTTTAATTTTGACAAGGGATAATGTTACTAAAGCCCTTGATAGCAAAGCTTAGGTAGCGCCATCTTTTGATCTTTCCGCTTTCGATTGGACGTTCAGTCACGCAAGTAAACAGCCGCCATTTTTGGGTTTTAAGCTCAGATCCAGTGCAATAAATTAGGAAGTTTAAAATCATTTAATTATATTTATCCTAATAAAGTTTTATGAAATTCTATTAGTAATGTTGTGCAAATTATGTATTGCATTTATTATGCTCACTTGTTAAATTAATCAACCCATATTGATTTTGTAACGTGATCAGGTCATTATTAAAACAACACAGTTTATATGGTGCAAGTTCACAACTGCTGATGGTTGGCGAGATTTGGCTTTTTAACGGCACTTTTACCATTGAATTAGGGTTGCTTTTATCGCTAAAAATTGACGCATCAGCAGTTCTAAACTTGCGCCGTTTTTATTACTCATTTTTTATTAACTTTAACACATATGTAGCAGATTTAATATGCATGTCGTGGCCTCAAAAAACTAATTCAAAATAACTTTAAAAATACATATTTAAAATAATATCCATCCACTATCTTAAAATTGTTTTCCATAATAAAGTTAAAGTTATAAAACAGTCTGAGTAATTATTATTTCTTTCAAAATAACCAACTTCTCTCAGTTACTTTCAAATTTTTAGTTATCTCCATTTTCTGATTGTTGCATTTCAACTCCTTTCCCTCATAGCGGACTTTAGGGGAGAGTAGCGCTTCTACCCAAAATGGCAGATGATTGAACTCATGTCGCTACTTAAGTAACGTAGCTTCACCCAGGGCTTTAAATGTCACAAACACCATACAAATCAAATTTAAAATATAATATGAATAAACAGAGACAAATAAAGAATCTGCTGATTTTGTCTTTCAAAATCAAAACAAAGTTTCAGAGATAGTGTGGAGTTGAGAATTATTTCACATATTTTCAAAATGCTTTGCTGTTTTAGTTAGGTACTTCTTTTGGCTAGATTTTACCATAGAAAAAAGTGGTATGAATGATGAAAGCAGTCATACAGTATGCTGCATTGCAGTAAGTGTTGCCCCTGTACACCCATTGTTCATAGTTTTATTCTTAAAGAAACAGAGAAGAAGCAACTTCATAATATAGTAAAAAACACATTTTATTTCAGTTCAAAAAGGAGGATAATGATAAGACAATTTTTCTTCATAATGCTAGACATTAAAGCTAAGCATTAACTCCCTGAAACAAAAAAAAAACACTTCAATAAACACACATATCAAAAATACTCTATGTATAATTATTTATTTGAAAATAAAAATTAATTGCAATTATAACTGCTCTAAGATTATTTTCTATTACAAGACAAAAAGATTTAATCAATACTGAGTAATTATCTATAATCACTTTTTGTTTCCTAAAATTACAGTTGCCAGAAAGATAACTTTTTCTGGGATGTTGAGGATATTACAATTTCTTAAAAGTGGTACAGGAATGCTCAGATGGCATGTCATGTTTCATTTCAAATCAAGCTTTGTCGATAAGTAACATCAACACTCGTATTTGAATGGGTCAGGTAAGTTTGCCCAAACGCTTAAATTCCCTATGCCCTTTTCCTGAAAACTTACTTGCCAGAAAGGTACATTTGCATGACACTCATTTAGCCAAAATAATTTCACAGATCCCTTATTTTTGAGCTTGGAAATATAACAGCTTATTTTTTATTTGCCCTGAGTATGATGTGATATTATTGTTAGGCTCTGCTAAAACATATCTTTAATAGCAGTTCAATTGGGAATGGTTTCCTAAAAAAGAATTCAAGTAAAACTTTTTACTTTGCGAAGTATTAGGATTGAAAATTGAGTGAAGGATTTTATATTAGTTTGAAATTAGTTATGCTAGGGCCATTACAAATCTCAGAAAGCAAGGCAAAATCAACAAATGCATATATTAATACAGGGCGCGAAATTTCCACTCGCCATTGGCGACCAAACATTTAAGGCTTGCGAGAAAGTTCTTTTCCCTGAAAAAAAAATGTTGAGTTTAAAATAAAAAATGTCCAAATCAAGGAACCTCAATCGAGCGGCTTGCCTCTCTCTCGATTTCCTTTTCCAATTTTCATTTTGTTTAGGTCTTCTTCAACTTGGTCCAACCATCTTAGTTTAGGTCTTTCTCGTTTCCTACTACTATATAGCTTTCCACTCGTAATTTTTTTGCTTTCCACTCAAGAGCGGCTCGCCTAAGTATTTTAAAATTAAGCGACCAGCGGTTAATGTTAAAGCTGAAGTTGTTGACATAGTAACATACTCCCAAAAAAAACATTTTGCTTCAGCCAAGCTTCAAGAAACAGGTGCTGAAAAGCTCAAGATGCCATCTGATATCGGGGAGCTTTGTTAATCCATTTTCAATTTTAAAAACTTAATTTAGTTTTTTTAGAACTTCTTTGTCAAGGGTAAAAAAACAAACAAATAAAACGTTTCAAACATAAAAAACACGTTTAAAACAAAAAAAAAAAAAAAAAACCCACATGTTTTTTGTTTTTATGAAAAAAAAAACATGTTTTTCCGACCCTGGATAAAACTAACAGAAACTTTTCATAGATGGCTAAGGGGATATGTAACAACTTCTAAGACCTGATATCAAATATAGTTAGTTTTATAATTTTTTGCAGCATATTTTAATTTTACATTACATTAATAATTCCACAAACCCTATTTTTTAAAATAATAATAAAAAAAAAAAGAATCCAAAGTAGTGGGAGTAAAAATTTTAGTCTGGCTAGTACCTTTATAACTAACTAGTACTAATAAACCACTTACAATTTACTCACTTGAAATTAGTTATGTTAGGGCCATTTAAAGAAATATATTTACAAATATCAGAAAGCAAGGCAAAATCGACAAATGCATATAATAATAAAAACCCACTTACAATTAGTTTAGCAACCGACCAATTAGAATCAATCTCAACTGGACCTTCTATTCTAGCTCCATCTTTTGTGACTATACCAATACTGAACTGAAAAATAAAAATATATTGAAATATAAATGAACCAAACATTGAAATTTTATTTAAAAAATAATATTAGTATTCATATACTTTTGGAAAAGATCGTGCATCTCTGTAGTACAAAACTCTAAGGCAATGCTTCATTAAGTCCAATGCTTCACTTTCAGTCATGTTTGGGTTCTTCTCAATTCTTTCTCTTAATAATGGCTAAAATATAAAAGAAAATCTATAAAATTATATCTGAAAATTGGAACTACTAAGATAGATGAAAATAAACTTGACTTAAAGTGATCACTTTTTAGCAAGATTAATAATAATATCTGATTAATAAGAAGAAGCAATAAGACAGGCATGTGATTGCTCCAGAAAGAAATTATCTGAAAATTTTTAGAAGTGTCTAGATGAGTTACAGTGCTATATATAGAAAATGATTTCAGGAGGGGGCCCCAATAAATCTGTCTGGGGGTCCCTTTTTTTGTGTGAAATTTTTAGGTAAGATTTGTATTTTGATAAACTTAATGTAAAAAAAGTTGTGAAAAAGAGAGTTCCAAATACAAAAGGGGGTCTGGGGGTCTTCCCCCAGAAAATTTTTGGAAATTTGACCCTAAAAAACAGGGTTTTAACTTGTTTTGAACATCTAGTCAGATTTTTTTTGAGGGGGGAAGTCTCCTGGCTGCCTCCTTATATATCTGACTAAAATCAACAAAAATGCGATCTAAGAGGTTTCACACTAGATAGGCTCCTCTGACAACGCAAAAGTTTTTTCTGCATCGCAATTACAACGAGAAGCCAACTTCGACTAGGCGCCTGAAAAACGGAACTTTCGCGAAAAATCGCCATTTTTCGACTTTTTCCGGAGAATCTGAAAGTTGTTTTTTCTACATCGCAATAGCAACACAGGAAGCCACCTTCCAACTTGGCGCCCGCGGCCGACCGAGAAACTCCGCACGCAAAACGAAACTTGCGCGAAAATCGCGATTTTTCCGACTTTTTCCGCGAATTAGTCATTTTTCTTGGAAAAAATCTGGAAAGTAAGGATTATTTAACAAAGGGATTATCTGAAAAAAAAAATTCAAATCAGTTCGCGGGCCGCAGGTTGTGTATCACAAATTGAGCGGAATATAAAATTTCAAAAAATCGGAATTCCGATAATCAATACCTCTAAAATTAGCGGATTTCCGCTAATTAGCGGAAAAATCACATGCCTGATAAGAGTGTTTTCAGGTGACGTCACGACCAGGTATTTTATTTTAACTGTTAACCTTTGTAGGGCTTTTAACTGTTGTTAAGGCGGTTGCTAAGTGACGAGGTATCTGTTGTTATGGTGATTGTTGGGTGTGGGGTCACGTGATTGCAAATGCTCCAATAGAAGAATTCCACGGCTAGCCATTTTCTGTAACTGTTACCTCTGTAGGGCAAAAAACTGTAACACTTCTGTTGCTAAGGCCGTTGTTAGGTCCGAGTCATGTGATTGAAAATGCTCTATAATAACAGTTCCAAATAGTGTAGCTAGTGTTAACCTTAAAATCCTAAAAATATACTATACTTGACAGCAACGTTTCTTGAACCCAATACGTCACAAACGGGGAAGGAGAAATCGGTAAACACAAAGCCTGTTGGGTTGCTAGGAGGAGTTTCGGTAGGCAAATCGTGATTGGAAAGCACTTTATATACATGGGCAGTGTTATTCCTAGGATTTTTTTGGAGGAGTAAAAATATTCCTTGACTTTTTAAGGAGTGAAATTGAATTATGAGGAGTGAAATATGGAAATAGCATAAACTACATATACAGAAATACGAAACTCCCAAAGCATCAGAACAATAAATGAAAAAAAAATGCTTGAAAATACAAAAAAGTATGATAATTAGTGTGCCGTGGCTTTTGGCAATTGGGTTTGGCCAGAAGTAAGGCAAAAATGTCTTCGCTGAGATCAGTTGGTGTTTTGAGTAGAAAAATCTTATTTGTTGATTTCGGTGGGACCACACGGTGCATTTTTTAAGCTTAACCTTTGTGAAAATTTCAAAGAGTAAAAGTACTCCTGGCTAGTTTTTTTTAAAAAAAGAGTATTTCCGATTTTCAAGGAGTGAAATACTCTCAGAGGAGTTAAAAATATCACTGTACATGGGTTTAACAAAATTATCATATTTTTAAATTGACGTTCTTCGTTTCACTCGAAATTCAGACACTGTGCTGAGAACTACTTTGTTAGTGACGTCATAGGGTCAACTTAAGTTGCTGTCTAGTATAATTAAATTATTTAAAATTATTTTTAGTATGTATCTTGTAACTTAAAAATTTTGGAAGAAAAAATACATAGGTAGTACAATTTAATTAGTGCTGATATATTAATCACTTCTCTTAGGTTGATTTAGCTATTTTATTTAACTTCAGGATATCGGCCAAAGTAAAAATTTTCAAATCCATGACTTTCCTTGACTATGGACCATATTCTTACATTACTATTTTAGAGCTAAATTTGAAATAATTTCCCTGAACTAAATTTTGATATAGACAGAAATAAAATGAATACAGGAATTTTGGAATAGAAAAGGTTCCTAATTTAAGATCCACATTTTTTTCCCTTAGTGGATCCCTGGGACTCAGGTTGAACTCTATGTTTAAATAAGCTTACAACTTTTGGCAATATTTCTAATCTTTAGTGACCAAATCAGCTTGGCAATATTTAAAGGGACAGTGAATGAAATTGAACTTCAGAGCAGTGCTACTGGTTTTCAGAGAAAAAAAGCAGCAGTAAAAATTTACCTTAAAAGTCTAAAAATGTCATTTTTTGTAGAGTATATGGACAAATTTTGATAACTTTAAACCAGTGGTTCCCAACTCAGAGAAGTCCTCAGACCACTAAGTTTAAAATTGGAACCTTCACCGATCACCCTGTACTTAAAATCCTTTACCCTCTCAAAATTGCAAGATGAAAGTTTATATTCCCTAATTAAGAGTGTAAATTCATACGATGCTATGAATTATAATTCTATTTTATAAAAAAATTTCAATCATATCTCTTGTTACGATAAAATTAAATCTTCAGACCGAGTTTTTTCAGTTTTTTCAGAGCTCTAAATTACATGTCAAATATTTATAGTACACAAAAGTATTGTTAATAATTAAGTTGTGACTATTATCTCCACAAATTACTCAGCTTAGAGCCAACGTCATGGATATATGATTCAATATTTTCTCGTTCAATTCGCAATTTGTAATTATTGAATTTTTTTGTGCTTCGCCGGGCTCCTTCACAGACCACCGGTTAGGAACCACTGCTTTAAGCTATGCGTGTTGATCACTTTAAATGATGTCGAATTTAATAACATTAACTGTGATAAAATGGACACATTGAAAACAAATATTAAAAATATACCTGTGCTAAATATGATCCAAATCCTGTAGCAATGGATGAACTTTCAAAAGCTGTTCCAATCTTATCAACAAGGCCTAAGTACCTAAAAAATTTTACATAGTATTATTCAATTGTGAAAAGAAACTTCTGTTCATAGAAATTGCAATTTTCTTAACAAGGTAACAGTGTTTTTAAATTATGTATTATGTAAAAAAAATTAATAAGCCAGGGTTTAAAATTTTGTTGGATGGACTATGACTGCATTTGAATGGGTGAAAAGCCAAGGGATACAAAGTGTACAATGCGTAAGAAGTTTATTATGAGGGTGTACAAAACACTGAAAAATTAACTTTCTCGAACTTACGGAAGTTTGATATTATGTGCTCTGGTTTAGGTTTATCACTGTAAGCTACATTTGTAATGCAAAGGAAGGTGAAACTTTTCATCAAGAACGCATATGGTAGGTAAAAAAAACCTAGGGTATTTTGCCAATTCACCTTCTATACAGAAGTTATGAAACATTATCACTTGTACCCCTTGGATATATAATATGTAAAGGACATATTATTTAAAGTTAATTATTGCTCTTTAGACAGAATCCCAGAAATCAATTCCTCTGAAATTATCAAAATTCCGATAATAATCAGAAAAATCAGATGTCTGAGTGAAACTCCCCACCCTACCAACAAACTACTGCTGATTGGTCCACAAGTTTAACCCAGGTCGGAACTCCATTCACAGAATTTTTATGAAGATGGAATTCCATCTCCAGGAGTAAAGAGCGGCACCCATATTTATAAATGTAAACTTCAGTAAGATATGATTTTGAACTATAAGAACAATTTTTAAACATACGGTTTTCCATCTTGCATGCCTCCAACAACAAAAACATTCCACAAAGGGTTCAAGTTTGATCTCCTAAAATATAAAAAAACAATAGGTGTTTAAACATAACAAATACAGTTTTATCATTTTTTAATTTGTTACAGGTTACAGATATAGTTTTGTTGAGTTTTAAAGTATGAATAAGCACGTCCACACAATCAGTCAGAATTTGTTTACCTGTTGTACATAATTCTAGTTAACCAGCAATGCAATGATTTTGGCTTTAAGCTGAAGCCATCATTTAAACACTCTTCTTCAATACTGAAATACAATTAAGAGAATTAAAGGGGAAAAACTGAAAACAAACATTTGAAAGATAATTTACAATCAGACAAAATGTTTAACCATTGGTGACAAGAAACATGTTAAATTTAGGACACATAAGTGCCCAACCTTCAGCTTCAGACAAATATTTGATATCATAACAAAAATTTGAATATTTTAACAAATTGTGTTTATATTGGGGTATTCCCAACAAGATCATATTTTAATGATTATAATATTCATAACCTAAATATATTGTTAAAATATCTACAAAAAGTTTTTACTTACATTTGTTGTTCGACAACTGAACTCACATACTGAAAATCTGCAAAATCACCACCAGCACCCATTATAATTTGATCATTGACTTTCTTTACTCGATCACAGTTAAAGAAGCGTGCCATTGATCCATAAGATCCTAGTGTATCTGCACAAATCATCACTCCCCCATCAAAAACAATACCGATGACAGATGTTGAAGTAATGATGGGACGTCTAAAAGGGAAATTTCACACAATGAATATTAAAAACATTGAATTTAAACTTAGAACATATGTGTGTATAAGTATAGGGGAGAGGGGGATACTTGAGTCACTTTTTACAGTTTAATTTTTTTACAATTTATTATACTATTAGTATATACACGGCAAAAAGAAATACGATGTCTGAAAGTTTGATATTTTTTCTCTAAAAAAAAGGGGTAAATTACTCTTATTTGGCTTTAGTAGGTATCCCCATGAGGGAGGATACATGAGCCATGAAGGAGGAATGCTGGAAACAACTCTAAATAAAAATTTATATGAATTGTAAATTCTTAAATTTGAGCTATTTAGCTAGAGAATTTACAATTCATATTTCAAGGCAAGAGACATTTTTGAGCTGAGGTTACATGCATATAGAGTTGTAAAATTCTCGGTAATAATATTCTCGAGAATTCCAAGAGGAGAATTTTCGAGATTATTCTCCTAGAAGCTACTAAAACAATTTTTCTTTTTAAAATTTATAGTTATAGATTATAGATATATAGGTATAGATTAACATCAAAATTAGAAGAATATTAATGATTATACATATACAGTGAGAAGTTGTCATACATAAAAGAAAATAAAATTAAACTGAAAAGTGTTTTAAAATCACTATTAAATATGAAAGACACAGCATGTTTGAAAATTAAATCCAGAGTAAGTAGGTTGTATTCTATTAACTAAAAATTTTCCAACTATCAAATAGCATTTTTGAAGTAAATTATGTACTACTTATATTGTGTTCCTAAAATAATTAAATCTTCAAATTTTCATTCACTAAAGTATAATTTTAAGTGCATCTAATCATTTTTTCTTTATGAGAATATTCTCATTAAGATTCCGCAAAATAATTTCCAGAAATTATTAGTTTTAAAAAAAAGTTTAGACAAACTATTCATTCATAAAGTATAAAGTAAATTAATTAAACTGCATCTATAATAGCTACTCTGTAATTAAGAGTTCTTTGAGAATATTCTCGGAATAAATAATTTTCTCTGTAAAACAAATATTAAAAAATTATTTCAAACATTTTTCTCAACAGATAATTCTAATGTGATATCCCCTTCTTTTAAGAATATTCTCCTAACTTTACAAAGTTCTATCAAAATTAGCTAAAAAGGTGCTTTAGTTTTTGAAAACTATTGGTAGTATTACCTTTGCTTTCATCAACTACACAAAAATAATTTAGATTCCTCTTTTAATTGTATGAGTATTTTTCCCAGTAAAACTTGCTTCTAATATTTAAAAAAAAGTATTTTTTATACAAAGAAATGTACTACTTATTTAAAAAATAATCTCGCGAAGTAATGAAATTACAGTTCAGAGAATATTTTCTGCACAAAAGGTGACTTTTTAATGGTAAGTTTCATCAGTTATTATTTTCAGGTTTTAAACACAAATACTACATGAACATTTCTTATTATCAAAAATTTCTACATTTATCAGTCAAAAAATAGAATATTCTCAAAATTTTTGCTTAAAAATCTACAGAAAAGAAAGAAATACTAATAAGAAAAAATAAAAAAGGTATAAAGTCCACAAAAATTTATGGATTATTTAGTAATTATTGAACTTAAATCATCAAATCAATCAACTTCTGTCCAGGCCAAGTGGCCCATCAGGCGGTGCCCATCTCTGTTTCATTAGCCTTTGGGCCTGGGGTGCTAATTACTTAGCTTGTGTCCAGATCGAGTGGCTAGCCCGACGCTGATTGAACTTAAAGTAATCATGAAAACTTAAACAATTTCTGCACCCCTGAGATACACTAAAGATCGAGTGTTTTCAATATTCTTCATCATGCATTTATATCCCCCATGGCTAGAATTATAACAAATATTTCTCCCACCAAAACAAGAGCTGTTTATAAAACATGCAAACAGTTCAATATTTGAAATAATACAGCGTGTAAATAATATGCACAACTCAGAGCAATGCTTTTGTCCCCATTGGACATAGTTACAATATACTTGCAGAATACGAGAGCAGAGCACATTCTTAGATCATTTAAGTCATTCCATTCACAATCGCCAGACTTTGCAATATATCGCTTCACGGGACAGATTCCATAATCGAGGTTTTCGTTAAATTTGGCGAGATCTGATCTTTCCAAGCTACTACCAATACTAGATCTAAATCCCTGGTTATCACCCAAATTTGGCGAAAACCTCGATTACGGAATATTACCCTCGCTTCACTAGTCTTACACTCTATCTATGACTATACAAACCATTAAGTAGGAAATATCCTGAGGCACAGGAATGGGCGGATTTAGGTGGAGGACCCAGGGAGGTGGGAAAGCTGTCCCTTAGGACCCAGGAAATATGATTTTGATTTACCATTACAAAAATAGGAAAACTTCTCACACTGTTGGGAAGACATTGCCCCCTTCCTATGGACACTGTCGGTGCTATATTACAACTGGGTGCCACTCTTCTTGGCAACCTTTTCAGCACTACTATTGGCATCATAATCCACTACACAGTATATCCGTTGGGTTGCTAGAAAATAAATCGCCCTAGTTGGCAACGCCAAAAAAAAAAGTGGCACCCTGTTGTAGTATGAAACCCATATGTTTAGTAGTATCTTTTTAGGAATAATTCATCATTGTAAGATGTCTGACATTAACTTCTTTTTACTGGAAACAATAAAAAATTGTATAAACACGTACGAAATGAGCTCTAATAATAAATATGTCAAACGCTTAAAATTTTAAGCAATCTTTCTGCAGTATATATTCGTAAGTAATTAATTAAAACACTTATATAGCCTACTTATAGTTTCAAGTACGCGACATTAAATCAACACTAATGAATGCAACGAAATAAGAGTTCTAATACAAACATACGTGGTTCGTTTGAATATACCCTCCTCAGCAGCGAAATTCCAGGGTGAAGTTTGAGAAAACGGAAGCATGTTGTCAATATTTTTATCAAAAATAGCTGACGAGCAGCTTCCATGATTGAAGTACTTAGATATATCCATTTTATGGCTAATATGAATTGGTAAACAACAGTTCTCTTTCCCTTTCGATCGAATCGAAAATAAAGACAAAATTTTCAAGTCATTGGAGCCGGTAAAGTTGAGTTGCAAGTATTTGCTGATGAAACAGGAATTATGTCAAAGAACGCTCTGCAGTTACGTCTGGACAAAAACTTGTAGTCCTTGTCAAGTCAATCCCCATCTCTCATCTCATTGGCCTAATGAATTAAGTGTATGACGCGCTTTCTTTTCTTTGAAAACTTCAACGAATCATTGAGCAGATGAAAATTGCTTGGCAAGGACTACAGAAACTTTTCTCCATGGAGTAGCCAGGGGATACCAAGGGACATATGAATGCCCCAAGATTCCCTCTCGAAATTGAAATTTCGCTCTTATTTATCTGTTAAAAAATCCAACCATTTTTAACACAATCCCTCCCTTATGTTACAAAGTGTCTGATGTCTTTCTTCCAGTTTATGTGGACCCCACCTTATATGCTTAACCCCCGAGGACAAGTGCAGGGCCTGTGAAACTCTAATTTTTAATAAAAAATTCTGAAATTCCGTGTATTTACCTAAAAGGTTCCCACCTATCACCTCCTAAAGTTTAAATAGAGTGGGTATGTTATTTTCCAAGTTAGGTTGTTGTTTTTATTGAAATGCTTCAAAAATTGGGAAGATTTGCGCGAGTTATAACCAAAGAGATGTCCAAAAGTAACTAGTATCAATAATTTTTCTTGCAAAAAAAGGAAATTTAAGGTAAACAGCACTAAATCAACTGCGGAAATCAGCCCCCCTTTGAAGATAAGATAATCTCTGACACTTCCTCCTGAGTGCTTTTAAAAATAGTCTAATATTAGATATTAATTAAAAGCAGTCAACTTAAAAATGAGTTAGTATTATGCACTTTGAAAGATTAAATTTTATGATTAATGACGATTAAATGAACATTTAGAACGGAAAACGGTGTGTAGGGCCTGAGGCCCTGCGTGCGTGCCCATGTAACAGAAAGTAGCGCGTGTCCTACCGGGTTAAAGTTAGTTTTTCTTGTGGATTTTCAATGTGTATGTCAAAATTCTTAAACCCCCTCTCTCTCTTGTCACAGAATAATAAACCCCTCCCTCCCCTCGAGGGGGCTGTCCATGAATGGTGTCATGCTTAGATCTAAGCATGACACCATTCATGGACAGCCCCTAAGAATTATATGCATGAATTAAAAATTACATGCTTAAGATAATTTGGATCTCATAAGTTTTCATTCTCAGTAAACACAATACCTAAATGTCCCTACTCAAGACAATATTTTGTTAAATTGCAAAACTAAAAATGGAAGTACAGAATATTAATATAATTCACCAAGTCTGCTACCTCAGTTGGCTTAATTAAATCCCATAAATATACAACTATGTTCAGAAGCAAAAAATCTAGTAATGTAGAGTAGTCAAACTTCTTGAAACACACTACATTACTAGATTTTTTGCTTCTGAACATAGTTGTATATTTATGGGATTTAATTAAGCCAACTGAGGTAGCAGACTTTGTGAATTATATTAATATTCTGTACTTCCATTTTTAGTTTTGCAATTTAACAAAATATTGTCTCGAGTAGGGACATTTAGGTATTGTGTTTACTGAGAATGAAAACTTATGAGATCCAAATTATCTTAAGCATGTAATTTTTAATTCATGCATATAATTCTTAGGGGCTGTCCATTTGCAAATGCCATCACTGGAGGATAAAAACAACGTTGCTAAGGCCGTTGTTAGGTAAAGTCATGTGATTGAAAATGCTCTATAAAAGCACAGTGGATATTTTTAACATCTTAGTCTGCAAACAAATTCAAATAACCATGTTCTAGTTCATAAATACTTTTTTTTTGTTGCAGAAATCAGATGTGACATCAAATATTTTTCTGTCACAATTTTCTTGTAAACTATGCAGTGTGAAGGAAGTCATAGTTCTCTGGACAAATTTTATATACTTTCAGCACAGAATTTGGGTGTGCAGAGTTTGGAAGGACTAGTTGAAACACCTTCTGTATGTCTAGGACAAAATAGAAGATAAGGAATTTGCAGCAAAGTACAACATTAAAATATTTAACAAAAATACAACACTGTATTTTTAAAAAACTTTATTTACATTTCCTTCTTCATAAAACCTAAATTATTTTCATTACTAGCTGATCACATTTGTATTGATCAGTTTTAACAAAAACATTTGACAACCAACAAACCAAAAACTGATCCGAAGAGGTACATTTGAACTTGCTGTTTAATAATAAAACAACATTTCTACATAGACAGAAAAATCAAAATGTTAATGAATGACAGAACTTGAGATTCTCTAGACTAAAAGATGGAATTCAGAAGTAAATAAAATATTTCAGCAAGATAAAATTCAATGATATTGAATTTAACTACTTTTAATTTTAATTTGGCATAGCTTTAACTAAAAAATATTTATAGTACTACTGCGAAAATTGAATATTTGTTAGCTAAACAAATTTGTTAATACTTTTTAAACCTTTGTTTTTGTTTGATTCCAGATTAAGTTAAATTTAAAAATTGCAACAAGATAAAATTAGGAGAAAAATATTTTATATATTCAGTGAATATTTGAAGTGATTTATATAATTTTAATACAAAAACATATATAGCCAAAAGGAAACATAAAATGTAACATAATTTTAAAAATCAACAGCTTGCACATTGTTACCACTGTACCAAAAACACAAATCTGCTTTTTTTAAACATTTTTATTGTAGATCATTTCGAAATGTCTAAGTGATGCCAGTGAGGACAATTGTAAGTTTAGTCTTGCAATCTTTAATTGTGTTTTTCTCAAAACTAGGAAAAAACAGATTGTTGTTTTTGGCAGGGCAGGAAAGACATAATAACCACCAGTAATTTTTAAATAAATGCCCCCCCCCCCAAATTTAGGGTTTAGAGGTTACATACACTCACTCTGCTTATGGTAGAATGGGGAAAAAATGTGAGAAATTATATTGTAAGGTTAAGAACTGAGGCAGTAAGAGAAGTTTTAGTAAGAAATCTGAGATCATGGATGAAAGAAAGAAAAATTTTTTGATGAGGGAATTGTAGTAACCCACTTTTGTTGGAAATTATGTTTCTTTTATCTTTTAATTACCAGTGTGTGTAATTTTTTGTCTTAAAGGAAATCCCTATAGCAGATTTCTGTTTCTAGAAGAAAAACTTTTACACTCTGGATATTTTCACTTTCAACTGACACCCATAACAATATGGCCAGAACACTCAAACATCAGTGATTATGTCTGTAAGGCTTTTGAGCATGTTTACTTTGCTTGAAGCATGTACCGAAACTTTTAAGCAAATACTAGCATGGCTAGCCATAATTTCTATGATATAGTGCTCTGACCATTTAGACCTTATCTAGGTGGTCTGTAGTCTAGCACCAACATTAAATATTGATGCAGGGTTCTCACTCAATTTCAGAAATAAAATTCCCTGACTTTTCCAGGTTAATCTTGAAGATTTTTTGGTAAAAAAACTAGCAATCCACTGTCAGTTTTATTTTTTACCAGAGGAATGTTTACCAGAGGTGGATTCAATTTCAGCAGTTTTCTCTTGCTTCTGAAGTAAGTCAACTGTCAATTTACTAAATTAAAATATGCTTTTGTGTTTCAGGTAAAAAAAGATGACATGAAAAAAATCCCACAATATTGACCAAAATGTCTTAACAATGTATTTATTTTGACCTTCAACTTGCAAATAGACCTATCAAAGTACCAGGACCCCAAGGGTATATGGAAAATTTTTAAAACATTGGACACTCTTTCATAATTGGTTTGCATACATAAAAACTAAACAAGATTTGATAACAGTAATTAATATAATAAAGCAAACTAATTTTATAAAACTTCAGAATCATTAAACACTAAACCATAAATAAGAGACACTCAATTTACAACTACAATTCTAAAATCTGATAATAGCTCTTTGTATTGTTTCATACTCAAATTCATACAGTAAATTAGTTGATAGTATGATGAAGCAAAGATAAATGTTGACTCAAGGTAAAGATTGAAAAAACAAGGCACCACATCCATAATGTACATAATATACAATTGGCACAGCTCACTCTGTAACAAGGAAAGAACTGGGTTCACATGGAAATTAGATCAATGAGATTGTTTTTTGGCTGTGTCATATGATCCGGAAAAAACTCTGTCAACTGGTCGAACAGCTGGCTCCGTCTCTTGAATGTTTCATCAATACTAAGGGGATCTATAATTAAAAATATTTTTCAGAAATTTTTGAATTTTTTTTTTACAGAGGTGGAAATAATTTAACATGCTAGGGGAAATGCGATAAATATGACCATAGCTTTTAGCTTCTGACTATTTAGGACTGAGTAAAAAAAGTACGTTAATTTATAGGTTAAGGGTCTGAGTGAAGCTTCAGAAAAACAGGCTATTTAACAGGGCAAATTAGAACATTTTTAAGATTAATTTCTAAAATATTTTCTGTCTGTTCACTAATAAGTGTGTGAAAAATAATTAATGAAATAACAGATATACTTTTTTAAAACTGACTGAATAGCATAGACTAATTTTCCCAACTCCTTCTTAATCTTTTCAACTTCTTAACTACCTCTTCTTAAAAACGACATGCAATAGATCAGTGGTCCCCCAACTTTTCTGTCCAGCAGGCCATCCTTTATATTAAGATAAAGGCCAGAACAGATACTAAATTTAAAAATGAATTTCCACTAACATTTTTCTAGTCCTTCAGCAGCTTCAAAAGAAGGGAACAAACATGTAAATGGGTCACATAAATCAGCTACACAGAGAACACATGGCACTCAGGCCATAGGTTGGGATCCAATGCAATAGCTAATTCATGCACAAAATTCATTCATCCAAAATTCATGCACAAATTCAAATCACTATCAATTTTAACACACAACAAATGGCATGAAAAGTTTTTTTTAGAGCAACTTCCTGTACCCTTTATAAGGCTATTTTACTAATAGCATTTATTCCACTATTTTCTTTTTACCACATTTTGATAGTCAAAAGTATCAGCTTTAAACAGTGCTTAAGAATAAATATTACCTTTCACTTCTTTTTCTACATCAAACAAATTGAAAGGAAGAAGTTGAAACTGTAAAAGAGAGATAAGATTTTAAGAATTTTTAAAATTTATGCAACTCTAAATATTACTAGACCACATTTTGAATAGTGGATTAAATATAGCTATTTTCTCTTAAAACTAAATCAAAATATCTCACTCAGTGAGAAAGGCATGCTATGACCAATATTAAAAGAAAAAAAAATATAAAAATATAATTAATTATAAAGTCTATATTCAAAGAACCCTATCAAATACTAACTTCCTTTGTTTCTGTTTTGTTCTTGTGATCCACAGTACTAGCAAGTTCAGTTTGTAAATATTGCAAGGCTGCTATTTGATCTTTGGAAGCTATTTCTAGGAATTTATGCTGACGAATGATGCGACAACACTGCCTTAACAGCATATCTTTAGTAGGACGATACAACTGAAAAGTAAATTAATTAACTAGGGAGTTATTTCCATCATTTAAGTAATTAAAAGTACAAGAAAAATTGTTAAATTTGAAAAGGATAATAGTTAACCTATTTTAGGTTTTTAAAACTATCCACAATACAGCCTCTACTACCTAACACAAAAATAAAGGCACTATTTTACATACAACTGAAAAGTAAATTAATTAACTAGTGAGTTATTTTCATCATTTAAGTAATTAAAAGTATAAGAAAAATTGTTAAATTTGAAAAGGATAATAGTTAACCTATTTTAGGTTTTTAAAACTATCCACAATACAGCCTCTAAACTAAAAAATAAGGGCACTATTTTTCCGATTCCCCAATAGCTTTTTAGACTTTGATATTTTTTATTAAATTAAATTACTAGTTTGATTTTAGCCCAAAAAACAGATGTCAGATTTCAGGTGTCAAGGTAGATTCAGTGGGTAGAGAACTTTTAAACACAAATTTGACACACTTAACAAACACTGCGTTTTTAATTTAAGCAAAAAAATAATGCTCCATATATCTAATGCAATATTTTTTTCAGGTAAAAGTAAAATTACTTATTTTTTTTTTGTTGTGTCTAAGATGAAATACAAAAACCAAGGATTCTGAGACTAGAATTTTAAATATGACCATGAGCATTGATGGCAATCTGTTTAATGCCTTTGTCATACAGATCCACAGCAAATGGCAATACCCCTATTTTCCTCAAATCCGCACTAATGGCTGGGCAGGCAAAAATGTGAGTCGGGGTTAGCTGTGTGTCAGGGCAGTTATCACAATTTCTATATACTCTAATGCCCTCTCTGTCCATTTTCATGCCCTTGTAATGGCCAGTTCGGAGTCTCACAATAGTTTTTGTGACAAGTCGATAAGTATCAATGTTGCAAAGCTGGTGTTTTATTGGGATCAATTTCTCTCTGAGTTTAAAATTTACTACTGCATTTGCGTCTAGTAAGGTAGCATTTTTAATGTTGTAATTATTGAGACCCCGGGCCACTTTGGTAAGGTTATCCGCCTTTTTGTTGCCTGCTATATTTACGTGGGCTGGTATCCACTGAAAAGTGCAAGATTTGTTTAGATTTTGAATTTTGTGAAGATGAGACTGGATTTTGCTGGTGATGAATGAGTCACCCTTCAAAAAAGCTTGGAGAGCAGCCTTTGAGTCACTAAAGACAACAAGACCCTCTGCTTGCTCAGAAGGAGGAAGGGCTAAATACATATTAAGAGCCTCAATGTTTGCTCGAAGTTCACATGTAAAATTTAAGGCGATGGTTCAAGCTCCGTATTTGCCTTGGTAGGTTGTGTCAATTGGAGCAGTTAAAAACACACTCCTGATCCTCCATTCCATTCTATAAATTCATTGTTAATTTTGGGGCTACATAATTTAAATTTTAATTTAATAAAAATTATCTATAAACTGAAAATGATTTTTGAAAGAATTAATGTTAGTAATTTTTTTCTAACTTCAAGTTTTAAAAGAAATTACCTCTTTACATATTGAAGAATGTACCAAAGTTTATTTTTGTTTATTTGCTTATGTGTTTTTCACAATATTTTCAAGAAAACGGAATCAAACGGGGTTAAGTTTTTACAAGGAAATAAAGTAATGAAACCATTATGTTTCCTGGTTAGGATGACCCACAGGTGTGTAAATAAGCAATGTTAGTACTGTTTACACATACCAAACCCTGGGTTACAAGCCAAGACTATTTAAAAATACGGTAAAACCTCTCTTGAGCGACCACCTTCCATTCTGAGAAAAATCGGTTAAGAGGGGTGATCCCTCAGAAGGGGATTGCTCTACATCTTAATCAAAACATTACCCAAACTATTAAAGGTAAAAAAAGTTCTATAACAATTGATTCCCACACATTATAAATACAAAGTATAGAATAAAATGTTGCAGGTTACACTCTATTAAAATGAGGAAATATTGCTAGTTTTCTGGGGGGAAAAGAGTTGAAACTATTGTTCTTGTTAATATCATTCTTTCTTAAAATCTTTGCATTAAAACATTAATGAAATAAATAAATTTATAACACAAAATTTTTGTATAATATTTTTAACAGACTCTGACTATGTATTTCTATGTAGCATTTGCAATTCAGGGTCTGACTAGATAAAATCCCTTTCCAATGCTATTAAAAGTAGACATGGAACTTACATGTAGAGACCAAAAGTCATCCAATCGCATTTTTGGTGAGTGAGACTTGCCCGGGTTTCCACCAAATAGGTAATGAATCTAATAAAACAATATATTCTCTTAAAGTTTTCCTCTAACTATGAAATGAAAGTGAGGAACACATTATAAAAAACAGGACATATAAAATGGAAACTACACACAATTTGAGTAACAAAGCTTTAAGTACTTACTTTATGGACATGGTCATAAACAAGCTGATGAGCAAACCTAGGGCAAGGTTCTAAGGGTTGATCTATTTGACTTGTACAACTCTCGGGTTCTCTATTCTCATTTTGGTATATACATGACCTAAAACACAGTTCCTTTTTAAATTTAACATCTTGTACAGAATTTTGTGATGTGATAGTAACCTACTACCAAAGCCGTTAACCTCACAGAGGATGAAAAAGAATGTACAAGAGCACTGATTTCTTTAAAAGCACTAAGGACAGACTTTCACAATCTCAACTGCTATTTGGGCTATATTACTTTTACCTAACTTGCCTTAAAACAATCTGGCTTAATCTTGGAAAAACAAACAATGATTGAAATTCAGTATTGTCTGTTTTAAAAAAAGAAAAGTAGAAAATTAAGCTTGTTCTTTTAGAATTTGTTTCCTTTTACATAATTTTTAAAACAAAAGCTCAAACTCTCTTGAGCTACATGAGTGAAAGACAGAAGAATTTCCAAGACAGAATCAAAAGAACTGAATAAAACTTTTTCATTTACACTAAGTTGTATTAACCCCTTCTAACTTGCAATTAGGTTTTCTCGTGCTCTTTTGTCTGAAAGAAAATCCCTAGGACGGTTTTCTATTCTAGACAGAAAAACTTTCACCCATGATTATATTATTTATATGACATAATATAACAGTGGCGTAGCTCTGGCTACGCACCTGTAATATAATAAAAAACTGCAAAAATGATAAGCGATTTCCCCTCATCATTTACTGAAATTGTTGCATGTTAGTAGTAATGCTTAGGTAATAAGTAGATATTTGTTTATTTAAAAGTGAAAGGGTTAATCTCAAGTTAGAGGCCAAGGGGGTGGTCACATCACTTCTCCTTAAATTTTAGCAAAGGGAGTCCTAAGTTTCGGCCTTAAAAAATTTAGGGACCTCTCCTTTCTATATTACAGGTTGCTGTCAACATGAGTAACCTAAATGACATCTGGTTTAAGTATAGTGGTACAAATATGTAAATAAATTTACCATTTGTTATGAGAGATATCATACACCCAAAAGGAGTTCTTAACATACTCTTCTCGTTTATCTTTGTTTGATCCCTATAATAAAGGCACAAATGAAATATTTATTAAAAAATTAGCTTCTTGAAAATCCCTATATCCAAAATGAAGAATAAATATGATGAAACATAAATAAAACAAAACTACTATACTTCCCCCAAATTTTTAGCCTCACTAACCTTTAGTATTACTATTAACCAAATACTGAAAGATATTTTTATTAAATTTAACTTAAACATGCAATACGCAAACAGTACAACCTCACCTCTTTTATTTAGACTAAATAGGACTAAAGGCAATCCAGAAAATTGAAAATCTGGGTAGTAAGCAAACTTTTTAAATAAACAGACTTACCATTTATTGGTTTTGTAACAAAAATACATAGAATAGTTTTAAAAGACATTAGAAAACTATAAAAATAATTTTTAACATCATTACTAACTAAAGAATTTCTCTACTGTCTTCTGTTTAAGGCGTCTACAAATCTGCCATATCAATAAAACAATTTCTAGAGATCTGGATAAGCAAAGTCTAGATAAGTAAGGTTTTACTGAACACTTAATAAATAAAATTACTCACTGAGAAGACATGAATTTCATTTAATTCGGGATCAATTGTGGCTCGTTGAGTGAAACCAGCAGGTGGAACTAAAAAAATATTTTGAGGTATTTGAAGTATTTTTATGCAATTTCCTAAACACACAGCTTCCAATGATTTGATCTACACATTATCAACTTTATGTTCCACAAATCTTAAACTAAAAACCTTTCAAAAGAAACATATAGTAAAAAAGAAATCAGATTTAATGTCTTTTGCAAAACTTTTAATTTCGAGTAAAGACAGATTAAACATGGGATAGCCAACTAGTGTGTAGAAATGGTTATTTTAAATATTTAATTTATTTGAATGCATTAAATTAACCATGCTCAAATTTTAGTGGTCAAGAGTCTCAAAACTTGAAACACTCAGCAAAAAAAACTTACCTTCTATATCTGCTCCATCACATATTATATCAATTCTATCGGAATCTACATTATAAGTAAAGAAATCACTAAGATATTCTTTAGACCTTTGTCCAGCAAAGATGTACAACAAGCGAGTTTTCTAGAAGAATAAAAGCAAATAGTTTACTCATTATAATTAGAAACAGTCAGATTTGTTTAATTTAACAAAAGACAGCAACATAAAATAACACCAAAAATTATAAATTATTGTTCCTGCAAAAATATCTGTAAATTCGTAAATTAAGCTAGCTCATTAAAGCTGTTCAATTTTCATGAAAGGGCAATATGATATATTCAAACAAGTTTGTCATAGTAACTTATTTTGCTGTGCACCTATCATGGTTTTAAATAATTTTTACAAAATTTTGATAAACTAGATCCATTAATAACTGTTATAAGGATATCAAAATAAAAATCCAATACGTTGCAAAATATGAATGAATTTAAAATACAACAATTTTTATTTGCAACTTAAAACATTAAAATAGACAATTGTTTCGGGGATGCTTGAGATCCCCTTAGTCAGTATAAGTTCCAACAGTCTGACGGAGAATATAAATAGAAAAAATATACATTACAGTTACAGTGAGCACACAAGAGACACAACAATTCATCAAGTTACATGTTTGAGTACAGAGTCAAAAAGTATTAAGCCTTCCAAATATCCGAAAGAGGAGGCACGCTTGAGAAATCATTTACAAGAGAGTTTGCGTTTTTATAAATCAAAAATGCCTAAAAAAAATCAAGGTCAATGGGTCTATTACAAGGCAGCAGAATTGACGCAGAATCAAAATCAAATTTATGGTTAGAATTCCAAGCGTGTTGGGCCATAGAAGATTTATCTAATTCCTGCTTTTTTATATAATTTTGGTGTTCCTTTAATCTAAATCTCAACACTCGTTTTGTTTGTCCAATACAAGACCACACTCGCATTGAATTCGGTATGTGCCACATCGATTAGATTTGTCAATAGGATCTTTGAGGTTACTGAAAGAAATCTTGTTAACTGGAGAGAATACGGTGTAAAAACCAAAACTTTTGAGTATGTTAGAAATTTTATAGCACGTTTGATTGTAAAAAGGTAAAATAACTAAATCAGAGAAATTAGGTTTGGGCATTTGATTACGATTAGGTTTTAGGTTTTTGTTTAAAATTTTATCTATCAAGTTGTGACTAAAGCCTCTGTCAATCGTTATAGCTTTTAAATAATTGATTTCAGTATTTAAAAAAACAGTGTTAGAACAAATGTTAACTGCTCTGAATACATAAG
The DNA here is from genome assembly GCA_963680715.1 of Tetragnatha montana. NCBI lineage: Eukaryota > Metazoa > Arthropoda > Arachnida > Araneae > Tetragnathidae > Tetragnatha > Tetragnatha montana. The sequence continues at coordinate 25,067,696 of OY796680.1, forward strand.
TATTAAAAGAAGCATATTTTTGGCTGACGGGGTGACTGGATTTTGCATGGGGAGGTAAACATACAGAAAAGGTTTTTGTTTAAAATTTTATCTATCAAGTTGTGACTAAAGCCTCTGTCAATCGTAATAGCTTTTAAATAATTGATTTCAGTATTTAAAAAATCAGTGTTAGAACAAATGTTAACTGCTCTGAATACATAAGTAGTCAGACTGTTGGAACTTATACTGACGAAGGGGATCTCAAGCATCCCCGAAACAATTGTCTATTTTAATGTTTTAAGTTGCAAATAAAAATCGTTGTATTTTAAATTCAATTGTTATAAGGGACTCAAGCTTTTAATTCTTGACTAATTCCCAAAACTTGGAGAAAAATAAGCAAAACTAATGCTTAAAACAAATTATTAAAGTATAAAACTGAATCAATAATTATTGATTTTTCAAAAGCATAACTGATGTAAATAAAGGTTAAATTAATTTATGTTTAAATTATTACATACATTTATGAAATAAACAGTTGAAATAAACTGACACACAGTTGAAGAAAAATAATTGGGAGCAATGGAGCCACTTAAATAGTATGTAAACAGCTATGTAAGAGAGGGTGCTATTTTGCTTATTTTTGCCGACGAGTGATGTTTATGTAAGGTTAAAAACATTATCTTAGAAAATCTTGCCAAAGTAATTTAATTTAAAAAGCTCAATTTAAAATTTAATTATTACTGAAGAAATTAAGCATACATTTTGTTTTAAGCTAAGTCAGTTTTTTTATTAAAATCAAATTCTAATACTTTGAAAATCAGATGATTACTGAACATTTTATACAAAATAAACAGGGGGCACCTGCCTACCTAATTATAAGAGGGGGTTTAATAACTTACCAAGGTAAAAAAAGGTTTTAAGGAAAAACATTTATGAATTAGTTATCTCTCACATTTTTTAAATTCCAAAGAACATAAATCAAGATCATAGATGAAATAAGATTTTCAAAAATGAGTCAATTTAAAACAAAAATGAAGTATGTAGATTTTAGTGTCAATCAGGGGTGCAGAAAATGTTTTAGGGCCCAAAATTTCCCCAGAACATAATTTGTTTCCTTCAGAATTTCCCCCAAAATGAGATTTTATTTAAAAAGTAGTTTTTTTTTTCAATAATTAAACTCCTTTCAAATTCAATAATTTTCACATAAACCATAAATTTAAATAATCTTTATGCTCTGGTTTTTAGTATTTCTTGCACACTCTTAACCTTTGCTCAGAAGTGCTTCTTTTCTTAAAAACATTGTCTATTTTTCTCAAAATTTAAGCTATCTGTATATTACTCCTTAAGTTTACTAATTTTTTTGTAAAGAACATCGATGTGATCAAACAAGAACGTAATTTACAGTGAAAATTACCCATCCTACCACATCTAATACGTTGTTTTTCCTGCATACCAATTGAAAAGCAAAGAAAAGCCAACTTTCAGGTATTTTCCTAGAAAATTAGGATTTTTACCGCAGATCTGTAGTTACTCTACATTTGTAACTCCATAGTTTTCACCGGATTTCCGTTGAAATTGGAGGTTATGATGAAGTCACTACACAAAATATTTGTTTATCAGCTGATTTTTAGTTTTTCTTTCTATCTTGGGGCAAAAATTTCCCCAGGGCTGCTTGAATTTCCCCCGAACCTCGTTCGGAGCGTTCGGACATATTCTGCACCCCTGGTGTCAATATGAGAAAAAATATGACTAAAAATGATAGATAAAATAAGACATAAAAACTTTAAAATTAACTATTGATTGCTATTCATAGGATTAACATGCTTATCTCACTAACTTCATGGAAGAGCATAGAATGACCAATTCTGGATTTGATTTCAAGGTCATGGGCATGAGGCTGAGGGAAATCATCACGAAGCTTTTGCCATGTGTTTGTAGGAACATGATAAGAATACAGGCCACTAAATCCAGGTTCAGCACAAAGAGTTTCTTCTCCAGCTATCGAATTAGTACTGTGGAAGGAAAGTTTAAAAATTTGATTATATTCTCCTAAAAAAACAACCATGGTGAACTGACTGCAGTAAACTTCCTCTTATCCCATCTCTGTTTAACTGGTTTTTTTTTTTGTAATTAATTAAAATAAGCAAAACCATTTTAATAAAACATGGCTAAATGCAGAAAGTGTGGGAACCTTTGCAGAAGAAAAATATTTAAAAAAAATCATTTTAAGGGTATGAATGCTAACTCTTTTTTAATAAATCAGTTTAATAAAATAAAATATGGTGTCAATTGGTCGTTGTGATTGGTTGCATAATAAGTTGTTAGACAGTATACTTGCTTTGTAACTGAAACTTTATCTATTATCTAAAAAAATGGAAATATTTTAAAATTGAGATTTTTTTTTTTTTGAAATCCTAATGGCTTACTGCATATCTTCAAAAGAATGTGAATAGTTTGATACTAAAAATGTGTTATATGGTTTAGTAATTAAAAAGTTTTTCTCTTGAAACCATTCACCAAAAACTTTTTTTAGAATAGAGACACTACAAAGCGTATCAATGGCATGTACTACATAATAGGTATGTAAGTACCAAATATGTTAATATAAAAAACAAATAATGATTAAACATTACTTACCATGTGAGAATTCTTCCACCAAATACATAAATAGTGTTCTTTTTAACATCCATACAAATTTGATGGTCAAACACCAAACTTGGACCTCCCATTGCTGCTGTATCATCTGTGATAAGAGTCCATAGGTTGGAGTCAATATCATACACATAGAAATCACTCTGTAAAAGATGACCAATGATTCAAGACTTAAATTATTCCTTAAACTTTAAATTTAGACTAGCTAAAAGCAAACTGGAAAAAATAGAATAAACACCAATCAACTGTTTACTCACTTAGCTCAAAATTTTTGAAATTAGAAAAATTACAAAAATAAATAAATAATAATAATAATAATCTTTATCTAAAAATATATATATCGTAACATTCACATTGAAAGTCATGATTTTTTGCAGTTTTCACACAAATGTTTGAAATTTCATAGAGTAGTAACAGCACATAAGATAATACAACCCAGGCCTGCACAACTTTAACTGTGATGTGACAAATTATAACAACTTAACTTTTTGCAACCCAGTGCTGTGATTGGAACAAAATTTTTTTGGGGAAAAAATTTTCTTTTTTCAACTTTTTTAAACCAAAAATCCCGATATCTTGGAGGACGGTCCAAATATTTTGGGGGATGGCACCCCCTGTGTCCATAGTTGGATAAACCCAAAAACTAGCAGCGCACATAAAAATAAAGTCAAAAATTCTCTGCAAGTCAATTAACACAAAAAAGGTATTTGTTAGCATTAATTAGTGGCACGTTGCTTTATTTCAGCTCTCTCTTTAAGGACGAAATAGAATTAAAAGCTCAATATCACAATTCCACATCATATACTAAAGATAATAGGAGAGAAAAACTTACCATATAGTTTATTCATTTAACAAACAAATGAAAAAGGTACCCCAAAGTAACGACTTCTAAAGTGCTTCGCGTATGGCATTCTATTACTACTGCTATCTCCAGAGTAGTACAAATTTAAATACCCCCTTAATGGGGAAAATGTTAAACGATTAGAATTAATCAAAGAATATAAAACTTGGTAGTATAATTTATTTCATTGGAGGAAATATATAACCATGAGTAACATTTGATTCTTTTATTCAAATAGAGCTGCTAATCATAAAATACATTTCCCACCAAGTTCAAGAGTCGTAAACAATTTAACATTGATAAGGATCAGGGGGAATGAAAATGAATCAATAAAGAGGATAAAAACTATGATAAAAATCTATCTTCATGGGTTTGGCATATGTGACCACACGTAAGTATAAAAAAATACTCTTTATTCAGGTTAACTCAATTACATGCGCTATTTACATTTCTTGGTCTCCAGCCATGTTCTTTTAATCCTTTGTATTTTTTAATTTCCTCTCGTGCTGTTGTTTCCTTTTAATGCGTGCTATTTAGTTTTTGAGTTACGAGTTACTAGTACAGTTCACTAGTATACCTTACATTAGGGATGGCTGTTTCTGCAGCATATGGGAGCCATCACTTGTCACCTACAGTTGAAATTTATGTTGATTACCAGTTTAGATCTGCAGCTCGATACTTTGAGAAGTAAGTGATTGGAAAAACTGTTGGATGTTGAATTTCCTGAGCTAATAAAAATGCATAAAAATATTCTCAACCCTTTAATTTATTATTTCTGCAGAAAGTTTCTGCCCAACAGCAGGAGGCCCCATCTAAACTATAATGGGATCATCTCTCATTTTGAGATTTCTGGCGACGATTTGTTGATCACAAATTCAAGGAATTGTAGTTTTAAAAAAAAATTTAAACCTAAATTTGCAGATTTCACAAAAAAAAAGTTATTTTAGAGGAAAAATTCTCTGCAAAACCCGAAAACTTTCTGCGCTCGGCGTGCACGTCTATATTATTCAACTATGCCTAATCAATTTTCTATTCTATTTCTATATGAAATTTCTATTGAACTTTTTCTATTCAATTTGAATAGAGAAAAAAAAAATATCACATTGTTTTGTTTAAAAGATACTGCAAATTTATGCATATTAACTTCAAGGAAATTTGTAGTTTAAAAATGTATTTTTGTTTTTATGTAACCTTCTAAACAGTTCAAAAATTTTGCCATTTTTGAATTCATATGCAAATCTTTAAAAATTTACAAAAGTAGATGCCTATTTTTCATGAGGGTTCTTCAATCACTTTAATTCTTAAAATCATTCAAGAATTATCAGGCCACAAAAAGAGAGCAGGGATGAGAAGTGGTATAACTCACTTTGGAGCAAATTTTGTAGCAGCAAAATTTAACTTTTGTAGCAGTAACACACCAAATTGGAGCAATAAAATTTTACTTTTGTAGCAGTTACACGCAATAATTGGAGCACAATTTTACTTCTGGAGCTAAAATTATGATTAATGCAGGGATAAGTTTACCCAAAGACCAAAAAAGAGGAAAAAGCGCGCTAGCTCAATTATATGTAACTTTTTTTTAGCATTAATGGATAATTTTAACAATGAACATATTTTAATTTATGTGGGTTATATTTAGGAGGATTTTAAGAACCAAATTAAAATAACCAAAATATAACTGAAAGCAAATAAAAAATTTAGAAAATTAGTTAATACCTACTAGAATAATTTAATAATTACTTAAATAATAATGAAATTACAAAAAATTTTTGACCAATATCATTTTTGCTAAATAAGAAGTTTGTATTTTTGAAAATATTTTTAGAATCTAAAATCATATCAGATATCTAAAACAGGTTATAATCTAACAAGATTTTAAAAAAACACTTTATTATTATCTTATTAAATTGCTTTTAAGCGACCTTTCAAAAAAAATTACAACTCAGAAAAACTTCGTAAGTTGAAAATACTAACTAAAATCGAGAAAAACGAGATTCTTCACAAGATTAGACTTGTTAGAGTGATCTGACACAGTAAGTTGTTTTTTCTGCATCGCAATTACAACGTGAGAAGAAGCCAATTTCAACAAACACGCGCCCGTAGGAAGCATTCGCGGAAAAAACGGAACTTTCGCGAAAAATCGCTATTTTTCGACTTCCGGAACGCCGGACTTGTTGGCTTCTGACCTGACTACGGTAAAGTTGTTTTTCCAACATCGCAATAACAACTCGAAAAGAAGCCGACTTCAACTTGGCGTCTGCGGCCGTCCAAGAAAGCATTGCGAGAAAACAAACACTCTGTGAGCAAAAAGAAACTTTCGCGCGAAGTCGCGATTTTCCGACTTTTTTCCGCAATACATCGTGATTTTGCGCGGAATGGCGCAAAATCGTTCAAAATTAGGTATTTGTATCAGATTGGCGCAGGTTACCCTTTTTGGCGCTCTCTGGCGCAATTGGCGCAGAATTCCCATCCCTGAGAGAGCTGGCTAGCACAGCAGGCTTGTGATTTTTAAACAGGCCTGGTCTAACTAATTAATCAATTTGAGTGGAGCTTCATAATGTAGCAATACTATTTCTCAACCTTTATTTTCAATCCTTTTTGTTCCAAGACCAGTAGGACAGTCATATAAACTCAATTTCCATACCTTCATGTATTTTGGAACTCTCATAGCAGAATCCAAGTATCTTCCAATGGTAAATATCTTTTTTCGTTTAGGGTCCAAACACATCTTATGGCAGGATCTAGGAGTTGGACCACCCTGTTTCAAAAACAAAATTATATATCATTATTAATTACTAAAAAAGTTTAAAAATTTCAACCAAGCAAAAAGGAAAATAAAGAGTAATTAGTTGAAAAGTCTATATTTGAATTTTACTTAATGAACGAAAGTGTGCACCTGAGCAGTTGTATCTCTGGACAAACAGGTCCAGGATCCTGATTTTATGTTGTAGCACCACAAATCAGAAAGGTCTGTTGTGCCATCCCATCCACCAAATAAATAAATTGTTTCTGAAAATGAAGTTTACTTTAATTTAAATTCACAACATCTTTGTGAAATTCTTACCAGCAAATTGACAAACAGTTAATTCACATCTGAAATTTCAATGCCAAAACATTTTAAATAACTCTAAAAACTACTCTTAACACCAGAACGATGAGATGGGCTTTTTTGGCCCATCACGCTGTTTGCAGCTCAGTCATTTCACTATTCAACCAAATGGCTTGAAATTTTCTGACTTTTCCTTATTTGACTCTATTAAAGTGCATACCAAACTCTTTTCATTTTAGTCTCATAGGAACAAAGATAGGGAACCGTATACCTACAAAGACGGAGCGGGCTTTTTTGGACCAAACCACCTATGCTGTGTTTTAGTTGTTTCATTCTGCTCGTATTTCCATGAAACTTTTCTATAGAAATGGGGGATCTCCTTTGTTATAACTTTCAAGTGGAAAGTTCCATTCAATTCAATTTGGTTTAGAAATGATCCCCCTTGAAAATTTGACGTTTAATTATAACTTTTTTCCCTAGAAAATTCTATGCTTTACAAGGAACTGTTCTTTTTGGATGTAACCCAAAGGGCCTCAAAATGAGCTGAAACACTTACTTTAAGAGGGAAATATCAAAACATTTTCTGGAGGAAAACCCCCAGACCCCCCCCTTAACATTTTCACATATTTTCTGCCGCTTACAAGAAGCGGTTCCCTCAGGGTGCTCCCCAATGATTTTGCAAAGGGGGGGGACACTAGTTTAAAGTGATATTTTCAAAAAACTTTCTGAGGGAGGTCCTCCGGCTCCCCTTGAAACTTTGACGTTTATTTGTAACTTTTTTTCTCTAGAAAATTGTTGCTTACATGGAACATTTTGTTTCGGATGTAACTTAACTATTGTAAAAATGAGGCAAAATTTCAATAATTTTCTGCGGGTGACCCCCAGACCCCCCCCCATTTTTACTTAGAGCTCTTGACGTTGAGTCAACCCCCCAAAACAACAAGTCTGGCTACGGCGTGGCCAGCCCTACTGAAAAAATCCTTGCCCCCCCAACCAAAAACTAAAATGATGCCCCTGCGTGAAGTGTACACAGCCATACTTGGGAAAAGGACGGAAGATTACAACTGACAACTATTTTACAACAGTAAAACTGTGTGAAAAAACAAAATCCCAAGCAACTAGCTTGGTTGGACCACTTAGAGACTGTAATGAGGCTATAATTTTTTTTCACCGGATTTTACTGACTGATTTTTAAATTGACTGGTAATTTCACGACAGAGAAAGCAGATGAGCAGGAGAGAGGTTGAGGCGGCTTTCAGTCTCAGATGTTTTATTATTGGTATAAAAAATTCTCTATGTAGAGGTTGTAAGAAATTGGAGACAACAGGTGTCATGACAGGATTGAATTGACATGTATAAAGCCAAAACAAAAACAATAAAAACTAGAGAATTCCTATGGATAAATAAAATCTATCACTAAATACTGGAATGGGACGATTCAGAGCGGCTGTTTCGGCGGCAAATACTAGCAGACCGACTAAATACTGGTACATTTTCCAATATACCGGCACTCTAGAATCTTCATAGAACAACCCTTTCTGGTTGTTTAAGTGAATAAAATTATTACTATTATAAAACAATCTGTACTTGAATTATCGGTCGTTGTAAAGAGGTTTTATTTTTTTTAAAAAAGGTTCTCACTAAACTATATTTTTGTTTGGAAAAGAATCAAGTATACCTGTATGAACATCTATACACATCTGATGACCCCCTCTCATGCCTGGCCTATTTTCTTCTTTTTCTATAATGAAAAAAAAGCTGTGTTAGTTGTTTAGATTATCAAAATCAAGAGCTAAAACTAAAAAAGTAATAAGATTGACAAAGATTTGGATATCAGTTCAGTGCATTTCAGTAAAGAATATTCATGTATTATGTTGAGAACAGAAATGGAATATGAGGTAGTTTTACATAAATTTTAAAATTAAAATGGTTATGAAACCTATATATTTTTAACAGCAAATATGAAATTTTGTACACAATGATAAAGGTTTTCATCAGTCTGACAGTAAAAAATGCATCCAAAATTACTGCTTATTATTACAAAACTACCCACTTAAATCCAATAACCTGTGAAATCAGCTACTCTTTTTGAACTGGGTAAACCAATAAATATAACCTGATACAAATAAATACAATGATTTTACCTGTACAATATTGCCATGAATATAACATAATGAAATTAATGGTAAAATGGCATAACTAAGATATTGTAAAAACTCAGCATTGAATCTAATAATTTGCAACAATACAAAAACTGCTACAATCCCACCAAGGTGGAATTGTTGCAGTTTTTGTATTCATTGATGCTTTAAACTTTTTGACTTGTTGATTTCTTTTCCACATTTGGAAAGTTTATCCCCCTTTAGTGATAAAGGTTGCATAACAATTTAAGCAGAAAAATCTATCCCCAAGCTAAATTCAGGTTAGAACAACACAGAAAAAACTCATGAAATCATAAAAACTATGGTTGGACAGGTTTTTAATCTAGAAAATAAAAGTGTACAAATATCCTCCCTGTTTCTGTTTAAGAATGAAAGATAATGAAATGATTTCATGAGAAAAAGGTATGTGCTGTATTGAATATGACCAAATTATGCATAAATCAGTAATTAAATTGCAACAGATGGATCTAACAATAAATTTAGATTTAGGTTTACATGTCAAAATGTCTTACTTGCTTAAAAAATTATTAATAATTTAAATTTATCAAGTTTCATAACTGGAGACATTTTGTCCTTCCGTTACCATAAGCTATTTTAAGGAAGTACCTTATTTTAATACGTAATATAATTATTTCCCAGAAATACAGGTCAATTTATAATGATTAAACATCCCTTTATGTCCTCTAATTTTTTCAGAATTTTCCCTATTTTAGCTTGGCTGAATTTTTGGGAAAAGTATAACTTGAAACCTATATTGTAAACACGTCCTTCTGTTACCATACTTTAAAATTTATTTTAAGAAAAAGTTCAAAAATTCCTAGGTTTGGCATTTATAGGTACTAGATATAAAATGGATAAGAGTCTGCATTTCAATTTTTGAAAAAACATTTTTTTTTTTTTGCTTAAAGACAAAATTACATTGAATTTTGAGCAAAATGTCCTTCCATCGGAATTGACCATATCCAAGCTGTTTTGGTTGCCAAATATTAGAAATGTTGCTAAAAATTGCATACCAACCGAACAAAACAGTTATAACAATGACAATCATAAATAGCAAGCGACCAAAACAGCTCGACGTAATTTAACAGTACAGATAACGGAAATGAATCTACGATTTATTAAATTTATTGCAATAAAAATTTAAACTGGACAAGTTGCAGTGGCCATTCCATGAAAGAAGTTACTTGTAATGAAAATAGCATAGCAGTTTAAATTTATGAAAAAAAAAGGGAATTGGTAAAAAGTAGGCTTTTGATTAATTTCTGATTAATAGATTCAATTTTGATTTTGAGGGAAAAGGGAACAAAACAGGTTTAAAAATATAAGGGAGAAAAACAATAGCTCAGTGTACAAACAAAACAAAGGAATAAATAAGTAAGATTATTTTTTTGATTTAAAATAGAAGAGTGTCATTGATTTCAAACAATTTGAAATGCTCAATAGACAAACCAGAACTTTTTGGAGGTGGAATTAAGGGAACCCATTTTGCCTTGTGAGTTTGTTGTTCCAGGTAGTGATCCAAGCAGCCATCTGTCCAAAAAAAATTTTAAATTTAATTCTGACTATAATAAGAATATTAAAATAAGACTCAAAACTTATAACAATGGCCAATTAATCCAAGTAAATTTTACTTTATAAAAACTATAATTATTAAAAATCTTGATGTTTTTATCTATATCATTTATGTTGTTATCATTGTTGGCATCATTTAAATAATTTAGATTTTTGTGTAAATAAAGTCATCAGTACCTTTAAAAATTAAGAGTAACTAAGAGAAATTTTAAAACAACTTGACTCTACTTTCAACATTTCATGCCAAACATTTGAAAACTTGAATAAATTAAAGTTTTGTACAAAGAACCCCATCTGAGATTCTTTAAATGAAATCCAGTGCAACTTAGCTGAAGGTTTCAGTTTTGGATTTGAAAAATCCCAAGCCCCCACGTTTAACACTAGAAACTTAGGAAACTTTAACTTTTAATTACTTTAAGAAATTAATTTCAATTTTTTTTTCAAATGATTATTTTCATTAATTTATTTATATTCCAACTAATATTACTGAATTCAAAGGTACATAAGAATTATTAAGTTGATTAGTTGATTTTAGACAGTTAAAACCTTTTACCTTGAGCAGCATCAACCAAAAGTTTTTCTGCACCAGCATAATCACCTTCAACAACCTAAAAATTTAGAGCCATTAGAAATTCGGTTTACTTTTTAAAAGTATTAAGGTGTCAACTAATTTTATGTTTCTAAAACTGATGACAAAATTACTAGATAAAGCTACATAGTTCAGTAAAGAGTTAAAATTACTCTTAGGTTACAATACACTCTTAATGTTGGCAAAATGGTTAATGGCTTAATACGTAAATTTGCACCAAAATTACTCAACATTCTTAAATACTAAAAAAAAATATAAAAATTTTCCATTTTTACCAAACACTGGTGTAATTTGGTCAAAAGAACATCTTCAAGCTGTACACGAGTTTTTTTCTGCAAAGATTCAAATGCTTCAGTGTAATTGTGCTGCCTAAAATGCTTCAAGCACAACCGTATAGCTTCTTTTTCCCTATACTGTAAAAGTTAGTACAGCATATTAGTTTGAGGGATCCTTAAATAACTAGTACCATATATTGCGTAGCATGGCATATTCTTTTAAATTGAAAAAAAAAAAAGTGTAACAAAAATAAACACATCATATTTATTAACTCATTATAACATCAATAAAAATATTTAAAGAAACTAAAGAAAAATATTGGACCTCCTGGGAAGTGAGAAAACAAAAATACAAAAAACTGAGGGAACAGCAAAAGCGATTCCGATCAGGTTCAGAACAAAAAGAAAATCTTAGCAAGGGAAAAAACTATTTGCCTTCCTTGCATGAATCATTCATGCAGTTTTTAAGATTCTTCTGTTACCCATCAGTTAACTAGCACATTATTGTTTCATTCGCACTTCTAAGTAAAGCAAATTGCACAGTGAAAGGATTAAAGCTTATAAAACCCTAATATAGTCTAAAATATAGTTTTAACTCTTTCGTGACGGGTGCCTCAGCCTCTAAACCGCTCTCACAGGACGGAAAGTGAGTAGAAAGAACTTTCCCCAGGGGACGGGCACTTAGCGCTCTAAGTCGCACTTCAGAAAAAAAAACGCAGAAATTAAAATTGCAGTCCAAAATATCTAAATTTTTGCCATATTATCAGCAAAACCCTTATGAAGTAAATGCTGAAAAAGTTACAGTGTTATACCTATATTTTCCTTGAAAATTTTATATAACATATCACATTTAAAAATAATAAGCATTTTCTCATATCTAAGATGAATAAAACTGAAAAAAATATAATAAAATGAAGAGATTTTATCTTAAGAAACTTATTTTCATGAAGATATAATAAACATATTTGGATCTAAACCCACTTTATTTCTCTTTTATTTGAAACACGCAAAGTGCGCAAATAATAAAACCCCTCATCAAATAATTTATCCATTTTGATGCTCGAATATTTAGACACTCAAAAATATGGGTTATTTCTAACCAAGTAATAACAATTCCTTTAGAACACAAGCGAAATCTAAAAGAAATAAAAACAAATCCATAATAAAAACATCAAATCTCCCATTCATCCATCGAATGAAAATAAAAAAAAAGTATATTGAAGCCTATAAAACATGTGAGTAAGTTTGTATTAGCTAACAAAGTGAAAGAGAACACTCTAAATTCACATTACTTATGTTCTCAATGCATCATTCATAAATCTCGCAAATCCTTCGAAACAACTTATCAAAAATATAAAATATTTTATGGGTATGGAGATCAAGATTTGTATTTTTGAATTCTTTCGCTGTAACAGACATAGGGCAACATCTAATGAGAATAAAAAATACTAATATATAGTTTTAATGGTGTATCATAAATGAGACACCTGTCCCCTGGTCCTTTCAAAGCAGGCGTCTCACCCGTGAGACGGTTGGCCAGTGAAAGCACTTCGCTCCTGTCTCACCGGTGAGACAGTAGTCCCGAAAGGGTTAAAAGAAAACTTTATCTTCAAATAATAATTTGTGTAGTTTTCTAACTCTATCCTATTTCTAGCTCTTCACAGAAGTGCGGAAGATTTCGCAAAATCTGGAATGATTGGCATCTCTAAAAAACTGTCTCAGCTTATATTATTAAGTAATTGAATAACTAACAATTAAGATTTTATATGTATAGTAAGATATAAACAAGTACAGATAAAAACACTTTTAAGTATCAATAAAGAAAATAAGTTTCTGCCAGTTTTAAAGCAGACAACTCACTTATAATTAAAAAAAAGTTACCTTATACACTTACATAATTAAACCAACTAACACATTTGTTCACTATGCTCCAGTCATCAATGCCTTTGAGCTGAACATGCCATATGCTGAAATTAAAGCTGGGACCCCAAGACTGGATTGGAACTATCAGAAAGATAGTAAAACACAGATTGCTAGACAGTTTTCCCACTTGTGAAATATTAAAAGATGTGTAGATATCAAGAAATACATACCAATTTTAATATATTTACATGCAAACATGTTGCCACCAGCCATATGTTTTAGTTTAAATGTTTCAGATTGATTGTTGTTCTTAAGTCCTCTGAAAAAAATAAAAATAAGCCCTTCTTAGAAGATAATTACTAAATTCCGTGAAAAAAATTCAAACAATAGGAAGTAAAACCAATTATATATATTAGCATTATTAAAGTATAATAGTCAATATAAATAGAAAAATGGTTAAAATAACATTAAATTAACAAAACCAAAAATATATAGTCATACCCATCAAGAAGTTCAATCATACTATCATCTGTAAGGCCTCCAAAAACCTTAAATTTCTTCATATTGCACACATGACTCTTTTCATATTTCCCAAAGCTTATTTCCTGTACAACTGCTGGATTAAAGAGCTTTAATATCAGGAACTAAAAAGAAACACTAAAATTGAGTTTGAAAAAGAGTGTTTATCAAAATAAACATAACAACCCAAAAAAGGTTAAGGTAAGTAAAAGGCAGAGGTACCAGTAGTACAGTGATTGAAGAATTGAAAAGAACAGAACATTTTAAAGAGATTTAATACAATAGACTCCTGTATAACATGATTGATATATTCCATGTTGTAGGAATTCATGTTCTGTGAAGTCAAAAAGTCCTATTAGTCCAGGTAATCTGGGACTTAACTAGTATAAAATTCCAACATTTAGTTTTTCAACGATTTTCCCTTGGGAAAGACCTGAATAATTACATTTTAAAAATGGGACAAAATTGGCCCACAAATAGTTATCTTTAAAGTTCTAAACTTAATTTAAAAAGTCTTTATTTAGCTCCTAAGTTATACAATAGTTTACCATTTGAGTTGCAGTCGGAAAACATTTACTATCATTTCAAGAAAGTTTTATTTACGTTTTTAATTGAAATTGACGATATTGATTTATTTTTCCACATTTAGAAGCAAAATATTTTATTTTATATTTTCCAGTTTGTCCAGAATGTTTTATTTATGTATACTTTGATAAATTTATGTCTTGTGTTCATTTCCTAGTTCAAAAAACCTTATTTGTTTTTCTATCATTTGTGTTTTCATTTTCGTAAACTTTATTTTGTTATGTCATGCAAGTGTAGTCACCAGTACTGGCTCTGTTGCCTCTTGGTGACCAATTTTTATTTTTTGTAAATCATATTTAAAAAAAAAACATAAATAAATTATTATTATTAAAAAAAAATATGTTTATAGGCTATTTTTCAGTGCTAAATATGAATATTCCATTTAAATTGGGGGGGGGGGGGAATTCCATTAAAAAAAATTGGATAAGCGAAAAAATTCAAACATTGCTCAAAATAACTGCAAAAGAAGTAATTCAAACGGTATTCCCATAGAAATGAGCTAAATAATGGCATTAGACAAGTACCTAATTTTTTTTGGCCTTAAAAATAGACCTTTAAAAAATTTCTGTTAAAAACATTTGAGGCATTTGGCAAACCTCCTTCAAGCATTCAGAAATTTTGGGCACCCTTGCTCTTTTAAAATATGGAAATAAAAATAGGGGACCATCGTAAAAAGGAACATGTTGCCTTATGTATGAAGATGGCCTTTTGGAGACAAAAAAATGGTCTATAAGTTTAAGAGAAAAGTTAAATTATGAAAATTGGCATCTAAAGTATCCTTTTAACCTGAGCCATTGGCTGTAGTGTTCACTGTAATTTTTTTGCTTCAGGTGTCTGAACGTCATGCAAATTTGCATGATGTAGTAAGGATTTTACATTTCAGGCAACTTGTTATGTGATGATACATTAATTTAAATGAAAATCCTACCTTTAAATTTATAACAAGATTACTAAACAGGCAATCAGTTCAATAAAAAGGCTACATACTTGAGGTGGATTATTTGATTCAGAAGACCATCTAGAAGAGCCATCATTTGGATTATCAGTCAAGATGTTTCTAAGAAAATAAAACAAAAATTACAGTGGCAGAATTTTCAAGGAACATCTGTATAGCATAATAAACTGCAAAATTTCTATGGGGGTTTGGGTTCCTACTCCAAAATTTGGAAATTTACCCCTAAAAGTTGCGTTTTAACTCATTTTGAGACCCTTAAGACTTTAGATCAAGGGTTGATAACTAGCAGACTGCAGAGGTTATTTCCTAGACTGCCAAAATATTTTGAAATAATTTAATATATATTCTTAGACACTAAAAATTAGCTTGATCTTCTTTAAAAAGGTCAAATTTCAAAAAATTTCCTTTATATAAACCCACAGACCCCTTTCAAAATATAAAGCTTTCAATAATTTAATATATAAAAAATACTTGCTTAGATACTGGTTTGGGGATACTCCCCCTTAAAGTTTAGAAATTTTACCTTTATGATGTGTACCTAGAGTGTTTTGACCCATTTTACCACCCTTTGGGGAAGAGGACAGCTCCTTGTAAGTTACATAAATTTCAGGAAAAAAAAACACAATAAAAATTGGTGTCGAAATTTAGGGATTGGGGTTTGAACCCGTAAACCCCTCTTGGATAGAGTCCGGGCAAAGCTAAAGAAATAGACTGGGAAATTCCGTCATCTGTCCCCAAGCAGATCACATTGACGTCGCAAATAAACCGTTTGATGGAAGGTGCCGGAAAGAATGGGGGAGGTTCTTCTATCATTTGAAGTAAATCAAGTTGTCGTCTATAGGTCCATCGCAGGGCGTTTGAGTGGTTTGAGCCGCACAATGAGGTTGAGTCTTGAAATGACAATCGGTTCTAACAGCCGGGTTAATCTTGAATGATTTACAAGATCAAACTGAAGTAACAAATTAAATGACTCTTTAACGAAATTCTAGCATGCATTTTTAATTAAAAAAAAACAGAACTTTATACAGTATACAGCAATGTACAAAACAAGAACCGACCACGTAGTATTGTAAGTAATGGACTTAGAGCTCTAGCGGGTTAGACTTTGATCAGTTATTTGGAATCTGACTAAATTTAAGTTAAAATTTTAATTAATGCACGATCTAAATTACTCACTCCGGGACAAATGTAGCTGAATGACTGGAACATTGGGAGACAGAATACTTCAATACTGAAAGCTCGGCCATTTCTGTTTTGATTTTGCAAGTTGCCATACCAAAGAACGCCATTCTTTGAAATGTGAGTACAAATTTTGCACAGAGGAGTTTTGTAGGAGCCAATGAACTTCATCACAAATCCTTCTACGTTTTTCTGACAAAATTTCAACCCTATTAGAAATTTTCCGTCGTGACGAATATTCTTTTTTAACTTTATTGAATTGTCTCAGGATACTTAATTTGAATTTATATAAAGCTGAAAACAAAATGTGCTTAAAATAATACCTTCTTAAATCCCAATAATACACACCGCAACGGTAATTTACAAATCGTAATCCGTGCAACTCCTATTTAAAGCTTATCTCAAACTTATTTTCTCTTGCAAACAACCTTGAGAAAACAGACCTTCACTTGTTTTTTGACCTATCAAAGGGTACATTCGTAAAATCGAACTCGTTTAACTAGTTAAACGAATTATGCGAACTGAGCGTTCCTAAAGTCACCGGTTATTTCCATAAGGATAACTCGCCGTTCCTAAATTCGCTGTAACCGAAAAAAGTTCGTAACTCAAATAACTCAAAAATTTCTCAGAGGGTTGCCAATTTGGCCTTTTTAAGGCCAAATTCGAGAAATTTGGCTTTTTTTCAAACTCGTTTGGCTTCGAAATTTTCGTTTGGCTTTTTTTTTTGTTAAATCCTGAAAATTTGACCCCAAGTTTTCCCCATTTTTCTCTGTAGTTCATAGGCATTAGTAGTTCAAAATAACGTTTCTATTAATTTTCTGAGAAACGTTTTGGTACTTTGGTTCCTAATTCCCTTTGTGAGGGCTTCAAGTGAATTTCAGATTCAGAACAAGCATGGAAATTTTTATTTTTTAATAAATATTTTCATTTTTTTGAGCTCAGAGAACGTTTGATTACGGTCTTATTACCACCGCATGTTTAATAGGCGCGTTTAGCATTTTTGTTTTGAAATTTCAACTTGTATTTAATATAAATTAATAATGAAAACTCAAAAACTTTTCTGGATTTAAAAGAGTGTTTAGGGCATCTGGATTCTCGAAAAAAAAAAACAGATTGCAACATGGGCAAACATTTCACAATGTCTTGGTGATCCATTTCTTTTTGAAAACTCAAAACAGAATCACGCGATGTCACTAAGCTGAAGGGAAAAGCCCGCCAAGCAAGCAACTTAACAGAAAAAAGTTATGGTCGTTCGTATAATCTCAGTTTAACTCATGAAACGGAGGTCACGTGACCATACTTTTTTCGGTTTTCACCGTTTAACTGGTTAAACGAGTTCGATTTTACGAATGTACCCAAAATGAAACAGTAATTGAGCAACACAACACAGCTCCAACCAAATTTGTGTTATCAAAACATGGCTGCTGGTTAGTTAAAAATCAGCTGTAGATGCTATTGTAGCATCTTTGCTGATTAAACTGGACAACAATATTGTATATTTGCAAAGCAGTATGAAACTTTTAGATTTTATCTGCATTTACCCATTTAGAAACTTCCAGTACCCATAATTGTTTCACCATGCTACAATTGTCGATCTATGAAATTGTAGCCCTCTTATTTACTGTGGTTTATTACGCTCCAAACGTAGGATGCCAATTAGTGATCAATGTAAAAAATCAAGGAGGGGATATTGTTCAAGAATCTATTGTATCCAATATTTCGGACGATACCATTACACTGGAGTTTCAGAGACCTGAAGGGACGTTGATAACTCAATTTGTTGACTTTAAATCGGTAATGTGTCTTTTTTTTATAGCTACTTAACGTAGTTCATTTGAAAATTAGATGCCTCCTAATGTGTTTTCTAATATTTTCATTAAAGTTCCTCAGTATAGTTCTAATCTTTGTTTAATTATAACCAGGGCTTGATTTTTAGAGAGAGAATCTGGAATGCTAACCTTTTGAGGGTAAAATCATTTGGCTTTTGGTCTCTATACTCAAACTTTCATGTTTTTTCCAAGAAAACTGCTTAAAAAGTAGTGATAGGTACATATAAATCAATAAAAAATGTGCAAAGATAAAATTTCCAATGAGCAGTGTTGCTTTTAATATTTTGAATGTTTTATACTGTGTAATTTTTAAAATGTTGCCAAATAAATCCCAATTCTTGAATTTTGCACCCTGCTAATCCTAAAGTACCGCCAATTCTGTTAAAATTCTAAAACAAATGAATCATCCCATGATTTCATGATACATTTCTTCAAATGACTAGTATTTAGTTCTCAAGTAATTTTTTAGTAAAGTTATATAACAAAGCACTAGTTTAAATTGGGTAAATTCAAGCAATTCGGGTCTTGGTAAAGTTTTTTTTTGCCAATGTTGTATACCTATTGATGAGAAAAAAGAGATTCATCCTGCTGTTATCTTACTGCCTTCTCTTGGCCTGCTCTGATTCTTGTCCCTCAAAAATTATTAGATTACCAGCCTTCTCTTTGCCAAGAGGTTGTGATTGGTTAGTGAGTTTTCCGTCTCTGGAGAAGTATGTGACATCTTGTTACAGCTTTTGTCAGAATGTTGTGACATGTAGATATGGGAATCAGAATCTGTGACATGTAGATATGGGGCTGCAACCAGTAGGTGAACAGGGGTCTGTTTAGAAGAAATTTGGGTCTGTTTTCAGACCCTTCACAAAGTATTTTAGCCTTTAAACGCACACTATTTTTCACAATACTACAAATATGGGACCCTATTTTTACAAATTCACAAAAACAGGCTCCTGTCTTAAAAAAATTAATTTGACGCTTACTTCAAATTCACAAAATTATTTTAAAAGTAGATTTTCACAATTTTCACAAAAAGTCTGTACAGACCTCTGGTAAGGGTTGTTCTTGCCATAGGTAGTCTTTATTGCACATGACCCTAAGAAAAGAGCTTCAATGAATTACCAATCAATTTTACCTCAAAGATTTACTCTCCCTGAAACTGGGTTTCCAGGAAGTGGAGAATATGAGGGTAAAAACCTGAGTAAACAAGGTAACAGCTTGTGCTTGAAAGAAATATAGTGTGTTAATATTTATATTCTCAAAAGTCCCTTGTTTCATTTTTTAATTTTTAAATTCATATTTCATGTCCTTATCTTTTAAAGGAAGTGCAAATATTTCGCATCCTTGTTCTTGGAGAGGAAGAAAGAGGCCAGAGTCAGTATCAAGTGTTATGTTTTGCCACCCAGCTGAGTAAAAATGATTTTATATCTGCTGATGCTATGTCCAAACTTAGACAGGTATTACATTTTTCTTTTCAATAAGCATAGCTAAGTGATAATTTATTCACTTTTTTAATTGATTCACATTTTAGATTTTATCCGAGGTTGACAAGTTGGAAAAATTTAATTAATGAAAACTTACACAAAGAACAAACTCAACACTAATAAATATTTCTTCAATAATTATAGTTAAACCATACCATTTAACCATGTCCCCTTTCTCCTTTACAATGCTTTAAAAACTCTAATAAACAAAGTACATGAGAGTGAATCAATAAAACATTATAATGATGCATTCTAGTACTTTTCTTAAACTAAATAAATGATAAACAGGTTGTTAGAATTAAACTTAGCTTGCCTGTATCACTAGCCAGATGGTTTTTCTTAGCTTTCATGCTAAACTTGGATTTAACAAGAGGTGTATTTTTCATCTTTATTCCACAAGACTTCAAGTCATCATAAGGTTAACAGTATCACTTTTTCATTACTAGTTTCTTAGTTAGGAAATTATTTCTTTTTGTTTGTTTCTATCATTATAACTTTAATTAATTAGTTTCTTAAGGGGCCCACAGACGAGCAACTTGGTCGTCAACCCGGTTGTCAACCAGGTTGATGCTTTTCCCACAGACGGCCAACCTGGTCGTCAACCAGAATGTAAACAATGAAGAAAAAATTAATCAAATTGTAACAAATTAATATATTTTGGTACTTTAAATGCAAAATTTTATTTTATTTAATTATTCTCTCATGCTAGAATTATATTATTTTAATTTTTAATGCTTAGTTTTTTTTTATTTTCTTAATAACATGTTCCGATTAAGCTCCGCCCACCAAGTTGACGATCAGATCAACCTGAAATTCAATCAACTTCCCCACAGACGGCCAACTTGGTTGCAAACTTTGCAAATTGACAACCCGGTTGACAACCAAGTTGCTCGTCTGTGGGCCCCTTTAGGTTTGCATAATTACCAATCCTTTAAAATTGGAACTCAGGAAAAAAATTTCCAAATTTTTGCAAAAATGGTCTAATTTAATTTTTTTTAGTATTTTGAGGTTTTCTTTGGCATTTTCTGATAAAAGCCCCCCATAGCGAAATCCTTGCTGCAAACTAATAAATGTTATCCATAAAAATTATTAAATAGAAAAAGTAAGTAAACTAGTTAAGTCTGAATTTTAATATTTAAGCGTAACCCTGGTGCTGTTCGACAACCAGAGGAAGACAGGGGCAAAGAGACCCTTGAGATGGATCTAAGCATAGAGCTCGAGAAGTCTTCCGTCATATCTCCACATCTTCCAATCCTTTGTGATGAAGCTGCTCATTCTGCTTATGCCAGAGAAGTAGATCTGAGGGCATGGGCAAGTCCTAAAGGTATTTTAATCTCTAGTAGTGATGTTCATTTGTTATGGTAGATTTTACTCAACTTCATTTCAGGTACATAATTTTAATTTTTGAAATTACTCTGAGTTCTTTACTCTGTGTATTGTTTTCCTTGCAGCTTTAAGTAGAGACATCGTCACCTTAACTTCTGCTGTGAAGCGATCTCCTCCACCCAAGCCCGTCCGTTGCAATGAAAATAGTAACCTATGGCAACCATGTCAGTGCCGCCTTGAGATTTGTGTTGGGTGGTATCCTTGTGGTCTCAAATATTGTAGAGGGAAGGACTCTTCTGGTAAGGCGATCAGCTACCGCTGCGGCATCAAGACATGCCGCAAGTGCCGTGCTTTCGAGTTCTTCGTTCAGCAGAAACAAAACTGTTTGTGGGATGAATAATTGAGGGGTTCTGCTCTACCTGATTGATAGGCCGATGAATTGTTGTAGTCATTGAGCAGATGGAAGTTGCAAAAGCTGTTTGGTGTGGAGATGCTGGGTAGCCCTTAAAGTTTTGTAGTGAACTAAATTCATTTCAAGTGGTTTTTCCCAAAACTCTTGCATTGCTTTCGAAAACAACTTCTTTAAAATCACTGTATGTTTCTAATTTGTACTCATGTGCTTAAATATCTTAATTCACAATCTCTATTTTCATGTTTGTAGGCCAGTGTTTCTCAGGCCAGTAATCTCTTCTCTTAAATCTCATTAATTATGAAATAAGATAGACAAATGAAAAGTGAATGTTTTGTTTGTTATTAATTTTAAGGCATGTGTTTTTACAAACTTTGATAAAATATCATTAACCATACAAACTTTCTGGGTTACCATGTAGTTGATATTTGTAGCCTAAATGATCTCGCCAACCATTGACTTGCTTATTCCATGTTGCCTATTGCTATGAATAAGAATCATACTAGTCTAGATGCTGATAACCATGTGCCGTCATTTTCCTGATATGCCCCTAATTGCTCTGTAAAGGCATGAATTGCATGTCACTAGTTGTCATGACTGATCAAATCTGAAATTTGATTCAGGGGCAGCAACTTTTAACATACGAAAAATTTAAGTAAATTGTTTGCAAGAAAAATGAAAATTTTAAATCAACTTGATAAAAAATAAAACTTATTCTCCGATGCTTAATCAACCCTTCTTAAACTGGTTACTTTCATGCTTACTTCTTAATTTCACTAAGCATTTTTGTTTCTTTTCTTCTAAAGACTTAAATTTGTAATTATTCTTTCATTTCTTATCCTTTCAAATATGTACTTTAAATGCTTGCCTTTTTGGTTGGCATTGTTTCAAAGTCAACTAACTAATCAAATAACTCAAAGTATTTCATGCTCCAGCTCTTATATTTTTTCGTATGACCAATAGACAATAAAAGTTAATTAATTAAATTAATAATTTTCTTTTTATGTCATTAGCATGTTTAAGAAATATTAATTTGCATTTAAATTAGTTGATAACCATGGTCATCTATGAAAAAGCAGAATTTATACCTTTATTTATATATTTAGTAAAATATTTGGCTGTAAACATCAAAGAGCAAATTTGTTTGTTCTATTTTTTATGTTTGAGAATGTATAACCTTTTATGAAATTTAGATCTCATTCTAAGACTTTTACTAATAACCAAATATCAGGTAACCCTAATATATTTTCAGGTACCATAGATATTTAAATGTTTGGTTAAAAAGGAATGTATCCTTGATCAACATGTTAAGTTTGACTAAGATTGTGTTTTAAAGAAAATAAGATAAACATATTTAGTATCGTTTAACATTAATATCAGTTTTGGGAGAGAATGTCAAATGTAATGAATGAAATTAATTTTGATGCAGGCAATTATATTCACCTTTTAACTGCTTATATGCATATAAAACATTGCTTAAAAGTTATATTTAAATCTGTACTGGATTTGTTAAAATTTTAATGTTTTTATTCGTCACTCTTGAATTTCATTTTAGGTATTTTTTATATTCTTTGTTAAAAAATGGGCTTACATAGCTGGAATATTATTCTGCTATTTTACTTCTACTTGAAGCTAAGTTCTAAATATTTGAAGTAAACATTTTTTAAACAAGGAATGTTTTTTATGTGAAATTATTCTTGAATATCATTTTTGTTTTAAAATGAAATTAACAGGATATCTTTGTTTAAATTATTATCAGCAATTAGTGTTTCTTTTCCTTTTAAAATGTATATACCGGTGAAGTCAACTATAATAGTTGTTGTTTTTTCTATGGTTGCTGATTTTAAGTTCAGAAAATTTATTTGTTGTTCAAACCTTCTTGTATCAATTGATGAAAATACTTTGAACATGGTGTTCGTTATTTAAGACACTAAAATTTTTCTAGGACAAATATATCATGAAAGAGTCCATCTGTGTTAAAGTTTGGTTAACGAAGTTATATGCATATTTGAAATTTAAAACTATTATGTATAGCATTGTTTCTCTGTATTGTCCCTGTATATGTTAAACCTTTTCATGTTGTGGCTTTATCGAAAGAAATGAATGAGTGAATGCTTGTGTATTTATCAAAATTTTTATGTATACTTTTTTCAGTAATCTTAATAGAAAGGTGTGCAAATTATTGAACTCATAGGTGACTTGTGTTAATCACTCATGCTATTCCTTTACTAGAAATTATTTGTTTTATATGATTTTTCCTACTTTTATTCAGTAATTTAAAATTTTTTAAAAATATTTTCCTCCTAGTGCATCTGTGAGAGTTCTTCGCAACACTCAAATTTTTAAAAAAATATCCTATAATCACTCATCAATACTTAAAAAACAGATTAACATGAATAAATTGCTTAAAATAACTACGAAGTATAAAAGAAAACAGGAATGAGAAATGGGGGAAACCATAGAAATAACTTGGTAAAAATAAATAAAATGATATTTTTCTTCTAATACTTAGTATTTATGACAATAAAATGTACAAAACAACTATAAACTACAAAGTTTTTTTGCTACAAAAAATACTTTTCAATCATTTGTCAACTTCAATTGTTAAACACAATAACATGACATTAAGTTAAAAATTGCAAAATTTTCACAATGTTATTTACACACATTTGTAAAAAGCAACAACCCATTTTACTGAAAATTTTTTAATAATTTATTTTTTTCTGAAGGATTACCAATCTGTTAAATTCTGGTTTATATCAATAAAAATTAAAATTTTTAAAATTTTACTCTAAGAGAAAGTATTCTAAAAAATGTTTATTAATTATATTTTTATCATTTTTCGGTTTAGGGCTATTTAATGAAACAAAATGTTTTTTTTATTCCAATTAATGTTTTTGTTCCATACATTTTTAAAGAACTTCTTCTTTATTGACTCCACAGCCCTTTGTGGGCCAAGGCCTTCCTAAGAATTTTCAAAGAACTAACATGTGAAAAAAAAAAGATTGCATGGAAAAATAGAGAAATCAAACCTTAATTTCCAAATTAAAATTTTAGGATTTAAAATTAAATATATATGTTATAGAAGTAGTGGTTTTTAAAATTAAGTTTTTTATTTAGGTATATTATTTAACTTAAATAAAATTGAATTCTTTTGCTTTTACTTACAGATAAAGGAATGTAATAATTCTTCATTCATCTATCTTAGAGCATAAAATTTCAGTTTCAAAGGTAACAGCCAAATTGAAATTTTTACTTGTTACTGGTTTGAGGCACTATGATCTTAGAAGCATATTAAAAGAAATTTATGTGCGAGCCTTAAAAATTTGCTCTTCAATGCGAGTTGTTGAGTGAAAATTTTATGCCCAGATACATTCTTATTTTTAAGTGTGTAAAAATTAATTCCTCGAGCATTCTATTAACTACTTATAAATCAGTCTTCCCTATTTGCTGTTATGCAATTTTGCTATCATAACCCTATGCAATGCGTAGAAAATAAAAAGCAATTGGGAAAATCCCTCTCAAGCTTTATACATTTTCTATTGTTAATTTCCTGCTTCCTAAAATTCTAAATTTTTATACTACTGGAATTTTTCAGCATTAGTTCTAACATTTTCTACAGATATTACATTTAATGTTGGAAAAAAAACCATCATCTACTATCTTCACTACTATGTTCACTAGACATCTACTACTATGTCTGTTATGATGCTTTTAGATACTGTACATTCAAACCTTTCTTTATACTCAGGCTTTATAAGCTATTCGAAATGGAAAACAAATTTAAGTCGGACCAAGTAACAAGTTATAAAGAATTGTTAATGGGTTGAAAAAATGTTATTTTAAATATTGGTAGTGCTTATATTAACCCTTCATGTAAGGTTTTGTTTTTGGAGTAATTTACACACTGTATGTTGTGTACATTAAAAACAGATTTATTAACATGAGTTATTTGGGTACATGTTGTGAGTGAATGATTGAGATAATTCATTATGTATGTATTTTCCTGAGCACAGTGTGTACTTGTATTTATAGGATTGTTCCAAGAAACAATTTGTAAGTTAGAAATTCTAATCATGAATTGATTGTGTTTTGATCTCAACGAACTACAACTGTTATTGTTTAACTGTGCCACCTGTTTCACTTCACTGCATTTATTTTTAAAATTAGGTGTCAAACAATTGTCAAGGAAACTCACACCATTGCTGAGTCATTTCTACAAATTTTAGTAAGTTTATATGATATATAATTTCATAATTCAAAGTTAACCTTTTGATTAACTTCTAAATTTGTGTGAATTTAGTTTTTTTAAATGATTTTTTAATATAAGTTGGTAAAATTTAAATTAAAAAGTGTGTAGCAATGCTTTCAATATCAACATAAAAAATATATCAAATCTAGTTCACCATTAGTTTCTATAGATTAATTTTAGTAAAAATCTTAAAATGTTACGAAAATTATAAATTGTCTTGTATAAAATTAATGATTTAATAAGTTTTTAGTACAAAGCTATTTTAAAATTAATTTTTGATAGCATAGCATCATAAGAAGTGCCAAAGGATTATGCAGAAAAAAAATCTTCCCAAAGAAATGACTCAGCTGGAAATGTGTCACAAGTATCCTATAATTTTAAAACTGCAAATATAGCTGTTACAATTGTTTTATATTATTTTCTTTTGTTTTTATTAATATCCTATCTTTGAAGCCAAGGTATGATTTTCTTCAGCCTTGAACCATTTTGCATTATGAATTAAACACATATCAGTAGAAGAGAAAAAGGAGCATTTGATAAATCACTTTGATTAGCATTGTTATATGCAATTGGGAATCATGTATCGCCTGTACTGAATGAATACATTACTTTTAATCTGGGTTGAAGATTTGGAAGTGTTCTAGTGTAAACAAGCTGAAAATATTTTAAGTGTTCTAGTGTAAACAAGCTGAAAATATTTTTTAAGTGTTCCCTATTATTTATTTCTACACTTTAAATTTTTACCTAAGCTGCTGAATATCATTTTGATTAAAAGCTAAGGATTATTTTCACTGACACAACCAGAGTACATTTAAGGCTGTAAAACAGTTTAATATAATTTCTATTGTTTTTTTTTGTAAGGATTATGTTATGAGATCAATTTGTAACTAAATGTTATCAGCCTTTTAACAACTTTAATAGCAAGAATTTCAGTGCTTAAGGGCCTTTGATTTGAACAAGCTAGGAAGTTTCAGGAAAATACTCTGCCAGGGGCGTTTGGGGGGACAAAGATTATTTTTTAAAGTGGTGCAGGGCCGTAATCAGACTTTTGTTTTTGGGGTATAGACTCAACGTCATTTCTAAGGTACACCCTAACTAGTTTTAGATCACTTAAAAGTAGTATTTGAATTATGGTGCACAATGTCAAAATTTTATAATTATTCGAAGTAAAATTGGGGGTTCTGCCCCAGAAAAATTCTGAAAATTTGCCTATAAAAGTAGTAAATACATTAGTTCATTTTGAGACCCTTTGGGTAACATCCGAAGAAAACAGTTCCTTCGAAATCACACAATTTTCAAGGAAAAAAAATAATACATAGACGTCAAAATTTTGAAGGGGGCTGGGGGTCCTCCCCTAGATTTTTTTTTTGAAATTTGTCTGTTTAAACCTGTTTTATCTCATTTGAAACTACATTTCAGAAATCTTTTACAAATATAGGTTAACTTTTCATGAAAACTACCAGTTTTTGAGATCTTTAGATCTTCTGGTGGATTGTTCCCTTGAATTAATTGTTCGTAACATCACCTTAGCTTTATAAATTAGGTTTAACTCCCTAGTGCATAAAACTTACTTATTATTTTTGGCTCATTAAATATATTCAGGGATGAGATTGGGAAAAAAGCAAAAAGTCTGACAACTGCGCAAAAGACATTTAACCTCTTAAATTGAGAATAAATCGGAAACACTAATAATTATAATAACATTTAGTTAGCAATTATTTCAATATGTTCTTTCACTTTAAAATTAAAAGTTTTAATGTGTTAAGCTGTTATATTAAATTGGCTTAAAAAGAAAATTTACCATATAAAAGAGCCTCATAAGTCAAGAACATCAACTTGAATTTAGAAAAATGAAATTCCCAGTAAAAATTTCAGTAAATAAGCTGATTCTTTTTAAAGTAAAAAGTCTGAAATTTTCAAGATAATTTCAAAAAAGTCTTCTCATCCCTGTATATTATCAATTAGAACTTCAAGCATTGAAGTATTGCTTGAGGAATTCTATCATATCTACTAATTCAGTGCTAGGACATAAAAATAGATAATTGTAAAATTTCTTAGAATTTAATTTTTCACAAATTATCTAAGATTTGATCCAGTTTGTCGTGTAAAGAAAGATAAGGGGTAAAAGTGCCAAGTCAAGATCTTAAAATCCTCATTTTTGGAGCATCAATTAAATAACTTATCTTCTTGATCAGTACCAAATATGCTTCGCACTCTAAGGTTGTAAAATTTTGGTAGAAATTCAAAGTAACATATTGAAAGCTCCTTTTTCTCTTGTATATGTATTCCGAAAGGGCTTCCAGACGACTTCCGAAGGTCATCAACCTCACATTTAGAATACATATGCACTGTTAGCTTTTCTTACAAAGTAATCTAATGTTTTATATACCTTCTTTATTGCCCTGTTTAGA
Source organism: Tetragnatha montana (assembly GCA_963680715.1). NCBI lineage: Eukaryota > Metazoa > Arthropoda > Arachnida > Araneae > Tetragnathidae > Tetragnatha > Tetragnatha montana. The sequence goes on from OY796680.1 coordinate 25,095,621, forward strand.
CTTCTGAAAGTAGCACGAAGGAATCAAGTGTGTAAGAGGTTCTCTATGCTTGTGCTCTTTAAAAACATTCCCTAAAATCTTCATAAAACACAAAATTGAAAAAGCTTTTATTATGCACTGTAATTATTTAAGTTTTTAAAATGCCTTACTTTTTCTATTTTTAAGCATTTGTAAGTTGCAAGTAGAATATTTTGTTTTTCTCACTTAATAAGTGATTTGAAAATTTACTTTTAAAAAAATTATTCGTAAATTAAAAAAGTTTGCACAGAGAGCCTCAATAACATCCAATTAAATTTGATGCATTTTATCATGAAAAATAAATCAGCTGTGCATGATAAGTTTCTGAAAAAAAAACCCCTCATCTGCACTTTCCTGTGTTTTTGCATTGGGTGAAAATGTTCAAATAAATATTCTTATTTTTGTACTTCACTGTCATGTTTCTAATATACTTAACATAAATGACATATAGCAGTGGTTACCAAAGTGGGTAATGTAAAGAGATGTCACGGGTGTTGCAAGGAGCTCAGGATAGGATGTTTTCAATATTTGTAAAAATAATCCTATTTCAAGCATTAAAACTCAGAAATTTTATAACTTATCTAATTTTAAATTTGGATAAAGATTGTTTTTCAGAAATAATACATGCAGTATACATACATTGTATATACTGCATATTTAGAGAGCAGCAAGCTCTCGCACATTTCTTAGGAGAGGCAAAATGCAGCTGTTCTTATATTTTTATCTTTAATCATTTGATAGAAAACAAATAATCCTAACTCTAAATGCAGCCGTTCTGAAAATGATAGCTGATTTACCCAGCTAATTAATAAATATTTGTTAAATGTTTATTAAGTTCGATTTTTTTTTCTTGACTTGCAGTACCTTATCCAAGGTTCCTTACTGTTAAAATATACCCTTACTTATCTCGCCCCGCATTTAACTAGGGCTGTTACTAAGGGAACATCCATAAATTACGCGAGGTCAAAAGGGGGAGGGGGGTCCAGGAAAATCTCACCAGGGGGGAGTCTATTAAAATCTCACGTCAACTTTTAGTTTAGAAAATATACGTTTTTTCTTTAATATTTTTTAGCACAAGTTTAAAAAAATGCTCAGATTAGTCACAACACATCTAATCATTAGCCAGTCAGTCGTGATAATTACAAGTTAGAAACATGTTTTCGTATCAAAATTTTGCAATCTGGATGGTAATTTTTATGCCGATAAACAAACTAGTGATTGAGAAAATCCCATGTGGGGATTTGGAAAAAACACCTCACGTAATTTATGGACATCCCCTAATTTATCCATTCAAAGTAAAAAAAAAAATCCAACTCAAATCATTGGTCGTTCAAAATCTTAAACAGAGTATTCCCAGAGTCCTAAAATTCTGTGTTGGTTTTCAAAAATCCCCCTTGACAAAAACTTAGCAAGTAAATTTTAAAAAAACAAGAGGCTTTTGACAATTTTTTAAGTTAATATTCGAACAAAAACCCTCTTAGTCTTGGGCTTAAAATTTCCTACAGGATAAAAAAATTTCACCCATTTGTTCTTGGAAAATAAAAGATTGAAAAGATAGGGAATAACTTATGAACAGAAATTTAAAAATATGAAAAATTTATTTTCATAAAATAATGCATCATTCCATTACATATTTACATTCCATTAAAATGGTCGGTGAATCATGGATAAATAAATATTATGCCAAGGTATAATGAATGGTACCACAATAGTATAATTAGTGGAATTACATTTGTACAACTTCGAGGACTACACCAAAGATTGTAAAAAGAAAACAATATCCAAAAGAATAAAATACAAATAATCATGATTAGTGTTCAATAATAAAAAAGGGAATTTTTTTGGAAAACATTAAAAGCAAACTTACAGTAAAAACATCACTTCTAAAGCAATAATATTTGTACAAAATCAGGAAACATCAAAATGGCAAAGGCATGAGGTAATACTTTAATTTGTAAATCTGATTATACAATAAATTTCATTAATATTTACAAGATCCATCAAATGTAATGTTTTTAAATAAAAACTGTAATAAAATATCTTTTTGCAATCTTGATGAACAGTCTAGACTTAAACTATGTATCACTGGGTTTTTGATGCACTAAATCCTTACTGGGTTTTTGATGCACTAAATCCTTAAGTTTTTTGAACTCAAATTGACAGTGGTCAGTAAAACTGGAAAGAAAAATATTATATTAGGTAAAAGAAAACTTAATTTAAATTAAGAGTTAAATAAACAGCACACAACGCATTTTTTGGCATATAATCTTTGTAAAAATATCACTATACTCATACAACCATAACATTAAACTTTAAGGGGACTCAGTACCAAAAAATTTTTTTCCTCTGTATTTGGGATTTTTCTTTCTTTAAGAGTGCTAAATTATCTATTGCTACCTTATATTACAATATTATGCAGAAAATCATCAAAAAAAAATTTATTTTTTGAAAAATTAAACAAAATGTCCAAAATTTTACATAATTTCAAAATGCTACTCCTCCGTTATTTTTAATTTTTTCTCATTCTGTTTTCACTAATACGTACTTTATATTATGTGTTATAATTCTATGAGGGGGATTAAGGATATTCGTAGTAGTTTTTAAGAAAAAAAATTTTTTTGGTGTTTCTTCTTCAAAAACGAGAAAATCTTAAGATATTTGCTTTATTATGAAGTGTAAAAAATAACTCGGGCCAAAAATGCATAATTTCGCAAGTTACATTTAATATAACTACCCTATAGAACATAAATATCAAGTTTCATACCATTTGGTCTAATAGGAAAAAAGCTTTAGGGATTTGAATCTAATAAAACCATGTTTTGAGAAAAACCAATTCAAAAATTTCAAAACAATGAAAACAATTTTAAACACTAAAATAACGCCTCAATTATTTTTTTACTCTTTCTTATGATGCTTATTAACATTATTAAACATTAAAATGTACTGTTTTAATTAATATTTTTGAAATTTAAGCGAGAAGGAGATAAATATGAGTAACGGGAAAAAATGTATTTTTTTCTTCAAAAATTAATTTTCGGAACGTAACGCACAAATAATGTTAGTTACTTTATAACAGATAAATAAATTAATATAAAACACTTAAATAGGTGTCAAAATTGAATTATTTTTAAAAATACGCGAAAAATATGATATTTTCAGATTGCAACTGATGAAAAAAGTTCAAAAGTATAAAACAAGCGCTACATGTTTCTAAACAAGCATAAATTGTGATTAAAGTAACCACAAACAATTTTGATTCAGTTTATAAAAAAATATGTGTTATTAAACCATATAAACTGATATAAACTAAAAATTTCGAAACCAAAACTTAAAAAAAAGCTAAAAGTGCTTTTGAAAAACCCATTTTTTTTAAACTTAGAATAAACCAATCGGTTTGAAATTTTGGATAATTAATTTTAGGAGTATAAACTATATTAATAACCAAAAATCTCAAAATCGATATTTTGGCCAAATTTTGGTACTGAGTCCCCTTAAGTATTTATATTTTTCCAAATGTTGTCCATTGTTAAAGTTATTACATAATAATGAAGTACAATAAAGATTTTATCCTAAATTATTGTTGCCTCTGGTCCCACTTAAACATTATTTATATAAGTATTTAAATGCAGATTGTACCTCGACTTACGCAATTGACTCTTGATTCACCCCTATCGCATTAGTCAATATACTAATCACTGAACTAAAAATGCTCCATTTGCCTAAAAGCAGGTCACTTAAAAACAAATTTCAGCAATGTCAGGAAACGGGTTATTTCCTTTTACTTTGATTAGGCAAGGCTAAACTGGATCTGTTAACTGTGTTATATCAGGCTTGGACAATGAGTGAAAAGCGATGTTACGGATTATGTCTCTAGTGAGCAGTAGCGAGTAGACGTGGCCAGCACCATCTATCTGTCATTCATGGCATTGCTTTTTAGGAAATTAAAAAAACATTCACTAGTGAAATAAAGTAAAATCTATTAAAAATCAAAACAAATAGTTGAATTTTCGAATTCTTCCAACAGTAAATAATTTACTTAACTACATTAAGTTCTTTAATTTATTACAAGATTAAATTGAAGAGAATCAAGCATTATATTTATTGTTCGGGCACTAATAGCACTAAGTTCCAGTTAATTCTTTTGGCATGTATTTTTACATTTTTCCCAGCTGGCATCAGGTTTTTGTTTGTTGTTACATCAATTTTGTTAAATTAAAATACATTTTTGATACTTTATGCTTATTTCAGATTTCTACTTATTAAACTGTGATTTGAATAGCGATAGCCATTAAAAATTAATATCACGGTGTTTTTTTTTTTTACATCGTTACATGAATGTTAACAAGTCAAAAAATATAAATCATGGCGTCGTTTTGCATGACGTCAAAGATGGTAGACGTGGCCAGCGCTAAGATCTGAAAACTTCCAGTAACGTCGGCTTCTTTGATCTTTTGGGCAGTGACCAACCCTGATATAACACAGTTAACAGATCCAGTTTAGCCTTGGATTAGGTGGATTTACTTGAAATCCACCTGGGCAACCAACAAACAGCCACTAGCAGGAGTGATACTTTTATGGGGTAGTCCCAGAAATCCGTTTTATTTTAACAGCATAAATCCCAGGTTTCATTGAAATTTTCAAGCTTAACAAGAAAGCGCAGAAATAGGTGCAATTAAAAAATAAGTGCAGGGTCGCAGCATTAATATTTTTATGGAGAATCCAGTCCAAAAATTGGTTCTAAGCGCGATTACATATAGTAACTACATCATTCTGAAATAAATCTTTTCCCACCATGGTTATGATCGAGTTGCGTTTACATACGATGCTGTAGTTAAAACATTTCTGACCGTTCTGTCTTATTGGTTGGTATCTGGGAAAAATACCTTCAAAACAAGGGAAAAAAGTTAAAATCTGTAAACATTTGAGATTTTGGAGCATTCCTATATTTAAGATAAAAGGTTTGTAACTTTAATAGTTTTCCCAGGATTTTGAGTTGAAGTCAGTAGCACCCCTGCATCAAAGTATTTTTGAACAAGAAAAATTACCTGAGCATGTCCTCTTTGTCTGAAGATGTATCCATGCTTTCAGATTCACTCAGGGAGAGAGACTTTTTTTTAGATAGCAGACCAGCATCAATTTTAGCTGCATGGTTTTTAACAAGAATATCTTCCATTCTGCTCACAACAGAACGCATTTCTTTGCCTATGTTTTTGGATATGTCTAAGGAAGAAATTTAAAATTTTTAAGGAAGCTTAAAAATAAAGTTTATAAGCATTAGTTCACAATGGAGAAAGACAATATGCAAACAAGAGAGGCATTTGTAACCCTAGATACGTTTTATGTGTGATAAATTATTATAAGTACTCAAAAATAATTTTTATATCATGAAGTACATTACAGATAATAGATTAAAAATTTTGTTTCAAACACATAATCAGTTATTTATGACTGAAATTTTAGGTGTATTAAATTAAAACATAAGTCCAGTATTTCCTCCACCAAGTTCTATTCATTATAAAAAATGTATTCCTTATTATGATTATTAATTCTTGGTAAGAGAAGACATGTCAAATATTGATATATTTTTGAGTTTTTTGAGGGGTAATTTGTGCAATGGGGCCCGTTTTGAACAATGTAATTGAGAATGGTACTATAATGTGGGTATGATAAATTGATATTTTTTATGCATTCGTAAAATAGATAGGTAAATTCCATAGATGTAAGTCAGGGGTCTTCAAAGTTTGGCCAGCCATCTCATAAAATGTAACTTATGATAGCTGACAGCACATGCCCATTTTCCAGTCTGCCTTTATTAATATTAGGGGATATAATAATTACAGACATTGAAAAGAAAGTTTAAGTTCTTTTAAAATAATGATTTCCTTCTAAATTTAGAGTATTATAGTTAAGATTATGAAAAAAAAAATTGGAACATCATATTTTCAAAATGATATTTCTTTAGGAGTTGAAGACTAAACTATGTTTATTAACTGAGCAGTTAGTTACAGCAATTTTTAAAGAGTAGTTCAGTGGGACTTTATGGATTAGTAAATATAGAACTAGAACTAAAAAGTTTGGAGACCCTTGCTGTTAATGATTAAACACACCTTAAAAGTACAAGATTTTGTTCATAACTTAAACATGAAATTCTACAGCAGAATGAGTTAAATTTTAATAAAAAAGTTACACAATACAACTTACCTACAGGAAGTTTTTTGTATTATAAATTTGATAAATTACAAGATCATACCAATAAATATCAGAGGAGAGTTAACACAAAGAAAACAAGTAAGAGTAAAATTATATTAATATATATTACTTTTCATTTCCCAAATATTCATCACAATCACATAGCAAGCAACCCACGTTTGCATGTCTTTTCCTATTTTAGCTACGTACTTCTGGAGTTGTTGCAAAAAATATCTAAAAGAGAAAAAAATGAGTACTGATTTAAAGCTTATTATTTTTCAAAAATATTTTTCTATAATTTAAAATAAATACATAATGCATAAAAAAGTATTTTACTTACAAAATCAATTTTGGTTTTACACAAATGGTACTCAATAAGAAAGCAGCAGATTTGGAGATGGTAATCTTTTCAAAAGGATTGCGTTCCTAAAATGAATATATATATATATTTTTGTATTTAGTTAATATCATTAACATTAAGTAATATTGACTAAAAATTTACTAAATCATTTCAACAAAAACAAAGGATGCACAAACCTTTTCAATGTTTTCCCAAGTTTCCATATCTTTAAATATGCTACTTAAAAGGTTTTTCATTGTTATAATAGTTACATCAGATGCTATATCTTTTATACAATTTTCTTGCTGGACTAGTAACAAGGTTGAAGCTATAGAAAATTGAATTTCTTTGAAGTCCTGAAAGTAAAAGTTATTTTAGAAGATAGGATGCATCACAATTCACATTTACTTTTAAAGCCTAAAACCCCCATAAAAACACTACTGGACACACCAATACAAATTTCAACAATGAGAATGTAAGTAGCTAGATCGGAACACACTGGGCGTTTTGAATTGCTCGATGTCGTAAATATCCTTATCACACGGAGGGAAGAAAAAGGGGAATTGAGGGGTGATGCACTAGACTACTCCTGTAGTAGAGGAAAATGGATGTCATCCTTTCTACTTCCAAACGCTATCTTTTGACATGCTTATGATAGAACTATTTTTTAAAAACAGAATTGGAATCTAAGAAACATTTTAGCCTAGATTGATGAGTAATTTGAAGAAAATTAGAATATTTTGTGAGGCTTGTCAGCAGAGTATTTCGACTGCTGACAAGCCTCACAAAATATTCTAATTTTCTTCAAATTACTCATCAATCTAGGCTAAAATGTTTCTTAGATTCCAATTCTGTTTTTAAAAAATAGTCTATAAATATCAGAGGAGAGTTAACACAAAGAAAACAAGTAAGAGTAAAATTATATTAATATATATTACTTTTCATTTCCCAAATATTCATCACAATCACATAGCAAGCAACCCACGTTTGCATGTCTTTTCCTATTTTAGCTACGTACTTCTGGAATGAACTATACTAAGGTTATGTCTGATATCTACAAGTGAGCATAGGTGAAAATAAAAACTTTCTTACTTGAGTAGGTACAGATTTTAAAAAGTCTCCATCATTAAGGCACTGATAAATTTTGTTGAAGCAGTCAGGCAGACATCTTAAGATGTTTGGTTGGTTTTCTGGATCTTTGAGCAATAGATTTAATCCATAAGAAGCATGCCTCAACAGCAACTTGCAAAAATACACCAAAATCTTGTGCCCAAATGCTAAGAAAATTCAAAGTTAATGGTAGAATGCCAATAGAAAGTCTAGCTAAAAATTTTCAAGTTAAAAAAAATATACTTAAATTAATACTTACAGCTGCTCAAAGCTTTTACACCAAACTTCATGTACCTTACAGATTTTACATTTATAAAACCAAGCAGTGTCATGTCAATCAATACAGTAAAAAGATCCTAAAGTGAAGAAAGATAAAATATTTTCAACTAACAGGTTTCTCTGAAATATTTATAAGTAAGAAAATTCATAGCAAATTGAAGTTTTACTGATAATTTTTTATGTATCTAAAAGATATTTTGAGATGAATGGTCATTCAATACATCAATTTCCATTTAATAGCAAACAGTACACAAGCCATTTTCCCTATTTGTTTTATAGAAATTTTAAACAAACTTAAGGCCAAAAAATGTCAAGTGACACTACCCAATTAACTTAGGATATTTTTAAACCTAGGCACTTTTAGTAAAGAGCTGTTTGACCTTCAAAAAATATGGATTTAATTGATAATTGGAAAATTTTTGACCCTTTAAAACATTTCTTATAGAATGGGCAAATAATGCAAGTGTTGGGGGTCAATGGCAAAGAATATTAATGAAGGGGGTTAATACTAGGAAAAGTTTGGTAAATTGTCATTTCCCTCAAATAATACCATATTCTGCATTACCAAGCTGAGTTTTATAATCCAGGGTCAATTTGACCAAGGCCTGCAGTTTTAGTTAACCAAAAGTGCTGCGGATCTAGTGTTAAATGTTTATATCTTTTTGGTAAATAGATCAAGGTTTGGCAAATCCTTCTGGTGAGGAATCCCAAAATCCCAGTTTATCTCTCTCAACATTATCTTGCGGGCCTCACCTATCCTTTTGACCGATAGCCTTATCAATCTATCTATATAATTCTCTTACGTGGCTCACGAATTTGGCGGTTACCCGCCGTTGGCAACAGTAATTTCGTTATGGCTGCTGTGTGACATCACAGCGCTTGGACCCTCCATGTTATTGTATGCTTAGCTAGCTTCATTCTGCTATTCTTCATAAAGTTTTAACTAAAAAACTATGATATTTTAAAGACACATACAAATATTTTTTATAAAAAGATTGGGGTTTTGTTTTTCAAAACATATTAATTAGTTTTGGAATTATTAGGATTCAAAGTTTTAATTTTTTCTTTTTCTGGCCGTTCACTAGAGAAATAGACGAGTTTTATGAGTGTTTTGGTTTTATGATCAGTCTGATTTCTTTTATTTTTAACTATTCACTAGTTTCGAGGGCGCTGTGACATCAAATCCCGTTTTTTGATCACATCACTTTACTAGTGTTTTGGCAAAAATAAAATTGAATTTTTAGTTATTTAAAACATATTTTTAAACTTAAAAATCTGATATGTGATAGTTTTAAACTTATAACGTATCCCAAAAGTGTAAAATTAAGCAAATCCCTCACCTATGCGAATACCTCATTATAACAATTTAAGAGAGTAGTATTCTCATTCTCAAATTACATCTATGTAAAAATATGTGGATCTGAAGATAAGACTTTAAACGTAACAAGAATCTTTTTCTTTGGACCTCGGTAAAAATTTTCAAAACTATTTGGATCCCATGTAAAATTACTTGCCAACCCCTGCTTTATATGCTCGGCTTATTGCTTCAATCATGTGGCAAGTAAACATTTTGATAACGATAATACCTTTAAAATTGAAATTCTTCATGCCCAATGTTAAATAATAATAAAATAAAAAATATTATACCTTTAATAAGTCTAAAACAAGATTTTCAAACTCCATTGCAGTTTTGTATTTGGTAGTCTTGGTGCTTCGTCTGCTAGAGTTATTTGTTTTTTCAGACTGTGCCAATTTCAAGACTTTATCCTGCATCCAGACAACTACATCTTCTACATATTTCACACTGCAGAATTTGTCCTAAATATCATGATATAGAGAAGACATATAACATACAACTACACAGTTAAGCTTTTTTTAAGAATATCGCAGTCATTCTTACCTCAGATTCTAAAAGAACTGCAACTTTGAGCAACTGGAAGTGCAGGGCCGTCAAAAAATCTACATCAGAAGAACTTAGCAATTTTGTATGACCTATTTCCACTTTCCTCTAGCAAATAAAAATTAATATTGGAAGACATTTGGATAATTAAATATAACAGTTTACCATGAGGCTTATAAATAAGCGATTTGAGCAATAATATTTATGAACATTAGACTTTAGTAATATATAACCCTTGTGATTTATATATAATTAAGCAAAATAATTAACAAGAAAAACAGTAGTGAATAATACTTTAATTTTTTTAATGTAACTATTGAAGTATCTTTTGTATTAAATAACTTATACTTAAAGCATTAAAACTATAAAATAAGTCAAATTTTCAGGAAAAAAAACATAACCCATCCCACTTAAAATCTGAAACTATACTAATTAAAACTTAATTTTACAAATATTTTGGATCAGAAAGACCTCATAAATCATTTAGCATCAATCATTCAGAAAGAGAACAAAGAAGTTTACCTTCAAGTCATCAATAAAAGAAAGTATTTCTTTTAGGTCATCAGGACTTTTAGTCAACAGTACTCTCTGGCAGGATCTGTGCTCGAGCATTGCATTCAACATTTGAACAGCTAATAAAGGTTTTGGACTAAATTGGGGTTCTTTGTTTTTGGTTCTGCGCTATAAAGATTAAAATGAATGATAAGATCTCAGCAATACAATTACTAAATAAGCTATATCCCCACAGCTAAATGTATCTTATAACCCATACACTTATCCTTTAAACAGGCTAGGTATAACCTTGGGTAGAAGATATACACAGGGAGTTCTTTTTAATCTCTCTATATTAAAAAAAAGTAACAGTGGCCGCCGCCACTGCTGCTTTTGAAAATATTATTTTGGAACACTTTGATCTCTCACTATTTAAAAACTATTAAATGGAAATTTATGAAATTTTGACCATTTGTAGACAAATGTATGAGGGTCATTTTCGTTCCAATAGCTATTAATTGAGATATTGTTTCTTCTTTCCGGAATAATTTTGCTCCTTTCACTCATATATTTCACTTAGGAATATTCCTACAGCCTGTAGTCCCTTCCTTGATCTCAAAGCTCGCTCCATTATTCCATTAACATCCAGATCCTTATCAGTCTTAATTTCCAATCTTTTTTCAAATTGCTTCTCAGATGAGAGTATCTTCCACAGAATATTAGAACATGTTCCATAAAAATTGCATTTTTCATAATGATAGGTTTTTCTATAAGATGGTTGATGATTATTAGTAGACTTGATGGATATATTGGTATTACAAGATTGGATGGATTTGGATGGTATTACAAGAGGCTTAATTAAGCCGATAAGAGGGTTGTGCTGGATTGTTGAGATGAACAAGCGATCTGAAAAGAACTGTGAAGCAGTTACGGGGGTTGGTGAGCGATAGCGAGGAGGTCCTCTAGTGATGAAAAAAAAAAATCTTTAGATTTCATCAGATTCATAGGTAGAGGGGTCTGGGGGTTTTCCCCTGTAAAATTTTTGAATTTTAGCATGTTAAATAGCGATTTTAAGATACTTTTAAAGTATTTTAACCATAAAAATGACATTGAACAATAGTTTAAAAGTGGTCAACACCCCCTTTAACTGAAATACCACGCCCTCAATTATCTATAAACTCATCACTGCCACCTAGAATGCTTTAACGACCCCTGGTGGGCAGTACCACTCACTTTGGGAACCACTGGTCTAAGCCATCAGGCCCGAGGACAGGAAAAATTTACCTTTTTAGCAGGAGGTGTAACCAGAGGTTCTGAAAAGCCAGCTTGAATCCAATCTTTTAGAAGATCTATGACAGAAGAAGCTTCTCCATGGTTACACAGGCATTCAAGTAAAGTGAGGTAATCATCGGTTTTAGCATCTGCTGGTATTGTCTGCAGCCTCAAAAAACACAGACTAGCCAAGCTAGGTACTGTTTGGGATGGCATAAAGCTGCTTAGGTAGTATACAGATTCCCATACTGGGGTATCCTGAAATGAGAGGATCTCAACTTAATATCTAAGTATACACAATTACATACAACTAAAGCTATATAAGACCATGAATATATCTATCTTAGCCAATGTTCATTAAAAGAAAATGCAAAAATTTAAATCCCCCCCCCCAACATTGGGAAATGCAGGACTGATCGGCTGAAGCTTCCAACATAAATTAGCAAATTTTAGCAGAGTAAATCTGAGGGGGGGAGGAAATAAAAATAAATTTGTTTCCCCCCCACATTCAAATTTATTATTACAACAACACATAATACAGGTAGACCACGTGGTCAATAAAAATAAAGAATACAGAGGAAAAAATAATAAACATTGATCATATTTGTCTATCCCAAAGGAGCAACTGCTCGTCCATGGGTAAATGGCATATCTAGAATTAAAATCAGATAAAAAACAGTGGAAGAATAGGAGAAAAATCTATAATATACCTAATTAATTATAATATAGATTAATATAATATATTATAATATATATTAATATAACATAGATATTAATATAATATATTATAATTAAATTAGGACACTAATGGCAATGCTATAAAAAAACAAGGTAGAAAAGATTTCAATCTAAAAAAAAAGGCATTCAGACCTTATAATACAAAGCAAGATCTCCAAGACACTTGGCTAGCTTAGCAACAATCATCTTCAGTATACTTTTGTTTTCTGGCTGTGAAAAATGAAAATCCAACTTAAGTATCAAAGAATGGATAGCACAAAGGCTTTAAAAGTAGTTAAAAACAAAAGGTATAAGAATGAATTTCTCTCCTACCTTTCCTAAATTATTAAGAGAGGAGAGCCACATAATAGATACAGCATCTAAAAGCCCTGAAACAACATTGGGGTCATTCAGTCCAACAGCATCTTCAATGGCTGCCGAATCATTCACCATACGGAAGTTTTCTTTGTTTGAGGGGGATGAAAGCACGCAGATCTTCTGTGAACTCATTTTAGACTTTACAACAAAATGGATAGACCTAACAGCTTGAACCATGAATTTGGCTAGAAAGACAATGTAACACAGTATAAATAACAATATCTCAGTTCTATTTAAAATTGAAGGATTCATTACTGTTTAAAAAAATATTATGTGAAATACATTAATTACATAAAAATATAGCAACCACATGCTTTGAAGGTGGGTAAAATTTTTCTCACACCTCCTCCAAGCACTTCTTGTCAATAAAACATTTGGCTGAAAATTTGACCTTTTCACACTTTTTTAATTTTATAAAAGGTAGCCAAATAATTTTAGCCCTAGCAGTAGAGGGTTTGAATGCTAAGTTTCTTAGATCTATTTTAAGGGATATGTTGACAGAATCATATTTCTATATATCTATGAATAACCCCAAATAATCACTTGTAACTTTAACAATAACTTGGTATATATGTATGTAATTAATGAAAAAACTCTACGATTCATTTGGAATTCAGCGATTAGACAGTCATAATCAGGCATGTGATTGCTCAAGAAAGAAATTATCTGAAAATTTTTAGAAGCATCTAGATTAGGGCGAGCGCGCACGTGCGACCTTTGTCACGGTGACAAAGACAAAAACAACGTTGCTAAGGCTGTTGTTAGGCCGGCCGCTAGTTGAGACGCAGCTCCGTGAGGTGAGGCAGGGTGACTCATGATCACCTCACTTCACCCTGCCACACGGAGCGATTAACGCTAGTTGACTCGCAGTTTAGTTTCCCGACATTACTACACTAGTGAAACGAAAATATTTAAGAATAAAAGTAACACTTTATGTAAGTTTTGTCTTTTTTTTTATACACCTAAGGAATTTAATTTAATTAAATGTTAAGTTTGCCACTAAAATATTCTAAAATTATTATTCTTAAAATATTTTTATTTCTACTAGTGTTTTAAAATATTTCCGAAGCCATCCTAATTAACAAGAGGCAAAATCTGCATAACAATGGTTTTTGACGAGAAAACAGTCTTAGGGAAGAAAAATCGGGTTAAAAAACCAAGAAAACTGCACGAAAGGTATGTAATTTTGGTGTTAAAAGATGTATTTTTTGGTCCTATTTGCATTTCTATCGGTCTTTAAGGTATATTTCAGCTGGGAAACTTTTTAAATGCCTACTATTAGATCTTTATGGCAGTAACGCAGTAAACTGCCTCTGGAAAACTGCGACACGCAGTTGCCACTACACGCAGAAACTGAAAACATCACCCGGCGCTTTAACAAGCGGAGATGCATCCATATATAAACATTGCGGGCAGGAATTTCACAGTGAGCAGCGCCGTGCACGTCAAGGTACTGCGGCTCAACTAGCGGCCGGCCTTAGGGGCGAGAAATAGAAGCATTCGCACATGACATCACTGGAGGATAAAAACAACGTTGCTAAGGCCGTTAGGTAAAGTCATGTGATTGAAAATGCTCTATTGTTTTCTAGTGATATTTTTGATACTAGTAATCCTGGTCGCCGTGACTTTAGTCACTCGTGCGCGCCCAGCCTTAGTTACAGTGGTTACTTGCTTCAAATGGAAATTTTTCAAAAGGAAGCAAAATATTCCGATTTTTTCCCGCTTTGAAATATTAATTCTGCAAACAATTGAGCGGAATATAAAATTTCAAAAAATCGGAATTCCAATAATCACTACCTCTAAGATTAGCAGATTTACGCTAATTAGCGGAAAAATCCCATGCCTGCCTAATCATGAAAATGTATTGTATTGTGCACCCCAGTCAAGTTTATAAATAGAAATATGTATCAAGAGTTAAAATTTAGGTTAAAAGTTTCTAGGTAAAAAGAAATTCTGAGGCAAAAATAATATTTGATTAGATAAAATGAGTTAAGATATAATAAATTAAGAAGAATGGTAACAAAAACTACAAACCTGTTGACTCCAAACCAATGAAATTGGGAGCAAACTGAAAGAAAACTCGGGATGCTCCTCGATCTGTTTTAACCATTTCTGTACAGCGAGCCACCCAGATATCCTGACCATCGGACTTTGGAAAGTAACTATTATGAATGAGGTTCACTAAGGACTTAGCAATCACTTTGTCTTCCTCCAGACGAGCCATCAAATGATCGATTGGCACAATGTCAAAATACTGAAACACCAAACAATAAATAAATATCAAAGAAAAAATTCCTTTGTTTAGACAGACATTATTGTAAAAGAATGACTCAAGTTGCCTACTTAAGTGTAATGATGTCCTA
This sequence comes from Tetragnatha montana, assembly GCA_963680715.1. NCBI lineage: Eukaryota > Metazoa > Arthropoda > Arachnida > Araneae > Tetragnathidae > Tetragnatha > Tetragnatha montana. The sequence goes on from OY796680.1 coordinate 25,110,679, forward strand.
ATTTATATATTACTGTTTAAGTAATTGCAGAATATTTTTAGAAGTAATTATGCCTGGCAATGTGATGATACATAAACAAATCTTGGTAAACTCATGGTTCTAAGGCTCTTCTATTGTAATTTGAACATATGTCTAGCATCCTTTAATATATGATCATATTACTTAACATCAGGGTTGGAAAAAAAACATGTCCCCCCCATAAAAAACATGTTTTTTTTTGTTTAAAGCGGGTTTTTTTTAACCCTCAACACAGAAATGCTAAAAAAAAACTTATGATTTAAAAAAAAAAAATTACATTAGGTTTTTTAATTTGAAATTGGATTAACAAAGCTACCCCTGATATAAGATAGCATTTTGACCTCACCTGTTTCTTGAAGTTTGGCTGAAGCAAAATGGTTAGTTCGGAAATATGCCACTATGTAACAATTTCAGCTTTAACATTAGAGATTTTGATATTTTTTGCCAAAAGATTTAAGATGAGCTGAACATCCCCATAAGTTATTATATTCATATTCCTTTCAGCCCTTCTCAGTTCACTGCACATTTTGACAACATTAGCAACATTGTCCGTTTAAAGTATTAAAATCAAGTATAAGGAACAGGTTAGTTAGTTTAGTTCACAGGGTGGCTACAGAATCTGTGGAAAAAAATTTCCCTGACTATAATTTTAAAATTTCCCTGATATACCTACATCAAAATTTTTCCAACGATAATTATTAATACACTGTAAACTAGAAATTATCTAAACCCAAATATACTTGAACGTAGTAAACATATTAAAATGATAATTATTATAATATATATATTTTTCTTATGTAGAAATCTGATATTGTTTGCAACCATTTTTTAAGTAGTATGTGTATTTCATTTCATACAACTTTATCTACTAAATAGTTTAATAAAAGCAAATTATCATATCTAGCTACAAAAAAAGGGTTTGAATAAAAATGTAATTAAGCTATTGTATATTACTAAATAACTTTAAAAAAATCAAATAAAACAGTTAGAAGTAAATACTAAGTTTGATACTAATGCCATATGTTCATAGAAGTAAAAATTGTGCTTAAAACTGCTAGTGTTTTAAACAGTTTTTTTTGCTTTGTTTTAAACGTAACAACCCTGCTTTACATAAAATTAGAATAGTTAGAAAAATCTCACCCTAATTCCGCAAATTTTTTTCACTTGCAAGAGCAGTTGACAAAAGGCAACTCTGACAGAATCTGAAATATCATGAAAGAGGCTCTTTATTTTAGGGAGAATCCCCTGCAGAGTTGGAACTGTCAGTGGGTTGTCAAGCAAAACCTTAAAACCCTGAAAACACAATGATTTATTAGCTAATGATAAAACAATGGGAACTTAATTAACTATCAGGTGTACAAAATCAAAAATTGAATTCATTACTTTACAGGAGATAAATCTTATGATTTAAAACAATTGTAATCTTTTATCAGACAGTAGTTTTAGTAACTTTTGGGAAAAGCATTTAAGGGCTTTTTAGGACTTTTCTAAAATATCAAGGAAAATTCCAAGATTGAACAATAAATTTTGTGACTTAATTTAAAAACTTTTTTTTAATCTTAATAACTATTAAATGGTGCAAGACATGTCTCTCTTTCTTTTACCAGTAAAATTTAATTTCAGATTTAAATTTAAATTAATATAATGTTGATTATAGAAGTATACAAGAATATTTAAGGAACCTTAACCACGTTCCGGGGATATATGTATAACTTAAGATTTAAGAAAACAGGACTTAGGTGACAATAAGAATTTTCATCTAAATATGTGGGGTTTTTTTATATTTTATTTTCTCTCTTAAATTTTTGTTACATATTGTGTATTCCTATTTTCATTATTATGTTAAATATGTTCATTTACCTGTATGAGGTATCCTCACATCCGGACCTGGAAAAAGTGCCCCAACCTACGAACCTGGTTCGGGGGAAGCCCCTGCCAGCTCCATAGGAGCAATACATTAGGTTCGGGTAAATTTTGTGAGGTTCGGGGGAAGGTTACAGCTTTTTCTAGGTCCGCTCACATCCTTGGTGATTCATATGTAAAAATGTTTTATGCTTTTTTTTTGTAATTCTTTGATTATTATGTAATAAAATTGATTTGATTGAGGTGCTTGTTGCAACAATGAGCTAACCCTAATGGAAAGCTTCAGGCTTGTTGCTAGAAGTGCCTCAGTTATGAACTAACACCTAATTTAAAAATGCCAGGTCTGACAAAGAAATGTTTTCAAATTTTTTGCAAATTTGGTTTACTTGATAAAAGTAACTTTTGAATTTTGTGTGTTCATTTTTAAAGTTGTTTTTTCTGTGTTTATTTACATTCTTTTAAGCTGCTAAAAACCTATGTGCTGAAATTAACTTTTATAGGTTCATTGGAATTTAGCATTTTGCTAAAAAGCATTTATTTATTTTTAAACAAGCTTGGTAAGTACATGGAACTAAAATTCACAATGAGAAGTTCTTTGAGAATATAAACATTGTCTTACTATTCATAAATTTTTTAAACTACGTTCCATTTTACAAAGCAGATTAAATTTTACCTGAACCACAGCACATCGAACATCAGCAGAGGAAGAATCGCAACTAAGATCATTCACTATGATTTTGAAATAGGTTTTGAGCATCTAAAAAAAAGTAAAAGTTAGTTTCAACAGAAAGTATCATAACACTAAATATAAAAAAGGAGACAAAACTTTCATCTTACGTCTTCAGGAAATAGCTCCCAATTTATACTCATAGCAATGCAAAGGCCTATAACAGTAGCACAGCGAACAATAGGAAAATCATCTATGAGGAGATCCTGAAAACATTAAGATAAACAATGAATATGTAAGATGAATATATATGAATGAATAAGATGAACAATGAACCTTTAATCTGCAATCACCTCTACTAATGCATTGATTATTTCCCTTTTACAGGGGTGGAAAACCAAAAATTCATTTTTGAAGCAGCTTTAGAGCAGTTTTGGAGCAAGGCTAATCAATTTTTGGAGCACTTTTAGAGCAAGGCTAATCAGTTCTGGAGCACCTATTAGTGTTTTCGTATCAAGGTATGATTTGCATTTTTGCAGCACCTTTTGGTGATTTCGTATCAAGCATTTTTGTAGCATTACACTTTCATGTTAATTCCCAGAACAAAACGTAATTTTCGTGAAAGTCACGATTTTCCCACAATAACTCGTGATTTTTCTTGGAAATAGTCTGGAAGGTAAAAAATAGTAGGAATTATCTGGAAAAATCGCAGGTTGCGCATCCCTATTTTAGATGGAGGCTCATATTTTGTAGAGAAAAAGAGGAAAATCGCGATTCCGCGGATGGTAATCATGATGGCTGAAGATTGGCTCTTTCCCAGTTGGTAGGATTTTCAAAATTTGAATCAAATTGAACGGAAAATCATGTTTTTGGAGCAGTTTGGCGCAAAAATGTGAATTTTGCTGGTTTTGGAGCAGATTGGAGCAAGGCATCCATTTTGGAGCAGATTTTCCACCCCTGCTTTTATTCACCTAACTTTCAATCCCACTACAAGTGACCAGATCAACTAAGAAAACCTCTTACTACAACCAGTTTTCCTAATACACAGAAAATTTTTCAGCTGTATTAAAGCTGAGAAACAATATATTTATTCCACTGTTGAAAGGCTCTTACAGTTAGGTTTGGTAAGGTTGTTTTGGATTTTATGGCTCAAGGGCCATTCTCTATTCTGAGGTTACTGGCAGCTAGCTGATTCACATTTTCCAGATTTCACTGTGGTGTGATCTCCAGAGATTCACACCACCTTTTGACTTTACAAAAGACTAATTATAAGTACAGCACCAGTGTGTAACTAATGGGCCACTTCCAAGAGGTTTTACTGACTACTTTTAACACTAAATTTTTGATAGGAAAAAATTAAATTCTAGTATGAATAATATATTTGATCAGTCATTAAAATGAAAGATGTCTTATTGTAATTCAGTTGAACAAGGAAAGGTGGGGGAAGGTATTATAGTTCTAACATTATACAAGTTGTTAGAATGTTAATCATGCAAAATTTATCCAATACACTAAAAATGTTACAAAATCTGAAAAATAAATACCTTGATCATTAGCATTTGATCATTCAGTTCAAGATCAGTGGTGACAATTTTCACATCTGGATCTTCAAGAGGAAAAACATCAAGAAATAACTGAGCTGTATTTGCTCTTATTAGCCCATCAGGATTCTGTAATTGAATTAATTGTGAGCACGTAATAAAAGCTACTGATGATAAAGAGTATAAACAGAAAGACAAGTATTCACCTTTAGGAAGCGCCATAAAATGGGCTGATACATAAAGTAAAGCATCTTGGATACATGGATTTCCTTCTTCTGACAATGGAATTGAGAAAGGAGCTAAAAATAGTGAAGTAAAAATAAGTACAACTAATAAATAGCACAAGCATATAAAAGCAAACAAAATGTTGTTTGGAAAGGAAAAAAAAAGGGAAAATTATTTACTTTCCGTAGAACAAGAACTAATGACTTTTGTCTTCCTTGCACAGCAAGCAAAACTATATCTTGCAAACATGTGACTTCTAGTTGCTAAAGTGAAGGATCATTGTAATTAGTACAAAAAAGGCATACACAAAACAAGAAAAATATGTAACATAATAAGATTTAAGTTTTAAAGTTGAGTAAAATGCAACCAACTTTCATTTTAGATATTTGATCAAAATTAGTTTCTATTGTAATTGATTGCAACATTGTAAAAGCATATCATAACCAAGTTCCACATACTACCCAGTACCAACAATTTTATGAGAATTTAACATATATTTAACATTTCCAGTCAGACATGAGTATTTATTAACATCAGGTCACCTGAAGGTACTTACATTTTTCAAAGCCTCTGAGCTTGTTTTAATTGCATGTGACCATGCCTCAAAGAAAATTTTTCCATATGCTTTTCCTTGGGTCCTGTAATAATGCAAATATTTTATGAAACATAAATAACAAACAAACTCAACAAGAATAGGCAGTTTTACAGATTTTCTCATCAACTTACAATGTGCAAGAATTAAACCGTTTCTTCATGGCTTCATAAACTTCAGAAACACGGTCTACATCTAAGGTTAGAATCATGCTGATTATCTTCTGACCCTGGAGTAGAGATCAAAGGCCAATTCAAGTAAAGATTTAAAAACATTTTTGAAGTTTAATTTAGAAGTGATAAGATTAACAACACTTTACCTCTGCAACAGACAAGTAGACAGATGATGTTGCACACTGTTTGAAAAGGTTCCACACTTCATTGGAATCTACTTCTTTCATGCCAATAACTTTTGGGATTAGAGAGTGCATAGCATAGAGGCGCTTAACATCTTTTCTCTAAAATAGAGGGAGGGGAACCAAGTAATTAAGAGGAATACTAAAACTTTTATTTTAAAAAAATTAGATCACTCAAGATTTTCAATTTCAATCCTAAAAAAATTCAAGTCAGGACTGAAAGAGTCAAAGGATTAAATATGTAATATTTTTTTTTAAAAAACTGTCATTACATGTTTAAAATACAAAGCTACCCAATATTGTTATAGAATACAGGTTTATGTATTTAAATACTCAAAACTGTATTGTACATCAGATAGCACCAAGCAGCTGAATTTTTATGGGGGACTGCTCCCAGTGAAAAAGAAATTTGGGTTCTTCCTTTTATCCCGTCGACCGTGTCCCTTAATCCGAAAACGTTATCAAATCCCATTGCCTTTACTATAACTGTGCTGCTGAATTAGACGGTCCCTGAACGGTCGACGGGATAATATGTAAGTACCGAAATTTGTGTATTAGTGAATTTTAGTTTTTTTACTGTTCAGGGGTCATTCCAGACTTTTTGTGAAGGGAAGGGTCCGGTTTTCGTAAAAATCTACTCATAATTTTGTGAATTTGAAGTTAGCGTTAAATTAGTTTTTCAGCCAGGAGCCTGTTTTTATGAAAATAGGGTTCAATATTTGAAGTATTATGAAAAAAAAGGGTCCGTTTAAAGGCAAAAATCTTTGTGAGGGGTCCGTTTTTAAGGTAAAATGTTTTGTGAAGGGTCCGTTTTCACAACGAAATATATTGTGAAGGGTCCGATATCGGACCCAAATTTCTTCTAAACAGGCCTCTGCTGTTAGGGGAATTTTAAAATCTTTTGAACATTCCTCCTCTTGTTGTAACCCAGTATTAATATAGCTTAATATATCTTATAGTGAAATAGATTGTTAAGATTAAGAAATATGCCATACATAATTACACAACATTTTTACAATGGCTAATAAATTCAAGAATGTAAAAATTCAAAATCTAAACATTTATATATCTTTGATAAATATATTTACTTCATAACAAAAGTTTTTAGTTCAAAAACTTTAATTTTCTGAAAAATACCCTAGTCACAAGTATTAAGAAAACTGAAAACTTACTACAGCTTTTTTAGTAAGGGACCGTTTTAATAAGTATATCACAGTATTATATGTAATGAGCTCTTGGTCTTGGCATAGGTAGTTCAAATGAAACATTTTTTCACAAAGGAGAGCAATACTGTTTTTGACTCCATCCATGTTAGCAGGGATCTCCGAAATGCTACCTGAAAATAAATGTTAAAATAAAATCCTGAAATAATATAAAACTTTTTTTTCCCTTTATGGCTTAAAGGTGGTTTAAAATCAAACTGACTAACAGCCATATTCACAGCCATCAGCGTCAGTGTTAAATCCTCGGTCAAAGAAGAATTCCACCAATCAGGAGTCAAAAGAAAGCTACTTCTTTCCTTAGCCGCTAGTTAACCTCGACGCTGATGGCTATGAATATGGCTGTAAGAGGTTCAAGGCCCACAAACGGATCAGAATGAAACTCCAAACATATGTTACTTATAGACCATTAGCTCAAATGTTTAGAGCAGGGATTTCCAACTGGCGTCCCGACGAGTCATTTTGTGCGGCTTGCGAAGCTCCTATGAAAACCTCAAAAATGTAGCATCAGAACACTTTATAGCGTACTAAAACTCAAAAATTTTTCGGGGGATGACCCCCGACCCCCCCTATTTACCTCTTAGGTTGTGGAGTAGCTTTGGTTAGTCATTTTCTATGGTGAACAAATAAAAGTTTCAGGTTTTTAGAGGGGGGTTATACCCTGAAATTTCCCCTGAGCGTAGAAAGGGTTTACAAAGGCTAAAGTCAACCTTTATCACGAGGAGGGACAAAATGGAGTATTCAAAAATTAGGTGAAACACTATTTTTAGGGAAATTTACAAACATTTTCTGGAGGATGAACCCTTTAATTTGAATTCAGTATTAAAAGATTCAAAATTCAATTCAAAAACTTATCCTCTGAAATTTCTGAAAATACAGTAGTACCTTCACAATATGTAAATAACTTTCGTCCCTCACTTGCCTGAAAAGTTCCATATTAAAGACTCACGAAAAATATATCATGGCTAAAAAAGGAGCCAGATTACTTTGCGGCCCGCCACTTGACTTGAGATTTCGATGCGGCCCTTGAGTACTTGGAAGTTGGAAATCCCTGGTTTAGAAGGCCTTCACTTAAATTAGAAATTGTCATCTTATCCTCTTTTTGAGGAGAATCAGGTTCACCAGGTTCATCTTCGTTTTCCTTGCGCATTTCCATAACGGTCTACTACTATTCGGCGGGGGCCGTTTCGCCGCCAGAAAAAAACTAAAAGACAACTAACTAAAAACTGAACTAAATTAAAAACTAAAAAATTATTTTTTGGTTTCGCGCTGAATCGTCCCATTCAGTTTCCATAAGGTCATCAATTGTCATCTGCTCATTATGGGAATCAAGCAATTCTTCAATATCCTTCTTTTCCACTTCTAAATTCAATCAAGATTAGAACACCGGGGAAATGTTTCAGAACAGGATTCAATCGGAATTTATTTTATCAAATGAGAACTAGTATTCTTTCATTTTCACCTTTTTTAAGATATAATGTTTGCATTTCGTAGAGCCGGAAAGAACTTGGCTGACAAAAAAAAAAAGGAATATGAAATAAGAATATTTGAGCAGATAAAGGGTTGGGAGTTGTGCGATATTTTAAGACAATTGGGAAAAAAAACTTGAAATTTTTCTACACAGAGTAACTCTGAATTCGCGTAAGTCGGGGTACTGTATGTACGTTTTTATAGAGAAATTACAAATGCTCTCACTTTGGAGTGGTACAATTAGAAATTATTTTCACGTTACGATTGTGTTGCACTTCCCGAGTGTCCACTGGACTGACTATCTGCTGAGAAAGCAGACGATCTAAATTGATTGTTTAAAATTATATTTTAAAAACAGGGGGATTTAAGGGAGGGACTGTTTCCCGTGCGCTGCAAGGAACTGCTACATAGTATTGCTACAGCTTTGTCATTATCATCCATTACAATGAGCATCTAAATAAAGAGCATCCCAAAACACTCTTGTGCATTCCAAATAAAGAATCTGTTACTGCAATTAAAATACTATCTATCAGCAATTTGCATGCATATCTATATAATCCTAGTCTGGTTGAAAGTAAACAATATACTTACGATTAAGAAACACTATCATATGCAGCAAGTCTTTTGAAACAGGCAGGCTTAAATTCAAGATTTGAAATGCTAGATCAATTACAGCTTGAACTAGTGGACTTGTTTCAAGGCACTTCTAAAATATAATGTATTTTCAATCCAACATAAAATATAAATTTTGAAGGGGCACAAAAAATTACATTTTAACTAAATATATAACATATTGAAAATGTTGAGCTTTTTAGGAATTGTTAATTATAAGATGTAGAAAAAAAATAAGGCTTATTTAAGCAATAATAAAGAGAGAAAAATGTTTTGTATGTTATAAAGACCACATGATTTAAAAAAGTAAATAGCAAATTTTAATTAAAAAGCTTATTTTAAAAACTGAACATGCAACAGTAACATTAATAAGCATATTTTTAGTAACACAGATAACAGATTGAACATTTTTCTTACCTTTTTTAGAGAATTTTCTTTATTTACTTGAAGATTAGGAGCGAATAAAGTTTCGGTAAGTTCAATCACCAGTTTGCTTAAGACCTCCCATATAGAGTCTAAATTCTCTTCTGATAAACCCTTAACCATATCTTTGAATGAGAATGCACTTTTTTTGTTTTTCTGGAAAAAAGTATTTTAAAAAATCACTATACATTTTTTATGACAAAGACAGCACAGTAAATATTAATAGAGAATTTATGTTTTTAGGCTTTTAAATTTCAGTTTAATGCAACTTGAATTGAATATGCAAAGTAGAAAAGTAAATTATTGGAATTTTGATAGTTTAATTGGGTAATATTCCGTAATCGAGGTTTTCGCCAAATTTGGGCGATAACCAGGGATTTAGATGTAATGTTAGTAGTAGCTTGGCAAGATCCAATCTCGCCAAATTTGGTGTAAACCTCGATTATGGAATCTGTCCCAATTAATTGATGATTATATAAAATACCCAAACACTTACATGCTTCATAGACAGGTCTACTAGAGTTTCCCAATCACTTTTAGCAATGATTTGCATAAGGTTTTCTCCCTGCAACTTTGGTTCCATTTTGAAGCTTTTAAGATTCTAAATACCTGTAATATGTAAATACATAAGCAATTTAAGTAAGGATGAATAATTAATGTAAAACTAGCTGGTTTGACCCGGCAAAGCCGCGTCTTACCAGCTAGATGACGCGCCATTGGTGCTGATGAGAGCTTCGCTCGTTACTACCACACGCTTGCAGCGCAGTTAAATTTTTTACAATTTATTACTTTTTTTAGGCTGCATCGTCAGCGCTAAACTGTTCAATATTTTCAATCAAATTATAGGTTTTTCTAACTACAGCTAATTTATTCTTCTGCGTCATCTGAAGAGAAAGCAGTAATACTTTAATTAAACCTGTACCAGTAATTTTTTTTATAAATCCAATATGCCTAGTAGGTATCCTGTTGCGATAAATCTAGTAAAACGTCAAAAAATTGAAGTTTGATCATTTCAAAGTAGATTTTCTTCACGCTCTTTAAAAGACGTTTTGCCTGTGTTGGTAAAAATATTAACTGAAAACAATGGGGCAAATTGAAATAAATTTCTAATTTAAAAATGGAATGCTTTGAAGGAACGTGAAACATTTTTGGCTCATCTAGGGTTGGAAATCTTTCGATCAAGACCGAGTTTGTCCAAATCGGTTCAGGGGTTCGGGCTGGCGGCCGGCCGAACGGAACGTCCCCATAGAGTTAACATGGGGGCAAAACGAAAAAAACGTATAATTTAAAAATGGAATGTTTTGGAGGAACGTGATATATTATTGGCTCATCTAGGGGTGGAGAGCTTTCGATCAAGACCGAGTTTGTCCAAATCGGAACGGGGGTGCGGCCTGGCGGCCGGCCGAAAGAAAAACCAAATTATTTTAATATATAAGATAACTTTAGTAAATACTACCATGACACCATTTGAAACTTTAAATCAGGAAAATAAAGTTGTACCAAGACAAAATATTTGTGTACTTACTAGCCCGCTGACCGTGCCACTGAATCTGAAAACATCACCAAAGCCTGTTAACTATGTTGCTGAATCTAATGATTGCTAAAGGGTCAACGGGCTAATACACAAGTACTATGAAAAATATTTTTTTAAGGTTAAATTTAACCCTTTAAGCTACTATTAAAACCAATGTAAAACAATAGCTGTGCTGTGTTGCAAAAGTTACTAAGTTTTTAATAACTGCTTTCTTCCTGGAGTGAAGACAAATTTTTATCATTAAATAGGCCTGAAGGGCTCTATACTGTATTACCTGGAAAAATTCTACAGAGGGTATATATAGTCACCCCCTTTCCAAAATCCCAGACTTTGCCAAGTACCTTTTAGTGCTTAAATAACTTAATTCACTATGAAAAACAAGTTTTTTAAGAGCAGCCTAATGCACAATTTTTGTATAAATATCCTTGGAAGTCAAGATGTTTAGAAAATGACAAAGCACTTGACAGAGACAACATGTATATAGATCTCAGTAAGAGTTCGAAAGTTAACAAATGCTCTCATCAAATTCAGCATTATATTTTAACAATTTTTAGTACTTTTCTAAAAGAGTCTTCAAAGTAACAAGATAAAATAGGTTATAAATTACAGAATACAGGGCCGTGTGGTAGATTTACCCAGTATGAGGCAAGTCCTAGAAATGCCGCCCCTTATGTATTTTTCCTTTAAATAATTGATACTTCAAATTAATTAAGATTAATTAATGTAAATATTTAATTAAAATTAATCATAAATAACTTATTGATTGGTAATTAATGATATATATTTAATTAGTAATTAATCATACATAATTAAGTCCCCCAATAATTCTCTAATTATGGGGGAATTGCGTTGTAGCTTGTAGAAAACTAACCAATTTCTAGTAATATAATTAAATTACCATTAATTAGTTTCAAAAAGGGCAATTATATTTTACATGATTCAAAACACTTTTTTTTTTCAGCAATAAAAGCAACATTTTGTGATTTTCATATACACTGTATCCTTGATAATTCAGAACTAACGAGAGAATTTCTAACCTAAACCATCATTCTAAGAATTAAGAAATTATGTTCAAAAGTGCCCCATTTGAGAAGTAGATTTAAACATGCATTTCATTTGAACACTTGAGTAAATTATTCAAAATTCATTTTTAGAAGCTACACATTTATCAAACAATAATTGAGGTTTTTGAGCTTTCAAAGTTAGCATACCCGCTTTGGGGTACTCTCCCCTATGGATTTAAATTCCTAAAGACACGACCAACAATCCCAAAATTGAATAAATAAATAATATAGTATTTTTTCAGGTCATTAGTATATTTAGTCATAGTATAATCTTCCCGGGAAATCCCCGGAATTTCAGTCATTCCCGGGAATGGATTAATTTTTGAAACTACTTCATAGAAATTATATTTAAACTTCAAAATAAAAGTCCAGGAGTTTAAATATATAAATTACAACACAATTTATTTTACTACTATAAAAATGAATATTTAAGTTTTAACTGGTTTTTTTTTATTATTATGGAAGGATTTTATTTTAATTACCAAAATACAATCAATATGAAAAAAGTTAAAGGATGGTAATATTTTTTTTGGGGGGGGGCTTAGTTTTTCTTCATAAATACAGTTTTGGAGGTTCCTTAAAACTGTTTGCTTTCATGAAATTAAACTTATGGAATGAAAAAATAAAATACCCTTAGATTTGTATATAGTGTAATTCGGAATTTTTGTTTTATTTAGTTAATTTTTTTTAATCAGAGTATCTTGTTAAAAAACTCTATACAAAAGGTTATACGAAAATTACGGTTAGTAAAAACTAAATTATTACATGGGTAAAGCTATATAATTTTTTTTTGATTCTTCACTGGAATTAACTGAACGGTTTTTATTTTACATTGACCGGAATTTTCGCACTTATGAAACGTCCACTAAAAAAAGTTATGTTTTATAAAAGGCCTTTTGAGCAAAAACTGGAGAATTTTCAAGTCCCATGTCATATACAAATATCAAAAAATAAAATCAATTGTAATTATCTAGATAAAAATATCAAGAAAACATAAATCCTTAATCCCTTCACTCTACTTTAAAAAAAATATAAACACAACCTAGCTCTTTTTGGGACATTATACTTCTAAGCAGTTGGTCTTCTTAAATAAATATACTTCTTCTATCCAGGAGGCAAGAAACTTGCAGCTTTTCGAGAGCACAAACAAAAAGGGACTGAAGGAGGCTCTGGTAAAATTTGATTGCCTTTGCCCTTGAAAATGTGCCCTCCCTCCCTTTGATTCGTGGAAGGTGGGGTGGGAAAACAAGAAACTACGAACAATTAGTGGCTATAAAACGGTGCCATATCGGCTATTCCATCTCCTGCGCTGCAATTCGACCTGCAAGGCGGCCGGCCACCCAGAGAACACACAAGCGCCCGCTCCTCGTCAACACAGGGGGGCTATAAATTGTCGGGGGAGGAGTGTCAGCGCTGTCGCCCGGGTGTCTGGTCGGGCAGTCGGCCACTGCCGAGAACGCTTTTTCCCCTCAGGCTATGCGGAAGCAGGAGCAGGAAGAAGTGTTTTGTTCCCCTCTCCAATGTTGGATTCCGTTTTTTAAATTCTGGGTTTAGAAAGTAACTAAAGTACAGCATAGGTATTTAAGTAACAAAGAGTTAGTTACTTTAAAATTTTTGTAGTTAAATACCAGTTTGATACTGAAAAAGTAACTAATGTAACTAAATACTTTTAAAGTATTTAAAAATTATTTCCGTTACTAAGTATTTAAATACTTAACAACCTTGGTCAGAGTCAAGCTGAATCTGAGCTGAAACTGAAAAACTATCAATCACTGGACCCCGACACACTAACATCGCGTAAACAAGACGCTCTCGACCCCCTCTCTTTGCATTGCGAAGGCTGCGAGGGGTCGCGTGCCGGGCACCTGTTTTGGATCGAGTTTCAAGCTGACAGATTTTTCAGCTTGACTATAAAAATACTATTTCTGTTTTCCTACCACAAAAACGTGTAAACAAATTGCAGAGAAAGCTCCTTTAGAGTAAAAAAATAAAAATTCCACGGGAATTTTGCCGCCCTCAGAAAAATGCCGCCTGAGGCAGCTGCCTCTTTGCCTCATACCACCACACGGCCCTGACAGAATAGGTGGTAAACTTAAAATTAGAATAGACAATTACATCAAAGCAATACCACACTTAATTAACGGTAAGCACATTTCTGAAAGAAAAAAATATAAAGCCAAATTTAAACTAGTTGATAATAAAATCGAATCGACATCAAAACACGGCACTGCGTAATAGCCCAAATTTAACGACATAACTTTTTTTAAGGTCGACTCATATGGAACAGATGATCTAGTGATAAGGGATTTAAAATTTAAATCACACCTAAATACAAGTGATGAGAAATTTAAAACTATTCTAACGTCGATTGATAGTAATCAGAGAAAAATTGAATAACCTATTTATTGAACTTACAAATATTAAAACGAAGAGTAGCTATGAACTCAAGGGGTGCATTCCGAAGAAACAGGTAATAGTAATGATTGGTTTGAAATCCGTATTATACTCAACTTATTCTTAATTCTATTAACACCTTTAAGTAAAATTATAATCATTTATTTAATTTTTTTGCTTATTTACCTATTCGCGCGCTTTGCCATAACCAGGACAACAAAATATGAAACTTTTTGAAGATTGCCAGATACTAGCTACTAGTCCATTTTAAAATTGTGTCGTCATCAAAGGCTCAGAAATGAAAGCTTTCGTTTAAATTTTGTTGTATTTAAATAGATTTAAGGACAATCAGCCTTTTCACTGAAAAATTATAATTTCTTCATGCTATTTTGAGGTTTATATTTGAGTTTCAAGAAACCATTTTGAACAACTCACATCGCAGAAGCACTGCTGAAAAGTGTTCAATGGACTCTAACCGCCTATCTGGTTCGAGACTTCACGGAACCAACACGTGACCTACAACTGAGCTTGCAATTGGTTACCACAGATACTACACTAGTAGATCTACTAGTGTAGTATCTGTGGTAACCAATCGCAAGCTCAGTAGGTCACGTGTTGGTTCCGTGTGACGTCAGACGGTTAGAGTCCATTCCGGGGTCTTTCGAGGTCATTCCACTCTGCGAGCAACATAATCCGGGAATCACCGAAAGGTGGCGCTTTACATTTGAGAAAATTACTGAGCTCGTCACGACGTTGTGGACTTGGTTGGTATCAGAAAATTACTTTCCTTTTTTTACTATAAAAAAGCCCAACTTAGTTCATGTCCTCTGAACCAGTTGGAATTTTTACTTTTTATCAGAAAATGATCAAAATATTTCATAGAAACTGAGATGAAAACACCCCAGAAGTAATAAAATAAATTACTCCTTAAAGAGATAACAGCTTTAAAATTCTTTTGTTCTGTTTGGTTTATAGTCAGGGTGCCAAATGGCAAAAAAGGGGTCCACCGTGTATTAGAGTATGTATAAAATTTTATGGCTGATTTTGATAGGTTATGATGTCTTGATTATAGAACGTTTTTGGATTCTGCGGCACGGTCGACGGTTTAATACGTAAGAACCAAGTTCTTCAAATCTTACCAGACAAAAAAAAATTCTATCAACAAATATCTCTCTATATTAAAAAAAATTAACAGTCGTCGCTGCCGCCGCCGCGCCGCTGTTTCAGAAAATCTTCACTTTGACAATTTTGAACTGTCACTATGCAAAAACTATGGAACGGAAATTATTGAAATTTTGACCATTTGTAGACAAATGTATGAGGGTCCTTTAAGTTCCAATAGCTAATTAATGAGATAATTAGTTCTGGAATTATTTAATGTAAAGTCGAAAATTATTTTTTTTCTGCTGCGAGTTCGCCCCCAGCAAAATCTATTCGCAGCAGAAATATGATTTTTTGCAGCCGCATTCTCTTAGATGTAAAATTTTGCACCTCGTCGCCATTTTTTCGAATTTCGAATTAGTTTTGGAGTAATTAAGTTTTAAAGTTTCGAAATTTTTTACGGGTTTTCGGTTTTATCGTAATAAAAGAAAAACTAATCACAGTAGAACTACGATATTTTAAACACACATACATTTATTTTTTATAAAAATATTGGCGTTTTGCTTTTCAAAAAATTCTAATTAGTTTTGGAGTTATTAAGATTCAAAGTTTTAATTAAGTTTCAAACTAAATTTTAATAGAAAAAAATTTAGCAACACATTTTAAAAACCACTACAATTTATGAATTAATAAATACTAGCTGGTTTGACGGTTTGACCCGGCAAAGCCGCGTCTTACCAGCTAGATTACGCGCCTTTGGCGCTGATGCGAGCTTCGCTTGTTACTATACCACACGCTTGCAGCGCAGTTAAATTTTTTACAATTTATTACTTTTTTTAAGCTGCATCGTCAGCGCTAAACTGTTCAATATTTTCTATCAAATTATACGTTTTTCTAACCACAACTAATTTATTCTTTTGCGTCATCTGAAGAGAAAGAAGTAATACTTTAATTAAACCTGTACCAGTAATTTCTTTTATAAATCCAATATGCCTAGTAGGTATCCTGTGTTGCGATAAATCTAGTAAAACGTCAAAAAATTGAAGTTTGATAATTTCAAAGTAGGTTTTCTTCACGCTCTTTAAAAGACGTTTTGCCTGTGTTGATAAAAATATTAACTGAAAACAACCCAGGTAGCACACGAATCCCGATCGATATTGTATGGTCGATATTGGCCACTACCAAAATGACCCCCCCTTGAACATCGGCCAATACCGATTCTCGAAATCAGATAATATTAGACAACACTGATTAATCTCGCATCTCCGATATTCGTTTTTATCGATATCAGACAATGTCGTCACGACAGCATTGGCCAATTTCGTTCTGCAAACATTGGCCAGTCTCAAAATTAAATATCAGCTAGTATCGGATTGGTATTGATAAATACTGAACATTACTGATCAATCCTGGAGTTTCGATGTTCGTCTTTTCCGAGATCTATCGATGTCATGAGGTATATTGGCGATCATCAGACCCCTCAAAAAATATTGGATTCGAGATTGATGAATACTGATCAATCCTGGAGTTTCGATGTTCGTTTTTTCCCGAGATCTATCGATGTCATGCGAGATTCTAGAATAATTTAGAACACTGATCAATGCCCGAGTTTCGATGTTATTCGGTCCCGTCAAAAATATCGGCCAATCTCGGATTTGCAATTTTTGAATATCGTACAGCATTAATTAACGCCGGAGTTTCGACCTCCGTCTTTTCCAATAGTTATCGATTCCGTTCGGTATTCGCCATTAAAATCAGCACCCCTTAGAAATTTTTGTGGAGCCTGATATAATGGCAAATACCGGATGGAATCGACATTATCAGATTTGAGATTGCTGAATAGACAGTTCCCCACTGATAGGAATTCTAAACATAACCATTGATGAAAATCACTTTTCCACTTTAATATACCTCTTGTTATTCAGAAGTGTATCATTATTAATTATTTTTACAGCAAATGCTTTACAAGTTTTATAAATTGTTCCTTATATATTCCAGACATACCTACTAAATATATATACTCATGCCTAAATAGTTTTTTTCAATCCTTCATATTTTCTAAACCAGAGAAACCAATTACAACTTTGATCAATATCACTTACAAAAAAATGCTCAATTCCTCCAAATATTCACAGGTGTCCATATCTGAAATACACTTTTATTGCATTTGTTGATAACCACACATAAATCAAGAATTAAATACTTAAAGATTTCATGAGAAAAAAAACAGCTGCAAAGTAAATATAATACAATGATTTATTTTGCAAGTATACATGTTTATTTTACAAATACTTCATCCACTGAACATAAGAATTAATAGTCATTCTTTATCTGTAGAACATTAATAAATTTGACATAAATTATACCACTTAAAAATGACATATTTTGGGTATTTGAGAGCTACGTCTTGTGAGTTCCACCAGGATGGACATTGTTACTCAATGATATTAATTATTTAGAATGCAAAAATTTTTTGGAAAAAAAGTTTAGCTAAGTTGGACATTTTTATGTTTTATTCCTTAATTAATTTTTAAAAATATATGCACAAAATTTTACACATTTGAATTTTTAAAAAAGTCTAAACATATTCAAAATACTCTTTTCCACAGAAACAAAGTAAAATTAATTCTTGCATAAAAGTAGTAGTATTATTTGTAGAAAAATTCTGTTTGCACAAAAACTTAAAACAAAGAATAAACTTTAAAAATGAATTTGAATTATAGCTTTTAAATATCATTTTTAAACTAAAGAGGTAAATAATTCAAAAATTAAATTAATAAGATAAAATTTTGTGTTATAATAATTATGACACCTTTTACTATATGTTGAGTACCAATGTCCACAATGGCAGATAAACCCCCTGAAAAATAATTATCAAAATTTTAAATTAATATGAAACATTTGAAGCAATTTTTAACTGTTTTTAGAAAAAAAATTCAGTTGAAAGAATATTTCTATGCTTGCTTGGGACTGATGCAAAACAATCGAGTAATTCCTTGTCTGCATCAGACAGCTTCCTTGTCTGTATATTACCATGCCTCTTCCCTGCTACTGCTAGAAGGAAAGGAGAATAATTAGTTTTAGTGAAAAATGCAGATTAGTCAAATCAAAAGCTTGAACATATTTATAAAAAGATCATTATTGATATTTAAATGGAATCAGTTCCAATTTAAATTACTTGATATATTGGAAACAAACTAAAAATGGATTTTCAAATAAACAGGTGATGTTTTAAAGGGGATCACATAATTAAATTATCTTCATTTCTGTCAAAACCAGATACAAAATTATCCTGTATATTGTAGTTGTGCCCTGTTTGACAGTTGAGTTTTGTTAGACGCATCGAGTTTGATTGGTATGTTTCACCTAACCTCCTAAAAAAGACGTAATGATAGGTACTTGATGTATACTTATTCTTACCAGGCGTGGATCGAAGGGGGCACTCTGGAAAGTGCTCCCTTTTTGAGCTAATAAAGGAGGAAAGAAGGGGGGAAGGGGTACAAGAAAGAATAACATTTATTAGCCATTCAAAAAATACTTTTTGTTTTGCCATTTTTTCTTTCTTTTCCCCTCTTGGCCCCTGTATTTGTCAAGTAAAATACCATGGCAATTGCACAACATTAATACTTATGATGTTGACACAAAACAAATCAATGGGAATTAACTTTTAAATTACTCAGTTACTATTTTACTTCCCCATCAATTGGAAGTTATTTCATATTGTGTTTACCTTAAATCAGGGTTGC
The DNA here is from genome assembly GCA_963680715.1 of Tetragnatha montana. Taxonomy (NCBI): domain Eukaryota; kingdom Metazoa; phylum Arthropoda; class Arachnida; order Araneae; family Tetragnathidae; genus Tetragnatha; species Tetragnatha montana. The sequence continues at coordinate 25,129,504 of OY796680.1, forward strand.
TGATTTTTTTTATTTAAATAGGATTTTTTTTATTTAAATCAGATTTTTTTATTTAAATGAATTACTAGCTCTGAACTTCCCAAAACTGGTTATAATTTACTGATATTGTAATATGCATGTTATATAATAGTTTAGCATTACTTAATATCCCAATATTTATCTATTTTAGGCATTAATTAATTGAATTAATTAAGGGAAGTAGTTTGCTACCATTTCATGGTGAGATGCCCAAACCCATCCTAAAATGGTGAATGAATAATTAATTGTACTATCAGTTACTAAAATTTTTTATCCTTCTTTCTATAACTATTTTTACCTAATTGTGAAATCAATTTTTAAAAGAAATGGTGATGATTTCTAAAAAAAATCTATGCATCAATTTTATGTAAAAATTTTAATTTCAATAATTCAGTTGAATTAATTTCACTAAATGTATTGTGCATTTATTTCTTTAAAATAATAATTACTTATACAAATAAAATCAAATAAGCAACTTATTGACAGTTATGTACCCAGAGTATTCGCTGTAATTATGTTTAAAAAAATAATAGTTTGGAAAACATGACTAAAACTATAAAAGCAAGCTTTCGATAAAAATCATTCTCATGCTTGTGTTTTGAAAAGGGGATGTATACCTGAAAAAAATTTAAAGATTTTTAATTCTAGTTTAATTTATCACAATTATTGATTCCAAACGCTGCTATTTACCTCTTTTCGTTGTAAATATTTTTGTAATTGGTAGTACAATAACCAGAATTTAAAAAAAAAATTGAAATGCAAATAACCTTGCAAAGCATTTTAAAGCATACAACTATTTTTTTATTTAAATTGTTGCAGTTTAACATTTTTGATTTAAATCAATGATTTTTTAAAAAAAAAATCAGGTGATTTAAATCAAGCAACCCTGCCTTAAATACTCATTAATTTGAATCATATGATGGATTTCTTACCATGGTCACCAGTCAGGCGTTCCTCCTCCTTCACATTTCAATTGAATATTCTGTTGTTGCTCCTTTCTTTTAGCACCTCGTAAACATGAGATACTAACTGGGGCTAGGTCACCAGATGGCAGCTAGAAAAAAGCAAAATCTTTTAAATTCTAGAATTTAGGATATCTTGAAAGGTGAGCCAACAAAAAAAAAAGAGCCAAAATTCACCAAACTGGCTTTAAATAGAAGTTGAAGTTTATCTAACTAGTTTACTGTAATGGAAAAATACCAAAAAATGGGGGACGGGATGGCCTGTTCGGTTTGCTCCTCTGCCTTTCACGCCAGCAGTCTGCGCACTGCCCCGTCGTGAGTTCGATTCTTACCTCGCCCCTGGGTGTATTTTCCTTCTTTGTGCCAGTAAAAATTCTGTTGTGTCTGTCTTACTTGACGAAGGTGAATAAGCGGATCCTTGAGATCAAGCACACATACCGGAAAAAATATGTAACCAAAAAACCAAACCAAACCAAAAAATGCATTATACACAGATGCTCCCTGACACGACAGAACTTTCCAGTTTTCCTAATTATAACTATGTGTGGAAAGCTCTATAGAAAAGTATAATTCTGCACTCCAAAATTTTAATTTTGAACTTTTTACTAGGGATTCCAGTTTTACTTTTTAGAAAAACATAAGTCATAAACTTTCTAAAAGCTACATAGTTCCCTAAACATCTAAATTAATTTTGAAGACAATGAGACTGACCGACCAGTAAGAATATTTGACCAAAAATGTAAATTTTGTCCTACGAATCATGTTAAAATTCCAATAATATACCATTTTAAAAGGTTTAAGTAAGTAGTGGCAGCTGGTGAGTAGTTCGAATTGGATTTCACAATTATATTAAATGCAGTTAGTATGCAATTAACAATTTAATTACAATTATAGTTATTTATGTTAATATTTACAAAAATAAATATCTCAGGTATGAGCAGTGATAGCAGCAGGCTCAAGAAAAAATATAGGATTTCCCACAAAAAAATATAGGACATCAAAATTAAATCAATCATACCTTTTATTGGAACGACAAAATTTTAATATGCATTAATACACAAGCCATTTATAATAAAACCAAATTAATGAGAATATATTATGAAAAATTCAATATTTTAAATATTTGGCCAAAAGGTAATTACTTTTAAAAATGCTCAAAATCCTTTCACAAATTTGAAAAATGGTAAATAAATTCCAGCAGACTCAAAAATTTAGATTATAAAACTATTAAAACCATGCAATGGTAACAAAACAATGCACTATGCAATGGTCACTCCGCACGCAAAACGAAACTTACACGAAAAATAGCGATTTTCCGACTTTTTCCACGATAATTAGTCTTTTTTCTTGGAAATAAAAACTATTTCTCGATTTTTAAGAAAGAAGTTTAGGCAGTTTAAGTTTTTGGTTTTGTGAAATGGAAAAAATATAGGACGAATGGCCGTTTTTGAAAATATAGGACATTTTTTCGGATTTTCCCGAATCACTGTATGAGGCAAATCATCCAACAGGATGTAGCATTCCATTTTGCTAACCAAACAAACACAAACAAATGAAGACTTCATCATTTACAAAATTATCTACACTGATGGTAACTAAATAAAATATATTGAACGTATAACTTACTTGAAATAAGCATGTGAAGCATAAGAAACTGACCATGAGTGCGAGTGCAAGCGACACGCGAGGACAGTCCAACCTCGAAGAAAGAATAACAAATGAATGACGTATTGCCATGGTGTTGCCATTTGCAGAAGGGAAATCCAATCTTCGGGGTGGCTCAGTCCACAGAGTTATACTCGACATAAATAAAACATCATCAAAAGTAAATAGTTTTAAAAAGGAATCTTGATTAAATAAATTTGAAAGTAAAAATGTGCTCATATTTTAATTGGTAGGACGAAATTTTTATTTTTACGAATTCTTTTTTCTCGAGAACTTTTCCCGGTAGAGATGAGGAACGGGTCAACTAAGGCTACAGACATTTTTCATTTTCCTGGCAAAATACTTCGTTTTGGACTTTTTAAACCCATTAAATGCTTTCAAATTTTATTTCTTTGGCATATTCTTACAGATGACCTCAAAATATATCGAATTTTTAAGCAATTGAGTACATATTTAGGGGCTTTACAGAGTCTGGTAAAAAACAGTATTTCGGGGAAAAAACACAAGTCCGAAAAGGCCCAAAATTGGTATTTAATAATAAGTTTGATTTTTTTTTAAATTTTTTTATGGTAGTAGAGTAATGTGGTAAGCTTTTTCCATAAACTTGAGTTTCCATGGTGATTCTGCCATCATCCAGGAATTTTTGAACACAAAAGGGGCTTACTAGTTTTTATAGGGATTCATTGGGTTTTTGGAGATGTAAGAAAAAGGTGGAAAGGGAGAAAGCATGAGTGCCCCCCAAGTATTTTATATCATAGTGTTCACATAGACTTGTAGATTAAGAATATGTAAAGCGTAAGGGGGTAGGATCCATATTTCGGGAGTTTTTCTGGTTTTACTGAAAAAACCTAAATTGGGCGTCACGCCCGGAGTTTTAGAGGTAGGGGTCTGAAATTTTAATGTGTGTATCTCCTTAAAATTCCCTTCAAAACGATCTTTGTCACTAAGAGGTGAGATCCATATTTTGATGTTTTGAGTCCATGAGCTCGTTCTAATTTTCACTTTCAAACACCCTAGCTCCTTTTTACTGAGAGGTAAGGAGTCTCTCTAACATTATTCTGAGAGGTTTCAAAAAGTTGTTCAAGAATATGGTTATTGCTAAGCTTTCAGATCATTATTTCGGGAGAAATCTGTGAAAAACCGTCTAAGAAAACGAAACATTGAATTCTTCAGATTGCGCAATTTTTACACCACCTCTTGGTAAAACTTGCGGTTCGAAACCTCATTTTAAATGCTTTCACAAATTACAAACCGCTAAGCTGTGATTCTAGTAAATCCGGAGCTATTCAATATCAAAGTCAGTACAAGTAGGCTTAACGTGCCACGAGTTAGCACAAGGACATTGGACAATGATGTACCAATACTGGCCAATATCGCGAATATCAGACATCGGAATCACGATATCTGACAGTTTTGATCGATATTGCGTAATTTTTTAGAAGAGAGGGAGATTAGAAATACATTGAAAAACATTTTTTATAACGTTATTTGTAGGAAAAATAAGTGTGAATGTCAGTTTGGACCTTTACCCATTTTTTGGTAAAATCGCTAAAATAATATCGGTGAACTGATTTTGATTAATAATGGCCATTGTCGTGAAATGAATATCGCCATGGCGATTTCGATCGATATTGTATGGCGCTGCGTAACCGACATCAGAAAAACGAGATCACAAGTCAATTCAAAGTCGTAGGAAGGATATTGGCCGATGTTTGGCAGCATTGTAAAATTGTTATTGTAGGTACGATATTGATTGATAATGACTGATTTTTTCACAGAGATGAAAAAAAAAAATTTAATCTAACTTCCATTTAATCTGTATGAAAAAATCACTCATTTTCAATCAATATTTTACTACAATATCATTTCATTAGACAATATCATTTCTACGACACCTATTTCAAGACTTCGTCCAATATTTGTCAATATCCTTCCTCCAATATTATCTTAGCAATTTTACCAAAAAGGTGGTTAACATTGTTTCTTAAGGCGGACATAAATTAGAGCCAAGCAGCTTAAGCGAACAGCCGCGAATGACCGTAACTATCCGTAACCGATTTGGCGCTCGTAGCGCGGTGCAAGAGTAAATGTTGCTCTCCGTACGGTTTCAAGGAAGCCGCCATCGCCGCAAATGCTCTCGGCACGTTGAAGAGCGCATTTGCGGCTTTTCGCTTACACTGCTTCGCTATCAATCATTGCTGTCAGATATCCAGATTCCGACATCCTACGATAGTGGTCACTCTCAGTACAGCATTGGCCAATGTTTTCATTCTACCTGAAAAATATCGGCCAATATCCGATTAAATATAAAAATTACATATATTGTTTTGACTGATGAATATTTTAAAACTGTTGTCAGAATCAAAAACTGGCATCAAAAAACACTCGGAAATGAAATCTACATCTAATTTTTTTTTCATCTCTATGAAAAAATCACTCATTATCAATCAATATCGTACCTACAATAACAGTTTTACAATGCTGCCAAACATCGGCCAATATCCTTCCTACGACTTTGAATTGACTTGTGATCTCGTTTTTCTGATGTCGGTTACGCAACGCCATACAATATCGATCGAAATCGCCATGGCGATATTCATTTCACGACATTGGCCATTATTAATCAAAATCAGTTGACCGATATTATTTTAGCAATTTTACCAAAAAATGGGTAAAAAGGTCCAAATTGACATTCACACTTATTTTTCATACAAATAACGTTATAAAAAATGTTTTTCAATGTATTTCTAATCTCCCTCTCTTCTAAAAAATTACGCAATATCGATCAAAGCTGTCAGATATCGTGATTCCGATGTCCGATATTCAACGATGTTCGCGATATTGGCCAGTATTGGCACATCATTGTCCAATGTCCTTGTGCTACCTGGGAATGGGGCAAATTGAAAAAAGTTTATAATTTAAAAATGGAATGCTTTGAAGGAACGTGGCACATTTTTGGCTCATCTAGGGTTGGAAATCTTTCGATCAAGACCGAGTTTGTCAACATCGGTTCAGGGGTTCGGGCTGGCGGCCGGCCGAACGGAACCTCCCCATAGAGTTAACATGGGGGCAAAACGAAAAAATCGTATAATTTAAAAATGGAAGGTTTTAGAGGAACCTGACATATTATTGGCTCATCTAGGGGTGGAAAGCTTTCGATCAAGACCGCGTTTGTCGAAATCGATACAGGGATGCGGCCTGGCGGCCGGCCGAAAGAAAAACCAAATTATTTTAATATATAAGATAAGCATGTTAACAAATATAATAGATACTTAATACATGCCCAAGGTTAGTAGAATAAGACTAGGTTGGCTCTTCACATAGAGATGAAAAATTCAAAAGGGGCGTGAGATTTCATCCAGTGACGTCAATTGCAGCTCCTCCTTTGCCGTCATATTAGCCAATCCCTTTCACTCGGGTGGGACTTAGGGAGGGGCACTATGGATTAGGGACTTTTTCTTTGAGAGAGGGATATTTGATCTTTGGTCCAACAGGTTCAGCTGTACGACTTTTCAATGTTAGGAATCTTTCCCCTTAATGATGCGTTATCTATTACGTTGTAGATATCGGGTATAGACTCGAAAAACTTAAAAACAAGATGTATCCGGCATTATTTCTTGTAAATAAATTAAAACTATTTCTTTATTTTGAAAATCAATTTCTATTTACAAAAAACACTGTTGCCAATAACTCAGTAACAATACGCTTACAAGAATATAAAATAAAATAAATTTACTAGTGAAAATAAAATTGTACAAGTTCCGTTCACTAGTCCTGTTTCCAGCGTGACTATATTTAGTTTTTCAATTTTTGAGCTCCTTCAACAAGACAACTCAGTATTTAATTTTAGAAAGAAACTACTTTGTTTGGAAACTTGCCTTACTCGTTTATTCTTTTTACTATCTAGAAAACTAAATAATAGCAGATTATAATTTTACTACTATTTAATTTCAGGATTTATTTTTATAAAAAGAAGAAGAAAACTACTGGTTTATATTTTCCCTGTGTCTTATTTTTCTCCCTTTCCACGTAAGCAAAATCTCCGCGATTTTCCTTATGTATCCTGATTGGCTACTCTACGTCATAACTTTCACGCCTTTTTCATCCAGTGACGTCACTGGATGAAATCAAAATGAGAGTCAGATGGGCCCCCCCTGATACATGCCCACTAGGGTGGAGCGAAAAACACGAATTTCGGAAATTGAAAACGCCTATGGTGGGAATAGCTGTGGACAACCATGCCTATTAATAATCCAAAATATGAGCTCAATCAATTAATATCTTCAGATGCCCCTTTCACTTTGAAATTTCGAAATTTTGCCAATTTTTTCATATAAATAACAATAACGCATCCATAAAAAATTAATTCCCCCTATTACGAGGCATGGGAGATGAAATGAACTTCCCTGAATGTATAAAAAAAGTTTCAGCCTTGAAATAAATTTTTGAGTTTAAAATTTGGCCTCTTTTTTAAAGCATCGCGCGCGACCACGCTTCTGAACGGACCTTCCAATGTGTTCCTCGCAAGTGCGGGCGGTGGTACACGGGCGCTCCCCTTTCATCTCGTTGTTTATAAGGGGGTAAACAACTCGTAATTCACAACTTAGAGGTGTCTGGATCTCTTTAGATGCCCGCCCCTTTTTTGGTAAATATCTAGTAATAGATTCATATCAGAACTGGTGTTTCAGACAGATCTGCGGCAATTTTGATTAATGCTGCACTAAAAGATATGGGAATGATTTCCACAGATGATATGTCAAATATAGTTGATAGGAGCAAAATTCGAAGAGAAAGAGTAAAAACACGTAGCTATCTTAAAAAGGAAATTGAAGAAATACCAGGGGAACAAGGAATATATTTTGATGGAAGAAAAGATAGAACATTAGTAATGATTAAAGAAGGGGAAAGGATTGCTAGGAAAACCATAACACAAGAACATATTGTTATAGTAACAGAACCAGGGTCAACATATTTGGGACATGTAACACCTGCCACTGGCTCTTCTCAAAACATTAAAACAAGTATTTTAACATTTTTAGAAAAAAATTTCAATCTTTCCAGCTTAAAAGTTATAGGTTGTGATGCTACTGTAGTAAACACAGGTGTAAAAAATGGAATAATTCGACAAATTGAGGTATTTTTAGAACGGCCTGTGCATTGGTTTATTTGTCTATTACACACGAATTAGCTACCTTTACGCCATTTGTTACAACATTTGGACAGGAAAACCACCGGGCCAAAAGGATACAGGGGAGATATAGGAAAACTGTTGGAATCTTGTGAGAAATTAACAATAAAAAACTTTGAGAAGATTGAAACATTTTTACCAGTCATTGGCCAACAGGATCTAAGCACAGATCAGAAATACCTTTATGAAATGTGTGCCAAGGGATTGCAAATAAATATATCCCATTAAGCTTATCCCAAAGAGATCCGGGAAAGCTAAATCACTCTAGATGGCTGACAACAGCGAACAGGATTTTAAGGTTATATACAGTGGCGGATCCAGAGACTTGGTTTGGGGGGGGGGTGATTTTACCCATATGCGCATTCGACATTACAATCAATTTTCACTTTTACATTCAATTCGTAAGAGGAAGACACATAAAATATATTTGGTGGAATGTTCCACTTTCTACTGATTTAATTGTAAACCATTAAATGCATGATTAAAATAATTCATTTTCCCTTTTTAAAATGGAACTTCTACTTAAATGCATAAAGTATACACTAATATATAACAAGACAGACCAAAATAAAGAAAAATTAGAGAAACAGAAAAGTCACTAAAAGTAAAATTACCGCAAAGCCACGAATGCCTTTTTCTGTTTATAATTATTTCTTTTAGCTTTTTCACAATTTAGAAATTTAGTAAACCGGATTAAATCATTAGAACCTTGAAATGATAAGTAATAATGACATTGAAAGCTGCCCTGTTAATGTTAAGTTCTCAAAATAATAATAAAAACTTAATAAATGTACATAAAAAATATTAAATCTATTACTAAATGATAAAAACAATTTTCTTTTGTATATGTATTCCGAATTTAGCAACCAAGAAGAAAATTTAAAATAGCAATTTCTCTTAATAATTAATACAGTGATATACTTGAGTTTAAAAAATTATGAAACATCGAAACATAGTTTAAAAAAAAGAAAAGTTGCAGAAAATGGCAAAACTACCTCAGCTTTATCTTCAAAAAAAATCATTCCTTGGCTTTTTCTTAAAAAACGAAAGCTGAGTTCCACTGTTCGTTTCTGAGCACGACAATGTTCACTATTTCCGGAATCCATTTTTAGTGATAGTAAAACGCCAAATTTTAATAAAACAGCAAATCAGTGTAAAAAAAACGAGGCAAGTCAAACGTTGGAAAGAAAATCAACTAAATTTTTTACTAGTACAGCTTGGCTTATGTACGACATGCTCCGCCCACAAGTTTTGACTATCCCACTGCCAACAAATAGCTGTTATCCCCTTATGGGATTGCCAATCGCTCTGAAAAAGCTTTGATTGGCCCTTAAATAGATGTTGGAAAACAGTGAGATTAGAAAATATACAAACAAGCCGCCCGCTCTGGTTTTTTGTGTGCAATTATACCAGTAATCAGCCTCGATATGAGGTCCAATTCACCCCGATACAGATTTCTTTAACACCGGCTGAAATTTCCGGTGACCAAAGAGTACCGAACACCCCACGAGAGGAAAAAGTGGTCATTAGCGCGGACCCTCTGTCAACCCTTTTATCAGGGCTCGGGAAGGGAGCCCTCTGAAAAGTGATCGATGCATTGAAGTTATCATTTAACGAGTTGCTACTATTGCCGAAAAGGGGCACTGCGAGAAACCGGAAAAAATACTCGCTCAGATGGTGACAGCGGTTTCTCAGTAGAGATTATTCACAAGTCAAGTTAATCGCTGTTATCGGGGATGTGATTTTCGGCCGGAAATTCGGCGAGGTCACTTTGTTGGGGGGGGTGATCACCCCAATCACCCCCCCCGTGGATCCGCCACTGGTTATATATGTTTCAATAGAACATCCAACTCATAATTTGAAAGTATTAGCAGAATATGTTATGAAGGTATATGCCTCTATGTGGTTCAAAATTAAAAGTCAACCATCGTGTCAGTATGGAAGTGTTCATTTTTACAATATCGTAACCAAATCGAGATTTTTGCCGGAGGATTTTAAGAAGGTAATTGATCTAACTTTGCAAAGAAATGCTTACTATGCCCATCCCAGGTAGCGCGCTATATCAATTTATATCCCCACGATATCAACCGATATCTTATGTCATCGGTTGATATAAAATGATATAACTGTGCTACTAGGGATCCAGAAAATACTCTTTTGGCAATGTTGGCGGATGATCGAAAACACGTAAGAGAATTGGGACTGAAACGAATTTTAAAATTGAGGCAAGAAAATGAAGCTCCAAATAATATTAGAGAGTTTAGAACACCTAAGTTAAACTTTGAGGCAGTGTCTCTTTCAAATTATGAGATTCAGTCTTTAATTTTAGACGTTCCAAGATACAGTGATCTTTTTAACTTTCCATGCCATTCCCAAGCTGTGGAAAGGTGTGTTAAGATAGTTACTGAAGCATCAGGTGCAGTCTGTGGAACAGAGGTACGGGATGGGTTTATAAGAGCGAGAATTGCATTCTTTGCCAAGGTTTGAAACGAAAAGCCAATATAAACCACTTTTAAACCAGTGACTTAAATTTTTGGAGGGGTAAACACAGTTAAATTTTATTTTTTGTGGGAGGGGGGTGGGGGGAGACTCGATATGCAGCCACCTTCTCGTGGTGAGTTCTGGGTTGTTTTCATAATGAAAACAAGCGAAGAGCTGCAAGGGAAGTGCGCGCATTCCACGACGTACGCTTTAGGAGGTCAGGTCCGTCCGAAAGCGTGGAGGCGCGCGTTAGATGCTTTAAAAAAGAGGCCAAATTTTAAACTCAAAAATTTATTTCAAGTCTGAAACTTTTTTTATACATTCAGGGAAGTTCATTTCATCTCCCATGCCTCGTAATAGGGGGAATTAATTTTTTATGGATGCGTTATTGTTATTTATATGAAAAAATTGGCGAAATTTCGAAATTTCAAAGTGAAAGGGGCATCTGAAGATATTAATTGATTGAGCTCATATTTTGGATTATTAATAGGCATGGTTGTCCACAGCTATTCCCACCATAGGCGTTTTCAATTTCCGAAATTCGTGTTTTTCGCTCCACCCTAATGCCCACAAACGAGCAACTTGGTCGTCAACCGGGTTGTCAATTTGAGCAAGTTTTCAACCAAGTTGGCCGTCTGTGGGGAAGTTGATGATTGAATCTTGATCAGGTTGAAGTTGATGATCTGATCGTCAACTTGGTGGGCGGAGCTTAATCGGAACATGTTATTAGGAAAATAAAAAAAACTAAGCATTAAAAATTAAAATAATATAATTCTAGCTCGAGAGCTCATCCAAGCCTCTGACGTCACAAAAGCCTGTGACGTCATGTGCGAATGCTCTATTAGTTAAATTATTATTTGATAAATTATTTAATTACAGTAATTAAGTATTTTTTACATTAATATAATGCAAATTAATTAGAGTAATTAAATTAATTTTTTTTCATTAATGCAATTTTTGGATTTTCAAAAAATGCGAAATCCTAACGGACTCTTGGACACTTGGACTCTTGGACACTTGGACACTTGGACTCGGACTTTCTTGTGGGTAGGCACTGGAAAGGGACAAACAGATCCTTCACGAACTTATAGACAACTACTGTGGAGTCTGATCCTAAAATACAAGTAATCGCTTAATTAACAATAACAATCATAACTAGCACATTAAACTATTATACATTTCCGATTCCAAAATATAAATGGTGCCCCCAGTGCGTTCTACAAAACACGCATAAATTTAAAATCCCAATAAAAGCCGAAATAAACAAGCCAACAAACAACAAGCCAAAGTGTTTGCTTTTCAAGAGATTAGCAAATTTATATTTAACCGACACTTTTAATTTACCTATAAAGAATATCACGAAAATAATCCAATTTGAAATAGGTGATACTTAAATTATATTTTACCTTTGTAGCCTTTGTGAGTGTCTTTATTGGCCACTGCCAGGAAGAACTCCGAGCTAAGGCCAGAACCCAAGACAAAAAACTCCCAATCTGTAGCACCGTAAGTTCGGATTTTTTAATGAGAAATCCACCTTTTCTTGTCCAAGTCATACTTCAAGATTTCAGAGTCCGCATCATAATTACGTTTCCCTTTTCTGAAGTTGGCAATGGCTAGATACGCAGTTCCATGGATATGAAAAGGTTCTATATCTTTGATGTCAAAGTAGGTTTCTGGAAGAAAATTCACACGTCAATTTAATTTATCAACATTTAGTTTTACAAAATGGTAAGGAACATTGTGAACATTTTCCCTCGGTTTTCCACCTATCTCGATTCTTTTATCAAGTTTATACTCGCGGTTCTATGACGTCATTGTGTGCTTATGTGGTCTAATTTCGAATTTAATTTAAATCTTCCATTTAATTTTTAAAGAACAAATGATGCATCATTATATTGTTGAAAATAACCTAGTTTCCTATACTAGACAGCAACTTAAGTTGAAGTTAAGTTAAGAAGTCCAACCTCCTTGGAGGCAATGGCAACCAATTTTCCATGGGAGATCTTCTGAACTTTGTGAGAAATGCTACTGCGTCCGGAGAAGCCGACGCGTCTAGTTCTGATGTCCGGGAGGAGCTAGATGAGAAGTACGCTACGAGGACATTTGATACTGCGTCCGGGGCAGTCGACGCGTTCAGCTCTGCAGTCCGGGAGCCGGATGGAAAATGCACTACGAGGATGATCAATATACTCCAACTTAACATCAATGGAACTCAAAGAAAACGAGATGAACTTCTCAGTATACTTCTCGAAAATAATATTCATATAGCGTGTCTTCAAGAGACAAAACTCAACAAGAACCTTACCCTTAACATCAAGGGCTTTGCCACAATTAGGAAAGACAGAGGAAATGGATGTGGCGGAGGCTTAGCCTTCCTTATCAAGAGTAACATAAAGTACAAAGAAATTGAACTTGCAAGTGGCGATCATCCGAGTAGTTCAGAACTCCAGGCCTTACATATTTTTCTTCCCAAGGCTTCGTTTTTCCTAATCAACGGTTACCATCCAGACAATTCTGAAATAAATACTGAATTGTTCGACACTTTCATAAATTCACCATACGACCCAATTGTATTGCTTGGCGACTTCAATGCGAAAAGTCTCACCTGGGGTTCTCCCACCATTGACCCTAAAGGTCAACAAGTTGAAGACATCCTGATTGACCTAAGGATTGTCTGTAATCAATAACGGGCAAAACACCTACCTCTCCAGAACTTCGGGCACTGAATCAGCACTTGATATCACGGCTGTCAGTCATCACCTTGCCATCAACTGCAATGGACTCTAACCGCCTATCTGGTTCGAGACTTCACGGAACCAACACGTGACCTACAACTGAGCTTGCAATTGGTTACCACAGATACTATACTAGTAGATCTACTAGTGTAGTATCTGTGGTAACCAATTGCAAGCTCAGTAGGTCACGTGTTGGTTCCGTGTGACGTCAGACGGTTAGAGTCCATTGGAAGATTCTTGAAAATGCTATGAGCGACCATCGCCCTATAATCACAACACTAAATCTCTGCTCTGGACCTGAGAATATTCAGATCAAACGATCCTGGAACTTCAGAAAAGCAGACTGGGAATTACTATTACTGGATGAGCTGTGCTCCCAAAATCCTTTCACTATAGACCTAAATGAAAACGTAAATAACTTAATAAATTCCATCATAACAGCTGCAAAACGTTTCATTCCCAGGGGGAAGAGAAAAAACAAATGGGTTCCTTACTGGAAAGATCTTGATATTGACTCACTCATAAGAGAAAGAGATAGCTTAAACGAAACACTGAAAACACACAATACTGAAGAAAATAGAAAACTACTCTCTGAAGCTACTATTCACGTCAAGGAAGCAATTGCAAACGGGAAAAGTCTCAAATGGGCCGAATTTTGCAACAATTTAGATCCTAGGAAAGACTCCAAATTCTGGAGGATATCCAAAACCCTAAACAACTGCTTCAGTAACCACGTAAATCTACAGTCTAACTTTGTGGACATCTCAAATCCATCAGAGATATCAAATGCGGCTATTGCAATTGAGCTGGCTACATACTATTCAGACACCAGTAGATTAAAGTTTAGCAGGGAAGACTGATCTGTTAGTAACACAGTGAAGAAACTTTTACGCGAAGCGAGATTGCAGAATAGCAACGACCCAATGTCGGATAACATCACCATGGAAGAACTGGACCATGCAATAAACAAAATAGACCCCCGGAAATCACCAGGCTGTGACCTAGTTTTTAGACATATGGTTAGACATCTTGGAAAAGTCGCAAAAGACTTTCTTCTAAAAATAATTAACACCTCCTGGAAAACAGGAAAACTGCCGAAGTTATGGAAAATGTCAATCATAATCCCAATCTTGAAACCTGGGAAAACTGCTGATGAATGCAAGAATTATAGACCAATTGGTCTAACAAGTATTCTATGTAAAATCTTAGAACGCATTATTCATTCTAGAATAATGGGAGTCCTCACCGAGCAGAAAAAACTAAGCTACTACCAAGGTGCAGTGGCGTACGCAAGGGGGGGGGTTTAGGGGTTTAAACCCCCCCTTGAGCTCAGACAAAATGTCAAAAAATAAAAATTTTGGTGGAATTGGTACACTCCAAAGTTGAATTGAAGATATATTTCTTTCTTCTAACTACCGTGAAAAAATAAAAAAACTGAACTCTTCTTTTCTGGATTACCGCTGCAGTGTTGTAAAACCATAAATCCCCCTGACATTGTTGCCCCTTAATGGCTTTCCTGAGCAAACAAACAAGAATTTTAGTTGGAAATCTGTCCGAATATGGTCCACCGTAGACTTTCTGGATGTAATAAAACACTTATCTCCAGGAAGAAACCTGAGTTTATGGCGCCGGTGTCTTGGTGTGGTTAATTTTCGACCGGAGAGGGGAGATACGCGAGGAGAGATACAAAGAGATTGAGGGAGATAGGGGAGATAAACTGCTGGTGGTCCGGCCGCAAATTGTTTTATTACATCCAGGCACTGGATGTAATAAAACTTTACGGTGACCCTATCCTGTTTCTCATAGAACACTAGCCTTTTACTGATAAGGATGTCGTAGAGAGGACCCCTTTGGCTGAAGCTAGACTTCGTTTTCTCGATGCTTGTCAAGACCGAAAATTTATGAGCAGGGTCTGTGGGTTGATAATGGAGTTGTCGCGTCTTGGGGGTCGGTCGTTTCGCGGTCAAGGTACAAAGGAATCGGAGCCATCGGACGCGTGTTTCTTGTCGCAATGGATGGGTCGTAAAGAAACTTGACCTCTTCAGGAGATTAGTATCTCCTTCCTTCGATTAGCCGACAAAAGATGTTCTCCAGCTCTTAAATCTTTCTATCTTGACAACCATCCGGCAAGAAAGTCTAGATCCAGCCTTTCTCCAGACATCAATTGCGACACCGCGACTTCCGAACAATATAAATAATAGTGCTTTATTCCACACTCAAATTTATTTGAGTAACCCCCCCCCTTGAAAAGATTCTGCGTACGCCACTGCCAAGGTGCTTATCGAAAGCACCATTCAACAGTAATTCAACTGTTCCACCTTTGTCAATCCATCATTGACGGCTTACAGGAGAGACCTTCAAGAAAGACAACTGCAGTCTTTCTTGACATGTCGTCAGCCTTCGACACTGTTTGGAGGCAAAAACTGATCACCATTGCCCATAGTCATGGGATCAAGGGTAACGCACTTATATGGATAGCAGACTTCTTAAGACATAGGAGTTTCAGGGTTCGTTTTAATGGAACTCTTTCTAAAAGCAGGAAAAGCTGGGCAGGCGCGCGCGTACCCCAGGGCTCTGTTCTTAGCATATTACTTTTCCTTTTGTTATGTGAACGATATCCACCAACACCTGCATGATGAAATAAAAATCGCCAGCTTTGCAGATGACATAGCAATATGGCATACCTGCAATGATATTGATAGATCCGCCCTTTCTCTTAACCAATCACTGAAGCATATCCTAAACTGGTCTTAGAAACTTAAACTGAAGTTTAATCCTCAGAAGTCGTTATTCACCGTGTTTACCACGGATCGGAAACACAGAAATCAATTCAGACCTATCATCATGTTCGATGGCGTTCCCCTTACACAAACAGATAAGCCAAAATACCTAGGAGTACAACTTGATCCTGAATTGCGTTTTGGTGAACTCATCAGGAATTGTGGAAACAAAGCTCTTAAGAGGCTAAAGAGCTTGTGTGGCACCAACTGGGGAACAAACCCCAAGACCCTAAGAACAACCTATACAGCTCTAGTGAGACCACACTTAGAGTATGACCCATTTGGGCCCACACTTCTGCCACAGCACTCGACTACTTAAATTGCATGGACAGCATAATATTAAGGATAATTGCAACAATGCCATTGTATCAGATAATGATAATATGCTAAATCTATCTATATCTATACTAATTTATGAAATAAAAAAACTTTTTAAAAAAACACGTTTTTAAAATGTACTAAAAAGTATAAAATAATTTTTATAACTCCTTGTAAGACCAAAAACGTGGATATCAATCACTAGGTATTTGATTCTCTCAGCACTCCTCAAGATGCTATTTTTTATCGTGTACAGATACATAATGCATGATCCCCACGTATTTCGTTTTAAAAGGAGTTGTAAAAACTCTTTTATAGACGAGTTCTACTGGAAGTTGACTGGTAGTAAAATGTTCAAACCTTTCCGGTACGAATATATAGTAAATTAATCCATTCACTTTCACTGTGTATTTAGGTACCCAGTTTTGCATTTCAAGGCATTCATTAATCAGTAAAAACTTTAAAAGGAAAAAGAGAAGGTATAGATAGAATTTTAGTAAGATAATATGGCAAATGAAGATGTTATGCAACAGTTTTTTTTCCTTTCAATTTTTATTGAAAAGTGTGTAAATTAAAATAATTTTTGTATTGATTAATAAAATCCATGTCTACAATAAATTAAATAACTGGTATTTTTACCAAATGATGAAAATACAGAGAAATACAATTGATCAAACACATTTTCAATAATTTATAGTGTATAACAGCCTAATTCATTACAAAATATCCTGTCCGTTATCAAGCAGATCAAAATAATTGACTTAAGTTTAAGAAATCCAATGCATTTATAGAGAAACAGTAGCTTGTTCATAAATTGAACACATTATAAAATTAAGAAAAAATGTAATTAATTAAAAATCCAAATTTTTGAAAATTTTAATTTTATTACAACTGAACATATCTTAATAAACATGCCTGTAAAATTTTAGGTTGAAATTATATTATCCATCGTAAAAAAAATACTCGGTATTGGTAATTAGTGTATAATTTGTAAGTATCTCAATTATGTACCAATTTATGCATAGGAAGTCAACAAAAATCATTCAATTGATTAATTATAGAAAATAAAAACAAACCGGTTTTTACAAACATTTAAGAACTAATGATCTAACTTTCTGTTAATTTTGCCTTAGCGCAACTAAAAGCTTGAAGCGAGCTTGCACTCAAAGGACAGCATTTCTTCTCGCGATTTAAACGTGGTTCGTATACAAGGAATCTGTTTTTAAAGGAAACCTTGAGAAATTTTGAATATTGGGTAGACAAATGAATGTCTGGTTAAAGTGTGGGAAGAGTTTTTCCATAAATAACCACCCAGACACTTGGGAAAATGTAGATATGAATATATATAGATATGTAGTATAGATGAATGGATAAGCCACCTCCGAAATAAAGCAAACAAACGTCATAACATCACATTTATAAGTACTTATTATATTTTCCCCTTGATATATAATACTATAGTATTATATATCAAGGGGAAAATATCTTCAAATATTTAATTTAGTTGAAAAAGCATGGGAATTTTCTATGAAAATGAAAATTTTGTAAGAAATATTACGCAACTGAAGTGTCTTGTTTAATACGGAAATAAATCCGTCCTCATCATTCAACTTAATGTTAGATTTCCTTAAAGAGAGTGATTTATACTGACATAAAAAATAAATAACAGTCTCAGTTGGATTTAAATCACCCAAATATATATTTTAATTTGACTTTTTAGTGTTTGAATTGCACTCAAAAGCAAGCGATTGTATTATTCCCGACTATCTCTTTTTTGATTCTTTGACTTTGTTTTTTGGTTCCCAGCCTTACAGGAACTGTCAAATACATTAGTTTATTGCTTTTTTAAAATAAAATTATCGTTTCCTGGGATTTCTATAACATTTATATGCATTTATCATCCGTGTGACGGTTCTAAGAAAAATCCCAAAACACCAATGCTGAATATATATTGTTTTTTTCCGTATGAAAATATTAGAATTTGAACCTAAAATTTTACAGGCATGTTTATTAAGATATTATGTTCAGTTGTAATAAAATTAAAATTTTCAAAAATTTAGATTTTTAATTACATTTTTTTCTTAATTTTAAAGATTTTGATAACTTGGTTGAAAGGAAGTTAGTCAAGCAAGATACATACCATTTTATACAGAATAGAAATATGAATAGAATGGTCCAAGTTGCAAGTTTCTGGGTATAGTTGTTCTTGAGTTATGGCTATTTTAAGAATGCAGAAAAAACAACTTTACGTACATTTTAAAACTTTCAAAATTTTTTTCTTTTAAATAATCGGGCACAAAGAAAAAACTAAGTAACTGTAGACAATGAAAGTACACATTACACAACCACGGAAAAATTGAGGACAAACGTTGACCGATTTCAAAAATTTTTGTTGCATTATGCTTGTATTGATGTGTTACAACTTTTCCGCACTATTACATTTCGAATTTTTGACTTTCGTCTTTTTCGACCCGGCCTACTACACACTTCATGCGGTCGAATTTGACATTCATGCGATCGTATGCATCGTTCATGCGACCGTATGGGCCGAAACGGTATTCTCTGGGGTCTCGTGCGATGCGACGGACGCCTCCATGCGAGATGCGCGATACGTCAAGTCAACAGCAGCCGTCTGCGCACAATGGCTGTTTTTGCCTGTCTCTGGCGCAACAAATTTGGCTCTTAGCTTTGATTTGGCGAAAAACTTTTTATTACTATATTTTAATTACTTTAGCAATCAAAATTATTCTGGTCGCTAAGAAAGCAAATTTCACTTGGAAAAACTAGTTTGACTTATTTAAAAAGTAAAGCATGATAAATAGGGATGAACCGTGCTATGAATTTGAGAGATACGACGAAATATTAGTACTTTTGGCGATTGATTACTGATTGAATATGTTTGTTGAAACTTAAATTTTTACTTATTGAATTACAATCAAATTAAAAGGCAGGGTTTGAATTAGATGATAACGTTGAATCGAAAGAACCTGGTTTAATTATACATTTGGAGTAATATTTTAGACCTGTTTTTGATAAAAATCAAAACCGGTCTTGAGTTTTTTGGGATTAAAATTCATAGATTACTTTTGTGCTATAAGGTTTTACTCGAATAATAATGATTAGTAATTCACGCGAGGAAATACGTATATTTTTATCAAATAATTAAATCAAACATCTCCAAAACATATCGTCCACACCTCGTCAAAACCTACAATCTCATTTTTCGAGCAAAGGCGTTTTCTTTGTATTTTTTAGAACAATCGCGATCTCTCCGTTGTCAACTGTGGATCTTTCACGAAACTATTCAGAAAATATTACTCATAAATAATCATTACACACGATCCTTAAAAATTACGATCACAGTGATGATTAAAATGCTTTTTTTTCTCTTGTGATTGGAATTTAATTACCCGTTCTTAATGAGAAACGTCACCACACGCACCACACCCGATTTTTAAAAGTGGCAAATAAAAATTTTATTTGATTGTAAAAATTGTGTTCATATTAAAAATGTATCAGAAAATATCAGTTTTGTTACAGAATTTGTTTTACTTTTTAAATAAACTACCCATTAGAAAATAATTGAAGTGGAGAAAAATATTTCATTGAATGATTCCAAAAGTATTACGTTAAATTATTTTTGCAAATTCTATTGAAATCACGTGAAAAAATAATCAAGTTGATTTTTCATATTAGTAAGTAATAACAAAAAAGCATTTTTAGATCTTTGAATACTATTTAGAAAATATGAAACCAATAATTACACTCTGCAAACCAAATAAAAATCTTACTGTTACATTAAATTAATTGCCTCAAGTATTAAAGTTTGTCATAAAAGAGCCTCGCAAGTCAGCATTAATTTTTATTTGGAAAAAATTATCAGTCAAAAATGAGTTCATAAGCTAATTTTTCAAGAAGTAAAAAGTGAACTTTTCATAAAAATTCAAAATTAGGAAAATCTACCAAAAATCTCATTCAGGGGGACGGATGGCCCGTTGGGTTTGCTCACCTGCTCTTCACGCCAGCAGTCTGCGCACTGCTCCGTTGTCAGTTCGATTCTGACCTCGCCCCTGGGTGTATTTTCCTTCTTTGTGTCAGTAAAAATTCTGTTGTGTGTCTTACTTGACGAAGGTGTCCTTGAATCAAGCGGATCCTTGAGATCAAGCACACATACCGGAAAATATATGTAACCAAAAAACCAAACCAAACCAAATCTCATTCAATAGTTAACTAAGGAAATGGACTCTAACCGCCTATCTGGTTCGAGACTTCACGGAACCAACACGTGACCTACAACTGAGCTTGCAATGGACTCTAACCGCCTATCTGGTTCGAGACTTTACGGAACCAACACGTGACCTAAAACTGAGCTTGCAATTGGTTACCACAGATACTACACTAGTAGATCTACTAGTGTAGTATCTGTGGTAACCAATCGCAAGCTCAGTAGGTCACGTGTTGGTTCCGTGTGACGTCAGACGGTTAGAGTCCATTGGTTACCACAGATACTACACTAGTAGATCTACTAGTGTAGTATCTGTGGTAACCAATCGCAAGCTCAGTAGGTCACGTGTTGGTTCCGTGTGACGTCAGACGGTTAGAGTCCATTGTGATAAATTTAAACTTCACAACCACAAACACAGTAAGGTAATGCATTTTTATTTTATATTTTTTCCATTTTATAAATTTTAAATAAGTGTACTAAGTTTTAAACAGTATAGGAGTATAGGTAATACATTTTTAAACAATTTGTTATGATTTCTAATGACCCTGCCATAAGAGATAGTATTTTGTGATAAAAACGGGTTAAAAAGACAAAGTTACACAATATCCTAAAAATCTAGCATTCTTTAATGTTCAGAATAACTGCCAATAATGTTTAATATTATTTCGGACATCTTCAGATCGTAGGTGGGAATGTATTCAAAATATAAGTTTGTATAGTTTGTGTATTTAATTTTGTAGGTATTTAATATTCATAATCATCAATAGCTCGACAGTCCCGGCTGGACTCTGGCTTTCTCAAGAAGACGGAACCAGTCCTTCCTTCTACGTGCCACAGCTTTCCAGTCTCTTGGGTATTTAATATTAATAGTTTGAAACCCCATGCAATTTTTCTCTTTACTTTAAGAGTGTTGCATTTTTAATATTAACGCGATGTCTGCGACATCTTCTATAAAAGATTCAACAGTTAATTTTCACTAACAAGGAAACATTAGTTCCCACTGAAAGTATTCCAAATACTATTATAAAGCAACAAGGTTGATATGAATTTAGCATTCTAAAAAACCTTGGGGGCGTTGCTCCCTCATATACCATGAGCAGTTGAAGAGAAAACCGTTGAAATTGTTAAGTACAATGGGTTTCGCAGGTTTGATTTAGAAAAAAATGAGAAAATTAAATTACTTATCAACTATAGGAATAACCAGTGGCGGCTCGTCCATAGGGGCTGCGGAGCTGCAGCACCCCCAACCAAAATTTCCCAAAATTCCAATTTTTATTGGCTTTAAAATATTTCATAAAGGACAGATTTTTTCGCTTTATTCTTCCTTATTATCCCTTTTCAATTTATAATTATCTGTTATTAGTCAAAATGCTCCGCCGTCTCGCCAATAATTTCTTTCCGGGTCGATCAGCACCCGGAAATTTTCTGAACGAGGTATCAAAACTTTGCTCTATCGTATCAAATCAAAATATCAAGAATTTAGCACGCGAATCTGTTAAGGAGGACAGGGGCTGTTGTGTCAACAGCCCTCACCCTGGCGCCGAGAAAAATAATGATAGTTTCTTCTTTGCGAGCGTAGTGAAAACGGATGTAAGCAAAATGCTTATTTTCGATTCCTACATGAAGAACGCAGCAGTGTACCGATCGACCAATAGGATTGCTTGTTTACTCGTTTTAGCTCCTCCCTTCACTACATCTACAGGGCAAAGCCGCCGCGAGGAAACGAGAGTCTATTCGAAGTCGAGACTTTTGTTTACATTGTGGATCACACTATTGAGCGCTATAAACAGTAAAAAGTATACTCAAAATAATATATTAATGTTAATATGCAGCTCAGGGATTGTCGCAGTAAAGACTACGGGTGTTAATTACATCTTAGTTGAATAAATTACTAATGCGAGAATTCTCTCTAAAGGTTTACTGCAGTTCTTATAGACGATATGTAAAGTTGTAAACACTAAACTGTGTTTTTTGTGATTAAAATGTTTAAATAGAAAATGGGAACTAAAACTTTGTTTTCTGCTGAAAGTTATTAACTGTAAGTATTTTATATGATGATATAAATGTAAATATCTGAACTAGCAGGAAGCTTTTAACTGTTTTATGTTTTAACATTAACAGTGAAAGATTATCAATAAATCCAGTGATCTAGATTTGTGTCTGGCTTATTTTAAAGTACCAATAACACTGCAAACTTCATCATTCCCTATATTTATTATGTAGACTGTCCTGTTTAATATTGCTTAGTCATTTTAGATGAAAAATATTCGAATGTTTCTATCTTTTTTGACTTTCATTGATATAATTGTAGATATTTTAATTGATTAGCTTTGAATTGAGATCTTTCTAATACTTAAATTTTAAAACAGCTTGGCAATATTTGGCAGGACATACTGAAGTCTAACCCCACATTTTATAAAACTTGAGATGTCTTGATTGTTTTTAATTTTATGAATTATTGGGCTTATGGGTAAAAAACATGACTTGTTAATTTAATAAAGATCCTTCTTAAGATACCGTGCTTCATTTATTTTTAATCAATGCCATGTTAGTTTCTTAGTTATATATTCATGCAAAGATAAGAATTTGAGAGTTAGATATGAATAAACGGGATTCAATTCCATTTACGACCCTACTAAATACTGTAATGTTCTTTTGAGCACCAAAAAGTTGAAATATTACTAATTTCAAACTCATAGGTTAAAATGTTTAGTGAAATCAATAAACTATTCTGTTTATCAATAAAAATCAGTATAATTTTTTGATATCTGTGTATATAGCATACAAAAAAGCTTTGCAATATTCAGCGGGAACGTTAAGGGAATTGAACCGAATAAACTGAAAGAGAAAGTAGCCAAGTAATGATTAATTTTAATAATTTTATTGAGGCAAAATGCTTAATAACGCTCATCCCACAACTTCAGTGTGACCAATTTTCAAAAGAACAATCATTTTAAGTGAAAATTAACTTTATAATGTTTGTAGGTACAATATAAATAATGAAGTGCTTATAATATCAGACAACTAATGTAAATCTTGACACATACTTTCCTTTATAAATTAGCATTTTTTAAGAGAAAACTAGACTTCATAAGTATTATATAAATGAGCATTAAATGAAACTTTTTTTCTAAATACACATTGTACTATATAGTAGTCTACATGCGACTTTTAAAACATAACTATATGTAACACAAAGAAAAATCTGTGATGTTAGCTTTACAATTAAGATTTGTTTAAGTATCAAATCAATATTAAATCCCTTACCAAAATGTTGATAAGAAATAAAACTTGCCAAACAATCAACTAATCAGTCACTTGAACAGGAACATTTCATGAAAGTCAGGAATTTATTTGAATTAGTTTTATTTAATATATACATTAGGTGTGTTTGAATAAGTAATATCATTGAATAGAAAAATAATTTACTAAAATATGTTTCAGGTACCCATCTCTCCCCTATATTTAAAATATGTTCATGATTTCTTTTAATTTACATCTAATTTGCTTCCTACATGCCTAGCTGAGCATCTCTAAATGCAGAGACAAGCATGTATAGGAAAAAATATTATCTTATTTTTAAATTAGGAAAAATTTCGTGTAATAACTTATTTAAAAAATCTCAAAAAAAACCCTACTCTGAATTATCTCAATCTACTCAAATGATGAATTCACTTTAAAAATGAATGATAAAAACTTCAGAAGTAATCATCATATTATACCTTTAGCCACACCATAAATTCATATTTATCTTTAACTTTAAGTCTTACTTTTACCAAATCTTCTTTTTTCAATGAAATTTGTATCTGAAGAGAACTCCATTTCATTCTCCATCATAATAACAAAAAAATAGGTATTTGAACAAACAAAAAAGCATAAACCAAAAGCGTGTTCTTGTTGTGGTTTGTGGTCTCTTTTTTTTGAAGGAGGAGGAGCTAAAGCACACTCCTATTGGTCGATCGGTACACTGTTGCGTTCTTCATGTAGGAATCGAAAATAAGCAAGAAAAATATCCGATTTCTACTAATAATAAATCATATTAGCTTTTTAGCTTTTCTTACTTAAACTTAACACTGTTTGCATTTTTTATTTATAGCTCCTTTTTTTTCTATTCAAGAGTGAGAAACAATTCTTTTCAGCTTTTTCGGCTATTCAATAAAGATTTTTGTTTACTTTTTTGTAGTCAGGGTTTTTATCTCTTTTTATACATAACAAATTGAATTCATAATTTCTCAGCGCGCTTGGAGGTACTGTATAAAATCAACTTCATCTTTTTAAGATGTAATTTATTAGTTACATTTAGGTAAGTTAAGTGACATGTTTTTGAATGTTAATTAAGCTTAAAATCAAAATTTTATATTGTTCCTATCTCTTCTATTTGATTCTTTCGACGTTATAGAAAAAGTGAAGTATGGAATTGCATCGCCAAGAATTAAGTTTTGTGACAGCAAGGGTACCAGTACCATCCAGTAATCCATTGGATAAAAAAATCTTATAAACACATCTTTCAGTTTTATTTCTAACTTCTTTTTTAAACTGTAGTAAATAATTCTATTCAGCTAATTTGACGTATCAGTAATATATTTTATTTTTTCTTACTTTTTTATGTTTTATGTTAATCCTTTTTTAGTTCAAATTTGATTTTGGATAATGTAATTTTTCAGTCATTCTAGTAGTTCTGCAAGAGAGGAACTCATCGTATATGGATGGTATAACGTGTAATATTTTAATTTTAAAGTTTTATTAAGTAAAAGGTGTGTTCTGTTCTTTTAGCGTATCTGTTGTGAATTTTAATTTCAAAATATAGAAAATAGAGTAAGTAAAAGAAAGTGTGATTTTGATCTTCGATCTTGTGGAGCAGCACCCCCAATAATTTTAGCTACGAGCCGCCACTGGGAATAACTAACTTGGTAGTTAATCTAACTTAAACATTGTAGCTCACAATAGGGTGATTTTTAGTGTCCATCTCAAAAATATAAGCTTTAAGAGATTGTCTCAAGCGGCATCAGCACACAATTAGTAATGAAAAGCTTTTAATAAATCATACAGTGGAAGCTCTTATAACGTAATTAATCCGTACCGAGTTTTTTGTCGTTATAAGAGCAAACTTCGAGTGATACACGATACACTCGAGTGTAGAATATCACTCGTTTAAAAGTAATAAACTCGTTAAACCAAACTATCAATTTTGATGCTTTTCGGGAAGGTGGACTCGATTCCCTCAAAGATATATTTTTAGTAGATTAGTTTATAAACTTTGGAGGAAATCTAAACCTGAAAACGATCACCAACCTTCAATCGTCAAAGGCAAAGGGATGGATTATGGAAATTGCAGTTATCCCTAATACGTTTTTTTAATCAACTAACTGAAACCCTTGGTTGTATATTTTACCATTATATCCAAACAGTAGGATACTAGATCGTTGGGATTTAGAACACAGTTTATTTTGATATTAATTAATTACGTAGCTTAGCTTCCTCAGAATGTTCGGATGCTTACATAAAACTAAAACGCTAATAATAATAATAATAAATAAGTCTCAAATCAACAAAGGCATTGGGTAGCAAAGGCATAGCGCAAGATTTCGTTTTGGGATTGTAGCCGGTTACCCCGGGCGAAAGCAAGCGAGAAGATGCGATGGTTACTTGGTGCTGTTTGTCATACTCTGATATTCGTTTATTGGCTAATTCATGTGTGACGCAAACGAATTGATCCAGAAAAGTATTCGATAAGCTGAATCGATTCGAAGATTAGTCTTTATAAGAGCACTTTTGTGCTCTTATAGAGACTAATTTTTGGGTCTTTATAAGAGAGGATTTTTATAAGAGCAGGTCGTTATAAGAGCTTCCACTGTACACACATATAAACAGATCGGTCAGTGGGCGATGCTCATCAACGACCCCGAAAAGCAAAACCTGAACCAAAGGAGTCCTCTCAACCCTTCAATTCAAAAAAAGAATATGTATTGTTCCGAAAAACGTCGATTTTTAAAATTTTATTTCTTCCTGAAAGAAAATTAAGTTTGTTGAATTTTATCTTCATCGAATCAGTTTTTATCTTTTTCATTATTTTTAAATCTTTTTAAAAATGTTTATGAACTAACTTCAATTTTGATCTTTAATTCAATTTTTTTTTGAAAATATAAGAAATAAAATTATCTGAAAGTATTAATTGGAAGTATTAACCAGACACCAATAGCTAAGGTCACATGGCCAAAATTTTAATTCAGGTTCAACGGGTCAAAGGTGTTAGTGTCTATGGGAATTAACATGTAAAAAATAATAGCATTACAGTTTATGGAAGTGCTCTTCAGTCTTCTATTCTGAATAATAAATCACTTACCCCTAGAATTGTGGGCGACGGGAACGAATATGTAATAGTTGTGGTGAAACGCAGCCATGCCAGTGGGAGAACTAACATACCAGCCTCGGCTACATCGATACTTGTTTGTTCGGATACAGCGTTAAGTCCAAAAACTGGGAAAACACCGCAGGTGAACACAAGTGAGAAACTGGAGTCACAGTCTGAAGACGGTTAACACCTAATAAAAAGGTAAAAGCCCGTTATAACATCGTAGAATTGACAAATTAAAATTTATGTGCAAAAAAACTCAAAAGCTCTAAATATAAACAACAATGTTCTTATACATGGACGTAGTCCAGGACTCTATAAGAGGAAAAGCAATATTTAAAAAAGTTTGCATCAGAGCATAGAAACAAAATTCATTAAATTGTGAATTAAGTTTAATTTATAAAAAGTTCTTGCAAATTATATTAAATCTTGACCAAAAGGGGCAAATTCCTCCATGCATCCCCTAAGCACTCTGTGAGGTGAGCCCATGTTCACACCTTTTGCACATATAGCCGCTCCGGTGCAACAATGACGCAAATGCAAGTTGGTAAATATTTACCGTTCGGTAGCTTGGCAACAAGTTAGATTGGTAGCCAAATCAAAGTCGAGCCAAGAAACACTGTAATCTTTGGCAATCGCCGCTAAAAAAAGTCGCCAAAAAATCATGGTTTAGCTGGCATATCGATTATCTAACTTCCTTCACCGAAGTTAAGCACCTTCGGGCGCTGTCAGTATTTGGGAGGTAGAGGGTGACCATGTCAAGCATCGCTGCGTTTTCTTTCGTTTTATGATCACATTTGGTTTTACTTTTTAGAAGATCTACCTGTTATCAGAAATATTCTACCCTAAATAATGAATGAGTATACATATTATTAAATTACGATTCTTATATCGCCGATTTCAGGCGAAGTACAAAAATTATCCTGCGATATTAAAATAAAAGCTTTAATTATTTTATTGCAAATTTTACAGTTAAAATAGAAAATTAAAGTTAAAAAATTAAAATTCATTATAAATTAAACCCAATCCATGGCTATTAAAAGATTCCTCCTTAGAATTATTCAAAAGAATATTTTACAGTTATCTAAATGACATTATAAAAGAAAATTATCCTCCACTGCATAACCAGCACAAAAATAAAAGATTAAAAAAATAAATAAATAAAGTGGTATTAGATAATTAGATACAAATACTGAATTTTTCCAACAACCTATTAAAAAAACTTACTAAATTAACTGAAGCTTACAATCCATGTTACAATTCAATAAAACAAGTGCATAAAAAATAAAATAAGAGCGTCGGTAAATTGAAATGAATATTCTGGTATAAAATGTATCAGGTATAAATCCCCCAAAACGTTAAAAAAAATTCGTTTCAAGGATACTTTATTTTTAGGACTTTTTGCCATTCGGCACCATTGTGCGATGGTTGGTGATGGTCACCCTCCCAGATACTGACTGCACCTGAAGGTGCTTAACTTAAGTGAAGAATATTAGAAGACGTGCGATACTGGTTAGGCCATGATGTAAGCGTTTAGGCATTTAAAGCCGTTTTTGGCGATTTAACTTTGCGCTAATTGAAGTGATCACTAAAGATTGACCCGACTTTTTCGACTTCGCGCCGTTCGCACGATATCTCGGTCAATCTTTGAAGCCTTGCCGCCTAGCTCCCATGTAGTGGAAATTTCAATTTTTACATTTGCGTCATTGTTGCACCGGAGAGGCGAATTATTTCAAAAACGGCTGATTGTAAAAAGTTCTACGGCCAATATAAACTTTCGGAACAGATTTGATGTAGATATAGGTCCTCCACGGCATAAAGAGGATGATACCAGTCAAGAACTGGAGATCGGCCGAATAGCCGCTGCTAAAGAACAGTCTCCAAGTTGTCAACCCTTACATCAAATCTGTTCCAAACTTTCAAAAACAACGCTCTTGCTTACAACACCAATCGTAATATAAAGATTTTAAATATCATTAATACACAGTTGACTATGTTAACCGAATTCATAATGAATACCTACAACTTAAAACATTACCAAATCGTAAACAATAAGCCTACCTTTGTCATCAGTGATCAACGACTTGTAGCTCGAGTCAAGATCTCTTTTTCTGCGAGTTTGTGTCCGGGAATGAGCTAGGCTTAGTGAAGACAGGTAATCTTCAGTTATCTTGTCCAATTTGGCTTCCAATTCTTAAAGATAAAACTACATTAGCAAGACAGTTTGGGTCAGTAGCAAAGCGACGCGTCGTGGAAGCGCAGTTTTCCCTCATTACGTTCTACGCATAACCTGGATCTAGATTGTGGTAATCCTATTTTTTTTGCATCATTGTTATTCCGCATATTATAATTTTGCATGACTGTTATACTTAGACAGCAACTTAAGTTGACCCTACGACGTCACTAACAAAGTAGTTCCCATCGCGGTGTCTGAATTTTGAGTGAAATGAAGAACGTCAGTTTAAAAATATTATTTTGTTAAACCCACGATTTGCGTAGCGACACTCCTCCTAGCAACCCAACAGGCTTTGTGTTTACCGATTTCTCCTTCCGCGTTTGTGACGTACGACTGGGTTCAAGAAACGTTGCTGTCGAGTATAGTTCTAGTTGTGAATTTGTTGTATCTAGTTTAGATTCCTCGAAACAATCTAGAGTAGGATCGTATTTGTTAAAGCACTTCCCCATGTTACAGATCAACTCTTCATCCCCGGTCTAGATTTTCTTTATCGCGTCCCCATTACGAAAGCAAATTATCTTTAAAAATTTTACAAATTTTGGTTTACCACACATTGGAAAATATTTCTTTTTACCTAGCATTAAGTTTAAAACACATATTGCAATAGCACTAATACAATTTACCTGGTTTGAGCATCCTTTCTCCGATCCCCTGGGATGTACATGGGCCAGCCACACAACAAGAAAGACCAGCTTCCTCATGGCGAATCTGAAACACAGACAAAAGCATATTAATTTAAATCTGGTTTTTGTATATCTAGCTAATTGGTCGATAATTTTATTTTATAATCGATTGCAGCATTGCATTACTGTCATGATTAAATTTAGGGTGAGCCCATTGAGAACTATAAACAGATTGATATGAAATCTAGCTCTATCATTAAGAAATTTTGAGCAAAAGGCAGCTTTGTCCCCTCACGTCTTTTAGGCATAAAACTCGTGTTTACCATCAACGAGAACGATGAAAAAGAACAACGAAATGAGGTTATAATCAACATCATAGTTTCCAATACACTTTGCAAGCACTATCTACTATAACGAAAAGTCGCGGTGGACATTTCATACGAAGTAAATTCACGTCCATTATCAAATTTATGAAAGTTTGGTTCACAATTTTAAAATTTACTAATAATCTTAACAATCACACAAAGTATTAAAGTTCATCGGAAATTATTAAAATGGCCAGTCTCCTATATTAACAACGAATTACCCTTCAAATTCAACAATTTCTCCAATTTACTAAAATATCCATTATTAATTTAAAAATTAAATTTCCATACACTAAACAAATAATTCAGTACTGACCTTTGAAAATAATACAGTTTACAGTCACGTCATCTAGACCATTCTTATATACTTTTCTACAAATGATGTCACAATGGATGACGTAATTAGGTTTTGAAGGCTTCTTGATAAGTTAAAATTTTTTTAAAAAAATCTAACAACTGCCTCTTTTTAAGCTACTCTGTGAAGTATTCAGTATAGTTTGGTTTTGGTTTTTGGTTACATATATTTTCCGGTATGTGTGCTTGATCTCAAGGATCCGCTTATACACCTTCGTCAAGTAAGACAGACACAACAGAATTTTTACTGGCACAAAGAAGGAAAATACACCCAGGGGCGAGGTGAGAATCGAACTCACGACGGAGCAGTGCGCAGACTGCTGGCGTGAAAGGCAGAGAGGAGCAAACCGAACAGGCCATCCCGTCCCCCTTCAGTATAGTCCGGAAGAAATTAATCCTTTTAAAATACACGCAATTAATTTTGATATTTATCTTGTGTTTAAGACCTAAAAGTTAAATTATTTTCTATTAGAAGCTTAAATGTAATGTAATTAATCACACTTTTTAGGCATCCTTGCACCAATTTTTTATTGGTAAATCATAGTTCGATTCCTTCTGTTCAATAACTGTATTTTACTACTCTACGTCCGGGCCACAGAGTACTAGAACAGAGAGTCCACGGCCATAGGCCATAATGGAAATCGAAAATCATGACATCTTGTTACAGTTACAGGTTCGATGCCAGCACGAAGCTCGTTCTCTAGTGGTAGCTTTTGAAAGTCCCACATATCGCAGCTACGGTGCAAAACCATAGTGCAAAACCCTTCACCGAAGTTACGTAATTTATAGACGTCGGGGTTTCTTCGGATTCTCGTAGCTTTTTTTTTCGGTCACACACGCAAATAAGGAAAAAAATAGTTTATTCTTTATTCATAAAAACTTCCGCGTTTCCGGAAATAATTTTTTTTTTACTGTCAGGAGAAGGGGGTCATGGGCGGATTTAAGGGGGTGCATGGGGGTGCGTTGCACCCCCAACTTTTTGAGAAAATTCAATTTTTATAGGGGAAATCATGTTTTCAAAGCCAACACGGACAGTTTGCAACACCAAGTTTTCCACTACGCACCCCCAGGGTTTACCACCTAAATCCGCCCATGAAGGGGGTAGAAATAAGATGATTCGGAGTATAAAAAGGAATTGAGAATGATTTATTACATTTCTTTTGATATTTATTTATCTTTATATTCGATTTTAGTTCTACTTTTTTACAGGGGGTTCACGTTGCTGTAATTCCCATCAAAATAACTATAAAATTTTGTGGTAAAAACAGTGACAAAAAAATGTTTGTAACGGTTGCTAGGGAAGTCATAAAAAAATCCATAGCTTCTGTGAAAAAAATCTATATGGAAGCGTCTTAATGACATAAAATCTAAAGTCATAAAATAATAATAAAGCTTTTAGCATGTAAATACACAGTGAAATACCATAAATACCTGGGTATTTTACATCACTTCCCAGGACAGGGTTTCATTGGTGCATTTTGAAGACCTCTGCTTAAGGAAAACTTTTCCTTGTTTTTATAAATAAGTTTATATGATCCCCAACCATCCATTTTTCATTAATTTTGGCTATAGTTGCATATAAGCGCACTTTGAGGAAAATTTTTTTTTCCAAAATTCCAAACAATAACTTTTTCTACAAAATCTGAAAAATATCTGCTAATTTCTATTTTAAAAGCTACGACCCTTCAATTTTTTGATAAATATGTGGCAAAAAATTTTCAAAAAGATACGAGAGCTGATTTTTTTAATACATTAATAGTTGGCTGGCTGCATCCCTCCGCAGCTTGAATATTACGGCACAACCATTGAAGCAGAACATTCTGCGGAATTCATAAATTTAACGGGTGAGAACATTTATACTTGTTTATATTACGTGGTTCAACAGAAACAGACAACGTTTATTCGCATTACTCATAGCCCCAAAGGATTGAAGACATTGAAGAGTGGATCAAAAACATCGGTGTCATTTAGGGGGGGATAGCAACTGCCCCCCCCCTAAGTTTTTCTGTTATGATGATGATAATAATAGCTGCAAGTCTGAAAATTCTAAAACTTTCACAAAGAGGATCGGGTGTAACCCAAAAAGGCGTTAAAACACTACTTTTGGGGGTCAAATTTCAAAAAAATTCAGGAGGTGAACCCCCCAAAACCCCTCTAAAAGTTTGAGGCCTGTTATATATAGTGTTTTTCCTATGAAAATTCTGCTGCTTACCAGAAGAGGTTTCCTTTGGGTGTGTTCCCCAAAGAGTTTGAAAATGAGATGAAACACTACTTTAAGAGGCAAATTTAAAAAAAAAATCTGGGGGCCAACCCTCTAAAAGTTTGACGCCTGTTATACAGTGTTTTTCCCTTGAAAATTCTGCCGCTTACAAGAATCTTTTCACTTTGGGTGTTCCCCAAGGAGTTTGAAAAGATGATAAAACACTAAAAAAGGGAATTTTCAAAAAAATATCTGGGGAGGACCCGCAGCCCCCATTGAAACCTTGACGTTTATTTAAAGCTTTCCCTGGAAAATTCTGTGGTTTACAAGGAACTATTCTCTTAGGATGTAAGCCAAAGGGTCTCAAAACGAGCTGAACTACTTTAAGAGGCAAATTTTCTAGGGATGACCCCCAAACCCCTTTTTTACTGTTGTAAAATGTTAACATTCTGCTTAATATCATTGAAATACTACTTTAAAGTGATCTAAAACTTATCTCTCTAAATCAGGTATAAATGTACTCGTTAGGGGGTATTTTAAAATGGACGTTGAGTTAACCCCCCTCACAAAAAGAGTCTGATTACGGCGTGGCCCAGCCCCACTTAAAAAAAATCCTTTCCCCCCAACCAAAATCTGAATTGACGCCCCTGATCAAAAACAAAATCTCAAGTGAAACTGATGATTAACATGAATTTCAACTGTAGATGATGAGTGACGCCCTAGTATACGCTGCAGCAGAAGATAGGTTTTCGTTTTCACATAAATTTGATTCTTTTTACTTTATTCATTTTCTTACCATCAGACTTTCAACAATCGTAATTTATTGTTTATTACTCTTGAACTTAGTGGGAAATATGTATTTTTATGACTTCAGCTTACTTGAATAAAAGACTGAAAATTCATTCAAGGTTAAATGTTTCCTCCAATGAAATCATACTTCCAAGATTTAAACTTATGATGAATTCTAACCGTTCAACATTTCCCCCATCATGAAGCTGATGAAGCGCCATTTCCAAAATTTGTACTGGGGATCTGTACTTTCATGAGACACGCTAACGAAACATTTTTGGAATTCGGGACACCTTAATTTTCATCCGTTTTTGCAATTACAATGAATCAACTGCTTGGTATGTTTTTCCCGATATTTTCTTTGTAAAATTATTAGAATTTATGTTTGGCTTTTACTCCTAATTTGTTAAAAAGGGAGCTATGTTAGAACCGACAGTCTCCCGCATTACTATTTCTGATTGATTGTTGTTGATTTACGACTCTTAGATTTTAAATTAAATGAAGAAAGGAGCCAACAATGAAGGATTTTAAAGAAATAGGAGATACCATGCGTAAATTATCATGTTTTAATTCGTTATTTGCCGATTTTATTCCCGATTTTTTGCCGAGTTAATTCTTCCCTAAAATTTGGAGAAAGCTGCCAAGTCCCCTTATCGCTTTCACCTGCCTGAAAAGTGGTTTTCATTGTTTCGTGGAGAAAACAGCACTAAAAGGAAAGAATTGGATTAATTTCAGAAAAACTGAAATGACGCCCCTGGATGCTTGCTTAGCATGCGGTAGTTCCTGAGTTCTATCCAGGGGCTGATTATAGGGGAGGGGCGATAACTGCCCCCCCCCACCGACAAAATTCCCCTAAAGGCAGTTTCAGAACACTTTTGGACGTGCTAAAATTCAAATATTTACCGGGGGAGGGCCCCAAGACCCCCTCTTCTTTCTTGGCCTATACTATAGAGTAGTTTAAGGTCGTTTTTTATGATGATAAGATAGAAATTCTTATTCAGGAGCGTATCCGAGGGGAGGTCCCCAGTGCTGAAATTGGAGACAAATTTTTGGGGGACTCGCCTTTTTACAGAGTAGATGATTGATGGAGGGTAAAATATTACTAATTTTTGGCACCTTCTCGAATTGATAATCAAATTATAGATCAAATAAAATTGCATAGTTAGGGAAAGTGGGGGCTAATGTGACATTTTTTAATGCTAGAATAAAAGCACAAATGCAGTTATTATAACTTTGTTAACCTTATTACCTTAAAACTATGTAACATTTAAAGTCTTTACAAAAAAATATTGATGGTAGATGATGATAAAAAAAAAACATTATTCATCATTGTTACCACAT
This sequence comes from Tetragnatha montana, assembly GCA_963680715.1. Taxonomy (NCBI): domain Eukaryota; kingdom Metazoa; phylum Arthropoda; class Arachnida; order Araneae; family Tetragnathidae; genus Tetragnatha; species Tetragnatha montana. Next base: position 25,164,136 of record OY796680.1, read on the forward strand.
GCAGTGACGGATCCAGGATTTGGTTTTGGGGGATAAAAATGTGTTAATCGAATTGAATCAGTTTGCTCAACCTAATGTTAAAAAGTTGTAAATAATTGAGTTCTAAGAAAAGGGGGATCTGGGGGTTCTCCACCAGAAAATTTTTGGTAATTAGACTTTTAAAACAGGGTTTCAACTCATTTTTTGAACAGCAATTCGTGAGTAAAAATACTTAAAGAGGGTCTGGGGGAACTCCATACAAAAATTTTTGAAATTTGACCCTAAAAATCCGAAAACGAATATATTTGCGAATCGGAATACGAGGCAAATCTGAACACTCATACGAATGGGAATTTAGGTTGGTTGGTTAGTTGGATTTTTGGTATTTGGATTTTTGGATTTTTCGCGAGAGGAGGAGGGCGGAGAGGAGGGCGGGAGAGTTTTGGAGGGCGGAGGAGAGGAGTTTTGGAGAGGAGGGCGGGGGGCATAAAGCCCAGCACCGAAAAGGGAAT